>OY292274.1:11765605-13217522 GCA_958496175.1 Sisyra terminalis
CGCTTCTACCCCAAATACCATCTTCATTGCAGATGGAAGTAGAAACACTATGGTGATGAAATATATATATATATATAATAAATATAATATATAAAGGCCACAAACAAAACTCTACCAATAACGAAAAATTATTTACAACAAGCTCATTATATGAACTTTATTCATTGATTTAAAATAAAGAAGAAATTAAAAATAAAATTTTACCAAATCCTTTGGAATGTCATCGAATATTTTTAGGAAAATTAATTGAACATAACAATCGATTCTTTTATTTACTGCAACAGTTTGTCAGATATGTTTTTCATTTGATCATTTTCTCGTTTGTAGAGAAAAAAATATTTACCACGATAAACAGCAAATTTAAAATGAAAATACCACATACGTCCTGCAGAAAAGTTGAGAAATCAACTTGTTAATTATTTTCATATAATTAACTGTAAACATTAAAAAATTGCCATTGCAATTTTATTACACATTTAAAAACATTTCAAGCTTCGGAAAATAAAAATTACAACTTAAAAAAGAAGCGTGGAAAAAGTTGCAATGCTTTACGATCATAATATAGTCGTTTTGTAACCCTTTTACAACCCTTTGCTATAGTGAAGACCGTAAACATTGATTGTTTACAGGATGTTAGGGTTGATTCGCGCGAGAAGAGAAAAGCTCAACAGCTAAAATGTAATTCTGCAGAATATAATATATAACCTTCATCTAATAGGATTGATAAAATTTTATTGCAATTAACACACTTAAGTGCATTGAAAAACGGCTTCTATTTATTCATACATAAATACCAGATTTCTGAAATTCAAAATTAAATTTTCCCACTAGATTTTAATAAATATAAAATATAAAACTTGAAATTATATTTATCTGGTTAAACAATTTTCGTAGATGAAAGCTTCGACAATAATAATTAGTTGAGGGTGTAAAACTTACTGTAGTTCGTAATTCCCAAAGTTTCCTTCATTTTTTGAAAAATTTAAATTGTAAATTTAATAAAAAACAGTACCTATTTTGGGTAAGTTTAGAAATTCTTGATAGTTCTAAATTTTTCAGTAATTTGGGCACCATTAATAGAAAAAAAATACTTATTAGCCATGTTGTTTAAGTCCTTGTCTTTTTAAATATAATAATTAAATTGTGGGCAATAAGGACGAAGCTTCTTGTGGAATATTATTTATTTTATCAGCAACGTTTCATTAGTCATTCCTGACTTCTCCAGAGCTCAAAATTAAGAATTACTCCACAAATGTCATAAAAATAAGCTGTAAATTGACCCAACTGGTAGAACAACAAACCAAGAATATAATTTGGTATTTTTTAAATGTTATGTCTTTTCATTATAGAGCCCTGAAGAAGTCAGGAATGACTGACGAAACGTTGGTGATAAAATAAATAATACTCCACAAGAAGTTTCGTCCTTATTGCCCACAATTAATTTATTATATTACTTATTCTATTTTTTAAAAGATGACTTATGAATTCAACTACACAGATATACAAAACGCAATAAATATAGAAGATAGATAAATGTATTTAAGGGGGAGTAGGGTTTCAAGGCAAAAAAAAATACTTTTTTTGCGATTTTTTTTCTTAAAAATGGATTGAGTAATTTTATTCGGACGTTTTGTACATTATTGAACATACTTTCGACAATATAAGGTAATTTTTTCATGCTGAAATATTTTATATATAAATTGACTATCTTGCCGTCCGTGCGTTCAGACTATACGCATGCGCTCTGTTATCCCCACTTACGCATTCAAAACGTTGGTAGGGTTAAGTTAACACAGCGCCCGGCATTCAAACATGCCTATTTGCTAAAACCATTTTTTTTAAACCATATTTACCAAATTTGTAATTATTTTTGTATTTTTTTCATAACAACTATTTACGTTTGTCAAAATATTATTACTCAAGCACATTAAATAATTATTTACGCACCCGATGGTACAATTTTTTATGAATATATATTATTTGTAATAAAAGCGCGACAAATAGTTAGCCAGTTGTAAATATTCGCTTTTAACGGACTTTGATTGATTATTACATTTGAAATTTCGATTGTTTATTAAACATTATCCCTTACAAATTTTGCTACCGTTTTTCACTCTTTTAGGGGAGAAATGTTCAAAAAGCCTTTCTTATTATATATCTGCATCGTAGAAGGAAAACACTTTCCAAATTTCATCGACACAAATGGGCACTTATATTTGAAAATACAATGTAAAACAGAAAAAAAAATAATGACCTTCTTTATATATTAGTTAACATGACTAAAAAGCAATTCGATTTCGTACATTTGGATGTTGTGCATTCAAAATTGTTGGAAATAGGTGAAAAGCGTGGAAGTAAATTCGAATATTTTTTTTTTCAATAACAATTGATTTTCAAGTTGTTCTAAATACCGAAAAAAAGTTAGTATGGAAGATTTTATATTTGCATTGACAGTGAAATATATGGCAAAAAATTGCTACCTTAATGCTTTTCAGCCGAATATATAATTACTCCAGATCACAACCATTGGTTCATAAAAAAATAGATTTTAAAAAGTTTGATTGTTGAAAAACGAACCAAAATTTAAAATCGACAATTTGGTATAAGTACTACATAAGTATTAAAATTTCATACTAATTTAGTGAAATGACGTTATTTAAAATGTTGTTATTAAAATGATATAAAAAAAATATTTCTTAATATAATTTTAGATACAGTTTTTTTTAATTAACAACACTTTGATTATTAAATTTAAAATTTCGATTGTTGATTAACTCTACATTATCTCATACTAAACATTTTATTGAGATAAAACCTTTAGTTGCGAATGCAACGGGCAACTACTAGTTGAAGTATAAGCCGGTAACAGAGCTTCCCCCAGAACGTCTTGAGAAAAATACAATTTGCGGTGTTCACCATAACTCGGCTAGAAATTATTTGAAAATAAAAAACCAAGAAAAATTTGTCAAATTATGATCAAATCTTCCCCCCTACGTTCTCTGATAATTGTTTTTTTCATTTAAAAATTTTTGGCGGCCATTTAAAGTGTAAACTGTTATTTTCCAATAAAAATTCCGCCTTTTTGGGGGTGGAAAACACCCTTAATGTAAAAAAAAAAATTACTAAACGTTGGGGGGGCGGTATTTTATATGTCAAAAATGTGTATAAAGTTTGAAATGAATCGGTCAAGTAGTTTTGAAATGACAGTGAACAAGGACTTTGAAAAAGTATTTTTGAGAAAAACGCGTCTAAAGTTTATGAACTACCCCGATCGCCCGCAGCTGTTAGAGTTGGAGCGTTAAATGCCAGGAGATTAATAAGACAATAACTTTAAGAATATTGCTTCTATCGACCTAAAATTTTAAGGACATATTCTTGAAATGTTAAACAATAAGATAAGATAAAAAATAAAATATCGATTTTTCAAAAGTAAAAACCCTAACCCCTCCCTTAAATTAATGACATTAAAAAGTTAACTAAATTATTTTCAATTTTTCAATGTATGCTCTTAAGAGTAATTATTTCATGAACCCTTTAGTTATTGAAAAAGAAAGTATTTTAAGCAAAAAATTATTAATTAAAATCAATTTTTCATGAAAATTGAAAGAAATAAGAGAAACAGAATTGAGTTTTACAACAAGAATCAGCACGGATATTTATCGTACTTTGAAGTTTGAAAAGAGAAACCTCAATAAAAAATCTAAGACCACAAGAAAATAGTTGTAAAATTTAAAGCAATCATACTTATCCATTCGTTTGATAATGGTTTTATTATGCTAATAAGATGTAATAATACGATCAAAAACATTTTTTTTCAACAAATATTTATTGTACCCAACTCCTCGTTACGATTTAATTGGTTTAAAAAAGAATATCAGAGGCTTTTAAAAAATAGTTTCAGCCATTTAAAACTAAACACAAAATCTCATAAATTTCTTAGATGGAACATAAAAAAGCAACTTTAAATGATATTTCTTTCATCAAAAACTTACAAGGATACAAGACACGTAAACACGCTTCTCGTGCTGTAATCTAATAATTACACTCTCCAGATTATATGAAATAGGATAAAAATTCAATTTAGCGAAAAAGACTTGTATGAAATCCGTCTTATCGAATTGATCTTGATTCAATTTGGATACTAAGTGCATATTTGCTTTAAAGCGTAAAGAAAAACTTCGATTACAATTATATGAAACCATAGTTCCAATGAAAAATAGAAAACTAATATGTAACTTCAAAATGAAATATTCTGTTGATAAAACTTTATTGAAAAACACAATTTGCTTCAGTTGGATTTAATATCGTTGCCGATACTTGACTTCTTTTTACGATAAGAATTTCATTTTTCTTGCAATCCATTTTGCAGAAACGTGTTATATTCAATTTTGTCGGCAAAATCGACGAGAAATAGTAGATAAAGAAATTGAACCACCATTGAAACGATGTATTGTCCGTTTTGGTAGCATAAAATTGAATTTACTGAAAAAGCTAATGTTGAGCTAACCTATGTTACATACTATCGATGAAAATCGATTATGAGCATTGTTATGAAAATTTAAAGTTGGAAATTACATGTATGTATTACCCAAGTAACTAAAATATTAAATACTAGCTGATCCCCGCGACTTCGTCTGCGTAACGTAGCTGTAAAATATATTTTCTTTTTAGATTTACTATTTGTACTGGTATATGAAAATTTGTATTTTTCTTATTTATTTTACAAAAACATAATCATACTTAAAACACTATTTTGTCAACTTTAAAGAGCCACATTTAATCAACTGTTGCTTAGAATAAAATAGTTGTATGTAATCATCAATTAATTTTCCAAAAATATTTATAAATATCCAAAAAGACTAAAAAGAGTATGTTCAATTGCGTATACCAACGGTAGGTATACCTACCGTGAACCAAATAATCCATAAATTAATCAGTATCTATGCAAAAAAAAATATTGTCATGTTCAATAAGGTCTGTCTTAATTATGACTTAAAAGAGTAAAAAGTTATCAAAACACTCACGTCAAAATAACAGAAGTAAAGGGTCTAGATTTAGAATATTAGTAGGAACCCAATTCCATTATCTCGACTCCCGAAGGAACCTTTTTCTCAAAACTATTACACTGCTGCAATGTACAAAACTACAGCGAAATTAAATTTTGTTCAATTGCACGAAACCCAGTTCCTCCATAATCAAGTATAACCAATGTGTATCTATGCACTTATTATTAAAACTAGCCCGTTGCATTCGCAACTAAAGGTTTTATCTCAATAAAATGTTTAATATGAGATAATGTAGAGTTAATCAACAACCGAAATTTTAAATTAATAATCAAAGTGTTGTTAATGTAAAAATGTTATCTAAAATTATATTAAGAAATAAAAAAAAGTGTTTTTTTTTATATCATTTTAATAACAACATTAAAAATAACATCATTTCACTAAATTAGTATGAAAGTTTAATACTTATGTAGTACTTATACCAAATAGGCGATTTTAAATTTTGTTTAGTTTTTCAACAAGCAAACTTATTAAAATCTTTTTTTTTAATGAACCAATGGTTGTGATCTGGAGTAATTATATATTCGGCTGAAAAGCATTAAGGTAGCAATTTTTTCCCATATATTTCACTGTCAATTAAAATATAAAATCTTCGATACTAACTTTTTTTCGGTATTTAGAATAATTGGAAAACCAATTATTGTTATTGAAAATAAATAAAATATTCAAATTTACTTCCACGCTTTCCATCTATTTCCAACAATTTTGTATGTACAACGTCCAAATGTCCAAAATCGAATAGCCTTTTAGTCATGTTAATTAATATAAAGAAGGTCATATAAGTGCACATTTGTGTCGATGAAATTTGGAAAGCATTTTCCTTATACGATGCAGATATATAATAAGAAAGGGTTTTTGAAAATTCCTCCCGTAAAAGAGTGAGTGAAAAACGGTAGCAAAGTTTGTAAGGGATTACGTTTAATAAACAATCGAAATTTCAACTTAATAATCAATCAAAGTCCGTTAAAAGCGAAACGTTTTTACTGCTTAGTATAAAACAAATTTTATTTATTATTTGAAACAAAAACTAAAGGTCTGCTTAAAAATTTAAACTTTGATAAGTAGATATATCTGAAAAGGTTAAGTTAAGTTTATAAGTGAGTATTATGTTTTTTGGCTTTCACATATTTTAAACATGAAAATCCGAAATACGTATTCACAAATAAATACATTAGTGAGTGAGTACCCCTACCAAAGTTTTGAATGCGTAAGTGGGGATAACTGAGTGCATGCGCATAGCCCATCCTGCACGGACGCATGGCAAGATAGCCAATTTATACATAAGATATCTGAATTTCAACTATATATATAAACCATTGCCTTTTAGTTCGCCGAGTAGTTCTTTTAGGCGAGGAATTTTCAAAAACCCTTTCTCATTATATATCTACATCATATAAGAAAAACACTATCCAAATTTCATCGACACAAATATGCATTTATATCGGAAAATGCAATATTAAACAAAAAAAAATATGACCCTCTTTATTTTGATTATCATGACTAAAAAGCAATTCGATTTCGTATATTTGGACGTTATACATACAAAATTGTTGGAAATAGGTAGAAAGCGGGAAAGTAAATTCGAATATTTAATTTATTTTCAATAAAAATAATTGGTTTTCAAATTGTTCTAAATATCGAAGAAAAGTTAGTTTAGAAGATTGTATATTTTGATTGATAATGAAATATATGATAAAAAATTGCTCCCTTAATACTTTTCAGCAGAATATACAATTGCTCCAGGTCACAATCATTGGTTGATAAAAATTAGATTTTAAAAAGTTTGATTGTTGAAAAACAAACAATATTTAAAAACCGCCTTTCTGGTATTTGGTATAAGTACCTACTACATAAACTTTCATAATAATTAAGTGAAATGGAGTTATTTATAATGCTGTTATAAAATGATATAACAAAAACAGGCATTTATTATTAATTATTCATTTATTCGTAAATTACACTTATTTAATTCAAAATTTCGATTGTTGTTTGTTCAATTGCAGTAATACTTTATTATGCTAAAATAAAAGATTTTTTAAAGCTAAAATAAAAGTAGCCTATATCACTCCTTAATACATCAGCTACCTGCCAGTAAAAGTCCCGTCAAAATCGGTTCAGCCATTTCAGAGATTAACCGGAACAAACAGACAGATAAAAATTTAAAAAAATGTTATTTTGGTGTATGTACCGTATATACTCATATATGCATGTAGTAAAAAGCGGTTGCGCTACTTTATGTGAGTACATAGTGTACACCGCATACCGTGGTTTCGATAATGTGCGGTACATTGAATAGTGCGAAAAAAGAGAGAATCTCATTTGATATAGTCCATGTTTGGCAATGAACAGGTATTTCGAATTGAGGTACAACATGTCGAACTGAATCAACACATTCTGTTCATTTTTAATGTGTGACAGTCATCTTAAATTTTTGCATGTTGTTTTAATTACATTTTTAGCAAGTTTACTTTTTTACTAGCGCCTATACTTCACTCCTCGTTTCATTTGTAGTTTGGCACGTACATGATTTTCAAGAAAAAGCTCTTGAAATTTTATTGAATACCTTCATAAATTTAACACTCCTGAATTTTTTTCGGTTTAATTTAAACAACTATTTTTCCCCCAATTTCTACTTACTGATTGTGACGAAAGACAAGATTCAAGCATTTCAACAAAACTTACCTGGAAAAGAAAAAATATATTAGATTTACAAAACAAACATAAAAATATTTAAAAAATATTATTGTAAAATTTCAGATCCTCGATGATGATGCACCATGTCGACTTGATCTCAAAGTTTTAATATAAAAATTAATGTAGAAACCACATATTAATATCAATAATAAGATCATTCTTAATTTATTAAATAAAACATTGCTTTGTCTGTATATTTTATTTATTAAGTCTTTATTATTAAAAGAGCATTACTCAGTAGTTTTTCTTTTCAACTTTTGCTTTTTTTAGTAAGAATATAACTTGATGGAAACAAAGTAATCAATGATTTTCTTTGAAATTAAAAATAAGCGTACCCTTATCATATATCTAAACAATAAATAAAACTCATATTATAACTTGTCAGACTAACCGTAAAATGAGTCACTACATTCTTCTTTCGATGGAATATAACTTTTACTTTTGATTTTTGGTCTACATCATCATCAACGAAAAAGACTGACAATTAATTTATTAAATACTATAAATGCTGGCAGAACTTCTGTAAAGCTGATTTTGAGATCCATTTGTTTATTTTTTTCGTATGCTTTCATGGCCTTTAAAAAGCATAAAAATCACCTGGTAAAGTGCTTTTAAAGCTTAATTCCATTGCAGTTTAGTGTTGAATGTCAATAGTTAATGCCAATAAGTCAATTCTCAAAAGTCATCTTTAGTGATTTCTTTAGTTAACTCAATTCGGATAAATTCTAACATTTTGTTCTTTTCTGATACATTGAGGCAGGACAACTCTTCAGTACTGCTCTGTATTTTCTTGAAATCAATATTTTTCCAATTTTCATGGAAATTTTTCAATAATCGAATGCCAAGACACTTAATTTGTCTGGCTATTTTTATCTTATTCTTATTTATTCTTATTTATTATTAAACGTGATGGTAGCAAGTAAAAGGATCATTTTTTTTTACTTAGTTTTTGCTCAAGAAGCACAGAAATTCTATTAATACAACCTATGTGTGAAACAGTAGTGTGGCAACAAAGAATTTGCACTTTTTTATCAAGATTCCAGTCAATAATAGCGTGATAATAACTACCTGTGCCTATACTCCTTCCTGAAGAGTGATCCAATTTTGGTTCAACAAGTTGTTCTTTATTACCATGAATTCTGATCCAAATTTGTATTTTCGATAAATGATACGAGGGCTTATGATAATAGAAGTATGATATAAATCCAGTGGTGGTAAAGATGCAGATATCGTTCAATATTTAAAACTATTGTATTTGGACATCATTGGAATTACATTTTTCTCGATTGCTTGAAAATACGTGCAGCACAGTAAAATATTATTATTTGCAATAGAATTTTTAATTATTTTCCATAAAAGATCTTCATATCCTGGGCGTTGTGGTTTTAAATTTCGTTGGAATCACAATCGTTCACAACAGGAGCACAAATTATGACCGAACATATTGTTAAAAAATTTTTAACGAAATTTTTCATGAGCAACTTTATTTTGACGAAATTGTGAGTACCTAAGGAATCGGCTGTACATTCATTTCAGTAGCACTTGAAAAACAGTTCGTAATATTATGCGATATCAGAATTAATTTTAAAATTGCTTTAATTTTATTGAAATTTCGTGATTAAGAACGAAATATGCGATTAGAAAATATTTTAGTACTTACAAACTCCATTTTTACAATTTTGCACAGTCATATCATTATTAAACGTATAAGAACTATTATTTTTCTTATTTAATAATACTTTTCGGCGTGCCCGAAATTCACGAACACGCTCTGTTGAACTTTTTGACCTCTTTATAGCCTTGTTTTCTTTATTATTTTTTTTTGTTAATCGTGACAATAATTTCTATTCATTTACGGTGAACTTGAAAATTAATTTTATTAAAATAATGATATGTTTATGCTCACAATTATAAAAATCAATTTAATATGGTTGTTATTGGTCGCTATTAAAACCATTCTCGAGTAGCGTAATACGCAGGCGCGTACAACCTTAAGAAATACTAATTTTTCCTACCTCATTCTTATAGATATATGTATATGTTTCTCTTTTTATTGTCGCTTTCCGTTTCCGTTTCATAAAATTTCAAGTCACAACGATGCTAAAGAAGTTTTCTCTTCAAAATTTACATTATAGGAAATTGTACATTTTTTTTCAAATATGAAAACAAAAAAATTGCTTCAATGAAATGAATTGGTAGATTCTCTATGAGCCGTCATCACCATTTATTGGCAAATCCTGGTTTTTATTAACTATCTTGAATATTTAAGTGGAACAAAATAAAACCTTTTGAAACATTTTCTTCGTCCCCGAAAGGCTAAAAGGAAATCATTGACCAAAAAAGCGTTGGTGTCTCATTTTTCATACCCTTGAAGTAGGATGAAAAAAAATATTTAAGAACATTGGATTTGATATATTTTATTCAGACATGTCATTTGATACTTTAAAATATTCAATTGATTCATCTTAGAGAAAATAATTTCCAAAACAAGAAAAACTGCTCTATGGTTTTTTCCTTATTCAAAAAAATATGAAACGTTAAATAAATTCGTAACACGTATAAACCGTTGCAAGTAACGATCATAAACACGTGCCTACAGCTAAAATATTGTAATTTTATTCATGACTGCATAGTCCCAGTCAAATCCAGTTTCAAGCACCAACAGATATCGTACAAACCAAAAACGATGTCAAATCCGTGAAAATCTATGTATAAAATTCATGCTGCCCCACATTTCAAGATACTTTCTTGCAACAATGAAATAATTTAGAAAATTTAATTCGATTCATTAGATTACATGGAAATATAATTAAAGGCAATTTAAATATTCCAATTGCACGTTTGCATCAAATAGAAAACCATTGAATAGGATTTTTTTTCTTCTGAGAAAGAAAATATTCATATCAAACTCTTCAACGTTCAAAAGACTGAAAACAGTAAGCCATCTACTAAAGGAGTACTAAAAAACCATTTCCGTTTTCTGAACAAAAAGTGCTAATTTATATTATTTGATTCTTGGTAAAAATAATAAAAATCTCTTAGTGTAACAATTGCAATTAAATTTAATAAAAAATAATTTTTATGTTAAAATTAAAAAATTCAGGGAATATTATTAATTTAAAACAATAAAATTACGAATATTTTCAGTTCAATGCAAATAATTTAAGACTTGTGAAAAATATCAAAAACTTTTATATAGATAAGTTATAGAAAAAAAGTGCTCTACAAAAAATGTCCTATAAAATTTTCTCATAAAATTGATGGTTGCGTTAAAAAATTGAAAAAATATTAAAATTTCTTTTCAGTTCAACTTTGACCTTGAATAACTTTTGAAGGAATAAATATATCAAAAACTTGTGCAAAAACCTTTTTTGTAGATCGTTCAATTTTCTACAAGAATATACCTTGGTCACTCCGAAATATTGTCACCAACGTGATCTATAAAATTCCAGAGTACAAGAGAATATTGTTCCCATGTTATTTAAATGGAAAATCGAAATTTGCGATGCGGCACTTCTTAATATTAATATTAAGAGCTTAAACTTTCACAGGATTTTTTTTTTGTCATTCCCAACAATATTTTCGATATAATTAAAAAAATCATCATTTTTTTTGAATCAGTCTAATATACATAAACATATTAAATGTACGATTTTTGCCAGTTATAAACTGAATTAAATTCATTAAATCGTGTAAGGGTGTACGTCAGTAAAGGAAACAAAAAAGCGCTAATATTTTTTTAATTAAATTGGAAGAAATACGAGTAATGTAAAGGTTTCATCTTTTCCTCATTATTGAATAACATTTCAACGATTTACTTTCAAATTCGGAAAACCCCCGTTTTATTATATTACAAAAATGAATTTTTGCTAAATGAAATTAAAAACATATATTTTTCAATCTACAAGAAAAAAAAACAACCCTCAAGTGGTTTCAAGTATTCCTACGATAACTTTCCTTTCATTTTTTTTTTTTTTTGCAGTGGGAGTAAAAAATGCTTCATTCATATTTTATTCATTTAGTATAATACAAAATTATGATCGTAATTTCAATATTAAATAAGATTAAATAAAAACAGGAAAAAATCAAGATGAAACTCAGCGTTTCATTTCAAGGACTCGAACTGTCTGGGTTAAAAAATATTTTATCCTTATTTGTAACGCTAAATTTGACAGAATATTTATGTAGCGTAGAAAATAATTTTTGTTAGTTTAGTAAAGTAGATAATTGAATAAATCGCTATAATCTTATAAAAATAAGATATGATATTAAAGCTCAAGTTTTTCGGTTTCATTCTTGTTTATATGGAAACAAAACTTGAGAAATAATCCAATTTTGTATATGATCTTATCAAAGTTTTCAGGTTTGATCAATTTGAGTTCAACATTTTCGAGTATTGGCACATTTTGAAACAAACTTCAAGCTGTGCTTATAGTATATGTAAATTCTAAACTATAAGTGTGTGATTTGGTTTCTGAGATAAATCAAATCAAACGAAAAAGTGTCATTATTTATTAATAAAAGGCCCTCGCCAGATAAGATGGTCTAAAATGCCTTCATTGCAATTGGGATAATTTTTTTTCCGAAAATACCTTACAGTATGGACAACATCTCAGCCAAGTTTCAACTCTAAAATATGAAGTATTTTTGTGTTAAAAAATAAATTAAAAAATTTCTCAAAATCAATATTTTCTGAAACTGTTTGATAATACCGAAAAAAGTGCTTATGTGTTTCAAGATATCACCAAGTAGTACTCCGAGAAAAATTCGTTCATGAATCAGATCGATCGGTCATTGTTAAAAATACGATTTATTTTTTCAAAATTTTTTTTATGCCAAAATCGTTTGGTACACCTTAGTTTTTTTTTCTATAATATCCTCTATCATCGTTTTAAAGTATTTAATTTTTTAAGATTTTTAAAAATATTAGATAAAAGTTAAAATAAAGAAGTATTCTTTAAACTTTTTTTTGTGTGCTAAAATCTTTTAGTACCATCACGTAATTTTTTCTACATCATCCCCTTGTCACTGCTTACTAAATATAATTCTTTCGTATTTTTAAAAATGTTAGATAATGGTTAGAAAAATTAAATGTATTTTTTAATTCAGTTTTTCAGCTCTTACGTACTTATTTTTTTTTCGGAAGTAATTATTCATCCCCTTAGTCATCAACATTTATTTTATACATTTTCTAAGTAACATTAAAATATTTATATTTCATTTAGCAATTACTTTAGAAAAAAAACTAAGTTCGTATGAGCTGAAAAACTGAATTAAAAAAAAAAAAGTTTAATTTTTTTAACCATTACCTAACATTTTTAAAAATACGAAAGAATTATATTTAGTAAGCAGTGACAAGGGGATGATGTAGAAAAAATTACGTGATGGTACTAAAAGATTTTAGCACACAAAAAAAAGTTTAAAGAATACTTCTTTATTTTAACTTTTATCTAATATTTTTAAAAATCTTAAAAAATTAAATACTTTAAAACGATGATAGAGGATATTATAGAAAAAAAAACTAAGGTGTACCAAACGATTTTGGCATAAAAAAAATTTTGAAAAAATAAATCGTATTTTTAACAATGACCGATCGATCTGATTCATGAACGAATTTTTCTCGGAGTACTACTTGGTGATATCTTGAAACTCATAAGCACTTTTTTCGGTATTATCAAACAGTTTCAGAGAATATTGATTTTGAAAAAGCAAATATTTTTATTTTTTACACAAAAACGCGTCATATTTTAGAGTTGTATCTTGGCTGAGATGTTGTCCATACTGTAGGTATTTTCAGAAAAAAAAAAACTATCCCGATTGCAATGGGGGCATTTTAGACCATCTTATCTGGCGAGGGCCTTTCTTGTCAATAAAGATTTAAGGGTATAGATGATATTCCTTTCCATTTATGCAAAGTTTTGTAAAATTCTTCATTTTTTATCGTGTTTAAAAACTCGAAACTTCTATTATAAGGAAAATTGAAATACAAACTTTGGAAGTAGTTACTAGAATGATGTGATTGGAGTATTGCATTACATAGATCTTAAGAAAGAAAGAATTTGCAGAGCTATAAAATATGGTGCAGGAATTAGAATTGGAAAAAAAACGATTTAAAAATAATCTTGAGAAATAAACGACGCTGAAAGAGGAATTTTAATCACACAAAAGAAACTTAAGTTGCCTTAAGGCAAAATAAAATTTGAAATAAACCAACAAGGCTTCAAAGATTCATGAAGGTACAAAAAGCTCAAAATTAGCCATCAATTTTGTAATTTTCTATTTGAACTCCAAACCTTAACAATATCCTTCGATTGATAAAATGATGAATTGAAAAAAAAAACGATTTTTCTTTCATTCGTTTCAAAATGTTTTATATTTTATATATAAAAATAATGGATTTAAATTACCGGCAAGCTGACAAAAAATTTGTAAATACCTCCCCATTTGCTCTCCAGTGTAATAATGGAAGAAAAATACGATAATGCATGTTGGAAAGTTCTGCCCGGAAACATTTTCATCGCTACGGTTCCAATGATTCTTTTTTATGCTCGCTTTTGCAATATTTCATGACTGTCATAATCGTTGGAGTTTTGTATTGTTCAATGTTTTTTACGATAGTATTTAACGTAAAAGCGATCGATCAAGCGTGAAACAGTTTGATATAACACCGATTTAGTGGATAGTTTAAATATATATTTTTTTCAACTTGTAAGCTCACTTGTTTAGCACAAAATTGAATTTAAGCGAGTAAAGAATGCCATTGTGTCATTTTTCAAACGATTTTATTGACGACGGATCTACCAGAAAATATGTTATAAGCCGCCAAAGCTGATTGGATGTCGACATAATTAAAGTGCATTAGAAGTTTGTCATTTGAATTATGTCTACACAGCTTTGAGACCAAAGCATTTAAAATTAAAATGAGTTGATACTTTGAAAGTTAATAAGTAACTAAATTGCATTGAAAATATGAAAATTTAGTCTTTAAAGCTCTGATGTAAACTTCTCTTTAAAAATTCATATTTCCTCTAATGTGATCAACAAAGTTAATTTTAAAATCTTGAAAAATTAATTTTTTTAGCAAATAACATTTTTACAAAGTGATTTTTTTTTTAATTTTTGAAGATTACTTCTAACGACAAAATTATATATAAAAAAAAAAAATTTATTACATTAATTGTTACAACATTTTTGGAGTAACAACTTTGAACTAGCAACAAAATGTAACGTTTGCAATTAAAAGTTGTTATTTTATCCAAAAATTAGTTAAAAGCATACAAATTTTAGGCAAATATTTGTGAAATATAGTTTGATAAATAATTGTTGAGTTAATATGATTTCATAAAGTTAAAACGCTTAGAAAAAGATGTTTGAAAAATTAAAACAATCCTCTTATGAACCTTAGCAGATATAAACTTTTTCTTTACATTGCCAAAAATTTTCTTATAATATTGGAATCGTATAATATATCTCTTATTTATTTATATATTTAATATCGCTTCAACTGCGAGGTCATTCGCGACTATACCCAGTAAACTAGTGTATAGCTTTAGGTTACAAAAGCCATTGATAAACAGTTGGTTGATATACAATATGAGGTACATTAGACTGAATCAAAAAAACAATTATTTTTTTTCTTAATTATATCGAAAATATTTTTGGGAATGACAAAAAAAATTCCTCTGAAAGTTTAAGCTCTTAATATTAATATTAAGAGGTGCCGAATCGCAAATTTCAATTTTCCATTTAAATAACATGGGAACAATATTCTCTTACACTTTGGAATTTTATAAATCACGTTGGTGACAATATTATGGAATAACAAAGATATATGCTAGTAGAAAATTAAACGATCTACAAAAAAAGTCTCTTTCAAGTTTTTGATATATTCATTGCTTCAAAAGTTATTCAAGATCAAAGTTGAACTAAAGAGATTTTTTTTTTCAATTTTTTGATGCAACCATCAATTTTATGAGAAAACTTTATAGGACAATTTTTGTAGAGCACTTTTTTTCCTCTAATTTATATCTTTAAAAGTTTTTGATATTTTTCACAGGTTTTCAAGATTTTTAAAGTTATAGAAAAAAAGTGCTCTACAAAAAATGTCCTACAAAATTTTCAGATAACCTTGATGGTTGCGTCAAAAAATTGAAAAAATATTAAAATTTCTCTTCAGTTCAATTTTGACCTTGAATAACTTTTGAAGAAATAAATATATCAAAAACATGTAAAAAATCTTTTTTGTAGATAGTTCAATTTTCTACAAGAATGTAACTTGGTGATTCCGAAATATTGTCACCAACGTGATCTATAAAATTCCAGAGTGCAAGAGAATATTGTTCCCATGTTATTTAAATGGAAAATCGAAATTAGCGGTGCGGCACCTCTTAATATTAATATTAAGAGCTTAAACTATCACAGTATTTTTTTTGTCATTCCCTATAATATTTTCGATAAAATTAAGAAAAAAAATCATTTTACATAGTTAAAATTACAGTAATAGCGATAACAATAATTTTCATAATAGATAATAATTATAATTACTGTAAAGACATAAAAAATTCTAAGCTGTTAAATAAATAGTAATAATCATAATTCGTGTTTTTCAGATATGAATTCCCTATCGTATTTCAACAATACTACAAAACCTAGCGGTAATGAAGGAACATGTATAGATAATAGTATGTTTGTAAAAACTAAATTTTATAATATAAAAAAAATTATTAAAATAAAATATACGTTGGGGAAGACAGATTAATTATACATGATCCAAATCGCGCGATTGATAAGCTAATTGAAAATATTCAAAATCTTATTCAAAAGGCTAATGTGAAATTTAAAAATAAGAAAGGTAAACTTAAACCACGAACATATTGAATAACGATTGGTATTTTGAAGTCATGTCGTACAAAAGAAAAGTTATATATTAAATAATTAAGAATGTTCTTGGGAACTAGGACTCAAATAATAAGACGTTTAATTTTCAAATTATCTCAACGTTTCGTTGGTATTTATTTCCAACTTCTTTAGGAGAACTAAAACATAATAACAATGCATGTTGTTCTAATATATATTCATTGGAAAAGGAAAAGAGAAAATTTTGAGCTGAAGACTAAATACCTTAAATATTGTAAGAATCTAGATAAGGTAATAAAAATTGCTGAGTGTAAATATTAGAGTAATATTATCGCTAGTAAATCAACTTATAGAATTATATAAATCAAAAGTTCGGTAAAAATAGAAGTGCTAATAATGATATTGATTTTCTAATTATGAATGATGTAAAAATTACTGAAAAGATAGCAAACACTATTGTAAACTTCTTTAGTAATATTATCATCGACTTAGTGGCCAAATTGAACAATACGGGTAACAATGTGAATTTCTCTAATTCAAATAATGTAAAATCAATTTTCCTGAAGCCAACCGGTGAATTGTGAATGTAATTAAAAATTTAAAAGAAAAAGCGGGATGTGTAGATTAAATTAACACTAAGGTTTTAAAAATAATTAGTAAATGTATTAATAAACCGCTAGAATTCAATTTCAACAAATGCATGACTAGTGATATATGGCCTGATGCGTTAAAATGCGCAGAAATTATACCAATCTTTAAAGCTGGTGATTATCAAAAAACTACTAAATATAATCGTCTTATTTCTTTAATCTCTAATATGTCGTAACTAAAATTCTGGAAAAAATTATACATACACGAATCTATAACTTTATAATGGAATCTAATATTATTGCTAGTAATCAGTACGGCTTCCTAAAAGTAAAGGCACAAAAGACGCTTTTGCAGCCATTGCTAATTATATTTATACAAATCTTGATATAAATAAACCAATAGTAGAAGCTTTCTTAGATTTAGCAAAAGATTTTGACACCGTAAATTATATTATATTGTTAGATAAATTGTATGGGATTAAAGGTGTCGTTACTGACCGGATTCGTAATTATTACCTGGCTAGTAAGTGAAAAAAATTGATTTTCACAAATAATGAAAATTTATGTCTGCAAAGCCTGTTTAATATTGTATTGATTTTTACTAGTTTGGAAAAGTCGGCTGAATCAGAAAGTGTAGAAAATATTTTCCGAATTTTAAAAAACACTTAATGTTCCACTTCGTATATAAATTTTCAAAAAATTTTTGTGAGAAAAATTGATTTTCCCAAACGATGAAAAAATTTGGAAGAAAAGCGTGTTTAATTATGTTTCGATTGTTGTTTTTTTTGGAAAATTTTAGGAAAATATAATTTGAGGAAAAAATTAATATGATAATTACCTTTTTTCCATTTTTTTTTCAAAGGGGGGGGGGAGATTCTGTTTAGTTTTCTTTAATTTTTTTTAGTTTTAGTTTTAACCAACCATTTCCTAGATTTTTCCGCATTTTTGTTATTGTATGTCGATTAAAAACTTATTTTCTTAACATTTTATTTTTTCCATGACTAATTAATTATTTTTTCTTAATTAATTTATTACCGTTAAACTATTTTGTCACAAACGAAACGATTTCTTCCCCAAACCTTTACGAACGATTTCCCATCGATTGGCAAAAAAAAAATCGGAAAATTCACACTTTAATTTTTTTTTTTGTCTAATTGGTATAGGGTGAAAACCTTAGACCTAGAACACAACAAAGCAATGTATCTTACTTAGTATTTCTTTATCATTTTATTTATTTATTTGACCAGGATACATAAGTATGTACAACGTACATACAAAGTATGCACCTATAGATGTGTTGCAGAAACAACTGTACATAGGAAAATATTCTTTTTAATCAAAATACATAAATATCTTATTAATCTAATGGCCCAAAACTTATACCGATAACAAGCATCATTACAAATGTATAAAAACTTATAGTATTAAGGTAAAAAATAAACGAAATTCTTTTTCTTTTTGTTAATTTTATTTATTGCTTTATTTTCTTTTGTTAATTTATTTGTTATTGTATGTTGCTTAAAACCTTATTATCTTAACAATTTACTATATCAATGACTAATTAATTAATTTTTCATAATTCATTAACTACCGCTTAAACTATTTTATCATAAACAAAACGGTTTTTTTCACAAACCTCTACAAACGATTTTCCATCGATTGGCAAAAAAAATTTGGAAAATTCACACTTTAAATTTTTTTTGGCTAATCGGTATAGGATAAGGTTTTCAGTCGAAGTTTAGTAATGACATATTCGGTCCCATAATTTGGATAGAACAATTGCTTGGTTGGTGGTATTAATTGTAAAATCTGCTTCCCAGTCTTTTGGAGCAATTGCTTTTAATATATTAAGACAGTTTGTGATATCAGTAATTGTTTTGGCATTAAAATTTAAAATTTCAATTTACGTTCACTCTCATATGATATTTGAGAGAAGAACTTTCAAAGATAGTTACAGTAACCACAAAAGATTTTTTCTTTGATGGTTCAACGAAAAATTGTAAATATTCACAATCGATACACAGGAATTTCAAATATTCTCAGCAAATATGAAATAGCAATTCACTCATAACGAAACCCTTTTTTCTTTGTTGAATTCGTATTCATTTCTTGCTCTGTTTTTTGCATATCCTTTGGAAACGTTTCGACAGTTATTTGAGGAAGTTTTACAATGTTTCTCTTTCAGGATCTGTACGATTTATTACATACTTGCATAAACGTGCTCTTGTATCATATAATAAAATTTTATTGGATACACGTCTGCAGATCGAAATGTAAATAGCAACATGTTTATTGTATATCCATAAAGAAATTATCCATTAGTTCAAAATATATCGTAAACATCGCTCATTAGGAAATGTTTACATTAACTAAAAGCTTTGAAACAGAGCGTATTCAATTTTTTTTTCTTTTTGTTATAGTATTTGATCAATCCTTTTTATCTTTCCTGCATACTTTGAGAAATAATTGCAGCTTATGAACGATTTTTGAGTTCGGAAAACTATTTCCATTAAAAAATAAAAGACTGGAAAGTATTAATATTCAATCTATCGTTAACTTTTCATTTTAACAGGAAAAATAGTTCCTAATTGGAGAACTTATCACTGTATATCGGACACACAATTGACAAAGTTTGGTACCATACATTAAAAGAAAAATAACGTTTACTAGTTATAAAAAACGTTAATTAAATATTTTTGAAGTAATACTTGTTTAGCGGCGTTACGAAGAATTAATCACACTTTTTTGAGAAAATGTGACACCGGTGCTTGAGTAAAAATTTTCTTGCAAACATTATTAAATTTTCCATGTTGTTTAAGTCCTTGTCTTTTCAAATATAATAATTAAATTGTGGGCAATAAGGACGAAGCTTCTTGTGGAATATTATTTATTTTATCGCCAACGTTTCGTCAGTCATTCCTGACTTTTTCAGGGCTCAAAATTAAATTAATTATTATTGTAACTGAGTTGAGCCATGTGTGTTTGTTATTGGTCAATAATGTTTTTTAACAATTTTTTATTTATCAATACCAAATTGTATTCTTGGTTTGTTGTTCTACCAGTTGGGCCATTTTACAGCTTATTTTTATGACATTTGTGGAGTGATTTTTAATTTTGAGCCCTGAAGAAGTCAGGAATGACTGACGAAACGTTGACAATAAAATAAATAATATTCCACAAGAAGCTTCGTCCTTATTGCCCACAATTTAATTATTATATTATTAAATTTTACAGTTTAAACAATATCCATATTAATACACAACTAGTAATTTCCCGTGAAATATTCACCACGCAATACTGATACAACGGACAACTGGTAAAACTTGGCAATTGATTGAACGAAATCAAAATGACTGTTGAAACCATAACAACAATCATTGAGTTCAAATTTGAGAGAATGATTGTATTTCACTCACACGTATATGTTTTAAATATTTGTTCTTTGTTTTTGTCGACATATGTGCATATTTCATACGTTTGCCTATTATTCATTTAAAAGAAGGATATTTTTTGTAATTATTCCAATGCCATGATTAAAATAATGTAACGACAGTCGATTGATTTATTAATTGACATTAATCTTTTTGGTTAGAATTAAAAATCAGTTTCAATACATATAAATAAATAGTTAATCAATATAGATTTACTATTTTCTGAATATAATTTTTTAAAGGTTCCTTTTTTGGGTTGTTTAAACATATCTTTTTATGATTCTTTATGAGAATAATCTACTTCCATATTATAAATGATAATATGATGGTTATATGATAAATATTTTTTGAACACATGTTACTTATTTTAAATATTTAAATATCACAAATACTTGATTGTTATCAATTGATATTTGTCATTATTATTTTTTTCGAAAAAGATTACTTTTTCAATGACTTTAACCTACATTTTGTTAATTCAAGTATCAATGGCATTATATTTGAATATAAACAAGCCCCTTTTTTCCACTAGGCCATCAAAAAATAATCAAAAGAATATAAGGAAACTTATAGTATATCAGGAATACCTATATCACTAAACGAAAAAAGTTCGTATTGAAAACATATTTCTTAAATTAAATATTTCTTTGACAATCTTTCTAAGCAAGAAAAGAATAAACAATTAATTAAGAAGAACATTGGTTCAGGAAAGATGGATCAGTTTGTCGCTGATGGCCAAAAAATGTAATTTATTCATCGACTTTCAGGTTGTTACATTGATCGATTGTCGGGGGTTATTCTTCATTTTCACAAAATATATTTATTGACTTTAAAATTCGATTTATAAGATTGTCTGTATTTTTTTTAAATAAATACATTTAATAATAGTTATAAATAAAGTAACCTGTTAATTAAAATCGAATTTTAATGTCAATAAATGTATTTTATGAAATTACTATTAATAAGGCAAATGTAAAATGAGAATGATATTGTTATTATTATTTATAAAGAAACTATAGTGACAGGTGATAAAAATTACAAAGAATAACCACAGACAATCGATCAATATAACAACTCGAAAGTTGTTGAACAAATTACATTTTTTGGCCTTTTGTAACTAACGAACAAATACATATATAGAAATGAACAATATAGATTCTTGAAGGGAATTTAATGCTCTTCAAAAAAGGTCTCTTAACGTTTTTATATAAAATCACTCTTTTGAAATTGGTTCAACAACGAAAAAAACAATAATTTAATTTTTCCTTCAAATTTAATTGAAAATAACTCTTGAAAAAGTGATTTTATGTAAAAACGTTGAGATACCTTTTTTGTAGAACTTTTAATTCATTTCAAGAATTTATATTGTTCATTTCTAAATATTTATTTCTTAGATAGTTACAAAATTCCAAAATAAAGAAGATAAATCTAAAAATTATATCAATGTTTAAAGCTTGATTATTCGGAAACGGCGTGTCTACACGGTGTGTCTGGCAAAAATTTTCAAAAATATGTTTTTTAAAAATGAAAATGAAAGCAAAAAAAAAATCAAAATTAAAGATGATAGACCTCTTAATATTTATATTTAGAGCTCAAACCTTTCCGACATTTTTTTTTTTTGTTATCTCGAACAATGTTTTCGATATACTTTTCAAAAAAAAAAAAACAGGCGATTCTTATGGCCCAGTCTAATGTATTTATATATAAATATACTAGCTGACCCGGCAAACTTCGTAGTGCCTAACAGGAATTGAACGTAGTGTTTTTTATGAACGAATATTTTAGCTACTCTTAATTTATAATTTTAATAACAAACTAATACGAATACAATTATGAAGTTCAATATTTAATTAGAACAATATTATATAATAATATTATATTATACAATGGGAGTAAAAATTATTAATAAAAAACAAAAATTAGTTAATTCAATGGCATGTCAACAATTCATTTAATTTATTGAAGCTATGAATTTTGGTGCATGCATTGCCCTCAGATTGATTCTCCTCATTGAAGTACGTCGCTATTACATTGACATACAATTTGTCAAATCAAATATCTTAAATATACTAAATAAAGTCAGGTAATTTAGATCATTTTTTAACTAAAAAATTACTGGACTGATTTTGATGATTAATGATTAGTTCAATTCACCATCGCTCCAAATAGCAGAGTAACTATTAACTATTATTAACTATTAACTATTAACATATCTTAATAATACACGGAAAAATATGAATAAAATCAGTTTTTAAATAATTAGGCTTGGAATTTTCCGTAGTTGGCAGTTCACGTGACCCACACTTTGATGTCAATGCTGTCAATTTTATACTGTCTGTAACTCTTTCTTAAAGGCATATAACGATAGTTATTGAAAGATCTATCTTCGCATTGACTCAATATGTTTTGAAAGCGCAATGATTTTATTGTTGGTGATTTCCCCCAAGCAGTGCCAAGTATTCCAAGATGGAATTCTACCAATAAAATAAATACTTGCTTAAAATCATAAAATCTGTGGCACAATGTGAAGAAATTTCAGTTGGAGACATGAGGCATGCGTTGTGGAATGATCAATCTGCTGAAAAATTTCCCAAGAAAATGTTGAATATCGGTAATAACCATGTTCCTGTCAACGAATCGAGCGTATTGATTTCATTTCCTTTGAATTTTTGGGATTTCGTCTCATTCAAAATTTTTACATAATTGCTAGCTTTTTCACAAAACCGCTGAATAATGTTTTAGTAAACTTAATTTGAATAAAAATTCAAACAATGAACACGGCCATTTATTAATTTCTTGGAGAAATCATCAGCAGAAGGATCGTTCAGCAATACAATTTTCTTGTTTTCTTCCATCTGAAGTTTATTTATATGGTGCCAGATATTTGATAATTTAAAGCAAGCATTTATTTTATCGACAACAGTCGATCCTTAATGTCTGAAGTCGTCCACTGTATGGAAATATTTAAAAACAATCAAATTAAACTCGAAAATGTAATTCGAATTGCAGAATAACTAATTTAGAAAAGTGTTTTCCAAACAATTGATCGATATTGGTAATGGCAAAATTTCTGTTGACACATTACCTGCATACATTACATTCTTTGCCAATTTTGTCACTTTACTAAATCAAAGATCGAACTCATCGAGAGGGTGTTCCCAAACTTAGTTACAAATTACAAAAATCATGTTTGGTTGAGAGAACGTGTTATATTGACCCCAAAAAACGTTGACAACGAAAATTATATTAATGAAATAGATAGTTCAGATTCAAAATAGGAAAACTGGCGAATTAGAGACCTGCAATTCGGTTGATTGCGTTACTAATAAAGATGATGTTTTCAATTATGGATAGAATTTTAAATTCGCTGAAATTTTCCGGGTTACCGCCTCATAATCCAATTAAAAATTGGATCAGTAATCCTTATGTTGTCGAATATATAGATCAACCACGTTTTGGTCATAACACCCGACTTGCGGTGAAAAAATTAATGAGCAACCTTATCGAAGTTACAAATTGAATTGAAAATACAAAGCAGAAGACATTTTGATTCCACATATCTCAGTTTTCCGAACGACGTGTCGTGTGACTTTAATCGACTACAATTTTCTGCATTTTCAGATACTTCCGTAGTTTTTGGACAATGATTCGTTTTATTGTTTATGTTTACGGATTATGAATACAACGTCTATCAATTTCTGTATCTGTATTGCTCATAAAATACATTGGTAAGATTTGATGATCTAGTAGTGGTCTAGTAGTGAATATCTAGTAATGGTAACAGCGCTTCCAGTAAATGATAAATTTGTTCTTGTATCTGCAAAGATTTTCTTAAATTATTTGAAAAATAAAAATTTAAATGTTATCCAAAAATTATTATAGAATTATACCTTGAAGGGGGACATGAATTTATCCAGCACAATATGCGTTGCCACAAACGACGTTGTTTGTAATCAACTGTTATATTTTTGAGTTTTGGTCCAGAAATTTTAAGAATCATTTCCTAGCCTATAATCTAATGAGCGTAACGGATCTGGTGATGGGACCAATTGTGGCAATTTTACTTTTCCACCAGCTCAACATAACCCAGTATATTCACAGCTGTAGTTATCGTTGTTTAGAAGTGCGGTGGGGAAAATGAGAGTGAGGGCGGTTTCCCTATACTTACACAATGGGCATTGTAGTTATATCATTTTGATAACAGAAATTTAAATAACGCCATTTCACTTAATTATTATGTAAGTTTATGTAGTAGGGGAACTTATACCAAATACCATAGAGGCGGTTTTTAATTTTTATTTGTTTCTTAAGAAAGAAACTTTTTATAATCTTTTTTTTATGAACCAATCAACAATCAAACTTTTTAAAATCTAATTTTTATGAACTAATGTTTGTAACCTGGAGCAATTATATATTCTGCTAAAAAGCATTATGGAAGCAATTTTTTGTCATATATATATATATATGTATATTTTCTATGCTTACTTTTCTTCGGTATTTAGAACTATTTGAAAACCAATTGTTGTTATATGACAAAAAATTGCTTCCATAATGCTTTTTAGCAGAGTATATAATTGCTCCAGTTCACAATTATTAGTTCATAAAAATTAGATTTTAAAAAGTTTGATTGTTGAATAACAAACAAAAATTAAAAACCGCCTCTATGGTATTTGATATAAGTACCTACTACCTAAACTTTCATACTAATTAAGTGAAATGACGTTTTTTAACATGCTGTAGTTAAAATTATATAACAAAAACAGAAACTTATTATTAATTTTTTCTTTATTTATTAATTACACTTAGTTAATTCAAAATTTCGATTGTTGATTAACTCTACATTTTCTCAAAGAAACTTAATTACCCCAATTCACTCTTTTAGGGCAGGAATTTTAAAAAAAATATATTTTCACATGCCTACTTCTTATAAGGAATACACCGAATATTAAAATTTTATCTGGCAGAG
This sequence comes from Sisyra terminalis, assembly GCA_958496175.1. Taxonomy (NCBI): domain Eukaryota; kingdom Metazoa; phylum Arthropoda; class Insecta; order Neuroptera; family Sisyridae; genus Sisyra; species Sisyra terminalis. The sequence continues at coordinate 11,791,206 of OY292274.1, forward strand.
GAGATATATAATTACACGATTTTATGTATGCACGGTTTTTAAAACGTATTTACTTTAAGCTTTATTAATATAATTATTTTTTTTACTACTACTTTTACTTTTTTCGTTAATATTCCGTTAAAATAGGGGTTGATCGTAGAAGGGTGAAAATTAAGAGTAATATGATTTTTTGTTATTCTTAGTCATGACAAAATAAAAATCTAGCCAAAAAAATTAAAGTTTTTAATTAATAAAAAAATAAGGGTTGATCATAGAGGGGTGAAAATTTAGGGTTGTATGTATTTTTGTATGATGTATCATAAAAAAATAAAAACAAAAAATTTTATCCAAAAAATAAAAAAAAAAATTTAAGGGTGGACCACCCTTACCATTTAGGGGGATGAAAAATAGATGTTGTCCGATTCTCATGCCTACCGAATATACATAGAAAATTTTATGAAAATCGGTCGAGCCGTTTCGGAGGAGTTTAGCAACGCACCCCGTGACACGAGAATTTTATATATTAGATGATTATTAAAAAAAATGATAATTTTTTTTTCTTAATTATATCGAAATTATTGTTGGAAATGACAAAAAAAAATCCTTTGAAAGTTTAAGCTCTTAATATTAATATTAAGAGGTGCCGCATCGCAAATTTTGATATTCCATTTAAATAACAAGGAAACAATATTCTCTTGCAATTAGGAATTTTATAGCTAACGTTGGTGACAATACTTCGGAATGACCAAGGTATATTCTTATAGAAAATTAAACGATCTACAAAAAAGGTTTTTTTACAAGTTTTTTCATTCATCATTTTTTTGACCCAGTCTAATATATATATATATATAATACATAAAATTCTCGTGTCACGGGGTGCGTAACCAAACTCCTCCGAAACGTCTCGACCGATTTTCGTGAAATTTAGCGTGCATATCGGCTAGGGTGGAGAATCGGACAGCATCTATTTTTCATCCCCCTAAATGGTAAGGGTGGTCCACCGTTAATTTTTTTTTATTTTTTGGATAAAATTTTTTGTTTTTATTTTTTTATGATACATCATACAAAAATACATACAACCCTAAATTTTCACCCCCCTATGATCAACCCTTATTTTTTATTTATTAATTAAAAACTTTAATTTTTTTTGGCAAGATTTTTATTTTGTCCTGACTTAGAATAATAAAAATTCATATTACTCTTAATTTTCACCCTTCTACGATCAACCCCTATTTTAACGAAAAATTAACGAAAAAAGTAACAATAGTAGTAAAAAAAATTATTATATTAATAAAGCTTAAAGTAAATACGTTTTAAAAACCGTGCATACATAAAATCATGTAATTATATATCTCCTCTGCCAGAAAAAAATTTAATATTCGGTGTATTCCTTATAAGAAGCATGTGAAAATATTTTTTTTTGAAAATTCCTGCCCTAAAAGAGTGAATTGGGGTGATTTAGTTTCTTTGAGAAAATGTAGAGTTAATCGAAATTTTGAATTTACTAAGAGTAATTAATAAATAAAGAATAAATTAATAATAAGTTTCTGTTTTTGTTATATAATTTTAACTACAGCATTTTAAATAACGTCATTTCACTTAATTAGTATGAAAGTTTAAGTAGTAGGTACTTATACCAAATACCATAGAGGCGGTTTTTAATTTTTATTTTTTTTCAACAATCAAACTTTTGAAAATCTAATTTTTATGAACTAATAATTGTGAACTGGAGCAATTATATACTCTGCTAAAAAGTATTATGGAAGCAATTTTTTGTCATATAACACCAATTGGTTTTCAAATTGTTCTAAATACCGAAGAAGAGTTAGCATAGAAAATATATATATATATATATATATATATATATATATATATATTTATTGATGATAATGAAATATGACAAAAAATTGCTCCCTTGATGCTTTTCAGCAGAATATATAATTGCTCCAGGTTGCAATCATTGGTTTATAAAAAAGAGATTATAAAAAGTTTCTTTGTTAAGAAACAAATATAAATTAAAAACCGCCTCTATGGTATTTGGTATAAGTTCCCCTACTACATAAACTTTCATAATAATTAAGTGAAATAGCGTTCTTTAAATTTCTGTTATCAAAATGATATAACTACAATGCCTATTGTGTAAGCATAGGGAAACCGCCCTCACTCTCATTTTCCCCACCGCACTTCTAAACAACCATAACTACAGCTGTGAATATACTGGGTTATGTTGAGCTGGTGGAAAAGTAAAATTGCCACAATTGGTCCCATCACCAGATCCGTTACGCTCATTAGATTATAAACTAGGAAATGATTCTAAAAATTTCTGGACCAAAATTCAAAAATATAACAGTTGATTACAAACAACGTCGTTTGGGGCAACGCATATTGTGCTGGATAAATTCATGTCCCCCTTCAAGGTATAATTCCATAATAATTTTTGGATAACATTTAAATTAATTTTTATTTTTCAAATAATTTAAGAAAATCTTAAACAAATGCAGACAAGAACAAATTTATCACTTACTGGAAGCGCTGTTACCACTACTAGATATCCACTACTAGACCACTACTAGATCATCAAATCTTACAAATGTATTTTATGAGCAATACAGGTACAGAAATTGATAGGCGTTGTATTCATAATCCGTAAACATAAACAATAAAACGAATCATTGTCCAAAAACTACGGAGGTATCTGTAAATGCAGAAAATTGTAGTCGATTAAAGTCACACGACACGTCGTTCGGAAAATTGGGATATGTGGAATCAAAATGTCTTCTGCTTTGTATTTTCAATTCAATTTGTAACTTCGATAAGGTTGCTCATTAATTTTTTCACCGCAAGTCGGGTGTTATGACCAAAACGTGGTTGATCTATATATTGCACAACATAAGGATTACTGATCCAATTTTTAATTGGATTATGAGGCGGTAACCCGGAGAATTTCAGCGAATTTAAAATTCTATCCATAATTGAAAACATCATCTTTATTAGTAACGCAATCAACCGAATTGCAGGTCTCCATTTCGCCAGTTTTCTTATTTTGAATCTGAACTATCTATTTCATTAATATCATTTTCGTTGACAACGTTTTTTGGGGTCAATATAACACGTTCTCTCAACCAAACATGATTTTTTTAATTTGTAACCAAGTTTGGGAACACCCTCTCGATGAGTTCGGTCTTTGATTTAGAAAAGTGACAAAATTGGCAAAGAATGTAATGTATGTAGGTGCTGTGTCAACAGAAATTTTGCCATTACCAATATCGAGAAATTGTTTGGAAAACACTTTTCTAAATTAGTTATTCTGCAATTCGAATTACATTTTCGAGTTTAATTTGATTGTTTTTAAATATTTCCATACAGTGGACGACTTCAGACATTAAGGATCGACTGCTGTCGATAAAATAAATGCTTGCTTTAAATTATCAAATATCTGGTACCATATAAATAAACTTCAGATGGAAGAAAACAAGAAAATTGTATTGCTGAACGATCCTTCTGCTGATGATTTCTCCAAGAAATTAATAAATGGCCGTGTTAATTGTTTGAATTCTTATTCAAATTAAGTTTACTAAAACATTATTCAGCGGTTTTGTGAAAAAGCTAGCAATTATGTAAAAATTTTGAATGAGACGAAATCCCAAAAATTCAAAGGAAATGAAATCAATACGCTCGATTCGTTGACAAGAACATGGTTATTACCGATATTCAACATTTGCTTGGGAAATTTTTCAGCAGATTGATCATTCCACAACGCATGCCTCATGTCTCCAACTGAAATTTTTTCACATTGTGCCACAGATTTTATGATTTTAAGCAAGTATTTATTTTATTGGTAGAATTCCATCTTGGAATACTTGGCACTGTTTGGGGGAAATCACCAACAATAAAATCATTGCGCTTTCAAAACATATTATAACTATCGTTATATGCCTTTAAGAAAGAGTTACAGACAATATGAAATTGAAAGCATTGACATCAAAGTGTGGGTCACGTGAACTGCCAACTACGAAAAATTCCAAGCCTAATTATTTAAAAACTGATTTTATTCAAATTTTTACGTGTATTATTAAGATATGTTAATAGTTACTCTGCTATTTGGAGCGATGGTGAATTGAACTAATCATTAATCATCAAAATCAGTCCAATAATTTTTTAGCTAAAAAATGATCTAAATAACCTGACTTTATTTAATATATTTAAGATATTTGATTTGACAAATCGTATGTCAATGTAATGGCAACGTGCTTCAATGAGGAGAATCAATCTGAGGGTAATGCATGCACCAAAATTCATAGCTTCAATAAATTAAATGAATTATTGACATGCCATTGAATTAACTAATTTTTGTTTTTTATTAATAATTTTTACTCCCATTGTATAACATAATATTATTATATAATATTGTTCTAATTAAATATTGAACTTTATAATTGTATTCGTATTAGTTTGTTATTAAAATTATAAATTAAGAGTAGCTAAAATATTCGTTCATAAAAAACACTACGTTCAATTCCTGTTAGGCACTACGAAGTTTGCCGGGTCAGCTAGTATATATATATTAATTAATTAGTCCTCAATCAAAGTCATAACGGTCCCATTATTTTACTGTGCCCACTACTACCCAGAATCATAAATTGTTTAAAGAGGACTCAGAATATAATCGACAAAGACTTTTTAATCATATTTGAAATATGTCTACATATTTTAAAATTTATGCTGAGCACTCAGTTGAAAATGAAAACCGTAATATTTGTGTAAAATCTATTTTCAACCACATTTCATGTAGTTTGAATTTAATCTATTTAACTAGTTGCCATGGAAGCCGTAATGGTCAATTTTAATAACAAAATTTAACCGATTATCTTATCGTGGCCGGAAATCGAAATAAGAACGCCTAAGTGTTTTGCCTAAAACTTAACTTAATGTTTTAATCTCGAATAGGTAATGTTTATTTGCTCATTTTGAACTTCCTTCCGTTTTAATCCTATCTTTCATAGTCAGGAGTTTTGAGTAAAAATAATATTTTTTTTAGAAACGACTTTGAAAACTTCATCATTAGTAATTTGAAGATAAATATTGTCTGATGAACACTAACATACCAATGCCTTTAAATTCACCAACACTTATTTGATATTAAAACCACCAAGACAATATAAATCGTGAAATAATCGCAATAACAGTTTGTCAAACGTCAAATTAACGCTCAAGTAATAAATTCATGAATTTATGTCGAGCTGGAAATCTAAAATCTACCTTCGCTTTCCTTTCTTAATAACAAAACAAAATAATTTCTATTTTTGCTACAACCTTTATTTTATTTGCATTTATAGCTAAAAGTTGCAAGCAAAATATTGTCTTACAGTTAATGTGGTTATTTTTCACATTGAATATCAGAAAACTTAATGATAAACTCACAAATTGTTTAGATAAATAAAACGAACATGTCTTATTTTTTTTTTATTAAGAGTGGAAGAGAATGGAACAATTTTTCAATATCAAAAATGCATTGTTACGACCCTCTCTCCAAAATGTAGTTTGTATTACCTCTCAAATATTACCAAATATTAGCAAATTACGTGGTTGATATTTTCGGGTTCAATAAGGTAACAAATTTAGTTTCCATGGTTCCTATCAAGCAATCGCGGCGGGAGACCCACAAAGAAATGTTTTAGAACCTTGGCTTTACCTAATATTCACAACCGATTTGCCCACAAACCCCTAAACAATTACCAATACATTCTCAGGAACCATATAGCTATTTTGTATATAATGAACTTAAATACCATAATGAACTGATGCAATAAATGAAGTATCATATCAAACAAAAAAAAATATGCTCAAATCACCAACATTCCTATCAACGACAAATTCATTCCACAAGAAAAATATGCACTTTCATAAATGATTCCTGAACAAAAAATCAAAACCTAGAATTGAAATTGAACAAGTAATAAACAAACCAATAATCATACTTATTTGGACATATGATCTTCAAATTTGCGACTCAAGCAAAAAATCAAATCTGCAAATAATTGTAGTCGCTGTCAATTTAAATGAAAATGATAACAGCTCTATTATTGGCGCTCCAAACTATATAAAGGACGAAATTATCCATAGACACATGTAAATAAACTACAATAATACGCAAATCATACCATAAACGACTTACGAAACCCCCCAACGAAATAGGAAGAAAAATTTTGAATGCCAAAATATTCACAAGACCAAAACGTAACGTAAAGTTTATTTCAAAACAATGACCACCAACCCAAATGCTCCTATTATATAGGTGTACATTAGGGTGTCCGTTATTTCCCAAATTAATTTTTTTACAGATATCGCCCCCTGAATTTTTAGTTTAAGATATAAAAAAAATTATCCAATACAATTAAGCTCTTAATTTCATGATTCAACCGTGCCGGAATCATGTTACTTTTACCATTTAAATAACATGTGATTATTTGACTTTTTACTTATAATTTTTTTCTCAGAAACAAATGAATGCAAAGACTTAAGATTAAATTATTCTGACGTAAAATTTAACGTTCTACAAAAAAGGTCTCTTATAAATTTTCAATTAAATAATTCCATTAAAAATTATTCAACATTTAACTTGTCTCTAATATATATCTTGTAATATTTTCAACTTTTTGCTCATTTTTACTTTTTTTAACTATAAAATCATTGAAAGAAAAAATAAAAATTATTATCATTAGAGCGCCAATGATTATTTGTGTTAATTTTAAGACTTGAATTAAAAATTATACAAAAAAACATTTTTTGACAATTAAGACAGGTGACAAAAGATCCGAATTCGCTATAGTCGTGAAATTCAATTAATCCAGGATAAATTTTCGTACTTTAATCAATATTTTGTACCTACGAAGTGAATTTCATACTAATCAATGAGACTATCGACAAAAGTTCAATTATTATTCGAATTTTTACTATTTCACCTGACATCATCTATGAGAAATTTCTTAGAACTTGTAGTCAACATCATTTTTATTGAGCCTATAGTCGATTGATTTGTCGTTAAAAAGTTAAATGTTGAATAACTTTTAATGGAGTGGTTTAATCGAAAATTTATAAGAGACCTTTTTTGTAGAGCGTTAAATTTTACGTGAGAATAATTTAATCTTAATTCTTTGCATTCATTTGTTTCTGAGAAAAAAAATTAAAAGTAAAAAAGTCAAATAATCCCATGTTATTTAAATGGTAAAAGTAACATGATTCCGGCATAGTTTAATCAAGAAATTAAGAGCTTAATTGTATTGGATAATTTCGTTTATATCTTAAAGTAAAAATTCAGGGGACGATCGCTCTAAAAAAATCAATTTGGGAAATAACGGACACTCTAGTGTACATTGGGGTATCCTAAGCGATAAAGGCAAAAAATTTCTTTTCGAATTTTTATGCGCATGGCCTTTTTTTCTATTTGACCCAAATAACTAGAATATTAAATATTATCAATATCGAACAATGATAACTCGTGGCGACTTAATCTCAAACTTTTAACATAAAAATTAATGTAGAAACCCTACAGGAATATAAAGTTTTGTTAATTTAGTGAATAAAACACTGCTTTGTCTGTATCCAATATTTATTAAGTATTTATAATTAAGGAGACGTTGTTCAGTAGTTTTTTTTTTCAACGTTTGCTTTTTCCAGTTAGAAAATAACTTGATTGAAACCAAATTATCGATGTTTTCTTCTGCAATTAAAAAAAGTACAGTCTTATGATATATTTAAGTAACAAATAAAACTTATATTACTTACTGTAAACTGAGCCACTAAGTTCATCTTTCGATGTGATATAGCATTTAATAGTTTTATATATTTACTTCGTTTTTGGTTTATACCATCGTCAAAGACTGACAATTTATCTATTAAATGTCTTAAATGCTGGCAGAACTTCTGTAAAGGAATTTTGAGATCCCTTTGTCTATTTTATTCGTAAGCTTTCTTGACCTTTAAAAAACATGAAAAAACATCAGGTGAGGTGCTTTTAAAGCTAAATTACATTACAGCTATGCTTTAACGTAGCATGTCAATAGTATATATAGAATATATAGAATATATATAGAATATATAGAATATATATAGAATATATTGTCTCTATATTTCATGTTTTAAAATATAAAATGTACGTAACAACCGCTTATCATATTATTATGTAAGAGATTAAAAATATTCTGATAAAATTTGCTTTAGAAACATAATTTCATATTTATTATTGCCGAGAATCAAAATTTGATAAACACCAAAATGTTTATCATATCGTAATAGGTGAGTTTTTTTGATGTATGTGGAAAGTTAAAGAAACAAGAAAAGCAAAATAAATATATTTCTTAGAATGAAATTTTAATGTTCTAAAGCAGTAACACAATTTCTTCATATATTTCTTTTTTTTATACATATTTTGTTTTCTAGTTCCCCATTTTCATGCACTTGTAATTTAAATGCATGATGACATAATAATAAGGGAACATTTTAAAAGTATGATAATTGAAATGAATGAAAGGAATCGCAAATACGTTGGAAAAGGTTTTAATTGAAAAGGGAATAAAAATAAAAACCGTTCATTTAATTTGTAATTGGGTTGACTTGGAAAACTCTCCAATCGACCAGGAAATACTGTGAATTCACAATGTGTGTAATGTTAACTTATTGACTTTTAAAATTAAAATAAGAAATCAAATTTTCATCATTGAAATTCGGATTTTCCATTTTTGTTGGGAAATTTTTCGTTTTGAATGCAGGAAATGTTCCAAATTGTTTGGTTCTTAAATTTAAGCTCGTAAAGTATCCTGAGTTTTCTTCAAGGGAGAGATAATTGTAACGTATATCTTGAATATGAATTATATCACCAACTTCCAAACTCATTTCCGATGTATTTGAAGCGATGTGGGCGATATGAGCGATATGGTAGAAAGGTTTACTAAAGGGCCATAAATATACTGAATCTAAAGAATGAAATGTAGTCGGCTCATCCGGATGCAATGCCTCTGCTAATTCCATTGCCAAACGGCCAAACTGAAATGAATTTCAATGGATTTTATAAATGTATATTATAGGCCATACCGTCATTGAATCGTGACTGTTATTGTTTGATAGTGAGCAAAAAATTTAGGCCCCAATAATATTATTGTTACGAAAATATTATACAACTTTGTTAAGTGTTATTTGTTGTTTTGCTCCGTTAAAATGAACTAATTGTATCACTTAATGATTAATTTTAATTTAAGGATTAAATAAGTAAAGGAATAAAAAAAGTAAAGCTCGCTTAGTATAAAATCCATTACCTAATATATCGTCCTTCCCTCGTTTCAATTTGAAATTAAGTATAACTTAAGAAGCCTTGGAACAAAAATGTTTGCATAAGTTTACTGTCTGTGATAATCTACTTTAAAGTGCAGTTATCTATCTATTATTATAAAGAGGAAAGATTTGATTGTTTGTATGAAATTAATAGGCTCCGAAACTACTTGACCGATTTGAAAAAGTCTTTCACTGTTGCAAAGTTTCACTATTTCCGGTAAACATAGGCTATATTAAATTTTCAAAAAAGTTAGGGATTCATACTAAAACTCCAATAATGTAACTCAAGGTCAGAAAAAATAACCAAAAAACATTCTTACATCGCTTGCGCTGCGAAAACTATTGGTTATAGAACAAAATAATGTACTACAATTTTGCAGAACATATCATTATCTACAAAAAATAGAGCGACAACATATGTTTAATTATTATAGTTATGTCACAATACTTATTTTTTCATTTTAAAAAATATATATAAATGCCACCGCTATAAAAGCTCTTTTATTTATACTTTGAGATTAATCCTTATCAAAATAAATGACTTCATATTTAAGTTTGCTTCAATACCATTATATAACTTTTTGAGTTATTCAATTTAAACATTCCATTTAAAAGATATCACAAGTTTAAAAATGTAAGTTATTTGAAAAATGTCGCATGGTCACCGCTCGGTTAGACGGCACTATAGTAAAGAACGGAACATCTGAATTTAATGAAACTTTATATTAAGATACAACACAATTACCCACACACGTTAGACTACTTATCATTCCTTGAAAATAATAAGGGAATGTATCCCTTACGTAAAAACTGAGGGATGAAAAAAACATATTTTACTTTAGACAGGCGAGTTATATATCGTTGGAAAGGTATTTAAAAATTAGAGAATGATCTGTATTAATCTTTTTAGTTGAACTAATAAAAATCACAGTAATTTAATTTAAAATACAAAAACGTGCCTTTTTACAATATTAATAAAACTTTTTTTCTAAAAATTCCAAAAAAATATATGATATACTCTGTACAATAATCTAAAGCCTCGCGTTGGTTTCACTTCTCTAGCTTAATTAGTTTTTGAGATATATAACTTTGAAAAATAGCCATGCGGGGGGACATTTTTGTCCATATCTCAAGGTCAAAGAGGAATTTGGTCGCGAAAAGTATATAAAATGTGTTTGTATATCAAGCCGATATTTTAACATAAGTTCCGCAATAGGTTCCTATTTGGGGGCCAACTCGCCATGTGGATCCTGCTAGACCCTTTGAAAAGAAAATATAATCTACACCTACGTTACGCAGACGAAGTCGCGGGGATCAGCTAGTTATTAAGATATAGTAAATACCTCTATATTTCTTCAATGTAAAGGAATGACGTATGAAAATGTAATTTTCAAATGATTGTTTATAAATAATTTTTTTTGGACAAATACTTTACCACCTGTTAAATGACTTAAATATGTGACATAATTCATAGTATTGTCAGCAATCAAAAATCGATCAGAGCGATCATGAATGATTTACTGATACATTCATAAATCGTTAAAAGTGTGAGAGAATGATTTTCTTTTAAATGAAAGAGAAAAAAACGAATGGTCGCTACTGATAAGAGCTCTAGGATTCACGTACGTTATATTATAAAACTTATTAAGAATTGCTATCAGTTATAAAGATAGATTACAACAATTATGTAAATTAGAGTTTTGAACACTTTTTGCAAAAATTTTACAAAACTTGAAGGTGAAATGAATTTTTTTACTATGTTCGACCTCAAATATACAGATTTATAACATGTGAATGTATTTGAATAACGATATTTTGAAAATTGGTATTTTTCATTTTAATAATTATATTGATAAGTTCTTCATGTCTTTAGATTTGTTAGTAGAGGGCTTAATTTTTCAAAATTAATAAGCCGAGGAACTGAGGCATTGGTAATTAATTGACGAGAATTGTTGATTTTAGTTTATCGACTATTTGAAAGCTTATAAGGATATATATATTTGTTAGATTCGCTTATATATGTGGCGATATTAGGGTGAAAAAAAATATTTTTTTTATTTTTTCTTGCAAACAGGCTGAACAGTTTTGTGTTGACGTAAAAAGACACCAATTAAAATTTCAGCTCTTAATATTAATATTAAGGTTGTCCTCATCGCATTTTTTTATTGCCCATAAGAATGACATGGGAAAAGTTATTTTTACTTCTTCTGATTTTTATACCGTTCAAACGACCATTTAAATAATAAATTTCTTCTATAGAGAATTAAACGCTCTACAAAAAAGGACTAATAACATTTTTTGATTAGTTCATGTGTTCAAAAGTTATTCAATATCAAAGTTCAATTCTTCAAAAAATTGATCGAATTTTGTATGTTATACCAAAACTGTTGGTAGGACCTGTAAAAAATATCAAAAACTTTAATAGAGATAAGTTATAGGAAAAAAAATGCTCTACAAAAATGTCCTATAAAATTTTCTCATAAAATCGATGGTTGTGTCAAAACATTGAAAAAATATTGAAATTTCTCTTTAGTTCAACTTTGACCTCGAATAACTTTTGAAGGAATATATATATATCAAAAACTTGTACGACACTTTTTTTGTAGATCGTTCAATTTTCTAAAATATATCTTGGTCATTCCGAAATATTGTCACCAACGGGAGCTATGAAACTCCAAAGTGCAAGAGGATATTGTTCTTATGTTATTTAAATGGAAAATCGAAATTTGCGATGCGGCACCTCTTAGTATTAATATTAAGAGCTTAAACTTTCACAGGATTTTTTTTCGTCATTCCCAACAATATTTTCGATATGATTAGGAAAAAAACATCATAATTTTTTTGAATCAGTCTAATGTAGACCATCAAATTTCGAAATCGAAAAAATAAATACTAATGCTACTTGGTTGTAAATTCGTTGATACAATTTGTAAAATTTTCGTCTTTTTTGCCATAAATAATTAGTATACATTTGGCTATAAACGAGAAAACAACATTGAACAATGAAAAATATTTTCATTGCCGATAAAATCAATAGGCATTACAATGTAATACTAAATGTTTATAAAAAAGTTTCAATAAATGAAAATATACTGAAATAATTTAATTGGGGGTGAACTTAGGGTTATTTTGTTGCCAGACAGTCTTAAATAATTTCTAAGTTCAATTGCATTTGAAATTCTTATTTAACTGTTGTAAAATTATTTTAGGTTCATAATATTCCAGTTGCAATAAATTAAAACAGTGACGATAATTTTTTTTTATTCTTATTTTAATAAAAATTGAAAGCTAGTTGTTTTTTTTTCTTTTGGGATCAATTATTTTGATCATGAAAGTAATCATCTTAAGAGTAAATAAAGAAAAACAAAGAAAACTAATAAAAAAAAATTTTTTATGTTTCCTTAGACCTACAATTATGAAAATATTATATGTTTTGCTCTTATATGTGGCCTATTTTTGATTGAAATTTGTGAAAAAAGATTTGATAAGACACTTCGAAAAAAAATAAAACCGAGGTAAACTATTAGGTGTAAATCACATTTCATTTTTTTTCAAGGTGTTACACCAATTATTTTTTCACGCAATTTTTATGAATTATAGTGCTCATGTAGAAGCATAAAATATATTTTTTTCGTGATTGTCATTTTCAGAGAACACAAAAAAAAATGATTTCATTTGTTTTTCAAATTTTTTTTGAATATTTTTTTTTTCTTAAAAAATTCAAAAAAAAAATATTATATACTCTGTAAAATAATCTAAAGCCTCGCGTTGGTTTCACTTCTCTAGCTTAATTAGTTTTTGAGATATATAACTTTGAAAAATAGCCATGCGGGGGGGGGCATTTTTGCCCATATCTCAAGGTCAAAGTGGAATTTGGTCGCGAAAAGTATATAAAATGTGTTTGTATATCAAGCCGATATTTTAACATAAGTTTCGATATAGATTCCCAAGGTTTATAAAATTCACAGGTGGCCTCATGCGCTACGTGATGTAACCAGAAGAAATTTGTACATATCTTCAGACTGTTTCAAATTTCAAAATTCTTCGTATGACGTCATTTTGTTTCTACTGGGGCAACCTGTGTAATTTATAAACTTTGATAGATTTCTATTTGGGGGCCAACTCGCCATGTGGATCCTGCTAGACCTTTTCATAGATGTTTTTCAAACCTATACGAAGGCGTGGGGAATATCGTTATTCAGTGCGAACGTGAGGCAGACCACAAAATTTCGATGCGGGATTATTTTGGGATTTATAGTAAAAATAAAAGAAATATTGAATTTCTTGAAATCGGGACAGTTGTAAAATATTTGAGAAAGTTAAATATTATAATAACCTGGCCATTGTAATACTTTGTCACTTTGATATTCGGTCTCATTTGAAGACGTTTCACTTTTGTAATGCCAATTTTTAAAAATCAAGAACAAAAGTTCTGGCCGTGAAATATGATGCCATCAAGCAATCAACTAAATGATGAATCTCACATCCAAAGCCACACACCTAAAATCAGTCGAGTAAAAAGTTTGGTACGGGTTTAGGGTAAGTCGCTTACTTCACCTAATCTACAAATAATTTTTTTCGCTGCTTTGCAAATAGGAGGATTTTGTAGATCATGAAGACGTTTTGGACGATGCTACTTAGAGTGTTGAACTCTTTTATTCGCCACGCATCGAAACCATCGACTTTTTTCAGTCTTACAAAATCATTGAGCATAGCACTAAAATTAAGAATAACTTCCGTATTTATAACACACCGATTTCTTCCCTAAATTCCTACAAATTACGCATTCTTACTTCTTGAATTCTTTGTATTATAGTTGCAACTTTAACAAATTAGATTTTATTTCTGGCAATTTAACTAGTTGTTTCTTATTCAATGCATCAATCAAGTTTCCAATTTCACTTTTAAATAAAAACGAAAATTCGACAAACGTCTTCGAATTTTTTCATATTCATAATTTGGTTTTTTAGTATTAAACTTAATTTCATCAGATTGTGAATAAAACTGTAAGTTTCCATTTTTTGGTGGTTCTGCATTGACGCTGCAATTGATTTAATTTTCACAAATAAACTCAAACAATTTTTATGTTAAAGAATCAGTGGATATACCAAATTAATTTCCTGGTACAATTTGCTTTTAAATTTCCAATTTCTCGTTGTAATACAATTATTGTCACACTCATCGAAAAAATAATCAATAAAAGAAATGTTATCTTCTTTTCTACCTGCGGAGTTAGACATCTTTCGTAAATGATTATTAAAAAAATGAAAATAATACAGTTTTGTTTTTTAATATAAGACTATTTTTTTTTTTTTGGTTCAAGTGCGAAATATTTTACAATTGGTTCATAAAACATTATATATTGTCTCTATATTTCATGTTTTAAACTGCTTATCATATATATGTTGCAGAAAAAAATTATTCCGATAAAATAAATAAAAATAAATGTCAATGCTAAAATTTAAATTTATTACTGCCAAGAACCATAATTTGACAAAAACCAAAAAGTTTATGATATCGAAAAAGGTGAGTTATGTTGATGTATGTGGAGAATCAAGGAATCAAAAAAATGTATATAGGGGAGACCGGGTACAAAAGTAATACTTTATACTTTAACCTTGATTTCTGGCTGGCTGTTATTATTGTCATTAAATGAATATAACCACTTATAAATTTAGTTTATGTTCTTCACAACAGTAACTTGATTTATTAAATTATGGTATGTTTTATATGAATAACAGAGTTCAAAAAAATTGTCATATGTTACTTTCTAGTATACACGGCTGATCTTCCGACTATCGAAGGAGTAACCACGACTACTTATGCTGATGGCAGTAGGAAATGATCCTGCTGAGGCTTCTAACAAACTTCAAACTAGGGTATTCCATTGAATTCATGAGAAACTTTCCCTTCTACAAAATCAAGCCTAAATCTTTAAAATAAATCAAGTATGATTCAGCATTAACTTGTCCTACCCCATGTGGCTTTACTTCTTGCCACTAAAATCAACTTTTGTTGTAATTTTGGGATGGATTAGCTAAATATTAAACGTATAATTTGTAACTCCTTTTTAAATTAGGATTATGTGTACTTTATCAACCGAAATCACAAGTTCTGATGGCATTAGGAAATAATGCAACAGAGTATTGCAGGTGGCCTGACAAGTAGAAAATAACTATTAACGAAAAGAAGTCAGTCCATGTTACTTTAACTACCCAAAAACAGTACTGCCTGCCAGTAATGCTCAATAATACCGAGGTACCCAAAACAGATCATGTCCAAGTATTTGGGAATGTACCTGGATAGATGGTTAACTTGGACAAAACACATGAAAGAAAAAAGAAAGCAGCTTAACAAGAAATACGGAAAGTTCTATTGGCTGATTGATCATTGGTCACAATTGGCCATAGAAAACAAATGGGTTCTGTGCAAATCAATAATAACAACCAATTTGGACCTATGGAGTGGAACTTTGGGGCACAGCATCCAACTCAAACGTGGAAATAATACAAAGATTTCAATCTAAAGTTCCGCGGACAATAATCGGTGCACCATGGTACCATAAATAATGTAAGATCCACGATAATCTACAGGTGGAACATGTGAAAGATGTGATCACTTGGAGAGCCGGGGCCTATCAAACTAGACTTAATAATCATCCAAACCACCTTGCCTTGAATCTGCTTGATAACAGTGCGGATGTTAAGCGTCTCAAAAGATTGTCGATACTTGACCTAACAAATCCATTTTAGTGATATTATTTGTTAGTGCTATTATATTTAAGATGGTAAAATTCAGATCTCAGCTTTTATTAAATAAGAAGACAATTCAGGTTGTTTAAGATCGTTTTTTTTAATTTAATATTTTTAATATTCAAATTAGCTACGTTTCGTTACGTATCGTAACTTCATCAGGCTTCTTGAATCACAAATTTTTTTTCTTCTTATTTATTATATTTAAGAATATATTATACTATAATTATAGTATTTAGAATATTATTAATGTTTTTTAACTATAATTTTTAATGTTAATTGCGTCATAGGACACAACTAACCCATGAGTGTTGTAAATGTGACATATTGCAATTATTGCCAAAAAGCAGATGGTGCAAAACAAAATTTTTCAATAACAACAAAAAATGTGTTAATTTCGACCACGTAGGCGGGTCGAAAGTAGTTAAATCAAAGTTAATTCAACAAATTATTAATTTGAAGACTTTATATTAATGATATTAACCAAATTCAGCATTTTAAATACTCAAAAAATATATATTTTAAGAAAATGAATCAATAGAATGCCGCGACAATGCATAAGAACTACGGCATGAAGAATTATCGACACGGAAATGTATCGAAAACCATTCTATTGAAGTAGATATCCATAAAAATATTACGTAATAAACGTAAATTACTTAATGAAATCATTACGAGGACAAAAGTAACATATTACTTTTGTACCCTAGGGGGCTATGTTACTTTTTTACCCAGTCTCATTTTTAATAAAACGTGTAATATAACCTTAAAACGGAACGCGTTAGACAAAAATGAATTTAAACAATGTACAATTTATCTAATCAAGAATGCAAATCTATGCAAATATTCGGATTACTGTGATTATTTTACGACTTTGTACACAAGAAGTAAGAAAACGTCGAAAATCTTACTTTTGGTTCGTTAAAATTTCGCATTTCGTTGTAGTTAATGCAGATGGTCTCTGTCCGTAATACTTTCCGTATTAGGATGGAGTCTAACGAGTTCTTTACTAGTTTAAACATAATTTAAAGAAACATTAAAAAGTATGCATGGACACTTGAAAATAAATTAATTAGTTTACCACAAATTTTATTTTCTTTATATCGCAAATAATTATGTATTTTTTTATCCAACAAATGTTTATTCCTATTTTAAAGAAGAAAAAAAAGCACAATCTTTTTGAATAAGAAAATTTGAATTTTGGATTCCCGCCAGAATGAAACCGTGAGTATCACGTAAATCGAGGAATGAGTGTACAATATATTGGTCTTACGCGGTTTTCTGGAACCTATCTTCCCTATCGAACCTATGTTTTTGTATGAATTCGAAGTCGGTTTCTTTGAAACGTATCTACCGCGTAAATCAAGGTATTAGTGTAATAATGTAGCTGTATTATGTTGAAAACTATTGAAGAATAAGAATATGTAACAAAAGGCCAATTTTTTTGCACTATTTGCCATCGATTAGACTGATATTTATGCCATACTTGAGAAGCCTTCATTTTTAAAGTTAATTAATAGTTCGAAATCTGTGACAATATTCTTTTGGTTTATTTTTTTTTTCTCTTAAAACAAATTCATAATAACGAAAAAAGTAATAAACGGTTGGTGAATGTGGAGGATACGGTTAAAGTTCAATTTGTAGAGTAGTTGATTTGTCAACTGAAATGCAAGCTTTATGGGATCGTTTCTTCTTTTCTTTCTTGTGCATTAAATCAATTTCCATGGCAATGGAACTCCTCTGTGTCCTCTGTTATGACGTCTCGCCTGAGGTTAGAATGGAATAGTGGATCACTACTTTGGCATTCCATCCTATGGTAACCATAATCTTTTTTTGTGGAAATTTTGACTTAGGAGCTGTTTCCTGAGATTGAACTTTCTATTCATTTGCTAATTTATTCAAATTTTTGGAACCAATATCGGGCAATTTGTTCAATAGTGGATTCATCTTCTAATGCTTGATTAATATTTCTCGAAGCTTTAGCTACGTTTTGATTCAATTCGTACAAGAAAAGTATTTATTTATAACTTATTTTTTATTATCATTATAAATTTCAGAGATAGTATTGCTATTTTTTAGATATATAGTGTTAATATTAATATTCTTAAAATGACAATAAACTTAATTTACAACAATATTTTCACTATTTACATCATTTTTCATATTACTTAATCAATCTCATATATAAATTGGCTATCTTGCCGTGCTTCCGTAAAGAATGGGCTATGCGCATGCGTTCTGTTATCCCCACTTACGCATTCAAAACGTTGGTAGGAGTACTCACTCACTAATGTATTTATTTGTGAATACGTATTTCGTATTTTCAGGTTTACAATATGTGAAAACCGAAAAACATAATGCTCATTTATAAACTTAACCTTTTCAGATGTATCTACTTTGATTGATTATTAAATTTGAAATTTCGATTGGTTAATAAATGTAATCCCGTACAAACTTTGCTACCATTTTTCACTCTTTTAGGGGAAACATTTTCAAAAACCCTTTCTTATTATATATCTGCATCGTTTAAGGAAACACTTTCCAAATTTTATCGACACAAATGTGCACTTATATTTGAAAATACAATGTTAAACGAAAAAAAATAAGGACTTTCTTTTTGTTAGTTAACATGACTAAAAAGCTATTCGATTTCGTATATTTGGACGTTGTACATACAAAATTTTCGGAAATTGGTGGAAAGCGTGGAAGTAAATTCGAATAATTTATTTATTTTCAATAATAATAATTGATTTTCAAATTGTTCTAAATACCGAAAAAAAGTTAGTATCGAAGATTTTATATTTGAATTGGCAGTGTAATATATATGGGAAAAAATTGCTACCTTAATGCTTTTCAGCCGAATATATAATTATTCCAGATCCCAATTATTGGTTCATAAAAAACAGATTTTCAAAATTTTGATCGTTGAAAAACGAACCAAAATTTAAAATCGCCTATTTGGTATAAGTACTATATAAGTATTAAACTTTCATACTAATTTAGTGAATTGACGTTATTTAAATTGTTGTTATTAAAGTGATATAACAAAATAAGACACTTATATTTTATTTCTTAATATAATTTAAGATAAACTTTTTTTTATATTAACAACACTTTGATTATTAATTTAAAATTTCGGTTGTTGATTAACTCTACATTATCTCATATTAAACATTTTATTGAGATAAAACCTTTAGTTGCGAATGCAACGGGCAACTACTAGTTAAATAATAACTAAAGTAGGAATATCGGATCTATCCCAAAGTGGGACTTCTGCTCTAATTGAGTGAAATGCCAAGGAACTCTCTTTCATGGAAACGTAGAATATCCTTTTTTCGAGATATGAGACTATTATTTTGACCAATGAATTTAGGATTTTTTGTTTTATTTTACGGATGAACCCTTTGTGCCAAATTCTGGCATAAGCCTGACTAATTTCAAGAAATATTGCAGAATAGTATTTCTTTTGGTGTTGGACTTTTGTTATAGTTTCAGCGACTCGGTTTAGTAGTTTGGTGCCGTCTTAAAGCTATTACTTAGTTATTTCGGAGCTTAGTTACTAATGTCGAAATGGATAAAGGGTCTAGCAGGATCCACATGGCGAGTTGGCCCCCAAATATAAACCTATGTCGAAACTTAATTTATTAAGTTATTGAAGTTTAATTTATTGAAGTTTTGTGAAAAAAAAATTGGTGAAACGCTTCGAAAAAAAATAAAACCGAGGTAAACTATTAGGTGTAAATCACATTTCATTTTTTTTCATGGTGTTACACCAATTATTTTTTCACGCAATTTTTATGAATTATAGTGCTCATGTAGAAGCATAAAATATATTTTTTTCGTGATTGTCATTTTCAGAGAACACATAAAAAAAATATTTCATTTGTTTTTGGGATTTTTTGGGTATAATTTTTTTTTCTAAAAATTTCAAAAAAATTAATGATATACTCTGTAAAATAATCTACAGCCTCGCGTTGGTTTCATTTCTCTAGCTTAATTAATTTTTGAGATATATAACTTTGAAAAATAGCCATGTGGGGAGACATTTGTGCCCATATCTCAAGGTCAAAGTGGAATTTGGTCGCGAAAAGTATATAAAATGTGTTTGTATATCAAGCCGATATTTTAACATAAGTTTCGACATAGGTTCCTATTTGGAGGCCAACTCGCTATGTGGATCCTGCTAGACCCTTTATTTTCCGTTGTTTGAAACTTTTTAATCTATATTTCATGTTTTATCTATTGAATAAAAAAAAGTTCAATTTTAACGACATTATCTTGCCTTAAATTTCGGAATGATTGATGAAAAAAATTGAGAACTTCTGGTTGTTGTGGGAAGAGAGTACGTTACTAAAAGCATGATAAAAACGACTTGTAAGAATTTACAAGGTACTAAATGTTTTTCGCAATATCTTAATTTCAGTGCTATTAAGAACTGTTGCGAATAATAATAAATATTTTATAACAGTACAAATATTAAATTTAATTGTAATTTACAATTAAACTCAAAATTATAATTGACATATTCCAGTCTTAGTTCACATTCTAAAACATGTTTTTTTTAATTTGTCTTAACAAAAAAATTATTAACTTTTTCACGTCTCGAAAAAGAAATTATTTTTATTTGTTTGGTACATTGGTCGCATTACTTTTGGTAATCGATACAACTGTGAAACGATTTGCAATTAATCTAGAAAGACAAAATTTTGGGTAAGGCACTATTGTACTATGGCAATTGATTTAGTCATAATATAACAACTCGTTTTAGTCGCCAAGAAAATGATGCAAACAATTTGGAATCAAGTAATAATGAATTTTGTGAAAAGGGAAAACCGAACTATGAATATGAAATAGTTAGGCGACGTTTACGCCACACGATAGATCAATTTACATTGCTTTTCAGTTTTGAAGTGCAAAACATGTTAAAATACATTGATGCTTACGATAAATTGAAAAATAAAGCTACTGTAGAAAAGTTGGCTGCCACATATAAAGATTTCAAAAAGTTGGCAATATTCAATTAGTATACATTGCTTAAAATTCATTTTAATATAATTTCAGTTCATTGTTGAACGATTTGGCGACGTTAAAAAAAGAAGATGGTTTTGACAATTGGCGGTTTAAGGAGTTTAAGGACTTAAGTAATATTGTTCAAACAAAAATAAAAAAATTGCAGAACCCAAAGGATTGCAGCAATGCGAAACGATTGTTATGTGTTTTGAACGATGTAAGAAAATCATGATAGTGATTATCAAATCCTTTTTGCATATAATCATTAGTTTTTTAATGAAGAAATTTTTCATTGTTTCAAGCAATGTGGATTTGGGTGCCAGATTCATCAGGTTGTCAGCGCTCTAATGTCTGCATATTTTAATAGTAGAACACTAGTCCTGGTTACAAAAGGATGGCATTACAACAAAGATGGTTGGGAAGGAGTTTTGACTCCTTTGAGCGACACATGTGTGGATACCGAAGGTCCAATTTCGGATTACCCAGGTTGAAAAACGTACGTGAAACTTTTCTGTGGAATATTAGCCGTTTTTCTGTTAATTAGGTCATGGAACCAAGATTGTTAGGTACCCTCAATTCGGTTACGTTCAGGGCCATCGTCCGTATGAAATTCCGAATTTACCGCATGACATCAACGCTCGACTGAACTACATCCATGATTATCCTTTTATTTGGTGGGCCGGACAATTTACGAAATATATCCTACGATATCCTCAAAAAACGGCAGAAAAGATCATGAAAACAACTCAAAAATCTTTCAAACATCAACACGCAGAAATTGGGTAAACTAAAAAAATATCACAAATATTTGGAGGGAGTGGATTACAATGTTCCTTTTTATATTTTAAAGGATACATGTGCGAAGAACTGATAAAATTGATGAAGCCAAATATTATCCACTTGCAACATACATGGAAATCGTAGAAGATTACGTTAATCGAACAATGATTGGTCGAGATCCAAAAAAAAAAGTTCCAATATTTTTAGCGACTGATGAAATCAAGGTAGTGGACGAAGCCAGAAAAAATTACACTAACTACGAATTTATAACGGATCCAAACATTGGTGACCTAAAACCAGTTAATAATGGCAAAGACAGAGATTTTGATCAAACTATTTTCAACGTTCACGCTTTATCACATATGAAATTTTTGGTTTGCACTTTCTCCTCAAACGTAAGATATTTCAATTTTAAGCTCATTGTTCAATCAGTACTGTACCTCGTTTTTATTTTCTATTAATTTAGTTCGGTCGTTTGTGCCTGGAAAATTCTCAACACATTTATCCAGACGAAACAGTGAGGTATTATTCATTGGACACCGACTGGATGTGGCCTAAAGGTAATGGATTTCACGAGCAAGCTTTTTTTCCGCATATTGCCAAGGAAAAAGATGAGCTGAGCTTTGAAGTTGGCGATGTCATACATCTTCAGGGATTAGATAGGAATTCTGGTTATTTGAGAGGCTACAATTATCGAACGGGTAAAACAGGAACCTATCCGGCATTTAAAACGAAACATAGACCTACTTACACGCAATATCCAAAATATTTATAAATATTTATGACCAAAGTATATTTTTTTCATCCAAAATGTGTTAAAATTATACTATTTATTCTTCTAAAAATTGTTTTTATTATTCCTTACAAATTATTTCTTAATTCATTCTTCATTTAAGTAAAGTAATACTTCTTTAGTAACGTTATGAAAAAATTATCAGACAAAATTTTTAATAAAATAACGTTACAGTACGAAGTTGGTCGCAAACGGTTAATTAGGCGCTTCAAGCGGATGAAAACTGTTCGATTTTTAGGAACGATTTGATAGTCCTTAAAAAAAACAGTCAAGTCGACTGAGTCGATCGCTAGCACATGTTTTTTTTTTGCTATTCGATAGGGGAAACCAACTGAAATGATCTACGACGAAGCTAAAAAGTGCCAGAAAGAGATAAGAGCTATAACAGACACCGTCCGTTGTTATTTTATATTTAAAACATCGATATAGTCGAACTAACTATTTTCAGTTTTTATAGTTTGAACCATATTAATATAAATACTCAATAGTTCAAGTACATTTAATAAAAGAAATTTCTTTGAAACAATTTAATGCAATATGTGCGATAATGTATGGAAATTAGAATGATTCAAAAAAATTATAATTTCTTTTTCTTAATTATATCGAAAATATTGTTGAGAATGACAAAAAAAAAATCCAAAGAAAGTTTAAGCTCTCTTTAGTACTAATTAATAGTAAAATTATAGTATAATATGATTGACTAAAAGATTAATACCACAAGGAGAGATTGTAAAGCCAAAGAAACTCAATAATTCATTCTTAACTGAAAGACCAGAATACAATGACATAAAGAGAAAAAGAAATGGTGTGTATTAGACTGATTCAAAAAAAATTATGAAATTTTTTTTTTCTTAATTATATCGAAAATATTGTTGGGAATGACAAAAAAAAATCTGTGAAAGTTTAAGCTCTTAATATTAATATTAAGAGGTGCCGCATCGCAAATTTCGATTTTCCATTTAAATAACATGGGAACAATATTCTCTTGCACTTTGGAATTTTATAGCTCACGTTGGTGATGACAATATTTCGGAATGACCAAGGTATATTCTTGTAGAAAATTGAACGATCTACAAAAAAGGTTTTTGCACAAGTTTTTGATATATTTATTTCTTCAAAAGTTATTCGAGGTCAAAATTGAACAAAAGAGAAATTCAAAAAAAAAATCAATTTTTTGATGCAACCATCAATTTTATGAGAAAATTTTATAAGACATTTTTTATAGAGCACTTTATTTTCTATAACTTATCTTTATAAAAGTTTTTGATATTTTTCACAGGTCCTTAGTTATTTAATTAAAATAAAAAAGTAAAAAAATTATGTCAAGAATATAATAATTCAGGGAATTTTCAGATTAATGCAAATAACTTAGCACCAGTGAAAAATATCAAAAACTTTTATAGAGATAAGTTATAGAAAAAATAGTGCTCTAAAAAAATTTTCCCATAAAATTTACTCATAAAATTGATGGTGCGGCAAAAACTTGAAAAAATATTAAAATTTCTCTTTAGTTCAAATTTGACTTCGAATAAGTTTTGAAGGAATAAATATATCAACAACTTGTAGAAGACCTTTTTTTGTAGATCGTTCAATTTTCTGCAAGAATATACCTAGGTCATTCCGAAATATTGTCACCAACGTGAGTTATAAAATTCCAAAGTACAAGAGAATATTGTTCCCATGTTAGTTAAATATAAAATCGAAATTTGCGATGGGACACCTCTTAATATTAATATTAAGAGCTTAAACTTTCACAGGAATTTTTTTTTGTCATTCCCAACAATATTTTCGATATAATTAAGAAAAAAATTCATCTTTTTTTTTTTGAATCAGTCTAATGAACATCATCAAATTTCGAAATCGAAAAAATAAATACTAATGCTATTTGGTTGTAAATTCGATGATAAAATTTGTTAAATTTTCTTCTTTTTTGCCATAAATAACTAGTAAACATTTGACTATAAACGATAAAACTGAAAATTGAAAACTGAAAACGAAAAATTGAAAAAATATTCAAATTTCCCTTTAGTTCAACTTTGACCTCGAATAACTTTTGAAGGAATAAATATATCAAAAAATTGTAAGAGACTTACCTTTTTTGTAGATCGTTCAATTTTCTACAAAAATATACTTTGGTCATTCCGAAATATTGTCCCCAACGTGGGCTATAAAATTCCAAAGTGCAAGAGAATATTGTTCCCATATTATTTAAATGGAAAATCGAAATTTGCGATGCGGCAACTCTTAATATTAATATTAAGAGCTTAAACTTTCACAGATTTTTTTTTGTCATTCCCAACAATATTTTCGATATAATTAAGAAAAAAAAAATTTCATAATTTTTTTTGAATCAGTCTAATGGAGATACATTATATTGGATTATGTATTTTATATTTGAATTAAAAATTAGTTTCAATGCATAAATATAAATGCGTAATAAAATTAAATAATTACTTTTGTATTTATTTTATTTTTTCTCTGATGCTATTTGTTCATGCTGTAGGTACACAATTGACTATTTAAATAAAGCTTATCTACATAAAATTAACTATTTATTCATATCCATACATGATAGTTTATGACTTAAATCTACTTCTATATGGTAAAGATTTTCGATAATTGTTTTTCGAGCAAGTGGCCCTTGCTGTATTGATAAACAATCAATGCAATAACTTAATGGTGTATATTCAGACTTAAAATGTTTGTTGAATTATTGCATATTTTTGTTTAAATTTTAGTTTACAACGGTAATATTGCACGAGAAATTTTATTTCCAGATATTAAAATCTAATTAAGAGGAAGTGAAAAATATATTGAACAATTGTATAATTATTGTGTACAACGAATCATAAGGAAAGAAAACGTCAGCTTTTTGAGTTTTAAGTCTTGAAATCTTTACTTTTGCCACATGTGTACTGACAGTAAATTTTTATCAGTGCTTGTAACTATAAAATTCAGGAAGTGACAAAGTTTGAATAATTGCTTTGACACTAATATACAATGCGTTATCTTTTCATATAAAAGTAAAGACATTAATTATACATGAATTTATATATCTCATATTTTTTATTTTCCTAAAAAAGACGCAGTTATAAAAATATTATTCACACGAAATAAAAATTGTCAATAATATATTGTTTTTAAAAAATTTATTATACAATTAAACAATTCAAATATTTTGAAATTTCAAATTCGAATTTCTAATATTTTAAAATTTTTAATCTTTTTGACTGTTTTATTGATGTATTGAAGGTGAAAATGATAAGAGAGTTATCTCTACCAAAAATAAAAGTACCATAAAAATTTTCCATTTTTGAAACTTGAATTTTTCATAATCCATAGTTCTAAGATTGATATCTTTAAAATACGCTTAATTTTCTTTAAGAAAATGATAGTTCTATGGTATACTAGCTGATGCCTGCGATCTCGTCTATGTAACGTAGGTATTGGTTACATTTTCTGTTTAGATTTGCTGCCTGTAATAGTATATTGATTTTTTGATTTTACTTATTTCCTTAACGAAAAACATAATCATACTTAAAAACACTACTTTGTCGTCTTTAAAAAGAAACATTTAATAAACTGTTGCTTAGAATAAAATATTTTTTACTAATAATCAATTAATTTTCAAAAAAAAAAATGTATAAATATATATAATGATTATGGTCCATTGCGTATACCTCTGGTAGGTTTACCTATCGTGAACCAAATAATCTATAAATCAATCAGCATCTATACATAAATAAAAAATATCCTCAAGTTCAATAAAGTCGGTCTTAATTGTGATTTAAAACAGTCAAAAGTTTTCAAAAATACTCACCTCAAAATATCAGAAGTTAAGGGTCTAAATTAAGTTAAGACCCTAAAAATTAATATTTAACATATATAAAAATATGTATTTTTAAAACAGACAATTGTTACACTTTGATACAATTATCGATGCTAAATGATATTAGCTTATTAAAGTTAAACTTTGAATTTTTAGTTTAAAGTAAAAAGTGTAATGAAACTATGAAAAAACCCTTCCAATGTTTGTAATTATTTTTTTCATCCCTCAACTTTACGAAGGAAAGACCTTTTCTTAATACGTTCATGTATTAATGTAAAGCAGTGAGTGGAAGTATTGAATCTCAATAAAGTACTAAATTTTATAAAAATCAGTTTATCTGTTTTTCAGTTAAAAGAAGATAATTAAACTGACACAAAAAAATTTCAAAAGTAGACAAAATTGGAATAAAGACGTTATGTTTATTATTCACATATATTTATTGAAGTAGTCCTTTTTATTGCTGTTATCTTTCTTATTGTTGAAGTCAATTTTATTTATTGTACTTTATACTGTATACAGTTGTAATCTAAAAACTATGCACTAACCTTAAAAATAGTTAGGTTCTGTTATAATTTATAGCCTTTCTCATCGTATTATTAATTGAAGGAGTATTTAATTTATACTAAATATTTTTACTATTGTTATTAAGTATACTACGGCGGTTGATTAATTAAACTGTTATTGTAGTTTTATTATTAGTCTAAACTTATATTTGTAATTATTGTGTAAGACTACTTTAATAATATACATATAGAACTAGCTAAACCCGGCATACGTTGTCCTACCAGCCAATATTTGTAAATAGATAAATTGAATTTAGAAAAATAAAGCTTGAAATTTATTAGAATCACCTCCATTATCAAATGCAGCATCTCTCGTTGTACCAATTATAACTCACTTTCAATATATACATTAATCAATTACGTTTTGAGAACCTCTATCTCTAAAAATCACTATACGATCATAACAATGAAGTATTGACAGTTAACGGCTATTCTATTGACCGTTGAAAAAGCCATTTTTTTGCGATCGCAGGTATATTACTGACGCAAGAAAAGATAAAAACAATCATTAAAGTGGATTATATATCGTGAGAAAATTTGAGCTAAATGGATGGAAAAATTTTTGAACTTTTGAAATCTACACAAACCAAGATAACAATTCTATATAAGTAGATATAACATAGATTATTCATTGTTTATTTAAATCAGAGATTGTCAGAGGTGGCCAACCCGCAAGATGCATCAGAGTCTTATAAAATGTATACATTTTAAAACGACCATAGCGGTGAAAATCAATATATTATAAATGTTTACAGAGTATCTAAATTAAGTATGGAGAATTTGATACATAACTTTAATGGTGGCTCGCAGAGTTATGATGCATTTCCGAAGTGACCCGCAATACAATTTAAGTTGACTACTCCTGATTTAAAATAGGCTGAATGTTTGATATCTTAAAAAAGAACATAGATATTTAATTAAAGAGTCTAATCTATTCCAATTAATGGATGCCCATTTAAATATTTTATTCGGGTTTCTTCTAAATGTAACATTTATTATTAATAATTAAACGTAAATAGGCAACCTTTTCTTCAGAAGAAAAATTACTTGAACTTCATTACAAAGTTTCTATCAAAACAGTAAACCTGTCTTTAAATTGGAACCGAAAGTAAAACCAGAATAAAATATTGGTACAACTATTAAGATTAGACTTTTTTGTGACCTTTATACTTATTTTTGGCGAAACACGCCTAAGATGTACCTGAAAACAAAATATTTTCAAAATCAATAAACCTGTTATTGAATCATACGAAAGAATGCAGGTAAGCAGAAATTTACGTTCAAATTATCGACCTTTGATCTATAATGATCAATATTATGACCGAAACCGGCTTAATTCTAAGCTGGTGTGAGATTGCAAACGATTCTCTACCTGTTATTAACGGGTGCTATGAAATAGCATATATAGTAAAAGCTTGAAGGCAAAAATGTGTGAAAAAGGTAGAATCAAAAGTGTCACTAATGGATTCAGAAAGAGGTGTTAATGTATTTATAATTGACAACAAATAATAAATACCTCAAACTGGTTCTAAATTCCTGAACGACATATTTAAACTTCCCATTTTCTCATTTTGGCTTTCAAGCTTGTGCTATGGTATTTCATATCAACTGTTGAGCTTATGCTTGAATTTTTCGTATATATACAATTTAATAATATTTTAAATATGTTTACAAACAAACCAAATTTCAAATTTCATTTCATGGTTTCATTAATTTTTAATTTGTGTATGGTAATAATATTAAATATATTTACAAATAAAGCGTTTTACCAATTGCCTGCGTTATGAATCATATGTACTTGATTATGTTATATGCAAATTTTTATTATCAAATATCAGAGGACCCAGTTAACTTCGTTCCACCTAAAATTGGATTACGAAAATTAATTTATATCGGTAATATTGCTACATTTTTAATTATTAAGTTATATACATTGCATTTTACTTATTTAAATCTCCGCCCTTAAAAATATTAAGCTTGTTAAAACTCAAATGAGTTTAAAAACATACATAAATACTTCTAAACTTTTTTTGTATTTTTCTAATTGTTTCCTTCAAAATTGAATTGTTTTTTTAGCTAATTTGATCCAAAGATCGCTATTAATCAGGGACTGGAAGCTTACTGGAAATATTCCAGTTTTCTTTAGTACTTCCTTAAACATATTTGTTTTATGGGCGAAACAACATCATTTGTAAATTACTATTTAGTTTTTGAATATTGGCCAAGGAGCTTTTACAATCATTTCCTATCCCATAAGCTAATGAGGGTAATGGATCTAGTGATGGGATCAATTGAGGCAATTTTACTATTTCATCAGCACAACATAACTTAGTAGATTCACCGTTGTATTGACGCCTTACAATATTGGCAAATGATTATCATCTCCCCAATTGTTCCATATTACAATAAATATTAAGTAAAATATGTAAATAACAAATAAATTAAATAAATAAAAATGTCAAATTCATACATTGCTGGGCGTTTTTCAAAATAAATCACAGTCATGGATAATTACAAATAGTATATAGGCAAGTAGGCGTAAAAATTTGCAAAAGATGTCGAGGGACATCTTAATCTTCTAGAGGTATAAAATGTACTTTTTATCCAATTCCCATGCCTACCGAAAATACATAGAAAATTTCATAAAAATTGGTTCAGCCGTTCTTGAGTTATAAATAGTGTAACTAACACAACTTTGTTTTATATATATAGATACATACATTTATATACATATATATATATATATATATATATAAATGTATGTATCTATATATATAAAAGAAAGTTGTGTTAGTTACACTATTTATAACTCAAGAACGGCTGAACCGATTTGGCTGAAAATTGGTAGAGAGATAGCTAAGAACTAGGAGAAGGACATAGAATACTTTTTATCTCGTTACCGTTGTTCCCGTGGGACGTGAAATAAAACGTGGTATAACAATATAAGTCAGCCGTTCATTTGTTAAAAATGGTATAACAAAAAAACAAAAAATATGAGCCGTCCGGGACGCCTGGTAGAAGTGAAACATCGAGTTTGTACAAGTAATATGCATTAACGACAAGATTAGAAAATCACCATGCTTAGAAAATTAATTAATTAAATAATTTTTAGATGTTTACATTCATGACAAATAAAAATAAAAACATTCGTGTGCTATTCGCTGTCAGCCGGTTTTGAAATACAATTTTGTCAGTCGTTATTAAATTTTGAAATAAGTATAATAAGAACGAAACTAAATTCAATAATTAATTGATTTAATTAAAACAAAATAATATATACAATAAAAAATTGTATAAATTTCAATCTACCAAGAGAGAAGATTTTCCTTCTCGACGCTTATTTATTAACGCTTGAAAAATATAATTACTGATGAATATATATTTTATTGTTTATTTTTTCAAGTAAAACATAGGTTATGTATCTACCTATTATTATAAAAAGGAAAGATTTGATTTTTGTTTGCTTTGAATAGGCTCCGAAACTACTTCACCGATTTGAAAAATTCTTTCACTATTAGGAAGCTACGCTATTTCCGGTGAACATAGGCCATATTAAATTTTCAAAAAAATTTGGGATCCATACTAAAACTCTAATAATGTGAGAAAAAATTACCAAAAAACTTTCTTACATCGCGTGTGCTGGTGATTTAACTAAAGAACGGAACAACCGCATTTAATGAAACTTTATAGTAAGATACAACACAATTACCTACGTACGTTAGGCTATTTATCATTTCTTAAAAAAAAATAAGAGAATGTACCACCTACGTAAAAACTGAGTAATGAAAAAAAAAATACTTTAGATAGGCGAGCTATATACCATTGAAAAGGTATTTAAAAGTTAAAAAATGATCTGTATTAATATTTTTAGTTGAAATATTAAAAAGCACAGTAATTTAATTCAAAGAACAAAAAATTACCTTTTTGTAACACAAATGTTTTTATGGATAATAATCTGACAGTAAACTTTTTTTTTTACAAAATTGTTGTAAATAGATCCTTAGAGTTGCTCAGTAAGGAAATATTAACGAAAAAAATGTAATAGTAATACCATTAATAATAGTAATAAAGCTTAAAATAAAAACGTTTTTAAAACCGTGCATACATAAAATGGCGTATTTATATACGCCTTTGACTGATGAAATTTTAATATTCGGTGTATTCCTTATAGGAAGTAGGCATGTGATAAGATTTTTTTTTGAAAATTCCTACCCTAACGGACAAGGGTGGATTCAGGATTTTTTTCTTGGGTGGGGGCACACTATCTTTTATTTGCAAGTGCGTGAAAGGGATCACAAAAAAAATTCGCAATTCCAGCCAGAAATCATCATAATGATAAGTAATAAATAATCATATCATCATAGTGATAAAAGAAATTAAAAATCCTCTTCCAGAGCAAAAGGCATACGCCAGATCGTGTATGGTGAACTCTGGACTATCCAATATGGTTTAATTATATAGTTGAAATTCAGATATTTCAATAATAAGTTTAAAGATACATTATGGTTATACATGATTATGGAAGAACTGGGTTTCGTGCAATTGAACAAATTTCAATTTTGCGGTTGTGTTGTACAGTGTAATAGTTTTTGGAAAAAGGTTCATTCGGGAATCGAAAAAGGGAGATGGGGTTATTTTGATGCGAGTATTTTGATACATTTCGACTTTTTTTAGTCATAATTAAGACCAAATTTATTGAACTTGGCGATATTTTTTATTCGATGTATGATGTAGTATAATTATATTTTTCGTAAAAGAATAAGAAAAATAAAATACGTTACGCAGACGAAGTCGCAGGGATTAGCTAGTTTCCAAATAAATTGCACAATCTGCATAGGGTTGCAATAAGTGTATTCAATCCATATATATATATATATATAGATTACAAATAAACATACTTCTAAAGTAAGTCGCTAATAACGCAAGAAGTTGATGCGACACAAAATAAAGTAAATTAAAAAAAAAATAATCAAAACAAACGACCATCTTCAAAGTTCTTAATCCCATTGGCCAATTACCTTTTGCATTGAACTGTGGGTGCTTTCATCAGATATTGGTGCGTTACTTGACTTATTCGTACTTTATTTGTTCTTAATTAAATAATTTCAATTGATTTAAAGGTGAAAAATAATTCAAGTGATAGTCTAAGAAGTACGCAACAAATTAGGATAACGCAATAATTCTTATGTGAGATGTAAAATCCCGAAAATTGTTTGTTTCAATTCAATTGTCGGAAATTTTTTTGGCAAATGTGTGTTCCATCTAAAAGATTAAATGACTTAGGGATTAAAGCGTGATGGAAAGATTTTCATAAAATATCCATAATTATATTCTATTTCTATTTCAATTTGTATATCTATTTTAATTTGAATAAGTGTAACACTGTTGAACACCTTTAAAGCATTTGACTCATACGAATACGTTCACTGTAGAACATTAACTTTTCTTATACTTATTATTTTATAATCAATGTAATTATCTGCGAGGATAAAGTTTATGTTGGATTGCGTGCAATTATATATTTATACCCTGATTGATACAAAATTCTAAAACGCTTATTTAAATGAGACTTTAATTAAATCCGATGAGTGCTGTACAAATCTCTCATAGTTTGTATCAGTAATAATCATTAAAAATCATAATTTGCGAGATATTTTCGCATTGTGGATTTGTTTTTATTTGAAAATTAAATTATTGCAAAATTATTATTGAAACTCACCTGCAACACGATTCAATCTCGAGTGAATCATGCTGCTGCGATCCGAATGAATAGATGCAGTTGCAGTTGACGAAGCACCCACGTCGGGTTTGTCACTATCCTCATTCCAGAGGCTCTCCTTTCGGTTATCCAATCGAAAATTTCTACGTCTGCCTGAATTAATCACGTCTTGTTCACCGGTGTTGTAACTATGAATCGGAGCTGTATTCGATGGAAAATGGTCATAATATTCGCTATCTGCATCTCCAACCCTCGCTCCACTTATTCCACCCCGTTTGGTCTCGTTATTAAGCATCACATTCGTATCGTCACTGTACAAGGGTTGTTCATTATTGTAACAATCGCGCCAGTGTACATCTCCTTCTTTATATTGGGACCGTGAATAATCCGTTCGATTTCCAGCTTCAGTGGTGAGATAATGGCTAGGAGTTGAAGGAAGTGGTTGAGATGTATTATGCAAATGATGTACATAGGGGTGGGTGAAAGTCTGCGGTTGTAATTGTTGATTAATGTCGAGAAAAACGCGGTCGTCATACAAACGATCGTGGGCTTGATGTCTTAAATGATTTTCCTCTCCGAATGGAATATTGGGCACACGGTGGTACAGTGGATGGAAATAATGTTCGTTTTTAGCCACTTCCGAGGAATGTGTAGGTGTAACTAGAACTTGATAGTGGTGCTGGTAGGTTTTAGAAATTTCCGAAGCGACCGGCGGATGGTGAAATGCAACCGATGGAGGACGTGACGAATACGCACGAGTTGGTTCGCTAATGAACAAACGAGAGGAATGTTCCGGTTGGGGATGCTCCCGTAATTCGAAACTGGAATGAGGTGTACAAAATCCGCAATTTTGACAAGGAACATTATTGTATGCGTTGAGGGGTCGTCGACATGAAATATTTTTACAGTGGCAACAATCACAAGCTCCCGAAATTTCGTTTTCAACGCTGGCAGTGTTGTGGGCACCAATTGTGCCACCAGTGTCACCAATATTTATCCCGTGCCTCCCAGTCCCAGCGTCGCATACTTGTTGTGTTTGACATTCACTATCACGACGTCGTAAATAAACACCACTGCGAGAAGGACTTCCTCCACTTCTACCACTATTGTTAATGTCACTCTTCTCTCCAGGGTACCACATTCACTTTACAATTTTTTCGCAAATTATATTCAATACGACTTCAAGAGAAAATATTCACCTGGTACAGACAAAAAAGGAAAACCAATAAAATCAGAAAAACAATTTTCCCCAACGGAAATGAGTAATTTCACTGGAAAAAACCATTTCTCTTCATATACAATCAATTAAGCTTCAACAATCAACTTTTTATACGAAAATATGCTTTTATAAAACAGCTTTTAACATTGATCACGTTAAAGAAAAATCATCGACAATATTCCTTCCAAAGGCCCTCGTCAGATAAGATGATCTAAAATGCCCCCATTGCAATCGGGCTAATTTTTTTTCTGAAATTACCTTACAGTATGGACAACATCTCAGCCAAGTTCCAACTCTAAAATAAGCCGCCTTTTTGTGTCAAAATTTTTTTTTTCAAAATCAATATTCTCTGAAACTGTTTGATAATACCGAAAAAAAGTGCTTATGAGTTTCAAGATATCACTAAGTAGTACTCTGAGAAAAATTTATTAATGAATCAGATCGATCCATCATTGTTAAACGATTTATTTTTTTAATTTTTTTTTATGCCAAAATCGTTTGGTACACTTTAATTTTTTTTTCTATATAATCCTCGATCATCATTCTACAATATAAATTTATTTCAGATTTTTAAAAATATTAGACAATTCGTGTGCGACATAAATTCGAACAGATAGAATCAAGTGACCTTCAGGAGTTGCATGAATTGTCAGATGAAGATTTGACCAAAACCGACTTGGAGAAAATGTTAAATTTACAGCCCATTAAAGAAATGGTTTCAAGATAATTCAGCTGGCTTTCCAGTTTTAACCAAAATAATTTACCAAAATATATCAGCTCCATGAGTTTGCATAGAAACAAAGTAAGTAAAATAGAATACTTGGAGGAAATTTTAAATTCACAGACCATTGCAAGGGAGGCTTCAATAAGTACTGGAGACGTGACATTAAATTTGAAGAAAAAATGTGAAGGTTTAAGAATGGCAAATAAGCTTTTTGATTTTATTATGAAAATCGATCCGTCGATGGAACTAAGTCTTATTTTTAAGAGACTAATTGCTCATGCCACTACTATATATCAGTCAAAATGGAAGGAGCTTTCAAAAACTGCTAGGTAATAAAAAATTACAAATTTACTGAAGCCATTGCCATAAGCCAGAAGATAATATTAATCAATATGGTCAAAAACTTCAATTAAATTGTTTTTTTTTTGTATATTTGATTCTTATTTTGTCGTGTATACAATATATAGGATATATTTCGGTCCAATTTATGTAATATAATTTAATATAATAATATATAAAAATCATACCATAAACATAAATTTGAACAGAAGTTCAAACAAAAATATTCGTGACGTATTGCCCAGATACGTATTTCGATTGCCAAGCAATCTTCCATGAGGAAGATGACCACTGAGGAAGATTGCTTGGCAATCGAAATACGTATCTGGGCAATACGTCACGAATATTTTTATTTGAGCTTCTGTTCAAATTTATGTTTATGGTATGATTTCTATATACTATTATTTTAAATTATACTACATACATTGGACCGCAATATATGCTTTATATTGTATACACAGTATAACTGTTCAAAGCCAGCGAAAAAATCTTATATTGCTTATTTTGTCACCTAAGAACGTATCCCATATTCATATTCATGGTGTCCGTATTCGCGGCATATTTACGGAACATATACTCCACGAATAAAGAGTTTTTACTGTACTCCACAAAAAGTAAGTTAAATGAGTGGAATGCATCAATGTTGCGAGTTTAAATCATTTTAATATAAATCTAACCAATGGCATTTGAAATTTGCATTCGCGTCTAATGCAGGGATCTTACCTTGTTTTTATTGTTTTTCAACTAAATTAGCCATACGCTTCATCTTACACCCTTAACTCCTACGGTAAGGGATTTATGGGGGGTGGCAACCCCTTAGCGTAGCTTTTTTTCTCACTACCTATTGAAGAAATCTTCATGAAATTGAAACTATAAATGACTATCAATAAACTAATCATAATATTTTTTTATATGTAAATTAGTTAGCTACCCCATGTAAAGTTACAAAATGGTCGAATTGGTGAAACAGAGTTTAAAACAACAAAAATCATTATAGTAAATTCAATTACCTATATAAAATATAGCCTTATTTTATTGCGCATTTAATCACAGTCACTGTTTTCTACAACAGTAGTAATTATATTAATCACATCAAACATGGAGGTCACTGTTTCTGCGGTTTTTTTTAATTTTTGATTTATAACGAGCATATGATAAACAGTAAATAACAGTTGCTACACAAATGCTACTGTCTACTGTTCTATTGCCATTTATCCAATCACAATCATGTCTTCGAATTTCTTCATAGGTGTTCGATTTTAATATGCCTTGATTGTGCCCTTATATTTATAATATTTTCGGGATTTCTTAAAAATTCAAGGGTTAATTCGTTGTTGTTTAATATTTTAACAAGATAACATACGTTTTTGATAATTCATAAGTGCTAGTAAATAATATTTCAAGGGCAGTTTTCCTCAGTTTCCATGGCACTTGTTGAAGATAGTTTCGTAAAAAGTTATCAAAGTTGATTCAAGTTCTCATTTTTGAACAATTCTTGCATTGTATTGTGCTGATTTTGACACTCCTTTGTAAAAGCACTTATAATATTGGCATGTTCGACAATAAAATTTAATCATCTACCAAAAGTGTTACTTAAAAATTCAATTATTTTGCACAATGATTTCGTCACAGTTAACAGCTAGTTGTTCCGAAAATTATGTAATACAGTGGACCCCCGATAATCCGGCCCTCGGCTAATCTGGCACCTCCTGTAATCCGACGTGGTTTATTATTTATTATGTATTGAATATTTTTTTGACAATCTTCGCTACACAAAGAGAAAAAAATAAAACGTAAGCTCTCTATTGTGTTGTTTAATTTACTAAATTTGTCATAATAAACATAATGAAGTATGATTTGTACTTCAGAGTACATACTATGTATATAACATGTAAAATCTTACCATTGGATCTGTAATTTGTCGGATTACATGGTACTCTTTCGTAAAAATTTCCGGACTATAAGAGGTCTTAAGCAAGGTTTATAAAATACACACATGGCCTCATGCGCTTCGTGACGTAACCAGAAGAAATTCGTACATATCTTCAGACTGATTCAAATTTCAAAATTCTTCGTATGACGTATTTTTTTTTCAAATGGGGCAACCTGTATAATTTATAAACCTTGGGTCTTAGGCAGTACTCTATAATCCGATAAATTCGTTAATCCGATTCTGCCCTGCAAACTGTTTGTCGGATTACCGGGGGTCCACTGTAAGTGCTATTTTTGGCCAATAGTGATATAAAGCTTCACCAGCCCAACATATTTTAGTTACAAGCGTAATGTATTTGGATCTTCAAATAAAAAGGGTATAGTCGAATGCCATCAAATCGGTTAATATTTATATTTATTAGTTCATAACTAATTTGTAGGATTACATATTTTATTGATAATTACAAGTTTTAAGAACGTATTTATGATGATAAATATAAAGAAAGTGCACAGATCTAAATGAAGGTTTTGGTAAAAATTGATATTTATTCATGCACTTATACGTAATTGATTTTTATTTTTTTAAAGCTATGTTCCACCAATTCGTCCATTTTGTAACTTTACATGTGATAGCTAACTTATTAACATATAAGATATATTTTTTGGGTAGGAGTCACTTTAGGGGTAAGTATCAAAACCACCCTCAAAAAATATACTTCTCGAATTTTTGAGTTTTTAATATTGGTAATTTAAAAAAGAAATATTTTGATTAGTTTATTGATAGACATGTATAGTTTCAATTTTATAAAGATATCTTCAAAAGGTACTGAGAAAAAAAATACGCTAAGGGGTTGTCACCCCCATTATTCCTTTACTATAGGGGTTAAGGGTGTGAGTTGAAATGTATGGCTAATTTAGTTGAAAAACAATAAAAACAAGGTAAGATCCTGTGTATACAATATATAGAATATATTGCGGTCCAATTTATGTAGTATAATTTAATATAAGAATATATAAAAATCGTATCATTAACATAAATTTGAATAGAAGTTCAAACAAAAATATTTGTGACGTATTGCCCAGATACGTATTTCGATTGCCAAGCAATCTTCCTCAGTGGTCATCAAGCAGTTTGGATCACTCCGTAACTGTTTTGTGATGATTCACAATTCACATTAAAAAAAACATCTTATTTTGTCTAACGTAAGGTCCCTTTATTAACAGTTTTCAAATGCTTAATCGGACGATTCATTCGGTAAAAAATCATTTAAAATCTTTAATTTAAGCTGTTTAATATTTTTAATGACTTACAAATAATTTCTCAATTGTCAATAAGCCAATTACAGTCAAAAATAACACGATGTGTTTAATCACTTTCTACGAAAAATATTTCTTTAGCATGCTCCTTTATGTTCTTTTTTATATCTTTATATACAGATTCAGTGTAGGTGTACGTTTCAAAGTCATTTGAGTAAATATACAGAATTTTCATGGAAAAACACCCTGTTTTCCCAACGCCCTTCCTACCAGCCAGTGTTTAAATGTAAATTCATGAACATCAACCGAAAAGTTTTTCAGCCAATAAATAAGCGCGCGCCCGAAACTTCTTTCAGAATTTCGCAAGGTAAACTGTTTGTTTATTTTAAGTAAAAAACTTTGTGACTAAAATTTTCCATATCATTATTAAAGTACACAATGCATATTTGCGTTATTTATGGCCCTTTATTCGCACAACCGATTTGTGGAATTTTTAATTAAAGTGTTCTATATTTAAGAAAAAAAAATCAACACCACCTGTCAAGTTACAAGTCAAGAAAAAATTAATTTCTTTACCAAAAATTCTCAAGTATTTCGCCAGTGGAAATATTTTGAATAATTTTATACCTATTCAAATTCTTATGTTTATTTTCTTCCATTTTTGAACAGGAAACATTGATATCTAAATTGTAAATTTGAATTCAACGTTTCCTTCGTATGGAACAATATTATCTTACAATATACAATATTTGTGAAAAAAACGTCTTTATAACTTTGAAACTATGCAAATTATATCAACAATGTTTGTATAAGTAGAGGTTTTGATTGTTTAATAAAATTTACCAAAAATTTATTTAAAGATAAACTGTAATTTTTGTTATGTTTCAAATAATTGTAATCTTTAATGATTAAGGTAAATCATTCCTTTAATTTGAAGAGCAATATATAATTTAGTAGACTGAGCCAAAAAAAACGACTATTTTTTTTTGAAAAGTATTTCAAAAATATTGTTCAAGGTGACAAAAAAAATATCAGGAAGGTTTGATACCTTAATATTAATACTTAGAGGTCTATCATCTTTAGTTTCGATTTTTTATTTGTGCTTTCATTTTTGCGTCAATGCTGTCAAACTATCAAGGTAAAAAAAATATCTGCCCATATATTTAGAGAAAATTAAATTCCCTACAAAAAACGTTTCTTTGAATATTTTTGCCAGATACATGCCGTTTCCGAATAATCAAACTTTAAACATTGATATAATTTTTAGATTTATCTTATTTGTTTTGGAATTTTGTAACTAACGAACAAATAAATATAAAGAAATAAACAATATAGATTCTTGAAGGAAATTTTATGCTCTACAAAAAAGGTCTACTAACGTTTTTAAATAAAATCACTCTTTCAAAATTGGTTCAACAACGAAAAAAAAACAATTTAATTTTTCCTTTAACTTTAATTGTGAATAACTTTTGAAAAAGTGATTTTATGTAAAAACGTTAAGAGACCTTTTTTGTAGGGCATTAAATTCCCTTTAATAATCTATATTGTTTATTTCTATATATTTATTTGTTCGTTAGTTACAAACGGCCAAAAAATGTAATTAATTCAACAACTTTTGAGTTGTTATATTGATCGATTGTCGGTGGTTATTCTTTATAAATTTAATTACCTATCACTAATCACCTCACCATAGTTTCTTCATAAATAATAATAACAATACCATTCACATTTTACATTTGCAATATTAATAGTAATTTCATAAACTACATTTATTGACAATAAAATTCGATTTTAATTAACAGGTAACTTTATTTATAACTATTATTAAATGTATTTTATTGAAAATAAAATTAATTTACAGACAATATTATAAATCAAATTTAAAAGTCAATAAATGTATTTGGTGAAAATAAAAAATAACCACCGACAATATAACAACCCGAAAGTCGTTGAATAAATTACTATCTAATTATAATCTATATTGTTTATTTCTATATACTTATTTGTTCGTTAGTTACAAAATTCCAAAATAATGAAGATAAATCTTAAAAATTATATCAATGTCTGAAGCTTGATTATTCGGAAACGGCGTGTCTGGCAAAAATTTTCAAAGATAAATTTTTTGTAGAAAATTTAATTTTCTATAAATATGTGTACAAATATTTTTTTACCTTGATAGTTTGACAGCATTGACGCAAAAATGAAAGCACAAATAAAAAATCGAAATTAAAGATGATAGACCTCTTAGTATTAAAATTAAGGGCTCAAATTTTCCCGAAGTTTTTTTTTTGTCACTTTGAACAATATTTTTGAAATTCTTTTCAAAAAAATAGTTGCTTTTTCTGGCCTAGTCTATTATTTACATCAAAAATTGTTCTTTTCTTTAACTATCCATAGCGAATTGAATATCTTGTTTAAACTTATCAAATCTGAAAGTGAAACGTTTTGCTGATATCTTATGCCAATTTGTTTTCAATCTAAACATTAATTATATTAAAAGAGGAAGAACACAGTTGAAAAAAAAATTTTAGTAATCAAATATTTTACGTCTATGATTAAATTGCAATAAGGAACAAAAAAAAATTCAAATTTTTAGTTTTTTTTTTTGGTACACCAACTTCAAATGGAAAGGTTTAGTTCATCGGAAACTTAGCACTGTTGCGAAAAAAATATAATTGCATTGTTCTCAACGAAAATCAAATATTTCATTGGTCGAAAAAAAATTCATTATCGTGTAAATGCAAATAGAAGATCAATGTTTTTCTTTTACTTTTTTGAATTGAATTTTGATCAATGACTTAAAAAGCTGTTATACACATTTTCTTTAGTAAAAAGCTGATTTTATTAT
This sequence comes from Sisyra terminalis, assembly GCA_958496175.1. Taxonomy (NCBI): domain Eukaryota; kingdom Metazoa; phylum Arthropoda; class Insecta; order Neuroptera; family Sisyridae; genus Sisyra; species Sisyra terminalis. Next base: position 11,832,277 of record OY292274.1, read on the forward strand.
TATTTATTTTCAACAAGTAATATTTTTTTCAAATAGCCGGTAAAGATTAGAATTTTTTCTATTATTTTAACTCTGTAAACGAAATTTTATGAAGGACTTTAGTATATTTTACATTTTTAAATTATTACCGCACAAATAGTGAAATATATTTTTGAAATTTCTAATAAATTCCACAATACTAGTTAACACGTGATAATATATTCTGAAAAGGGTTGAAATCCGCACATAGGAATAGTTTTCAAAGATATACAATTGATTTTCAAATTATCTTTACTCACAACAGAAACTTGAAACACCACAATTTATTTGTGAATGTTTACATAAAATGTTTCCACAATAATGGAAAATAATTATACGATTTTAAATTGCACAAAACGAGCTTTTGATATAATAAAATTATCACTTTTTCATTTATCAATTATTTTAATTTTAGGTCTTAAAACAAAATTGAGTGGTTGGTTTGAAATATTTTCGGTTTAAAATAGGTTAAAAAAGTATTTTGCATGAGAGAAAAATGAAACGTGTTATAAATAAAATTTTATATTTGTCGATAAGGGATGAGTTTGATGTGCGATACCGGAATATAAATAACTATTATAAGCGTGATTACGTGAGAAACATCGTCCGTAACATTTCCAATACCTGGAGCTTTTGCACCAAACGACAGCAATGGTAGCGCGCAACTGTTCCGCGAGATCTCCAACGACTGACTCCTAGTTAGGGGATGCTTTCCCTCATAGCCTCATCATCCCTTAGATACATACAATCAGCTGACTGCGTGCACACATTATTACATCTCAGTGTATATAGTATATTATTCGGCCGCGGCAAATCCATTAATTTCACAAACAAAATCTTTATTCTCCGCAAAAACATTTAATTAACGTCAATAAAAAAAAATATCACTTTAAAATGTACAATAATAAACTATAATACTATACCTATAAAATATAAAATAACAATTCCTGGAGAATATCTACTGAACAAATATAAAATTCATATTTAGTTGAGTCTAAAATGGCAACAATAGCGGTTGATAGGCAAATGAGAAATTGGCAAAGGCCCTCGCTAGATAAGAAGGTCTAAAATGCCCCCATCGCAATCGGGCTAATTTATTTTCTGAAAATACCTTACAGTATGGGCAACATCTCAGCCAAGTTTCAACCCTAAAATATGACACGTTTTTGTGTAAAAATTAATAATATTTTTTTTTCAATTTCAATATTCTCTGACACTGTTTGATAATATCGAAAAAAGTGCTTATGAGTTTCAAGATATCACTAAGTAGTATTCCGAGAAAAATTCGTTCATGAATCAGATCGATCATTGTTAAAAATACGATTTATTTTTTCAAATTTTTCTTTTATGCCAAAACCATTTGGTGAACCTTAGTTTTTTTTCTATATAATCCTCTATCATCATTCTACAATATATATTTTTTTCAGTTTTTTAAAAATATTAGACAAAAGTTTAAAAAAAGAAGTATTCTTTAAACATTTTTTTGTGTGCTAAAATCTTTTAGTACCATCACGTAATTGTTTGTACATCATCTCCTTGTCGCAGTTTACTAAATATAATTTTGTCGTATTTTTAAAAATGTTACATAATGGTTAGAAGATTAAACTTTCTTTTTTAATTCAGTTTTTTGTATAGCACTTTTTTTCCTATAACTTATCTCAATAAAAGTTTTTGATATTTTTACAGGTTCTAAGTTATTTACAATGAACTGAAAATATTCGAAATTTTATTGTTTTAAATTGATAATACTACTCGAATTATTAGATTTTTAACCAAGAAATTATTTTTTTATTAAATTTAATTGCAATTGTTACACTAAGAGATTTTTATTACAATCGGGAAATTTCTTTCTGTATTGACTTAGAACTAGTAATAAGTATTGCAATTGTTCTTCATTTTTAGTAAAGCACTTGTTATATTGTTCGATTAACTCTACACCACGTTGTGAAAAATATCAAAAACTTTTGAAGAGATAAGTTATAGAAAAAAAAATGTTCTACAAAAAATGTTCTATAAAATTTTCTCGTAAAATTGATAGTTGCGTTAAAAAATTGAAAAAATATTAAAATTTCTCTTTAGTTCAATTGTGACCTCTAATAACTTTTGAAGAAATAAATATATCATCTTGAGCAAAAGTTAACCTAGTGTGAACACATCTCGAAAAAAAGGAACATAATATTTAAAAAACTATACTGGCCCATTTAAAAAAAATCAAAATTAAAATTAGAAACAAAAATCATCATATGCAAATCTATAATAAAACCTATATGGACGTACGGAGTTCAACTTTGGGGTTCCGCTAAAAATTCAAATTTACAAACTATAGACCGCTGCCAATCGAAAATTATTAGAACCATCACTGGCGCTCCTAAGTACGTGCGAAATTCTATAATACTTAGAGATACCGACACTGAAACAGTGAAAGAAGTCACTTTGAAAATTAGTAAAACCTACAAGAAAAGACTCGACCCACACCCGAATCAATGGAAGATCTTAAAAGCCAAACGTTTCACGAGACTCAAGCGAAGTGATCCACTTAACCTAATGGAGTAAATACGAAACCAATAGTCGAGGCCAATAATGGACCCAGCTTCCACATCCAATTTTACACAAAGGTGTAGGGAGGAACAATTACTTTAGTTTCTTTAGATTTAGTTTTAGACATAAAAGTTGTAATAAATTTTGTTAGAGATATATTTATATCTGATTCAAAAATTATAAATAAAAATGATACCAAAAAAAAAAAAAAATCCATCACGCACCTAAACAAGGAGGAGGAATTCATGAAGTAAGAAACTGAGGTAATTATTAAACTATTTTTTCTCGTAACAAAGCTACCACATTATTAAAAAAAATATTTGCAATTGTACCTGGATAGGCGTATCATTTGAGAAAAACATCGAAGAAAAAAAATAGCTTAACAAGAATGGTGATCGGTCACAGTTGACCCACGAATGTTGAACGTATGACTCATTGTAATTACAGTGTAGTCTCCCTAATCCAGCACTATTTAAAACCGGAGGGTGCCGGATTATTGGAATGTTCGGATTACTGGATTATAGTGAAAAAGTCATAGGTAATGAATAAAATAAATCATTTCATAGAAGGATTAACTGTATACACAGCTATAGAGACGCGTGAGAGGCATGGGCAGAGGGTGCCGGATTATTGGACGTGCCGATCTATCGAAGTGCCGGATTAGTGAGATTATACTGTGTTGCCAAGTGGCAGATGATATTAATGATTTTAAAAAAAATTATACACAGAAAAATTTAAATTCGCAGCTTTTAAAGTGTACCATTGCATTTCTAGTGTCATTTACCACGACTTACTAATGCACATTGGAGTTTTCAACTCTCACAACGATTAAATGCACTAATAAAAAGAGAACGTTTCAGGATAGTGGCAGATGAGGTGAGAAAGAGGGTGAGCACCCTTATCAATAATTGATAATCCAAAGGATCTAGCAGGATCCACATGGCGAGCTGGCCTTCAAATAGGAACCAATGTCGAAACTTATATTAAAATATAACAGTCACGATATTATTTTTTTATTCTTATTTTAATAAAAATTGAACACTCGTTGTGTTTTTTTCTAATGGGATCAATTATTTTGATCTTTAAAGTAATCATCTTAAGAGTAAATATAGAAAAACAAAAAAATAATATTTTTTTTATGTTTCCTTAGACTTACAATTATGAAAATAATATATGCTTTGCTCCTATGTGTGGCTTATTTTTATTGAAGTTTTGCAAAAAAAAAGTTGGTGAAACCCTTCGAAAAAAAAAATAAAACCGAGGTATACTATTGGGCGTAAATCACATTTTATTTTTTTTTCAAGGTGTTGCACTAACTATTTTTTCACGCAATTTTTATGAGTTATAGTGCTCATGTAGAAGCATAAAATATTTTTTTTTTCGTGATTGTCATTTTCAGAGAACATATAAAAAAAATATTTCATTTGTTTTTTGGATTTTTCTTTTATAATTTCTTTTTCTAAAAATTTCAAAAAAATATATGATATACTCTGTAAAATAATCTAAAGTTTCGCGTTGGTTTCACCTCTCTAGCTTAATTAGTTTTTGAAATATATAACTTTGAAAAATAACCATGCGGGGGGACATTTTTGCCCATATCTCAAGGTCAAAGAGGAATTTAGTCGCGAAAAGTATATAAAATGTGTTTGCATATCAAGCCGATATTTTAAGTTTCGACATAGGTTCCTATTTGGGGGCCAACTCGCCATGTGAATCCTGCTAGACCTTTTTATTCGACTGCACTTAATTAAGCAAGCTTACATTTCCCGTTAAATATTTTTGGTTTAAATAATAAATAAATATAACTTGTAACGTCCCGTGAAATATTCAAATCTCAACATTGATAGAACTGGAAATGGTGAAAATTAACAACTAAATGTAATCAAAATGGCAGTTGAATCTTAACAACACTCAGATCGCTCAAACTTTAGACAATGATTGCATTTCACTTTCACGTATGTTACCAATATTTGTTCTCTGTCTTTCCCGTTAAACATACATTCACATATACATTTACCTATTATTATCAATTATTATTATGATACAAACATTGGTGTTTTCAAGGGTTACCTCCAAAATTTCTTATTTCGTTGGTGTACGATAGAAACGAAAAGTTTGCAGATCAATGTGAAGTTATATTTCAGAGAAAATATTTAAAAAAAAATATTTTTCGCGTTTCAATTTCTTTTTGATGTCGGCTGTTTTATTTGTTAAGAAGTAATAGTAATCTTCCTTTTGGAACTCACAAACGACAAAAAACACAATTTAATTGCGTAAAAAAAATCGAAACTACAATATTTGGAAAGTGACCCAAATTGAGCTAATTTTATAAATGAATTTTTCCGAAAAAATATGCAAACTATGAAAATTTTCCTTTTGGAACTTTTGATCGATACAAAAACACCAATTAATGGCACAAAAAATAAAATCGAAATTTTAGAAAACTTATAGAAAAGCTCTAAACGTCAAGTGAGCACTACATAGAGTTTTCACGGAAAATATGCGAACGACAAATTGAGGACATTGGTGCAAGAACCAGGTAAGTCCCAACTAGCAAACTTTTGATAAGAGTCAAGTGAAACAAAATAACACACCAGGTAAGTCAGGTAATATTCAATAAATGTAATAAGCAAACTAAATCAATTTATTATTTAGAATCTTGCATATTAAACAAGTTTAATAATTACTTAGACGAGATTTTCTGTTGATAAGTGAATATAGTTGGATGAGTCGAGTGTTGTCAATGATGATATACAAATCAGTCATTAGACCACTTCTCATATACTCTTGCGCAGTCTGGCTTCCATCCTCGAAGAAAAATCACAATGAGCTACAGATGTTCCAAAATAAAGTTTTAAGAATCACCACTAAAGCTCCATAGTATGTGAGAAACAACCAAATTCATCACGAAATGAACGTCCCAAACATAAAAGACTTTCTAATCGTACCCATAAGGAATTACTTAACGGCCTGGAAAGTTGTCCTAGTGCAGAAGAACTAGGCTTAGGGGAAACTATAAAACAAAGAAACTTGAAGCGGAAACTCCCTCAAGAGCTCCAAGAAATAGCAGTTGCTTGACCACAAGGTCAAGAACAATCAACAAAAAAAAAAAAAAAAAAAAAAGACAGAGGAATAAAGTTCGACTCCTCCAGCAACTTAAACGCCGCTAAAAAAATCAATTGCCTGTTATCACCACCATGATAAAGCAGCACATTGCTGAACTGGTGCAAATTACATAATAGTCCACAGAAAAAAAGGTTTACTAACTAATTAATGATACAAAAAGAAATAGAAAAATAAAATATTAATACAATAATTTCTAACAATGTTTCTAGAGTTTTATTGGCCAACGATGCTATCTTTTCTACATTATTTGCCACACAGAACAGTACTGATGCTACATTTGTACCTGATTTTTGCACCAATCGAATAAGTTATATTGTCTACAGTAAAAAATGCAACATAAAATAAAATTGAAAAATTGGGACTTACGTGGTTCTTACAGTAATGCCCTCAATTTTCTTTCCAGACCTCTTAAATGACAAAAAAAAAACACCAAAATATTCCGTAGTTATTTTTTCCAAATTCCACAATTGTAGTCCTAGTTTGATAGATGTCTGGAACTCAAATAACAGCCATTTGATCTCCATACATCAGTAGCGATGTTTGGATTAAAAATATGTTACGGCTATATATGAGTGTACAGTGTTAAGAATTTGTATAGACTAGACTGGGCGAAAAAAATCGACTATTTTTTTTAAAGTATATCGAAAATATTGTTCAAGGTGACAAAAAAAAAATATTGGGAAAATTTGGGCCCTTAATATTAATATTAAGAGGTCTATCATGTTTAATTTCAATTTTTTATTTGTGCTTTCATTTTTGCGTCAATGCTGTCAATCTATCAAGGTAAAAAAAATCATCTGCACATATATTTATAGAAAATTAAATTCCCTACAAAAAACGTTTCTTTGAAAATTTTTGCCAGACACACGCCGTTTCCAAATAATTAAGCTTTAAACATTGATATAATTTTTAGATTTATCTTCTTTATTTTGGAATTTTGTAACTAACGTACAAATAAATATATAAAAATGAACAATATATATTCTTAAAGGGAATTTAATGCCCTACAAAAAAGGTCTCTTAACGTTTTTACATAAAATCACTCTTTCAAAATTGGTTCAACAACGAAAAAAAAATAATTTAATTTTTCCTTTAACTTTAATTGTGAATAACTTTTGAAAAAGTGATTTTATGTAAAAACGTTAAGAGACCTTTTTTGTAGGGCATTAAATTCCCTTTAATAATCTATATTGTTTATTTCTATATATTTATTTGTTCGTTAGTTACAACATTCCAAAATAAAGAAGATAAATCTAAAAATTATATCAATGTTTAAAACTTGATTATTCGAAAACGGCGTGCCTGGAAAAAAATTTCAAGGAGACATTTTTGTAGGGAATTTAATTTTCTATAAATATATTGCAGATGATTTTTTTTTTATTTTGATAGTTTGACAGCATTGACGCAAAAACGAAAGCACAAATAAGAAATCAAAATTAAAGATAATAGACCTCTTAATATTAATATTAAAAACTCAAACTTTCCTGATATTTTTTTTTTTGTCACCTTGAACAATATTTTCGATATACTTTTCAAAAAAAAAAAGTTGATTTTTTAGGCCCAGTCTACTACAGACGCTAGTTTATTTCATCTTTTTTCTTGTATAGGTGTTTTATTTAATAAATTATATAAAAATAATATTAAAATAATGCCTTTTAACTACAGTAATAATCATTTTTTCGCTTTGATTTCAATAGTGCTCAACACAAAGAATTTATAAAAAAAAAACGCGTCTTGTAAAAAAAATACATTTATTTTTCACTAAAACCATTCCTCAGACACTTCTCAACATTGGTCTCCAAACTTTCTGGTCATATATTATTATTTTATTAATTATCAAATAAACTTCTAAATATTTCCATTATTTTCTCTTTAGAATATGATTTTCCAATTACATAATTCCAAATGCAATATATACATGAATAATCTTTTTACTTCTTTGGCATATTATTCAATAAAATCTCATCACGAATATGTTGCCATCCCTTGAGATGTTCCATGAATGCAATAAATGCTTTAAAAAAAGTTGTTATTCACTGCTTGATAAGCTTCAGCGCAAAATATTTTGCAAACTTTATAAATTTTTCTCCTGTTTCCGTAAATGTGATTTGAATCTAAACTCTCTTGTGAATATTTTATAATGTTTTTTTTTTTTGGTTGATATACACACGAGTGTCACAAAAAGAGGAAAATCAAGGAGAATATAAATATGATAAGGCACTCATAGAGAAAGAAAATAAACCAACAAGTTTAACTCCGATTTCAATTCTTTATTGATTGTTAAGTTTAAAAATATAATCATTCATAAGTGACAGAAGTTATTTTTTATTTTTTGCAAATCTGAAGCTTTTTTTCGTAATAAACAATATTATTATTCTAGTTTGGAGACATAATGATTAAAGTTTGAACTTTTATTTCTTTTGATTTATACGATTTATGAAAGAAAATTAGAAGATTACAAGGAGATTAATTAGGCCACACCAAAATGTCAATCGTTTCATAACTTCGTGGAAAAATTAAACTGCACCTTATAAATTTTAAGTAAAATTTTTCAGATGTTGATTCTATTTTGAAACATGTTCAAATAACTACTATTCGGAATTTTCAAGCTATAAGTCGCGACCAAAATTGAGGTTCTGCAACAATGGTTGTCGATTTCTTTCATAAAGGGTCTAGCAGAATCCACATGGCGCGTTGGCCTCCAAATAGGAACCTATGTTGAAACTTATGTTAAAATATCGGTTTGATATACAAACACATTTTATATACTTTTCGCGACTAAATTCCTCTTTGACCTTGAGATATGGGCAAAAATATCCCCCCGCATGGCTATTTTTCAAAGTTATATATCTCAAAAACTAATAAAGCTAAAGAAGTGAAACCAATGCGAGGCTTTAGATCATTTTTCAGAGTATATCATATATTTTTTTGAAATTTTTAGAAAAAGAAATTATAAAAGAAACATCCAAAAAACAAATTAAATATTTTTTTTATATGTTCTCTGAAAATGACAATCACGAAAAAAATATATTTTATGCTTCTACAACACCTTGAAAAAAAATGAATTGTGATTTACGCCTACTAATATAACTCGGTTTTATTTTTTTCGAAGTGAGTCACCAACTTTTTTTTTACAAAACTTTAATAAAAAATAGGCCACATATAAGAGTAAAACTTATATTATTTTCATAACTGTAAGTCTAAGGAAACACAAAAAAAAACTTTTTTATTAGTTCTTTGTTTTTCTATATTTACTCTTAAATGATTACTTTCAAGATCAAAATAATTGATCCCAAAAGATAAAAAAACAACTAGTGTTCAATTTTTATTAAAATAAGAATAAAAAATACTATCGTAACTGTTATACAACTGGAATACTATGCGTGTCCAATTAATTCTGGGTAAATATTGACGGCCTCTAAAGTACCTGGTTTTCTTCGTTCAGAATTCTACCTTAAGTGGGCAAATAAACGAACTATCAAATAATATTTTAAAATAATGTGTAAAATAAACACCTTATATCATTAGGGTAGAAGTAAAATCAAGACATATGTATAAATAGCAAAGGCGGTCGTATATACAATGATTATATTTCGAATGGTAAAGATTGCAACAGTATTTTCCGTTATTCCTGTGATTCTCCAATAGAAACTTTAAAGTGGGTAATTGTTCTCATGCAACAGCTTTTATTTGTTATTTTTCATATGAACAAAAATTATCCAGAATTCTATGTCCTACGAGATACTAACTAAATTATTTAAGGTTCATAATATTCCAGTTGTAATAAATTATAGCAGTAACGATAACTTTTTTTTATTCTTCTTTTAATTAAAATTGAACACTGTTTTTTTTTTCTTTCGGGATCAATTATTTTGATCTTAAAAATAATCGTCTTAAGAGAAAATATAGAAAAACAAAAAAACTAATAAAAAATATTTTTTTTATGTTTCCTTAGACCTTCAATTATGAAAATAATATATGTTTTGCTTCTATATGTGACTTATTTTTTGTTGATGTTTTGTGAAAAAAAGTTAGTGAAACACTTCGAAAAAAAATAAAACCGAGGTATATTAGTAGGCGTAAATCACATTTATTTTTTTTCAAGGTGTTGCACCAACTAATTTTCCACGCAGTTTTTATGAACTGTAGTGCTCATGCAGGAGCATAAAATATATTTTTTCGTGATTGTATTTTTTAGAGAACACAAAAAACATATTTCATTTGTTTTTTGGATTTTTTTTGTATAATTTTTTTTTCTAAAAATCTTCAAAAAAATATATCATATACTCTGTAAAATAATCTAAAGCCTCGCGTTGGTTTCACTCCATAGCTTAATTAGTTTTTGAGATATATAACTTTGAAAAATAGCCATGCGTGGGGACATTTTTGCCCATATCTCAAGGTCAAAGTGGAATTTGGTCGCGAAAAGTATATAAAATGTGTTTGTATATCAAGCCGATATTTTAACATAAGTTTCGACATAGGTTCCTATTTGGGGGCCAACTCGCCATGTGGATACTGCTAGACCCTTTGTTGTGCATTTAAAATTTTGAACGAACCTATATCTTAAAATAAAAAATTATGGGATTCACCCACTAATAATCGTTGGTAACCCTATTTCTCATAATATGAAAATCATATAGTGATGAAATATTTTTTTCCATTTACTTAGCGTTTCATGTTTTTGATTGCTATATATTTTGTGTTTACGAAAAGTAAAGTTAAAAGCAAACGATAAAATAAATAAAATTTATACTTGAACTCGTTGAAAGAGTCAGCCACTAGATAACTAAAATAAACTATGAACCCATCGCTGTATATACAGCAATAAAAATAGACTAGGGGCTGCCTTTTCGCCAGTTTAAGTTTACTATAATAATTCTGTTGAAAATATTGAACATAAATTATACCTTAATACAAACCTATAAAAAACGGAAGCTTGAATGGTGACATCAAAACTTTTCACTTTCCCAAATAAAAAAAGAAAATGCTATCTTTATGCGTACTTCCAAACTTCCAAAAAGTTTTAAATAATTGTGGACAATTATTTTTTTAAATTATTTTGAAATATTGACGACAATCAGGTTACATAAGAAAATAAACATAAAAGTTTTATAAAGAATACAAGCGAAGAAATACCTCGTTTTTTCTCGAAAGAATGTTGATAAAACTAACATTGATACTGTAAGTTTTCCGTTTGGAATTTCGGTGTGAGATTAAATTAAAAGAAAGGAAAAAAAATGCATAAAACCTTCGAAACTCGAAGAGATCATTTATGCTTGAAAAAAAGTTGTTTATTTTATGTCAACATTTTCAATATCTTTTTTTTTGCAAAAAAGAACAATAAGGTCCAATTCTTTTCATTCCGTAAGTCGTTTATGGAATATTTAGATAATTCATCAAGAAAACCAATTTACAATCTCTGCACCTCTTATTTTGCCTTTATAACTGCTAGCATCTGAAACCCAAAGTATAGATTCCAATTATTTTCATAGATTTTTGTTTATCATATTGCCAATAATTATTAACCTCTCTTGAAGAAAAAATACTGAATAATCTGATAGCAAAAGCGTAGAAAAATACCAGAGCTATAGATATTTCATTATTTAGTCACTCTTTTTACTATTGCTTTATTAATATTCTCCAAATAAACGGTTTATTTATGACCATTTGTGTAAATGGTTTAAATTATACTTCCTTATCATAGTATTCTATTATAAACTCATTACTAACAAGTTACTTAAGTTAGGCTAACAAGTTACTAAAATATATATTTTTTTAGACAAAGCAACAATAAACTTCTGAGAAAAAAAATCAAAGAATAATGCTTAAAATAGACAACAATATTGTAGAAGTTATTATACTTTCATTGTGCTTCTAAGTTAAGCTTGAAAAAAAAACCTTTTTTATACCACTAGAAGAAAATAGGAACGTTCTCCAGCAAGCATCCAGTTCCTACGGAGCAAATCAAAAATAAGAATGGGCTTAAAAATATCTATGATTGTCTAAACTAATGAATAAGTGATATTTTATGAATTTTTGTATGCAGATATTGGTTTAAACTAATAAGTTTAATGTTCTTCTAGATACAAATGTAAATATGTAAAATAAAATGTATATATGAAAAACGCACTATATTTGCTATAAACAAGCACAAGTAAGTGTTTTTGATTATATCCGTATTAATAATTAAAAATGTCGTAATATTACCAATATCAATTAATTTTCACTATGTAATTTTAAGTGGTACGAAACTCACTGGATCCTCTAGTCTTATTTATAAAAATCTCGTGTCACGGTGTTTGTAGCCTAACTCCTCTGAAACGGCTGCACATCATCAATCATCAATGTCTGTGAATAATTTTGAAAAACGCTGAACAACGTACGAATTTGACATTTTTATTTATTTAATTTGTGTTAAAATAATTATTTAATTCATATTTGAACAGTGTTGTCCATGTGAAATCCACGTCATTTTGGCATTTCATTTTGCATTTATTATGTATCACAATGCAGTGCGTGTAAAATTGTGTACGATTTATTTGTGTTTATTTGTAAATTTTGTAAATAGGCGATGTATATTTGGCTATGTGAAGAATATGAATAATTAAAATTGATGCCCCAAACATTGAATGACTGCTATTGCAATTTATTTATCGGCATTACAAAATATGCAAGCTACACTGAAAATTGTAATGCTTTCAAGTCACACGGCCTGTCGCTGGGAATCATAGGGATGTGTGAACCCCAACGTCTTCACCTTCATATTTTCATTTCAATATTGTTGCTTCGATAACATTGTTTAATAATTTTTTCACCGCATTCTGGGTAATATTACAAAGACGTGGTTCGTCTATATGTTCCACAATACATTAATGATTACTGATCCGACTTTTAATTACAGATTATGAGGTGGTAATCCGGAGACTTCCAGCGAATTTAAAAATTCTATTTATATTCTATCCTATTCTCAACATCAGCATGATTAAAAATGAAATCAAACAAGTTGCATGGCATCAATTCGCCAGTTATCTTATTTTGAACCTGAATACTCATTTTGTTGTACCTAATCAACGTTTTTTGGAGCCAATATAACATGTTTTCTTAACCAAATATAATTTTTGTAATTTTGAGCAAAGTTTAGGAACACAATCACGAAGAGTTCGGTCTTTAAGTTAGTAGAGCGGCAAAAATTAGTAGGGAATGTAATATATTCAGATGATGTGTCAACAGAAATTTTCCCATTACCAATATCGAGCAATTGTTTGGAAAACACTTTTCCAGATTAGTTGTTCTGCATTTCGAATTGCAGAAGTGGACGACTTCAGACATTAAGCATCGACTTCTGTCTAAAAAATAAATGCTTGCCTTAAATTATCAAATTTATGAACCCATATGAAGAAACTTCACCTAGAAGAAAACATAAGAATTGCATTGCTGAACGATCCATCTGCAGAAGATTTATCCCAGAAATGAATGAATATCGGTAATAGCCGTGTTATTGGTTTGAATTTTTATTCCAATTAAACTGATTAAAACGTTACTCTGCTGTTTTATAAAAAAGCTAGGAATTTGGTAAAATTTTTTCGAATGAGACAAAATTCGAAGGAAATGAAGTCAATACGCTTGATTCGTCGACAAGAACACTGCCATTGTCAAGATTCAAAAATTGTTTGAAAAATTCTTCAGTAGATGGAACTTTTCGCAACCCAACTCATGTCGCTAGCTGAAATTTTTTCACATTGTGTCAGATTTTATGATTTTAAGGAGTTTATTTTATTGGTAGAATCTGAACTTGGAATGATTGGCAATGTTTGGGAGAAATCGCCAATCAGTAAAATCATAGCACTTTCTAAACATACTGAGTCATTGCGTCGAACTTCCACTGGTTCAAGGGTTATTTGCGTTTTTTAAATAAAAATTACTGACAATTAAATTGACATATAAGTGTGGGAGACGTAAACTGCCAATTGCGTAAAATGCCAAGCCTAATTTATGTAAAAACTCATTTGATTAATTTTTTTCCGTGAATTGTTAAGATATGTTAATAGTTATTCTTCTATTCGGAGCGAAAACGAATCTAACAAAACATATATCATCAAAATCGGTCCAGACATTTTTTTAGCTCTAATTGGTTTAACTACCCCTACTTTGTTTTATATATTGAAGAAATCTGATTTGACAAACTTCGTATGTCAATGTAATGGCAAGATGAATCAATCCGAGGGTAACGCATGAACCCAAATATATAGCTTCAATAAAGTAAATCGTCTGCCTAAAGTCTCAATCTGATAAGTCAACTTTTAAAAATTTTTGTTTTTTTGTCTCAATAGAAAGGAATAAAATTCTATCAAATGACAAATTGATAAATCTCTTTAAATATAGAAATTTCTTAATATATAACATGAATCGGAAACCTGCTTTTTGTAGTTTCTTATGTAGCTTATATTCACTTTCTTTCCTTTTCCTGAAAAAACTGTTAAAAAGAACTGAGCAGCTTAACACTTTTGACCGACGAAATGTGTTGGATGACTTGCGATTGAAATAATTGATTTTTTTTTATATAATATTTGTTTTCTTTTTATATACTTACTATTTTAAGGAAGTATTGAACTTAATTTTATTCATTTTATTATTAAAAATTTAAACTAAGTGTAGCTAAAATATTCATTCATAAAACACTTTATTTATTGCCTGGTAGGCAGTACTTAGTTTACTGAGTCAGCTATTACTGATAAAATTTTAAAGTTCAAAGTTATAATTTACACAAATGTTACTTTTTCCCCTGTTTTCATTAAATACACGTTAATTACATGTTGAAATTTCCACGTTTGTGACTTTTTCATGACAGTGAAATAAACTAATTATAATCCTTTAAAATAAATCAAATTTTTCCAATTTTTGCACATATTTCTATATCTTTTAAAATATGTTCATTGTTCATATATTAATAACACTAATGAAATTATTAAATTTATGGCGACAAGTTGAACTTTAATTGATTTCGCTATATGCAAACATCAACAAATATACTGTGAAATATTCACCACAATAAAATAATTTAGTATTGAAATTTTGGGCTAAAATAAAGCGTTAATAATTTGTCATACGAAAATGCTGCTCAAATCAAACGTTAATTATTCAATATTTCGAATGTAAATCTGATTTCAATTAGCCGTGGAATTTTTTCATTGTTTATTTAAACTTAATTTACGTGGAGCAATAAACTTATAGGTAAGATTTTGATTAATTTTTTTCCTTGTTATTGAAACAAAATATTGAATTTGTAAACATTTATCGTTTGCATAATTTGCAAAACTTATCGAGATATTATCGGCTATCAATCTTCTCTAATTAAATTTTATGTTTACGTGGACAGTATAATTTTCTCGGTAGACTAAATAGATGTTTTCTCTCCAAAACTATCGTTAATCGATTGGAACCCTGTAGCCTAATTAATTATTAATCAGTAACTACATTTTAATTACGTGATTCTGCATAATATGCATGAACACATAAATAGGTCATTACGGATGTAATTTGCTTTTTTTCGTATATTTTTTTTTTAAGTTTGGGTATTAAATTTGGCATTTCAAACATTGAGCTACTGAGATAATACTTTTGTAATTTTACTACACACTAAAATATTAGGTATAGTTACACAAATATTGCGTCTATTTCAAATTAACTATGCGTTAATATATGATTAGATATTATTCAAAGTTTAAAGGTTTTACGTATATCCACTTGTAATTAATTATCAGTTAATTATGCATCTTAGGTTAAAGTCCATTAGTTAAAATTTTATTGCAAAATAATAATAAAACAATATCTATTATCTAAAGTAACGATGTTCATAATGAGTACAGACAACAAAAAAGTATTACTTGTATATATACAACAACCAATTTGTCATTTCAAAAAATTATTTAATGTTTATGAGCACTAACAAAAAAGTACTTTTCTGAAATTGTCAAGTTTCAAAAAAATAATTGAATAAAATTTCAAAATCTGTTTTGGATACATGAGGTAAAAAATTATGTGGTTTAAACCTGTCAATCTCTTATTGTTGCATTAATCTTAAGACTTAATTGAAATAGGCACAAAGACGTTAACCATTGGCAAACTAGTACAAATTTCTCAACCTGAACATTGTTAATTTGATATTTCAAAGAAAATAAAGATTACGATAGTATAATTTTTAGAATTAAAAATAATTATCTTTTATTTTGTTTACTCAAAAAAAGCACTTTTTTATAATTTAGCAATTAAAAGAAAAATTGACAATTTTAAGGAACATTTAGAAAGCATACTTACAGTACAACACAGTCCAACAATAAAAACATGTCGACTTAAATTGATATTTTCTAATTGTTGTTCTAATTCTCTCATTTTCTAATGTTACGACTTATTAACTGTAGTATTTGCGCTTGCGTTACTATTAAGAATAATAAATGTATTTATTTTATAAAAAATTAATCATTAAAACTCAAGACCGTGTGTCGACTTGTTTATTATATTTGTAACAAATTCTGTGTGAATTTTCTTTTAATTTAACAAATAAAATTGAATAAATATGTTTAAGTTTAATTCCGTACACAACAATTTGGCGACGAGGATAAAAATAAAAATAAAAACAACGTTAAAATTGTAAAAAAATAAATTAAAAATGAAAACCAGGGATCAACAATAGGCCAAAACGCCAGCTGAGACTTGTTCAGCGAGATCAACTTAAGTTTCCATGGACTTCAACATGTTCAACGGAGATCCTGATGAATTCAAATTATGGGCCGAAAGATTGGAATTATACATTTTTGTCAAAGATGTGTAGCTGCAACAAAACAAGTACCTCAATTTTTGACGCTACTTGATAATAGTACATATGGGTTATTGAGTGATCTTTGTTCGCCGGAAATACCGAAAAACAAAAACTCAACCGAATTAATTCGAATACTCCAAAACCACTTCAAGCCAATTCCTTCGGAAATTTCGGAACATTATAAATTTCGGGAGCGGAAACAAAATTCAAGCGAATCGATTAACGATTATGTAGCGGCTTTAAAAAGTTATCCCTTAACTGTAAATTTGAAAATGAAAATTTAACTTATTCACATGCTGTTAAAATGGCCACAACTGCTGAATCAACATCAAATAAAGCCCAAGATATTTCATCGCTGCAAATCAAGGAAACAAAATTGCATATAACAATGAAAACATCTTCACATCCTAAACAAACACGTGGATATCGAAGAAGTTATTCCCAAGGAGGAACCGGAAAAAGCATCTGGCGGAAAGGTGAGGCATTTTCATCTAACGACAGCAATAACTAAGTGTAATTAATAAATAAATAATTAATTAATAATAAGTTTCTGTTTTTGTTATATAATTTTAACTACTGCATTTTAAATTATGTCATTTCACTTAATTAGTATGAAATTTTAGGTAGTAGGTACCAAGTACCAAATACCAAAGAGGCGGATTTTCATTGTTGTTTGTTTTTCAACAATCAAACTTTTTAAAATCTAATTTTTATGAACCAATGATTGTGAACTGGAGCAATTTAAATTCTGCAGAAAAGCATTATGGAAGCAATTTTTTGTCATATAACAACAATTGGTTTTCAAATTGTTCTAAATACCGAAGAAGAGTTAGCATAGAAAATATATATATTTATTGGTGATAATGAAATATGACAAAAAATTGCTTCCATAATGCTTTTCTGCAGAATATATAATTGCTCCAGGTTGCAATCATCTATCTATTATTATAAAGAGGAAAGATTTCATTGTTTGTTTGCTTTGAAAAGTCTCCGAAACTACTTGGCCGATTTGAAAAATTCTTTCACTGTTGGGAAGCTACACTATTTCCGGGGAATATAGGCTCTATTAAATTTTCAAAAAAAATAAGGATCCATACTAAAACTCCAATAATGTAACCCAAGGTCTGAAAAAAATTACCAAAAAACATTATTTTATCGCGTACGCTGCGAAAACTATTGGTTATAGAACAAAATAATGTACTACGATTTTGCAGAACATATTATTATCTACAAAAAATAGAGCGACAGCATATGTCTATATGTCACAATAAGTGTTTTTTCATTTTAAAAAATATATATAAATGCCACTGCTATAAAAGCTCTTTTATTTACTTTGGGATTAATTATACGTTCATAGCGCATTCGCTTACGTATCTGACATTCTTATGCTCACAATAAAAGAGACGTGGATTCGAATCTTACATTAGACTTTTTTTTACAAAATTATTTTTGGAAAAAGGTTCATTCGGGAATCGAAACAATGAGATGGGATTCCAAATAATATTCAAAAATTTAGACTCTTAACTTCTGTTATTTTACCGCGAGTATTTTGATAACTTTCGACTTTTTTTAGTCATAATTTAGACCGACTTTATTGAATTTGACGATATTTTTTATTTATGTATAGATACTGATTCATTTATGGATTATTTGGTTCACGGTAGGTATGCCTACCGACGGTATACGCAATTGAACATACTCTTCTTAGATATTTATAAATATTTTTTGAAGTTTAATTGATGATTACATACAACTATTTTATTCTAAGGAACAGTTGATTAAATATGTCTCTTTAAAGTCGACAAAGCAGTGTTTTTAAGTATGATTATGTTTTTCGTAAAACAAATAAGAAAAATAAAAATTTTCACATACCACTACAAATAGCAAATCTAAAAGTAAAGTATAATGTACACCTACGTTACGCAGACGAAGTTGCGGGGATCAGTTAGTATAAGATAGTCATTGATTTCTCTACGATTCAATTCTTTATCAATGTTTTCTTACAATTATCCAAAAAACGACTTCCGAAACTTTCAAAAGCCTTTAATTTATTGTCATCATTTTTAATAGGATATATATATATATATATATATATATATATATATATATATATATATATATATATATATATATAAGAAGAAGACGAAGAATTGACGCAGTTTTAGTTTTAATATAAAGCTAAACTAACTTCTATCAACGTTATCTATTACACACTTTAGTTCCAATAAACTATCAATGTTAATACCATTAATGAAACCAAAAAAAAAATATGAAAATAACCATTTATAAAAAAACTTTATTAGCTCAAAGGAAGTTAGTTGAAATTAAAAAATTCAGAATTTGCCATTTAATGTATAATTTGGTTTAAAAAGGTTTTGAATGAAATATTTTTCCGTTGTCATCATCTTGTCTTTACATTAAAAAAAGAAGGGGGCGATGAGTAAGATAAGGTTAGTGTATGGACATCTGACGCCACTGGAATGTGCAATAATTCATTTTTGAAATTTTCGTGATTACTTGCAAACCTGTGCGGTTCTTGTTTTTTTCTTGAAGTTATATTTCTTTAGCAGCGTTATGGAAAAATAATCAGACTGAATTTTTAATAAAATGTTAGGTATAGCTTAGATCAGGAACGTCGAAATTTTCAGAACTGAAGAAAACTATTTCGAATGGTTTCGATAATATTCTGACATATGCCAGATATGAAAAAGCGACGGTTTTATTTTCAAATATTTTATTTATATTGTGATATGAAAAATTAAATTTTCGGTAATTTTGTCATATCGCGGCTTTTCTCAAAAAAAATCGTAGGCACATAAAATTAGTCTTAAAATGTTCAGAACACTTAAACATGCAATATTCCGGTGGCGGAACTCTAATTTTCTTGACAATTATTACAAAAAAGTCTAAAAAAGAATGCCATTATAGTAGACTTTAATAGACGTCAAAGTAACAGCTAAACGCATTTGCTTACAAGTACGCATGTGCAATAAAAACAAAGAGATGCAAAAACGACAAAGAGAACAAATATGAATTTAATTTGACAAAGCGCCCGGGAAAGTAAAAGTTAACCAAATTACAGTAAAATATCTGATACGAAGTAATGACCAACAGGTTACATAATTTTATGTTAGAAATAGCTTTTATTAACGTTACTGTATGGTGTTTTAAATCAATTCGCGAATTTATTCGATATTTGGTTTGTTAATTCACCTCGAACATCTTCTAATTTCTCCTTTAGTGCTAAATTTTATGAGGGTCAATTTATTTCGCGAATTGAATTAAAACCGGAATAGAAAATGGGACGTTGTCATATAATTATTTGTATATAAATTACTAATAAAAATTTAATAGTTGAAAAAAATTCTATTTAGTATTTAAAATTAGTCCATGTTTATTTTGTTCCTTTTATCTTTTTATTGTTAAATCTTAGGTAATTTAAGGTAGACCAATAATATTACGTTGCGAGACTAAACACGAGTTTTGTTTTACGCCAGATTTAATTTTTAATTCGTTAAAAGTTCCATTATAGCAATCCTTTATAATGAAAAATATAACGATTTTCGGGTATTCTCCTGGATCAACCAAGACAACGTGGATCATAACCATTATGGCGCAATTTATTTGCGAAAATCGAATCAAAATCAAACCAACAAGAATCAAAAACAACCAAATTTTCAATATTTCTCAATTAACAGTTTCATATAGATATTGCCGGGCTTTTTCAAATTTGCTTCAAATAGATATCTGCTCTATCTGCTTGTTCTATTGCACATGCGTACTTGAAAGTAAATGAGTTTAATAATTACTTTGACGTCTATTAAAGTCTATTATAATGCATTTTTTTTGGCTTTATTTTGGAAAAAACTGTAATAGAAATTACATTTCCGCCACCGGAAAATTGCATTTTTAAGTGTTCTGAACATTTTAAGACTAATTTTATGTGCCTACGATTTTTTTTGAGAAAAGCCGCGATATGACAAAATTACCAAATTTTCGGCTCAAGTCCATTTTAGCACACCTACAATCTGGCAACGTTGCATTTTCGACTTTGCTTTTAATTTAATTCGCGATTTTTTTGACGATTTAATTCTAATATGATATAATTCTCTCTTTTGTGGCTAAATTTTTATTATGGACCGATTTAATCCCGAATTAAATTAAAAACAAGTCGAAAATGCAACGTTGCCAGACTGTGGATGTGCTAAAATGGACTTGAACCAAATTTTATAAATAAATTTTACTTTTCATTGGGAAAAACACTTGTGAAAAACTGTAATATATTATTATTAATGAAAAGAAACTCCTAAACATTTGCGAAATGAAAAATGTACTTAGGTAATATTTATTGTCGCATCATTGAACTGTTTAATTTTTATGTTGTATTATTTATATTTGATAATACATATTTGAAAATAACCGTCACTTCTTCATTTCTGGCATTTGTCAAAGTTTACGTACAAATTGAATTCGAGTGAACAATCCGTACAGGAATAATTACGAAACCATTCGAAATTTTCCCAACCAGTTCTCAAATTTCGATGCTCCTGATCCAAGTTTATAGCAAATGTTATGCCGAGACACTAAAGTAGAAAGTCGTTGATAATGGTTAGTGAGAAATTTCAAATGGGTAAAAGCTGGTCGATTTTTGGGAGCGACTTGCATAGTACTTAAAAAACGTAATCAAGTCGACCGAGTTGATCGCTAGCACTCGTTTTGGATCTACTTATAACTGATGTACCATTTAAACCACTACCGGAAGATGCTATGGCAGTAGACTAAAAGCATTTTTTTTTAAGTTACGACAAATAATTTCATAATTTCAACTTTTCACTCGCGTTAATCAGTACAAACATCTTTTTTCAATTTACTTACGACAATATTGTGAATAAAAGTTCTCAAATTAATATAGGAATTTTGGTCAAGTCGAAAAAACCCAGGTGTTTTCAATTTGTAATGTTTAAGATTTTGTAAGTTAAATTAATTCACGTTTTGTTAAACAAGACGAAATATCAAAAGTTAAAATAATAATATAAACGGAATGTATAAACGGAACAACTAGACTAGACTATACCAAACTAACATAAGGTTAGATTTTCCCGTCACTGTACCATATATTGATTTAAAATTCAAATAGCAAGTTGTTCACTCGTCTTATATTTGCCAATATTTCCTTATCAAATTATTGTCACTCATGATCAGAACATAAAAATTCATCACGTTTCAAATTCGTTGCGACAGATGCTGATCTCCACGAAAGTGTTAAAAGTTTCCCATTTTTCTCCACTGAATTCAAGGAAATTAGGTAGCTCCCAGACAAACACAAAAAATAAACAAAGATAAAAGCAATTTCATTGAATATACGAGCATTACATTTTCTTTATTGTCTTCGCTATGTATTCTTCCATAGCTCGGAGCAAACAATTCAGATGTATAAGGAAGCTTTAAAATAGTACGATACATGCCCAAAGACATTTCTGTTATAAAAGAGAATCGAAAAAAGTAACGCCAAATTAATTTTTCATAAATTTCTCTGAAACAAAACGGCCCTTCAACTTTCCAGCAATGAAAACATGTCTTCTTCAAAAGAATTTCAAAAATTTATTTTAATTTGTGTTTAAGTTGTGATGATAATGATTTGTAAAGAAAAATATTGTCACAAATAAAACCTCAGCTGTTGTAACATCTGATATTTCGTTGCTTTTCTCATAAACTTTTTATCCAAACTTTATATTGATGAAACCTCATTGGTAACTCCTATTTTCGATTTGACCTCGTTTTTATGAGACCAAAACTCATTTAAATTTAATTGAGGTAAATATATTTCTTCCTCAAAATTACTTACAAAAAAAAAAAAACACTTAACATATAAGTATATTGTGGCAATAACAATACAACGAACAATTTTAAATTAAAATAAAAACGCAAAATAATACATGCAAGATAAATAATAGAAAATTGAACATAACAAATTACAGTCGCTATAAAAGGGCTATAAAAGTAAATAGAACTGAAGTTTATTTTATTTTTAAAAGATAATAAATAGAACCAATTTGGCAGGCTAGGGCCACATAAAATTGTTCTTTTACAAAAATTAGTATGACGTTCAGCCTGTATCTGAATGGCTATTTTGTTGTATGTTACACTGTAAAAAAATTGATTCTCAGGTCGAACTCCTTACGAGTTTGATTAATTTACCTTTAGTGAAATCTATTTTGCTTTAATCAATCCCAAATGGCTTGAGTCAAGAATTTTATATTTCTTGAGCCAAGAAACATGCGTAGTTGCCAAGGTTTAGAAAATACACAGATGACCTCATACGCTACGTGACGCATTCAGAAGATATTCGTACATATCTTCAGACTGATTCAAATATCAAAATTCTTCGTATGACGTCATATTTTTTTTCTAATGGGTCAACCTGTGTAATTTATAAACCTTGCGTAGTTGCATGGAATGTCTAATACATTCACAACAATGGTAAGTGCAGTTGAGTGAACTCCCCTCCACATTTCACATCAAAATTAGGGGATTTTATTTTTGTGGACCTAAGCTGCTCATGCGCATAACATGAAATGTTCAATGCAAATCCTTATAGTGCTGGATCACTATTATCAATTATTGTTCATGCCGTTTATAAGAAAATATAAATACTATCTAAAAGTATCGACAATAAATAAAAATTATTTCTTCTTCTCCTTCTCTCTTTTGTTTGAAAATTATCATTCACTTATTTTATTAGAAATTATATTGAAGTTTTGAAACGACCGCACTCCGACCTAGGTCGTTAAAGTGAGAAAAAGTGAGTTGGAGAGAGATAGGGTTGCCGAGTCGAATACGGGATCAAACATGAATCCTCTATACTTTACTTCTGTTTTTTCTAAACTGTATTATCGATTTGAACCTATGAATTTTACTTTTCATTTAACATTTTAACTTGTTAGTATAAAACATTATTTATAAATTATAGTTTTAATAAGTGTAATAACATATTATAATATTCATTAAAAAAATTTAGCGGATAATTTGTGTTGAACGATTATTACATGTATTGTAGTTTATAAAAATGGCTGATGACGCGGTCAAAGTGTATTTAATGAATCGGGGGTTCGAAGATCTTATTGATAGTTTTTGAGGTTTGTATATTATTTTTTAACAAATTAAAATATTTATATATTTATAAACTTTTATTGTTCCTCCACGAGCCGTAGTATCAGTCCAACAAAAAAATTATTGGAAACCTACTTCAAAAGAAAGCCAGCGAGGATTTGCTGTTGATATTAAAGTATGTTATATTTATAATAATATATTTTATTTTATTCTAATAAATGATTATTTGTATTTTTTATAGTATGCGCTAGGAGTTTTTAAAATTCTTAAATATAGTACGGGCTTATACATTTAATTAAATAATTTAAGTTTAAATATTTTGTTTTGTTTAAAAATATGATATAATTATGTACATTTGTTCTTAATCAAATATATAAAATGAAAATCAAATCAGCCTTTATTTAATAAATTATAGCTACTTTCTAGCAAAATATATTTTTAATAAAATTTAATTGAAATTATATTTTTTTTTTGGTTGAAATATCTGTACAAATTAAACCAATATATATAAAATTAATTCATTCAATTTCGTTTATATTTGAATTAAGTATAGCTTTGTTTGAAAGAAGTATCCAAATTTTAATCAAGTTTATATATTGTTTAAAATAAATATGATGGTGATTTCGTACAAAAAAATCGAAGTTGGCTTAACGTCACTAAATTCTCGGCTCAATTGAATGTTTCTTGGCTTAAAAAAAAACAGTCTGTGTACTTATGTACGCGCGTGAGAAGTTATACTTCTTTGGTATAGTTAAAAATAGGTTTTTAATCCACTGCCGTAGCATCGTCCGGTAGTTCCTGAACTGGCACAGCAGTTATAAGGTTTGAGATTACTAAAATATGATACAATTTTAAACACAATTTACTTTTAATATCAAAATACATAATAAGAAAACGTATGTGTTGCGACAAAGACAAAGAATATACAGTTTAAATACATCCACTTTAGTGGAATACAAATATAATAATTATTGTCTCAAATTTGAACAACCATGTCATTAGTTTCAACTTTCATTTCACTTTCATTCAATTGCTAGTTTTAGTCATTTGTCAGTTGTGCCAGTGTTGGGTTGGAGCGAATATTGAAATCAAGAGCTTTAATTGGGAAGATACAGTTCATGTGAAAAACATAGTTCAAAGAGGATAGGTAATCAAAAATAATAAAAACCTAGGCAATCCTTTTAAGTTTTATTAAAACAAATTCAGTGAATTTATTTTTAACAACAGGCAGCTTTATTTTTGGTAATTTGGCCAAAATCTTATATACATTAGTTTAACAATTTAACTATTGAAACTTACGAAAGAAAAACAACGATGAAAAAGAAACATTTTATTACTCTAAATTCAAAATTTCCAATATCTGTTACTAGAAAATGGATATAAAATTGTTGTGACAACGCTCATTTTACTTAATAACAATGATTGCAGAGTACCTAGATTCTTGATTGAATATTTTAAATGAAATAAACAATTAACTTGTTTTACAAGTCTAAAATAAGGACCGCAACAAAATGTTTGCAACAAATGGTTGCATTGAAAATATCGTTATCCACTGAAGTTGGCCGTTGGCGGGATAAATACAAACTGATTTCCCATAAGAAATATTATTGACATTTTTCAACTAAAAACCAATTTTTGTTGAAAACGACGATTTTTTCAATTTCGGTTAATTTTAGCTTCTTCTACAAAATAACTACATTCTACCAAATTCGTTCATAAATCGTGGCACAATAGTACAACGGTAAATACAATCAATATGCTTAAATAACGAATTGTATGTAAAAAATACATATAACTGTCCTATCATTTGCTACCGCTTGAGGTAAATAACCAATGTAATCAGTCTTTAATATTATATTTTCGAACAAGTCACCCTTATATAAATAAATCCTTAATTCATATTAGCATCATACAGTGTTTATTTTAGACTGATTCAAAAAAAATGATGATTTTTTTTTTCTTAATTATATCGAAAATATTGTTGTGAATGACAAAAAAAAAACCTGTGAAAGTTTAAGCTCTTAATGTTAATATTAAGAGGTGCCGCATCGCAAATTTTGATTTTCCTTTTAAATAACATGGGAACAATATTCTCTTGCGTTTTGGAATTTTATATCTCACGTTGGTGAATATATTTCGGAACGACCAAGGTATATT
Organism: Sisyra terminalis; assembly: GCA_958496175.1. Taxonomy (NCBI): domain Eukaryota; kingdom Metazoa; phylum Arthropoda; class Insecta; order Neuroptera; family Sisyridae; genus Sisyra; species Sisyra terminalis. The sequence continues at coordinate 11,858,045 of OY292274.1, forward strand.
CTTGTGAAAAATTGAACGATCTACAAAAAAGGTGTTGTACAAGTTTTTGATATATTTATTCCTTCAAAAGTTATTCGAGGTCAAAGTTGAACTAAAGAGAAATTTTAATATTTTTTCAATTTTTTAACGCAACTATCAATTTTACGAGAAAATTTTTTAGAACATTTTTTGTAGAACATTTTTTTTTTCTATAACTTATCTCTTTAAAAGTTTTTGATATTTTTCACAACGTGGTGTAGAGTTAATCGAACAATATAACAAGTGCTTTACTAAAAATGAAGAACAATTGCAATACTTATTACAAGTTCTAAGTCAATACAGAAAGAAATTTCCCGATTGTAATAAAAATCTCTTAGTGTAAAAATTGCAATGAAATTTAATGAAAAAAAATTTTTATGTTAAAAATATAATAATTCAGGGAATATTATTAATTTAAAACAATCAAATTACGAATATTTTCAGTTTAATGCAAATAACTTAGGACCTGTAAAAATATCAAAAACTTTTAAAGACATAAGTTATAGAAAAAAAGTGCTCTTGAAAAAATGTCCTACAAAATTTTCTCATAAAATTAATGGTTGCGTCAAAAAATTGATAAAATATTGAAATTTCTATTTAGTTCAACTTTGATCTTGAATAACTTTTAAGAAATAAATATACCAAAAACTTTTACGATACCTTTTTTATAGATCGTTCAATTTTCTACAATAATATACCTTGGTCATTACGAAATATATTCACCAACGGGAGCTATAAAATTCCAGAGTGCAAGAGAATATTGTTCCCATGGCATTTAAATAGAAAATCAAAATTTGCGATGCGGCACCTCTTAATATTAATATTAAGAGCTTAAACTTTCACAGGATTTTTTTTTGTTATTCCCAACAATATTTTCGATATAATTAAAAAAAAATCACAATTTTTTTTGAATCAGTCTAGTGTATATATTATATATACGATAAATATAAATTAATAAAAATAACCAAATCCTTTAATTAATTTGCTTGCGCAGTTTTCAAATCTTTATTTTTTCCCTAGTTATAAAACATGATGCGATAATTGCGATACATAGGGTTAAAGCAGTTGCATCAGTCGCTGGTTTTTAAGGGTAACCCTGCTATAAAGTTTATTTTTCCAGTAAACTAATAGAATAACTGACGTAATGGTAAGTCTTAAAGCTAACTACTTTTAAAATACTTTTAATTATGTACGGACTTATACTCTTAATTAAATAATTTAAGTTTACATATTTTGTTTTGTTTAAACCTTTGTTATAATTATGTACTCTAGTTCTTAATAAAATATATAAAATGAAAACCAAATCAGCCTTTATTTAATAAATTACACCTACTTTCTAACCAGTATATTTTTAATAAAATTTAATTGAAACTATAATTTTTTTTTGGTTGAAATATCTGTGCAAATTAAATCAAATATATAAAAGTAATTCATTCAATATCGTTTATATTTGAATAAAGTATTGTTATGTTTGCAAGAAGTATCCAAATTTTTAATCAGGTTTATATATTGTTTGAAATAAATATGATGGTGATTTCGTACAAAGAAATCGATGTTGACTTAACATCACTAAGTTCTCGGCTCAACTGAATGTTTCTTGGTCCAAGAAACATTATAAAACTCGTAAAGTGCTTGATTTAAAGATAATGCGCATTTCACCGTGTCCAAACTTGTAGCTGATTTTAACCAAACGAAAAACGTTTGAACTTAGTACTCTCTTTTTTTGGTGTAGCTACTTTTAAAATATTTGCTTAAAATAATTGTATTCACATTGAATTTAAACAGCTATGGTAATTCTTGGTTATAAATTTTATTTTATGATTTATCTGATTGTCAGTTCTGGGAAATAAGTTTAGACATAACGATGGAGATTAATCGGGTTTTTTTCTATTCGAAACTAGTTAATTTTAACTAGTTAATATTTACAATTAAAAGACTCATTATAAATATATATGTATGCATATATAAAGACTAAGCTTGCCAATTTCAGTGTGATAATTAGGTGGTTTAAACTAATTTTTAATTTTATTATTTACCAAGCAATAAAACAAAAGTACTAAATTTAGACTAATGAAGATTACATAAAAACTTTTAACCTAACCGTTAGGTACCAGTGAAATAAATTCACCAAAATGGGATCTGAAAAAACTATCATTTACATTGTACTATTGTTTTTAAATTTGAATTCAATAAATTCAAAAGAAGTTATGTGGAATACTTCACTCGGACTATTGGTAGGATCGGTCCGAACTAGTTTGAGTGGCTTCGATTATTATTCATTTGAAGGTATTCCCTTCGCTAAGCCTCCAGTGGGGCCGTTAAGATTCAAGGTTTGGAACTATTTTCAATTATGCTTAAAATATATTTTAAAATATTGAATTTACTTTAAAGAAAACACTTTTAGGCTCCCGTTTTAGCAGGCCCTTGGAACACAACTTTAAATGCAACACATAAAGCTCCTCATTGCTATGAATTTAGACATTCCTTTGCTCCTGATATCTATGAAGAATCTGAAGACTGTCTTTACCTTAACATCTACACAAGAACAGTAATTTTTTTTTTTTTTTTTGTTACACTTTTGTGTAATAGTTAAAATGTCTTTGTGACAACTGTAATGATAAACTATCTTCAAAAATGAACAACTTAAATTACGCTAAATTCCTCCTAAGAAATTTTGAAAATTTCTAACTGTTTAAAAGTTATTCATATTTCTTCTAGTTAAATAAAAATCCTACAAAAAATATTCTATTCGTAATATACGGTGGAAATTATATACATGGAAATACAGATCAAATAGGTGCGGACTATCTTACCGACGATGAAGATTTGATTTTTGTTAATGCAAACTACAGACTGAATATTTTCGGTAATTTCAAGAAAAAAAAATAATAAGTATAACTTAAGAATACCCATTTTTGTTGCAGGTTTTCTGTCGTTTAAGGACAGCTCTTTGCAAATTCCAGGAAATGCAGGGGCCAAAGATATGGTCGCGGCTTTACAATGGATTCAAAATAACATCGGAGAATTTGGTGGAAATCCCAATAAAGTAACAATAGCTGGATGTAGCAATGCCGGACATTTGGTCAATTTGCTAATGTTACATCCACTAGCTACGAAATTATTCCGACATGCAATATCCCAGAGTGGTTCTGCATTCTTACCAGAGGTGATCATTGATGAGGATGTAGAACACCGTTTAGCAAAAATAGTAAATTTTCGTGGAAATATTAGCGACAAACGCGATCTTTTGGACCACATTAATAATTTGTCGGGAATAGAACTGATTAAAATTCAACAAAACTATAAAGATAAGGTAGAATTGGGTAAACAAGACATGGGAAGGATGCGTAATTTTGTAAGTTTAGGTTCCAGAAAGAAAACTATGGTACATTTTTGTTATTGTGATTGAGTCGCCAATTGAAAACCCAACACCATTTTTAACTGAAATGCCAAATACTCTGATTCAAAAAGGTGCATTTGCCAAAATGCCATATTTGACCAGTTTCACGTATCAAGAAGGAAGTGTGTTTGAAATAGGAATGACAAGTATTATACAACAAAATTACAGTAACTTACTTTGGAAAGTACCAAAATGGCTCACCCGTAGTTTGAGTAAAACCGAATGGCATAATCTCAATGCGAAAGTGAAAAAATTGTATTATAAAAACCAAAAACCGACTATTGCAAATAATTATATCGCTTTGGATGTAAGGAACATAAAGAATCCAGTTCAGATTACATTTCTTTATATTTAATTTCATAGATTGCAGGTGATTTAGGATTTATGTATCCAAATTTGTTGACATGGCGCACAATGGCAACTGTCGCTAATTTTTCTACTCCAATATATCTCTACTTTTTCAACTATACATCAGCGTTAAATATTATTCGATCTAACTTTGATGAATATAGACTATTGTACAGTCCCTATTACAACTATACGTGCATTCATTGCGATGAAATCGGTAAGATGAATATGCATTCTTACTCTCCATTTACAAATTATTCCACATCATTTTTAGGGTACATATATAGCAATACAAAAATTAACTCTAGCATAATTCATAAGTTCAACGATTACGAAACCATCCGAAAATTGGAAACATATAAGCGAATTATCATGAATTTTATACGAACGGGAAATCCAAACTCTCAAGATTTATCAGATCCAACGTCAAAATTCGAATGGAAACCTTTACACTCCAGAAAGTTATTGGACATGAATTATTTGGTAATTGAATATCCGGAATTGTCAATGGTAAAACTAAGCCAGTCGATATTTGCCGAAAGATTGGCATTTTGGCACAATGTTTTCAAACGATATAATGCTTATGGACCACCATTTCTAAATTATTTAGAGTAAATTTAACAGATAATTGATTAAGGATTTAATTAACCATCTCTAAAAGAATTCTTTGGCAATTTTTTTTTTGTTTTCCTCATCTTTTGAAAAAATAAATAACTTCAATCTGTTTTCAAAAAAAATATTTCCATGTTAATTCTTTTCACGCAATATTTTAACGTCGTATTTTGTTCTAAACGGCAAAGAAAAACGTCTGAACAAATAACACATAATAGAAGTGAAACTTTTAAAAATGTTATTTTCAAGATAATGAAACGAATGTAATGGATTAGGATAATTGTAGGGTTTAGTTAAGTTTATATGATACCAAATTTCAGACACAGAAATGTAGTACCTACAGTATAGTGAAAAGAACTCATGTTTATTTTCTTTTACCTCGAAGTTGGTTGGAAATTCTTATCTAACTATCATTCCACTTCAACGAATCCATTGATAGTCGATGCATATGTTATGAAATAGAAATAGTAAAAGACAAGTACGATTTATGAAGCGCCATCTACGTAGGCACAGTTTGTGAGTGCCGATAAGTACGATTACTCAAATTAGCACTTGCATTTTACTTGTTTCGATTAAGTATTGTATTTTAGTTCGCCGGTTTTCAGGTGGTGTTCGCACGCTAAAGTATTTAACCATGAATACTCTAAATAATCTTAATTCAATTTAAAGTAAAAAAAACATCGTTTCTTTGAAATTTCAACATTTTTATATACAAACAAAGGGATTAAACACTGTTAACAGCGCATTGGTTTACATAGTCGATGCTCATAATTAAAGAACCGTGGGATCAAATTTTACAGTAATTTTTTTTACAAATAATGTACTTATATATCCCTTCTGATTGATGAAATCCGTATAATTGGTGTATTCCTTACAAGAAGTAGGCATTTGAAAACAATTTTATTTTAAAATTCCTACCCTAAAAAAATGAAAAGAGATTACTATATTTCTATGTGAGGTTTTGTAGAGTTAATCAATCGAAATTTGAAATTTAATAATCAAAGTGCTGTTAAAGACGAAACATTATTACAAACTGCATAATATAAAACCAAGTTTAAAAACAACATTTTTAATAATGTCATCTCATTTAGTTAGTATGAGAGTTTTATTTTTAGTACTTATACCAAATAGGCGACTTTTAATTCTTATTCGTTTTTCAACAATCTAAATTTTTAAATTATTTTTCCACGCTGTCCACCTATATCCAACAATTTTATATATACAACGTCCAAATGTACGAAAATCGAATAGCTTTTTAGTCATGATAATCAACATAAAGAAGGTCATAATTTTTTTCGTTTTACATTGTATTATTAAATATAAGTGCAAATTCGTGTCGATGAAATTTGGAGTTTTTTTATACCATGCAGATAATAAGACAGAATTATGGTAGCAAAGTTTGCACGGAATAAAGTCTTAAAAACAATCAAAATTTCATAATCAAAGTGCCGTTAAAGACGAAACGTTATTACCATTTCATATAAAACAAAGTTGGTATATTATAAAAAACAAAAACTTTAGTTCCGTTGAAAAATTTAAAATCTGCTATATCTGGAAAATGTAAACATAAGTTTATAGATGAATATTAAGTTCTTTGGCTTTCACATATTGTAAACCTGAAAATCCGAAATACGTTTTTACAAATACAGCAATGAGTGAGTACCTCCCAGAAATTTGGCGAACTAAAAGAAAACTTTTACCGGCATTTTTGTGAACTAAATTTAGTGGTTCCTATCGACAGAGAAAGATTGATCATTTAAAAAGGTGGGGGCCGTGTTTTTAATGTTAAATATACGGCAAGTCATAATGATAAAGGAAATTCAAAATGCTCATCCAGAGCAAAAAGCTTAAGCTAAATCGTGTATGGTGAACTGGAGACTGTTCAATATGGTTTTATTGTAAAGCTGAAATTCAAACATTTCTATATCAAGTTTATTGCTACACAATGTTTATACTTGATTATAAATGAACTAGGTTTCGTGCAATTGTTCAAATTTCAATTTCGCGGCAGTGTCAAGTTTTTTTTTTATTATTTTTTATTATTTTTTTTTTATTATTATTATTATAAGTTTTTTTTTAATTGCCAGTGCTAACTGTAATTAGCTCAAGTTAATTCTTGTTTATCTTAGCTATTAATTATTAGTTTTAATTTAAAAAAAAGTGTACAAAGTTATAAAAAACCTTTTTTCTTTCCTCAGTTTTATGTTGCAAATGCCTTTTCTTATTAGAGAGTGGAACATTGTACTGTACCTTCAAATAATGCAAAATTGCGTAAAAATTGGTTGATCTGTTTTTTAGTTAAAAGAAGATATACAGATTGGTACAGTAATTTTTCGAAGGTAAATTTGAAATAACGAATTTTTAAAACAAAAATTTAATTCGTATATATTAAACAGAGGTAAGAATTGGATGCATTAATAGTGTTATCAGTATAGGTATGCATTTAGTAAAAAGCTCATGGTAATATTTTGGTATTAGAAACTCATTTCTTTTAAATTACACACTTTGACACTGCAATTTTATTCATATGTATTTTTTCCTATATAGCAATACAATTTTGGCTTTTATTTAAAATTTACCTAAACATTTTTTTTAATATAAATCGAAACTACTATTCAATTTCATTCAACGATAATATTGTTTCGTATTAATTGGCACTTTGATTATTGAATTCGTAACTTCGTTTGTTGGCGGTCCCGTGTTATCACATATTAACTTTATCATCCCTTTTCCCCCGGTAAAGGAAGGAATTTTCCAAAATCCGTTTTTACCGGATTTCTACATCATATAAGGGATAAACCCTCCAAATTGTATGACTACCACCAACAACTTATGCTGTAACATGATAAATCTATCATTAAATCAGGTTGAATAATTTTACATAACTATATATAAAATTATTCATAAAGATTTATATATATAAAATTATTCATAAAGATTTATATATATAAAATTATTCAACCTGATTGAATATAAAAATTAGATAATATAGTGTTACGAATTGGTTAATAAATTCACTAAAAAATTTCACGTCCACGACTGTACTTGATCGCTTCGTTCTATTTGGTAAACAGAACTTCATCAAAATGCATAAACCTACAATAGTAGTTGGAGTCCCTACAATGTTAAAAATGAGATAAAAGTGGAAAGTTTGGACTCAAAAAATTTGAAATTTTATGATTTACCAAAAAGTCATTCCCACTCGATGTTACGAATCTGTCATTGTACAAGGGAAGACCCAGAAACGAATATTTATCAAACTTAAAAAAAATTGTTAGTATTATAGTAATGATCTTTTTCATTACCGAGATTAGCCTATTACTTACTGAGGATCAATTGGGGGAAATAATTTATTTTTTTCCTGTCCTTTAATATGTAATCATTATGTAGCGAGATTATATTAAGAGATTTTAATTCAACTCTGCATAATGGCATTTATGTAGATGGCAAGTTCTCTATACATATTTCTTAAAACCCAAAAAGAAAAACATAAATGATTGTTGTCTGGTCAGAACTAAAAGCTGCAGAGATAACAACGTTTCAACCTTAATTGTTGCCAGATTGCCAAAGTCATAAAAGACTTTAAGTTATCCTAATGGTAAAGAACGCCTTTCTTTTTTTTTCAACAAATTGAGTTTCCATACTGATTTTATTATTTTTGTTAAAATTTTCTTATCCCATTTTTCGCTTTTTTTAGTTTATGTAATTGGTGACCATGTTGTCAATGCAATTAAATAAATTAAATCCTTAAATATCCTTTAATCCTTCATTTTTAACAAAAACCGCAACTTTATTTTATTCTATGTATTTATTTTATAAAATAAACGATTTTTAAATACTGACGTTGTAGTTATATTTTTGATTTTTAAAAAAAGCAAAGATTGATTATAAAAAAATAAAAAAAATAATTACCAAATCGAACAATCGAATTTGTATATATGCAAAGCGTGTTGCAAAAATGCAAGGAAAAGCAAATTTGAAAGATTCAAAAAACTAACTTTTGTTTTGTACAGCAAGAGTGAAAGACAAAGAATGATAAAAAGCCAGTGGAAAGACAAAGAATAAGAAAAAAAAAATACGAAGTAATTCGCCAGTTGAATCGCCTTTACGCTCGGGCACAATTCATCTCTATATTAGATTCCTCAACGAATGGATTTAATATACCGCCAAATTAATAAACAAAAAAAAGGACATTAATTTAAAAAAAAAATGATTCCTTATCTGTTATTAATTGTGTTATATATATCAAAATATTAATTACAATATTTCATACAATCAATATGTAGAAATAACGAATTGTATGTATAATGCATATATTAGGGTGTCCGTTATTTCCCAAATTAATTTTTTGACCACGATCACCCCCTGAATTTTTAGTTTAAGATATAAAAAAAATTATCCTATACAATTAAGCTCTTAATTTCTTGATTCAACCGTGCCGGAATCATGATACTTTTACCATTTAAATAACATGGGATTATTTGACTTTTTACATTAATTTTTTTTTCTCAGAAACAAATGAATGAAAAGATTTGAAATTACATTACTCTGGCGTAAAATTTAACGCTCTACAAAAAAGATTTCTTACGAATTTTCGGTGAAATCACTTCATTAAAAGTTATTCAACATTTGACTTGTGCCTAATATATCTTGAACTTTTTGCTCATTTTTACTTTTTTTAACTATAATATCATTGAAAGAGAAGAAAAAAATTATTATCATTAGAGCGCCAGTGATTATTTGTGTTAATTTTATGACTTAAACTGAAAGTTAAACAAAAAAAAATCATTTTTTGACAATTAAAACAGGTTACATAAGATCCGAATTCGCTATAGTCATGAAATTCAATTTATCCAGGATAAATTTTCGTACTTTTATCAATATTTTGTACCTACGAAGTGAATTTCATACTAATTAATGAGACTATCGACAAAAGTTCACTTAAAATTTGAATTTTTATCATTTCACCTGACGCCATCTTTGAGAAATTTCTTAGAACTTGAACTCAACATGTACACAAGTTAAATGTTGAATAACTTTTAATGGAGTGATTTAACCGAAAATTCGTTACAGAACTTTTTTGTAGAGCGTTAAATTTTACGTCAGAATAATGTAACTTTAAATCTTTTAATCCATTTATTTCTAAGAAAAAAAAATAAAAGTAAAAAGTCCAATAATCCCATGTCATTTAAATGGTAAAAGTAACATGATTCCGGCACGGTTTAATCAAGAAATCAAAAGCTTAATTGTATTGGATACTTTTTTTTATATCTTAAACTAAAAATTCCGGGGCGATCGCTGTAAAAAAATCAATTTGGGAAATAACGGACACCCAAGTATATATAATAGTAGGGTCTCTTGTAATTGCAGGTAAACAATCAAAGAAATCAGTCTTCAATATTTTTTTAACAAGTGACCCATATGTAAATAAAAACTTAATTCATATAAGCGACATACAGTATATACACGATAAATAACCGAATGTATATACCTACATGTAATGTTAAATATCCAAATCCTTCAGTTAATTTACTTCTCTAGTTTTCAAATATTTACTTTTTCCTTCGATATAAAACATAATACGATAATTGCGATACATAGGGTTAAAGTCTTTAAAGGTAATTCTGCTTTATGGTTTATTTTTCCAGTAAGCTTATAGAATTACTGACATAATAGTAAGTCGCAAAAGCTACACTTAAAAAAAAATCATTCTCAGGTCGAACTCCTTAGGAGTTTGACTAATTTACCTTTAGTGAAATCTATTTTCTTTTATTCAATCCCAAACGGCTGGAGTCAAGAATTTTATATCCCTTGAGCCAAGAAACACGCGTAATTGCATGGAATGTCTAATACATTCACCACAATGGTAAGTGCAGTTCAGTCAGCTCCCCTCCACATTTCACATCAAAATTAGGGGATTTTATGTTTGTGTATCTAGGCTGCTCTTGCGCATAACATGAAATGTTCAATACAGTTCCTTATAGTGCTGGATCACTATTGTCAATTATTGTTCATGCCGTTTATAAGAAAATATAAATACTATCCCAGAATATCGACAATAAATAATAATTATTCCTTCTTCTATTTCTCTCTTTTGTTTTAATTGTCATGCATTAATTATATTAGAATTTATATTGAAGTTTTGAAACGACCGCGCTTCCACCTAGGTCGTTGAAGTGAAAAAGTGAGTTGGATAGAGATAAGACTACCGAATCGAATACAGGATCAAACATGAACCCTCTATACTTTACCTCTGTGTTTTCTAAGCTGTATTATCGATTTGAACCTATGAATTTTGTACTTGTAAGGGTACAAAATTATTAATAAATTATAGTTTTAATAAGTGTAATAACATATTATAATATTCATTAAAAAAATTTAGCGGATAATTTGTGTTGAACGATTATTACATGTATTGTATTTTATAAAAATGGCTGATGACGCGGTCAAAGTCTATGAAATGAATCGGGGGTTCGAAGATCTTATTGATAGTTTTTGAGGTTTGTATATTATTTTTTTTACAAATTGAAATATTTATATATTTATAAACTTTTTTTTTCCTCCACGAGCCGGTGTATCAGTCAAACAAAAAAAATATTGGAAACCTACGTCAAAAGAAAGCCAGCGAGGATTTGCTGTTAATATTACAGAATGTTATATTTATAATTATATATTTAATTTTATTATTATAAATCATTATTTGTATTTCTTATAGTATGGACTAGGAGTTTTTAAATCTCTTAAATATAGTACGTGTTTTTACTTTTTATTAAATAATTTAAGTTTACATATTTTGTTTTGTTTAAAAATATGTTAAAATTATGTACACTTAATAAAATATATAAAATGAAAACAAAATCAGCCTTTATTTAATAAATTATACCTATTTTCTAGGCATGTATATTTTTAATTGTAAATAAAATTTAATTGAACTAATTTTTTTTTGGTTGATATATCTGTGCAAATTTAACCATATGTACAAAATTAATTCATTCAATTTCGTTTATAATTGATAAAGTATAGTTATGTTTGAAAGAAGTATCCAAATTTTTAATCAAGTTTATATATTGTTTGAAATAAATATGATGGTGATTTCGTACAAAGAAATCGATGTTGACTTAACATCACTAAATTCTCGGCTCAATCGAATGTTTCTTGGTCCAAGAAACATTATAAAACTCGTAAAGTGCTTGATTTAAAGATAATGTGCATTTCACCGTGTCCAAACTTGTAGCTGATTTTAACCAAATGAAAAACGTTTGAACTTAGTACTCTCTTTTTTTGGTGTAGCTACTTTTAAAATATTTGCTTAAAATAATTGTATTCACATTGAATTTAAACAGCTATGGTAATTCTTGGTTATAAATTTTATTTTATGATTTATCTGATTGTCAGTTCCGGGAAATAAGTTTAGACATAACGATGGAGATTAATCGGGTTTTTTTCTATTCGAAACTAGTTAATTTTAACTAGTTAATATTTACAATTAAAAGACTCATTATAAATATATATGTATGCATATATAAAGACTAAGCTTCCCAATTTCAGTGTGATAATTAGGTGGTTTAAACTAATTTTTAATTTTATAATTTACCAAGCAATAAAACAAAAGTACTAAATTTAGACTAATGAAGATTACATAAAAACTTTTAACCTAACCGTTAGGTACCAGTGAAAAAAATTCACCAAAATGGGATCTGAAAAAACTATCATTTACATTGTACTATTGTTTTTAAATTTGAATTCAATAAATTCAAAAGAAGTTATGTGGAATACTTCACTCGGACTATTGGTAGGATCGGTCCGAACTAGTTTGAGTGGCTTCGATTATTATTCATTTGAAGGTATTCCCTTCGCTAAGCCTCCAGTGGGGCCGTTAAGATTCAAGGTTTGGAACAATTTTCAATTATGCTTAAAATATATTTAAAAAACTAACTATAAGAATAAACACTTTTAGGCCCCCGTTCCAGTAGGGCCTTGGAACACAACTTTAAATGCAACACGCAAAGCTCCAAATTGCTATGAATATTGGAGTGTTGTTACTCCCGAAATGCAAGCAGAATCTGAAGATTGTCTTTACCTTAACATCTACACAAGAACCGTAAAACTATTTTTATCAATATTTTATTACTAATTCTATCTCTTCATTACACTTACAGTCACTGGCTATATTAATAAACGCGGTTTTGGTTTTGTATAAAACCTGAAGTAAGAGCTTATTTTATTTTGGGTCCATATTTTTGAAAGAAATTGAATGACTAGTGTGAACGTAGTCCATAAACCCCATGTTAAACTTTAATTTTCATTTCCCATCGATTTCCCGAGTGATCGTACCCCTTCCACAGGCTATATTTTAAACTATTGCTTCCTTTTTATATGTTTTTCAATTAGTACAATTTTAATTTGTAAATAATTAACCAACAACATTGTTAGAGGTAATTACTGGCGCTCTAATGATAATAATTTTTATCTTCTCTTCCAATGATTTTATAGTTAAAAAAAGTAAAAATAAGCAAAAAGTTGAAATATCGCAAGATTTATACTACGCACAAGTTGAATGTTGAGTAACTTTTAATTGAGTAATTTAATCGAAAATTCATAACAGACATTTTTTGTAGAGCGTTAAATTTTACGTCAAAATAATGTAACTTTAAATCTTTTCATTCATTTGTATCTCAGAAAAAAAATTAAAAGTAAAAAGTCAAATAATCCCATGTTATTTAAATGGTAAAAGTAACATGATTTCGGCACGGTTTAATCAAGAAATTTAAAGCTTAATTGTATTGGATAATTTTTTTTATATCTTAAAATAAAAATTCAGGGGGCGATCGCTCTAAATAAATCAATTTTGGAAATAACAGAAACCCTAATGTACATTTTGTATAAAATCTTAAATGCGTCTAATAATATGGCCAAGGACTATATGTGTAATAAAGATTAGTTAATCTGTTTTCGTGACAACTGTAATGATTAACTATCTTTAAATAAGGATAAAATAAATAACGCTAAATTCCACCCATGAATTTTTAATTTATCTATCCAATTGACAAAATAAAATTGCATATTGTTTCTAGTTAAGTAAAAATCCTACAAACAATGTTCTTTTTACAATATTTGGTGGATCCTATATCACTGGAAACACTAATCAAATGGGTGCGGACTATCTTACTGACGAAGAAGATTTGGTATTTGTTACTTCACACTACAGACTGAATATTTTCGGTGATTTCAAAAAAAATATAATAAGTATAACTTAAGAATATCCATTTTTGTTGTAGGTTTTCTGTCGTTTAAGGACAGTTCTTTGCAAGTTCCAGGGAATGCAGGGGCCAAAGATGTGCTTACCGCTTTACAATGGGTACAAAATAACATAGCAGAATTTGGGGGAAGTCCTAACAAAGTAACAGTAATTGGATGTAGCAGTGCCGGAAATTTGGTCAGTTTGCTAATGTTACATCCAGTTGGTTCGAAATTATTTCGACATGCAATATCCCAGAGTGGTTCTGCACTCTTACCTGAGGTCTTTATGTTGGATAATATGGATCACCGTTTGGCTGAAATGGTTGATTTTCGTAGAAATATTAGCGACAAACGAGATCTTTTTGATCACATTAATAGTTTTTCGGCACCAGAGCTGATTGATAAACTTATCGACTATAGAATTAAGGTAGAATAGAAAAAAATATGAAATGGTTGTATTATTTTATAAATTTAGGTTGTAGAAAGAAGATTATGGTGTCTTTTTGGTATTACAATTGAGTTGCCATTTAATAACCCAACACCATTTTTAACTGAAATGCCAGATACTCTGATTCAAAAAGGTGCATTTGCCAAAATTCCATATCTGACCAGTTTCACGTATGAAGAAGGAGGTGTGTTTGAAAGGGAAATGATGAGTGTTGTAAACAACAACTACTCTAACTTACTATGGGAAGCACCAAAATGGTTTCTTCGTAGCTTGAATAAAACACAATTGCTTGATCTCAATGAGGAAGTGAGAAAAATGTATTATAAAAATCAAACACCGAGCGTGGCAAACAATTATATCGCTATGGATGTAAGGAACACAAAGTATCTAGTTAAGATTTCAATTTTTTTATTTCAATTTATAGATCGCAGGTGATTTACAATGTTTGCATCCGAATTTGTTGGCATGGCGCGTAATGGCATCTCTCAGTAATTTTTCTTCCCCAGTTTATCTCTATCTTTTCAACTATTCCTCAGCTTTAAATATTCTTCAACTTGAAGTAAGTCAATATAGAGGAATATTCGCTTCATATTACAACACCTCGTGTATTCATTGTGATGAAGTCGGTAAGAGGAAAACGCATCCGTATTCTTCATTAACTATTCATTTTTTCTCACAATTTTCCAGGGTATTTATACAGCAACACAAAATTAAATGCTAGCACTATTCATAGCTTTGGCGATTACGAAACCATACTTAAATTGAAAACATTTAAGCGAATTATCATGAATTTTGTTAGAACAGGAAATCCAAGCTCCCGCGATTTATCAGATCCAACATCAAAATTCGATTGGAAGCCTTTACACTCCAGAAAGTTATTGGACATGAATTATTTGGAAATTAAATATCCAGAAATGTCAATGGGAATACTAAGCCAATCGATATTTGCCGAAAGATTGGTATTTTGGAACAATATTTTCAAACGATATATGAATTATGAAACACCACATCTTTTTTATTTTGAATAAAATTATCACGTAATAATAGGTAATTGATTTTTTTAACCATGTCTCAAAAAATTCATTGGTGACAATAATTAATTTTATTTGTAGATCTTATATTTAAATAATTTCTTCAGTCCGTTTTCAAAGAAAACATTTTCTTTTTACTTTATACCACACAACTTTATGTCGTTAAAATACAAAGGTACATCCACCAAATTCAAGCGACGTTCAAGTGATACCTGGCAAGGTTCTTCCTATCTAAATCGTCTTTTCATTCTTTTTTTTTTGTAAGTCCGATATTTCAATTCATTATATCATTCATTTTTTAATCATTTTATTGTAAAATTATTTCAAATTCGGCTTCCGAAACATTAAAAAGCCGCAACTTTATAAAATGATTGTCTTAAATAAAGCCTCAATTGAGAGAACATTTTGTATTTTTTTGGTAATCACATAGACTTTCGAATTATTTTTATTTTTGTGGTGATAAAAAAATTCATTCTTATTTAGCTGATGTGTATATATTTAAAATTAAACTTTTGATTAAATCGCTCTGGATTCTCGATTTGGTAAAATCGGGGAAGATTGATAAAGTATAAAATTGGTTAAAATAAGATTTTTCCGCTGACTTTGAACAATTATACTGTGTATACAATATATAGGATATATTGCGATCCAATTTATGTAGTATAATTTAATATAATATAATATAATGATATAATAATATGAAATACGAATGAATTTTTTCATCAAAAATCTCTTTTTTGTGTGATATCTAGGTGGTTTAAACTAATTTTTAATTTTATATTTCACCAAGCAATAAAACAAAAATACTAAATTTAGACTAATGAATACTACATAAAAACAAGTAACTTTTACCTTAACCGTTAGGTGCCAGTGAAAAAAATTCACCAAAATGGGATCTGAAAAAACTATCATTTACATTCTACTATTGTTTTTAAATTTGAATTCAATAAATTCAAAAGAAGTTATGTGGAATACTTCATTCGGACTAATTGGTTAAAAAAGTTATTGGACATGAATTATTTGGTAATTGAATATCCGGAATTGTCAATGGTAAAACTAAGCCAGTCGATATTTGCCGAAAGATTGGCATTTTGGCACAATGTTTTCAAACGATATAATGCTTATGGACCACCATTTCTAAATTATTTAGAGTAAATTTAACAGATAATTGATTAAGGATTTAATTAACCATCTCTAAAAGAATTCTTTGGCAAATTTTTTTTTGTTTTCCTCATCTTTTGAAAAAATAAATAACTTCAATCTGTTTTCAGAGAAAATATTTCCATGTTAATTCTTTTCACGCAATATTTTAACGTCGTATTTTGTTCTAAACGGCAAAAAAAAAACGTCTGAACAAATAACACATAACAGAAGTGAAACTTTTAAAAATGTTATTTTCAAGATAATGAAACGAATGTAAAGGATTAGGATAATTGTAGGGTTTAGTTAAGTTTATATGATACCAAATTTCAGACACAGAAATGTAGTACCTACAGTATAGTGAAAAGAACTCATGTTTATTTTCTTTTACCTCGAAGTTGGTTGGAAATTCTTATCTAACTATCATTCCACTTCAACGAATCCATTGATAGTCGATGCATATGTTATGAAATAGAAATAGTAAAAGACAAGTACGATTTATGAAGCGCCATCTACGTAGGCACAGTTTGTGAGTGCCGATAAGTACGATTACTCAAATTAGCACTTGCATTTTACTTGTTTCGATTAAGTATTGTATTTTAGTTCGCCGGTTTTCAGGTAGTGTTCGCACGCTAAAGTATTTAACCATGAATACTCTAAATGATCTAAATTCAATTTAAAGTAAAAAAAACAAACGTTTCTTTGAAATTTGATCATAAAGGGATTAAAACCATTTTAACAGCGCATTGGTTTACATAGCCGATCCTCATAATTAAAGAACCGTGGGATCAAATTTTACAGCAAACTTGTTTTTTACAAAACTGTTGTAAATAGACACTGAGGATTGCAAAATAAAAAAATATTAACGTAAAGAGTAAAAATAATCGTAGAAATAAAGCTTATAGTATATAAAATCATGTACTTATATATCCCTTCAAATTGGAGAAACTCGTATAATTGGTGTATTCCTTACAAGAAGTAGGCATTTGATAACAATTTTATTTTAAAATGCCTACCCTAAAAGAATGAAAAGAGATGACTGAGTTTCATATATTTTAGAGAAGCATATATTTTATGCTTCTACATGAGCACTATAACTCTTAAAAATTGCGTGAAAAAATGTTTGGTGCAACACCTTGAAAAAAATTAAATGTGATTTACGCCTAATAGTTCACCTCGGTTTTATTTTTTTTCGAAGTGTTTCAGCATTTTTTTGTTCACAAAACTTCAATTAAAAATAGGCCACATATAGGAGCAAGACATATATTAATTTCATAATTGTAAGTCTAAGGAAAAAAAAAAAATTGTTTTTAATTTTTTTTTTTTTTCTATATTTATTCTTAAGATGATTACTTTCAAGATCAAAATAATTGATCCCAAAAGAAAAAAAACAACTAGTGTTCAATTTTGTTTAAATAAGAATAAAAAAAAATAACGTCACTGTTACAATTTATTACAATTGAAATACTATGCGTGTCCAATTAATTTTGGGTACATATTGGCGATATTTGAATTAATTGGTTTTCTTCGTTTAGCTTACGATATTATTCACTGGCTCATACCAACTGGCCATACCAAAATTTTTACAGGTCCTATATAAAGTGGGCGAATAAATGAACTATCAAATAATATTTTAAAACAATGGGTAAAATAAGTAACAAATATCATTAGCGTAGAAGTAAAATCAAGACATATGTATAAATAGCAAAGACGGTCGAATATACAATAATTATATTTCGAATGGTAAAGATTGCAACAGTATTTTCCGTAATTCCTGTGATTCTCCAATAGAAACTTTTCAGTGGGATATTATTCTCATGCAATAATTTTTATTTGTTATTTTTCATATGCATAAAAATTATTCAGAATTCTGCGTCCTACGAGATACTAACTAAATTATTTTAGGTTCACAATATTCCAGTTGTAATAAATTATAGCAGTGACGATAATTTTTTTTTATTTTTTATTCTTTTTTTAATAAAAATTGAACACAAGTTAGTATTTCTTTTCTTTTGGGATCAATTATTTTGATCTTGGAAGTAATCATCTTAAGGATAAATGTAGAAAAAAAAAACTAATAAAAAATTATTTTTTTTGTTTCCTTAGACTTACAATTATGAAAACAATATATGTTTTGCTCCTATATGCGGCCCTTTTTTTATTGAAGTTTTGTTAAAAAAATTCGGTGAAACACTTCGAAAAAAAATAAAACCGAGGTATACTATTAAGCGTAATCACAATTAATTTTTTTCAAGGTGTTGCACCAAATATTTTTTCACGCAATTTTTATGAGTTATAGTGCTTATGTAAGAACATAAAATATATTTTTTTCGTGATTCTCATTTTCAGAGAACACATAAAAAAAAATTATTTCATTTGTTTTTTGGATTTTTTTTGTATAATTTTTTTTCTAAAAATACAAAAAAAATATATGCTATACTCTGTAAAATAGTCTAAAGCCTCGCGTTGGTTTCACTTCTCTAGCTTAATCCGGGGGGACATTTTTACCCATATCTAAAGCTCAAAGAGGAATTGGGTCACGAAAAGTATATAAAATGTGTTTGTATATTAAGCCGATATTTTCACATAAGTTTCGATATAGGTTCCTATTTGGGGGCCAACTCGCCATGTGGATCCTGCTAGACCCCTTAATAATCAAAGTGCTGTTAAAGACGAAACATTATTACAAACTGCATAATATAAAACCAAGTTTAAAAACAACATTTTTAATAATATAATTTCATTTAGTTAGTATGATAGTTTAATTTTTAGTACTTATACCAAATAGGCGACTTTTAATTCTTGTTCTGTTTTCAACAATCTAACTTTTTAAAATCAAATGTTTATGACCCAATGGTTGTAACCTAGAACAATTATATATTCTACTGAAAAGCATTAAGGAAGCAATTTTTGGTTATATATTTTATTGTCAAATAAAATAAAAAATCCTCTTAACTAACTTTTCTTCGGTATTTAGAACAATTTGAAAACCAATTATTGTTATTGAAAATAAATAAAATATTCCAATTTACTTCCACGTTTTCCACATATTTCCAACAATTTTGTATGTACAACGTCAAAATGTGCGATATCGAATTACTTTTTAGTCATGATAATCAGATAGAGGTCATAATTTTTTTCCTTTTACATTGTATTTTCCAATATAAATGCATACTTATGTCAATGAAATTTGCAAAGTGTTTTCCTTGTACGATGCAGATATATATTAAGAAAGAGTTTTTGATAAGTTCTCCTCTAAAAGAATGAAAAATGGTGGCAAAGTTTGTAGGGCATATCGTCTAATAAACAATCGAAATTTCAAATTTACTAATTAAAGTACCGTTATAGACTAAACGTTTTATGGCCTAAAATAAAGCAGAGTGGCTTTATTAGCAATAACAAAAACTTTAGTTCCGTTGAAAAATTTAAAATCTGCTATATCTGGAAAATGTAAACATAAGTTTATAGATGAATATTAAGTTCTTTGGCTTTCACATATTGTAAACCTGAAAATCCGAAATACGTTTTTACAAATACAGCAATGAGTGAGTACCTCCCAGAAATTTGGCGAACTAAAAGAAAACTTTTACCGGCATTTTTGTGAACTAAATTTAGTGGTTCCTATCGACAGAGAAAGATTGATCATTTAAAAAGGTGGGGGCCGTGTTTTTAATGTTAAATATACGGCAAGTCATAATGATAAAGGAAATTCAAAATGCTCATCCAGAGCAAAAAGCTTAAGCTAAATCGTGTATGGTGAACTGGAGACTGTTCAATATGGTTTTATTGTAAAGCTGAAATTCAAACATTTCTATATCAAGTTTATTGCTACACAATGTTTATACTTGATTATAAATGAACTGGGTTTCGTGCAATTGTACAAATTTCAATTTCGCGGCAGTGTCAAGTTTTTTTTTTATTATTTTTTATTATTATTATTATAAGTTTTTTTTTAATTGCCAGTGCTAACTGTAATTAGCTCAAGTTAATTCTTGTTTATCTTAGCTATTAATTATTAGTTTTAATTTAAAAAAAAGTGTACAAAGTTATAAAAAACCTTTTTTCTTTCCTCAGTTTTATGTTGCAAATGCCTTTTCTTATTAGAGAGTGGAACATTGTACTGTACCTTCAAATAATGCAAAATTGCGTAAAAATTGGTTGATCTGTTTTTTAGTTAAAAGAAGATATACAGACTGGTACAGTAATTTTTCGAAGGTAAATTTGAAATAACGAATTTTTAAAACAAAAATTTAATTCGTATATATTAAACAGAGGTAAGAATTGGATGCATTAATAGTGTTATCAGTATAGGTATGCATTTAGTAAAAAGCTCATGGTAATATTTTGATATTAGAAACTCATTTCTTTTAAATTACACACTTTGACACTGCAATTTTATTCATATGTATTTTTTCCTATATAGCAATACAATTTTGGCTTTTATTTAAAATTTACCTAAACATTTTTTTCAATATAAATCGAAACTACTATTCAATTTCATTCAACGATAATATTGTTTCGTATTAATTGGCACTTTGATTATTGAATTCGTAACTTCGTTTGTTGGCGGTCCCGTGTTATCACATATTAACTTTATCATCCCTTTTTCCCCGGTAAGGGAAGGAATTTTCCAAAATCCGTTTTTACCGGATTTCTACATCATATAAGGGATAAACCCTCCAAATTGTATGACTACCACCAACAACTTATGCTGTAACATGATAGATCAATCATTAAATCAGGTTGAATAATTTTACATAACTATATATAAAATTATTCATAAAGATTTATATATATAAAATTATTCAACCTGATTGAATATAAAAATTAGATAATATAGTGTTACGAATTGGTTAATAAATTCACTAAAAAATTTCACGTCCACGACTGTACTTGATCGCTTCGTTCTATTTGGTAAACAGAACTTCATCAAAATGCATAAACCTACAATAGTAGTTGGAGTCCCTACAATGTTAAAAATGAGATAAAAGTGGAAAGTTTGGACTCAAAAAATTTGAAATTTTATGATTTACCAAAAAGTCATTCCCACTCGATGTTACGAATCTGTCATTGTACAAGGGAAGACCCAGAAACGAATATTTATCAAACTTAAAAAAAATTGTTAGTATTATAGTAATGATCTTTTTCATTACCGAGATTAGCCTATTACTTACTGAGGATCAATTGGGGGAAATAATTTATTTTTTTCCTGTCCTTTAATATGTAATCATTATGTAGCGAGATTATATTAAGAGATTTTAATTCAACTCTGCATAATGGCATTTATGTAGATGGCAAGTTCTCTATACATATTTCTTAAAACCCAAAAAGAAAAACTTAAATGATTGTTGTCTGGTCAGAACTAAAAGCTGCAGAGATAACATCGTTTCAACCTTAATTGTTGCCAGATTGCCAAAGTCATAAAAGACTTTAAGTTATCCTAATGGTAAAGAACGCCTTTCTTTTTTTTTCAACAAATTGAGTTTCCATACTGATTTTATTATTTTTGTTAAAATTTTCTTATCCCATTTTTCGCTTTTTTTAGTTTATGTAAATGGTGACCATGTTGTTAATGCAATTAAATAAATTAAATCCTTCAATATCTTTTAATCCTTCATTTTTAACAAAAACAACAACTTTATTTTATTTTATGTATTTATTTCTAAAATAAACGATTTTTAAATACTGACGTTGTAGTTATATTTTTGATTTTTAAAAAAAGCAAAGATTGATTATAAAAAAATAAAAAAAATAATTACCAAATCGAACAATCGAATTTGTATATATGCAAAGCGTGTTGCAAAAATGCAAGGAAAAGCAAATTTGAAAGATTCAAAAAACTAACTTTTGTTTTGTACAGCAAGAGTGAAAGACAAAGAATGATAAAAAGCCAGTGGAAAGACAAAGAATAAGAAAAAAAAAATACGAAGTAATTCGCCAGTTGAATCGCCTTTACGCTCGGGCACAATTCATCTCTATATTAGATTCCTCAACGAATGGATTTAATATATCGCCAAATTAATAAACAAAAAAAAGGACATTAATTTAAAAAAAAAATATTCCTTATCTGTTATTAATTGTGTTATATATATCAAAATATTAATTACAATATTTCATACAATCAATATGTAGAAATAACGAATTGTATGTATAATGCATATATTAGGGTGTCCGTTATTTCCCAAATTAATTTTTTTACCACGATCACCCCCTGAATTTTTTGTTTAAGATATAAAAAAAATTATCCTATGCAATTAAGCTCTTAATTTCTTGATTCAACCGTGCCGGAATCATGATACTTTTACCATTTAAATAACATGGGATTATTTGACTTTTTACATTAATTTTTTTTTTCTCAGAAACAAATGAATGAAAAGATTTGAAATTACATTACTCTGGCGTAAAATTTAACTCTCTATAAAAAAGATTTCTTACGAATTTTCGGTGAAATCACTTCATTAAAAGTTATTCTACATTTGACTTGTGCCTAATATATCTTGAACTTTTTGCTCATTTTTACTTTTTTTTAACTATGAAATCATTGAAAGAGAAGAAAAAAATTATTATCATTCGACCGCCAGTGATTATTTGTGTTAATTTAATGGCTTGAACTGAATGTTAAACAAAAAAAAATCATTTTTTGACAATTAAAACAGGTTACATAAGATTCGAATTCGCTATAGTCGTGAAATTCAATTTACCCAGGATAAATTTTCGTACTTTAATCAATATTTGAAATAAATATGATGGTGATTTCGTACAAAGAAATCGATGTTTACTTTGAGTTCTCGGCTCAACTGAATGTTTCTTGGTCCAAGAAACATTATTTAACTCGTAAAGCGCTTGATTTAAAGATAATGCGCATTTCACCGTATCCAAACTTGTAGCTGATTTTAACCAAACGAAAAACGTTTGAACTTAGTACTCTCTTTTTTTGGTGTAGCTACTTTTAAAATATTTGCTTAAAATAATTGTATTCACATTGAATTCAAACAGCTATGGTAATTCTTGGTTATAAATTTTATTTTATGAATTATCTGATTGTTAGTTCTGGAAAATAAGTTTAAGGCATAACGATGGAGATTAATCGGGTTTTTTCTATTCGAAACTAGTTAATTTTAACTAGTTAATATTTACAATTAAAAGACTCATTATAAATATATATGTATGCATTTATAAAGACTAAGCTTGCCAATTTCAGTGTGATAATTAGGTAGTTTAAAATAATTTTTAATTTTATAATTCACCAAGCAATAAAACAAAAGTACTAAATTTAGACTAATGAAGACTTCATAAAAACAAGTGACTTTTACCTTAACCGTTAGGTGCCAGTGAAAAAAATTCACCAAAATGGGATCTGAAAAAACTATCATTTACATTGTACTATTGTTTTTAAATTTGAATTCAATAAATTCAAAAGAAGTTATGTGGAATACTTCACTCGGACTATTGGTAGGATCGGTCCGAACTAGTTTGAGTGGCTTCGATTATTATTCATTTGAAGGTATTCCCTTCGCTAAGCCTCCAGTGGGGCCGTTAAGATTCAAGGTTTGGAACAATTTTCAATTATGCTTAAAATATATTTAAAAAACTAACTATAAGAATAAACACTTTTAGGCCCCCGTTCCAGTAGGGCCTTGGAACACAACTTTAAATGCAACACGCAAAGCTCCAAATTGCTATGAATATTGGAGTGTTGTTACTCCCGAAATGCAAGCAGAATCTGAAGATTGTCTTTACCTTAACATCTACACAAGAACCGTAAAATTATTTTTATCAATATTTTATTACTAATTCTATCTCTTCATTACACTTACAGTCACTGGCTATATTAATAAACGCGGTTTGGGTTTTGTATAAAACCTGAAGTAAGAGCTTATTTTGTTTTGGGTCCATATTTTTGAAAGAAATTGAATGACTAGTGTGAACGTAGTCCATAAACCCCATGTTAAACTTTAATTTTCATTTCCCATCAATTTCCCGAGTGATCGTACCCCTTCCACAGCATATATGACAAAATATATTCTCTCCTCTCTTCGTTAAAACAATTAAAACAATTTTGTACAAATATGTTGTGGAAGTGGTACGATCACTCGGGAAATTGAGGGGAAATGATAGTTTAAGTTAAACATGGGGTTTATGGACTACGTTCACACAAGTCATTCAATCTCTTTGGCTAGCAGACGATTGTATTACTTCTCACGAAATTTATTTTAAACTATTGTTTCCTATTTATATTTTTTAAATTAGTACAATTTTAATTTGTAAATAATTAACCAACAACATTGTTAGAGGTAATCACTGACGCTCTAATGATAATAATTTTTGTCTTCTCTTCCAATGATTTTATAGTTACAAAAAGTAAAAATAAGCAAAAAGTTGAAAATATTGCAAGATTTATACAAGGCACAAGTTGAATGTTGAGTAACTTTTAATTGAGAAATTTAATCGAAAATTCATAACAGACATTTTTTGTAGAGCGTTAAATTTTACGTCAAAATAATGTAACTTTAAATCTTTTCATTCATTTGTATCTCAGAAAAAAAATTAAAAGTAAAAAGTCAAATAATCCCATGTTATTTAAATGGTAAAAGTAACATGATTCCGGCACGGTTTAATCAAGAAATTTAAAGCTTAATTGTATTGGATAATTTTTTTTATATCTTAAAATAAAAATTCAGGGGGCGATCGCACTAAAAAAATCAATTTTGGAAATAACAGAAACCCTAATGTACATTTTGTATAAAATCTTAAATGCGTCTAATAATATGGCCAAGGACTATATGTGTAATAAAGATTAGTTAATCTGTTTTCGTGACAACTGTAATGATTAACTATCTTTAAATAAGGACAAAATTAATAACGCTAAATTCCACCCATGAATTTTTAATTTATCTATCCAATTGACAAAATAAAATTGCATATTGTTTCTAGTTAAGTAAAAATCCTACAAACAATGTTCTTTTTGCAATATTTGGTGGATCCTATATCACTGGAAACACTAATCAAATGGGTGCGGACTATCTTACTGACGAAGAAGATTTGGTATTTGTTACTTCACACTACAGACTGAATATTTTCGGTGATTTCAAAAAAAATATAATAAGTATAACTTAAGAATATCCATTTTTGTTGTAGGTTTTCTGTCGTTTAAGGACAGTTCTTTGCAAGTTCCAGGGAATGCAGGGGCCAAAGATGTGCTTACCGCTTTACAATGGGTACAAAATAACATAGCAGAATTTGGGGGAAGTCCTAACAAAGTAACAGTAATTGGATGTAGCAATGCCGGAAATTTGGTCAGTTTGCTAATGTTACATCCAGTTGGTTCGAAATTATTTCGACATGCAATATCCCAGAGTGGTTCTGCACTCTTACCTGAGGTCTTTATGTTGGATAATATGGATCACCGTTTGGCTGAAATGGTTGATTTTCGTAGAAATATTAGCGACAAACGAGATCTTTTTGATCACATTAATAGTTTTTCGGCACCAGAGCTGATTGATAAACTTATCGACTATAGAATTAAGGTAGAATAGAAAAAAATATGAAATGGTTGTATTATTTTATAAATTTAGGTTGTAGAAAGAAGATTATGGTGTCTTTTTGGTATTACAATTGAGTTGCCATTTAATAACCCAACACCATTTTTAACTGAAATGCCAGATACTCTGATTCAAAAAGGTGCATTTGCCAAAATTCCATATCTGACCAGTTTCACGTATGAAGAAGGAGGTGTGTTTGAAAGGGAAATGATGAGTGTTGTAAACAACAACTACTCTAACTTACTATGGGAAGCACCAAAATGGTTTCTTCGTAGCTTGAATAAAACACAATTGCTTGATCTCAATGAGGAAGTGAGAAAAATGTATTATAAAAATCAAACACCGAGTGTGGCCAACAATTATATCGCTATGGATGTAAGGAACACAAAGTATCTAGTTAAGATTTCACTTTTTTTATTTCAATTTATAGATCGCAGGTGATTTAGATTTTTTGCATCCGAATTTGTTGGCATGGCGGGTAATGGCATCTCTTAGTAATTTTTCTTTCCCAGTTTATCTCTATCTTTTCAACTATTCCTCAGCTTTAAATATTCTTCAACTTGAAGTAAGTCAATATAGAGGAATATTCGCTTCATATTACAACACCTCGTGTATTCATTGTGATGAAGTTGGTAAGAGGAAAACGCATCCGTATTCTTCATTAACTATTCATTTTTTCTCACAATTTTCCAGGGTATTTATATAGTAACACACAATTTAATGCTGGCACAATTCATAGCTTTGGCGATTACGAAACCATACTTAAATTGAAAACATTTAAGCGAATTATCATGAATTTTGTTAGAACAGGAAATCCAAGCTCCCGCGATTTATCAGATCCAACATCAAAATTCGATTGGAAGCCTTTACACTCCAGAAAGTTATTGGACATGAATTATTTGGAAATTAAATATCCAGAAATGTCAATGGGAATACTAAGCCAATCGATATTTGCCGAAAGATTGGTATTTTGGAACAATATTTTCAAACGATATATGAATTATGAAACACCACATCTTTTTTATTTTGAATAAAATTATCACGTAATAATAGGTAATTGATTTTTTTAACCATGTCTCAAAAAATTCATTGGTGACAATAATTAATTTTATTTGTAGATCTTATATTTAAATAATTTCTTCAGTCCGTTTTCAAAGAAAACATTTTCTTTTTACTTTATACCACACAACTTTATGTCGTTAAAATACAAAGGTACATCCACCAAATTCAAGCGACGTTCAAGTGATACCTGGCAAGGTTCTTCCTATCTAAATCGTCTTTTCATTCTTTTTTTTTTGTAAGTCCGATATTTCAATTCATTATATCATTCATTTTTTAATCATTTTATTGTAAAATTATTTCAAATTCGGCTTCCGAAACATTAAAAAGCCGCAACTTTATAAAATGATTGTCTTAAATAAAGCCTCAATTGTGAGAACATTTTGTATTTTTTTGGTAATCACATAGACTTTCGAATTATTTTTATTTTTGTGGTGATAAAAAAATTCATTCTTATTTAGCTGATGTGTATATATTTAAAATTAAACTTTTGATTAAATCGCTCTGGGTTCTCGATTTGGTAAAATCGGGGAAGATTGATAAAGTATAAAATTGGTTAAAATAAGATTTTTCCGCTGACTTTGAACAATTATACTGTGTATACAATATATAGGATATATTGCGATCCAATTTATGTAGTATAATTTAATATAATATAATATAATGATATAATAATATGAAATACGAATGAATTTTTTCATCAAAAATCTCATTTTTGTGTGATATCTAGGTGGTTTAAACTAATTTTTAATTTTATATTTCACCAAGCAATAAAACAAAAATACTAAATTTAGACTAATGAATACTACATAAAAACAAGTAACTTTTACCTTAACCGTTAGGTGCCAGTGAAAAAAATTCACCAAAATGGGATCTGAAAAAACTATCATTTACATTCTACTATTGTTTTTAAATTTGAATTCAATAAATTCAAAAGAAGTTATGTGGAATACTTCATTCGGACTAATTGGTTAAAAAAGTTATTGGACATGAATTATTTGGTAATTGAATATCCGGAATTGTCAATGGTAAAACTAAGCCAGTCGATATTTGCCGAAAGATTGGCATTTTGGCACAATGTTTTCAAACGATATAATGCTTATGGACCACCATTTCTAAATTATTTAGAGTAAATTTAACAGATAATTGATTAAGGATTTAATTAACCATCTCTAAAAGAATTCTTTGGCAAATTTTTTTTTGTTTTCCTCATCTTTTGAAAAAATAAATAACTTCAATCTGTTTTCAGAGAAAATATTTCCATGTTAATTCTTTTCACGCAATATTTTAACGTCGTATTTTGTTCTAAACGGCAAAAAAAAAACGTCTGAACAAATAACACATAACAGAAGTGAAACTTTTAAAAATGTTATTTTCAAGATAATGAAACGAATGTAAAGGATTAGGATAATTGTAGGGTTTAGTTAAGTTTATATGATACCAAATTTCAGACACAGAAATGTAGTACCTACAGTATAGTGAAAAGAACTCATGTTTATTTTCTTTTACCTCGAAGTTGGTTGGAAATTCTTATCTAACTATCATTCCGCTTCAACGAATCCATTGATAGTCGATGCATATGTTATGAAATAGAAATAGTAAAAGACAAGTACGATTTATGAAGCGCCATCTACGTAGGCACAGTTTGTGAGTGCCGATAAGTACGATTACTCAAATTAGCACTTGCATTTTACTTGCTTCTATTAAGTATTGTATTTTAGCTCGCCGGTTTTCAGGTGGTGTTCGCACGCTAAAGTATTTAACCATGAATACTCTAAATAATCTTAATTCAATTTAAAGTAAAAAAAACATCGTTTCTTTGAAATTTCAACATTTTTAAATACAAACAAAGGGATTAAACACTGTTAACAGCGCATTGGTTTACATAGTCGATGCTCATAATTAAAGAACCGTGGGATCAAATTTTACAGTAATTTTTTTTACAAAATGATGTACTTATATATCCCTTCTGATTGATGAAATTCGTATAATTGGTGTATTCCTTACAAGAAGTAGGCATTTGATAACAATTTTATTTTAAAATTCCTACCCTAAAAAAATGAAAAGAGGTGACTATATTTCTATGTGAGGTTTTGTAGAGTTAATCAATCGAAATTTGAAATTTAATAATCAAAGTGCTGTTAAAGACGAAACATTATTACAAACTGCATAATATAAAACCAAGTTTAAAAACAACATTCTTAATAATGTCATCTCATTTAGTTAGTATGAGAGTTTTATTTTTAGTACTTATACCAAATAGGCGACTTTTAATTCTTATTCGTTTTTCAATAATCTAAATTTTTAAATTTTTTTTCCACGCTGTCCACCTATATCCAACAATTTTATATATACAACGTCCAAATGTACGAAAATCGAATAGCTTTTTAGTCATGATAATCAACATAAAGAAGGTCATAATTTTTTTCGTTTTACATTGTATTATCAAATATAAGTGCAAATTCGTGTCGATGAAATTTGGAATTTATTTATACCATGCAGATAATAAGACAGAATAATGGTAGCAAAGTTTGCACGGAATAAAGTCTTATAAACAATCAAAATTTCATAATCAAAGTGCCGTTAAAGACGAAACGTTATTACCCTTTCATATAAAACAAAGTTGGTATACTATAAAAAACAAAAACTTTAGTTCTGCTGAAAAATTTAAACCCTGCTATATCTGGAAAACGTAAAGATAAGTTTATAGATGAATATTAAGTTCTTTGGCTTTCACATATTATAAACCTGAAAATCCGAAATACGTTTTTACAAATACAGCAATGAGTGAGTACCTCCCAGAAATTTGGCGAACTAAAAGAAAACTTTTACCGGCATTTTTGTGAACTAAATTTAGTGGTTCCTATCGACAGAGAAAGATTGATCATTCAAAAAGGTGGGGGCCGTGTTTTTAATGTTAAATATACGGCAAGTCATAATGATAAAGGAAATTCAAAATGCTCATCCAGAGCAAAAAGCTTAAGCTAAATCGTGTATGGTGAACTGGAGACTGTTCAATATGGTTTTATTGTAAAGCTGAAATTCAAACATTTCTATATCAAGTTTATTGCTACACAATGTTTATACTTGATTATAAAGGAACTGGGTTTCGTGCAATTGTACAAATTTCAATTTCGCGGTAGTGTTGTACATTGCAGGAGGGTAATGAGTAATAATTTTGGGAAAATGGTTCATTCGAAAATCGAGATTGTGAGGTATTCAAAATTCTAGATCCTTAACTTCTGATATCTTGACGCGAATATTTTTGAAATTTTTGATTGTTTTAAGTCATAAATTAACTTAAGGTCGTCTTTATTGAACAAAGTAATATTTTTTTAGGCATAGATGCTGATTGATTTACGAATTATTTGATTCAAGTTGCCTCCCGTAGGTATACGCAATAGACCATACTCATTTTATATATTTACTAGCTGATACCCGCAACTTCGTTTGCGTGGCGATTTGTTGGTAATACATTTTGGAACTTACAGTCTCGTACAGTAAAAAGAAAATAAAAATATTCTTTAATGGAAAACATATTCATATCTACAAAATTACTACAGCTTTAAAAACTTGTTATGTCAAGATTTTTCAAATATGGAGTTTCTCGTTGTTCTGAAAAAGAGAAAGGATTAAAAATAAGAAATAAGACGATTTACGGGAAAAAGCTGTATGGCATAAAAAACCCGATTTATTACATTTTTACATTTTATAAGATTGATGCATAGTTTGCTTGTAAATTTGGATAACTATATGATATAGTTAAAAAAATATATTATTGTTGACAAATATTATGGTATATTTTGTGCTAAGTATTCGTTGCTTTAAAGAGTATTTTCTATATAAGTTAAGACTTAAAGGATAATCCACTACGGTTTTCTGGCTCCTAAATTTCCATTGCAGTTAAATCCATGTATTGTCATTTTGGTGGCCGTAGTTTCATTTTTCTGGTGGGTTCATTTCTTATTTTTATAATAAAAATAATTTCAATATCGAACAATAAATTACCATGGTCAATGTTTAAAACCATGGTTATAGTATAACTGTCGAATAGTTAGCAAAAATATTATTCCGGACGGAAATATAAGGAACAACATGATTTAAATATTTAAAAGTTGTGGTTACATGTGACGTGGTTACATGTGACTATTAATTTTTTTTATTCAATGATCTTTCTCACAATAACTTAAGTTGAAAATCTATCCCCAATACAGAGTGAAACGAAATTTAGAACATTAATAAACCTGGAATTGAAGAAAATCTTCATAATCAGGACGGAGAAGGGAAGACGAACGTAATAAAATAGGCGCTCCCTTCTTATATGTATAAGCGCTACGGACGATGACTCATCATTAAAAGTGGAATTTAAAAACCGTTTAATAATTGTTACAGCCAAAGAAATGAAGAGAGTTTCACGGCTGAATAGAAGAAGTATTGGGGATGACGACACATCAAGAAGACTGACACTTATCCAAAAACCAAAAATTTGGGACGAAAAATGAATTGAAGATGGGCTCATGGCAAAAGAATAAGTGATAGGGAAGGCGACCCATCCAGAAGATTGCCACTGAAGAGTTACTAAATATTTAGGACGGCAAACGAATTGAATAGGGGCTATCTGCTTATAAGTAAAGGGTTAGGGATGTTGCTACATCAATATGAAAGGAACTAAAGAATTCTTTGAGCGGCAAACGAATCGAATTTATTGTTCAGTAGCTAAATATTAAACATTAGAACGATAGACGTTTATTATCATTAAGACTGGAACGGCAGAATCATTTGAAGTGGCATTTTGAATGATAAATGAATCTAAGAGTGAATCAATTTAACCGTAACGGCCTAATAATCTCAGAGATTTGGCAGGATACGAATCGGCAATTAAAATAAAAATATTTAGTCTCGGCAGTAAAGTATATGAAATATGGACGGCAAACGTATGAATTATACTAAAGAAGTAAAGTTACTGAGGAGGTAAACGAAGGGCGGTAAGCGAATCGAGCAGAATCTAACGGCAGTAAAGAATAAGAATTGAGGACTTAAAACAGTAAGAATTAGACTGGAGTGGTGGAGTAATTATAAAATTCCTTCAGCGGCAAAAGAATCGGATTGACTTTATCTGTAGTAAATATTGAAAATATGAATGGTGGACGTATCAATAAGACTGGAACAGCAGAATTATTTGAAGTGGCATTTTGAATGGTAAATAAATCTAAAAGTGTATCAATTATACTGGAATAGCCGAATAATCTCTGAAATTTTGCAGCAAACGAATTATAGAGATTGATCAAACCTAAATATAAAATAAATGGAAGAATTAAAAAGATTAAAACGCAATAAGAATGGTGAAGTTCGGTTCGCCGGAAAAATAGAAATATTGAACGGCAAAAATATCAAGTTTGGAGCGACAGAGGAGAATAGTTATGAAGTTGAAATTATTCCTGTATGTTAAAATTGATAAGTGG
Source organism: Sisyra terminalis (assembly GCA_958496175.1). Classification (NCBI taxonomy): domain Eukaryota; kingdom Metazoa; phylum Arthropoda; class Insecta; order Neuroptera; family Sisyridae; genus Sisyra; species Sisyra terminalis. The sequence goes on from OY292274.1 coordinate 11,890,345, forward strand.
GACTTGTTATGTTAAACATTCATGGTAAACGATGTTACGCGTCTTTCCATTTGGAGACAAAACAAATAAATTTTTAGGATTACTGACTCTAGACAGCGCCACGTACAACTGACCATGAGAGAAGCAAAATGTTCTCAGATCCACACCGGCAGCTTTTAACGTTTGTCCTTGTGATTTATTGATGGTCATGGCTAAACAAAGACTTACGGGGAACTGTACGCGTTTAAAGTCAAACGGATAATTATTTGGAGTTATAGGAATTCGTGGAATAAAAACAGTTTCTCCTACACCTGAACCAGTTAGTATAATTGCTTCTATTATATTTTTGAAAAGTTTTGTTACTCTTAGTCTCGTTCCGTTGCACAATTTAGGTGGATTTAAATTTCGTAATAAAATTATCGGAACACCAACCTTTAGTTTAATTATGTGATCTGGCAAACCCGGTGCAGATAATGAATTTAAAAACTCTACAGGATAATTTGTTTGGTCGTCTTGCGAAATAGTAGTATTAATTGATGTATATATCATAGTGTTAGTATCAATTTTTTCTACAACTATATTGTTTATATTTTTTACAATTTCGTTAGTTGGACATAAAATAGCACGCTCAGAAAACCATGAGTCCATTTTGTGGGTAATGTCTTCAATATTAGGATAAATATTTTTAATTAAATCATCAAGAGTGGGCACGACGTTGCACAATTGAACAGGTAATATTATTTCTCCATTTTCGTCTTCATTCAATTTACCGTCCCCAATACTCAATAGTAGATTTGAAAATTGAAGAGCAAATGGATGTGTTTGGATGCGCATATTTGTTGATAGTGACAATTTTTTAATGTTACTCCAAATGTAAGATTGTTTAAGTGATGCCTGTAAACAATCAGCTCTTGTACCTTTGACTACTACAGGCAACGTTTGACGAAAATCGCCGGAAAATAATACCGTAATTCCACCCATTTTAAGATTGTTATTTTTCAAGTCCTGTAGAGTTCTATCAACCGCTTCAATTCCTTTCTTATTTGCCATAGTGCATTCATCCCAAACAATAAGAGACGCATTTCGTAAGACTTCAGCTTTGTCACTATTCTTCGATATACTGCACACAGGAGTGTCAGTTATATCTAAGTTTATGGGTATTTTTAACATAGAATGAGCAGTTTTTCCTCCTGGTAACAAAGTCGCTGCAATACCGGAAGATGCAACTGCTAAAGCAATTTTTTTACTTTGTCTTACTTTCGCTAAAATTAAATTAATTAAGAACGTCTTTCCTGTGCCCCCTGGTGCATCAATAAAAAATATTTTACCGGAAGATGAATTTACGCTTTCAATTACTTCATTAAAAATTGTTTTTTGTTCTGCATTTAGTTTCGATTCATTTTCTTTTAGAAGATCTGATAATTTCGATTGATTATAATTCAGTTCTTCTAACAATTCTCTATTATTAATTACATTACTATTTGTAGTAGGTGTCGGGAGACCATAATAACTTAATGAATTATCTCCTATGGAAAGAAGTAAGTTATTCAAATCTAATAGACAATAATTTTCTATTTCATTAGCGTGTAAATTCGATTCGACATCAGGAAAACATCTAATCATATCTCTTAAGTAATCCTCACATAAGAACTGTTTGTATTTCATCCACAGTTGTAGAGGATTAGAAGGATTACAAAAAACCATTATTACAGCGAAAAGTTGTCTCAACTGTTTAGGACTATCGGTCAGGCTTGCGTCTTTTAAAGTGTCATCCCAATGTGAATCATTTTCAATAAGATTTAAAGCATTGCAAGCTGCCTGATATGTTGAGTAAATTACACCTTCAACAGTTCTCAATGCTTCAAAAGACGTTGGACCTTTAACGTTATGCAATAATAAACGTAAAAAATAGCATTCTGTTTGGCGCGGATGTACAGTATATACACGTCCAATTACGTCCTCCTTAAAAATATTCAAATATCCATCAACTTTACATCCCCTTTTTCGTTTTTGAAATATTCTGCTTTTCTTGTCAAATAAATAGTATAAGGGAACCTCATCATATAAAAGTGTTCGGGCAAAATCATCTTCTTGGCACAATTTAAAAAATGCCATTAATGTTGTATTTTTTGGGTTTTCAACTCTATCCGCAACATTATCCAAATTAAAATATATTCTTTGACCATTTTCCAAATGTACATCTAAATGAACTACTGGAGGAAATCTTTCATGTATCGGAAAAGATAATATACGCCAAATTGCTTCCGATGTGCTTATGTATCTACCAGATTGATATTGTTTAATCTCATCATTGTCATTTTGTAGCCCAAAGGTCGCTTGGTCACTGCCTTTGTTTATGTACTTACAAATATATTTGATAGATTTAACGCTACTGCAATATTCAACGTTCAAATGAGAATTGAATGTACGTGACAATACAGGTGAATATGGAACAATCCACTGATTATCAACTTCAATCATATTTCCGTTAACCAATATTGATGCCGAAAATCCACCCATTTCTTTTGATCTCCGTCTATATAATGGATAACCGTCTTCATTAGTAATAGTTTCGTTTACAAATTTTTTAGGAAAGTGCTTGCAACAATGACCATCTTTCATACAGACTGATTGGAAATTGATTGATCCACACGGTCCATGTACCATATGCTTTTTAACAATATCAAATAGATCTGGATCTTCATTTGGATTAGGAAATTCTGCTTTTATGAGGGCATCTACCGTATTAGGTCGTATTTTTTCTTGTAACCATAAGAGAGTATGTGCATGTGGAAGACCCCGCTTTTGCCATTCTACACTGCACATGTAGCATTTAACTGGCCCAAAAATTTTACCTTTTGTAAGTACACCAATAAACTTTTTTAATTTTAAATGAAAAACTCTCGTTACAATATCATGTCTATCAGAAGGAGATTGCCCTTCATACAGTTCTTGTTTTATTTCTTCCCAATTCGGGTTAGTTGTAATAGTTAAAAACAGATCTGGACGACCATATTTTCTTACATAACAAAATCCATCTTGTGTACGTTCGTGCATGTATCGAGGACCACCAGTATAACTTGATGGCAGTATTACCAAACGGCCTAAATTTTCCAAAGGACTTTCATTTTGTAAAGCATCTTGTAAATGTATATAATTTTCTGCTCTTAATTGTTTCTGGTGATTCCTTATAAACAATAACCTTTCGGATTCAATTTTAGCGTACATGTCTACTATAAATTGATTAAACAGTTGCTTATAACGATGCAAACTATTAAAGTTATTATTTTTCATCATTAATCTAAAAGAATAAAACTGTAGAGCCGAAATTTTTTTTCCTTGCGTATGAATAGCAAAATTATAACCGTCTTCTCCATGACAAAATATAAGAGGATATTGTAGCGCATCATATGATCTGTGAGTTTCCCTAATTCGTTTCAAACCTTCATTTCTGGTAGATAAAATTATATCTCGCTTTTCATAATGCTGATCTACTAACAATACTGCAACTTCGTTAGCCGTTGGTGCATTATAACGACCAGGGTGAGCATTGGAAGGTTTACGATCAGCATTAATGATCAGTTTAAAATCATCACTATTATTTGGTGGCATTAATTCTAAAGCTGCCTTAAAATCTTTGATGTAAGGGTTTGAACAGTGAAGCATATTTTGTAGTTCTAAAAGAAGATTCCTATTTAAATTTGGAAAATTATGTAGTCTTTCATTTACTTGTTCATCATAATCAGAAATAAAATATATTTGTAAAAATCGGGAGGGGGTGTTGGGTTCGGGAAGCAATGAACCTATTAAATGATATATTTGTCCTTGTATCTTAAATGTTGGCATAAAATTTCCTTCAGATATAATATTAGCACCAAAAGATGTCATTTGAAATGCACTGTTATAGTTTCTAATTAGTTTGGAAAAAATTTTTGATTGTGCATGCGTTCCATCAAGTAATGATCTTAGAGGTTCAGGGGGATCAACTAAAGGATTTAATGTTACTTTTCCCAAAGAACAGCATAGACCTTTCGATTCTCCCACAAACTTTAGGGCGTTACAATGCAAACAAACGTTTGACATCTGGCCTATAAACGATTCTTTTTTATAATCGATTAAAACGTTGTAGGAAAATCCGCTGTTTAATAGGGTTCGCCATCGACCCAATCTTCTTTCAACATGTCTGTTTCGATCAGCAGACAACCGTTGTTCAGATTGATGAACATCTTCCAACTCTCGATTCACTGCATGCCGTTGTGAATCAGTAATTAACCTTACCTGATATTGTCTATCTGACTCATTACTACGATAGTTTTCGATTCGGGATTGTTCTCGTTGCAAAATTGCTTTATTTGTTTCACGTATTTGGTAATATCTTTCTCGAGCAGAGTTTTTACGGTGTTCTTGGATTACCTCAGATTCAACTTCACATAACAACGCATGATGTTCACGATCGTAAGCCAATCGTTGTTCACGTTGTGAAGCATTTTCGATTAAGCGGGAATGCGAATGATGTTCGCGGTCAGCATTTAAGCGTTGCGAACGTTGCTCAGAAGTTTCATTTAGACGTAAATGGAAATGACGTTCACGATCGCTGGTCAGTCGAGTATTATTATTTACTTGTGATTCACGTTTCCTTCTTTGAATTTGGCTTAAACGATCCGATTGTTTCCGAATTTCTCGAAGATCATTTGATTCAATTGCTCGGGAAATAGCAGTTCGTTCTCGATTATCTTGTAAACGGTGCTCACGGTCTGTAGTGTTTTCCAAAGATCGTTTTAATCTTTTTTGTTGCGATTGTGTCGTAACTTTAGAAAGATGACTTTTTCTTCTTTTAGGCATTTTTGAAAAATTAAACAACGAATTTCAAATTTAGTTAATATGAGTTAACGATGAAATCCAATCTAATACTAAATCAACATAGTGTTATTTTAAGCGATAAAACGTTTTGTCTATTACGAACATATTTTGATAATTAAATTTGATATTTCGATTGTTTGATAGACGTTATGCCGTACAAATTTTGCCACCATTTTTCACTTTTTTAAGGGAGGAATTATCAAAAACCCTTTCTTATTATATATCAGCATCGTATAAGAAAAACATTTTCTAAATTTCATCGACAACACAAATATGCCTTTATTTGAAAAATACAATATAAAACGAAAAAAAATATGACCTTCTTTATTTTAATTTTCATTACTAAAAAGCAATTCGATTTCGCACATTTGGACGTTGTACATACAAAATTGTTGAAAACAGGTAGAAAACGTGGAAGGCAATAAGACTATTTTATATATTTTCAAGAACAATAATTGATTTTCAAATTTTCCTAAATACCGAAGAAAAGTTAGTTTGTAAGATTTTATATTTTGATTGATAATAAAATATATGACAAAAAATTGCTCCTTTAATGCTTTTCAGCAGAATAAATAATTGCTCCAGGTCACTATCATTGATTCATAAAAATTAGATTTTAAAAAGTTTGATTGTTGAAAAACAAACAAAACTTAAAAATCGCTTTGTTAGAATAAGTACTACATTTACTTTTATACTAATTTAGTGAAATAACGTTATTTAAAACATTATTATTAAAATGATATAACAAAAACAGACACTTATTATTAATTAATTATTTATTTATTAATTTTACTAATTAAATTCAAAATTTCGATTGTTGATTTACTTAAGATTTTCTCAGACAAACTTAGTCACCTCTTTTACTCTTTTAGGGTAGGAATTTTCAAAAAAAATCTTATCAAATGTCTACTTCTTATAAGGAATACATCGAATATTAAAATTTCATCAGTCATAAGGGATATATAAATACAGAATTTTATTTATGCACGGTTTTAAAAACGTATTTACTTTAAGTTTTATTACTATTATTATTATATTATTATTACCACTACTATTACTTTTTTTTCATTAAAATTTCCTTATTGAGCAACCCTAAGGGTCTATTTGCAAGAATTATGTAAAAAATAAAAAAAAAAAAAAGTTTACTGCAAGATTCGAACCCACGTCTTTATAATTAGGAGAATCAGAGTGACCGATACGTAAGCGATTACGCTATTAACACCAACTACGTATATATGGTATATAAAGGTTTATATTTCAAAGAGGCAATGTTTTAAAATTTAAATTGAATATACTGTGCTTTTTATCAGTTTAACTACAAATATTTTTACATATTATTTTCAAACTTTAAATTACCTTTCCAATGATATATAACTCACCGGTCTAGTGTAAAAATTTATGTTTTCATCCCTAGGGAATACCTTCCCTTATTATTTTTTTGGAATGATAAGTAGCCTATAGTCTGTGGGAAAGTGTGTTGTATCTTAATACCAAATTTCATTAAATTCGGTTGTTCCGTTATTTAGTTAAATCGGGACACACAGACAGACAGACAGACAGACAGAAAAAAATTTTAAAAATGCTAAATTCGGAATAAGGCCCTCTTGAAACAAATATTTACCCTAAAATTGGGTTCAAAATCGAAATGTACAGACAGACGCAAGAATTTTATATATTAGTATAGATAAATATTTTTTTATTCCAAGCAACAGTTTATTAAATGGGTCTCTTTAACGTTGATAAAATAGTGTTTTAAGTATGATAATGTTTTTCATAAAATAAATTTAAAAGAACAAGAATTTCTATAGACCACTCAAACAGCAAATCAAAAAAAATAATATAACCAACACCTTCGATACGCAAAAATGGCGTGGGCATCAGCTCGTACATTATATACGTGAAACTTATGATTTTTGCAAAGTTCGCCAGAATAGCACGCAAATGGCAGAATTTTTTCCTACTTACTTGACATTAATCGATATTTTTGGACATTTCACTCAATATCTTTATAAACTACTAGCTAAACCCGGCAGACGTTGTCCTGCTAACCAATAGTTGTAAATGGATAAATTGAATTTTGAAAAAAAAGCTTGAGAATCATTAGAATTACCTCCCTTATCATCCTGCAGCATCCCTCGTGGTACCAATTATAACATACCTTCAATATATACATTAATCAATTACGTTTTGAGAACTTCTACCTCTAAAAATCACTATACGATCATAACAATAAAGTATTGACAGTTAACGATTATTGTATTAACCGTTGAAAGAACCGTTTTTTTGTAATCGCAGGTATGTTACTGACGCAAGAAAAGAAAAAAACAATCATTAAAGCGGATTATATATCGTGACAAAATTTCAGCTAAATGGATGCTAAACTTTTTGAGTTTTTGAAATCTTCACAATCCAACATAACAATTTTATATAAGTAGATAAAACATAAATTATTCATTGTTTATTTAAACCACAGATTGTCAGAGGTGGCCAACCCGTGAGATGCATCAGACTTTTATAAAATATATACATTTTATTATGATCATAGTGGTGAAAATCAATATATTATAAATGTTTACAGTGTATCTAAATTTAGTATGGAGAATTTGAGATATAATTTTAATGATGGCTTGCGGAGTTATGATGCATTTCCGAAGTGACCCGCAATACAATTTGGGTTGGCCACTCCTGATTTAAAATATGCTGATTGTTTGATATCTTTAAAAAGAACATAGATATTTAATTAAAGAGTTCAATTTATATCCAATTAATGAATGTCTATTTGATAATTTTAATCGGGCTTCTTCTAAATGCAACTGTTATTATTAATAATTAAACGTAAATAGACAACCTTTTCTTCCGTAGAATAATTATTTGAACTTAATTACGAAGTTTCTTCCAAAACAATTTAAAGCTGTCTTTAAATTGGAACCGAAAGTAAAACCAGAATAAAATATTGGTACAACTATTTAGATTAGACTTGTTTGTGACCTTTATACTTATTTTTGGCGAAACACGCCTAAGATGTACCTGAAAACAAAATATTGTCAAAATCAATAAGCCTGTTATTAAATCATGCGAAAGAATGCAGGTAGGCAGAAATTTACGTTCGAATTATCGACCTTTGATCCATAATGATCAATATTGTGACCAAAACCGGCTGAATTTCAAGCTAGTGTGAAATTGCCAACGATTCTCTACTTGCTATATACGGGTAGTATGAAATAGCATAATAAAAGCTTGAAATCCAAAATATATGAAAAAGGTAGGCTCAAAGGTGTTACTAATGGATTCTAAAAGAGGTGTTAATGTATTTTAAATTGACAACAAATAATAAATACCTCAATCTGGTTCCAAATTCCTTAAACGATATATTTAAAGCTGCCATTCTCTCATTTTGACCTCATATGCATACGAAAAATCCTTAAATTCTCACCTATATATGAGTTTAAAGACATACATAGATATTTCTTAACATATTTTTGTATTTGTCTGTTTGTGTTTTTCAAAATTGGGGACCAATTGGGGCAATTTTACTTTTACACCAGTACAACATAACCCAGTAGATTCACCGCTGTATTTTGACGCCTTACAATATTGGCAAATGATTGTCATTTCCCCAATTGTTTCATATTACAATAAATATTAAGTAAAATATGTAAATAACACATAAATTAAATAAATAAAAATTCCCAATTCAAACATTGCTATGCGTTTTTCACAATATATCACAGGCTTCAATGATTACAAATAGTATGTAGGCAAGTAAGCGTAAAAATTTGCAGAAGATGTCGAGGGACATCTTAATCTTCTAGAGGTATAAAATATACTTTATATCCGATTCCCATGCTTACCGAATAAACATAGAAATTTTTTTGAAAATTGATCCAGCCGTTCTTGAGTTATTAATAGTGTAACTAACACGACTTTCTTTTATATATATAGATAATATCGGCACAGCAATATAACATTAGAAACCATAAACAAATGCGTGAACCGGTCAAAATATATTTTTTTAAATATCTTCAACTGTCAGTTACGTTATATGGCGACGCGTTGCCATGCGCAAACGACGTGCGACTCCCTTCTCACTCGGTGCGATGGTCTTGTTCGTCTTGTTTATTACAGTATACATAACCTATGTTTTACTTGAAAAAATAAACAATAAAATATATATTTTTCAAGCGTCAATAAATAAGCGTCGAGAAGTAAAATCTACTCTCTTGGTAAATTGAAATTTATACAATTTTTTATTGTATATATTATTTTGTTTTAATTAAATCAATTAATTATTGATTAATTAATTATTAATTATCAATTAATTATACTTATTTGAAAATTTAATAACGACTGACTGTTAAAAGTGCACCACACCTTTAACAGCCCTGCATACAAAGTTGCTTATTTCTAGGCGCAAACTCCGTCAGCCCTCGAATCCAGACCAGTTTCTTTGTTTTCGACCCAATTTCGACAACAACCGAAAAACATCTATAAATAACAGAAAAACATCTATCCCGAGTTATACGAAAACAAAAACACCACAGGATTGGTCGAAATGACATCATCCAATAAATCGATCATCCCATTGGACCAAATTTGGTGCAAATTTTGTATAAATAGGGATGGATTTTGCTTCAAAATTCATCGAAACCAACTCGATCAAATCGACGACTACGCTCCACTTCAACTACGATCGACTGAGTAAGGAACTTTTTTGTATTCATTGTTGCTGGCTATTTTTCTTTATTATCTTTTCTATCGATGACATTTGAATTTATTTTATTTTATTTTATTGTATTGTATTATTGTTTAATTTATTAAATCGACTTCTCCACGAATTGGAGAAGTACACTTATGATTTATATTTTTTCTTTGAATCAATCCTTTACGGCTTAATCCTGAGCATCCGATTTTCGCTACCTGCCACCTCTAGCAAACGTTTAACTTTTAAACACTGACAAAATTGTATTTCAAAACCGGCTGACAGCGAATAGCACACGAATGTTTTTATTTTTATTTGTCATGAATGTAAACATCTAAAAATTATTTAATTAATTAATTTTCTAAGCATGGTGGTTTTATAATCATGTCGTTAATGCATATTACTTGTACAAACTCGATGTTTCACTTCTACCAGGCGTCCCGGGACGGCTCATATTTTTTGTTTTTTGTTATACCATTTTTAACAAATGAACGGCTGACTTATATTGTTATACCACGTTTTATTTCACGTCCCACGGGAACGGGATACAAAGTATCCTATGTCCTTCTCCTAGTTTTTAGCTACCTCCCTACCAATTTTCAGCCAAATCGGTTGAGCCGTTCTTGAGTTATAAATAGTGTAACTAACATGACTTTCTTTTATATATATTATGTATATATAATATTTAACAAGAATTGTTTCTGTAAATAATTAAAGTTTTTATTATCTTATTTTAAAATACAAATCGATTAATTAAATCTAACTATTTATCCTACCTGTAAATAATTAAAGAAACAACATTCAATGTTAATAATTACAATATGTCTTTAAATTATTAATTATTATTAATTGAAACGCCTTCGCAATTTTCGGTACAAAAATTTGGTTTAGAATATAAAACTACATACATAGATACTATAAATTATAATTTCTAAGATTATACAAATGGTTATATTGGAAATGGTGTAAGTTTTGAGACGTGTTCTAACTAAAATAAGCCTGATTCTAACTTTTTGTGGCCTGTGTCGATCTTGTACATTAAGTTCGATATTTTTTCTAATATTCTGTATGGTCCAATTCTTAAGAGTTCTAATTTCTTTCGATTAAGTCGATTTCCGTTTTCAATATATACTAGATCTCCCACCTCGAAATTGTATTCTTTCCTGTTTTTGTCGTATAATCTTTAATTATAGTTATGGTATTTTATACTGTTTCTAAACGCAGTTTTTCTGTCATCCTCCAGATGATCATTACTTTTGTCTTTCTTCAGTTCTGAAGGTAATATTGATGTGTCTTCGCCATTTAACAGATGCTTTGGGCTGAATTTTGTGACTGTATGTTCAGTTTCGTTGTATTTATTTACACATTTATGTGCTATTGTTGTCCATGCATATTTATTTTTTTCTTCGTTTATTGCACATCTAATTTTATTAACTAGAGTTTGATTGAGTCTCTCATTTAACCCGTTCGAAAATGGTGCATTAACTCCGGTAAAGATCATTGTAATATTATTTTCTTCCAAAAAATTATTGAATTCCTTCGAGTTTATGCCGGTGTATTGATCTGTTAAGAGTATTTTAATCTCATGATTTTCTAACACATTTTTTGTGAGTTTAATAAAGTCATTCGCATTTTGTGTCTTTGATGTTAATGTATAAGCAAATCTTGTGAAGTGGTCTACTAAGAGGTGTAAATTTTTCTTTGTAGATCGTGAACCACCAAATCCGCCTATTGTGTCTCTGGAGATAATTTCAAATGGTTTGCTTGCAGGGCCAAGGTGTGACATTAGACCAATTTTGTCTTGTCCCCTTATTTTATTTTTTAATACATACTTCGCAGTTTTTGCAGATTTTCTTTATATTTTCTGATATATTCACTGCTGTATAACACGGAAGTATTTTATTTTTCATTTGGTTTATGCCGATGTGACAAAATTCCTTGTGGGTGTCTTCTAATATCTTTTTACTTAACTCTTCTGATAGTATGATCTTTTCTTTCCTTCCTGTCTTCTTATAATATAGATTGTCCTTAACAATCAATTTCTCTCTGTTTAATTTTAGACTCTTGTTCTTTTTTGATCTTCCAGTATATCCTCCAGTTTTACTAGATTCACAATTTTTAACTTCTCCTCTTCATTATCATGAGGTTCTAATACAGGATTTCTACTTAATCCATCAGCTTCAAGGTTATCTTTGCCGGGATAGTATTTCAATTCAAAGTCAAATTGTGATAGATAATAGGTGAGGTCCCCTAACTCTTCATCTGTTCTTGCTTTTATATTCATTTTTTCTAATGGTTTGTGGTCCGAGTATACTATAAAATGTCTTCCTATGAGCCAATGCTGCCAGTATTTTATCGCCTCTTTTATTGCTATGCATTCTAAGTATATTGCTTTCTTCTTTTTTTGTAATTCGTTTAATTTTCTTGAAAAATATGCTACTGGTTTCTCAATTTTTGAATTTTCATTTAGTTGTGGTTGTTTTAATACGGCACCTACACCTTGCAGACTTCGTCTGTGTATATATGGATTGGTAGGGCCGGGTCAAATATTGCTAAGACTGGTTGTGTCCAGAGGAAATTTTTCATGTATTCAAAGGCTTTTTGACATTCCTCAGACCAAATAAATTCTTGCTTTTTCCTTAGTAAATTATGCAGTGGTTCTAGAATTAAAGAGATTTTCGGTACATATTGGTTGTAAAAATTAATTTTTCCTAAAAATTGGCGAACGTTTTTTTGATTTTTCGGTACTGGAAATTTTTTTATAGAAATTAGATTGTCTTTTATGGGTGCAACTGAGTTGCATTTTATTATGTGGCCTAGATATTGCACGGAGTCCAATGCGAATGTGCATTTGGAAAGTTTCAATCGAAATCCTTCTTTCATTATTGCTTCTAATAATTGTGACAAATGTTTAACGTGTTCTTCAAAAGATTTTGAAAATACTAATATATCATCTATATAGTTGACTGTAAAGTCTGATAATTTATGTTTTCTTATTATATTACTTAAGATTCTTTGAAAAATAGCTGGAGATGTCTTCAATCCGAATGGTAAACAAGTCCATTGGAAGTGGCCTTCCTGAGTTACAAAGCCTGTCTTTCTCCTATCTTCAATCCGTAGAGGTATGGACCAAAACGCCGAGTTAATACCTAATTTTGAAAAATATTTGCAGTTTCTTGTTTTTAGAACTAAATCTTCAATTAGAGGGAATGGTTGTGATTGAGGGATTATTAACTTATTTAAGTCTCTGAAATCTATGCACTATCTTGATTTCCTATTTTCGTCTCTTTTAAAGGCTAATGTTACTGGGGCAGCGAAAGGACTGTATGATTCCTCAATAAGGTTTCTTTTTAGTAATTCTGCAATTTGTCCCTCTATTTCTTTTCTATCTTCAATTGTGCATCTGTATGGCCTTTTGTTACAGTATTTATCTATTGTGAGATCAATCCTGGCTTCGTAATCTTTAACTGTGCCTATATCATATTTATCTTTTGCAAATATATTTTTATATTTGTCTATTAAATTCTTTATTATTGATTGTTCATTATTATTTAAGTGGTTTGTTAGCACATTGAATGTATTTACTTGTACGTGTTCATTAAAATTTACTTGATACATTTCTTTATTAGATTCGGAATTTTTTTGTTCTATCTCTAATTTCTCATTTTATATCAATCTGAATTTTTTTATGCAATCTAATCCCAGTAGAAAGTCATGTTTAAAATATTCACTGTTAATTATGAACACGTTTATGTAATCTTCTGCATTCAAAATTTTTGCTTTTATTTTTATTAATCCGTCTGCTTTGACCACACCATTAATTGCCCCAAAGCTAGTTTTTTGTATTTCTTTTTTTCTTTTCAAATGTACTAATTTTGAATGTATTAAGGAAATATTTGAGCCTGGATCATAAATAGCATTAACTTCTAAAGTGTCATTTAACTTAACTTTGAGTTCAATTAACGGTGGGACTATTAGTTTTTTGGATCATCATCACTTAATTCTAACTCCAATGCCAGATTATTCACTTGCTTCAATTTGTTACCTTTGTTATCTTGGTCTTTGAACCAGCATTCGTCCTCTCGGTGGAAACGCGTTCCTTTTCCTTTATCCATACAAACTTTACAGGCTATTTTTTCGCTCTTCCCTTTGACACTTGTCTTATTTTTGTTTGTTTCAGAACTTTTCTTAACTAAATGTTCTAATTTTCCTATTTCATTATGTAGGCCTCCAGTTTGTATAATTTTTTTTTTTTTTTTTTTTTTTGTGGACTTTTGTGTATTTTGCACCAGTTCAGCGGTGTGTCGCTATATCATGGTGGTGATGTCGGGCAATTGGTCTTTAGCGGCGTTTCAGTAGCTGGAGGAGTCGAACTTCATTCCTCTGTCTTTTGTATTTTTTATTTGTTGTTTGGTTTTTGATCTTGTGGTCAAACATCTACTACTTCTTGGAGCTCTTGTGGTAGTTTCCGCTTCAGCCTTCTATGTTTTATGGTTTCTCCCAAGCCTAGTTCTACTGCACTAGGACAATTTTCTAGGCCGTTAAGGAAGTTCCTTGTGAGTGCGGTTAGAAAGTCTTTTAAGTATGGAACGCTCATTTCATGATGGATTTGGTTGTTTCTCACATACCATGGAGCTTTGGTAATAATCCTCAAGACTCTATTTTGGAACACCTGTAGCTCATTATGATTTTTCTTTGAGGATGGAAGCCAGACTGCGCAAGAGTGTATAATTTTATCTCTATCTATTCTATCGGATACATAATTTGGCAGGCCCGTAGCAATCAAATCTATCAACGTTCTCTCATCAATATCCTTCCTTACTTGAAGTAACAATTTTTCTTTTTTTATAGAATATTCTAGTAATGAACCCGTCTGGTATCTAAATGTCATTGCATATTTTTTTTGGGGCCCAACCTCTACTCGCGAATGTGTTACAAAAATTGTTTTTCCAATTTTCCCATTCTGCTTGTATTGTAAGCTTAAGTAATGTGCAGGTGTACCAATTCATAGCACTTTTATTCATGAATGATTTTAAGATTTCAATTTTTTTCACGTTTTTAGTTACCTTGAATCGTTCACATTCTTTTTCAAAAGATGTTATCCATTGATCAGCATTTAAATTTTTCCCATCAAATTTTTCAATAGTAAACTCTTTGGCTAGCTTACCCGTATTTTGTTCTTCGAGTTTATCTTCTTTCTTTTCTAGTAGCTTTTCTAGTAGTTGACCTAATGATTGCTCTGGAGTACTTGTAGTATTGGTTATGTCGGCCGTCTCTGTTATATCTTCTAGGTATTCGCCAGGTTGTAAATTTTTTAGTGAATTTATTAACCAATTCGTAACACTATATTATCTAATTTTTATATTCAATCAGGTTGAATAATTTTACATAACTATATATAAAACTAGCTGATCCCCGCGACTTCGTCAGCGTAACGTAGGTGTAGTTATATTTTCTTTTTAGATTTGCTATTTGTAGTGGCATATGAAAATTATTATTTTCTTATTTCTTTTACGAAAAACATAATCATATTTAAAAACACTATTTTGTCAACTTTAAAAAGACACATTTAATAAACTGTTACTTAGAATAAAATAGTTGTATATAATGTTCAATTAATTTTCATAAATATTTATAAATATCTAAAAAGAGTATGATCTATTCCGTATACCTACGGTAGGTATACCTACCGTGAACCAATTAATCCGTAAATCAATCACCATCTCTGCATAAATAAAAACTATCGTTAAGTTCAATAAAATCAGTCATAAATATGACTTAAAACCGTCAAAAGTTATCAAAACACTCACCTAGATATTTAGAATATTAGTATAAATCCCATTTCATTGTCTCAACTTTTACACTACTAAAATCTACAAAACTACGGCGAAATTAAAATTTGTTCAAATGCACGAAACCCAGTTCCTCCATAATCAAGTATAACCATTGTGTATTTATGCACTTATTATTAAAATATCTGGATATCAACTATATAATTAAACCATTTTCTTTCAGTTCGCCGAATTTCTCGCTATTCAATATTGGCTCATTAATGTATTTATTTGTGATTACGTATATCGAATTTTCAGGTTTACAATATGTGAAAGTCAAAAAACGTATTGCTCACTTATGAACTTAACTTTTTTTAGATATAGGATATATTAGAGTTTAAATTTTAAAGTAGATCCTACGTTTTTGTTTCTATTAATAAACCAACATTGTTTTATTTTAAGCGATAACTTAAATAATAATAACTAAAATAATATTGATAACTTAAATAACTTAACTAAGCGATAAATTAAATTTGAAATTTCGATTGTTTATTAGACGTTATGCTGTACAAACTTTGCCACCATTTTTCACTCTTTTAGAGGAAGAATTATCAAAAAACCCTTTCTTATTATATATCTGCATCGTATAAGAAAAACATTTTCCAAATTTCATCGACACATATATGCATTTATATTGGAAAATACAATTTAAAACGAAAAAAATTATGGCCTTTATTTTGATTATCATGACTAAAAAGCAATTCTATATCGCACATTTTGACGTTGTACATACAAAATTTTCGGAAATAGATAGAAAGCGTGGAAGAAAATTCGCATATTTTATTTGTTTACAATAACAACAATTGATTTTCAAATTTTTCTAAATACCGAAGAAAAGTTGGTTTGGAAGATTTTATTTTTTGATTGATAATGAAATATATGACAAAAAATTGCTCCCTTAATGTTAAATAATGGCTCCAGGTCACAATCATTGGTTCATAAAAATTAAATTTTAAAAAAGTTTGATTGTTGAAAAACAAACAAAAATTAAAAACTGCTCCTTTGGTATTTGGTATAAGTACCTACTACCTAAACTTTCATACTAATTAAGTGAAATGGCGTTATTTAAAATGCTGTATTTAAAAATGATATAACAAAAACAGAAACTTATTATTAATTAATTGTTTATTTATAAATTACACTAATTAAATTCAAAATTTCGATTGTTGATTAACTCGACATTTTCTCATACAAACTTTGTCACCCCTTTTACTCTTTTAGGGTAGGAATTTTCAAAAAAAAAAATCTTATCAGATGTCTACTTCTTAAAAGGAATACATCGAATATTTCATCAGTCAGAGGGGATATATAAATACAGGATTTTATGTATGCACGGTTTTAAAAACGTATTTACTTTAAGTTTTATTAATATTATTATTATTACTACTACTATTATTACTTTTTTTTCGTTAATATGTCCTTATTGAGCAACTCTTAGGATCTTTTTACAACAATTTTGTAAAAAAAAAATAAAAAAAAAAAGTTTACTGTTAGGTTCGAACCCACGTCTTTATAATTAAGAGCATCAGAATATTAGATACGTAAGCCATTACGTTAATAACATAAACTATCAGTTTACTATATACAAAGGTTTATATTTCAAAGAGGCATTTTTTTAATATTTAAATTGAATTTACTGTACTTTTTATCAATGCAACTAAAAATATTTTTACAGATTATTTTCTAACTTTAAATTACCTTTTCAATGATATATAACTCACCTGTCTAGTGTAAAAATTTATGTTTTCATCCCTAGGGAATACCTTCCCTTAATA
The DNA here is from genome assembly GCA_958496175.1 of Sisyra terminalis. Classification (NCBI taxonomy): domain Eukaryota; kingdom Metazoa; phylum Arthropoda; class Insecta; order Neuroptera; family Sisyridae; genus Sisyra; species Sisyra terminalis. The sequence continues at coordinate 11,907,489 of OY292274.1, forward strand.
TTTTTTTGGAATGATAAGTAGCCTATAGTCTGTGGGAAATTGTGTTGTATCTTAATACCAAATTTCATTAAATTCGGTTGTTCTGTTCTTTAGTTAAATCGGGACACACAGACAGACAGACAGACAAAAATTTTAAAAATGTTAAATTTGGAATAAGGGCCTCTTGAAACAAATATTTACCCTAAAATTGGGTTCAAAATCGAAATGTACAGACAGACGTAAGAATTTTATATATTAGTATAGATTATTCATAAAGATTTATATATATAAAATTATTCAACCTGATTGAATATAAAAATTAGATAATATAGTGTTACGAATTGGTTAATAAATTCACTAAAAAATTTCACGTCCACGACTGTACTTGATCGCTTCGTTCTATTTGGTAAACAGAACTTCATCAAAATGCATAAACCTACAATAGTAGCTGGAGTCCCTACAATGTTAAAAATGAGATAAAAGTGGAAAGTTTGGACTCAAAAAATTTGAAATTTTATGATTTACCAAAAAGTCATTCCCACTCGATGTTACGAATCTGTCATTGTACAAGGGAAGACCCAGAAACGAATATTTATCAAACTTAAAAAAAATTGTTAGTATTATAGAAATGATCTTTTTCATTACCGAGATTAGCCTATTACTTACTGAGGATCAATTGGGGGAAATAATTTATTTTTTCCTGTCCTTTAATATGTAATCATTATGTAGCGAGATTATATTAAGAGATTTTTATTCAACTCTGCATAATGGCATTTATGTAGATGGCAAGTTCTCTATACATATTTCTTAAAACCCAAAAAGAAAAACATAAATGATTGTTGTCTGGTCAGAACTAAAAGCTGCAGAGATAACATCGTTTCAACCTTAATTGTTGCCAGATTGCCAAAGTCATAAAAGACTTTAAGTTATCCTAATGGTAAAGAACGCCTTTCTTTTTTTTTTCAACAAATTGAGTTTCCATACTGATTTTATTATTTTTGTTAAAATTTTCTTATCCCATTTTTCGCTTTTTTTAGTTTATGTAATTGGTGACCATGTTGTCAATGCAATTAAATAAATTAAATCCTTAAATATCCTTTAATCCTTCATTTTTAACAAAAACCGCAACTTTATTTTATTCTATGTATTTATTTTATAAAATAAACGATTTTTAAATACTGACGTTGTAGTTATATTTTTGATTTTTAAAAAAAGCAAAGATTGATTATAAAAAAATAAAAAAAATAATTACCAAATCGAACAATCGAATTTGTATATATGCAAAGCGTGTTGCAAAAATGCAAGGAAAAGCAAATTTGAAAGATTCAAAAAACTAACTTTTGTTTTGTACAGCAAGAGTGAAAGACAAAGAATGATAAAAAGCCAGTGGAAAGACAAAGAATAAGAAAAAAAAAATACGAAGTAATTCGCCAGTTGAATCGCCTTTACGCTCGGGCACAATTCATCTCTATATTAGATTCCTCAACGAATGGATTTAATATATCGCCAAATTAATAAACAAAAAAAAGGACATTAATTTAAAAAAAAAATATTCCTTATCTGTTATTAATTGTGTTATATATATCAAAATATTAATTACAATTTTTTTTTAATAAAAAGACAAATCAGGTTGTTTGATATCGGTTTTTTAATTTATTTTTTTTACTATTCAATAAGCTACGTTTCGTTACGTATCGTCACTTCATCAGGCTTCTTGATCCTCAAAAAAAAAATTTTTCAATTTAAATTCAATAAAAAAATAAATAAAAAATATTTATTTATTGAAATTAAATTGAAAATATTATATTTTGTGTGAATCAAGAAGTCTGATGGAGTGACGATGCGTAACGAAACGTAGCTAATTGAATAGTAAAAAAATTAAATTAAAAAACCGATATTTAACAACCTGAATTGTCTTCTGATTTAAAAAAATGAAAGCTGAGAATTGAATTTTACCATCTATTAATTACAATATTACATAAAATCAGTATGTGGAAATAACGAATTGAATGTATAATGTATATATAATAGTAGTGTCTCTTGCAATTGTAGGTAAACAATCAATAAAATCAGTCTTCAATATTTTTCGAACAAGTGACCCATAAGTAAATAAAGACTTAATTTATATAAGGAACATACAATATATATTCGATAAATAGCCGAAAGCATATACCTACTTAGTGTAATGTTAAATATCCAAATCCTTAAGTTAGTTTGCTTGTTTAGTTTTCAAATATTTACTTTTTCCATAGATATAAAACATAATACAACACATAATACATAAAACATAAATAATTTAAGTTTACATATTTTGTTTTGTTTAAAAATAAGTTATAATTATGTACACTAGTTCTTAATAAAATATATAAAATGAAAACCAAATCAGCCTTTATTATATAAATATACCTACTGTCTAGCCAAGTATATTTTTAATTAAATTTAATTAAAACTATAATTTTTTTTTGTTTGAAATATCTGCGCAAATTTAACCAAATGTACAAAATGAATTAATTCAATTTCGTTTATAATTGAATAAAATATAGTTATGTGTGAAAGAAGTATCCAAATTTTTAATCAAGTTTATATATTGTTTGAAATAAATATGATGGTGATTTCGTACAAAGAAATCGATGTTGACTTAACATCACTAAGTTCTCGGCTCAACTGAATGTTTCTTGGTCCAAGAAACATTATTAAACTCGTAAAGCGCTTGATTTAAAGATAATGCGCATTTCACCGTATCCAAACTTGTAGCTGATTTTAACCAAACGAAAAACGTTTGAACTTAGTACTCTCTTTTTTTGGTGTAGCTACTTTTAAAATATTTGCTTAAAATAATTGTATTCACATTGAATTCAAACAGCTATGGTAATTCTTGGTTATAAATTTTATTTTATGAATTATCTGATTGTTAGTTCTGGAAAATAAGTTTAGGCATAACGATGGAGATTAATCGGGTTTTTTCTATTCGAAACTAGTTAATTTTAACTAGTTAATATTTACAATTAAAAGACTCATTATAAATATATATGTATGCATTTATAAAGACTAAGCTTGCCAATTTCAGTGTGATAATTAGGTGGTTTAAACTAATTTTAAATTTTATAATTAACCAAGCAATAAAACAAAAGTACTAAATTTAGACTAATGAAGATTACATAAAAACTTTTAACCTAACCGTTTGGTACCAGTGAAATAAATTCACCAAAATGGGAACTGAAAAAACTATCATTTACATTGTACTATTGTTTTTAAATTTGAATTCAATAAATTCAAAAGAAGTTATGTGGAATACATCACTCGGACTATTGGTAGGATCGGTCCGAACTAGTTTGAGTGGTTTCGATTATTATTCATTTGAAGGTATTCCCTTCGCTAAGCCACCAGTGGGGCCGTTAAGGTTCAAGGTTTGGAACAATTTTCAATTATGCTTAAAATATATTTAAAAATATAAAACTAACTATAAGAATAAACACTTTTAGGCGCCCGTTCCAGTAGGGCCTTGGAACACAACTTTAAATGCAACACGTAAAGCTCCAAATTGCTATGTATATTGGAGTGTTGTTACTCTCGAAATGCAAGCACAATCTGAAGATTGTCTTTACCTTAACATCTACACAAGAACCGTAAAATTATTTTTATCAATATTTTATTACTAATTCTATCTCTTCATTACACTTACAGTCACTGGCTATATTAATAAACGCGGTTTGGGTTTTGTATAAAACCTGAAGTAAGAGCTTATTTTATTTTGGGTCCATATTTTTGAAAGAAATTGAATGACTAGTGTGAACGTAGTCCATAAACCCCATGTTAAACATTAATTTTCATTTCCCATCAATTCCCCGAGTGATCGTACCCCTTCCACAGCATATTTGACAAAATATATTCTCTCCTCTCTTCGTTAAAACAATTAAAACAATTTTGTACAAATATGTTGTGGAAGTGGTACGATCACTCGGGAAATTGAGGGGAAATGAAAGTTTAAGTTAAACATGGGGTTTATGGACTACGTTCACACAAGTCATTCAATCTCTTTGGCTAGCAGACGATTGTATTACTTCTCACGAAATTTATTTAAAACTATTGTTTCCTATTTATATTTTTTAAATTAGTACAATTTTAATTTGTAAATAATTAACCAACAACATTGTTAGAGGTAATCACTGGCGCTCTAATGATAATAATTTTTGTCTTCTCTTCCAATGATTTTATAGTTAAAAAAAGTAAAAATAAGCAAAAAGTTGAAAATATCGCAAGATTTATACTACGCACAAGTTGAATGTTGAGTAACTTTTAATTGAGTAATTTAATCGAAAATTCATAACAGACATTTTTTGTAGAGCGTTAAATTTTACGTCAAAATAATGTAACTTTAAATCTTTTCATTCATTTGTTTCTCAGAAAAAAAAATAAAAGTAAAAAGTCAAATAATCCCATGTTATTTAAATGGTAAAAGTAACATGATTCCGGCACGGTTTAATCAAGAAATTAAATGCTTAATTGTATAGGATAATTTTTTTTTATATTTTAAAATAAAAATTCAGGGGGCGATCGCTCTAAAAAAATCAATTTTGGAAATAACAGAAACCCTAATGTACATTTTGTATAAAATCTTAAATGCGTCTAATAATATGGCCAAGGACTATATGTGTAATAAAGATTAGTTAATCTGTTTTCGTGACAACTGTAATGATTAACTATCTTTAAATAAGGACAAAATTAATAACGCTAAATTCCACCCATGAATTTTTAATTTATCTATCCAATTGACAAAATAAAATTGCATATTGTTTCTAGTTAAGTAAAAATCCTACAAACAATGTTCTTTTTGCAATATATGGTGGATCCTATATCACTGGAAACACTAATCAAATGGGTGCGGACTATCTTACTGACGAAGAAGATTTGGTATTTGTTACTTCACACTACAGACTGAACATTTTCGGTAATTTCAAGAAAAAAAAATAATAAGTATAACTTAAGAATGCCCATTTTCATTGTAGGTTTTCTGTCGTTTAAGGACAGCTCTTTGCAAGTTCCAGGGAATTCAGGGGCCAAAGATGTGCTTACCGCTTTACAATGGGTACAAAATAACATAGCAGAATTTGGGGGAAGTCCCAACAAAGTAACAGTAATTGGATGTAGCAGTGCCGGAAATTTGGTCAGTTTGCTAATGTTACATCCAGTTGGTTCGAAATTATTTCGACATGCAATATCCCAGAGTGGTTCTGCAATCTTACCAGAGGTGATTGTGTATGATAATATAGATCACCGTTTGGCTGAAATGGTTGATTTTCGTAGAAATATTAGCGATAAACGAGATCTGTTTGATCACATTAATAGTTTTTCGGCACCAGAGCTGATTGATAAACTTAACGACTATAGAATTAAGGTAGAATGGAAAAAAATATGAAATGGTTGTATTATTTTATAAATTTAGGTTGTAGAAAGAAGTTTATGGGGTCTTTTTGGTATTACAATTGAGTTGCCATTTAATAACCCAACACCATTTTTAACTGAAATGCCAGATACTCTGATTCAAAAAGGTGCATTTGCCAAAATTCCATATCTGACCAGTTTCACGTATGAAGAAGGAGGTGTGTTTGAAAGGGAAATGATGAGTGTTGTAAACAACAATTACTCTAACTTACTATGGGAAGCACCAACATGGTTTCTTCGTAGCTTGAATAAAACACAATTGCTTGATCTCAATGAGGAAGTGAGAAAAATGTATTATAAAAATCAAACACCGAGTGTGGCAAACAATTATATCGCTATGGATGTAAGGAACACAAAGTATCTAGTTAAGATTTCACTTTTTTTATTTCAATTTATAGATCGCAGGTGATTTAGCATTTTTGCATCCGAATTTGTTGGCATGGCGCGTAATGGCATCTCTTAGTAATTTTTCTTCCCCAGTTTATCTCTATCTTTTCAACTATTCCTCAGCTTTAAATATTGTTCAACTTGAAGTAAGTCAATGTAGAGGAATATTCGCTTCATATTACAACACCTCGTGTATTCATTGTGATGAAGTTGGTAAGAGAAAAACGCATCCGTATTCTTCATTAACTATTCATTTTTTCTCACAATTTTCCAGGGTATTTAAATAGTAACACACAATTTAATGCTAGCACAATTCATAGCTTTGGCGATTACGAAACCATACTTAAATTGAAAACATTTAAGCGAATTATCATGAATTTTGTTAGAACAGGAAATCCAAGCTCCCGCGATTTATCAGATCCAACATCAAAATTCGATTGGAAGCCTTTACACTCCAGAAAGTTATTGGACATGAATTATTTGGAAATTAAATATCCAGAAATGTCAATGGGAATACTAAGCCAATCGATATTTGCCGAAAGATTGGTATTTTGGAACAATATTTTCAAACGATATATGAATTATGAAACACCACATCTTTTTTATTTTGAATAAAATTATCACGTAATAATAGGTAATTGATTTTTTTAACCATGTCTCTAAAAATTCATTGGTGACAATAATTAATTTTATTTGTAGATCTTATATTTAAATAATTTCTTCAGTCCGTTTTCAAAGAAAACATTTTCTTTTTACTTTATATCACACAACTTTATGTCGTTAAAATACAAAGGTACATCCACCAAATTCAAGCGACGTTCAAGTGATACCTGGCAAGGTTCTTCCTATCTAAATCATCTTTTCCTTTTTTTTTTTTTGTAAGCCCGATATTTCAATTATATCATTCATTTTTTATTCATTTTATTGTTAAAATTATTTCAAAATCGGCTTCCGAAACATTAAAAAGCCGCAACTTTATAAAATGATTGGCGTAAATAAAGCCTCAATTGTGAGAATATTTTGTATTTTTTTGGTAATCACATAGACTTTCGAATTATTTTTCTTTTGTGGTGATAAAAAATCTACTTGTTACTGAAAATTTCACAAGTTTTGTGTTATAATTTCAATTGTTAAGCAATAACACCATTGTTATTTTGTCTAAATTTTAAAAAAGAGATATGAATACAAAAAATTCCTTAATGATTTATAAATGTTAAGCGGATTATATCTTTTTCTGTCATTATTTTTTAATTTTTTTTTAATTCTATAACAAAAATAATTTATATCTTTGCGAGAAACTTGTAGAACTCATTTTACTAAATGAATGTTAAATTTAAAAAAAAAATCAAATCAAACAACAATAAAATTTATAGAAAATTTGGTAGAAAATGTTTGGTGATTATTAATATAAATCATAACTAATCAAAAGTGACACCTCCGATGCTGAATCTTTTAACTTAACGTTAGACAGTTGCACATATTAAAAAATTTAATGAAAAATTTTTTTTTTGTTAAATTAAATGTGTCTAAATGATTTATAGGATTTTTTTTTCTTTCAAAATAAACTAACATAATTTCGATAAAAATTTCCTTAAAATATATTAATATTGTGTATTGGTTTAAGACCTTCAACGTCATACCAAAAATAGCATAAAAATTATTTGGGATAAACAAAACTTTACCAAAAAAAAAAAAAAGCAAAAAAATATTTCTTCTACTTCTAAGTTGGTTACGAATTCACGAATTTATCAGGAGTGGTCCAAGATGAGTATTTGCCAAACTTGAGAAAACTTTCTGAGGATTCTATAAAAATACATTTTCCATTATCAAGATTAGCTTATTTCTGATATTGAGAATTAATTGGTGGAAGTTAAATCAACTTTTGTGATCAATTAATAACTATATTTAACCTGAATACATTCATTGATTTAAATTTAAATAAATGTCAGTTTTTTTCCCAATTTTTTATCATTTAGATGACAATTTCCAAAAAACATATCTTAAATCCAGTTTTACACTATTGAGTGCATAAGACCATAGACCAAAAAAAAAAACTAATGGTCTAGGATCCCACTGCAGAAAAGTGTAGTGATCGAGTTTATGCTAAAAACCTAATTTTACGCATTTTTATCATCAGGAGAATAAATACCAACTAGGTTGCCTATCAAAATGTGGCCGCTAGTATTTTTAATTAAATTATTTTTAATTGATTTTTCTCAAAAATTTAATTGATTTGTTTTTAAAATGAAATATCGTCCACTTCACGGCAATATATATAAAGACTTTGAAAAGTCAGGGTTGCCGTTGCACCTCTTCGGTTGCACCTGCCGGTTGACCGCACCTCTTCGCAGCCAGGTGTAAACAGGTATGATTTTGGGCCCTTTTTACGTTCTTAATGTGCATTTATGATTTATATATCAAATTGAAGCTAATTTTTTTCTCATTATTATGATATACGGTTGCCTAATTAAATCTGGCCGCAAATAAGGGTTGCTGGCTACTAAAGATGGTTAATATTAAAAATAGAGAGAAAGAAAGCTAGCGCGTAACATCATCAGTCAGACGAGAACAGTGATTGGCAGCTGTACGACGTTTTAAAGCCATTGCACATGCGTCGGATGCTAGTGTTATCAACCACTCAAGTAATTTCGGAGTATTTTTTGAACAAAGTTTTATCAATATCTATTGTGCTACTTTTCCAAATGTTTGTGGCAAAGTAGACCCAATTTGATATAAATAACAAAAGCCATCAATGATTTCTGTGTCTTCAAAATAACGAAAATGCAATTGAAATATTTGTTGAAAGCTAAGAAATCATGAGGTAGAGGTATATGTTGTCTTAATTATACTCTACCAGGAATTATCATCCTTTTCATATAATTCACTAAGTGTTCACTGCTTGTTACCAAAACTTAGATGTATAAATATTTTCAAATGAAAGAAAAGTAAATAAACTCTAATAAAAGCATTGACCGCGCAAACGAACATCATTATCACCCGGAAAGAATTGGTCCCTTCGTAGTTCTGTATAGATTCGTCTATGTAGGTAAAAATTATACGATCCACATGTTCACCCATAGCCAGGCCCTATTAAACGCATTAACAAAACCACAGAATAGTTCTAAACTGGCCTGGGAGTGTAAGAAAACCTCCACAACCCTACCTACCAAAAATAAGGTAAACTTGGGATGGGTGCCAAAGGTAATAATAAATAAGGGTACCAGAGATAATGACAAGGTTGACGCCCTTGCTCTAAAATCATCCTAATCACACTTCAAAATCCCAAAGCCTGTACTTGGAGCTACAAGATCGGCAGTGAAAAATACCATCCAGGAATGGGCTTACAAATACCATTGCATAATATGAAAGAAAAGTGAAATAAGAAATGAAATAAAGCGAAAACCATCACAAAAACTAACTACTGAATTACTTGGTTTTACCAGAAAACAGATCAAAGGGATAACGGATCTAATACCCGACCACTGTGGAATGAAGGAGCACCTGCAAACAATGGAATTACATGTCGTTAACCCAAAATACAGGTTCTTTCAGGCAGAAGATGAAATCGCTTATGGAGCTCTGAATTAATGGAGAAATGAAAAACTGGGGATAACAAGTCCTGGGACTGAAACTATTGGAAAGCACTTAGTGGGACAAGTGCTGAGGTTTGCCCAGCTGGTCTTCACTAGGGGAAGAAGAAATCCAAGAAACACAATAATTCCAGAGGCTGCAGTGTTGAAGCTCAACTAGCCCATCTTGTCAAACCAACTCCCCATTCTGGAAAACCCAACTTATTCAAAAAATAAAACAGAATCAAATGATAGAACAAATGATTCTATCTTAAACGAAATTAAATCAATGAAAAGAATCTCTTCACCTACTTGTGGGCGAATCTGGGAAGTTTTTGGACCTGCACGGTGAAGGAGTGGTAGAAGATTTCATGGATTCTCATTTATTTAAATTTCAACTCTTTTCATATTTGCAAAACTCGTGATTCAGCAATGCTCGTTTAAAGTTGAATTTCTGCACAAAATTTTATCAGACTTATAAGTTGTACATTATTCGTGAAAGTTTCAATGAATAGGCACAACGAATAGGGAAAAGAGGAAAGAGCAAACTGTATTCTATTGCGTGTTTGTTTACATTTGTGAAATTATAGCGAACATATCGGGATGATGTTAAAACAATAAATAGTCCTCTCCAGTTTCAATAGAGCTATGAGAGAATCGGACGTCCCAACGGATATTGCTTCGAGGAAAATAGGACAAAACTTAGTTTACATAAAGCATATTATTTAATATTAAACAACTATTATGTATTTTTGCTTTGAGTTAGAAATGCATTTTATTTTGTATTGGGTTTCAATAGTTCATAAAAAATAATAATTTTCCTTTCTTGAAACGATCTCTGAATAAATGTTTTTATAACAACTATTTTTTTAATTTATTTTGTGAAGAACCAAAAATTTAATGTCTAATTACAAACAATTATTGTCATTAAAATACATTTCGTATAAATTCTGTATAAGTATAAGAAATGCAACTAAACAATTACTTGACGAAAATGGTAGAATTTCGTGAAAAATTCCTCCAAGAAAACGATAATTGGAGAAAAAATTCTTGATGAAATGATTTAGAACGTCTGGTACGAAACAATACAATCACGAGAGAAAACTACCAGTGGAAGACAACTTCTAACTTGGACTTGTGTTTTGTTCCTGTGAGTCTGGAAGTCTGAAATTTGAATTACAAATGAATTAGGAAGAATCAGCCAATTCACATTCATATAATTTTTGCGCAAAAACAAGAGTTTCGTCAATTTTTAAACGTTAACTGCTTAAGAAATTCCTTCAAACTTAAAACAGATATTTGAGGCATTTAATGCTTCAATTTTCTTCTTCATTCTAAATATTGATTAAACGCAATATGAAGCAAAATTATTTCCACATTATCAAAGTACACAGAAAGCGAAAATGTAATCTATTATATACTAATATATAAAATTCTTACGTCTGTCTGTACATTTCGATTTTGAACCCAATTTTAAGGTAAATATTTGTTTCGAGAGGCCCTTATTCCAAATTTAACATTTTTTAAATTTTTGCCTGTCTGTCTATCTGTCTGTGTGTCCCGATTTAACTAAAGAAAAGAACAGCCGAATTTACTGAAAGTTGGTATTAGGAAACAACACAATTTCCCACTCACATTAGGCTAAATTTAAAAAAAAATTCTTAATCATAATTAAATAAGAGAATCTACAAACTTTACCAAGTTATACATATTATAAAATAAAAAATATATGTCTGTCTGAACATAAAAGACCTTAATCATTGAACTGGGTAATTCATGAAAAGGTGTAAAAGTATCTATAATTAATTATAATTTTATATAAATTTATTTAAACAACGATGATTGTTGGAAATGCCAGCAATAATAATTCTACCTGGAAGACTTACTACCGTGCGCTACATACACTCATAAAGACATCCTTAATTAAGAGGTTATACCTAGTAAAAAATCTATTTTTTTTTTTGGCATTTTGAAATGAAGACATAATAAAATATGTTTTAGGAAAATTTAAAGTTGATCCAGGTAAAGTTAAATTTTATAAATATCTATACTTTAATATAAAATTCTTACGTCTGTCTGTACATTTCGATTTTGAACCCAATTTTATGGTGAATATTTGTTCCAAGAGACTCTTATTCCTAATTTAACATTTTTAAAATTTTTGCCTGTCTGTATGTCCCGATTCAACTAAAGAACGGAACGATCCAATTTAATGAAATTTGATATTACGATACAACACAATTTCCCACAGACTATAGGCTACTTATCATTGCAAAAAAATAAGAAAGGAAGGTTTTCCCAAAGGATGAAAACAGAAATTTTTACATTAGTATTCGATGTATTCCTTTTAAGAAGTAGACATCTGATATGAATATTTTTTTTGAAAATTCCTACTCTAAAAGAGTAAAAGGGGTGACTAAGTTTGTATGAGAAAATGTAGAGTTAATCAACAATTGACATTTTGAATTTATTAAGTGTAATTTATAAATCAATAATTAAAAATAAGTTTCTGTTTTTGTTTTATCATTTTAATAACAGCATTTTATATAATGTAATTTCACTTAATTACTATGAAAGTTTATGTTGTAGGTACTTATACTAAATACCAAAAAGGCAGTTTTTAATTTTTGTTTGTTTTTCAACAATCAAACTTTTTAAAATCCAACTTTTATTAACCAATGATTGTGACCTGGAGCAATTATATATTCTGCTGAAAAGCACTAGAGGAGCAATATTTTATTATTAATTGAAATATACAATCTTCCAAACCAACTTTTCTTCAGTATTTAGAATAATTTGAAAACCAATAATTTTAATTGAAAATAAATAAAATATTCTAATTTGCTTCAACGCTTTCTACCTATTTCTAATAGTTTCTTATGTACAACGTCCAAATGTGCGAAATCCTATTGAATCTGCTTAAAAATTTAAACTCTGTTAGATATATCTGAAAATAGTTAAGTTAAGTTTATAAGTGAGCAGTAAGTTTTTTGGCTTTCACATATTGTAAACTTGAAAATCCGTAATACGTATTCGCAAATAAATACATTAGTGAGCGAATATCGAGTAACGAGAAATTCGGCAAACTAAAAGAAAATGGTTTAATTATATAGTTGAAATTCAGATATTTTAATAATAAGTTGATAGATACACAATGGTTATACTTTATAATAGAGGAATTGGGTTTTGTGCAATTGAACAAATTTTAATTTCGCGGTTGTTTTGTACATTGCAGTAGCGTAATAGTTTTGAGAAAAAGGTTCATTTGGGAGTCGAGACAATGAAATGGGATTTCTACTAATATTCTAAATCTAGAACCTATACTTCTGTTATTCATTTATTCAATTATTCACTGCTTTAAGTCATAATTAAGACCGACTTTATTGAACTTTACGATATTTTTATTTAGGTATAGATGCTAATTGATGTTTGGATTATTTGGTTCACGGTAGATATACCTATCGTAGGTATACGCAATTGAACATACTCTTTTTAGATATTTATAAATATTTTTTGAAAATTAATTGATCATTACATCCAAATATTTTATTCTAAGCAACAGTTTATTAAATGTGTCTTTTTCAAGTCGACAAAATAGTGTTTTTAAGTATAGTTATGTTTTTCGTAAAAGAAATAAGAAAAATAAAAATTTTCATATACCACTACAAATAGCAAATTTAAAAAGAAAATATAATTTATACCTACGTTACGCAGACGAAGTCGCGGGGATAAGCTAGTTTTTTAGTTAAAATAATTAAGAGAGTATTTATAGAGTTCAACTTTTACTGATTCCTCCTAAATTAGCAATGGTCTCTCCATAGAAGGGACGAAACACTTTGAACAGAAGTTTTAGAATATTTTATAGATTTGTTGATTAGATCGATTGAAGATAAACTGGGATTTTTCAGAGGAAAGACAATCAATTAAACTTAGGTTAATCTGAAGGATATCTTGTTCTTTGTCATCTACTCTTTTTGCACGAATTGTTGTAATTATTTGGTCTGGCAATGGCAAATTGGTAATTTAGGGTTTCGGTTTATTTCGAACGGTGGACGTTTTATTGCCCACTGAATTATTAATATCAAAACTTTGAACAGCCACTTAACTTTCACCGATATGAGTTCTAAAATTAAATTTTTCTCAAAAGACTTTTAATTGTGTGTTAATAATCATCAACATCTATAATATAAACATTCGTATTACACATTTCCAATTAAAGAGCAAATCACAAGGTAATTAAATTTGTTGCACGTTAGAAATGATGGGTTTAATTAACCAAATACGTTTGAAGTTCTACTCATGTAGAAATTTGAAATTTCCCATAGCAGCGTCGCTATGACTGGAGGCTATTTCATCATTTAGTTATCACCATTAAAACTAATATGATTTAATCATTATTCGTGCTATCGGTCAAGAGATGATATTCTGCAAATTCTTGCATTAACTTCGTGTAACTAATTTTTAAAAATCATAACATTTTTCAATGTTAATTTTGTAAAGTTGCTTATCTTCGGGAATACTTTTGATGGATAACAAATAACAAGATTTTCAAAAGTTTTGTTAATTTTAATAACTAATCATTTCGAAATGGTATTAGTTTTATGCACTTTAAAATAAATCTCTATCGCTTAAAATTGTGAATAAAGATACAATGACTAAAAAGTTTTAAGAAAAATAAATATAGGAAAATTTAAATTGATAAAATTCAACAAATTTTTTTTACTTTGAATATTCTCTGAAGGTTTAAAACGTTTTGAATTTTGTATTTGCTTTACTGATTTATGTGCATACAGCAAATAGATTTTGGAGCTTTACTTTGAATTTTCGTAAGAAATTCGGATTAAAACCGTTACCCATTATCATTATTAATACTAAAATTATACCAAAATCGTAGAACGAGTGTTGTGTGATGATTTGATTTAATATTTACACATTTTATAAATATGAAAGCTGCTACAAATCTAGGGCATGTTAGAGATCTGTAAAATATAAATTATGAAAATATATTAAATTGTTAATGATATAAAGAATTTCCTCAGCCAAACACCGATGTAATATTTACGAGAGTTGTTTTTAATATCTGCAAGTATTTCATTTGGGTGCATATTGTTTTCTGACATTATATGTGAACTTTTGTAGAGTTTGAATAAAATAATATTCGTTAATATCCTATATTTACTAGGAAGCAGAAAAGATAAATATCTTTAATTGTTTTAAAATATTCAATCAATACGACCACAAATTTTAGTTAGCACCAAATTTGTGCACGGAAATAAATATTGATAATTCATTGTCGGAAAATATCCATATCATATGAATTGGAATTTAATTCCGTATTGACAGCATTTTCTTATTTGAACGATGATACGCATTATATTATATTGCAGGAAAACACGATTTGTTCGATGTGGCTTTCCATTGAACGTGGAAAACTCAACTTCAACAGTCTAATGCGATATTTTAGATGCCGCATTGTGCTAACGCCCTGTTTCATTCTTCTCCTTGATAATGCACATTCTGTCAATATAAAATGAAATACCGATAATTCTTGTAAAGTTGAATTTGAAACCCTTTCCACATTATCAATTGATTGAACCAAATTTTCACGCTTTTCTGGGTCAAAAGTTTTAAGCAGTCTTTAAGAAAAAATAAAACAATAAATTTGCTATTTGAAGAAATAATTCAATTTAATTATCATTCCGGGACGGCTCTTATTAAAATAGTAAACCGGTTATAACAGATACCGAAGGGTTACGCTACAATTTTTCGGTCACTTTTTCGATGTTCACCTGCGAAGCTTACGCAAAAAGCTTTCATCTTTACAGAATTAAAATTTATAACTAATACATTAAGACAACGGCAAAATAATCCAGAACTGCAAAGACGACATAATTATTGGGTTATTTGGAACGTACTTTTTTTTTTTTGTATTACTTTTTCGCACCTTATTTCACACTTAAGTTGCACAACCATTTTACGTTTTAAAAGGGATATAGCATGATATACGTGTGGAAAATTTCAATTGATTTTAGCCATTTGTTTTTGATCAAAATAAGATTTTTTCGCTAACTTTGAACAGTTATACTGTGTATACAATATATAGAATATATTGTAGTCCAATTTATGTACAGAGGTGTGGAAATTATTAGACTCAAAAGAAGATTTTTACTTTCTTCCAGCAATGTATCGCCCAGACTGTAAAACATCTAACATCAATTATGATTTGGAGCTGCATGTCAGCAAAGGGTACCGGTAGGATATACAATGTGGAAGGTACTATGAGACAAGGCCAATATATACAGGTCTTGGAAGCGAGGTTATTGTCTCAAACTAAAGAGTAGTTTTGGGAAGAAAATTGTATCTTTATTCAGGATAAAGCTCCTTGTCACAAAGCCAAAAAAGTAATAGATTCCCTCAAAAATTCTAACATTAATGTGGCTTCTTGGTCAGGCAATAGTCCTGATGCTAATCCCATTGAAATTTTATGGGCTATTGTGAAAAAAAAAATAGAAAAAATAAACTATTACAACACTAAGGATCTGACTACCGAACTCATTAATATTTAGCGTCGAAATAAAATATAAATGAAAAAAATAGTATAGAGCATGCCAGGATGAGTAAAATAAATTATAAACAATAAAGGGTACCACATTAAATATTAGATGATTGAAATTATTGTAATTTTTAAATTTATGGCATTTAAAAACAAAAATGTGTTTTCTTCTCTTGAGTTGTCTTGAGTCTAATAATTTTCACACCTCTGTAGTATAATTTAATATAATAATATATAAAAATCATACCATAAACATAAATTTGAAAAGAATTTCAAACAAAAATATTCGTGACGTATTGCCCAGATACGTATTTCGATTGCCAAGTAATTTTCCTCAGGGATCATCAAGTAGTTTGGATCACTTCGTAACTGCTTTGTGATGATTTAATGCATCACAAAGTTGTCAATCATCACAAAGCAGGTACGGAGTGACCCAAACTACTTGATGACCACTGAAAAAGATTGCTTGCCAATCGAAATAGGTATCTAGGAAATACGTCACAAATATTTTTGTTTGAACTTAGGTTCAAATTTATGTTTATGGTATAATTTTTATATATTATTATATTAAATTATACTACATAAATTGGACCGCAAAATATTCTTTATAGTGTATACACTTTTTTTTTGGCTTGATGCCCTTTTTAATAAGGAAATCAAATATCAGCATTTTCGTCATCTTCGGCATTTTTAACTACAGAAAATATAAAAATGGTTATAAAGTTGAAAAAAAATTAACGATGTGTATGGAGTGTAAATTATATTTAAATTGGCCAATAAAAATCTATACCAATCAATGAAAGAACACAGAAATCTACCATGACAGGCCACATGAACTTAAGCAGAGAAATATACATGAGACTGATTCAAAAAAAAATGATGATTTTTTTTTCTTAATTATATCAAAAACATTGTTGGAAATGACAAAAAAAATCCTGTGGAAGTTTAAGCTCTTAAGATTAATATTAAGAGGTACCGCATCGCAAATTTCGATTTTCCATTTAAATAACATGGGAACAATATTCTCTTGCACTTTGGAATTTTATAGCTCACGTTGGTGACAATATTTCGGAATGAACCAAGTTATATTCTTGTAGAAAATTGAACGATCTACAAAAAAGATCAATTATAAGTTTTTGATATATTTATTCCTTCAAAAGTTATTCGAGGTCAAAGTTGAACTAAAGATAAATTTTAATATTCTTTCAATTTTTTGATGCAACCATCAATTTTATGAGAAAATTTTATGGGATATTTTTGTAGAGCATTTTTTTTTCTATAACTTATCTTCATAAAAGTTTTTGGTATTTTTCACAGGTCCTAAGTTATTTGCATTAAATTGAAAATTCCCTGAATTATTATATTTTTAACATAAAAATTATTTTTTTTATTTTAATTAAATAATTTGCTGAAAACCCATTTCCGTTTCATATTATAAAATGTATGAGATAAGTTATAGAAAAAAAGTGCTCTACAAAAATTGTCCCATAAAATTTTCTCATAAAATTGATGGTTGCGTCAAAAAATTTAAAAAATATAAAAATTTGTCTGTAGTTCAACTTTGACCTCAAATAACTTTTGAAGGAATAAATATATCAAAAACTTGTTTGGAAACCTTTTTTGTAGATCGTTCATTTTTCTATAAGAATATATCTTGGTCATTGTAGTATTGTCACCAACGTGAGCTATAAAATTCCAAAGTGCAAGAGAATATTGTTCCCATGTTATTTAAATGGAAAATCGAAATTTACGATGCGGCACCTCTCAATATTAATATTAAACTTAACTTAAACTTTCACAGGATTTTTTTTTGTCGTTCTTAACAATATTTTTCGATATGATTATGGAAAAAAAATCATCATTTTTTTTTTGAATCAGTCTAATCTACATAATATTTCAATTAGTCGTCTGCTAAGATTCATCTCAGAATCAAACCTGACCAATTGGAAATAGTAATGGTGCGCAGCACCAGAGGAACTCTTAGGATAAGTTCCCAAAGCAATGAAGAAGAAGAAGAAAAAGACAGATTCACCTTACCCTGAATTAGTCACTTAAGGTGATCCTAGTTAATACAGCGATAAATAAAAATATTGTTTTAGATGTTAGGGGAATCAATTAAACTAAACATGAGTCCTATGTTACATAACATAAATCTGAGAAGAAAAATTGCTGGTCAATGGAATCATAATTAGACTATGGTGAGCGTAACTATCTGTTATACATGATTCTGTCAACTATTCCAGAAAATTATAAGCTTTAGAGAAAATCCAAACTCAGACAACAGTTACCACCAATTATATTGAACTCGGTAATAGTTCTCAGAAATTTCCAGTTTTCCAAAAACCCAGGTTCAATTATCAGTCAATATTAGTTACTAAATAATTAATAATGTTCTTGGGAACTTGAATTTAAGTAATAAGACGTTATTTTTCAAATTATCTCAACGTTTCGTTGGTATTTATTTCCAACTTCTTCAGGAGAATTTTTGATGTTAACATCCTCGTTGTAAATACTTGCTTTTTAACAAGATAACCGAGTGAGTACGCTAGTGGCAATTATTTTTATTAAATTCAAGTTCCCAAGAACATTATTAATTATTTACCACACTATGGATGAGAGCAACCAGAATATTAGTTACATTATCTTCATAGTACATCTACCGATATTAATTAAATTTGTTAATAAATTTAAAAATAAAACAAGTTTTCAAAGGTCCTCGTAAGATTTGATTTTCATATAAATTGTTGAGAAAAAATATCGCTTAGCGAATTGAACAGATATTATTACCAATCAATCAAGAGGAAAAATAAATTCTGAACAAACAAGTTTTCTTATAAGTTTGTTCAACATTTGTTCATAATCAGATTTGATCTAACATAAAAGTTGTACAAATTGAAAAAGTTTAATAATTCATCTTCATTACATATGTCTTAATTTTTATTCAACTATAATTGTGAGTAAAATCTTCATTTATTTATGTTAATGATGATTATATCATTTTACATGTGTTTTTTTTCTTTATAAATTGCGATACAAATTATATTTAATAAGTATTTTAATTGAATTCCAAATAAATAATACCATGAAAATGTTTAGTCCAAGTATTTGAATAGCATGGCTCATATTCGATTCGCCAACTGTTCTCAAATTTGTATAATAAAGCTTACGAGCTTTCGTCCACAGGATATTACATGCATAATTCCATTCACAAATGATCGCAGTTAGTCGCAAGAATTCGCTCTAATGCAGATAGAAGTGTGCATTTGTAATATGTTTAAAATCATTCTTTTGGAAAATGCATTAAATTTAATTGTCTAACGCAAAATCATAAAATGTATATACTATACTGAAGATCGTACTGTTTCTCGGACCATTCATTTCTTTGTTGAATAATCAACGAGTTGGATATTTTCTTTCCCAGTGGATAACTTACGATGCTGCTTAATCGAAGGAACTCAACATTTGCATGGAAATTTTGTCATTGTACAACAATTATTCGCAAAAGGAGCATTTCCGGAATTAAATCACTTACAAATTAAACTAGAAAATATAGACAAAAACGGTGTGTATAATAATGCATGCGGATGAGAAGTTATACTTCTTTTACTATAATTTAAATATGATTTCAATCCACTACCGTCGACTTTTCCGGTAGTGCCTGAACTAGCACACCAGTTATAAGTGATTTGTTATAACTTAAAAATGATGCAATTATTAACACAAATTGCTTTTACTATCAAAATCCTTACTTATTTTATAAACGTAAAAGTTTGTAAGAATGAATGTATTGTTACACTTTCATGCAAAAACTACTAAAAACTACTTAAAGATTGTAATGAAACTAAACAATAATATAGCTTATGCATCAAATAATCTATAGGCTGTACTTTATGAAGATATTGTGTGAATTGTTCAAAATATAACGATAAGTGTCAAGTAACTACGAAAATTCTGCCATCTGCGATTTATTCTAGCGTACGCTGAAAAAACTATTACAGTTACAGCATAAAATTCATAATTGTGATATATAAATAGCGCATTGGTTACGTATCTGTTACTATAATGCTGTAATTAAAAGTCATGGGTTCAAATCTCATAGTAACATTTTTTTACTAATACTAAATATTTGTAAATTGACCCTAAGAGTTGCTTACGAAGAAAATATTAACGAAAAAATGTTTTTTTTTTTTGTAAATTCCTACCCTGAATAAGTGAAAAGAGGTGACTAAGTTTGTATGAAATAATGTAGAATTAATCAACAATCGAAATTTTACATTTATTGAGCACAGTGCTATTAATATAAAACAAAGTTTATATAAAATTATATTTAGTATTAAAATAGAGGTGTCTGTTTTTGTTTTATCATTTTAATAACATTTTGAATAACGCCATTTAATAAAATAAGTATGAAAGTTTATGTAGTACTTATACCTACCTAATAGACGAATATTAATTTTTTAACAGTCAACATTTTTAAAAATCTATTTTTTTTATGAACCAATGATTGAGCAATATATTCTACTGAAAAGTATTAAGGGAGCAATTTTTTGTCATTTATTTCATTATCAATTGAAATAAAAAATCTTCCATGCTAACTTTTCTTCGGTATTTAGAACAATTTGAAAACCAATTATTGTTATTGAAAATAAATTAAGTATTCAAATTTATTTCTACTAATTTCTCACAATTTTGTATGTGCATCGTTCAAATGTGCGAAATCGAATAGCTTTTTAGTCAGGATAATCAAAATTATTTTTTTTTTTTTTCTACGATTGTACATTGTATATTGTACAATGTACAAGTATTGTACATTGTATTTTCAAATATAAGTGCACATTTATGTCAATGAAATTTGGAATGTGATTTCCTTATACGATGTAGATATATAAGATCGGGGTTTTAAGGGTGAAAAATGGTTGCAAAGTTTGTAAGGGATAACGTCTAATAAACAACCGAAATTTTAAATTTAAATATCAAAGACTGTGAAAGGTGAAACGTTATTAGTGCTTAATATAAAACAAAGTTGATTTATTATAAGATACAAAAACTTAGGGTCTGCTTAAAAATTTAAACCCTGTTAGATATATTTGAAAATGGTTAAGTTAAGTTTCAAAAAAAAAAGGTAAAGGTAATAAACTGGGAAATGGACCAAATCAAAATTCGCCACTTATCGGATTGCTTACGAAGGATTCGGTGAAAGTAAAGAAATTTGGGAACACCCCCCCTCCATAACCAAATCGCAAAAAAAAAGAAACGACTTATAAATTGAGGTCCATCCGTGATTATTTTGTGAATCATCACAAAGCAGTTACGGAGTGATCCAAACTACTTGATGGCCACTGAGGAAGATTGCTTGGCAATCGAAATACGTATCTAGGCAATACGTCACAAATATTTTTGTTTGAACTTGTGTTCAAATTTATGTTTATTAACTGTTCAAAGTCAGCGAAAAAATCTTATTTTGATCCGATAGATATATCTGAAAACATTTAATTAAGTTTAAAAATGTGCATTAAATTAAGTTTTTTGGCTTTCACAAATTGTTAACTAAAGTTAATGGCTCCTATCGACAGAGAAAGAACGACAACTTAAAGAGAGAGAGATAATGTGAATGTTAAATATACGATAAGTCATAATAATAAAAGAAATTTAAAATTCTCTTCCAATGCAAAAGGCATACGCCAAATCGTGTAGGATGAACTCGAGACTATCCATTATGGTGTAATTGTATAGTAGAAATTCAGGTATTTTAATAATAAGTAGATAGTTACACAATGATTATACTTGATTATGGAGGAACTGGATTTCGGGCAATTGAACAAATTTTATTTTCGCGGTAGTTTTGTACATTGCAATAGTGTAATAGTTTTGAGAAAAAGGTTCATTTGGGAGTCGAGACAATGAAATGGAATTTCTACTAATATTCTTAACCTAGATCCTTTACTTCTATTATTTTAACGTGAGTGTTTTGATAACTTTTGACTGTTTTAAGTCATAATTAAGACCGAATTTATTGAACATGACGATATTTTTAATTTATGTATAGATACTGATTGATTTATGGATTATTTGGTTCACGGTAGGTATACCTGCTGTAGGTATACGCAATTGAACATACTCTTTTTAGATATTTATAAATATTTTTTGGAAATTAATTGATCATTTCCTACAAATATTTTATTCTAAGCAACAGTTTATTAAATGTATCATTTTAAAGTTGACAAAATAGTGTTTTTAATTATGATTATGTTTTTCGTAGAAGAAATAAGAAAAATAAAAATTTTCATATACCACAATAAATAGTGAATCTAAAATGGAAATATAATAATGGAAATGTAATCTACCTATACGTAACCCAGACGAAGTTGCGGGGATCAGCTAGTATAATTATACAAGATTAATTGTTTATATGTGAGCTGCAGTTGTACTTGAAAAATACTCAATCTATTGTACAATTTTTGGCAAAAGACAACTATATATATTAGACTGATTCAAAAAAATGATGAATTTTTTTTTCTTAATTATAATATACCGCATCGCAAATTTCGATTTTCCATTTAAATAACATGGGAACAATATTCTCTGGCACTTTGGAATTTTATAGCTCACGTTGATGACAATATTTCGGAATGACTAAGGTATACTCTTGTAGAAAATTGAACGATCTACAAAAAAGGTCTCGCACAAGTTTTTGATATACTTATTCCTTCAAAAGCTATTCGAGGTCAAAGTTGAACTAAAGAGAAATTTAATATTTTTCAAGTTTTTGACACAACCATCAATTTTATGAGAAAATTTTATGGGACAATTTTTGTACTCTTTTTTTTCTATAACTTATCTCTATAAAAGTTTTTAATATTTTTCATAACGTGGTGTAGCGTGAATCGAACAATAAAACAAGTGCTTTACTAAAAATGAAGAACAATTGCAATACTTATTACTAGTTATAAGTCAATACAGAAAAAAAAACCCAATTGTAATAAAAATCTCTTAGTTTAACAATTGCAATTAAATTTAATAAAAAAATAATTTCTAGGTTAAAAATCTAATAATTCGAGTAATATTATTAATTTAAAACAATAAAATTACGAATATTTTCAGAATATTTACATTCATAATATATACGAATATTTTATCATGTCCAACAATATTTTCGATATAATTAAGAAAAAAAAATTCATCATTTTTTTTAAATCAGTCTAATATATATATATATATATATATATATATATATATATATATATAAATAAATAAATAACAAATAATAGTTTTTCGCTTCACGGTAGGTTTACCTACCGTTGATATACGTAATAGACCATACTCTTTTTAGATATTTATAAATATTTTTTGAAGATTAATTAATCATTTAGATACAAATATTTGATTCTAAGCAACAGATTATTAAATGTGTTTTCTTAAAGTCGACAAAATAATGTTTTTAAGTATTATTATGTTTTTCGTAAAAGAAATAAGAAAAATAAGAATTTATATATTCCAATACAAATAGCAAATCTAAAACAAACATCTACGTTACGCAGACGAAGTCGCGGGCATTAGCTAGTTAAATAATATTAAAGCTTTGCGTGTAAATTATTGCGTCACACATATTTATAAATATAAATATATGCATTAGTCTGAAACTAGTAGAGATTAAAAATTTAATCAATAGGGTAGTTTTAAAATGAAATTTATTCAATGTAAAGAAAAATACGTACGTGTTTGTGAAAATGAATTTACAACCACATTTGATGAGACCAAATATCTTTGTTGATTTTTTTTAAAAATCAATTCACTAATTAAATGGAAAGCAATGAACATTTTCGCAGCAAAGCATTCCTGAAAACAATATTATGATAAAAAAATGGAAAAAATGCACAAGCAAATGCACCACGGTTTATTTGATTAGGGAAAGGAAATCATCGCTGACAATTCTTAACTCCATCATTGAGAATTATCTGTCAATAAATTTCACAGTTCATTCTCTTAGCAAATTACGCTCATGAGGGCGTGTTGCCAATATAATGCGATAACAATGGTAAACCACCCACTCCCAAACGTCTACAAAAGATAAGTGCGAAAAACGTTACTGTCGATCGAAAAACGAAAGATTTATTCATGCGTTTTCCGCTATGAGCTCCGAAAATTTTGACGTCAAGATCCAGGACCAATGTATTGAGTCTTGGTAGAGACTAAATTGAATGCACTGATTGAGGTAATTAGTAAGAGAGTAGAACATAATAGCACTTGGCAATACGAACGCTTTGAGCATCTCTCTAATGGCATTTTGGACGAAATACTTTTCTTAATATAGACTATGCAGACTTTAAACATATTTGAATGTCAAAAGATTTAATGCAAATAAATTTCACATAACTAATTTGGTAAACTGCTATTTTTTTACTTATTCAACAATAAAAAAATCTTAACTTTAATACCGACATCCAATTTAGTCAAAATTAACAATAATTTTACAACATTATTATTCTTTTTCAAAGTTCTAATCCTTCTAATGGGGCAATGGAGTTATCAAGTTTTTCCTTGTCATCGAGAAACACTTTAGAATTTGGGAAACATAAAAAAGCAGTAATTACATTAAGTATAAGACTGTGCAATTTTGTAACCAATTATTTAATCTTCTTAGATAATTTCTTTTTTTAAAGGTTAACTTATGTAAGCATCTGGTATTATATGGGAAGTCTTTAGATAAAATAAACCGAAGTGGAAAAAAAAACTGACAAAAAGTGTAGTGTTTCCATTAAACTTATCCATTCTTTTAATAATATATATTATTTCTACTAAAACTTCGTTTTCAATTTATGTTTCCAAATTTAGAAAAATGATAACGGTCAAATACGAACTATATAAATTATAGAAAGTATCATCCTTACACCAGGTTTGGATAAATAAAGAAAAGTCAAGGGTATTCTATAAGTGCACAAAAAACGCGAATTAAATTATTTTTTCGATGAAGATTTATGGACTCAAAGAAAAAAACGGTAAATACTGGTGAACATTAGACTGATTCAAAAAAAATTATGATTTTTTTTTCTTAATTATATCGAAAATATTGTTGGAAATGACAAAAAAAAATCCTGTGAAAGTTTAAGCTCTTAATATTAATATTAAGAGGTGCCGCATCGCAAATTTCGATTTTCCATTTAAATAACATGAGACAGTTTTCTCTTGCAATTTGAAATTTTATAGCTCACGTTGGTGACAATATTTCGGAATGACCAAGGTAATATTCTTGTAAATTGAACGATCTACAAAAAAGATCTCTAACCAAGTTTTTGATATATTTATTCCTTCAAAAGTTATTCGAGGTCAAAGTTGCGCTAAAGAGAAATTTTAATGTTTTTTCAATTTTTTTACGCAACCATCAGTTTGATGAGAAAATTCTATGAGAAATTTTTTGTAGAGCACTTTTTTTTCTATAACTTATCCCGATAAAAGTTTTTGATGTTTTTCACAGGTCCTAAGTTATTTAATTAAAATAAAAAATATTATTTTTATGTTAAAAATATAAAAATTCAGGAAATTTTCAGTTTAATATCAAAAACTTATATGTAGATAAGTTATAGGAAAAAAAGTGCTCTACAAAAAAAGCCCTATTTAATTTTCTCATAAAACTGATGGTTGCGTCAAAAAATTTAAAAAACAATAAAATTTATCTTTAGTTCAACATTGACCTCGAATAACTTTTGAAGGAATAAATATATCAAAAACTTGTAAGTAAGAGATCTTTTTTGGAGATCGTTTAATTTTCTACAAGAATATACCTTGGTCATTTCGAAATATTGTCACCAACGTGAGCTATAAAATTCCAAAGTGCAAGAGTATATTGTTCCCATGTTATGTAAATGGAAAATCGAAATTTGCGATAGCTATACCTGTACCGATACCTTGTACCTTAATATTAATATTAAGAGCTTAAACTTTCACAGGATTTTTTTTTGTGTTTCCCAAAAATATTTTCGATATAATTAAGAAAAGAAATCATAATTTTTTTTGAATCAGTCTAGTGAACATTTATTACGTATTGTTGTAAAATGATAAATTAAAAAAATATTCTGAATCAAAATTAAATAAGAGAATCTACAGACTTTATCAAGTTATACGTATAAAATAAAAAATATATGTCTGTCTGAACATATAAGAGCTTAAATTTCAAATTGGATTTTCTAAAAATTTATATCATTGAGCTGGGTGATTCATGAAAAGGTTCAATAATATCTATAATTAATGAAGATTTTATATAAATTGATTTAAACAACGATGATTGTTGAAAATGCCAGCAATAATAATTCTACCTGGAAGACTTACTACCGTGCGCTACATACACTCATAAAGACATCCTTATTTAAGAGGTTATACCTAGTTAAAAAGTCAATTTTTTTGGCATTTTCAAATGAAGACATATTAAAATATGTTTTAGGAAAATTTGAAGTTGATCCAGGTAAAGTTAAATTTTATAAATATCTATACTTTAATATAAAATTCTTACGTCTGTCTGTACATTTCGATTTTGAACCCAATTTTATGGTGAATATTTGTTTCAAGAGACTCTTATTCCTAATTTAACATTTTTAAAATTTTTGTCTGTCTGTATGTCCCGATTCAACTAAAGAACGGAACGATCCAATTTAATGAAATTTGGAATTAAGATACAACACAATTTTCCACACATGTTAGGCTACTTATCATTACTTAAAAATAATAAGGAAAGGTATAACCTACGTTAAAACTGAGGAATAAAAAAAATACTTTAGACAGGCGAGTTATATATCGTTGGAAAGGTAATTTAACGTTAGAAAATAATCTGTGTTAATTTTTTTTGTTGAACTAAAGCACAGTAAATTCAATTTAAAGTACAAAAAAATACCTTTTTGAAATTTAAACGTTTTTATAAATAATTAACATAAAATTTATAAGTATTTTAATAGCGCATTGGTTTTCGCATCTGACATTCTGCTGCTCATAATTCAAGAAACGTGGGTTAAAACTTTACAATAATTTTTTTTAACAAAATTGTCGTAAATAGACCCTTAGGGTTGCTCAGTAACGAAAAATTAACTAAAACAAATAAAAGTAGTAGTAATAATAATAATAAAATTTAAAGCAAATACATTTTTAAAACCACACACATATAAAATCGTGTATTTATATTCCCCCCTCGACTGATGAAATTTTAATATTCGATGTATTCCTTATAAGAAGTAGACGTCTAAAAAGATTTTTTTTTTTTAAAATTCTTACCCTAAAAGAGTGAAAGGGATTGACTAAGTGTGTATGAGAAAATGTAGAGTAAATCAACAATCGTGAATTTAATAAGTGTAATTAATAAATAAATAATTAATTAATAATAAGTTGTTGTTTTTATTATACCATTTTAATAAGAGCATTTTAAATAATGTCATTTCACTTAATTAGTATAAAAGTTTATGTATTAGGTGCTTATGCCAATATCAAAGACACCAAAGAGGCGGTTTTTTGTTTGTTTTTCAAAAATCAAACTTTTTAAAATCTAATTTTTATCAACCAATGATTGTGACCTGGAGTAATTATATATTCTGCTGAAAAACACTAAGGGAGCAATTTTTTATCATATATTTCATTATCAATCAAAATATACAATCTTCCATACTAACTTTTCTTCGGTATTCAGCACAATTTGAAAACCATTTATTGTTATTGAATATAAAGAAAATATTGGAATTAACTTCCCCGTTTTCTACCTAATCTCATCAATTTTGTATATACAACATCCAAATGTAAGAAATCGAATAGCTTTTTAGTCATGATTTTCAAAATAAAAAAGGTATTTTTTTTTTCATTTTACATTGTATTTTTCAATATAAGTACATTTGTGTCGATAAAATTTGAAAAGTGTTTTCCTTATACGATTCAGATATATAATAAGAAAGGATTTTTGATAATTCCTCCTCTAAAAGAGTGAAAAATGGTGGCTAAGTTTGTACGGCACAACGTCTAATAACCAATCGAAATTTCAAATTTCATAATGAAAGTACCGTTATAGACGAATCGTTTTATCGCCTAAAATAAAACAAAGTTGGTTTATTATTAATAACAAAAACCTTAATTCTGCTTAAACATTTAAACTCTTATATTTATCATAAAAGAAATAAGAAGAAAAAAATTCATATAAATAGCAAATCTAAAAAGAAAATATAATCTACACCTACATTACGCGGACGAAGTCGCGGGGATCAGCTAACACTTCATAAACATACTACTCAGATGGCACATTCATAGATCGGAAGAAGGCATTACATTAGCTACTGAAATTTTTCGATGACTTTTGCAATTCCGCTGCACACATTAATGTTAAAAGATCCACCTCATATATTAGTAAAAAAATTAGACCTAGCTAATCTGTGGATCGATACAAGACTTAAAACGATTAATTTAAAAAGACATTATTACGATTATGATCAGTGGCGTAGCTAGGTAACCAAGGGCCCTGGGGCAAATTAAAAAATGGGGCCCCACTGCTATGTAAACTTCCAACAATATTTTCGATATAATTAAGAAAAAAAAAATCATCATTTTTTTTTGTAATATACCCATGATTTCTACGTCATGATTTCTTAACGCTCAATCGACATTTTCAGTTGCATTTATGATGTTTTAAAAGCATCCCTGTTAAAAAAAGGCATTTTAAAAATGTTGAAAAAATCCACTAGAAGTCATTTAAAGTTATCAATGATAATAGAAAAGCAATAATTTCAAAATACATTTTAAAATTTTCTTTAATCAGCGATTTTAATTTGGCTTTTTTAACATGCGACCTCAGAATTCTGGAAAAGTGACATCATGAAGTCGTTTTAACGAATTTTATAGTTGACATATAGTTTGTGGGGTTTGTTTAATAAAATTTAAGTTTATTTAATTTAAGTTTTGAGTTATCCTTGCAGGGGGTGTAAAATGATTCGATGATTTAGGTTACCAAACGGCTTATGAACTCGTTAGGGAAGAAATCACTAAGGACCAGTGGCGTAGCTAGGAAACCAAGGGCCCTAGGGCAAATTAAAAATGGGGCACTACTGCTATGTAAACTGATTAGGTTTTAGCAAATAAAAATATGAAATATACAAATACTTTAAAAATGCTAAGCTACTTAAGCTCTTTTTTGTGCACTGCAGGGCAGGTAATAAAAATATTAAACCGTAACAACATAAATTACAATTAATACTTGGTGTAGGTTTGGCTAATAAAACGAAATAGATAAGATTCAAGGGTTTATTACATAAAGGTCGGGCCTACCAACTGACTAAATAACAATTAAATTTACAATTTTTTCCTAGCTTTAGTTTTCGCAAAAGTATCAATGACTTCGTTTAAATCCAGGCTTGATGCAGTTTTGTTTTCAATTGCTATTAGCAATAAATGTCGGAGTCGAGTTTGGCCCATATTATTTCTTAAATAATTTGTTATTATTTTTAATTTGCTAAATGACCTTTCAGCTGCTGCAGAAGTAACAGGAATTGTAAAGAATTATAACATCGCTGTAAATACTTTCGTTAGATCGCATTCTAGCACTCCATATCCATTCTAGCACTCCATTATTTCCTTACATAATTGGAGAACTTCCAACTGAATTTCCAAAAGTTCAGTTCGATCGAGATTTCTGGTAAGGATTCGAGGGCCCCCTGAGCTTGAGGGCCCCGAGACTGCCCCGCCTTGCCCCTAGGTAGCTACGCCACTGATTATGATACTATGATAGTAACTTTTTTTTCCTTGTAAAGAACATTACTTGGGCAAATGGTATTGGTTATAATTTCTGAACCATATGAATATTTACATAAAAATGAATAATACATAAAAAGTACCCTGAAAATCATTCCCTCACTATGTCCCAAAGTTGAGTTTAGCTCATTTTTAAATTAAAAATATTTCAAAAAAAAATTGTTTGCAAATTAGATTAATCGATTAAAACATTATAGATTTTCACAACTCTTTTAAATTTGCAATAAAAATTAAAGAACACATTTCCAAACAAAAATTGCAATTATGTTTAATAATAAGGCGCCGCATCCGAAAAATATACGGTTTTTATATATTTTTCGTGTCATCTCTTTTCAAAAATTTATACAACTTAAAACTAAAAAGATGAGCCGAACTTGTGGCAAATTTTTATTTTTTATTAGTAAATTGGTGATTATAATCAATGATAATGAAGTATGGATTAAATAAACGTATTTATTTTTTTTTATCAATTGTATCATTTTATGGAAATAGTAGTTTAAAAATTATTAATAAATTTTATGAAAAAATACAATAACTGAAATGAAAAATTGCAGTTCCATATTTGATATATTTTATATGATTTCTCACCACCTTCACCTTTAAAACATTAATTATAGTAATTAATTAAAAAAAATCCCACAACCGACATTCTTAAGTCGTTTTCATATAAAATGACTTTAAGTTCAGTTTATTGCATTACAATATTTTCAGTAATCGATAATATCAAATTATACATGTTCAAAATAAGAAAATTAAAATTGACATAAAAATCTTTACGTTGATAAAATAAGATATGACAAAGTTGATCAGTTTCAACCGGATGCAAAAAAAAAATCTGTATATAACTAAATCAGAAGTTTAATAATATCACCGTTCAATCTTTATTAAATCTCGGCTTGTAGTTGTATCGGAAATGATTATCGGAAACTTTATGCAATTCTACTTTAATGATGCCATTTGATATTTTTATAAGAATTTTCTATAAATATAAAAAAAAACGTTTAAGATTTAAGTGATTGAAATTTACAAGTTCGAATAGAAATATTTTTTTCATATTATTGATAAATTATTCCTATTGGATTATAAATAAATTGGATAATAATTGGATTATAAAATAAAGCTAAACGTATCGATCGATAATAACAAACTTACACTTTCTTTGCGCAAATTAATTGACAAACCACGATTATTTTCTCAACCCAGTATAATATTTTTAAAATTTATCCTAATGGATGAAACAAAGGGGTGACATTTTTTTCTTCATATTCATATAACAGGCAACAGCCTAGAAAATTTTGAACTCCAATTGCCAAACAAGACAACTTTGCTAATGTCTTTATACTTAATTGTTACATTATATTTATTTCTAGAACTTCAAGCAATAAATTATATGATTGTGTTTCCATTTTGTGTTCTTTGTTTTGTCCTGGGGATCTAATTTCGTAAACTTTAACCAAATACAATTTGGATTGTTGATCATTGAAAATTTATTAATTAATTTATCCCATTGGCAAAGTATAATATTGATTCAAAGTATTATTATTGTAAGACCGGTAGAATAAGCCTGAGTATGAATTTTCTTGCTAAAGATGACGAAATGCCTTTTGAATAACGACCCCATTATCTTATCTAAATTTCTGAAACTCCACATAACAAAA
The DNA here is from genome assembly GCA_958496175.1 of Sisyra terminalis. Classification (NCBI taxonomy): domain Eukaryota; kingdom Metazoa; phylum Arthropoda; class Insecta; order Neuroptera; family Sisyridae; genus Sisyra; species Sisyra terminalis. The sequence continues at coordinate 11,938,844 of OY292274.1, forward strand.
ACAATTTTTATAAGACATCGTAGTAGAAAAAGAAACACCTTAATCCGATTCCACTTCGGTCTTCCACTTACGCAAAGTTTAACCTTTCTATATTATTATCTTTTCTATGAAATATCCCAAAAAATACCTCTCCCATACCAAAACATTCACTACCAAATCCTGTCAGGACTTGCTAGCTATTTTTTTTCAATCATCCCTTGCAACGTCTACGGACTTGACGGTAATCTTTTCTTAAGACTGGAAAAAATTATTTAACATCATGTAAAAACTACTTGAAGTAATGATTGTGCCTTAAGCCCAACAAGACTGAATCAAATCAGGCAACAAGTATAGGGAAAAACTTCTAAATCTAATAAAAATAACAAATTAAAACTAAATTATGTTTTTAAATGTATCATATTTAAGTTAACACAAACTACTTATAACTAGTTCAGGCACTACCGGAAGATGCTACGGCAGTGGATTGAAAACATATATTTAATTATTCCAAAGAAATATAACTTCTCACATGCATACGTAAGTACACACAGTTATTATTTTCATGTCACATCAACGAATTCAATGTAGTATGTGATAAATTTAAAATTTATGGGTATACACTCAAAAGTACGAAGTAGAAATTATTTTGAAATGTGATCTATCCTAATATATAAAATTCTTACGTCTGTCTGTACATTTCGATTTTGAACCCAATTTTAAGGTAAATATTTGTTTCAAGAGGCCCTTATTCCAAATTTACCATTTTTAAAATTTTTATCTGTCTGTCTGTCTGTCTGTGTGTCCCGATTTAACTAAAGAACGGAACAACCGAAATTAATGAAATTTGGTATTAAGATACAACACAATTTTCCACACGTCAGGCTACATACCATTCTCAAAAATAATAAGAGAAGGTATTCCCTAGGGATGAAACAACAACTTTTTACTTTAGACAGGCAAGTTATATATTATTGGAAAGGTAATTAAAAGTTAGAAAATAATCTGTAAAAATATTTTTAGTTGAACTTATAAAGAGCACAGTAAATTCAATTTAAAGTCTAAAAAATTACATCTTTGAAATATAAACGTTTATATATATATATATATATAAAACACATAGTTGATGTTTATAGCAACATGGCTTATGTATATGACATTCCGGTGCTCCTAATTAAAAAGATGTGGGTTCGTATCTTATAGTATACTTTTTTTTACAAATTTTGTCTGTCTGTCTGTCTGTGTGTCCCGATTGAACTGAAGAACGGAAAAACCGAATTTAATGAAATTTGGTATTAGGATACAACACAATTTCCCTCTCACATAGGGCTACTTATAATTCCATAAAAATTATAAGGAAAGGTATTCCCTAGGGATGAAACAATAATTTTTACTTTAGACAGGCGAGTTATATCATTGGAAAGGTAATTACAAATTACAAAATAATCTGTATTAATAATTTTAGTTGAACTGATCAAAAGTACAGTAAATTTAATTTAAAGTTTAAAAAATTGCCTCTTTGAAATATAAACCTTCTTATATATAAAACACATAGTTGATGTTAATAGCGTAATGGCTTACGCATATGACATTCTGATGTCCCTAATTAAAAAGACGTGAGTTCGAATCTTACAGTAAACTTTTTTTTTACAAAATTGTTGTAAATAAATCATTAGCGTTGCAGAGTTGCTCATGCTCTATAAGGAAATATTAACAAAAAAAATAAAAGTAGTCGTAATAATTATAGTAATAAAACTTTTTTTTGAAAATTCCTACCCTAAAAGAGTAAAAGGGACGACTATGTTTGTATGAGAAGATGTAGAGTTAATCAACCATCGAAATTTTGAATTTAATACGTATAATTAATAAATAAATAATTAATTAAATATAAGTAAGTGTTTTTGTTAATCATTTTAATACCAATATTTTAAGGAACGTCATTTCATTTAATTAGTATAAAAGTTTATGTAGTAGGTACTTATATCAAATATCAAAGAGGCGGTTTTTAATTTTTGTTTATTTTTCGACAATCAAACTTTTTTAAAATCCACTTTTTATGAACCAATGATTGTAACCTAGAGCAATTATTTATTCTGCTGAAAAACATTAAGGGAGCAATTGTTTGACATATATTTCATTTTCATCAATAAATACATCAAATTTTCCATGCTAACTTTTCTTCGGTATTTAGAACAATTTGAAAACCAATTATTCTTATAGAAAATAAATAAAATAAGAAACGTTATTACTCTTTATTATAAAACAAAGTTCGTTTAATATTAAAAACAAAAACTTTGGGTCTGCTTAAAAATTTAAACTCTGATAGATATATCTGAAAATGGTTAAGTTTATAATTGAGCATAAAGTTTTTTGGCTTTCACATATTGTAAACCTGAAAATCCGAAATATGTATTCACAAACATTAGTGAACGAATATCGAGTAGCGAGAAATTCGGCGAATTAAAAGAAAATAGTTTAATTATATAGTTAAATTCAGATATTTTAATAATAAGTGCATAGATAATAGATACACGATGGTTATACTTGATTAAGGAGGAACTGGGTTTCGTACAATTGAACAAATTTTAATTTCGCGGTAGTTTTGTTCATTGCAATAGTGTAATAGTTTTGAGAAAAAGGTTTATTCGGGAGGCGAGACAATGAAATGGGATTTCTACTTATATTCTAAATCTAGACCCTTTACTTCTGTTATTTTGACGCGAGTGTTTTGATATCTTTTTACAGTTTAAAGTCATAATTAAAACCGACTTTATTGAATTTTACGATTTTTTTTTAGGTATAAATCCTGATTGGTTTATGGATTATTTGGTTAACGGTAGGTATACCTACTGTAGATATACGCAATTGAACACACTCTTTTTAGATATTTATAAATATTTTTTTGAAAATCAATTGATCATTACATACAAATATTTTATTCTAAACAACAGTTTATTAAATATATCTTTTTAAATTTGACAAAAGTTGTGTTTTGAAGTATGATTCTGTTTTTCGTAATAGAAATAAGAAAAGCTACTACAAATAGCAAATCTAAAAAGAAAATATAATCTACACCTATTTTACGCAGACGAAGTCGCGGGGATCAGCTAGTTTGAAGTAAAATATTAAATTAAATTAAATAAATGGAAATACTTTTTTCCAGACTGCACCAAGTGCAGTGACAACAATATAAGTCACATCTCCCACAATGTCGTATCTTACATTAGATGATTATCTCAAAAATAATGCTAACGCTTTTTACTCCAAACAGCTATTAATTTTTGTTACTCTAAATCCCACTAAAAACATAAATATAAAAAAGAAGCCAATTTGATTATAGAATTAATTCGAAACTGTCAACTTTGCGATGAAAAATTTGAAATCTAAAGGAAAACCAAGTTTTGTAGAAACTTCCAACGAAACAGTGTTTTAAATCTGTTCCATTCATTTAACCATTAACTAAATAATTTCGGATCATTTAATTAAAAGAAAACAGCGTATTTTTAACGCAAAATAAAAGATTGACGAATATAGAATACTTTGGATTATAAATAGCTGCATTATGACGCGTCTTTATAAGACTGCATGATAAAATTGTTCTAAAACTGCCAAGTCAGCGTTACTTTATCATCAGCGATACTAATGAAACTAATAGTTAGATCTAAAATTACACTATCATAACTCTTTCATCCAACAATCAGGCACGTCAGACATATTTCCCAACATTATTATCTTATAGTCGAGTTCGCGAAAAACATAAAAAATTAATTACTTTCGTGTTGTAAATAGCTGAATCTTTGTATAATAGACTCCCATCCATACACATTAATTTCAATTCGAAATAAACGATTATGTTCGAAACATTTAAGAGGCGAAAATTGTGCTCGTTGTATAACACATATGGGCCTTTGCCAAGACAAACATTATGTCAAGTTGGTATGCGTTTGTATCTAAAGCATTGACCTTGTTTCAACGAAAATTCGAAGCGAGGAAATTTCCTTGTAGGGGACATCCATTGCAAAATTGATTATATTGATATTATCATAATTGAATCATGTAAATTATACAAGTATTTATTGTCTTGATTGAATGAAATTTGGCTAGTTTTAGGCAAAAATTTTTGATATGCAACTTGTAAAAGTTTTTCTTTTAGCAATCAGTTACATAACTAGCTTAAAGATAACTTCCTATCGATATTTTCGTTATGAAGAAGATGAAGTAGTTTGATATGAATCATTTGATTTTCTCAATAAAAGACTAATTATTAGGATGGTGTGGCTTTCTAATCTTCTTTATTTTCAAATCCCAGTTATTAGTTTCGCGATAGATAAGCTATGACCAATAGGGTGGGTCAAAAAAATCGATTATTTTTTTTTACAAGTGACGTGGAAAAATGGGTCGCTAGACACCTTAAAAAAATTCTCACCAAGTATGAGCTTTTAATTTTAATAGGAAGATCCTCCGCACCGCAGTTTTGTATTTTTTTCTCAGTCCAATAGAAAAAAATTCATACCTCATCATTTATCGACTGTACAGAAAAATGTTTTGAAAGAATTTTTTAGGAAATTTAATGGTCAACAAAAAAGGTATTTTATATTTTTTCCGTAAGCCTCACCATTTGAAAGATATTAAGGATTTAATTTTGATTATTTTAAGACAAATTTCATTTTTATTTATGAATTTTATAACTCGACAATAAATGACTCTTATACAATGCGCAATACAAATTTTTGTTAGAAATTAACTGCTCTATAAAAATTGTTTCTTATGTTTTGGCGATTAAATTAACCGTTCAAAAGATATTCATCATCAAACTTTCATGTGTACGAATTTTAAAAGTTTTTGAGGAGATATTCGAATAATTTCAATTTAATTTATAATTTTCATATAAATTTCATTTTTTGTCAATAATATAAGTATTGTTTGAGTTTTGTTTTCAAAATTAAATATTTTGAAGTTTCTCAGTTGATAAAAACTAAAATTCGTGTAAATTTTCTCAAAAATTATAAATTAAATTGAAATTAATCGAATATCTCCTCAAAAACTTTTAAAATTCTTACACATGAAAGTTTGATGATGAATATCTTTTGAACGGTTAATTTAATCGCCAAAACATAAGAAACAATTTTTATAGAGCAGTTAATTTCTAACAAAAATTTGTATTGCGCATTGTATAAGAGTCATTTATTGTCTAGTTATAAAATTCATAAATAAAAATGAAATTTGTCTTAAAATAATCAAAATTAAATCCTTAATATCATTCAAATGGTGAGGCTTACGGAAAAAATATAGAATAACATTTTTGTTGAGCATTAAATTTCCTGAAAAATTCTTTCAGAACATTTTTCTGTACAATCAATAAATGATGAGGTTTTGAAATTAAATCAGTCTGTAGATATGTACGAATTTCTTTTGGATACGTCGCGTAGCCACCATGAGGCCACCTGTGTGTATTATAAACCTTGGAAAATACTTCCCGACATTTTTACGGTGTCATAATGATAAAAGAAATTTAAAATCCTCTTCCAGAGCAAAAGGCATACGCCAAATCGTGTATGGTGAACTCTAGACTATCCAATATGGTTTAATTATATAGTTGAAATTCAGATATTTTAATAATAAGTTTATAGATACATAATGGTTATACTTGATTATAGAAGAACTGGGTTTCGAGCAATTGTACAAATTTCAATTTCACGGTTGTGTTTTACATTGCAATAGTGTAATAGTTTTTGAAAAAAGGTTCATTCGAGAATCGAAACAGTGAGATGGGATTCCTGCTAATATTTAAAAATCTAGACCCTTAACTTCTGCTATTTTGACGCGAGTATTTTGATAACTTTCGACTTTTTTACTCATAATTAAGACCGACTTTACTAAACTTAGCGATATTTTTTATTTATGTATAGATGCTGATTGATTTACGGATTAATTGGTTCACGGTAGGTATACCTACCCTGGGTATACGCAATAGACCATACTCTTTTTAGATATTTATAAATATTTTTGGAAAATTAATTGATTATTACATAGAACTATTTTAGTCTTTTTAACAGTTTATTAAATGTGTCCTTTTAAAGTCGACAAAATAGTGTCTTTAGTTATGATTTTGTTTTTCGTAAAAGAAATAAGAAAAATAAAAATTTTCATATACCACTACAAATACCAAATCTGAAAAGAAAATATAGTCTACACCTACGTTACGCAGACGAAGTCGCGGGGATCAGTTAGTATTTACTAAATTAACACAGATCTTATATTCCTGTATGGTTTCTATATTAATTTTTATATAAAAACTTTGAGAACAAGTCTACACGGGTTATCGTTGTTCGACAGCGATAATATTTAATATTTTAGTTATTTGGGTCAAATAGAAAACAGCTCAAGGTATGCGGAAATTCGAGAAAAAAAAAAAAAAAAATTTGCATTTATAGCTTGGGACACCCTACTATTTAGTGACTAAGAAAAACATACAAATAATGAGAAATTTTGAAATTTGAATTTTATGTAGAAAAGCGCATTCAATTTATGCAGTTCAACAGAAACAGTAGTGAGAAATGAGAAACGCCCATTTGATAACAGCATTGCGATTGACAGAAACAATTTTTATAATTGCTCGCTCATAGTTGCAAAAGTGGATCAAAAGCGACCAATCAGATCGCAGTAATACACGCGCTTTCATCCCTTCCACATAGGCGAAAGCACATGAGCTTAACCTGAACGTGTCACGAGCCAAACGATGGGAACGTCAACGTCAACGTGTACGACATTGACACATTTAAAAACGAAATTTATTGCCAAATTTACGTACCTTGCTTCTTAACCGGCATTTTGCGTGATCGCTGCTGCACTATTTTTACACACTATCCCACAAGTATTCAACACACACCACCGATTATTGGGCTAGTCGTAGATTTTCTTCGGCCGACCGAAGACGGTTCCCAACAGCTGATTTCCTGGAAAATGTGGGGCACAGTTACACACCGCACGTATCTATGTCCAACGGGACATAACAAACTTGTAATAATTTTAGTTAAAAATAGGCGAAACGACCACTTTCTTATCGTTGATGAAACACTGACACAGAAAGCTTTGCTTGATGGTAAAATAAGCACACAGACCAGACACACTTCCACAGTCCAAACGTCGGCAAAATGACACCAACGTCGAGAAAAACGATTGTCTTAATGCACGTAAAAATATCCCTTTTTTCGAACAACAATCTCAATTAATTATTTTTCAAATTTCCGTTTTAGTTTCGCAACTTTTTAATTGACAAATTCGTGAAACACAACTATATATCATACATCCAACGCGAAAAAATGAAAACAATGAGAGCAACACAACAATACTATTATAATTTCAGACGTTTTATAAATAAAAACGCTATTGAAAGAATGTTACAAGTGTCAAATATTCTTCGTTATACGAAAATATTCGCGTGTTTATGCTATATATCCACGTGAGTGAACACTTCTTCGACAGGCTTTTTCTCGATTAGAGCCGGTTGTCTTTCGATCGGTTTGTGCTCAAATGCTCATTTACTTGTCAACGTATTATTTTTTCTATTTTCTTTTCGTTGAAGCAAATGTAAATATGCACGAATCGACGCTGATATCAGACAGTAGGTTATCAATATGGCGCTACAACATTAGTTAACGCGACTTCGTCGACGACTGGCGTGATTGGTCGATCGTTAACGCCGTCTGACGTCATATCAAGCTTTAGAAATACAACTCGACGCTACACTAGCACCGTCTAGCGGTAACGAAATGAACCGAACGACGTCGAGACGCCAGCGTTTAGTGTGCTCCCTACCCTATATGCACTTACTTTATGTTTAACAGTACTTCAGAATGTTGCACGTGTCCATATACGTATGATACATTTACATGGGCCGAATAACATTTTCTTTCAACACAATGGATTCTTTTTTAAAATAGGGGTGGCATAAACTAACCATTAGACTGTTGTGAAAAGGCTTGGTTGTAGTATACCCTTATGTGAAGTTTAAATGCGTTTATTTTTTACTTCTATCATTGTAATTAAAAAGAAAAATTACAATTTATTGTTGGTAATTTGTTTACTTTAGGATTTCTCCTCAATTAAAGAAAAATCTTTCACTTAAAATAAATGCATCAATTATATCAACTTAACTTAGAGAAATAAGAAATACATAAAAAAAACGTATACAAAATAACAAATGTTATTACAAATTACATTCTGAAACTACAGAGGTATGAAAATTATTAGACTCAAATGAAGATTTTTACTTTTTTCCAGCGATGTATCCCCCATACTTTAAAACATCTAACATCAGTTATGGTTTGGAGCTGCATGTTAGCAAAGGGTACCAACAGGATATACATTAGACAGATTCAAACAAAATGATGATTTTTTTTTCTTAATTATATCGAAAATATTGTTGGAAATGGCAAAAAAAAATCCTGTGAAAGTTTAAGCTCTTAATCTTAATATCAAGAGGTGCCATAATATCATCGAAAATTTCGATTTTCCATTTTAATAACATGGGAACAATATTCTCTTCCACTTTGGAATTTTGTAGCTCACGTTGGTGACAATATTTCGGAATGAACCAAGTTATATTCTTGTAGAAAATTGAACGATCTAGAAAAAAGGTTTATTATAAGTTTTTGATATATTTATTCCTTCAAAAGTTATTCGAGGTCAATGTTTTTTCTATAACTTATCTTTATAAAAGTTTTTAATATTTTTCACATGTCCTAAGTTATTAACATTAAACTGAAAATATTCGTAATTTTATTGTTTTAAATGAATAATATTCCCTGAATTATTATATTTTTAACATAATTTTTTTTTTATTTTAATTAAATAACTTAGGATCTGTGAAAAATATCAAAAACTTTTATCGAGATAAGTTATAGAAAAAAAAGTGCTGTACAAAAAATTTCCTATAGAATTTTCTCATCAAACTGATGGTTGCGTAACAAAATTGAAAAAACATTAAAATTTCTCTTTAGCGCAACTTTGACCTCGAATAACTTTTGAAGGAATAAATATATCAAAAACTTGGTTAGAGATCTTTTTTGTAGATCGTTCAATTTTCTACAAGAATAGTCATTCTGAAATATTGTCACCAACGTGAGCTATAAAATTCCAAAGTGTAAGAGAATATTGTTCCCATGTTATTTAAATGGAAAATCGAAATATTAATATTAAGAGCTTAAACTTTCACATGATTTTTTTTGTCATTCCCAACAATATTTTCGATATAATTAAGAAAAAAAAAACATCATTTTTTTTGAATCAGTCTAATATACATTGTGGAAGGTACTATGAGGCAAGACCAATATATGCAAGTCTTGGAAACGAGGTTACTTCCTCAAACTAAAGAGTGGTTTTCAGAAGGAAATTTTATCTTTATGCAGGATGGATCTCCTTGCCTTAAAGCCAAAAATTTTATGGATTTTCTCAAAAATTATAAGATTAATGTGCCTTCTTGGGTAGGAAGTAATCCTGATGCTAATCCCACAGAAAATTTTTGGGCCATTGTGAGGAAAAAATTTAAAAAAAATAAACTATTACAACACGGGTGGATCTGATTACCGAGCTCATTAAGATTTGACATCACGATAAGGAAATAAAACATTATTGAAGAAAATAATATAGAGCATGCCAGGATGAAAAAAATAATTTATAAACAATAAAGGGCTCCACACCAAATATTAGATGAGTAAAATTATGGTAATTTTTTATATTAATGACATTTAAAAACGAAAAAGTGTTTTTTTTTTCTCTCTTGAGTCAATAAAAATAAAAATTATTTCTCTCTTGAGAAATAATTTTTACACCTATGGATATTCTAAAGCTTCTTAGTCTCTATCAAGTGAGTATCCGACTTTTAAAATTAAAATTTTAAACATACTTTTAGACGGACTTTTGATTTTACTTGATTGTATCGAAAAAAATTTCGTTTGTATCTCGACCAAAAAAAGTTATTGAATTTTAAAAATCGATAGCCCCCATTGTTAGATTTTTCTAAAATTTTACGGCTCTAGATGGCCTTTGACACGTAGATCATTGTACCGAAAAAAATTTTTTCTAACTTTAACCCAAAGTTATGAGCGATTTTTTAAATGCACTTATTCCATTGTTGAATTTTATATTTTTTTAATTGAAATACAAAGAAATTTTATTGCAGTGCATTTCTGATGTCAGTACCTATATAGAAACACTAGCTGATCCCCTCGACTTCATCTGCGTAACGTAGGTGTAGATTATATTTTCTTTTAAGATTTGCTATTTGTAGTGGAATATACAAATTCTTATTTTTCTTATTTCTTTTACGAAAAACATAATCATACTTAAAAACTTGCACTATATTGTCGACTTTAAGAAAACACATTTAATAAACTGTTACTAGAATAAAATAGTTGTATGTAATGATTAATTAGTTTTCAAAATATATTTATAAATATAAAAAAATGATATGTTCAATTGCGTATACCTACCGCGAATCAAATAATCCCTAAATCAATCAGTATCTTCACATAAATAAAAAATATCGTCAAGTTCAATAAATTAGATCTTAATTATGACCTCTAAAGTTATCAAAACACTCCCATCAAAATAACAGAAGTAAAGGGTCTAGATTTACAATATTAGTAGAAATCCCATTTCATTGTTTTGACTCCCGATTGAAACTTTTTCTCAAAACTACCAATAACCTACTGCAATGTACAAAACTACAGCGAAATTAAAATTTGTTCAATAGCACGAAACCCAGTTCCTCCATAATCAAGTATAACCATTGTGTATCTATGCATTAACTGTTAAACTATCTGAATTTCAACTATATAATTAAACTATTTTCTTTTAGTTCGTCGAATTTCTCCCTTTTTTGATATTCGATCACTAATGTATTTATTTGTGAGGACGTGTTTCGGATTTTCAGGTTTAAAATAAGTGAAAGCCAAAAAACTTAATACTCACTTATACTCGTACTTAAACTAAACTAGCCATTTTCAGATATATATACCAGAGTATAAATTTTTAAGCAGACCCAAAGTTTTTGTTTCTAATATTAAACCAACTTTGTTTTATAATAAAGATTAATTTTAGAGGAGGAACTATCAAAAAACCCTTCTAATTATATATCTGCATCGTATAAGAAACACATATTCCGAATTTCATCGACACAAATATGCATTTATATTGGAAAATACAATGTAAAATGAAAAAAAATATGACCTTTATTTTGATTATCACGACTAAAAAGCAATTCGGTTTCGCACATTTGGGCGTTGTATAAGCAAAATTGTTGGAAATAGATAGAAAACGTGGAAGTAAATTCGTTCGGAAGTAAATATAATTGGTTTTCAAATTGTTCTCAATACCGAAGAAAAGTTAGTTTGGAAGATTGTTTATTTTAATTGATGATGAAATATATGATAAAAAATTGCTCCGTTAATGCTTTTCAGAAGAATAAATAATTGCTCCAGGTCACAATCATTGGTTACTAAAAGCTGGATTTTAAAAACTTGGATTGTTGAAAAACAAACTAAAACTAAAAACCGCCTGTTTGGTATTTGGTATAAGTACCTTCTGCATAAACTTTCATACTAATTAAGTGAAATGACGTTATTTAAAATGCTTTTATTAAAATGATTAACAAAAACAAATACTTATTTTTAATTAATTACCTATTTATTTATTAAATAAACTTATTAAATTTAAAATTTCGATTGTTGAGTAACTCTATAATTTCTCATACATACTTAGTCAACCCTTTTCATTCTTTTAGGGTAGGAATTTTCAAAAAAAAAATCTTATCACATGCATACTTTTTGTAAGGAATACATCGAATATTAAAATTTCATCAGTCAGAGGGGGTTTATAAATACACGATTTTATATATGTGCGGTTTTAAAAACGTATTTACTTTAAGTTTTATAAATATTATTATTATTTTTACTAATATTATTACTTTTTTTCGTTAATATTTCCTTACTGAACAACCCTAAGGATCTATTTACAATAATTTTATAAAAAATAAAAAAAAGTTTACTGTAAGATTCAAACCCACGTCTTTGTAATTATAATTATAATTAAGAGCATCAGATTGTCAGATACGTAAACCATTACGCTATTTACATCAACTATGTGTTTTATATATATATATAAACGTTTATATTTCAAAGAGGCAATTTTGTGGGCTTAATTTGAATTTACTGTGCTTTTTATCCGTTCAACTTAAAAATATTTTTACAGATTATTTTCTAAATTTTAATTACATTTCCAATGATATATAACTCGCCTGTCTAAAGTTTTTTTTTTTCATCTTTAGGGAATACGTTACTTTATTATTTTTTAGGAATGCTAAGTACCTTAACATATGTGGGAAATTGTGTTGTATCTTAATACCAAATTTCATTAAATTCAGTTGTTCCGTTCTTTAGTTCAATCGGGACACACAGACAGAAAAAAAATTAAAAATGTTAAATTTGGAATAAGGACCTCTTGAAACAAATATTTACTCTAAAATTGGGTTAAAAATCGAAATGTACAGACAGACGTAAGTATTTTATATATTATATTATTTATAGATATACAAAAAAAATCCTTCTAAATCAATCCAAACAATAGTTATAACGGTTTTTGTAAGAGTAATTAGACTCTCATTACTTCATTGTTGAAACAGCAAAAACGGCCATAGTTTTGATTCGGTTGAGGAACAAACGAATTTTTTTGCGGATTCTTCCGTGTGCTGGTCTCTAGCTGGTATCGGTTGAATTTTCGTTCGTATCTCAACCGAAAAGAAAATAAAGTTTTCCGGCAATTACAGGTTTTCCTTGGGAGATTTTCCATATCCAACAACGGTTGAGAATAGCTATTGTGTCATTGAGAATTGTATTGATAAAATTTTTCTTCTAACTCAATCCCAACAGTAGTTATGATGGTTTTGTAGTAGTAGTTAGAATCTAATTACCTACTTATTTGCAGTTTAAACAAAAAAGTAATGAGAGCCTAATTACCCATAAAAAAACCATCATAACTACTGTTGGGATTGAGTAAGAAGGAAACCTTTTTCGGTACAATCCTCAACAACGCAATAACTAGGTTGTACCGTAGTTAGATTTGGAAAATCTCTTAAGAAAAACCAGTAGTAGCTGGAAAACTCTATTTTCTTTCCAGTTGAGGTACGAACGAAAATTCAACCAGTACTAAAAACTAGAAACCAGCTCCGGGAGAATCCGCAAAGAAATTCATTTGTACCTCAACAGAATCGAAATTATGACCGTTTTGCAATTACAACAATGAAGTAATTAGAGTCTAAGTACTTTTACAAAAACCGTTATAGCCTTTGTTTGAATTAAGTTAAAAGGAATTTTTTTTTGGTATATGTTTCTATGTACTAACATCCAAATTGCACTGCAATATAATTGTTTTATATTTCAGTTGAAAAAAAAAATAACAGTCGTTATAAAATTCAATAATGGAATAAGTGAATTTACAAAATCGTTCATGACCTTTTTTGGGTTAAAGTAAGAAAACAAATTTTTTTCGGTACAATGCTCTACGTGTCAAGGCTCATCTATGGCCGTTAAATTTTTTGAAAAATTAACAATGGGGGGCTATCTTTAAATTTTTAAAAATTTAGTAACTTTTTTTGGTCAAGATACAAACGAAAACTTTTTCGGCACAATCAAGTACAAACAAAAGTCCACTAAAAATTAATTTAAAATTTCAATTTGTAAAAGTTGGGTGCTAATTTGACAGAGGTATTTTCGTATAGTAATTTCTTTCTTACATTGAAATAATTTTATAATTGAAGAAAGTAAAAACGACTAATTAAAAGGTAATAAAAGAAAATTTGATTTTTTTTTTTTTTAATTACAAAATACTTTAATCAATATTTAATCAATCTTATTTTTCGACAATTTTTCTATAAAAAAATTTGCTAAGTTATTAAATGGTTGCTCCACGCACAAAAATAATGGAACTGCTAAAAGTATGGATCCCAAAAGATCACCACAAGCTTTATAGATCTGAAATACATACAAGGCATGCATAAAATTTCCAGAATCATAATATAGCGTTTTTTTTACAATTTCTGTAAGTCGAAAATATTCCGGTTTTCTCATGGACCCATCAATAAACAATTGAAATTGGAAATGAATCACAACAATACAGTAGCTCAATCGAGCCAATGGCGACCAAAAATCGGCTGTTAAAATTTGATTTAAAATTCCTTAAAATCAAAAATTTTATCCATATCTCTTTTCAAGCAACTGTTTCATATTATTATGTACCTCCATGTTGGAAATGACAAATAAAAATAATCCAGCAAATGCTTAAATTCCAAAATATTTTATGGAAAATTAAGTAAAACGTATCATAAATTAAATTGTACTCATACGTTTGTTGGTTGAACAAATAAGAAAAATAAATTATCAAGAAGAATCCAATGCAAATCGTTACCCCTACAAACACTTGTAGTCTCTGGAAAACCAAAAAGAAAAACTAATGAAAAATTTTAATCAAAGATAAAACCTTTGTTATCTTACTCATACATTTATTATATTAGTTCACTATCTAACCTTAGTCAAAGTAATTGTCTTTCCTTTTAAACGATGAAGTATATAGCCCATCGCAAAACCTATTAACCAACTACTTGCACGAACATGTGTCGGATAATAAATCCTACTATCTCTATAAGCAATCTCTTCAACCCTAAAAAATCAATGAAAGATAACAATTCAAAAAGAAACGATATGATAATCCAATGCCATTTACGTTCCAACAAAAAGACCAGCTGGAAATTCATTGACAACAATTGTATACATTGTCATTAGTGTTGTAAGTAACAAAAATGTTATGTAAAGAAAAATGGAAACTTTGTAGAATTTATGGTGGATCGCCAAAATTAAAATTGGGGCTGTTAAAAACAGTTGGAAATCAGTGTTGATGTGCCAAGTTGTTTCCATACACTAAAATAAAATAATTTGTATCATTAACAGTACTTCATAATCGATTACCATTGTTTAAAACAAGACCACCACTTATGGATGTTCAAAGCAAAACACCTATGGGTCAGTCCAATTCAGTCGGTCCAGCACTGGTCGCTTGATTATTTTTTTTTACTCTGATTTTTTTTCCTGTCACCCCAACATGTTGGTAGTTCAAATTCATCATTGTTTTAATTTTATTGTATTTAGTTTTCCGGTGGTAGCCATATTAGTTTTACTAGGCGCAGACATTTTCGCACTTTTAAGGATTGGCGGAAACTTGATTACCTCAGACCCCATTTGTCCTATCAAAATGAAATTAAAAGCAGTGTGTTCATGAAAATATTAGCTATAAGGTTGAATAAGACGTTTTCACCTAAATTTAATTCTACGGGGTGAAATTTCAGCCTAAATTTTTAGCTCTCATTTGTAAAAACTCCAATTTTCACGGAAAGATTGTGAAACAAGGGCAAGATTCTACACGTTAAAACTTTTTTTACAAATAATTAGGTACTAGTTGTATTCAAAAACAAAATTTGAAGTCTGAGACTTTAAGCCTTTTTAAAATAAAAAATATTAAAATTTGGAAATTTTCAAGATTTGCAATTTTCTGAGCTCAATATCTCTGGTGGGAAACCAGATAAAAATTTGAAATATCACCTCATTATAGTACTGTATGATAGTATTATGCATCTAAAATTTGGAGTTTGAGATTTGACTAGGAGCAGAGGTATTGCAAGCACAAAATGTCAAAATAATGCATACTTCAGTAGGTGAATATAATGTATTTGACCATTTAAAATGTGACATACACTTGGCAAAAAGGGCATTTTACACAAAACAACATATACTCTGAGCTAACTGTTATTCATATCTTAAATTTAAAACATATACTTCTTTCTGAAAGCTAATAATGTATGTAGGTACCCATAGTCATCAACTAATCTTGTTGTTCGACAAAGAGCTAAGAGATCTCATCACACAGTTAAAGAACTTTTTAGATTGTTCTTCACAAGTACCCATGTCATAAGGTGCAAAAAAATTCCTTTTTGACAAGCCTACACACAAGATAAAGATCACGAAACTATAAAGAAAGTTACCCATACTTATAATTTGGTAAATAAAGATTTTGTGGTAAAAAAATGTTGCCAAAGTGTACTGCTGGAAACTTTTAAAGATAAAAATTATTAAACAAAATTTGCTCGTCTTAACACAATAAATCAATAAAAAATTGTGTCTGAAAAATTGTGACTGAAAAATTATGTTTGAAAAAAACATTTTAATATACACAAAGGTAAATTAAACATTATATCCGATTGTTCAAAGCAAAATTGTACGTGAAGTTCTTTAACTGTGTGATGAGATCTCTCAGCTCTTCGTCGAACACCAAGATAAGTTGATGACTATGGGTACCTACATACATTATTAGCTTTCAGAAAGAAGTATATGTTTTAAATTTAAGATATGAATAACAGTTAGCTCAGAGTATATGTTGTTTTGTGTAAAATGCCCTTTTTGCCAAGTGTATGTCACATTTTAAATGGTCAAATACATTATATTCACCTACTGAAGTATGCATTATTTTGACATTTTGTGCTTGCAATACCTCTGCTCCTAGTCAAATCTCAAACTCCAAATTTTAGATGCATAATACTATCATACAGTACTATAATGAGGTGATATTTCAGATTTTTATCTGGTTTCCCACCAGAGATATTGAGCTCAGAAAATTGCAAATCTTGAAAATTTCCAAATTTTAATATTTTTTATTTTAAAAAGGCTTAAAGTCTCAGACTTCAAAGTTTGTTTTTGAATACAACTAGTACCTAATTATTTGTAAAAAAAGTTTTAACGTGTAGACTCTTGCCCTTGTTTCACAATCTTTCCGTGAAAATTGGAGTTTTTACAAATGAGAGCTAAAAATTTAGGCTGAAATTTCACCCCTTAGAATTAGATTTAGGTGAAAACGTCTTGCTACAACCTTATAGCTTATATTTTCATGAACACACTGCTTTTAATTTCATTTTGAAAGGACAAATAGGGCCTGAGATAATCAAGTTTCCGCCAACCCTTAAAAGTGAGAAAATGTCTGCGCCTAGCAAAACTAATATGTCCACCACCGGAAAACTAAAAACAGTAAAATTAAAATAATGATGAATTTGAACTACCTACATGTTGAGGTGATAGCACACACAAAATTATTTTTTTTTAAAATGGTGGAGCAACCATTTCATTTATTTTTGGACCACTTCATTTGGACTGACCCCTATATACATTGAAATCAGTTGAAAACATCCAGACAGCGTTTTTGTTGCAGACCTGTGTTCAGTGGCGTAGCTAGGAAACCAAGGGCCCTGGGGCAAATTAAAAATTGGGGCCCCACTGCTATGTAAACTGATTAGGTTTTATCAAATAAAAATATGAAATATACAAATACTTTAAAAATGCTAAGCTACTTAAGCTCTTTTTTGTGCACTGCAGAGCAGGTAATAAAAATATTAAACAGTAAAAACATAAATTACAATGATTACTTGGTGTAGGTTTGGCTAATAAAACGAAATAGACAAGATTCAAGGGTTTATTATATAAAGGTCGGGCCCACCAACTGACTAAATAACAATTATATTTACAATTTTTTCCTAGCTTTAGTTTTCGCAAAAGTATCAATGACTTCGTTTAAATCCAGGCTTAATGTGGTTTTGTTTTCAATTGCTATTAGCGATAAATATCGGAGTCGAGTTTGGCCCATATTATTTCTTAAATAATTTGTTATTATTTTTAATTTGCTAAATGACCTTTCAGCTGCTGCAGAAGTAACAGGAATTGTAAAGAATTATAACATCGCTGTTAATACTTCCGTTAGGTCGCATTCTAGCACTCCACGTTTGCTCATTATTTCCTTACATAATTGGTGAACTTCCAACTGAATTTCCAAAAGTTCAGTTCGATCGAGATTTCTGGTAAGGATTTGAGGGCCCCCTGAGCTTGAGGACCCTGGGGCATTGCCACGCCTAACCCCTAGGTAGCTACGCCACTGCCTTTGTTATGAAATTAAACTCTAGTTCATTTTATACATTTGGTGGCCTTGCTTTTCGGAAATAGCGAACATACGGTTCCATGAAATAAATTTTGAGTTAATAAAATTGCCGACCAAAACCATTCGTTACAAGGATCTAAAACTCGCTGTTTCATTTCCAGCCAAAATGGACCAGATCCCAAATGTTCAAAACACAACTGCTGAATCCAAATTGTAAATAAAATAACTGGGGCCAATCTAAAAAAAAAACAGACATGAGAATTTTTAATCGGAATATAAGGAACTAAAGCATCATGGACGAATGCTAAAGGGTCAGTCCAAATGAAGTGGTCCAAAAATAAATGAAATGGTTGCTCGACCATTTTAAAAAAAATAATTTTGTGTGTGCTTTCACCTCAACATGTAGGTAGTTCAAATTCATCATTATTTTAATTTTATTGTTTTTAGTTTTCCGGTGGTGGCCATATTAATTCTACTAGGCGCAGACATTTTCGCACTTTTAAGGGTTTGCGGAAACTTGATTATCTCAGGCCCTATTTGTCCTATCAAAACGAAACAAAAAGCAGCCTAAATTTTTAGCTCTTGTTTGTAAAACTCCCATTTTCACGGAAAGATTGTGGAGGAAGGGAAAGAGTCTACACGTTGAAACTTTTTTTACAAACAATTAGATACTAATTGTATTCAAAAACAAAATTTGAAGTTTGAGACTTTTAGCCTCTTCTAAAAAAAAATACAAAATTTGGAAATTCTCAAAATTTGCATTTTTCTGAGCTCAATATCTCTGGTGGGGGACCAGATAAAAATCTGAAATATCTTCTCATTATAGTATTGTAAGATAGTATTATGCACCTAAAATTTGGAGTTTGAGATTTGACTAGGAGCAAAGATATAGGAAGCACAAAATGTCAAAAACACATACTTCAGTGGGCATAGCCATCAGCACATACATATATAAAATAAAATAGTATACTATCATTAAATCAATGCACTTTAGATAATATTTACACAACATAGTTTCAATTATAATACTATGATAATACTAGATAATAGTATATTACCATTACTATAGATAATAGTATAATATTATGTAATGCAATTGAACATTTTGATTGTGTATGTGGAGTAAAACTTAAGGAGATCTAGCAATTTAATTCATGTTTTATCTAAATCAAATTTTGTGCCCAGAGGAAATGTTAGAATTTTGCAATAAACACCTTTCTGGCATTAAATATGTATATGTTAAAAGTGA
This sequence comes from Sisyra terminalis, assembly GCA_958496175.1. NCBI lineage: Eukaryota > Metazoa > Arthropoda > Insecta > Neuroptera > Sisyridae > Sisyra > Sisyra terminalis. Next base: position 11,958,096 of record OY292274.1, read on the forward strand.
GGATGTGGCCAAACACGGAGTTGAATTGAGAACTGTTTACCTGTCTCTAAAACTCAGTCATACCACAAATATATTCCCATAAATGATACCGTTATAAGGTGCTACCTAACTTCAATTTCTGAGAATTTTGAAGATACTACTTGAAGGTACTAGTACCAAAAGCTGTCACATTGTCCTTCCAGAAAAAAGACATAGTTGACATACATATATGAAAAGCAATGGTACCTTGGAGTTATTGAGGAAATTAGTATCGAAAATAATGATCTGAAAATTCACTTTTATGAGCCCGCTGGACCATGAACCACTTTCAAAATTTCAAGAGCAGACAAAACCTGGGTACCTGTGAAGAACATTCTTAACTTGTGTACATAACTTGTGTAAAATGCCCTTTTTGCCAAGTGTATGTCACGTATTAAATGGTTAAATACATTATATTCACCTACTGAAGACTGCATTATTTTGACATTTTGTGCTAGCAATACCTCTGCTCCTAGTCAAATCTCAAACTCCAAATTTTAGATGCATAATACTATCATACAGTACTATAATGAGGTGATATTTCAGATTTTTATCTGGTCCCCCACCAGAGATATTGAGCTCAGAAAATTGCCAATTTTGAAAATTTCCAAATTTTGTTATTTTTTATTTTAAAAAGGCTTAAAGTCTCAGACTTCAAATTTTGTTTTTGAATACAACTAGTACCTAATTGTTTGTAAAAAAAGTTTTAACGTGTAGACTCTTGCCCTTCTTTCACAATCTTTCCGTGAAAATTGGAGTTTTTACAAATGAGAGCTAAAAATTTAGGCTGAAATTTCACCCCTTAGAATTAGATTTAGGTAAAAACGTTTTATTACAACCTTATAGCTTATGTTTTTATGGACACACTACGTTCAGTTTCATGTTGATTGGACAAATAGGGCCTGAGAAAATCAAGTTTCCGCAAAACTAAAAACAATAAAATTAAAATAATGATGATTTTGAACTACCAACATGTTGGGATGACTGCAAAAAAAAAAAAAACAGATTTAAAAAAAATTATCAAGCGAAATTGTCCAATTCAGTAGGTCCAGCACTGGTCAGTGCTGGACCTACTGAATTGGACTGACCCTAAATATATGAGTAATAGTTAGTTGTGTTTTATAATTATTGATGTAAGGATCAAAATATTGAATAACATGAATTGGACTGTACCTGAAATATCGCCGTAAGTAAAACCATTTAATTGAAAATCTTCCTGTGTTTTCGATTTTCAATAGAGTATTATAAGACAATAACAAACCACTTATAACGAAGAAAGTATCAACCGCCAAAAGAGCGTTCCATATAAAAAATGCATTGAAAGTGAGATACCACTGAAAATGTTTCATATGTAGAAACTGCAAATGCAATGATCTTCAGAATGAAATTATTTAATTACAAACTTTGGTAAAATCCTCAAAATTAACCACAGCATTTTCTGGAATTTGATCGTATCGATGTAGAAGGACAATCCATGTTAAACTTAAGAATTTCAAGCCATTCAAACAACCGATTATTTCTATAGATTTTTTAAATTCTCCATTGATTAAAATGCCTATGTTGCGAATCAGCGAAAAGTTGGAAAAAAATTGTTGGAATTCTGTAAAGAAAAAGTAAATTTAATTTTGGAAAAGACTCGATAGACAAATTAAAATGTGCAGAATGTTTAGAATTTTATAAATTTTTTTCTTGAAGATTTTTGTTCAATTTTTTTCTTACTTTCAAACTTGAAATAGTCATGTATCGTTCCCCACAAAATAAGTACAAAAAGATATGCGAAAATAAATCTGGAACACAATTGCATATTAAAGAGTAATAAATGAGCAATATGATTTTATAACGCACATAATTAGAAGATCTTTGACATTCCATTGCACATATTCATCAAAAACACAAAAAGAATCATCTGCATATATTCGCACGCCTTTTTCCATATACTTTTTCAAGTGATCAACATTTTGGTAAAAAATTTGATTGATATTGCAACTCTTCATTAGACAATACGACCAAAGCAGAATCATGTCTTCATCCGTATCATCATATTCCATTACTTTTCTTTGCTCATCCATTTTTTCCGAAAAAACAATGTTTTTTGGAATAATAATATTGATCTTACAGTATTTCCCTTCCATATGTTTTTGATAGGTGAATGATTGAAAACAACCATCGAAATCGCCAAAATTGAAAATATTTCCTCGATACAAACCAGATTGCAGTTTCGATGAAGAATCATACACTAAACAAAAGTAAAATTTTTTATTTACTTCAAACCAAACATTTCATTGAAAACACTGAAATAGATTTTTTCAAAACCGGCTGAATTATAAAATTATAATTTATTTAAAGCGTTTCACCAATTATTTACAATGTTTTCATAGATAAATTTTAATTAGTCTTCCAGTTGATAGATGAATTCTAGTAAACAAGAAGAGTTCTTTCAGTATTATGAAAAACTAACTAATAAACTGATATCCATTTTTTTTTTGTTACTTATATAATTCAATGGAAATTATTTATACTTATTTTAATAAAATGTATAAAACATTGCATTCTAATAGTTTATTTATCTATAAATGCTTCAGCTACAAAAAAATTTCGATTAACTAAAAACTATACCGAAAAAAGTTACTTAGTCGTACTTTGTACAGCCCATCTTTGATTGTTAAGAAAATCTTCGAAAAATAGTTCCAAATCCCTCTTGCAAGAATATTCACTAGTTACATTTGATTTTTCGTCGGTGATTAAATAATTATAATGATTTTTTAAAAGTTTATATACACTTATATCCTCCCAAAGTTGACGTATAAAAATTATGTCCGGCGTTGCTTCTTTCAAACCAAGCCCACAACAAATAAGTAGACATAAACTTATAAAAAATAGCATTGTTTTATAAAAAGCACCAACTAAACAAAAACTTTGGCCTTCCATCACCACACTCACTAGAATTGCCATCAAATATATTCAATCACTTGCTTCCGCTTTAAATTTATATATTGAGTTGTATGATTTGTTAAATGGATGGCCTCTCATCATTAGGAATTGACTGATATCCACATGTTCAACTAAACTTTTTGCTATTTTAAACAAATTTAAGCTAATTATTTATAGTTTAAACAACTTTATTATTATTAAAGAACTACAATTTTCCGTGACAAAATTTTTAATTCATTAATTTTTTGAGGATCATACACCCTAAACATTTTAAGGGTCATTACTTTAGACAAACACAAGAAACGTAATTTAAATAGTAGATTCATAGAATTGAATTTGAAATTCAAAAATAAATTTTCCTTTTAAATAAGTTTCAATTCCAGATGTATAAATAGCAATAGAATCAGGATCACGGATAATTGGAAAAAATTGTTAAATCAGTTTAAACTTTCATTGATTGACAACGTTTCGTTTTTATTCTTAAGACTTTATCAAGCTCTCAACTATAAAGTCTTAAGAATAAAGACGAAACGTTGCCAATCAATGAAAGTTTAAACTGATTTAACTATTTTTATCTAATTACCCGTAATCCTGATTCTATTGCTGTTAAAGAGTCTAGCAGGATCCACATGGCGAGTTGGCCCCCAAATAGGAACCTATGTTGAAACTTATGATAAAATATCGGTTTGATATACAAACACATTTTATATACTTTTCGCGACCCAATTCCTCGTTGACCTTGAGATATGGACAAAAAATGTCCCCCCGTATGGCTATTTTTTAAAGTTATATATCTCAAAAACTAATTAAGCTAGAGAAGTGAAACCAACGCGACACTTTTGATTATTTTACAGAATATATCATATATTTTTTTGAAATTTTTAGAAAAAGAAATATACAAAAAAAAACCAAAAAACAAATGAAATCATTTTATTTTATGTGTTCTTTGAAAATGACAATCACAAAAAAAATATATTTTATGCTTCTACATGAGCCCTATTACTCATAAAAATTGCAATAAAAATAGTTGGTGAAACACTTTGAAAAAGATTGAAATGTGATGTACGCCTAATTATGCACCTTGGTTTTATTTTTTTTCGAAGTGTTTCACCAACTTTTTTTTCACAAAACTTCAATAAAAAATAGGCAACATATAGAAGCAAAACATATATTATTTTCATAATTGCAAGTATAAGGAAACATAAAAAAAAATAATTAATATTTTTTGTTTTTTTTTATATTTACTCTTATGATGATTACTTTCAAGATAAAAATAGTTGATCCCAAAGGAAAAAAAAAACAACTAGTTTTCAATTTTTATTAAAATAAGAATAAAAAAAACTTATCGTCACTGCTATAATTTATTACAACTGGAATATTATGAACCTAATATAATTTAGTTAGTATCTCGTAGGACGCAGAATTCTGGATAATTAATGTGCATATGAAAAATAACAAATAAAATTTGTTGCACGAGAACAATATCTCACTGTAAAGTTTCTATTGGAGAATCACAGGATTAACAAAAAATACTGTTGCAATCTTTACCATTCGAAATATAATCTAATATCTATCTAAATACAATATAAATTAATTTTACTTCTACCCTAATGATATTAGGTGCTTTTCAAGGTGTTGCACCAATTATTTTTTCACGCAATTTTTATAAATTATAGTACTCATGTAGAAGCATAAAATATATTTTTTTCGTGATTGTCATTTTCAGAGAACACATAAAAAATTATTTCAAATGTTTTTTGGATTTTTTTGTATATTTTTTTTTCTTAAAATTTCAAAAAAATATATGATATACTTTGTAAAATAATTTACAGTCTTGCGTTAGTTTCACTTCTCTAGCTTAATTAGTTTTGGAGATATATAAATTTGAAAAATAGCCATGCGGGGGGACATTTTTGCCCATATCTCAAGGTCAAAGAGGAATTTGGTCGCGAAAAGTATATAAAATGTGTTTGTATATCAAACCGATATTTTAACATAAGTTTCGACATAGGTTCCTATTTGGGGGCCAACTCGCCATATGGATCCTGCTAGACCCTTTATTGATATAATCAATAAATTTATAGATCTTTTAAAGACTTGAATTGGTGAAACACTTCGAAAAAAAATAAAACCAAGGTACACTATTAGGCGTAGATCACATTTTATTTTTTTCAAGGTGTTGCACCAACTATTTTTTCGCGAAATTTTTATGAGTTATAGTGCTCATGTAGAAGCATAAAATATATTTTTTTCGCGATTGTCATTTTCAGAGAACACATAAAAAAAAATATTTCATTTGTTTTTTGGATATTTTTTTCTAAAAAATTCAAAAAAATATATGATACACTCTATAAAATAATCTACAACCTCGCGTTGGTTTTAATTCTCAAGCTTAATTAGTTTTTGAGATATATAACTCTGAAAGATAGCCATGCGGGGGGACATATTTGTCCATATCTCAAGGTCAAAGAGGAATTTGGTCGCGAAAAGTGTATAAAATGTGTTTGTATACCAAGCCGATATTGTAGCATAAGTTTCGACATAGGTTCCTATTTGGAGGCCAACTCGCCATGTGGATTTGCTAGACCCTTTTCTCTTTGAAATTTTAAAAATTGACATTATTTATTGTTATTTAAAAACCTTAGTTGTTTTGAATTTTTTAGTTCTTTTAAGCATTGAAATCTATTTATTGTTTGAGTTTATTAACTTTTTATGAAAACATTTAATAATATTTCGATTATTAGATCTTAAAATTATCAATTACCAACAATTTAAACATGAAAATAATAAAATACTTCTCATTTTATGGAAACTTTTAATGAGGTTCTTTATCAAAATTTTATATTCCCATTGTATTAAAAATATTTTATAAACAATACTTTTATGTAACACAAATATCACTTTTAAACAAACTTAACTTTAAGACGTGTATCTCGTATTTCATTATAAATACAATTAAGAGTATATACAAAAACACATTACTTTATTGAAAGTATAAACTTATTAACCATTAAGTCTTTTATGTTTTCTTTGGAGAATGTCCTAAAAAAAATAATACAAATGAAAATTTTACTACTAAAAAATTAAAATTTTTTGCTTACCGTCAAATATAAGTTTTCCAATTGTAATAAATGGAGCTTCGAACATTAAATAAAGAGGAATGGAAAATAAAATTGACGTTACAAAATCGCCCCAAAATCGATACAACTGTAATTAAAAAAATATGTAGGGTTCAGTTTTTTCCTTCTTATATGGTAATTTTACGAGAATTTATACAACTATAAAGATAAATAATTAATAATGTTCTTGGGAAACTGGACTCAAATAATAAGATTTATTATTTGTAATTAGTAAAATTTGTAATTTGGTTTTGAACAACATGCATTGTTATTATATTTTAGTTCTCCTGAAGAAGTTGCAAATAAATAGCAACGAAACTTTGAGATAATTTGAAAATTTAATATCTTATTATTTGAGTCCAAGTTCCCAAGAACATTATTAAGTATTTACCACACCATGGATGAGAGCAACCAGGATTATACAGATAAACATAGACTTATGTAAGTAATTAAGTATTTATGTATAGGTGAGCTAAATATTTTATATTTTACCAGTTCAGCAGCAGAAAATGTTGGCACAAATTTTCGAGCAGCATCCATAAATGCTTGAATCGAAAAATGGACCACAAATATACAATATGATAGGCGACTCACAGGTTGCCATAATGGAGACGACAAAAAATTATTGATTATACCTAAAATGAAACACAAATTGGTACTTTATTTCTCTTTAAAGCTTCAAGTGCCCTAACAAAAGTTTTATAGGAGGGTAATCATTTTATTTTTTTTCAGAATTGATGAAACTATTATGATATTCAAGAAAATGGAGAGTTTTTTAGTCAATACAAAAATTAATTTTATAATCGGAAACAAACATCTACCTCCATAATCATGAGCACATGCAATAATCATCCAACTGACGGCGAAAGCCCACAACGAACGACTAAATACCAGATAAAAAGCATCCAAAATAGGAACTACTGTATAATCATTTTGAACAAAAGGAAACATTCCAAAAACAACTCCCAAAACCGTCGCAACAGCAAATATCCAAAGCACAGCATTTAATTTCTGCAATAAAATAAACAATAATTTGAGAGGAAATTTAATAGAAAACCAAATATCTGACATTGGAAATCCACAGTTTTTGTCCTCGCAATCGATGCAAAATAAAACCACAACCGATCCCAATTAAATAGGGCGCAAAACGAGTGTGGGTTGTAAAATACGAGTTCAATTCACGATTGGAGATAATTTGTGGTCTGTAAAAAAATGAACCAGAAATTAACAGTCCTTGCCAATGCAAATAATTCACTTACGTTCCCTTAGAAATTCCTGCTGGCCATTGATTTATCCAAACGATTGCAAATACAGTGGACCATGCCATAACTAAGGCTGTTATCAATACACACACACCAAATTTGCCATATTTCCACAAAGGATATATAATTATTGGAGATAACCAAAACATTTGCATATCGGCAGCAAGGTACCAAGCTTGAGGAATGCACTTCAAAAAAATAATAAAAGCAATCATAAAAGAGATATACCATCACAATTTGTATTAATAGTACGAATTCATATTTTTTCTCCATCGACCATATTTTATCATCATTTTCTAGTATCTACAATATTATTTTTTCTTTTCACTTTTAATTTTAATCTTAGGTTTTTAAAATTCTACAGCTTATATTAGGAAGAAAGATTTTTTATCAGTACCATTTAAAACATAACAGAATCTTTAAATTTCGATTAAGCGTTAAAAAAATTAAGATATTTAAAATCAATGAGATATATTAAATCATTGGCCCTCAAAATGACAAAAGATAAAAACTTAAATATATATTTTGTAAATAAAATATATTTTTGAGGAATTAGTTTATTCATATCCTTAGATTTATGTCACGTATTTGTTTGTTATATGTAGATGTAGCCTAGACTGATTAAAAAAAAAATGATGATTTTTTTTTTCTTAATTATATCGAAAATATTGTTGGGAATGACAAAAAAAAATATGTGAAAGTTTAAGCTCTTATTATTAATATTAAGAGGTGCCACATCGCAAATTTCGATTTTCCGTTTAAATAACATGGGAACAATATTTTATTGCACTTTGGAATTTTATAGCTCACGTTGGTGACAATATTTGGGAATGACCAAGGTAATATTCTTGTAGAAAATTGAACGATCTACAAAAAAGGGTGATTACAAGTTTTTGATATATTTATTCCTTCAAAAGTTATTCGAGGTCAAACTTGAACTAAAGAGAAATTTTAATATTTTTTCAATTTTTTGACGCAACCATCAATTTTATGGGATAATTTTATAGGACATTTTTTGTAGAGCACTTTTTTTTCTATAACTTATCTCTATAAAAGTTTTTGATATTTTTCACAGGTTCTAAATTATTTGCATTAAACTGAAAATATTCGTAATTTTATTGTTTTAAATTAATATTCTTTGAATTATTATATTTTTAAGATAAAAATATTTTTTTTATTTTAATTAAATAACTTAGGACCTGTGAAAAATATCAAAAACTTTTATGGAGCTAAGTTATAGAAAAAAAGTGCTTTACAAAAAATGCCGTATAAAATTTTCTCATAAAATTGATGGTTGCGTCAAAAAATTGAAAAAATATTAAAATTTCTCTTTAGGCCAACTTTGACCTAAAATAACTTTTGAAGGAATAAATATATCAAAAACTTGTAATCACCCTTTTTTGTAGATCGTTCAATTTTCTACAAGAATATTACCTTGGTCATTCCCAAATATTGTCACCAACGTGAGCTATAAAATTCCAAAGTGCAATAAAATATTGTTCCCATGTTATTTAAACGGAAAATCGAAATTTGCGATGTGGCACTTCTTAATATTAATATTAAGAACTTAAACTTTCACAGAATTTTATTTTTGTCATTCCCAACAATATTTTCGATATAATTAAGAAAAAAAGCATAATTTTTTTTGAATCAGTCTAATGTAGCCTAATGACATAAAATATAAAGTTTTTTTTTTATTGAATTTATAATCTTCAAAGAAAAAATTCGTTGAAAAGCATTTTATATACAGTGGATAGAGTAAGGTATGTTTTAGATTTAAAATATTTTGGGTATTACAACAGTTATACCCTCTCCCATTTACTAGTTTTCATATAGTTGTAAAAGATTTGGATAATGTTTAATGTACAATTGTATTCAATTGACAAAATATTTACCATCGGATTTGGATTTACATAGTTTTGAATATATAATAAAGTTGTCCACCAATGATCTCGGCAAGGATTGTTTAGAAATTCCTCTGTATAATTCCACATTGGACCAGAACCCAAATAGGGCACTACTGTTAACTGAATAACAATAATTCCAATGAGAGCTGGAGTTAATCTAAAAAATAGATAAATTGTAATGAATTAATCTCCGTCAAATAAATTATTTAATTAGTTTACTAAGGTAATTAAAGTTTGAACTCACCTTAAGTATCGATATAAATATAAATGTAATAAATTGACTTTTTTCATTTTATCCAAATGTTTCAGTAGAGAATATGTGAGACATAAACCACTAAATAAAAAAAATGAATCAACAACAACAGTGCTTCCAAGAAACATCATTCCATTTGGAGATTTCATCCACTGAAATATTATTAAGACCGATTACGAATCATTATTTTTAAATTTAATTATAATTTCGTCGAATATTATTATTCAAATCAAAGGCTTCAGCAGAAAATATTCAAGAAAAGTAACATTTTTCACAAAGGAACTCTTAAGAGACGTATAGTTCATCAAACCAGTTTAATCTAAAATGTAAAGAAACGATTTCTTCCATCACTTTTTACCAGTTTTTAAATTTTAATATGATTTTAATAATTGAAATCAAAATGTTAGTGATTCCAAAAGCGATTGTTTCTCGTGGCGGTAACCAATATTGAAGCCTATGTACAAAAACAATAATGATCTCATTAAATAATGTCCAAACCTTATCAAAATCTAATAAATTTGTATGTGGTAAATACAAAGTTTTTTCAAATCGATGTCCATAAATAACCCAAGCTGTACTCAAAACACGAAATCCATGAACACAGGTGATAACATTCATATTTTCATTAGCCAAATTAAGTTTTGTCAAATATTTTCCATTTGAAAATGATGAAAATGCCAACAGCACTCGATTATCAATTTTATCTAACAAAAAAAAATATCAATTGCAAAAAATTTTGAGTCTCAACTCATTAGCTTGAAGAAGAAATACCTTTGATGGTTCCTCGAGATCGCTTCCAATCATACCAGGAACAGAGTCCAACAAAGGACAAATAAACAAATAACAATAAACTGGAAAAAATATCGTTTTACTTTCATATAATTCAACAGTGTTTAGACTCAATTCTATCGGCATAATTATTCAAATAAATCTTCCAGCCCAAAATAGTCTTGGGGAACTTAATTCGGTTACAAATTTTCATTGTTAACAAATCTTGTAAGTAATTATTGAATTTAATATTTATTTTTTTTACATTGATAGTTTAGTTTTTTAACTGATTTATTTATAAATGATAGATTTGTCCTCTTTTGATCTCTTTTTTTATATTTTTTCTGGTTTTCTTACTTATCAGAATTCAGATTTTTCACACTTTAACTTGTACACGATTTTAAACCAATTTTTATAATATTGATATAACCAATGGGTAACTTTATTTTAAACTAGCTAATCCCTGCGACTTTGTCTGCGTAACAAAGGTGTAGATTATATTTTCTTTTTAAATTTGCTATTTGTAGTGGCATATGAAAATTATTATTTTTCTTATTTCTTTTACGAAAAACATAATCATACTTAAAAACACTATTTTGTCAACTTTAAAAATACACATTTCATAAACTGTTGCTTGGAATAAAATAGTTGTATATAATGATCAATTCATTTTCAAAAAATATTTATAAATATCTAAAAAGAGTATGGTCTATTCCGTATACCTACGGTAGGTATATCTAATTAAAATCTAAAAGGTATATCTAGTTAAAAGTTATCAATACACTCGCCTAGATATTTAGAATATTAGTAGAAATCCCATTTCATTGTTTCAAATCTCAACTTTTACACTACTGAAATGTACAAAACTACGGTGAAATTAAAATTTGCTCAAATGCACGAAACCCAGTTCCTCCATAATCAAATATAACCATTTGGTATACCTATGCACTTAGTATTAAAATATCTGAATTTCAGCTATATAATTAAACCATTTTCTTTCAGTTCATCGAATTTCTAACTACTCGATATTCGCTTACTAATGTATTTATTTGTGAATACGTATTTCGGATTTTCAGTTTTACAATATGTGAAAGCCAAAAAACTTAATGCTCACTTATTAGAGTTTTAGTTTTAAAGCAGATCCTACGTTTTTGTTTCTAATAATAAACCAACATTGTTTTATTTTAAGCGATAAAACGTTTCGTCTAAAACGAACATACCTTGATAATTAAATTTTAAATTTCGATTGTTTATTAGACGTTATGCCGTACAAACTTTGCCACCATTTTTCACTCTTTTAGAGGAGGAATTATCAAAAAACCCTTTCTTATTATGTATCTGCATCAAATAAGAAAAACACTTTCCAAATTTCATCGACAGAAATATGCATTTATATTGTAAAATACAATGTAAAACGAAAAAAATTATGACCTTTATTTTAATTATCATGACTAAAAAGCAATTCGATATCGCACATTTTGACGTTGTACATACAAAATTGTTGGAAATAGATAGAAAGCGTGGAAGGAAATTCGAAAAAAAAAATATTTTCAATAAAATAATTGATTTTCAAATTTTTCTAAATACCGAAGAAAAATTGGTTTGGAATATTTTATTTTTTAATTGATAATGAAATATATGACAAGAAATTGCTCGCTTTATGTTAAATAATTGCTCCAGGTCACAATCATTGGTTGATAAAAATAAGATTTTAAAAAGTTTGATTGTTAAAAAACAAACAAAAATTAAAAATCGCTTTGTTAGAATAAGTACTACATAAACTTTCATACTAAATTAGTGAAATAACGTGAAACGTTATTATTAAAATGATATAACAAAAACAGAAACTTATAATTAGTTAATTAATTATTTATTTATTAATTCTACTTATTAAATTCAAAATTTCGATTATTGATTAACTTAACATTTTCTCGTACAAACTCAGTCCCCCCTTTTACTCTTTTAGGGTAGGAATTTTCAAAAAAAAATCATTATCAAATGTCTTCTTCTTATAAGGAATACATCGAATATTAAAATTTCATCAGTCAGAGGTATATATAAATACAGGATTTTATGTATGCACAGTTTTAAAAACGTATTTACTTAAAGTTTTATTGCTATTATTATTATTACCACTACTACTGCTATTTTTTTTTTTTTTTTTTTGTTACTATTTCAATATTGAACAACTCTAAGGGTCTATTTACAACAATTTTATAAAAAAAAGAATAAAAAAAAAGTTCGAACTTTAAAGTTCGAGCCCATGTCTTTATAATTAGGAGGATCAGAATATCCGACACGTAAGCGATTACGCTACTAACATCAACTATGTGTCTATTATAAATAAAGGTTTATATTTCAAAGAGGCAATTTTTAAAATTTAAATTAAATTTACTGAGCTTTCTGTCAGTTCAACCAAAAATATTTTTACAGATTATTTTTTAACTTTAAATGACCTTTTCAATGATATATAACTCACCTGTCTTGTGTAAAAATTTCTGTTTTCATCCCAAGGGAATACCTTCCCTTATTATTTTTTTGGAATGATAAGTAGCCTATAGTCTGTGGGAAATTGTGTTGTATTGTAATACCGAATTTCATTAAATTCGGTAGTTCCGTTCTTTAGTTAAATCGGGACACACAGACAGACAGACAGACAAAAATTTTAAAAATGTTAAATTCGGGATAAGGGCCTCTTGGAACAAATATTTACCCTAAAATTGGGTTCAAAATCGAAATGTACAGACAGACATAAGAATTTTATATATTCGTATAGATAGAATCATTTGTACTACAATAAATACCGACCATTGTTGCTTATATTCTCTTCTCAATTATAAATGTATTAGACTGATTCAAAAAAAAATTATGAATTTTTTTTTCTAAATTATTTCGAAAATATTGTTGGGAATGACAAAAAATAATCCTGTGAAAGTTTAAGCTCTTAATATTAAGAGGTACCGCATCGCAAATTTCGATTTTCCATTTAAATAACATTGAGACAATATTCTCTTGCACTTTGGAATTTTATAGCTCACGTTGATGACAATATTTGGGAATGACCAAGGTAATATTCTTGTAGAAAATTGAACGGTCTACAAAAAAGGTCTCTTACTTAAGTTTTTGATATATTTATTCCTTCAAAAGTTATTCGAGGTCAAAGTTGAACAACAGATAAATTTTAATATTTTTTTAATTTTATGACGCAAGCATCAATTTTATGAGAAAATTTTATAGGATTTTTTTTGTAGAGCACTTTTTTTGCCTATAACTTATCTATATAAAAGTATTTGATATTTTTCACAGGCCCTAAGTTACTTAATTAAAATAAAAAATAAATGAAAATTATGTTCAAAATATAATTCAGAGAATTTTCAGTTTAATGCAAATAACTTAGGACCTGTGAAAAATATCAAAAACTTTTACAGAGATAAGTTATAGGAAAAAAGTGCTCTACAAAAAATGCCTTATAAAATTTTCTCATAAAATTGATGGTTGCGTCAAAAAATTGAAAAAATATTAAAATTTCTCTATAGTTCAAGTTTGACCTCGAATAACTTTTGAAGGAATAAATATATCAATAACTTGTGATCGCCCTTTTTTGTAGATCGTTCAATTTTCTACAAGAATATTACCTTGGTCATTCCGAAATATTGTCACCAACGTGAGCTACAAAATTCCAAAGTGCAAGAGAATATTGTTCCCATGTTATTTAAATGGAAAATCGAAATTTGCGATGCGGCACTTCTTAATATTAATATTAAGAACTTAAACTTTCACAGGATTTTTTTTGTCATTCCCAACAATATTTTCGATATAATTAAGAAAAAAAAAACATCATTTTTTTTGAAACAGTCTAATATGTATATTTATTTCATAACGCTTTCTTGTTTAATTGAAAAAATCAGATGTAAAAACAAATTTCCTATACTAATCTCTTCGAAATTAGAAAGTTTGTGACTATTGGCTAAACAAAGATTTTAACTTGTAATAACGTATCTTATCATACTATAGATTCTATCAAATAATGGTTCATCTTTCTAGAAGATAACTTTCATATCTATCATGAAATAAGCTTGTATTATATCTATAGGTACATATCTTTGTATTTTTAACTTACATCAAAATCCATTGCCACTTTTCAATGAGGTAGTCTTCATTTCCCGTCATACACATACCCGGAGATATTTGTTCGGTGTAGCCCAGAACATTTACAATTTGCTCCATATCACATGACTGAGGTAAACAAAAACTCCACAGAAAATGAAATGGATCTAGTTCAACTTTATGTTGCAGCCCACTGCTTCGTTTCTTTCGTGAAAATGTTTCATTTTTCAAAGAGTCAATCCACACGTAAAAGAGACAATATTTTCCCTTGATATCTACTCTGTCGAAAAAATGGTCAGTAGCCTGTTGATTATCGGTTGAAAGGCATTGATCATAATTTCCAAAATCAAAAATATTGCCTCTTAAAACTCCCGACGGTAACTTCGAGGATGAGTCATACACTAAAATTTTCTTTAATCAAGTTCAAAATATTTTTACATTGTCAACAATTTGCTTACTCATCAAGGCCCATTTTTCACGTTTCTCGAAATCATGAACATACTGTCTAATATGAAAAAAGCACAAAGTATTATTCAAATCTTCATTGTGCTGCGCTTTGACAAAATATTCGTTCAACATTTCATTGAAATTTAACTTTTTAATTTGATCAAAATGATCAAACGCTGATTTCAACTCATATTGTTCAACAAATAATTGCGATTCAACAATTAGGAAACAAGTAGTATTGAGACAAATAAATAACATCAAAACTACATTTCTTTTCAAGAAAATCATTTTGATAACTTCAATGAAATGCTCCATTCATTCTGCCTTAAATATTTGCATATTTGTTCGGTATTACATCATAAAAACTTCCATTGAAAACAATAAATATCCAATTGGAAACGCAATTAAGTAAATTCTCCGGAAGTAGTTAGTATGATTTTATATAAGCAATATTTAATTATAAAATTATTGTCTATAAAGTGCGTTTTTGAAAAAAGATTAAAAATGTGTTTGTAATTACTAACTAAAACGTATATACTTTTGGAAACATCCTCGTTCGTAAGCCAAAAGAGTAGGAACAACATTAAATTGTAAAAATGTTATATAAAATATAATATTATTATAAAAGTCTTCTTTTTGATAGTCACGCGTCTTATAAATTTCAAAAAAAAAAACATTACAAATACTGGCAAAAAATATCAAATTTCTATAGTTTCTTACATAAGGACTTTTTTTGCTAAAATATTGTCAGTTATTATTCAATAGAATCTTATATATAAGAATCTCGTGTCACGGTGTTTGTAGTCAAACTTCTCGGAAACGGCTGGACCGATTTTCATGAAATTTTCTATGTATATTCGGTAGGTATGAGAATCGGATGTAAAATATATTTCATACCTCTAGAAGATAAAGGTGTCCCTCGGCATCTTCTGCAAATTTTTACGCCTACTACTATTTACGTCTATGTATTATTTGTAATAATCGATGTCTGTGAATTTTTTGAAATTTGAGGTTTTTATTTATTTAATTTGTATTAAAATAATTATATAGTTCATATTATGGGAGAGTGTTATAAGTCCACGTCATTTTGGCAATTCATTTTGCATTTATTATGTATTACAACGCAGTGCGTGCAAAATTGTGTACGATTTATTTTAATTTATAAAAAAAATAGTTTATTTGTGTTTATTTGTGAACAGGTGATATATATTTGGCTATGTGAAGAACATGAATTTTTAAAATTGATGCCCCAAACATTGAATAATCGCTATTGCAATTTTTTATCGGCATTACATAATTGTAATGCTTTCAAGTTGCACGGCCTGTCGCTTGGAATCATAGGGATGTGTGAACCTTAAGGTCTTCACTTTTATATTTTCATTTTAATATTGTTACTTCGAAAACATTGTTCCTTAATTTTTTCACCACAAGCTGGGTGCTATTACAAAGACGTGGTTAGTCTATATGTTCCACAACACATTAATGATTACTGATCCGACTTTTAATTACAGATTATGAGGTAATCCGAAGACTTCCAGCGAATTTGAAAATTCTATTTATATTCTATTCTATTCTCAACATCAGCTTGATTAGTAATGGAAGCAACCAAGTTGTATGGCATCAATTCGCCAGTTACCTAATTTTAAATCTGAATACTCATTTCGTTGTACCTAATCAACGTTTTTTGGAGCCAATATAAAATGTTTGCTTAACCAAATATAATTTTTGTAATTTTGAGCGAAGTTTGGAAACACCATCTCGAAGAGTTCGGTCTTTAACTTAGTAAAGTGGCAAAAATTAGTAGGGAAAGTACTGTATCTAGATCAATGATTCCCAAAGTGGTCTATATCGACCCCTAGGGGTCTATGACAACCTGCAAGGGGTCTATGTCAGCGAAAAAAAATTTGGGGGTCCATGAAATGAAAATGGGAGTCCACGATAGTGGATCTCAACACATACACTGATAGTACCTATTTACTTACATCATACTATCTTATAATATCAAGACATATACATTATTTATAAAAGTACCTATGAAGTTATAAAAGTACCTATATTTTTACTTTAAGGTTTTAATACTAAACTTCACTGCAGTTAGAAATTTACAGGAAATCAATATCAGGTAAGTAGGGGGTCTACCCAACACGGAAAAACATGGCAAGGGGTCTACGACACAAAAAAGTTTGGGGAACTCTGATCTAGATGATGTGTCGACAGAAATTTTGCCATTACTAATATCGAGAAATTGTTTGGAAAATACGTTTCCAGATCAGTCGTTCTGCATTTCGAATTGCAGAAGTGGACGACTTCAGACATTAAGCATCGACTTCTGTCTAAAAAATAAATGCTTGCCTTAAATTATCAAATTTATGGAACCATATGAAGAAACTTCACCTAGAAGAAAACATAAGAATTGCATTGCTACACGATCCATCTGCAGAAGATTTATCCTAGAAATGAATGAATATCGGTAATAACCGTATTATTGGTTTGAATTTTTATTCCAATTAAACTGATTAAAATGTTACTCTGCTGTTTTATAAAAAAGCTAGGAATTTGGTAAACATTTTTCGAATGAGACAAAATTCGAAGGAAATGAAGTCAATACGCTTGATTCGTCGACAAGAACACTGACATTACCGAGATTCAAAAATTGTTTGAAAAGTTTTTCAGTAGATGGATCATTTCGCAACCCAACTCATGTCGCCAGCTGAAATTTTTTCACATTGTGTCACAGATTTTATGATTTTAAGAAGGAGTTTATTTTAGTTTATCTGAACTTGGAATGATTGGCAATGTTTGGGAGAAATCGCCAATCAGTAAAATCAATGCGCCTTCAAAACATAGTGAGTCATTGCGTAGAACTTCCAATGGTTTCAATGGTTAAATGCGTTTTTTAAATAAAAATTACTGACAATATTAAATTGCCACATAAGTGTGGGTGACGTGAACTGCCAATTGCGTAAAATGCCAAGCCTAATTTATTTAAAAACTCATTTGATTCATTTTTTTCCGTGAATTGTTAAGATATGTTAATAGTTATTCTTCTATTCGGAGCGAAAACGAATCTAACAAATCATATATCATCAAAATCGGTCCAGTCATTTTTTTAGCTCTAATTGGTTTAACTACCCCTACTTTGTTTTATATATTGAAGAAATCTGATTTGACAAACTTCGTATGTCAATGTAATGGCAAGAGGAATCAATCTGAGGGTAACGCATGAACCTAAATATATAACTTCAATAAAGTAAATCGTCGACCTAACGTCTCAATCTGCTAAGTCCACTTTTAAAATTTTTTGTTTTTTTGTTCCAATAAGAAGTAATAAAAATTATATTGAATGACAAACTGATAAATCTCTTTAAATATAGAAATTTCTCAATATATAACATAAATCGGAAACCTACTTTATGTAGGAACTTATGTAGCTTATATTCACTTTCTTTCCTTTCCCTGAAAAAACTGTTAAAAGGAACTTAGCAGCATAACACTTTAGGCCGACGAAATGTGTTGACTGACTTGAATTTGAAGTAATTGATTTTTTTTACATAATTTTTATATACTTACTATTCTAATAAAGTATTGAACTTAATTGTATTCATTTTATTATTAAAAATTTAAACTAAGTGTAGCTAAAATATTCATTCATAAAACACTACGTTTATTGCCTGGTAGGCAGTACGAAGTTGACTGGGTCAGCTAGTAATAGAGTATTTATATAGATTAATTTATAGTAGGTATTATACCGTTGTTTCAAATTACTAAACCGAAACAACAATATTACCTTTCTGTAAAAGTGGATAAGACTTTTTTTAAGTGTTATTTAAGAAATTGAATGGTATCTCTGTAAATATTGTTTCGTTTTTATTTCCACAGGTAATAAGTTGGATGTTCCGCAACCCTCCGCAATTCCACACTTTGAATTCTCTAAACTGAAATCAGTTCCATGCTTCAACTTGCAATGTTTAATTTCTATTTCAAAAGTTTACATTTGAGCATCAATTGCAGAAGCAGATGAAAATGTACTAATAACAATAAAACCGGTACAGTTTTTCATTCTTAATGAACATCGAGAAAAATTACTAGATACCAACTACATTGGTTCAAACAAAAATTTCAGTAATTTTCGTGTCAAAAAACGAATTTGGACTGCTAAAAATTTAATTATTTCTCTAACGGATATGAATAAAGTAGAACTAATTAATTACGAACATTTCCAAGGAAGATACGATGCTATTGTTGTTGCGTTGGAGTAAAGAATTTTTTAAAAATTTATTCCCCTCCAGAAGTACTCATTGGAATGATAGAACTAAATAAACAACGGATACAGTCGAAACTCGTAGTAAAAAATTAAAAAAAAAGAGTTGTTTTTAGAATTCAGCCTATATTTATAGTACGATGGACTTTCGGTGTAGGTTGATATTTTAAGGCGAAAAGTCAACAATGTTTAATGATTGAGTTTTTTAAATTTATGTTTAACGAGGATTATGTACCCTTTTTATATTTATACCCTATATATTATATATATATATATATATATATATATATATATATATATATATATATATATATATATATATATATATATATATATATATATATATATATATATAATATATAGGGTATAAATATAAAAAGGGTATTATATATATTATATATATATATATATATATATAATATATAGGGTATAAATATAAAAAGGGTACATAATCCTCGTTAAACATAAATTTAAAAAACTCAATCATTAAACATTGTTGACTTTTCGCCTTAAAATATCAACCTACACCGAAAGTCCATCGTACTATAAATATAGGCTGAATTCTAAAAACAACTCTTTTTTTTTTAATTTTTTACTACGAGTTTCGACTGTATTCGACTGTATATATATATATATATATATATATATATATATATATATATATATATATATTTTGTTGAATATATATTTGTTTGAATCTTCTTCTAGTATAGAGAAAAATATTATTACATAGTCTGTAGTGATTGTTGGGTAGAAATTCGCGGCTGCCTCCCTCTATATGTCAATTTAAAACCAATTTGTTATACATAAAACAAGCAGATATAGTTCGGAAATTGATAAAATTCTTTTGCACATAATTAGAGTCTTTGATAATATATGCTTATGTTTGATAAATAGGCCCCTACTGAACCCACATTTTAATTAACAAGCTGTATTCTAGCGATTTTTATCAATTCAGAGATCTATAAACATAATGAGGTTCCCCATCTAGGAAAATACAATCCTTTTCTGTTGCTTACATATCCTAACTCTCTTTGTTCAGGGACAAATTACAAATCAAACAGTGTGAAAAAAAAAACGATTTTTTCTACAATTTACAGTTCGTTATGCATTTTTCCCTTCAAATTTTCATAGTATTTTATTAACTACTTAATTTATTAAGATAGTTTTTCAAATACGAAATAAATGTTTTCACACATGGTTGGTAAAAAAATGAAAAAATTCAAACTATAAATATATTCAATGGCTTTTCACCATCGAAAAGTCCTTTGCATTTTATATAAAACAGTTACTTAAATACTATTAGTTTGATTTTCTTAGATCAAAAACACAAAATATAATATTATAGGATCAATTCGATGGAAATTAGAAGAATTACATGACATGTCAAACGACGTAGATAATTACGATATTTATTTTCCTCCCGATCTAGAAATCAATTATAAAATATTGATCATTGCTGCAGCTATTACTTTGGTAAATTCTTTTTAGATTTTTCTTGTATTTTAATATCTAATTGTAAGCGCTTAAAGTTTTTATAGGATTTTGTATTGTCCGAAAAATGGTAACTAATTGTGTGACTATTCGAGAACTTCTGTTTACTTATTGCACAATCATATTTAATAGCTATTTATGTAATTAAAGTTTGTCATATAATTTATGTTATTTAATTGAAACATTGATAGACACTATTGTTATTATGAACATTTTATTTTCATTAAAACTAGGTTTTATATAATATATGTACCTACTAAAACACAGATGCTATTTTTTAAATAATTTATTTTACTAAAACCATCTTCCTCAATTATAATTATAATTATTCTACCCCATCTTTGAGACAATTTTTTAATTGAATGTATTAAATTGTACATTGACGGGAAATATGTTTTATCTAAAGAGAATTGCTTTGGAAATTTCTGTTAAAATTATTAGTTATTAGCAAAAATAAGAAAAACACGAAGTAATTATTTCAGTATTCAGTATATAAGTTTTGTTTAATAGTTTACTTTGGCCTTTTATTTTATTTTTAGGTGTAGAATTATATCCATTCCTTTTAATATTTCCAGTAACTTTTTATTTCTTTCAATATCAAATATGACAGATTCCAAAATGTGGAGAAACTAATGTTATTTTGTAGATAGGTAAATTAGGCGCAAAAAAATATCATTTTAAACAAAACTTCCTCCATGAATTCCTACCAATCCATGTCTGGTACTTGTCTATTCTGTACTTTAACCCACAGTAGTATATATATATATATATATATTTAAAAGGAAGGTAATTTTTTGAAATTATTCAATGCAGTATTTAAAATAATGCAAGAAAAGTCGATTGATACATTATATTTTTTTTATTTAAACAAAAAATCAGTTTCAATACATAAATAAAAATGGGTAAATAAAACATACAATTTCTATTATATTTATTTATTTTTTCCTATGTCGCTATTTATACATCTTGTAGGTACATACAATTGACCATTTAGACTAATTGTACGTATATGCAATTAATTATTTAATCATATCAATACATGATAATTTATGAATACAATCCACTTCTATGTGGTTAATGCTTTAAATAAATATTTTAAAACAAGTAAGCCTTTCTGTATTGATGAACATTTTATTTATATATGTACGATACAAATTTGAAAACGTAGACAATTGTATTGTATATATATATATATATATATATATATATATACATATATATAGCTTAGGGAAAAATCAGGTTCAGTGGCCCGTACTATCTCACCGGTGTGAGTTACGACTTTGTCGCAATGTGCACTTTTGTAGAGCGTTTAATTCTGAGAAAAAACCATCTTCGGTAAAAGCGATCCCATGCAATGCCGCTGAGATATAGAAATTTAAAAATAAAAAATCAGAGTTTCCGTGTATTTTCAATGGGAAATCTTTACACGTCTTGGTCGAGGACTTAAAATTAATATTAAGGGCTCAAACTTTCAGAGAATTTTTTTTTGGTATTTTCAACAAAATTTCACGATGGGACCAAAAAAAAAAAAGTCAAAAAAAAATCACCCTAACAATATATATAAATATTATTAATTTAAAACAATAAAATTACGAATATTTTCAGTTCATTGCAAATAACTTAGAACCTGTAAAAATATCAAAAACTTTTATAAAGATAAGTTATAGAAAAAAAGTGTTCTACAAACAATGTCCTATAAAGTTTTCTCACAACATTGATGGTTGCGTCAAAAAGTTGAAAAAAATATTAAAATTTCCCTTTAGTTCAGCTTTGACCTTAAATAACTTTTGAGGAAATAAATATATTAAAAACTTGTTCGAGACCTTTTTTGTAGATCGTTTAATTTTCTATAAGAATATACCTTAGTCATTCCGAAATATTGTCACCAACGTGAGCTAAAAAATTCCAAAGTGCAAGAGAATATTATTCTCATGTTATTAAATGGAAAATCGAAATTTGCGATGCGGCACCTCTTAATATTAATATTAAGAGCTTAAATTTTCCTAGGATTTTTTTTATCATTTTCAACAATATTTTCGATATAATTAAGAAAAAAAATCGTCATTTTATTTGAATTAGTCTAATATATACTATATATATTAGATACATATATATATATAGTATATATTAGACTGATTCAAACAAAATGACGATTTTTTTTTCTTAATTATATCGAAAATATTGTTGAAAATGACAAAAATAATCCTGGAAAAATACTGGATTTATATAAATATATATATATAAATCCAGTTTGAAGTATAAAATAAATCCAGTGGTGGTAAAGATGCAGGTATCGTTTAATATTTGAAACTATTGTATTTGGACATTGTTGGAATTACATTTTTCTTCGATTGCTTGAAAATACGTGCAGCACAGTAAAATATTTTCATTTGCATTAGAATTTTTAGTTATTATTCATAAAAGATCTTCATGTTCTGGGCGTTGTGGTTTTAATTTCGTTGGAATTACAATCGTTCACAAAAGGAGCACAAATTATGCCCGAACATAGCCAAATATTGAAGTCGCTAAAATGCAAGGTTTATAAATGCACAGGTCGCCTCATTAGAAATAAAAAATGACGTCATAGGAAGAATTTTGAAATTTGAAATTTTGAAATTGTTTATAAAAATTTATAAACCTTGCATTTTAGCGACAGCAATATTTGGCTATGTTTCGTTCATAATTTATGCTCCTTTTGTGAACGATTGTAATTTCAACGAAATTTAAACCACAACGCTCAGGACATGAAAATCTTTTATGGATAATAACTAAAAATTTTAATGCAAATGAAAATATTTTACTGTGCTATGCTGTATTTTCAAGCAATCGAGAAAAATGTAATTCCAACGAGGTCCAAATACAATAGTTTCAAATATTAAACGATACCTGCATCTTTACCACCACTGGATTTATTTCATACTTCCATTATGATAAGCTTTCGTATCATTTATCGAAAATGCAAATTTGGATGCAGGATAAATTTATGTAATATATATGTTAATAAATCGTAAAATAAACTCTACAATTATCCTACTTATAAAATCTTAGATTCATTTCAATATCTTGAAGTTCATCTCTTGAATATTTCACTTCTACCGCATGTGAACTGCACACATGTGGTTTTTTTTTTCAATCGATGGGAAATCGTTCGTAGAGATTTATAAAAAAAACATTTCATTTGGTACAAAATATTAGTTGTAATTGATTAACTACGAAAAATTAATTATTCAGTCATTGATATAGTAAAATTTTGAGAAAATAGGGTATTTAGCGACATATAGTAACAAAAATAAAGGAAAAATTAGAAAACTTTTGTTTAAAAATAATTAAAAGAGAAAAATTATATTTTTAATTAATATAAATATCAAACAAATTAGTAAAAATCATACTTTTAGTCAATATCAACTACCAAAATCGTTAAAACCGTTAAAAGCTCACAATTATTATTGAAGTTCATCAAGTTCATATAGAATTTGGATTTTTAAATTTCTGAATTTGATTTAAGGTATAACTCTGTGGAACTTATAGCTGAGAGATGTATAAGTCTGTGGTTGTTTCAAATCGTAAATTGACATTTACCGCTGTCAATTATTTCAAATTTTGTTAACTTGATGAAGTAATAAAACAGTGAAACTTCTTTGTACATTTCTATCCTTTTATAAATAAATTTATACCGTTGTCATGATTATATACAATTTTTATTTTAATTCAAATGTATTGGCATGGTACAGAACAATCAGAACTTGTTCCCTTGTAACAAGTAAAATAGTTTCCGATACTAACATTGAACTTAAAACAGCCAAACCGAAAAGAGTGAGGAAAAAGCTTATATCATCTGAACTTAACCAATATTTAGATTCCGATGAGCAAATGAAAGAATTAAAACATTTATTGCCTCACAAACTCTTTCAATTGAAGCTATCACAGCCGGAAGCCCTATATGCGATTGATTCAACGGTCGCCAAAACATTTGTTGCCAAAATAAAAAATAAATTACTCTTTCCAAAAAATAGTCTTGTAATGGAAATCAATCCTGGCCTGGGAGTCTTAACCAAAGAATTAGTTAACTGTGGTGTAAAGAATCTAGAAAGTTATGAGTCCATGGTGCATTTCTTTAACTATTTAAAAGTTCAAAATGTTAATGTTAGAATGGGAGATTTACTATCAATTTGGAAGTTGGCGCATCAAGATCGATTTGATAACGGAAATCGGGTGGCCAATCTCTTATCAAGCGTAACTAAAAATCCTTGGTCCAATGGTAAATTATCCGAAAAGTATAACTTGTAAATATTCGTATAAATGATCCAAAATTGTATTATTTTTCTTTTAGATTCTCTGATGAAAATTGTAGGTGCTGTTCCAAATGCTAATTTTATCAAGCATTTGATATTTGCCATTATTTTCCAAACAAGTATTGCTCTTTATGGTCGACCAGAGTTATTCGTAGCGTTACCTCCAGCAGTATATAATGTTGGTTCTTATAATACTTTTATAATGAATTTGACTTCCAGGAAATGATTTTAAAATATTGATTATATAACAGTTTAACAAATATCCCATAATTTTATATTTAATATAAGTGCTAAAGTATAAATATTGTCTTATACGATTTGTCTAACTGTTAAACATAATGTTAGACTTTAATATTACTTAAATTTTTACTTAGCAAAATACGATACTTCTCTTAGCTTTCAAGCGATCATCACTTGGTTTTCTTTTTTATGGCTAAAACATTTAAAAAAAAATCATTATATTTATTGTTTTATTTTAGAGTTTTACATGCCATTCATCTGCTGGATATATGTCGTATAGAGCATCAAGTGTTCTTTTTCAAGTTTTCTTCGAATGGGACCTTCTACTTACCCTTCCACGATCTGCTTTCCTTCCATGGGAAGCGAAAAAAAATAAAAATGTATGAAAAAAAATGCTCCGAGTAAAAAATACCTACTTTACAGTTTTTTTTTTTTTAGAAAAAAAATGATACGATAACATCTGACCATCTCAACTCAATATATTTAGTTAGAATTATTCCGAAAAAAAATTTACCCGTTAGTCAAGATCAGTTGAAAGCTTTCTGGTATTTTGTCAAACATAATATGATAAGTCGTAGTGCAAGAGTAATTCCTCAACTAGAGTAAGCCGTTTATTTATATATATTTTCAATAACAATAACAAATCCTAATTTACAGAAGATGGATACCTGGCTGTGGAGCAAAAATTATTGCACATAGCTCCAAGAGTTCATCCAGTTTAAAGAATATCGGAATATTTACAGAATTTGGAGAACTATCACCGGAACAAATTTTAAACCTTTTTGAGTAACCCTTGCAATCAATACAAAAACTAATTAATTTCTGATCAATTATATTTTAGAATATTCGTGAGTTTTCCTGAATATAATGATAGTCCATTCTTAGCATCAATGGAAAATCGTTTACTAAAAATGGAAACATCGAATGATTTAATTTCTTCACTTGACATAGATGGTGATCCCAGTGGAAATAGCTTAGAAGAGCAACCAAGTACTGAAGAAAATGTAAAAGCAAATTAGGATAACACTATGCGCTTAACAAAAGTTTTAGATGATCATCATATTAAGTACCCAAATGCTCCACAAAGGTACAAAATTGTACCGTTTTATTTTAACAAATTTTTCAATAAAATTATTTGAAAGTAATATTTGTATGTTTTCTTAAATTAAAATTGCTACCATTACAAAACAAATACTCAAGATTTTGTTTAGATTTATTTTTTGTAGGCAAAAGGTAAAATATTTCTGGCTAGTTAATAAACTACAACAAAACATTTTATAGTTGTTTTTCCACATGTTCAGGCATCCCTCAATGTCTAAGAGTACCTACTTTAAACTTCTCACTTTCGCTCTATAATGCTAATAATACGTTTAATTTCCCAACGATTTAACAAATTACTTTTTTCTTCCGATTCCGTTAAAGATGAATCTGTCTAAAATATTCTGCACTTGAAAATTTGAAACGATATTGCGGGTGTCTGATTGCACCCAAGACAAAAAAAATCAAATTTTTACTCAGATGAGGCCATTGTCTTATAATCCGTTAATAAAATTTGCTCTTTTAAGGAAAACTTACCCTCGAAAACAACCAATTTTAAGGCCACTTTTACAACATTCATTTTCACCTCCTTAACTTCTTGTTTTAATTTTTCAAGGATCTAGCCAATTAACACTAATTGTTTGTATGCCTTAAATTAATTAAACAGTTCATAAAACAAAATTGAGTTGTAAACAAGGGATCTAATGCCGCAACCCAATTCCATAATTAAACAAATGGTTGCCTAAATTCTACACTTAGTAAAAAAATATATAATTGCAAAGATTGCATTTCCTGATAAAAGTAATTTTATATCGACGATTTATAAAATAGGACCCTTACGTGAATAATCAAATGTCAAAAAAATAATATGTCCTATGTGCAAAAGGACACTTGAAATATCGTTTCAAAAAGGACATTTTTCAAGTGCATAAAAAGGATATAAGGAATGATTTTTTTTTCGCCGGAATTGAGCTAAATATTATGGATCATCCTTAGATATGCATAAATTTTATTTGCCCTTAACGGCTAAATCCTGGAGAAATTAAAATGAAATGTTAAGGAGGTGAAAATGTATGCATTAAAATATGGCCTAAAATTGATCGCTTTCGAGGGGTGGGCTTTTCTTATAAGGATATTATTTAATAAGATATTATTAAAGAATGCTCTTGCGTAGGTTTTAATGTGAATAAATTTTTGTCCTGTGGGCAAAAGGACACCCGCAATATCGTTTCAAAGTTTCAAAAAGGACAATGTTCATGAGCATAAAAATAATATAAGGGATGTTGTTTTCGCTGATATGTAGCAGATTATTAAAGACTTGGTGATCATTAATAAAACTGTATAAAAATTAATTACATTTAATGGTTAGATCATTGGGAAATTAAAACGAGAAGTTAAGGATGTGAAAATGCTTGCGGGTCAGTCCAAATAAAGTGGTCCAAAAATAAATTAAATGGTTGCTCGACCATTTTAAAAAAATATATTTTTTTGTGTGCTATCACCCCAACATGTTAGTAGTTCAAACTCATTATTTTAATTTTATTGTTTTTGGTTTTCCAGTGGTGGCCATATTAGTTTTACTAGGACCAGACATTTTCGCATATAAGTTATAGAAAAAAGTGCTCTACAAAAAATGTCCTATAAAATTTTCTCATACAATTGATGGTTGCGTCAAAAAATTGAAAAAATTTTAAAATTTCTCTTTAGGCCAACTTTGACCTAAAATAACTTTTGAAGGAATAAATATATCAAAAACTTGTACGAAACCTTTTTTGTAAATCGTTCAATTTTCTACAAGAATATAGCTTGGTCATTCGGAAATATTGTCACCAACGTGAGCTATAAAATTCCAAAATGCAAGAGAATATTGTTCTCATGTTATTTAAATGGAAAATCGAAATTTGCGATGCGGCACCTCTTAATATTAATATTAAGAGCTTAAACTTTCACAGAATTTTTTTTGTCATTCCCAACAATATTTTCGATATAATTAAGAAAAAAAAATCATTATTTTTTTTAATCAGTCTAATATACCCCTATCTCATGATTTCTTAACGTTCAATTGACATTTTCAGTTGCATTTCTGATGTTTTAAAAGCATCCCTGTTAAAAAAAATGCATTTTAAAAATGTTGAAAAAATCCACTAGAAGTCATTTAAAGTTATCAATGGCAATAGAAATGTAGTAAATTTAAAATGCCTTTTAAAACTTTCTTTAATCAGCGATTTTAATATGTCTTCTTTAACATGTGGCCTCAGTATTTTGGAAAAGTGACGTCATGAAGTCGTTATAACAAATTTTATAGTTGACAAAGAGTTTGTGGGGTTTGTTTAATAAAATTTAAATTTAAGTTTTGAATTATCCTTGCAGACAGAAGTCTAGGGGGGGAGTGTAAAATGATTCGATGATTTAGGTCACCAAACGGCGTACCAACTCGTTAGGGAAGAAATCACTAAGGGCCAGTGGCGTAGCTAGGAAACCAAGGGCCCTGGGACAAATTAAAAATGGGGCCCCACTGCTATGTAAACTGATTAGGTGTTATCTGTGTTATCAAATAAAAATATGAAATATACACATACTTTACAAATGCTAAGCTACTTAAGCTCTTCTTTGTGCACTGCAGGGCACGTAATAAATATATTAAACAGTAACAACATAAATTACAATTAATATTTGGTGTAAGTTTGGCTAATAAAACGAAATCGAAAATATTCAAGGGGTTATTATATAAAGGTCGGGCCCACCAACTGACTAAATAACAATTATATTTACAATTTTTTCCTAGCTTTAGTTTTCGCAAAAGTATCAATGATTTCGTTTAAATCCAGGCTTAATGTGGTTTTGTTTTCAATAGCTATTAGCGATAAATATCGGAGTCAAGTTTGGCCCATATTATTTCTTAAATAATTTTTTATTATTTTTAATTTGCTAAATGATCTTCTGCTGCTGCAGAAGTGACAAGAATTGTAAAGAATAATAACATTGCTGAAAATACTTCCGTTAGGTCGCATTCTAGCACCCCATATTTGCTCAGTATTTCCTTACACAATTGGTGAACTTCCAACTGGATTTCCAAAAGTTCAGTTCGATCGATATTTCTGGTAAGGATTCGAGGGCCCCGGGGCACTGCCACGTCTAGCCTCTAGGTAGCTAAGCTACTGTGTATACTATACATATTAATAAATATATGTTAGTAATAAATATAAATAATAAATGATACACGATGTACCCGACATATAGAATAATGAAGCAATTGCTCACAGCTTCAATTCAAAAGAGAACACTCTTCCGCCACGATACCAGGTGCACCAATTGTATTATAAGAAAAAGTGAAATTCCTGAATCCTTCTATGAAATTCTATCTCTTTCTACCCGTAGCTATCACTCTAAACATCAATTCCACAATTATCCTTTATTCAATATGGTGGTCCTTGTCTCGCCCTAAAGAGTTAGCAGCCCGTGGTTCCGAAATCCCCGAGAACTACTAACACTACTCAGAGACGAGAGGCAAAAGAAGAGAGATAACTATCTCTTCGCTGGTCAGATCGTGTTAAATCGGTCGTATATGCCACCCGCCATACATACGTGTATGAGTTTGCATGTCTGCACAAAGACTATCTTTGACCAAAAATAAAATTTTACAAATTCTATGTTATTAATGGAAATTATTACGTTCACGTAAGCAGACAAACGTGTACTATAACTAATAATAGATTAGATAACATTGAATATTTGTATTTCATCTTACAATATTGGAAACAAAAATGACTTAGTGTGAAGTTCAAAGTTCATTAATTACAGCTTCGGTAATTTTACATTGTTTGTGATAGTTTCATTTAAAACAATATTATATTTTTTTAACAATTACGCAATTACATCTGTACAAGTAATTGTACAATTGATTCAATTTGAATCGTGACGTATATAGTAATACGTTTTGAAAGAGTACCATCATCTGTTAACAATGAAGAGATAACCTATAAATGGGGCCTTATTTTTTATAAAATTTAAAACAACGTTTAACGTGACTGAAATTTATGTCTTACTGTATTAACTATGGAAAGTGCCTAATTTGTTTTCAAATATTTCAAAATGAAAGTGGTGGCGTTAGTTAGTGGTGGAAAAGATAGCACTTATAACATGATGCAATGCATTGCTGCCGGACACACTATTGTCGCATTGGCCAATATTGAACCCGAAAGTCATGGTATACTCACAGCTGATTTCTTTCTACTAACTTAAAATTTATGATTAATTTTGTTTATTTTAGACGAACTAGACAGTTATATGTACCAAAGTGTGGGCAATGAGGGTGTAGCTCTTTTAGGCAAAGCCATAGGGCTGCCTCTATATCGCAAGATCACCAAAGGCAAAGCCCACAACAAGAGGAAAGACTACACTCCTACACTGGAAGATGAGGTTGAAGATCTGTATGAATTACTGCAAACAATTAAGAACGATTTGGAATATGATGCTGTGGCTGTCGGGGCGATTTTGTCCGACTATCAAAGAATACGTGTTGAAAATATGTAACTTTTTAGTTATATTAAAAAGAAAAGAAAAGTATTATTAATACAATTATTGTTTCAGATGTGCTCGACTGAATTTAATTAGTTTGGCGTATTTGTGGCGTCGAAACCAAGCTGATTTACTTGCCGAAATGATCGAATGTGGAATAAAAGCCGTGATTGTGAAAGTAGCTGCTCTAGGCCTGGAGCCGTCCCGTCATCTGGGTGTTCCTTTGGGTATCTTACGACCTCATCTTCAACGAATGAATCAGAAATATGGCCTAAACGTCTGTGGAGAGGGTGGCGAATATGAAACATTTACTCTTGATAGTCCATTATATGCAAACTCCATCGTTGTGTGAGTGAATTTTCTTATAATAATCAGGTATTTATATGTATATCACTGTGTTTCACTCTACCCTAATGCTAAAATTTGATCAAGCAGTGTTTTACGTTTTATTGATAATAGGTAAAATGCATTTACAGGAAAAACTGAATATTGCTTTATACTGTATATACAATATATAGAATATATTGCGGTCCAATTAATGTAGTATAATTTCATTGGCAATCGAAATACGTATCTGGGCAATACGTCACAAATATTTTTGTTTGAACTTCTGTTGAAATTTATGTTTATGGTATGATTTTTATATATTATTATATTAAATTATACTACATAAATTGGACAGCAATATATTCTATATATTGTATACACAGTATAACTGTTCAAAGTCAGCGAAAAAATCTTATTTTGAGTATTGCTTATTACTTTATGTGAAAAAAATCATCTAAAAGTGTAGTGAATCGACACAAGAGAGTTAGTTGAATTATCTTTTAAACGTTTATTATATTGTTTCTGTGAATTTTAAACTTTTGTGTGGATTTTTTCACAGAAATTAGGAGAATATAAGCAGTTGTGATAATATTCATGTAAAACCCTCTAATTGTGCTATCAATGGTATTCAATCATTCATGTCTTTAAAAGATCTATAAAGGCCCTAGCCAGATAAGAAGGTCTAAAATGCCCCCATTGCAATCGGGCTATTTTTTTTTTCTGAAAATACCTTACAGTATGGACAACATCTCAGCCAAGTTTCAACTCTAAAATATGACGCGTTTTTGTGTAAAAAATAAAAATATTTTTTTTTCAAAATCAATATTCTCTGAAACTGTTTGATAATACCGAAAAAAGTGCTTATGAGTTTCAAGATATTACTAAGTAGTATTCTAAAAAAAAATCGGTCATGAATCAGATCGATCGATCATTGTTAAAAATACGATTTATTTTTTCAAAAAATTTTTTTATGCCAAAATCGTTTGGGACACCTTAGTTTTTTTTTCTATATAATCCTCTATCGTCATTCTACAATATATAATTTTTTCAGATTTTTAAAAATATTAGACAATAGTTAAAAAAATTATTCTTTAAACATTTTTTTGTGTGCTAAAATCTTTTAGTAGCATGACGTTATTTTTTGTACATCATCCCCTTGTCTCAGTTTACTAAATATAATTTTTTCGTATTTTTAAAAATGTTAGATAATGGTTAGAAAAATTAAACGTATTTTTTAATTCAGTTTTTCAGCTCCTACGTACTTAGTTTTTTTTCTAAAGTAATTATTCATCGCCTTAGTCATCAACATTTATTTTATACATTTTCTAAGTAACATTAAAATATTTATATTTCATTTAGCAATTACTTTAGAAAAAAAACTAAGTTCGTATGAGCTGAAAAACTGAATTAAAAAAAAAAAGTTTAATTTTTTTAACCATTACCTAACATTTTTAAAAATACGAAATAACTATATTTAGTCAACTGAAGGGGATGGTGTACACAAAATTATGTGATGCTACTAAAAGATTTTAGCACACAAAAAAAAAGTTAAAAGAATACTTCTTTTTTTGAACTATTGTCTAATATTTTTAAAAATCTGAAATAATTATATATTGTAGAATGATGATAGAGGACTATATAGAGAAAAAAAAAACTAAGATGTACCAAACGATTTTGGCATAAAAAAAATAAATCGTATTTTTAACAATGATCGATCGATCTGATTCATGACCGATTTTTTTTTTAGAATACTACTTAGTAATATCTTGAAACTCATAAGCACTTTTTTCGGTATTATCAAACAGTTTCAGAGAATATTGATTTTGAAAAAAAAAATATTTTTATTTTTTACACAAAAACGCGTCATATTTTAGAGTTGAAACTTGACTGAGATGTTGTCCATACAGTAATAGGTATTTTCAGAAAAAAAATTAGCCCGATTGCAATGGGGGCATTTTAGACCAACTTATCTGGCGGGGGCCTTTATTAATAAATTATAATTTATTATATCAATAAATTTTCAGGTTTTGCCCAACCAACTAATCCTTATAACCAATACACTCTTTAGTCGATTCATTGTGCTTATCGTTCACCAATTTTTATTTTAGTTGTATCATGCTCTGCAATAAAATGTTTTATTTTTGTTCTTCAAATCGTTATTCATTCTCAATTACTTAGGAGGTAAGCAGTCGTTGGTGTTTAATGTTTAAACAAAAATGATCAGTTTCTAATAAATATTCAAAAGTGACACTTATAATTTCAATTTTCAGCTTTGTATCTATTTTTTTCCATTGAAAATCAAATTTTTGTCTCCATTTAAATTACATTTTTAAGGTAGTAAAGAGGCCAGTGGAGGCAAATGACTAGCATAATAACTCCATTCAATTACACGATATGTGTTAAAAAAAATTAGCCTTCACAGAGGATATAAAAGTATAATTCTCTGTAGCCATTTCTCAAACTATTCTTAATTTTCTAATTTCTGCTGTCTTTTAATTTCTTAAGTCTTCAGTAACTTTAGATTTGTTAATTATCTAAAAAACAAGAAATCAAATATTTATTCGATACGAATTTTTAACACAGTATCTACTAATTTCATCAAGTCATCTTCAGGTCACCTAGTTCATTAGATCGTCATTAGGTTTTTAATGCTTTTTATACTTTAGTACTACGGAAATTTCAATTATGCCTTGGTCTTGCATATTTAGTGTGCTACGAACCCTGCAACCCGTTTTATTGCATTTTGCGTTGGTTGCATATATTTGTATATAGGTAATTCTCATGAAATCTCGAAATTCTTGTCCTTACAGTTTTCACAAAAATCTAAGTGACCCATGATGGTATTTTTTTCCTTGAAAAGAACAATACTTTGGGTAATGGAGTTGGTTATAATTAGCCTTTTTCCTGGGAAGATTAGAAAAAGATCCGCTAAGGGCAGCACCGGTGGGGGGTACATGTGTTTTGAATTCTCTATTGACAACAATGTTGAACGTACGTTTTATTACTAGAAGAATAAATAAATATTGTGGTAAAAAAAAGTTAAAAATTAAAGATTATCATGCCTACTTAACAAATCTAGACGTTAACTGATTTTTATCATGGTTATCATTTAAATATTTACTTTTTTTCGGAATAAAACTAATTATTGATTTCTTCAGGTGTTTTCGTTTGGTAGGATAGCTAACAGTTAAAATATTGTCTGGATTATTGCCTAACTTTTTGCCTTTATTCCATTCTTTTAACTTTGATGTGCATATGAGTGCATCATAACCGTAACGTACAGTATAATCCTCAAGTTTGTAAAGTAAAACAATAATATGAGAACAGTTCTTTGAAAAAGATGCTGGACACTGACACTGAGCATCTATAATTTTGCTACTATTCTTATCCGAAGCTATACTTATTTTATACTTCACAGTGACTCGGAAAGAAGATTGTACATCTGCTCTTAAGTAATATACTAAATCATTAGCATTATCTTCCAGATTTAACACAAAATCACTCAGACAATATTGTCTTCCTCTTTGAAGTGCTTTCGAGTTTCCACAATTTGGAAGCTGTTCATCATCGTCTGATAAAGTTGCATTCTAATCTAAAGTATCAATAGGACCGGTAGTGATATAATTATACATTAGGGTGTCCGTTATTTCCCAAATTGATTTTTTTACAGCGATCGCCCCCTGAATTTTTAGTTTAAGATATAAAAAAGATTATCCAATACAATTAAGCTTTTAATTTCTTGATTAAACCGTGCCGGAATCATGTTACTTTTATCATTTAAGTAACATGGGATTATTTGACTTTTTACCATTTAATTTTTTTTCTCCGAAACAAATGGATGAAAATATTTAAGATTAAATTATTCTTACGTAAAATTTAACGCTCTACAAAAAAGGTCTCTTATGAATTTTCGTTTAAATCACTCCATTAAAAGTTATTCAACATTTAACTTTTTAACGACAAATCAATCGACTATAGGCTCAATAAAAATGATGTTGACTACAAGTTCTAAGAAATTTCTCATAGATGGCGTCAGGTGAAATGGTAAAAATTCGAATAATAATTGAACTTTTGACGATAGTCTCATTAATTAGTATGAAATTCACTTCGTAGGTACAAAATATTGATTAAAGTACGAAAATTTATCCTGGATAAATTGAATTTCACGACTATAGCGAATTCGGATCTTATGTCACCGATTTTAATTGTCAAAATATGATTTTTTGTTTGTTTAATTTTCTCTTCAAGTCATAAAACACAAATAATCACTTGCGCTCTAATGATAATAATTTTTATCTTTTCTTCCAAAGGTTTTTTTAGTTAAAAAAATAAAAATGAGCAAAAAGTTGAAAACATTGCAAGATTTATATTAGGCAAAAGTGAAATGTTGAATAACTTTTAATGGAGTGTTTTAATCGAAAATTCATAAGAGACATTTTTTGTAGAGCGTTAAATTTTACGTCAAAATAATTTGACCTTAAATCTTTTCATCCATTTGTTTCTGAGAAAAAAAATTAAAAGTAAAAAGTCAAATAATCCCATGTTATTTAAATGGTAAAAGTAACATGATTCCGGCACGGTTTAATCAAGAAATTAAGAGCTTAATTGTATTGAATAATTTTTTTATATCTTAAACTAAAAATTCAGGGGGCGATCGCTATAAAAAAATCAATTTGGGAAATAACGGACACCCTATTATACATAATAGTATAGCAAAAAGAACGGGGGATAGCTTGGGATGGAAAATTTGCCCAGTTTGTAGTAGGAAAAGTGCAGGATGTTTAATTTGGTAGAGTTGGATTAAGTAATTTCAAAATTGTTTGCCAATTCGATCGATTAAAAACCCAATAGATTTTCAAAAATCTTTTCAGTTTGGAATGAAACGTAAAGAACATGTTTTCAAAGATATTTTTTAGTATTAGGTTCCAACCTTTTTGCTCTCCATTATACAATAACAGATACGATTCAATGACGATATGGCCTATAAACACTATCAAAATTCCCTCACTTTCAAACTTTTAAACCATCCTTATAATTCGTCTAAAATAAATGTATTCTGGAGACCACTACATTGGTAAAATCTAGTTATACAAGCACTACAAAATTGACAAAAAAAAAAAAAATTTTTGTAAATTTGTTTCTACCTTATTTTGAAATTTGATGAGAATCACTCATATGTGTTTGAGTAAATGAATGACCTTGTTTTAAATAGCATCAATTTATGACACTCAAAGTACTGGTAGTAGGTACGGTTGTAAAATAGAGTAAAACAAGTTCATGTTTCATCAATGATTAAAAGACTTAATCCGAAAATCTCAAAACTTAAAAATATGCATGCTATAAATTCAGTTTTCCTGTTTTTCCTTCTTCATGATTCAAATACTATTCTTCATTGATTGAAATAGATTCCTAAACTAAACTACTTTTGCAATAGTAAACATTAGACTGATTCAAAAAAAAAAATTGGATTTTTTTTACTTAATTGTATCGAAAATATTGTTGGGAGTGACAAAAAAAAAATTCTGTGAAAGTTTAAGCTCTTAATATTAATATTAAGAGGTCCGCATCGCAAATTTCGATTTTCCATTGAAATAACATGGGAACAATATTCTCTTACACTTTGGAATTTTATAGCTCACGTTGGTGACAATATTTCGGAATGACCAAGGTATATTCTTGTAGAAAATTGAACGATCTACAAAAAAGGTTTCGTACAAGTTTTTGATATATTTATTCCTTCAAAAGTTATTCGAGGTCAAAGTTGAACTAGACAGAAATTTTAATATTTTTTGAATTTTTTGACGCAACCATCAATTTTATGAGAAAATTTTAAAGGACATTTTTTATAGAACACTTTTTTTCCTATAACTTATCTCTATAAAAGTTTTTGATGTTTTTCACAGGTCCTAAATCATTTAGTTAAAATAAAAAAATAAAATTTGTATGTTAAAAATATAATTATTCTGGGAATATTATTAATTTAAAGCAGTAAAGTTACGAATATTTTCAGTTGAATGCAAATAATTTAGGACCTGTGAAAAATCCCAAAAACTTTTAAAGAGATAAGTTATAGAAAAAAAAGTGCTCTACAAAAAATGTCCTATAAAATTATCCCATAAAATTGATGGTTGCGTCAAAAAATTGAAAAAATATTAAAATTTCTCTTTAGTTCAAGTTTGACCTCGAATAACTTTTGAAGGAATAAATATATCAAAAACTTGTTCGAGACCTTTTTTGTAGATCGTTCAATTTTCTACAAGAATATATCTTGGTTGGTCATTCCGAAATATTGTCACCAACGTGAGCTATAAAATTCCAAAGTGAAAGAGAATATTGTTCCCATGTTATTTAAATGGAAAATCGAAATTTGCGATGCGGCACCTCTCAATATTAATATTAAGAGCTTAAACTTTCACAGGTTTTTTTTTTTTGGTCATTCCCGACAATATTTTCGATGTAACTAAGAAAAAAAAAATCATCATTTTTTTTGAATCAGTCTAGTAAACATCCAAATCCAACTTGTAACTTAAGGCAATTGAATCACGTCTCAAATAGAATTTCAAACATAACAGTGAATTTCGATAATTCTTTTCCATTAATGAAACGTAATCACTTTATTCTAATGGAAAAAAACAGTTTTGTTTTTCATATAAAAGCTAAATAAACCCAAAAAAGTTTTATAAGTGTCATAGTATTTTTTAAATGTCTTAAATCATATTTATCTTATATTGTTTTTTTTTTTAATTATCATATTTCTTGTGATATACAAGTGTAGTAATTGTTTCCATTCTGTAAATAATACTTGCCTGAAAGCCTGTGAGTTGATTAAACATATTTTGGTCTTTGTAAGATCTGTCTTAATATCATAAAGAGGGTAGTGGAAATAAAGAAAAAAATCCAAATTATTTTAATTTTTAAAGAAATTATAAAGAAGTAAATTGTAACTATATGTTTTGCACAGTATAAATTACATAAATGGCATCATGGCTTACGAAATGCTGTTTTCTTAATCATATTACTGAAATGCAAATATAAATTCTTTTTTTTTAATTATTATGTAAATGTAAAGTAAGTTATAAGTCAATACAGTGCCAATTTTCAACCATCCGATTGTTACAATTACTAAATATGCCAGTTAATTTATTTGCGCTGTGTGTATAAATGTTAGTACTCAAATGGCCAAACTTAATTATTTTATTTCATCTTAAAGGGATGATTCAGAAACGGTGATTCACTCCGACGATGGAATTGCATCTGTGGGCTACGTGCGGTTTAAAAAAATACATTTGAACCCAAAAGAAAATGTGCCAGATTTGAAAAATAGACTTAACGGTGCATAATTTATTAAATTGTTTTATTATTTTTTTAATTTTCTTCTTGTTGATTTAGGCGTTCCCATAAAGGACCCATTAGCTTTTATCGCCGATATTGATACGAGTGATGATAAAAATAGTATCGAGGAAGTATCAAATTCATTTGATGAAAACTCGGAACTTGAAAAAGTCGACGGTAATTCCGAAATTGCATACACTCCACCGCTGAATGACAAAAACAGTTGTTTCGAACATCTCGTCAATTCCAGCCGCAGTCGAAATGGTTGGTTGTGGATTGGAGGACTTGTTGGATATGCGGATAACCCTACCGATGCCATGGTTAACGCTTTATCTAAGTTACAGAGTAGGTAAATCCATCATTCGTTATATTGTAAAGAACGAATGTCACTAATTAACTGTAAAGAGGCATTTGATGTAACGGGTTTTTTTTCCAGGCTGTTTAAGTAAAGAAAATTATACAATTCGAGATGTGTGTGCTGTTACGATGTACATTAGCGATATGCAAATGTATGCTGAATTGAATTCAGTTTACTGCAAAGCATTTAAATATTTGAATCCGCCGGCTCGTGTTTGTGTGCAATGTCCTTTAGAAATAAATGCACCCGTTATCCTTGACGCGCTCGCTTATAGTGCGCCATCCACATTACCTATTTTTACAGAAAACAATGTTGAAGATGACCAAGAAAAACAACTAAATAGACTTACACTTCACGTACAAGGTATATCTCATTGGGCTCCAGCGAATATTGGACCGTACAGTCAAGCCATTCAAGTAAGCATTTAAAACTTACGATTCTTTAAAACTTTTTCTCTCAAAAAGAATGAAAAATGTAATTTAGATTTGGATTTTAGATATCATATGCAATTTGTTGTGCATAACTGCCCAAATTGTGTATACAATATATAGAAAATATTACGGTCTAATTTATGTAGTATACTCTATCTATACTAAGGTATCAAATTCTTACGTCTGTCTGTACATTTCGATTTTGAACCCAATTTTAGGGTAAATATTTGTTTCAAGAGGCCCTTATTCCAAATTTAACATTTTGAAAGTTTTTGTCTGTCTGTCTGTGTGTCCCGATTTAACTAAAGAACGGAACAACCGAATTTAATGAAATTTGGTATTAAGATACAACACAATTTTCCACAGACTATAGGCTGCTTATCATTCTAAAAAAATAATAAGGGAAGGTATTCCCAAGGGATGAAAACATAAATTTTTACTTTAGACAGGTGAGTTATACATCATTGGAAAGGTAATTAAAAGTTAGAAAATAATCTGTAAAAATATTTTTTGTTGAACTGATAAAAAGCACAGTAAATTCAATTTAAAGTTTAAAAAATTACGTCTTTGAAATAAAAACCTTTATATAGATAAGACACATAGTTGATGTTAATAGCGTAATTGTTTACGTATCGGACATTCTGAGTCCCCTAATTATAAAGACGTGGATTCGAATTTTACATTAATTTTTTTTTTATTTTTTTTTTACAAAATTGTTATAAATAGACCCTTAGAGTTGCTCAATAAGGAAATATTAACGAAAAAAAGTAATAGTAGTAGTAGTAGTAAATGTGCGATATCGAATTGCTTTTTAGTCATGATAATCAAAATAAAGGTCATAATTTTTTTCGTTTTACATTGTATTTTCCAATATAAATGCATATTTGTGTCGATGAAATTTGGAAAGTGTTTTTCTTATACGATGTAGATATATAATAAGAAAGGGCTTTTTGATAATTCCTCCTCTAAAAGAATGAAAAATGGTGGCAAAGTTTGTACGGCATAACGTCTAATAAACAATCGAAATTTCAAATTTAATTATCAAGGTATGTTCGTTATAGACGAAACGTTTTATCTCTTAAAATAAAACAATTTTGGTTTATTATTAGAAACAAAAACGTAGGATCTACTTTAAAATTTAAACTTCAATATATAAATCTAAAAAAGGTTAAGTTCATAAGTGAGCATTACGTTTTTTGGCTTTCACATATTGTAAACCTGAAAATTCGATATACGTAATCACAAATAATTCGAGAAATTCGGCGAACTAAAAGAAAATGGTTTAATTATATAGTTGAAATTCAGATATTTTAATAATAAGTGCATAGATTCACAATGGTTATACTTGATTATGGAGGAACTGGGGTTTCGTGCAAAATTTGAACAAATTTTAATTTCGCCGTAGTTTTGTACATTTCAGTAGTGTAAAAGTTTTGAGAAAAAGGTTCACTTGGGATTCGAGACAATGAAATGGGATTTCTACTAATATTCATAATATCTAGGCGAGTGTTTTGATAACTTTTGACTGTTTTAAGTCATAATTATGACTGACTTTATTGAACTTAACAATAGTTTTTATCTATGTATAGATGCTGATTGATTTATGGATTAATTGGTTCACGGTAGGTATACCTACCGTAGGTATACGGAATAGACCTTACTCTTTTTAGATTTTCATAAATATTTTTTGAAAATTAATTGAACATTATATACAACTATTTTATTCTAAGTAACAGTTTATTAAATGTGTCTTGTTAAAGTTGACAAGATAGTGTTTTTAAATATGATTATGTTTTTCGTAAAAGAAATAAGAAAAATAATAATTTTCATATGCCCTTACAAATAGCAAATCTAAAAAGAAAATATAACTACACCTACGTTGGGCAGACGAAGTCGCGGGGATCAGCTAGCTTAATATAATAATATACCATAAACATACATTTGAACAGAAGTTCAAACAAAAATATTCGTGACGTATTGCCCAGATACGTATTTAGATTGCCAAGCAATCTTCCTCAGTGGGCATCAAGTAGTTTGGATCACTCCGTAACTGCTTTGTGATGATTGACAACTTTCTGTAATGATCGAAACTACTTGATGACCACTGATGAAGATTGCTTGGCAATCTAAATACGTATCTGGGCAATACGTCACGAATATTTTTGTTTGAATTTCCTTTCAAATTTATGTTTATGGTATGATTTTTATATATTATGATATTAAATTATACTACATAAATTGGACCGCAATATATTCTATATATTGTATACACAGTATAACTGTTCAAAGTCAGCGAAAAAATCTTATTTTGATTATGCCCAAATTGTTTTAAATCTCTTTAGACAACTTATTTTTTTCAGGTTGGTGATATAATTCGAGTTGCTGGTCAAATTGGAATGGTACCGGGAACATTAGAATTAATTGAGGGAGGCGTGTTACGACAGTGTCGCATATCACTACGACACGTAGGACGAATTGTTGGTGCTTTAGATCCTAATATGCAACTTCGAGATGTTGTTCAAGGTATATGCTACGTAACGAATCCTGAGCACATTTCGATTGCCAGAAAGGAATGGGAAAAACATACAAATAATTCCATTGTGGACTATCTCGTTGTTTCAAAACTACCTAAAAATGCTCTAGTCGAGTGGCATCTTTGGGCTCATAAACATAACAATCAATTTGAATGTAAATATGTTTGTTTTTTTCCGTCTAAAAAGAACACATTTTAACGAAATACCATTGTAGATGAAGAAACTGGCCAATGTATAGACGATTACTTGCTATCAATTCGCAGACGATTTAATTATGAAAATAGAGTTGCAGCCATCGTTTGCTACGTTGAACATCATTTTGGAACTTTCAAGGAAATAACTTGTGATTTGATAACAGCTGTTTTAGAATACGCATTGTCCAAACTTACACAAGACTATCCCAATGATTGCGCCAATGTTAAACCAGTATGTGATTTACGTTTTTTTTATTCAATCACTCACAATGTGAATCTGATCAATTTACATACTATTTTAACGGAAAACCGAGCAAAATATAACTTTGTTTTTACTATTATACCGGTTTGTCAATTGCAAAGTACTAACACGTTGCTCTCGATATGCGGTGTTAGGTATGAATAATTTTTTATGCAACTTTTGTATACTTATCTAATCAAAACTATATAATAAAAACTACTCATCGTTTTTTGTTTCGTCATTTTCGAGTAA
This sequence comes from Sisyra terminalis, assembly GCA_958496175.1. Classification (NCBI taxonomy): domain Eukaryota; kingdom Metazoa; phylum Arthropoda; class Insecta; order Neuroptera; family Sisyridae; genus Sisyra; species Sisyra terminalis. The sequence continues at coordinate 12,000,420 of OY292274.1, forward strand.
AATATGATCATTTTTATTTTAATTGGAACTAGTCAGTGCAAGAGAGGCATAACAAAGATCTGATTACGTATCAATTAGACGCTTTTAGCACAGTGCTTAAGCATTCGCTTACAATTGATGTAAACGTAATTAGATCTGAATGCTTTGAACTTGTGATTGCATACCAAAATTATAGATGTATGTGTTGAACTATTATTATATGGGCTAGACGTATAATCAAATTAAAATAATCATATTAATCGATGTTCATAAATTTATAATATTCCAGATTGGTTTGACCAAATATAAGATATCATTATTTAAAAGTATATGTTTCAGAATTCCAAATTTTAAAAGAATAAAACTACAAATATGAATGTCTATATTATAAGCACTTTATAAAATCATTATGTTATTCACCAGTGGAATGTTTATGTTATCCAAAATATTTTAAATATATCATATATCGAACTTAAAAGTTTATTATTAAATATTTGTACGTACTAAAACGCGTTTGTACTTTTTTCCTTTTCCTCATTATTATCAATTCAACAAAAAAGGACTTCAATTTTTGGTTTGCTTACAGTTTGGAAAAATCGAAACATTTAAGTCTTGGATTTTTTCTTATTTAGGTAGTACAGAATTTGGTAAGACTACGATTCTTTCGGCGCCACGATGTTTTGATGGATTCTTATAGATTTCGACGAAAAAAAAAACGAAAATGAAGAATAAAAATTTTCGATATCTCGCTTAGTTTATGAAATATCGACCCCTAACAATGGCAAAAATTAATTGAATTTTTACACTTTTTAGACGAATTTCTCAAGATTTTCATGGAAAAAAATAAATTATTTTTGTGCTAAAAAAACTCTAAACAAAGATATCAGGGGCAAAGCCCCGGTGAGGGTTGGGGAGCGTCGCCCATATCTGGGAATATTGCATTTTCGATTTTGTTTTTAATTTAATTCGCGAGTCAATCAAGCCAAAATTTTATAAACATCTCATTTTTTTTCTTTTGTTTTTTTCAAACCCCACCGGGGCTTCGCCCCTGGACCCCTGGAGTTACGGTTGTAAACATTTACCTTATTTTTTCATGAAAATCTTGAGATATCCGTCTAAAAAAGGTGTAAAAAATCAATTAATTTTTCCATTTTTAGGGGTCGATATTTCGTAAACTAAACGCGATATCGAAAAATTTTATTCTTTATTTTCGTTTTTTTTCGTCGAGATCTATAAGAGTCTGTCAAAACATCGTGGCGCCGGAAAAATCGAAGTATCCCCCAGAATTTATGTTTCGCCTAGGTCGAAAAGTTAAAAAAATTTCAACAAGTGAAGAAAAAAATCTTCGGATCAGTCCCATTCAACTCACTCAACCACTAATTTGGCCGCAGACTGGAAGATCTAAATCGCTGAAATCAGAAATCCTGCCACTTTCCAATAATATATAACGTGTTTTTTTATTCCTTTTTTAAGGCTACATTGGTGAATTAATTCAGCTATGTTGCTATTATAGCCTCTTAAAAGCCGTTTAAAAATTTCAACCATTTCAACTTTATTACACAAATAGTTTGTGTATACAATATATAGGATATATTACGGTCCAATTTATGTAGTATAATTTAATATAATAATATAAAAAACCTAACCATAAACATAAATTTGAACAGAAGTTCAAACAAAAATATTCGTGACGTATTGCCCAGACACGTATTTCTATTGCCAAGCAATCTTCCTCAGTGGTCATCAAGTCGTTTGGATCACTCGGTAACTGCTTTGTGATGATTGACAACTTTGTGATGCATTGAATCATCACAAAATAGTTACGGAGTGATCCAAACTACTTGATGACCACTGAGGAAGCTTGCTTGGCAATCGAAATACGTATTTGGGCAATACGTCACAAATATTTTTGTTTGAATCTCTGTTCAAATTAATGTTTATGATATGATTTTTATATATTTTTATATTAAATTATACTACAGAGGTGTGAAAATTATTAGACTTAAGACAATTCAAGAGAAAAAACACATTTTTGTTTTTAAGGCCCGGTATTTTCATTTCAGTATAGGTAGGCTTTATTTCCATGATAAATATCTATTAGATAAAATTTTATCTGTAAGATGAATCAAAACTGTATTTTCAACAAAAACAAACCTCCGGTTAGTTATTTACATGGTATCATATAAAAAAGAATAGAACAGTAATGACAGTTTATGGATAAGCCAGTGTAGGAAACAATATATTGATAAACAAAGATAAGTTGATAGCGATATCAAAGGCGTTTGAAAGAGACACCATTCTTGTGTAAAAAATTGAAGTTTTGTAGTTGTCCCTTATAGTGAACTTCTGTTCAAATTTATGTTTATGGTATGATTTTTATATATTATTATATTAAATTATACTATATAAATTGGACCGCAATATATCCTATATATTGTATACACAGTATAACTGTTCAAAATCAGCGAAAAAATCTTATTTTGATTATACAAATAGTTTGATTTTATTTTCTTGTAAAAATACATATAATTGCAAAACGAATAATACGAAATGTTAACACAATATTTAATTTTTCAAATTACATGTTTTTAAATTCTCCTGAATCATCTAACATTAATATATTTGGATTTTCTTTTTCAAAATTCGTAGGTTCACGTTCTCGTTCATCTTCGCCCCATTCTCCCAAAGTTTTCATTACATCAGGCTCCTTTCGTCGCTCTTCTTCTTCTTTCTGTTAACAACAATCAAGTCTTTTATTTCAAATAACATAAGTTGAAAATTACAATTGTGTCCCAAAAGTCCCAATCCGAAAGTCTCACTGTACGTTTTATTCCAATTATACAAAAGTCGTAATTGTTATTTGTTTTCAATGGTTTATAATATGATAGTGTAATATGAAGTATATACTTAATTGCATACACGATTGCAATGAAAATGGATGCGAAATAGATTTGGGACTGTCAGGTTTTATTTGGGATATAGTTATAAGACTTAAGTCTTATTTTTTCCTTATTTGTAAATATTACAACTACATCAGCAATATTAAAGATATCAAGAAATTATTGTAAAGTTTCAGATCCTCGATGATGATAAATTGGTAAAAATATTCAGAGGACTAGGATCAAATAATAATCAGTCAAAACTATTTATTACATGCGCATGTAATAAATAGTTTTAACTGATTATATCTGAATATTTTTACCAATATATCAAGAAATATTACTGTTAGGGCTACATTATACAGGTGTAAGTTCTTCTTAGTATAAAACAATTTTTGACTTTTATAATTTCTTGTAAATTATTAAGTTACCAAAATAATTAAAACATTTTAACAAAACTTGATGTCTAATTACCTACGATCGTATTAAAGAATATATATTCATACAATGATACGGTTATTTTTCAAATTACAATATTTTTCACCTAAAAACCAAAGAAAAACTCAATACCGTCTTTATATTTAATGAAAACATAGATTAAATCAAACATAAGTTTTTATTAAATTTTAAATTGCTACAATGGCAAAAAAACCAATGAATTAAATGCAATTATGATAGTAACTCATCAGAAATTATGTCATACTTCGAAGAAAATATCATTAAAGATTTTCATTTTCAATAAAATGCATTCCAAAAATTTAAAAAGCAAATTAAACCTCTGTGTCTTTTTTGGCAAATTTAGCAAACATATTGGCATAAATTCTCTTTTCTTTCGACTTGTGTTCCAATATACGCCGTTTGCTGACAATCATTTGCGCTTGGGCTGCTTTATTGTTGGGTTCTATTTCTAAAACTTGATTGAAATCATTCAAAGCCAATTCCGGTTCAGATAGTTCAAGATTTGCTTGTCCACGTCGAAATAAGGCTTTCACATTGTTTGGATTGATTTGCAGTGCTTTATTGCATTCATTCCTTGCTTCTAAATATTGCTCCAGTTTCAAATAACACAAAGAAAGATTTAAGCTGGCGGATAATTGCAAGTCATTCCTTTCATTGACAAATTCATCTTCTGAATCTAATTTAAAAAAAATCATTAAAAAGGTCAATGTAATTAATTACAATTCAATTATTTCAATGTCATACTTTTTTCAGGATCTAAATAGGAAAACAGTTTTTTGTATGTACTAACGGCAGATTCATAATTATTTTGTTTCAAGTAATTTGTTCCGATTTCTTTTAAAGATTTCGCTTGATCTATTCTACCCTTTGGATCAAGTGCCCAACTATCTTTAGTCTAAAAAAAAGTAATATTAATAAAACAATTTAAATGCCCTTACATAGCGATTTTCAAATACTTTTTCAAAATTCTTTAATGTAACTGTGTATTCAATAGTTGCATCTGGTGGAATGTTAAAACCATTATTTCCTTCATTTTTGTAGGCATATTTTGCGGCAACTATTAGGCGAGAAGTTTCACCTTCTTTGAATTTTTCTAATGCAGTTTCTATTCCTTCCACTACACCAACTTTGTAACCTTCTCCAAGATTAAACGAAACATCTCTTTCTTCAAATTGCGTCCCATTGTATGTTCCAATTAAATGTACTAAAAACGTTTTTTTTTTTTTTAATTTCATAAATCAGTCTAGTACAGTTATAAAACTTTTACTTTCTACTAAGGCGCCAAGATTAGGTTTTGCAAAACCTTTTCCTGAAGTGATGATAAATCTTTCAATACTTCCGTCTTTTTTTGGGCTTATATCTTCACCTTTCCAATCGATAACTTCAACCTAAATATCAATACATGAATATTGTTTTAAATTATTTATATCATTTGTATAAAACCTCAAATTCTAAGACAGAGTTTGGTGGAATTTTCGGCGGACTTCCCGCTTCGCCATATGCATATTGCGGTGCACTAGTCAAAAGTGCAATTTCTCCTTTTTTCATAGATGCAACACCAATGTCCCAGGCTTTGATGACTTCCCCTAAAATCAAAGAATTAACACATCAAAATTGAAAGCAAATTAACAACTTACTTCGTCCCAAGAAGAATTCAAAATATTCTCCCCGGTCCCGGCTTGAATCGAAAACCGTTCCATTGGGAAATTTTCCAACATAGTGCACTTGCACTTTGCAACCTATGGAAGGATAATCGTTGCCAAGACCTTCCTTCAAAATTTTTTTGAAAACTCCCCCATCCTGTTTAGGGGTAATATCGATTCCCTTATCCTCACTCATTATCAAACTAGTTGAAAATCTTGAATAAAAAATTTAGAGTAAATATAGTTTTGAGAAAATGCATTACACAATTGTTCCTATACTTACACAAACTGCCGAAAAAATTAAATTTTAAATATTCAAATAGGTTAGCCGTGCGAAATCGCCTCGTGAATACAATAGAATTGAACAGAATCCAATGGAAAATTCGTCTTGGAGAAGTGAAGAGAACTGTCATTTTACATCACTGAACTCTATCACATGGATAATATGGAACATATGTATATAATTGTATACATTGTATACAATTGATATACTCCAATGTATAAAGGGTTGCATAACTTGTGAATAGAAAGTTGATATGCCAAAATTGCTTAAAAACTGTTTTTGAAGTTATACACAGCCTTTAGCGACATTACGAAAAAATAATCAGACTGAATTTTTAAGAAAATATTTCGCTAAATGCTACCGTAAGAAGTTGTTCGCAAATGGTTAGCAAGAAACCGCAAATGGATTAAAACATTTTAAACACTATATCAAGTCGATCTTAGCGTTCGCATGTTTTTCATTTGTTATAACTAGTAACTTCTCGTAAAATATTCCAACTAAAACATATCCAATAATAACACAACTGACAACAAAATAAAGTAAAAAGTGGCATTTGGTTGATTGAAATCAAAATGATTGTTGAAGCTATAGCACCAATCATTCAGTTCAAATTTGAGACAATGATTGTATTTCATTCACACGTATGTGTTTACAATATTTGTTCTTTATCTTTGCTGACATATATGCAATATGCATACATATTATATACGATTTCCTATTATTATATTTATTACTAGTAGTTACCCGTTGCATTCGCAACTAAAGGTTTTTTCTCAATAAAATGTTTAATATGAGATAATGTATAGTTAATCAATAATCAAAATTTTAAATTTAATAATCTAAGTGTTGTTAATACAAAAAAAGTTTATCTAAAATTATATTAAGAAATAAAATATAAGTGTTTTTTTTTATATCATTTTAATAACATTTTAAATAACGTCATTTCACTAACTTATTATGAAAGTTTAATACTTATGTAGTACTTATACCAAAAAGGCGATTTTAAATTTTGGTTCGTTTTTCAATAATCAAACTTTTTAAAATCTATTTTTTTATGAACCAAAGGTTGTGATCTGGAGTAATTATATATTCGGCTGAAAAGCATTAAGGTAGCAATTTTTTGCCATATATTTCACTGTCACATCAAATATAAAATCTTCCACACTAATTTTTCTTCGATATTTAGAACAATTAGAAAATTAATTATTGTTATTGAAAATAAATGAAATATTCGAATTTACTCCCACGCTATCCATCTATTTCCAAAAATTTTGTATGTTTAAAATGTTCGAAATCGAATAGCCTTTTAGTCATGTTAATTAATATAAAGTTAATTAACATAATTAACATATTATTATTTCTTTCGTTTTACATTTTATTTTCAAATATAAGCGCACATTTGTGTCGATGAAATTTGGAAAGTATTTTCCTTATACGATGTTGACATATAATAAGGAAAGGTTTTTGAAAATTTCTCCCCTAAAAGACTGAAAAACGGTATCAAAGTTTGTACGGGATAACGTTTAATAAACAATCGAAATTTCAAATTTAATAATCAAAGTCCGTTTTACTCCTACCAACGTTTTGAATGCGTAAGTAGGGATAACAGAGCGCATGTACATAGCCCATTCTACACGGACGCACGGCAAGATAGTCAATTTATATATATGACGTATGTGACGATATATGACTACCTGATCCCCGCGACTTCGTCTGCGTAACGTAGGTATAGATTATATTTCTTTTTAGATTACCTATTTGTAGTGGTATATGAAATTCTTTATTTTTCTCATTTCTTTAACGAAAAACATAGTCATACTTTAAAACACTACTTTGTCGACTTTAAAAAGACACATTTAATTTACTGTTGCTTAGAATAAAATAGTTGTATGTAATGATCAAGTAATTTTTAAAAAATATTTATAAATATAATATCTAAAAAGAGTATGATCAATTGCGTATACCTACGGTTGGTATACTTACCGTGAACCAAATAATCCATAGATCAATCAGTAAATCAGTATATATACATAAAAAAATATCGTCAAGTTCAATAAAGTCGTTCTTAATTATGACTTAAAACAGTTTAAAGTTTTCAAAACACTCGTGTCAAAATAACAGAAGTTAAGGGTCTAGATTTTGAATATTAGTAGAAATCCCATTTCATTGCCTCGACTCCCGAATGAACTTTTTTCTCAAAACTATTACACTACTGCAATGAACAAAACTACCGCGCAATTAAAATTTGTTCAATTGCACGAAACCCAGTTCATCCATAATCAAGTATAACCATTGTGTATCTAGGCACTTATTATTAAAATATCTGAATTTCAATTATATAATTACACCATTTTCTTTTAATTCGCCCAATTTCCTTTATTCGATATTCGCTCACTAATATATTTATTTGTGGATACGTATTTCGAAATTTCAGGTTTGCAATATGTGAAAGTCAAAAAACTTAATGCTCACTTATAAACTTGATTTAACCATTTTCAGATATATCTATCAGAGTTTAAATTTTTAAGCAACCCCAAAGTTTTTGTTTCTAATATTGTTTTATAATAACGAATGTATAATATATAACTTTGTTTTATAATAAAGGGTAATTACGTTTCATTAATATTGGTATTTTTATTATGAAATTTTGAAATTTTAATTGTTTATAAGACGTTATGTCGAACAAACTTTGTCACCATTTTTCACTCAATTACAGGAAGAATTATCAAAAAACCCTTTCTTAATATATATAACGGCATCATATAAGAAAAACACTTTCCAAATTTCATCGACACAAATATTATTTTATATTTGATAATACAATGTAAAACGAAAAAAATTATGATCTTTATAAAGATTATCATGACTAAAAAGCAATTCGATTTCGCTCATTTGGACGTTGTATATACAAAATTGTTGGAAATAGATGGAAAGCGTGCAAGTAAATTCGAATATTTCATTTATTTTCAATAACAATAATTGGTTTTAAAATTGTTCTAAAAACCGTAGAAAAGTTAGTATGGAAGATTTTATATATGTATTGATAATAATGAAATACGAGTATATGACAAAAAATTGCACCCTTAATTGCTTTTCAGCAGAATATATAATTGCTCCAGGTCACAATCATTGGTTCAAAAAATTAGATTTTAAAAAGTTTGATTGTTGAAAAACAAATAAAAATTAAAAACCGCTTCTTTGGTACTTGGTATAAGTACCTACTACATAAACTTTCATACTAATTAAGTGAAATGACGTTATTTAAAATGCTGTAGTTAAAATGATATAACAAAAACAGAAACTTATTATTAATTAATTATTTATTTATTAATTACACTTATTAAATTCAAAATTTCAATTGTTGATTAACTCTACATTTTCTCATACAAACTTATTCACTCCTTTTACTCTTTTAAGGTCGGAATTTTCAAAAAAAAAATCTTATCAGATGTCTACTTCTTATAAGGAATACATCGAATATTAAAATTTCATCAGTCAAAGGTGGAATATAAATACACGATTTTATATATGTGCGGATTTAAAAACGTATTTACTTAAAGTTTCATTACTATTATTATTACTACTACTATTACATTTTTTTGCTAATATTTCCTTACTGAGGATACCCTTAGGATCTATTTACAACAGTTTTGTAAAAAAAAATTACTGTAAAATTTGAACCCACGTTTTTTTTAATTAGGAGCAATCAGAATGTCAGATACGTAAGCCATTACGCTACTAACATCAACTTTTTTGTTTTATATTTATAAACGATTATATTTCAAAGAGGCAATTTTTTGTACTTTAAATTGAATTTACTGTTAACTATTAATTACCTTTCCAATGATATATAACTCGCCTGTCTAAAGTAAAAAAAACTGTTTTCATCCCTAGTGAATTCCTTCCCTTATAATTTTTTGGAATGATAAGTAGCCTATAGTCTGTGGGAAATTGTGTTGTATCATAATACCAAATTTCATTAAACTCAGTTGTTCCGTTCTTAAGTTAAATCGGGACACACAGCCAGACAAAAATTTTAAAAATGTTAAATTTGGAATAAGGGCCTCTTGAAACAAATATTTACCCTAAAATTGGGTTCAAAATCGAAATGTACAGACAGACGTAAGAATTTTATATATAAGTATAGATAAGAATTAAAAAATGCAAAGGGCAAATATGCAAAATATGCAAAAAAATGCAAGAAGCTAAAACGAGGAACTCGCTAGTGCTCCCTTGGCAGTTGAAACGACTCTAAATAACCGAGGAAAAAAAATTAAAATTCATTTGAAAGAAAGTTGTTTTTTTGTAATTATTACATGTAATATTTAAAACAATGTAAGGAAAGTCGATTGATACGTTATATTTTTCTTAATTTGAATTAAACTACTACAATATGGTAAATGTTTTCGAAAAGTATTTTTTAAAAGTGCAATACTGACACAACTGACAAATGAATAAAATTAGCAATTGATTGAAATCGAAATGACAGTTGAAACTAATGACATGATAGTTCAAATTTGAAACAATAACTATTATATTTGTATTTCACTCACATGGATGTGTTTACAACTTTACATTCTTAGCCCTTGTCTTTGCCACAACACATTAGTTTGCTTATTATGTATTTTGATATGAAAAGTCAATTGTGTTTATAATTGTATCATATTTTAGTTATTTCAAAACCACTTATAACTGATATGCTAGTTCAGGCACTACCAGAAAAGGCTACGACAGTGGATTGAAAACATCTTTTTAATTAAGTGCGATTTAAATGTACGTCAAAAAAGGGGAAAATCACACCGAAAAGTGTGTTTTAACACCAAATAGTAAGAGAGTACAGTTCTTTTATAATATGTACAGAAAAATATTATATTGGGCATCTATGTATGAAAAAAAATGCAATAATGGTTATTTGACAGCATTAAAATTTAATTTACAGCTATATAATGTAAAATTATTTTAAATATGAACAACAACTGATCTAAATATTATAATAAGTTGGTAAAAATGTTTTTTATCTGCCAATTTAAAAGTCAAAATAAAAAAAATTATTTTGATTAAAAGTTAAAATTAATATTAATAATGATATTGATATACCTAGCAATTTTTTTAGTTTATAATTAACAAGCAAATTGATTTTACAAACGTGCAATACTAAACAAACTTTCGTGGAAAAGTGGAAACAGTCTCGGAATTTATAATTATTTCAATCCATTCGTAATTAAAATCATATCATAATTAGTTCCATGGTATAGCATCAGAATATCTAAGTACAAACAATAGGATTAAATCCACTAATCCCATAATAAAAGAATACACTTAGAAGATCGTTTATTTGTTTCTTTCTCAATTTTTAAATAAATTAAACGATTTACTAATTAAATAATCTATGGACAGAAATCCAGAGCTGCAAAGCTACAAAATTTTGTCTATGAAACCAACAATTACTTTAAAAGAATAGATCGAATCTTATCATTTGGCATTACAAAACAAGAAAATAATAAACGTGGATAATTCATACTATGTATGCACTTCAATTTCGAGTTATAAAAGTTAACTTCAGAATTGATAACCAAATATGTTATTGAAGACTGGGAAAGTTTTGAATATTTTGAACAGAGTTTTGTGGCTTTTAGGCGTTTAATATAGATGCTGATATTACTAAAGAGTTCAATATTTCAAATAAAATATAAGTGCAATACATAGGGTCTTCTAATCCGTTAGAAAAAAATTAAAGTCTGTGACGAAACTAAATGTATTCCTTTAGGCAGGCCCTGCTCTAGCAAATTTGCCGCCCTGGGCAAGATGAAAAAATGCCGCCCCTTCAGGGTTGAAAAAACACAGAGTTTTAATATCACAAAATTTTTAATTTTTTGGAAAAATATTTTTTTAACTAAAAACTATTTTTTTCACATTTTTGTTCATATTGTATATCAAATATGACAAAATGCCGCCTCTGAAATTTTCCGCCCCGGGCGACCGCCCGGGTTGCCCACCCCTAAAGCGGGGGCTGCCTTTAGGACAAAAGCGTAAATGTGGCCGCCCATCAGAAGCAAAAAAAGCATTAATTATTCAATAAATTTACTTACTTGGCCTCAAAATGTACGGTACTTGGTGTTTTTAATCCTATTTTTTATATGTTTTTGCTGTCGTTTTAAACTAAAATTATTTTTTTTATTTTCAAATAAATTGCACAATCTGCATAGGGTTGCAATAAGTGCATTCAACCCATAGACAATAGGGTGTCCGTTATTTCCCAAATTGATTTTTTTACCACAATAACCCCCTGAATTTTTAGTTTAAGATATAAAAAAAATTATCCAATACAATTAAGCTCTTAATTTCTTGATTAAACCGTGCCGGAATCATGTTACTTTTACCATTTAAATAACATGGGATTATTTGACTTTTTACTTTTAATTTTTTTTTCTCAGACACTAATTTATGAAAAGATTTAAAAGCAAATTATTCTGACGTAAAATTTAACGCTCTACAAAATAAGTCTCTTATGAGTTTTCGATTAAATCACTCCATTAAAAGTTATTCAACATTTGAATGTTGTGTCTAATATAAATCTTGCAATATTTTCAACTTTTTGCTCATTTTTACTTTTTTAACTATAAAATCATTGGAAGAGATGATAAAAATTATTATCATTAGAGCGCAAGTGATTATTTGTGTTTTATGACTTGAACAGAAAATTAAACAAACAAAAAATCATTTTTTGACAATTAAAACAGGTGACATAAGATCCGAATTCGCTATAGTGGTGAAATTCAATTTATCCAGGATAAATTTTCGTACTTAAATCAATATTTTGTACCTACGAAGTGAATTTCATACTAATTAATGAGACTATCGACAAAAGTTCAATTATTATTCGAATTTTTACCATTTCACCTGACGCCATCTATGAGAAATTTCTTAGAACTTGTAGTCAACATCATTTTTATTGAGAATATAGTTGATTGATTTGTCGTTAAAAAGTTAAATGTTGAATAACTTTTAATGGAGTGATTTAATCGAAAATTCATAAGAGACCTTTTTTGTAGAGCGTTAAATTTTACGTAAGAATAATTTAATCTCAAATCTTTTCATCCATTTGTTTCGGAGAAAAAAAATTAAATGGTAAAAAGTCAAATAATCCCATGTTACTTAAATGATAAAAGTAACATGATTCCGGCACGGTTTAATCAAGAAATTAAGAGCTTAATTGTATTGGATAATTTTTTTTATATCTTAAACGAAAAATTCAGGGGGCGATCGCTGTAAAAAAATCAATCTAATAGACAATCACATGTAAGCACTAGTCGCAGTAGATCAGTGCTGTAAGTATAAGTACAAAGATTTTTAACAATCAATAGCAACAATAACAAAAATAGTAATTCTTATAGCAATAACAACAATCATAAAAACAATTAACAGTAGCAATAAGAATAATAATAATAGTCTATAGTAACAATATCAATGCTAATAATGCAATAATGTGAAACATTAATAAATAAGTAATATATAAAAATAAAGCGATATAATAAAAAATAATAATTTGGCAATAAATAGTTAATAGGAATATTTGTTTAGTTACCAAATCTATCAGGCAAATATATTACATTCCATTTTTGTAACCTTCTTATCATCTCACTGTTGTCCAATAAGTTTATTGCGAGATGGTTGGAATGATCGTCTAGTTTTGTCTGGTATTTTTTGCTAAACCTTTGAATTTCCTCCTTTACAGATGGCATTTCTGTATCTTCATGTATTTTTTTATGGTTTACATACCACGGAACACCGATTATTTGTCGTAGGGTCCTTAATTGAAATTTTTGTAGGATTTCAATGTTGGAGTTGTATGCAGTACTCCACAACTGTATCCCATATGTCCATATAGGCTTGAGGATGACCTTGTACAGAAGAAGTTTCTTTTCCGTTGATAATGGTGCATTAGATGTCATTAGCCAGTACATTTTTTTGTATTTGTTATTTAAATGTTCTCGAGTTTTTTTGATTTGCACAGCCCATGTAAGTTTTTGATCTAAGTGCATTCCGAGATACTTTACCGTGCTCTTTTAAATGTTTAAATCTGGCGTACAAAACAACTATTAAAAAAAATTAAATACCTGGCGTTAATTAACATATTTTAATGTGTACTTATATTCGTATATACTCCTTTTTAATTATACCAAAGAAGTATAATTTCTCTCAGTATAGTTTCTGTAAGACCTTTATGAAATGTTTTAAGTATCAAAGTTATATTTTCTTGAAGAAATAATAGATTAAGCTTTTGTTACAAATATATTACCAATACCTAACTTTAACAAGTTGTTTTTTTTTCAATGATGTTTAATAATTTAAATTCGAATACAATATTTGTATTATACCCAAAAAGGTGGTTCAAATACTCTGTATTTAATAAAAGAATGCATTTTTAAAATAAATGGTATATTTTCTTAAAATTTTATAATATATATCTTTATTATTTATTAGGTATATCTTATGTACATTCAACATAAATGCGTTCATTAAGTAAAATTATAAGCTTAACATTTTTCAGTTAATAAAATCACAAAATTCTACACATAAAACTATTCTGAAGCATATTCTTTACTATTCGTGTTTTTTTTTAAGTAAAATTAAAATTAAATCTATTTATTATAAATAAATATGAAATATAAAGTACATTCAATATTGAAAATTTAATACATTATCAGTCATTTTATTAAGCAGTCTTTTTAAAAAAAATGAATTTAAATAATGAGAAAAACCAATTACAGTTTAGTTATTTCTGTAATTTGGGAAATTGTTTGAATTCCTTGTCGTTTTTCTATAATAGGTTCATTTCTCAACCACATTTGTATTTCCTCCAGTGTCTTTCCTCTGGTTTCCGGGACCCACATTACCGCAAAAACAATTCCCAAAACGCAGCAAACGGCGAAAATATAAAACGGAATAAACATACCAAACTCATCAGCCAAATGCTGATACACTTTTGTAATGACTGTAACGATCAACGAAAAATACATGTCCATGAAACCGAGGGCTTTACCTTTAATGTTTGTCGGAAACATTTCCACCATAATAATAATGGGAACATTACACAAGCCAATCATATAAACGAAAACATAGGCCAACATTGCCACAATGGGAATCCAATTGAGGAATGAAACATCGATATTAGTCGATAAGTGAAAATAGAAAAATGTGCCTGCTATTGTTAAGACAATGGCGGCGCCTGTACAAGAAACGCCGAATAATAATCGCCGGTCTAAGCGATCCATGGCGAATGACGACAGTATACTTAAAACTAGTAAAAATCCAGTGAAGACTATGGTCGAGGTTGCCGGAGATATACTTTCGTTGCCCATTGAGAAAATATATTGGGTATAGAATATAAACGTTGATATACCCGACAATTGTTGAATAGTTCGTAGACCCATCACAATCAACAAAGCTTTACGATTAGTTTTATTAACAAATAGATCCAAAAAACCTTTAGAATCATTCATTTGCCTTTTGACGGCAAATCTTATATCCGCTAGTTCATCATCAACGTTGAAACTACTTCGTAATTTCTTCAAACTGTTACTGGCGTCTTGGTCTCTTTGACGCATCAAATAAAAATACGGAGACCCAACAAGAAATTGATGCAACGATAGTTGCATAATCGGTAATAAAACTGCAACAATTGCCATTATGGAAATTGTCACATAAGGACCAATAATATTCATTGTTAACTGTCCCGAAATTAGGGCAATGTTGATAAATGAGCCCAGCAATCCTCTGATATTACTCGAAGCAATTTCTCCAATATAAACCGGAACAACCGTGTAGGATAAACCGTCAGCAAAACCAGCCGATAGACGACCGATGATTAGCGTTTTGAAATCCGGTGCTAAAGCTATCAGTAGCCATGAAACAATATAGAAGGGTGTCGTTGCTAAAATCGAATTTCGACGTCCGATTATGTCGACCAGATAGGAGCCACAGTAGGCGCCACTGATTGCTGTCATTAGGGGCGCAACGGCCAACCAAGAACCTTCATCCCCCGTTATTTGAATGAACGAATCGGGTTCGGAGAATTTGGGTAACGTTGGCGCTGGCCAAGCGTAATGAAGACCCACCGAAAATATCGAAAGTGATGCTGCAAATAAAGAAAAATTGTCTGTTATGTTTTTTATCAAAATTCACCAAGTGGTTTTTGGATAAACGCCTTTTATTTACTTCTACTAACTTCGATTAGCTTTGGAATTAAATTATTTGAAAATCGATAAATTGGTTGTGTCCATATTTTACATAATGTTATTTATTTTTAGTAGGATAATGGACATGAGAGGATGTAGATCCATGTACTAATTATTAATTTTGCGACACGTTTCAGTCTTTTATTAGACCTTCATCAGGCTTCTAAAATCATACAATTAGTACATAAATCTACATCCTTGCATGTCCACTATCCTACTAAAAATAAATAAAATTAATTGAAAATATTTTATATACCTAATTGTTGCCACTAATAATGCCACTTAGCTCTACCTTCCGAAAATAACATTGACTACTCCTGATAGAGTATAACAAAGACAACATTCATATACCCTAGACTGATTCAAAAAAAAATGATGAATTTTTTTTTTCTTCATTATATCGAAAATATTGTAGGGAATAACAAAAAAAATCCTGTGAAAGTTTAAGCTCTTAATATTAAGAGGTGCCGAATCGTAAATTTCGATTTTCCATTTAAATAACATGGGAACAATATTCTCTTACACTTTGGAATTTATTAATATTAAATTAATATTAATATTAATTAATTATTAATATTAATATTAAGAACTTAAACTCTCACAGGATTTTTTTTGTCATTTCCAACAATATTTTCGATATAATTAAGAAAAAAAAATTCATCATTTTTTTTTTTATCAGTCTAATATACCCCTATCTCATAATTTCTTAACGTTCAATCGACATTTTCAGTTGCATTTCTGATGTTTTAAAAGCACCCCTGTTAAAAAAAGGCATTTTAAAAATGTTGAAAAAATCCACTAGAAGTCATTTAAAGTTATCAATGATAATTGAAATGTAATAATTTCAAAATACCTTTTAAAATTTTCTTTAATCAGCGATTTTAATATGGCTTTTTTAATATGTGACCTCAGTATTTTGGAAAAGTGACATCATGAAGTTGTTGTAACGAATTTTGTAGTTGACATATAGTTTGTGGGGTTTGTTTAATAAAATTTAAGTTTAAGTTTTGAATTATCCTTGCAGGGAGTGTAAAATGATTCGATGATTTAGGTCACCAAACGGCTTATCAATTCGTTAGGGAAGAAATCACTTAGGGCCAGTGGCGTAGCTAGGAAACCAAGGGCCCTAGGGCTAATTAAAAAATGGGGCCCCACTGCTATGTAAACTGATTAGGTTTTATCGAATAAAAATATGAAATATACAAATACTTTAAAAATGCTAAGCTACTTAAGCTCTTTTTTGTGCACTGCAGGGCAGGACAGTAATTTAATTATTAAACAGTACCAACATAAATTACAATTAATATTTGGTGTAGGTTTGGCTAATAAAATGAAATTGAGAAGATTCAAGGGTTTATTATATAAAGGTCGGGCCTACCAACTGACTAAATAACAATTATATTTACATTTTTTTCGTAGCTTTAGTTTCCGCAAAAGTATCAATGACTTCGTTTAAATCCAGGCTTGATGCGGTTTTGTTTTCAATAGCTATTAGCGATAAATATCGGAGTCAAGTTTGGCCCATATTATTTCTTAAATAATTTTTTATTATTTTTAATTTGCTAAATGTCCTTTCAGCTGTTGCAGAAGTCACAGGAATTGTAAAGAATAATGACATTGCTGTAAATACTTCCGTTAGGTCGCAATCTAGCACTCCATATTTGCTCATTATTTCCTTACATAATTGGTGAACTTTTAACTGGATTTTCAAAAGTTCAGTTCGGTCGAGATTTCTGGTAAAGATTCGAGGGCCCCCTGAGCTTGAGGGCCCCGGGGCACTGCCCCGCCTAGCCCCTAGGTAGCTATGCCACTGCTAAGGGCTCACAATATCCCTTTATTTATCGGATGTTGTAAGCGCCTAGTGAAACGCACCCTTAGTGATTTCTTCCCTAACGAATTGATAAACTGTTTAATTGCCGAAATCACCAAGTCTCACCCCCATAGTCTGCGAGGGTAATTCAAAACTTAAATATAAATGCTATTAAGTTAATCCCATACAAAGTTTATCTAAGCGTTAAAATTCGTTCGCGAAATTAACCCCATCATGACGTTCTTTACAATACTGAGGTCAGATACCGGAAGTGTATCCGATGCGAATTTAGGCGAAAATATTTTTTAAAACTTATAGAACTTAACATTTTATATCATTAAACAAACATTAATTATTTCGTTATTATTTCAACCCTTAATTGCTAGTTTAGAATTTAGTTTTAACAAATCAAGTCAATTATTACATCTAAATAAGTTATCCAAAAGTTTTTTCATTGTATAAAGTAAATAATTTAATTTTCTTTACAAATCAGTATAAAAATAGTTAAAGACAAATATTTCTCTCAATTTTATCCTCATTATAATATGAAGGCTCTTTTATTTTAGTTTTTACATCAATTTTGTCTACGGAAAAACCATTATGATTACTTTATCTTACAAAAATTGTAGATATATATACAACAGGGGAAAAAAAACGTTATTATTGAAAGTATTATCCTTGTCTACTTGTAAAAAGTCTGTAAAATTGGTTTTAATAGATTTTCCTTAGAAAACAACAACATTATCATTTTCTCAAATGAGATTATTAATTGTATTTTATCTCGAATTTGATGACTAAAATTATAATTTCATATTAATCTCATTATGTACATAACACCTAACACGTTTTTTCACATGCTTTTTATCTTAATTTGAATTCAAAATTTTATTCAAGATAATCTTATACAATAGAATCAAGAGGAATACATCCTCCTAGTCTATGACCAGGGATTTTGGCTGACCGTTTATTCATTGGTCAGTCGGGACAAACGATTTTAATAACTAAACAATTAGGTTCTAATACATTTTCACTTTAAGCTTCATTATTGTTACTATTAAGAATATTGTGAAATTTGGTATCATGTTTTTTGTAAAAAAAAACAAAGATTAATCTTTGAAGATCTTTTAGAATGATTGATTTTTTAGAATTTACTGTCCTTATTATTAGTTCAACTAAAACAGTGTTAGAAAACTTATTTTATAATTTTTAAAAATCTTTCCAACGACATGTCACACGCTTTTATATATTTAAAAAAATCATCCCTCAGTGTTACGTAGAGAATATCTTCTCTTATTATTTTCAATTTATGATATTATAGTCCAAAGTGAGTGAAACATTGTATTGTATCTTCATAAAAAAATTCAGTAAAATCGGTTCATCCATTTTTTAGTTAAAAGAAAATGCACTGGCAAAAATAAATTTTAAGCACCATAAATTATGAATAAAGGGTCCGTGAAACAAATATTGACCCTTAAGTTGAACCAAAAATTAAAATGTACCGACATACAATTTTAAATATAAGTATCAAAAACCTGTAAGTATTGTTAACTTGTAAGTATTGATAACCTGTATAATTTGTGTTTTATAAATAAAGCAAAAAAAACCGCAAAGTAAGATCAGGAAGCAACAATTGGAGGAATCGATTTTTAAAAAAAATATCTCTAATATGTGTTAATGTTGCATAATGTAGACGATTTGTAAGGAAAAATCCATCTATCGAATTGGATGGTCAATAAACAATAACAGGCAATAATAAAGTTTAAATGTGACAATGGAATGATTTAAAAACCACATATATACTTTACTTAAGTATTTGAAAGATAAGATAATTTAAAACATATTTCTTCGGTATTATTTTAGATACATTACAAAAAAAGCATTAAACTTTTGTATTATATGCGTATCATTACATACACCTTAGACTAATTCAAAAAAAATTATGAATTTTTTTTTCCTAAATATATCGAAAATATTGTTGGAAATGACAAAAAAAAATCCTGTGAAAATTTAAGCTCTTAATATTAATATTCAGAGGTGCCGCATCGCAAATTTCGATTTTCCATTTAAATAACATGAGAACAATATTCTCTTGCATTTTGGAATTTTATAGCTCACATTGGTGACAATATTTCGGAATGACCAACCAAGATATATTCTTGTAGAAAATTGAACGATCTACAAATAGGTCTCGAACAAGTTTTTGATATATTTATTCCTTCAAAAGTTATTCGAGGTCAAAGTTGAACTAAAGAGAAATTTTAATATTTTTTCAATTTTTAGACGCAACCATCAATTTTTGAGAAAATTTTATAGGACATTTTTTCGTAAAGCACTTTTTTTCAAAAACTTATCTATGTAAAAGTTTTTGATTTTTTTCACAGGTCCTAAGTTATTTAATTAAAATAAAAAAAAATATGTTAAAAATATAATTCTGGGAATTTTCAGTTTAATGCAAATAACTTAGGACCTGTGAAAAATATCAAAAACTTTTATAGAGATAAGTTATAGGAAAAAAGTGCTCCACAAAAAATGTCCTATAAAATTTTCTCATAAAATTGATGGTTGCGTCAAAAAATTGAAAAAATATTAAAATTTCTCTTTAGTTCAACTTTGACCTCGAATAACTTTTGAAGGAATAAATATATCAAAAACTTGTTCGAGACCTTTTTTGTAGATCGTTCAATTTTCTACAAGAATATATCTTGGTTGGTCATTCCGAAATATTGTCACCAATGTGAGCTATAAAATTCCAAAATGCAAGAGAATATTGTTCCCATGTTATTTAAATGGAAAATTTAAATTTGCGATGCGGCACCTCTTAATATTAATATTAAGAGCTTAAACTTTCACAGGATTTTTTTGTCATTTCCAACAATATTTTCGATATAATTAAGAAAAAAAAAACAGCATGTTTTTGAATCAGTCTAATGCACCTATGCATATTTAATATCAAATAAAAAAATGCATCATCATTTTTAAGGTCATTAAAATGAGCGTTATTCCTTAAAAAAATAATAAAGAGTTGACAAAACTTCTAGTAACTACTATATATAAATAGATATTTACTTTACAATAATTTATAATAAAACTATTTGAATTCTTCAAAATTATTGGGGTTTCTTTAAAATAACATAATTAAAATAATTTTTCGTCTAAGAATTATGTAATATTATAATAAATTATTAAAACAAATTGTACAAATCCTTTGAAATTTATAGTACAATAAATTATATGAAGTATTACATCATATATTGAATGTTAATGGCAATAGATAAGAAATTATTAAAAATTCCAGTTTTCATTGTTCGATTTTCGGTTAATAACACAAGCATTTTAAATTATTTCAGATTAAACCAGAAGAAAAAAGTATTTACCAACAAATGCTGCCATTATTTCGTAGACAACTTTCGATTTTCCATTTTTCAATGATGCACTATTCCCGTTGATGTTGGTCAATTTCATTTTCCACAGGCACAAAGATAAAAAGAAAAAGGGCAAGAAAAACGAAAAAGAAAACACTATGTGAAAATGATTTTTTGAGTTGTTTGTATCCAAATGATGACAATAACTCAAATCGATTCGCGAAAGTATCTGGCTTTTATACGGATTGGATTTGTGCGTTTTAGTTCGTTTTCCTCACAAACTATGTTTACATTATTCTTTGCTGGAGAAAAAACGACGTGCAAGAAAACGCTAAAGTGTTTTTCGTCATTATTAACTACAAACCGAAAATATTGATATTTTCGATATTTTCACGTCGCTTTTTTTTATCGCCAAGACATTAGTGTGGTCGATATTTTCCTGTAAAAAAAACATTAAAATTGTTTCTAAAGTTAGTGTATAATTACCTACTGTAATTGGTAAATAGATTCAAGTAATAAAACATGTTGTGCACCAAAAAAAAAAATCCCCGTTTTTTCTTGCAAATATAAAATAGTAGGTATTTTATATTTGCAAACAACAATCGAAATTATGAAAACTCAAAATATTTTGAATAATGAAAGGGTAATAAATCACGTTCTGTTTTCAAAATATATATGTTTTTCTATAATAATCAAAAACTTTAGGCATTTTATTGATAAGTGGTAAAATCAACCATTGTTGAATTATAGTTTTTTTGACGACATTAAACTTATAATTTGAAAGTAGATATTAATATACTAAAGCGCTAGAAAATCTCCAGAATTCAGCCTATCAAAAGAAGCCATTTAGAGACATTTTATACTTAATACTTAAAATGCCTTTAATAATATTGTAACGTTCGTCTGCGTAACGTAGATGATGATTATATTTTCTTTTTAGATGTGCTGTTTGTTGTGGTATATGAAAATTTTTATTTTTCTTATTTCTTTTACGACAAACTACAAACACTATTTTGTCAAATTGAAAAAAACACATTTAATAAACTGTTGCTTATAGTAAAATATTTGTATGTAATGATTAATTAATTTCTGAAAAATATTTATAAATATCTAAAAAGAGTATGATCAATTGAGTATACCTACCGTGAGCCAAATAGTTCATAAATCAATCAGGATCTATACATAAATAAAAAATATCGTCAAATTCAATAAAGTTTGTCTTAATTATCACTTAAAGCAGTAAAAAGTTATCAAAACACTCACGTCAAAATAACAAAAGTAAAGGATCTAGATTTAGAATATTAGTAGAAATCCCACTTCATTATCTCGACTCCCGAATGAACCTTTTTCTCAAAACTATTTCACTACTGCAATGTACAAAACTACCGCGAAATTAAAATTTGTTCAATTGCACGAAACCCAGTTCCTTCATAATCAAGTATAACCATTTTGTCTCTATGCACTTATTATTAAAATATCTGAATTTCAACTATATAACTAAACCATTTTATATTTATTTGTGAATACGTATTTCGGTTTTTCAGGTTTACAATATGTGAAGGTCCTATTGACAAATAAATATAATAGTGAGCAAATATTGAGGAACGGAAATTGGGCGAACTAAAAGAAAATGGTTTAATTATATAGTTGAAATTCAGATATTTTAATAATAAGTGCATACACAATGGTTATACTTGATTAGGGAGGAACTGGGTTTCGTGCAATTGAACAAACTTTAATTTAGCGGAAATTTTGCATATTGCAGTAATGTAATAGTTTTGTGTAAATATCAATGAACGTTTTACACAAAACTATTACACTACTGCAATATGCAAAATTTCCGCGAATCTTTTTCTCAAAACTATAGAGTTTAAAACTTTAAGCAGATCCAAAGTATTTGTTTCTAAAATTAAACCAACTTTGTGTTATAATAAAGGATAATTACGTTTCCTTAATATCGGTACTTTGAATATGAAATTTTAAATGTTGATTGTTTATTAAACGCTATGGCGTACAAACTTTACCACCATTTTTCACTCTTTTAGGGGAAAAATTATCAAAAACTCTTTTTATTATATATCTGCATCGTATGAGGAAAACACTTTCCAAATTGCATCGACACAAATGTGCACTCACATTAGAAATAAAATAAAACGAAAAAAATTATGACCTTTATTTTGATTATCAATATTAACAATTAGATTTGGCACATACAAAATTGTACATACAAAATTGTTGAAAGTAGGCGGAAAGCATGGAAATAAATTCTAATATTTTAATTATTTTCATTAAAATCAATTGGTTTTCAAATTATTTTCAATACCGAAGAAAAGTTACTTTGGAAGATTATATATTTTAATTGATAATGAAATATATAACAAAAAATTGCTCCCTTAATGTTTTTCAGTAGAATAAATAATTGCTCCAAGTCACAATCATGGGTTCATAAAAATTAGATTTTAACAAGTTTGATTGTTGAAAAACAAACAAAAATTAAAAACCGCCTCTTTGGTATTTGATATAAGTACCTACTACATAAACTTTGATACTAATTAAGTGAAATGACGTTATTTAAAATGCTCTTTTTAAAATGATATAACAAAAACAGAAACTTATTATTAAATAATTAATTATTTATTAATTGCACTTATTAAATTCAAAATTTCGATTTTTAATTTACTCTACATTTTCTCATACAAACTTAGTCAACCCCTTTCACTTTTTTAGAGTAGGAATTTTCAAAAAAAAAATTATTATCACATGCATACTTCTTATAAGGAATACATCGAATATAAAAATTTTATCAGTCAGAGAGGGTATATAAGTACAGGATTTTATGTATGCACGATTTTAAAAACGTATTTATTTTAAGTTTTATTACTATTATTATTATTATTACTACTACTATTACTTTTTTTCGTTAATATTTACTTATTGAGCAACCCTAAGGGTCTATTTACAACAATTTTGTAAAAAAAATGACTTACTGTAAGGTTCGAACCCACGTCTTTTTAATTAGAAGCATTAGAATGTCAGATAGGCCAGATACATAAGCCATTATGCCATGAACATCAACTATGTATTTTATATATTTAAACGTTTATATTTCAAAGAGGCAATTTTTTAGACTTTAAATTGAAATTATTGTACTTTTTATCAGTTCAACTAAAAATATTTTTACAGATTATTTTCTAGCTTTTAATTACCTTTTCAATGATATATAACTCGCCTTTCTAAAATAAAAATGTTTGTTTTCATCCATAGAAAATACCTTGCATTATTATTTTTAAGGAATGATAAGTAACTTAACATGTGTGGGAAATTGTGTTGTATCTTAATACCAAATTTCATTAAATTCGGTTGTTTCGTTCTTTAGTTAAATCGGGACATACAGACAGACAGACAGACAAAAATTTTAAAAATGTTAAATTTGGAATAAGGGCCTCTTGAAACAAATATTTACTCTAAAATTGGATTCAAAATCGAAATGTACAGACAGACGTAAGAACTTTATATATTAGTATTGATTTTGATAGGTTCATTAAGTTTTTTTTCAGGACTTAGAACACTAACACCATTTATTTTAATACACAGCCGTTTATTATTACACGCGTAATTATTAATTTATTACAATTACTTTAAAGGTTGTAACTGTTTAACTTATTTGTAGCTTATCTAGCGCCGGTCAATCACCTTATTTATATACCTATTTCCCACGTCTGGAAGGATCCAGACCGTTCAAATCAGCCATAGCTCTGGAAATTGTACGTCCGTATACGGTTATTTTTTACGTACCGTTTTTTCTAAAGTCTTTTGTTCTTACGCTTCATAAATGCATTTATATCAATGCTAAATGATACAATGTTAAAGTTTAAATGAAAATTTTTAAAAGATCATTACGTAATGATATACATCAAAGTTTTTAGGACTGCAAGTAACAAAAGAAAAATGTAAAATTTGATGATCAACTATCGTTTAGCCATTACCTTTATTATTATTTACAAAAAAAAAAAGAAAATGATCTTCAGGCTTTTTGGATGGTACAATGAAAACTCTGAAAAAGAAACCTCAAGTGAAGAATTGCAGAGATTATAGTACTTAATATTGGTATAATCGATAATAATTTTTCTTATTTATACGCGATCGACTTCGAATAAAAGCTTAAATTAAAAATAAATACAAAAAAGAGTATGCGTTGAAGGGAGTATTAGAAGCATTTTTTGGGAATCGATAATATCCGCTGTATAATCGAAACGTGTTTAATTTTAAATACAAATTTCATTTTCTGCTAAATTTTAAGTACTCATTTTCAATTAGAAGATTTGAAATTTACCGAAAAAGTTTTATAAAATGCCTAGCATTGACTGTTTGTCCATCCCTGCTTTAGCTTTACCAGTTTCATCTTCCATACTGCTAAGATTTTTACCAAAATCCCAAACACAGGCTCCGAAAGGATTGTGGTTTCAGAAATACAACAAAAAAAAACAGAATACCGCAGGAGTATTGAAATTTAGTGTTGTGCAATAATAAGGAAATGTTAATGAAGAAAGCAGAAAATTGGAAAAAATCTGATGGATATCCTTCAAAAAAAAAAATGAGTTGACTAAAGTGTTGACAATTTGTAACAATTGACCTAGTAATGTTGGCGAAGATGAAAGGAGAGTCACGAATTACGTAATGTAGTTGAAGAAACTTATGGGAAGTCAAAAGTCATGAGGATATCGATGAGAGAACCACCCCTCCTCCACACCAATGTGAAGAATATTTAACTAGAAAATGTGACCTAATTCAAATATTTCCGAAGTATCAACATCAACGAACAACAACACAGGAAACAGCCTATCATTAAGCAGAAAACAGAAAAGATCCTTCCAATTATTTATTGTGAACTTCTTGTAAATTTTTACTAGAATACTAAATGATATCATTTGATATAATTCATCCTTTTCCTAGTTCAAATTTGCTTTGAAAAAATTATTTCAAATTGCTCCATTAGCGATGGAAGTCGAAGACAAAGCGTAAGAAACTTAGGTGCCGTCGGCACCAAATATAAAACTTTGTCATAAATTTTAATAACCTTAAGAAATTTAAATGTTTCCTTTGTTCATTTCAAGTTCACGATGTGTTTAATTCAGTGTAGGACAATATTTCAATGGTAAATTCAATATCACTTATTGTAGTAATTGCTAGAATCATATCGATAATGAATTTTGTTTAATATTGTTTAATTGTACTTAAGTGGCAACACAAATGTAAATATGTAATTATTTGGAAATACTTTCTGAAAATTGGGTCACTTTACTATGATATTTCCATGAGAAATATTGCATTTATTTACTCTTACAACAAATATTATATTTCCATTTTCTTCCTATTTAGATTACCTTCAAATTTCTATTGGAACCATTAAAAATTGTCTTTTTAATTTGATATGTTTCAGAAAAATATTTTGTCATCTTTATCCACACAGCTTTGGCAAGATATTGTAGCATTTTTCATATTTATGTTGACCAAATTAATTTTATTCAATTGACTGTTACCTAATAACAATATTGATTCGGTTCTATAAATGAGTTTATAATATTGATATAATTAAGTCATACGCGTATCTTTGTTGGTAAAATAACAAGAAATAAATATAAAATAAATAGATATTGAGGTTTCGAAAAACATTTAATTAAAATTTATACGCTGAGAAGTTTCTAGTAGCATTTCAATTAAGTTGTTTATTATGATCTTGACAATGCAATTAATATCAATGTTCATAATTTTAGTTAAGTTATATTCTTCTCATACAAATATAAATCGTTTTTAAATTAAATAGAAAAAGCATTGAATGAATCGATAGTTACAATTAAATTTTTTGACCTAAAAAATTTTTTGGTTTGCATTTTGCGGAAAAGGGTCTAGCAAGATCCACATGGCGAGTTGGCCCCTAAAATAGGAACCTATGTCGAAACTTATGTTAAAATATCGGCTTGATATACAAACACATTTTATATACTTTTCGCGACCAAATTCCTCTTTGACCTTGAGATATGGGCAAAAATGTCCCCGCGCATGGCAATTTTTTAAAATTATATATCTCAAAAACTAATTAAGCTAGAGAAGTGAAACTAACGCGAGGCTTTAAATTATTTTACAGAGTTTATCATATATTTTTTTGAAATTTTTACAAAAAATTAATATACAAAAAAAATCCAAAAAATAATTGAAATATTTGTTTTATGTGTTCTCTGAAAATGACAATCACGAAAAAAATATATTTTATGCTTCTACATAAGCACTATAGTTCATAAAAATTGCGTGAAAAAATAGTTGCTGCAACACCTTGAAAAAAAAAATGAAATGTGATTTACGCCTAATAGTATACCTCGGTTTTATTTTTTTTCGAAGTGTTTCACCATCTTTTTTTTCCACAAAACTTCAATAAAAATAGGCCACATATAGGAGCAAAACATATATTATTTTCATAATTGTAAGTCTGTAAAATATATTTTTTTCGTGGTTGTCATTTTCAGAGACCACATAAAAAAAAATATTTAATTTGTTTTTAGGATTTTTTTTGTATAATTTTTTTTTTCTAAAAATTTAAAAAAAATATATGATTTACTCTGTAAAATAATCTAAAGCCTCGCGTTGGTTTCACTTCTCTAACTTAATTAGTTTTTGAGATATATAACTTTGAAAAAAAGCCATGCGGGGGCACATTTTTGCCCATATCTTAAAGTCAAAGAAGAATTTGGTCGCGAAAAGTATATAAAATGTGTTTGTATATCAAGCCGATATCTATACTAATATTAAAATTCTTACGTCTGTCTGTACATTTCGATTTTGAATCCAATTTTAGAGTAAATATTTGTTTCAAGAGGCCCTTATTCGAAATTTAACATTTTTAAAATTTTTGTGTTTCTGTCTGTGTGTCCCGATTTAACTAAAGAACGGTACAACCGAATTTAATGAAATTTGATATTAAGATACAACACAATTTTCCACAGACTATAGGCTACTTATCATTTCAAAAAAATAATAAGGGAAGGTATTCCTTAGGGATTTAGGGATGAAAACAGTAATTTTTACACTAGACAAGTGAGTTATATATCATTGGAAAGGTAATTTAAAGTTAGAAAATAATCTGTACAAATTTTGTATGTACAACGTCAAAATGTGCGATATCGAATTGCTTTTTAGTCATGATAAGCAAAATAAAGGTCATAATTTTTTTCGTTTTACATTGTATTTTCCAATATAAATGCATATTTGTGTCGATGAAATTTGGAAAGTGTTTTTCTTATACGATGTAGATATATAATAAGAAAGGGTTTTTTGATAATTCCTCCTCTAAAAGAGTGAAAAATGGTGGCAAAATTTGTACGCCATAACGTCTAATAGGCCATCGAAATTTAAAATTTAATTATCAAGGTATGTTCGTTATAAACGAAACGTTTTATCGCTTAAAATAAAACAATATTGGTGTATTTTTAGAAACAAAAACGTAGGATCTGCTTTAAAATTGTAACTCTAAAATATAAATCTAAAAAAGGTTAAGTTCATAAGTGAGCATTACGTTTTTTGGCTTTCACATATTGTAAACCTGAAAATCCGATATACGTAATCACAAATAAATACATTAATGAGCGAATATCGAATACACAATGGTTATACTTGATTATGGAGGAACTGGGTTTCGTGCATTTGAACAAATTTTAATTTTGCCGTAGTTTTGTACATTTCAGTAATGTAAAAGTTGAGAGTTGAGAGTTGAGACAATGAAATGGACTTTTACTAATATTCTAAATATGTAGGCGAGTGTTTTGATAAGTTTTGACTGTTTTAAGTCATAATTATGACTGACTTTATTGAACTTAACGATAGTTCTTATTTATGTTTAGATGGTGATTGATTTACGGATTAATTGGTTCACGGTAGGTATATCTATCGTAGGTATACGGTATAGACCATACTCTAGATATTTATAAATACTTTTTGAAAATTAATTGATCATTATATACAACTATTTTATTCTAAGTAACAGTTTATTAAATGTGTCTTTTTAAAGTCGACAAAATAGTGTTTTTAAGTATGATTATGTTTTTCGTAGAAGAAATAAAAAAAAAATTATTTTCATATGCCACTACAAATAGCAAATTTAAAAAGAAAATATAATCTAAACCTACGTTACGCAGACGAAGTCGCGGGGATCAGCTAGTTTTAACATAAGTTTCGACATAGGTTCCTATTTGGGGGCCAAGTCGCCATGTGGATCCTGCTAGACCCTTTAAGGGAAAAAAAATTCAAAAAAGGACCTTATTAATTTAAAAACATAATTATTCAAATAATAAATCGGCGTTTTTTTCTAATAATTGCAACAAAAATCAAAATTAAGTTTTTAAAAATAATTACATTAATATTATTAATTAAACAAGTGTTTTGATATTGTACTTTTTTCTCTCATTATATCAGTTACTCTATTATTGTCAACGTTACTTAAAATATATTTTTCACTTACCATGAACATAAATGCATCCAAATGTTTTGACTTAAACAATTTCTAAGTCGATTTATAATATATTTCAACTTTGAAAATGATCTATCACTGGATACTTGTGTTGATCATAAAGTATGTAATAATTTTGTACGCTTATATTAAATTTGAGTATGCTAATACATCGAAAAGAAATTTTTACAAAACTTTAAAATAGCATACAATAAAATTTTTGTATGATTGGTATGATCTTTCTGTATAAATCTCTTCATCATGTTCACAAAACAGTCCACTTTTGCTAAAATGGCATTTAAAAATTTCCACTTGTTTTGAAAATCTATTAATTAAGCATGCAAAAATTTCCTTCGTAATATTTTTATTTAATTTTTGATTTATTTAAAAAGCTTAATGTTCAAAAATATGACTAAATATTAATACTTGAAATTTATGGAAAATTATTTCGGTTTAAACAGAATATATCACTATAAAGAGGATCATTTTTTAAAAATCGTTTATTCATGTTTCTGGTAACTGCATCCATTATAACATTATATGTACAACTTATACGAAATCTATCGTTAGAATTATCCGTTTTATTCGTTTACTAGTAGTTGCCCGTTGCATTCGCAACTAAAGGTTTTATCTTAATACAATGTTTAATATGAGATAATGTAGAGTTAATCAACAATCGAAATTTTAAATTTAATAATCAAAGTATTGTAAATATAAAAAAGTTTATCTAAAATTATATTAAGAAATAAAATATAAGTGTTTTTTTTATGTCATTTTAATAACAACATTTTAAATAACGTCATTTCAGTAAATTAGTATCAAATTTTAATACTTATGTAGTACTTATACCAAATAGGCGATTTTAAATTTTAGTTCATTTTTCAACAACTAAACTTTTTAAAATCTATTTTTTTATGAACCAATGGTTGTGATCTGGAATAATTATATATTCGGCTGAAAAGCATTAAGGTAGCAATTTTTTGCCATATATGGTATTTCACTGTCAATTCAAATATAAAATCTTCGATACTAACTTTTTTTCGGTATTTAGAACAATTTGAAAATCAATTATTGTTATTGAAAATAAATAAAATTATCGAATTTACTTCTACGCTTTCTATCTATTTCCAACAATTTTGTATGTACCACGTCCAAATGTGCGAAATCGAATAGCTTTTTGTCATGTTAACTAACATAAAGAAGGTCATTATTTTTTTTCGTTTTACATTGTATCTTCAAATATAAGTGCACATTTGTGTCGATGAAATTTGGGAAGTGTTTTTTTATACGATGCAGATATATAATAAAAATGGGTTTTTGAAAATTCCTCCCCTAAAAGACTGAAAAACGGTAGGAAAGTTTGTACGGGATAACGTTTAATAAACAATCGAAATTTCAAATATAATAATCAATCAAAGTCCGTTAAAAGCGAAACGTTATTACTGCTTAATATAAAACAAAGTTGATTTATTATTAGAAACGAAAACTTAGGGTCTGCTTAAAAATTTAAACTCTGATAAGTAGATATATCTGAAAAGGTTAAGTTAAGTTTATAAATGAGCATTATGTTTTTTGGCTTTCACATATTGTAAACCAGAAAATCCGAAATACGTATTCACAAATAAATACATTAGTGATTGAGTACCCGTGCCAACGTTTTGAATGCGTAAGTGGGGATAACAGAGCGCATGCGCTAGTCTATTCTGCACGGACGCACGACAAGATAGCCAATTTTTGTTAGACATAACGTTTCTTAATTTTTGAAAAAATCAAAATGGCCAATGTTTTAAATTTTGCCAATGCAAAATTTACTGCTGTTTAATAGATAGTATTAAAATCTATTTGTTTTTAATAAAAATCAGTCGTTTTTTTACCATACTTACTTTCTATTTTTTATTGACATTTTGAGAAAATAAAAAAAAATAACTAGAAAAAAAAACCAAAATTCGCCGAGATACAGGCCGGTGGAGTGGGGGCTTCAAAAAAAACGGTGCGTCCTGGTTGACATGATTTCAACCCTTGTAGAGATCTAAAACAAAAAAGTCAAACAAATTTTTCATTAATAAAGGTGTCACTATCGGGTTGACCATTTTCAAAAAAAAAAAAAAATACCAAAATGGCGCCGACTTGAAAAAAAAAATTTTTTTTACCCGAATTTTTTAAAAATATTTAAAATCAAAAATTTTTTAAAACCCAAAGCAGACGTGGTGGAGAGTTGTATAAACAAGATATATACCAAATTTCGAAGGAATCGGTTCAGTGGAACTTGAAATATCATGTCAACCAACTGAAAAAAAGTAGTTTCGAGAAAAACGCGTTTAAAGTTTAGGAATCAATTCTAATGAAATAACTCTGAAAATAATATGTAATACTCACTTGGCATCAATCGACGATCCCTGATCCATACATTGAACCTTCTTCCTTCTCAAAATTCAGGTCTTGAGAAGTTCTTTCAGCTAATCGAGCTGTTCTACCTTCTTTTGGAGCAGCAGAAGCTCGTAGTTCAGAGCGGTCAATTCTAGTTTCGTTTGTATCTAAATCGGCTGTATCTCCGAAAATAATTCGAATTTTGAAAAATCCTTTTAGGATCACATTTTTGAATGTCTAAACTTTCAAAATATGCAAAAAAAAACGATTTTTTCAAATTTCTAGACCAGAATACCACCTTAATGTCTTATCTTTAGCTCACCAACGTGTTATTCTCCAATAGTAGAAATAAATTTAAATTTACTAAATTTTCGCCCTACGTTAAGTCGTTGATAAGATTTTTTTAAAAAAAACCATACATATATCTAAAATACCAAATAGGGAGATTTCTTTGGTTTTTTATGTGATATCCATAATAACTAAATTTAATAAATGTGCATAACACCAAGTATGAACTTAATTTGCTGAAACTTTATTTAACTATGCATTAAAACCTTTATAAGTACCTTGCATATTCGCTGCACCATCAGTACAATTACAAATATAATTACTTATATCAATTTTCATATTTTTAAAAAATTTCGCTTATTAAGTTACAGATATTTTCTCCTGTTATTGAAGTTTAATTAAACAAAGAGAATTCGATAAAGTACAATTAGCATGTTAAATATAAATAAATAGAAGTAATAATTGAAGAAAATTTATATAATTTTAGTAGAGAAATAAAAAACTTGGCTATATTTGTGGGCCAGTAGGCCCACGGGGATTTAACTGCACCGATATTGGACCAGTCCAGCACTGTATAAAGTTTTACCTAATCCAAATAAGGATTGATATCTCCGGAATTTTCAACAATTAAATCAAAATGTTGATTGGATTCATTAGTATTATATATCACAAATATTTGAATAAGTTGTAAAAAATACGACTCATTTTTTCCCAATGGTTCCTTATATATAAATTAAACGGTTCTATCTCAAGAAAAATTAGGACTTTTTTTTGGGTCAAAAATAGCTTTTATTTTTCACTATTTACACGTAGTAATCGTTAAATAAACATGTAACGTAATAATTGTTTATTAATACAAGTTATAAGATAAAAAAATCATTGGTTAATTACCGCAATAAATTTCATTCTCTGCGAAAAATATTTGCTAAAAATAAATTGTCTCTTTGTTGCCATTCTGTTTGTTAGATGTATTGCAGAAACAACGAGCGCCTATGGCCGAGGTCAGTTTGGTCGTTGAAAATGTGCGGAAAATGAATATGAAGAAAATGTGCTGGTGGCCGTTTTTCGTTATAGTTCGCAATGAAATGTCCAACGTTTCGAGCACAAACCAACACTTTGTGCAAGTTTGTTTAAAAAGAAAATAGAAATTAATATTGAAATATGTGGGTAAATTTACTTAAATGAGATATTTGTTTGCCAAGTGTGTTATTTGAATATATGAATGCAAGGAAAATTTCTTAAATATTTTTCGAGTAAAATTTGTATGCGAAAGAAAATTTTTAGACAACAAACTAATGGTAGAAAGTCAATAGGAGACTACATTGTTTATTTCTTTCGAGTACGTCAATCATCTCTATTTCGTTTATACTTTCAATGAAAATTGATCGATATCGATTTTGGCACGGGAGTTAATGCTCGCGCTTAATTCGCTGTTCAAAATGAAAATTGAATTACTTTTCATTTTTATTATGGCCTTTGTCAGTATGAGTTTCACACGTTAAGTGCAAAACCAGTTTAATTGTTAGCTAGTGTAGAATTGCAAACAATTTTTACTCTCAACTGGTGATATGAAATAACATAGTAAAAGCTTGAAGACCAAAATGTGTACGAGACAATGGCAGGTTTCAGGGACCCAATTGTACTCACATCTACAACTGATTTCGAATCCATAAATAGCATATTTAAACTTGCCATTCTCTCGTACAAATTTTGGTCTTCAAGTTTTTACTATGTTATTTTATATCACCAGTGGAAAGTAAAAATTGTTGGCAATTTCATACCAGCTTGGAATTAAACCAGTTTCACTCACAATATTGAACATTATGGAACACAAATTGATAAAATTGAATGTAAACAACCTGAATTCCATCGTACGACTCAAGAACAGGCTTATCAATTTCGATAATATTTTATTTTCAGGTACATCTTAGTATTTCACCAAAAAAAAACAATAGTAAAAAGAACGTCACAGACAAGTCTCATCTAAATAGTTGTACTAATATTTTATTCTGGTTTTACTTTTGGTTCTAATTTAAAGACAACATTCTTGATTTGAGAGAAACGTTGTTATTAAGTTTAACTTATTTTTCTTCCGAAAAAAAGAATACCTTTTTAGTATTTACGTTTAAATATTGACAATATAAGTAGCATTCAGATGAAGGCCGATTAAAATAATTTAACGGACCCCCATTAATCTATACTAATATATAAAATTCTTACGTCTGTCTGTACATTTCGATTTTGAACACAATTTTAGGGTAAATATTTGTTTCAAGAGGCCCTTATTCCAACTTTAACATTGTTAAAATTTGTATCTGTCTGTCTGTCTGTCTGTGTGTCCCGATTTAACTAAAGAACGGAACAACCGAATTTAATGAAATTTGGTATTAAGATACAACACAATTTCCCACAGACTATAGGCTACTTATCATTCCAAAAAAATAATAAGGGAAGGTATTCCCTAGGGATGAAAACATAAATTTTTACGCTAGACAGGTGAGTTATATATCAATGGAAAGGTAATTAAAAATTAGAAAATAATCTGAAAAAATATATTTTTAGTTGAACTGATAAAAAGCACAGTAAATTCAATTTAAAATCTAAAAGATTGTCTCTTTAAAATATAAAACTTTATATATAAAACACATAGTTGATGTTAATAGCGTAATGGCTTACGTATTTGACATTCTGATGCTCCTTAGTAATAAGACGTGGGTTCGAATCTTACAGTAAACTTTTTTTTTTATAAAATTATTGTAAAAGTAATAGTTGAAAAAAAGTAATAGGAGTAGTAGTAATAATAATAATAGTAATAAAAGCTTAAAGTAAATACGTTTTTAAAACCGTGTATACATAAAATCCTGTATTCATATACCCCCCTGACTGATAAAATTTTAATATTCGATGTATTCCTTATAAGATGTAGACATCTTATAAGATTTTTTTTTAAATTTCTACTCTCAAAGAGTTACAGAGGGTAACTAAGTTTGCCAGAGAAAATTTAGAGTTAATCAACAATCGAAATTTTGAATTTAATAAGTGTTATTAATAAATAAATAATTAGTTATCAATAAGTTTAACGTCATTTCACTTAATTAGTATGAAAGTTTAAATAGTAGGTACTTATACCAAATACCAAAGAGGCGGTTTTTAATTTTTGTTTCTTTTTCAACAATCTAATTTTTATGAACCAATGATTGTGAACTGGACCAATTATATATTCTGCTAAAACGTATTATGGAAGAAATTTTTTGTCATATAACAACAATTGGTTTTCAAATTGTTCTAAATACCGAAGAAGAGTTAGCATAGAAGATATATATATATATATATATATATTTATTGATGATAATGAAATATAACAAAAAATTGCTTCCATAATGCTTTTCTGCAGAATATATAATTGCTCCAGGTTGCAATCATCTATCTATTAATATAAAGAGGAAAGATTTGATTGTTTGTTTGCTTTAAAAAGTCTCCGAAACTACTTGACCGATTTGAAAAATTCTTTCACTGTTGGGAAGCTACACTATTTCCGGAGAACATAGGCTATATATAATTTTCAAAAAAAATAAGAATCCATACTAAAACTCCAATAATGTAACCCAAGGACTAAAAAAATACCAAAAAACATTATTTTATCGCGTGCGCTGCGAAAACTATTGTTAAAAAACAAAATAATGAAGTACGATTTTGCAGAACATATTATTATCTACAAAAAATAGAGCGACAGCATATGTCAAACTATTATAGTTATGTCACAATAAGTGTTTTTCCATTTTAAAAAATATATATAAATGCCACTGCTATAAAAGCTCTTTTATTTATACTTTGGGATTAATTATACGTTCATAGCGCATTCGCTTACGTATCTGACATTCTTATGTCCACAATAAAAGAGACGTGGGTTCCAATCTTACATTAGACTTTTTTTTACAAAATTGTTTTTGGAAAAAGGTTCATTCGGGAATCGAAACAATGAGATGGGATTCCACCTAATATTCAAAAATCTAGACTCTTAACTTCTATTATTTTGACACAAGTATTTTGATAACTTTCGACTTTTTTTAGTCATAGTTTCGACCGACTTTATTGGACTTGACGATATTTTTTATTTATGTATAGATACTGATTCATTTATGGATTATTTGGTTCACGGTAGGTATGCCTACCGACGGTATACGCAATTGAACATACTCTTCTTAGATATTTATAAATATTTTTTGAAGTTTAATTGATGATTGCATACAACTATTTTATTCTAAGCAACAGTTGATTAAATATGTCTCTTTAAAGTCGACAAAGCAGTGTTTTTAAGTATGATTATGTTTTTCGTAAAACAAATAAGAAAAATAAAAATTTTCACATACCACTACAAATAGCAAATCTAAATAGAAAATATAATCTACACCTACGTTACGCAGACGAAGTTGCGGGGATCAGCTAGTTGAAAATAAATAAAATATTCGATTTAACTTCCACGCTTTTTATCTATTTCCAACAATTTTGTATGTACAATGTCCAAATGTGCGAAATCGAATTGCTTTTTAGTCATGATAATCAAAATAACAGTCATAATTTTTTTCGTTTAATTTTATTTCTAATATGATTACACATTTGTGTCGATGCAATTTGGAAAGTGTTTTCCTCATACGATGCAGGTATATAACAAAGAAGGGTTTTTGATAATTCCTCCCCTAAAAGGGTGAAAAATGGTAGCAAAGTTTGTACGGTATAACGTCTAATAAACAATCGAAATTTCAAATTTCATAATCAAAGTACCGTTAAGAAACGTAATTACCCTTTATTATAAAACAAAGTTGGTTTAATATTAGAAACATAAACTTTGGGTCTGCTTAAAAATTTAAACTCTGATAGATATATCTAAAAATAGTTAAGTTTATAAGAAAGCATTAAGTTTTCTGGCTTTCACATATTGTAAACCTGAAAATCCGAAATATGTATTCACAAATAAATACATTAGTGGGCGAATATCGAGTAGCGAGAAATTCGGCAAACTTAAAGAAACTGGTTTAGTTATATAGTTGAAATTCAGATATTTTAATAATAAGTGCATAGATACACAATAGTTATACTTGATTACGGAGGAACTGGGTTTCGTACAATTGAACAAATTTTAATTTCGCGGTAGTTTTGTTCATTGCAATAGTGTAATAGTTTTGAGAAAAAGGTTCATTCGGAAGTCGAGACAATGAAATGGGATTTCTACTAAAATTCTAAATCTAGACCCTTTACTTCTGTTATTTTGACGCAAGTGTTTCGATAACTTTTTAATGTTTTAAGTCATAATTAAGACCGACTTTATTGAACTTTACGATATTTTTTATGTATAGATACTGATTAATTTATGGATTATTTGGATCACGGTAGGTATACTATCGTAGGTATACGGAATAGATCATACTCTTTTTAGATATTTATAAATATTTTTTGAAAATTAATTGATCATTACCTACAAATATTTTATTCTAAGCAGCAGGTTATTAAATGTGTCTTTTCAAAGTTGACAAAACAGTGTTTTAATTATGGTTATATTTTTTCGTAAGAAAAATAAGAAAAATTCAAATTTTCAAATACCACTACAAATAGCAAATCTTAAAAGAAAATACATATTATAATCTACACCTACGTTACGCAGACGAAGACGTGTGGATCAGCTAGTTAGATATAAATTGAACCCTTTAATTAAATATCTATGTTCTTTTTTAAGACATCAAAAAATCAGTGTATTTTAAATCAGGGGGAGGCTGATCTAAATGATATTGCGGGCCATTTCGGAAATGCATCGTAACACCGCCGTCCACAATTAAAGTTATATATTTTAAATTCTTCATACTAAATTTAAATACACTGTAATCATTTGTATTTGTGAATGTTTTAATCTATTTCTTGCGTCAGTAACATACCTGTGATCGCAAAAAAACGGCATTTTCAACGGTTAATACCATAGCCATTAACTGTCAATATTTTATTACTACAATCGTGTAGAGATTTTTAGAGATATAGCAAATTTTTTCAGAACTTAATTGAAAAATGTACATCCTGAAGATAAATTATAAATGGTACAACAAGGGATGCTGTGAGTTGTTAAGGATTGGTAATTTTTAATGTTCCAAGAACATATTTTTAAATCCAAGTTATATATTTACTGCTATTATAGGTATATAGACTGGCGGGTTTAGCTAGTATTAATAAAGATATGTTCATTTTTATTGGATGCAAGTTTCGAATAGAAAGCATACGATTATTTTATAGATATGTCGAAGGAGTGGTAATCGTTTGGGCATAAAATGTAAATAATTTTAGCACAATTGGTTTCTTTTTTTCCATCATTGAAATTATTCTTAGACAAAATCAAAATAGTTCTGAATGCAAGAATACTTTTTGTTAAAACTAATCTCTATATTAATAAACTATGTGAAATTTTTTTCATTAATATTTACCATTTAAAATGCGATTAAAGAGTATGTGTTTGCGAAGACGACACTCATGGTGCAATATGTGTTATTGTATTTGTATAAGTTATTAATAAATTTAAAATTAAACTCATAATTAGGTAACATATTCAAATGAGGCGAGCAATACTTTTAACCTCTCAAACAATTGACTGAAATATATTTAAATTTATCGCAACTAAAATATTAAAAGTTCTAGTATTAATTTTTTTTCCTATTGATATATTATCGTTCTTTACTTCGAGTCCTTGTAATGCTTATCTATAGTTCTTGTGCTGCTTAAATGGAACATTTTTAATTGTTC
The DNA here is from genome assembly GCA_958496175.1 of Sisyra terminalis. Classification (NCBI taxonomy): domain Eukaryota; kingdom Metazoa; phylum Arthropoda; class Insecta; order Neuroptera; family Sisyridae; genus Sisyra; species Sisyra terminalis. The sequence continues at coordinate 12,039,005 of OY292274.1, forward strand.
AATTTTGCAGTAACATACTTTCACTGTTTACGACATAATTTCATGGAATCTTTTCTAAAAAATTGAGAACTCTTTTCCCATAAATCTTAAAGTTGTAGACAATTATTTTCCAAAACTTATTTACAATTGTTTTATGAAGTTTTCAGATTGAATGATTGGTAAAGTATATTAAGGAAAAAATAATTTATATAATAATTACATTAAATACATCGGAAGATAATATTTCTAGTCGTACAATTATTTAGGATATTTTCATTTTATGAATGGATTTTTATGAGTATTTCGATCAAGAAAATTTTGGAAACAAGTACCAATGATAATTGGTGATATTTTAAGTCATATGAAACAATAAATTATTTTAATGATTTTTTTATAAAATATATTATTATCTAATTATCTAATATATCTAATATTGATTATCTAAAATTTGTTAATAAAAATGTATTTTTATATTAATCTTTTTGTCGCTCTTTTTACAAAAAACTTTTGTATTTTATTTTATTGAAATATTCACTGGAGCAGTAGTGTTTTAATTAAACAAATTGTAATTTTTACTATTAACAAAACAAAATGTTTCTAAATAAGTTATTAGTCATTGATTTTGGCACTTAAAACTTTAAAAATTACACCGCAAATCTAAAACTATCATTGATTTTTTTCTGAAAATACTTTATTTTAAATAAGTCACTTTGAAAATTCACTAATGATTCTACAACGATTTACGTTCAGTATGATGGTTAGCGACAGTCCAAAAACTAATAAAGACCCATTGTTGTCGACTAGCAACTTTTGTTGAGTTACTAAAGTACAAAAACTACATGAAAAACCACATTACCAATAAATTCATTTTCCAGAACGATTTTACATTGGTTCCGAAAGTGAACCTCTTCAAATTTGAACGAAAATTTAATGGAGCATTAGTTCATAATAGTAAACGTAACGAAAAATATAGGAACTTTTAATTGTTATATTGAGATTATATTGAGAATTTACTCCCTTTACAATCATTACTAGCTATACTTTTAAAATACAGCTATACATTGCGGGTTGCATACATGACACATTTAATAAAAATCATTATGACCTAGACGTTATATACGTTATATACCACATATTTAGTGCACTGAGCTTTTTTGCTAAGGCATCCGTAAGTGTCATCGATTGCAGAAACGTTACTTTCGTATATAACAAACAAGACAAAAAAAAAATTATTTCACTTTGTTGTTTGGATTGTATCGTTATTTTTCAGTAACTTTAAGTTGGACTTGTGATGTGTATTTGATCTGTTAGATTTTAAATATTCTAAAAAAACCGATCCTCATAAAAATTAGTTTCAACAAATTAGAGATGTATTTTTGGTATGTACTCTTTTCCTCACCACCCACGGGGTAGAGCACCGGGCGAGTTTTTTTTAAAGTGGTATCCCCTATAGGCCTAATCCACATACCTAGACAGCCCCTTTATGCAAATCATACAATTCTAATCAAACATCATTCCGGTAAAATGCAGAAACTCCAAAGGACACAACATTCCGAACTGCAAACGTTTGCATCACAAATCTTGAATGCGTTCTTTGAGTTTGTCATCAATGGATGGTTCAAAGCATTTACGTAGATCAATGTTTGATTTCGACTTGCATAATCCACATAGATCCCTAAGAAAACAAAGCATAACACTGGTCTAAAGCTAAAAAATAGAACTACATTATGTAAATCATACACTTCTAAACAAACATTATTCAGGCAAATTACCAAGATCCCAAAGGACACAACATTAAGGATAGCAAACGCTTGCCTATGCAAAACCTGAATGCAATTCCTGGAGTTTTGTCATCAGTGGAATAACAAGGGAATTTACATAGAACTCTGCTTGTCTTCGACCTGCATAGTTTTCACAAGTTCCTTATACTAATGTCCAGTTAACTCCTAGAACCTGAAAAAAAATTTCATAACTGGACTGTTGAAATAAATAATAAAGACTAACTACCTCATCTTAATCATACAAATCTAAACAAACATTATTCAGGTAAATTACCTAGATCCCAAAAGACATAATATTAAGGATAGCAAACGCTTGCCAATGCAAAACCTGAATGCAATTCCTGAAGTTTTTTCATCAGTGGGATATCGAAGCAATTTACATAGAACTCAGCTTGTCTTCGACCTGCATAATTTTCATAAGTTCCTAATAATAATGTCCAGTTAATTCCTAGATCCTGAAAAAAAATATCCTAAAACTGGACTGTTGGAATTAATAAAAATGACTACCTCCTTATGTCAATCATACATTTCTAGCCAAACATTATTCAGGTAAATTTCCAAGATCCCAAAGGACAAAATATTAAGGAAAGAAACGTTTGCCAATGCAAAACTTGAATGCAATTCCTGGAATTTTGTCATTAGTGGGATATCAAAGTTATTTACATAGAACTCTGCTTGTCTTCGAACTGTATAATTATTACAAGTTTCTAATACTAATGTCCAATTAATTCCTGGGTTCTGAAAATAAAAAAGTCCTACAACTGGCCTGTTGAAATTAATAATTCAATACAAATCTAAACAAACATTATTCAGGCAAATTACCTAGATCCTAAAGGACATAACATTAAGGATAGCAAACGTTTGCCAATGCAAAACTTGAATGCAATTCCTGGAGTTTTGTCATCAGTGGGATATCGAAGCAATTTACATAGAATTCTAATGTCCATATAATACTAATGTCCAGTTAATTGCCGGGTCCTAAAATAAAAATTATTCTACAACTGAACTGTTGAAATAAATAAAATAAAGACTAATTTACTTATCTCCTACATTTCAAGTCAAACATAATATAAGTAAATTACCCAGATCCCAAAGGACACAACATTCCGAACAGCAAACGTTTGCATCACAAATCTTGAATGCGTTCTTTGCGTTTGTCATCAGTGGAAAGTCTAAGTAAGTTACCGAAATTAATGTTTGATCAATATTTGATAAGTGACTAAATACCAAGCCCGGCGTTCGACTATTAAAGCCAGCGTCCCACTTAAATATTTAGTCACAACTAACTAATACTTGTTTCTCTACATCGATATCTACTTATACAAAATAAAGTCTCTTTCCCTTATGGCAATTATACATTTCTAGCCAAACATTATTCAGGTAAATTACCAAGATCGCAAAGGACTTAACATTAAGAACAGCAAACGTTTGCATCACAAATCATGAATGCGTTCTTTAAGCTTGTCATCAATGGAAAGTCTAAAGCATTTTCGTAGATCAATGTTTGATTTCGAAAGGCATTATCGACATAGGTCCCTAAAATTCTAATACAGAAAACTCCTAATTGATATCTGAACTAAATGGATATCCGTGGATCCTTGGAATCTGAAAGAAATGTTTCTTAATTCTTACGCGACTAAATACTTAGCCGGCGTCCGACTATAAAAGCGTCCAGGCCACTACAGCGTCCGACAATTAAAGCCAGCGACCGACATAAATATCTAGTCACATCTAACTTATAACTAATTCTCTTATAACTAATTTCCTTATAACTAATTTGACTTATAACTAATTGAAACAAACATATGAGCAAGTCGGCGCGCAGCGTCCAACTAAACCCGTTAGTTTTAAGTTTTTTAAAACTTAAAACTAACGAAACAAAACTAACAAACAAACAAACAAAAACCACACAAAAAAAAACAACAAACAAACTAATAAAACTAACAAACAAAAAACACACAAAAAAGCGAAACACAAGAGTAAGCCGGCGCGCAGCGACCAACTATACTCTTAAGCTTTAAAGAAAAAGCTTTTAAGCATTTAAACAGTAGAACTCGTTCACCGTAAAAAGGATATTCTGAAGCTATTCCAATAGGTAATCCAAAAGATAATCCAAGAGTATTCCAATAGGCAATCCAAAACGTATTCCAAAAGATATCCAATTAACACTGCACTGTTAATTGAGTGGTTATACAACCAACTCATAGCACTCACGAAATGATGAAGATGTACTCAAACGTACTCCAAAATGATATCCAAAAGAAATCCACAGTGTTTAAAAGTATTTGCTTTTCCGTAATTATTCACCGGTAGGTATTTTTGAGATAAAACCTGCAATTTCAAATTTTTGTTATTTTTCAAGATTCCACTTTAAACTACACCGAATAAAGTTATAGAGGTAGATTATAAAGGAAGAAATAAAATTGTATTTTGAAAATATTTTCTTTAAACTACTCGTCAGTAGCATTGAAAAAAAAAACAGGTATCAAAGAATAGTAATTTTGTCATATGACAGCTTTTCTCAAAAAAATTCGTAGGTACATAAAATTAGTGTTAAAATGTTCAGAACATTTAAAAATACAATATTCCGGGGGCGGAACTCTAATTTTCTTCACAATTATTACAAAAAAGCCTAAAAAAGAATACCATTATAGTAGACTTGAATAGTAACTGCTAAACGCATTTGCATACAAGTACGCATGTGCAATAAAAACAAAGAGATGCAAAAATGACAAAGCGAACAAATATGAATTTAATTTGATATAAAAATATGAATATCAATGAATCATGAGTGTTTTAACGGGTTTGACATCAGTTTGAATAACAATGAAAAAAAGAGAACAGCCAATTAGGTAAGTCCATTTCTACTAAACATTGTTGCCAACAGTAGTCGAAAAAATTACTAACATCTCAAATTTTTAAAGATGCGAGAATAAACGAACTGTCAATTTCCGGTCGTTTTCCTGTTTTTTAATTTTCGTGAATCTTCGTGAAAGTAATAAAATTGTTGAGATAAATTATTAAGAGATAGTTAAATGGCGCGCATGTGTACTTGTACACTTTGTATTGGCGCCAAGTCTACAAACCAAGCCAACTGAATTTTCGCCCAAATTCATAATTACAAATGATTTTCCCCATTTCTTCCAACATTTCAAAGCGATTATAAGTAAAAGAATTTTTTTTTTGAAAAACTATATTGCCCCAATGGAACTAACCACCCGCTCCCGCCTTCGTTTCGTACTACAATTATGTCCAGAAAATCCCATCCAATACCCGAAACATTAAAAAGATTTAAGAATATCCCATTTAATTATCATCCCGAAAAAGTTTCGTTTCTAGTAGTTTTTGAAACGACAATTGAAAGTGGTGAAAATATTTTTTTTTACTGTCGGCTATTAGCGGGTGCTAAGGCTGCTAACGGCGCTAACTTTTAAGTCGAGAAATCAAAAAAATTTGCTCACCGAATTCGAAAATTATTATCTCAATCGATAACTGATCGATTAAACTTTGACTTTACACTAATTTATTGCAATGAATCAAAAGAAAAACTAAAGTTTTTTTTAATTTACTATTCGCGACCTATTCAACGCGGGAACCATCTTTTTTCATAAAACTTCAATAAAAAATAGGCCACTTATAGGAGCCAAACACATATTATTTTTATACTGTAAGTCTAAGGAAACATTTAAAACAATTTTTTTTTTGTTTTTCTATATTTACTCTTAAGATGATTACTTTCAAGATCAAAATAATTGACCCCAAAAGAAAAAAAAAACAACTAGTGTTCAATTTTTAATAAAATAAGAATAAAAAAAAATTATCCTCACTGTTATAATTTATTACAACTGGAATACTATGCGTTTTCAATTAATTCTGGGTACATATTGACGGCATCTGAATTACTTGGTTTTCTTCGTTTAGATTAGGATATTATTCAATGGCTCATACCAAAATTTTTACAGGTTCTACCTAAAGTGGGCGAATAAATAAACTATCAAATAATATTTTGAAACAATGTGTAAAATAAGCACCTAATATCATTAGAGTAGAAGTAAAATCAAGACATATGTAGAAATGGCAAAGATGGTCGGATATACAATGATTATATTTCGAATGGTAAAGATTGCAACAGTATTTTCCGTTATTCCTGCGATTCTCCAATAGAAACTTTACAGTTGGATATTATTCTAATGCAACAGCTTTTCTTTGTTATTTTTCATACGAACAATAATTATTCAGAATTTTGCTTCCTACGAGATACTAACTAAATTATTTTAGGTTCATAATATTCCAATTGTAATAAATTATAACAGTAACGATAATTTTTTTTTATTCTTATTTTAATAAAAATTGAACACTAGTTGTTTTTTTTTTTTTTTGGATCAATTATTTTGATCTTGAAAGTAATCATCTTAAGAGTAAACATAGAAAAACAAAAAAATTTTTAAATGTTTCTTTGAATTACAGTTATAAAAATAATATATGTTTGGCTCCTATATGTGGCCTATTTTTATTGAAGTTTTGTCTAAAAAAAGGTGGTGGAACACTTCGAAAAAAAATAAAACCGAGGTATACTATAAGACGTAAATCACATTTCATTTTTTTCAAAGTGTTGCACTAACTATTTTTTCACGCAATTTTTATGAGTTATAGTGCTCATGTATAAGCATACAATATATTTTTTTCTTTTTTCGTGATTGTCATTTTCAGAGAACACATAAAAAAAAAATTTTAATTTGTTTTTTGGATTTTTTTTGTATATTTTTTTTTTCTAAAAATTTCAAAAAAATATATGATATGCTCTGTAAAATAATCTAAAGCCTCGCGTTGGTTTCACTTCTCTAGCTTAATTAGTTTTTGAGATATATAACTTTGAAAAAAAGCCATGCGGGGGCACATTTTTGCCCATATCTTAAAGTCAAAGAAGAATTTGGTCGCGAAAAGTATATAAAATGTGTTTGTATATCAAGCCGTTATTTTAACATAAGCTTCGACATAGGTTCCCATTTGGGGGCCAACTCGCCATGTGGATCCTGCTAGACCCTTTGCATTTATTTGTTAATGTTGGTCAGTATCTTGACGATTTAGTTATCCTAGATCTTTCAAATTATCATCATACAGTTTTGGCACATTTTTAAAGCCTTTCCAATTTTCCTTAAATAATGGTGTGAAGTTGGAAAAATCAACAACTAATTAAATATATATTTCACAAAACTTCCCCACAAATTTTAAAATCTATACCTTCTTATTAGAAACATTGATTCTCACGGCAATTGGGTGTTTCAGTATTATAGTTACTGTGCAACTGTCGTAATAGACATGATAGCAATTATCAGTCCATTTAGTTCATCGGTTAATAATTTTTTCGAAATCGAAAAGTTCATAACTTTGTCGCCCCCCAAATTTCAGTTTGTTCATAATGTCAGCGTTTATTTACCATTCTACAAATGGAAAATTTATGCCTATGGTGATGGCAAAACATTTTGTTGTTTTTTGTTCCAATACTAAACAATTGGTAAGAACAATTTTCTTTCATTTGCAGCCTGAAAATGAAAAAAGCAGAAAGCAAATTAAATTTACCTAAATCCATTAAAAATCCCAGCAAAGTGGAATAACATACCATTCATTTCTTTCCATGTTAATCTCTTAAGCCAATTGCGTTTTGAAGTTTGAAAAGTTGTCGTTCAGTATCTAATTTTCTATGTTAACGATTGCATCATCACTTGGACATTTCAACCCTAAAACTGGTGACTTGGAAATTTGAAAACACAAATTGTCCAACACGTGTTTGTTTACCTTCTTCCTCGGTATTTATAAATGTTAATAACTGCAATCACAAATCACAGTTTTAGTGCCTCATAAGCATTTAAAAGTAATGAATTTCATTATTTCATGTAACTTACTTTTAGAAGAAAACTAAACTTTTTCCTTTTACTTTCAGGTAGAGAGATTGAAGTTTTTTTACGTAATATTTTACTAGCTACTCGAACCCATGTCGTTTTTTTAGCGATAACATCTGTTTAAATGATGCAGCCTATGCAATCCTTGTTTTCCTAAATACATACATATATCTGTAATAAAAAAGTGGACGAAATTTAAACGTACACTTTTCCATTAATTCTACACATATCTCAAAAATGTTTGATTTGGTAAGTAAGAAATACAAAGCTCAATAAATTTAAGTTATCAAAATGTTTTAATTTATAATAATAATCATTTCTTCTTTTAATTTTTTAAAAACAATTCAATTTAGTACTTACAGTCTTTCAAGCATATGCACTTATCAAAAAGTATGTACAAGCCAATTGAACACAGATGAAGTCCAAAACATAATTTTTTAATTCCAATAAATTTTTTTTCAAAGTTTAAATTAACTCACAACTTCTTTCACGCTTCATTTCTTAATATTAACTTTCTCTCCCTAGTTTTGGCTTTTGTAAAAACGTTAATTTTATCATCGTAATGGATTTTTTGTAGGAATTAAGTTTTCTTAGGTAATAAATCAAGTCTATCTTGGCCAACACTTGCACGTTAGTAACTTTTGATTCGTTCCAAAGTGGAAAAATACCTTTCTTCCGAACAATTTGTCGTTTAGACCAAAAAAAATTTCGCAAAACAATTCACATCTCTAAGATTCCGTGAATGCAATGCATTCCATAATATATTTTATACGAACCGGATATCCTTTGTATTTTGTAATGAATCTTTAAATAATGTTTGCGAATATATCCACTAAGGCTCTCTATAAATTGTCAGGATGTTATCATGTTTTAGATAAATACGTTTTGCGACTACTAACGTTTGCATTGGACTATAAATATTGTAACAAAAAAGGATTGAATTAAGGAGGAAGTTTCACGATTCCAAAAAAGTTACCATTATAAAGGTCTTCAATTTGTTCTAAATGTCCCCAAAATGGTAATCCTCTAATTACTATCACTGTTTGTACTTGAGATCACTAAATTTTGAGATTTTAAGATGTAAATATTTTCACTGAAAAGTTCTTCTTAATCCATCATCACTGCCGATGTATGACGATTAAAAAAAATGGCTGTCACGTGGGGAGTTCCAGGTTTCTCAGAACCTGTTGGATGGTCCTTCTCCAGAGATTACGCTCTTTTGCATGTCGCGTTGCGGACGCGAAACTCGAATCAACGAGCTTTTCCACCACTTCCGTCCAAGGGGTGGGTGATCACCCTCGTTTTCTTTTCCCTTTAGGTCGTCCCTTTACCATTAGTTTTCCCAAGGTCTCGTGACACGTGATATGTCCCAAACACCTGAGGATTCGTCCATACGTCAGTGAAGAGAGTCTTTGGACTGGCTTTACTTCGTTCAAGACAGAGACATTAGTTCTTTTAGCCGTCCATGGGATCCGTAGCATTCTCCTCCAGACCCACATTTCGAAGGCACCAATTCGTCGCCGATCAGTTGCACGGATAGTCCACGTTTTCGAAGCGTAGGAGAAGATAGGAAAAATCAGTGTACCAACTAATCTGATTTTAGTTTTGATTAATATGTTGCGGTCCTTCCATATTTTGGACAGTTGTGTTACGGCAGATCTAGCGACATCAATGCATCGTCTAATTTCTTGCTCACATGATCCTCATTTATGTATCATAGATCCCAGATAAACAAAGCTATCCACAACCAAGAAGGGGCCTATTCTTTCTGGCTGATTTTGATGTTCGGTAGCACGGTCAATGATCATTATTTTGGTCTTATTGGCGTTAATTTTTCAACCAAAATCTTGGCTCACGACTTCAACCCTTCGAATGAGTTCCAACATCTTTTTCTCATTGTTCGCACTGAAAAGTAAACAAGTAAAAAAAAGGAACCATTATATTTATCAATGATGATTTTTTACCGAAAAAATTTTAATTGCCCCAAATAAAAATTAACAGATATGTAGTAAATCTTAAATTGTTATATGATTAAAAACTCAATGTCTAAAAAAGTATATTTTTAAAAATTAAATTAAAAACAAATTAAAAAATGCAACGCTGCCAAATTTTACTGTTCAAAAAGGGACTTAAGCTATAAATTTAAATATTTAATGAATGATATTATAGCCATTACAGGTAAACACCTAAAAATTTAGATGCAACCGTTTGACAATTATGTAGACGTGGTTGCATAACTTCGAATCAAAAATTATCTCAATACTTAATGGCAGTACAACTTTTTAGAGCAGGAATGAACAGCCTAAAAGATTTCACGAATTACTTAAAAATTCACCATATTTCCGTCGAGTGGACGACATATAAAAGTATATACCCCCATATTTGATTTAGATATAGGGGAGACCGAGTACAAAAGTAACAATTTGTACTTTACCTTAATTTCTGGCTGGGTGATATTATTGCCATTAAATGAATATAACCACATATAAATTTAGTTTATGTTCTTCACAATACTAACTTGAAAGCCTACTGGTAGCCGAGTGGTCTAGGTGACTGCTCCAAAACCAGTACGCAGTGGGGTCGATCCTCGTATCGTGCAAATTTTCAATATTTCTCGATAACGGATTTAATTAACCCTAGAGTCGCTAAAAGACCTTAGTAGTTATAAAGCGACGGTAAATAACAATTAAAAAAAAAAAAACCAACTTGATTTATTAAATTACTTGCTGATCCCCGGGACTTCGCATGCATAACGTGGGTGTAGATTATATTTTCTTTTTAAATTTGCTATTTGTAGTGACATATGAAAACTATTATTTTTCTTATTTCTTTTACGAAAAACATAATCATACTTAAAAACACTATTTTGTCAACTTTAAAAAGATACATTTAATAAACTGTTGCTTGGAATAAAATATTTGAATGTAATGATCAATTCTTTCAAAAAATATTTATAAATATCTAAAAAGAGTATGTCTATTGCGTATAACTACGGTAGGTATATCTACTGTGAACCAATTAATCCGTAAATCAATCACCATCTATACATAAATAAAAACTATCGTTAAGTTCAATAAAGTCAGTCATAATTATGACTTAAAACAGTCAAAAGTTAGCAAAACACTCGCCTAGATATTTAGAATATTAGTAGGAATCCCATTTCATCGTTTCAAATCTCAACTTTTACACTACTGAAATGTACAAAACTACGGCGAAATTAAAATTTGTTCAAATGCCCGAAACCCAGTTCCTCCATAATCAAGTATTACCATTGTGCATCTTAACTTATTATTAAAATATCTGAATTTCACCTATATAATTAAACCATTATCTTTCAGTTCACCGAATTTCTCGCTATTCGATATTCGCTCATTAATGTATTTATTTGTGATTACGTATATCGGATTTTCAGGTTTACACTATGTGAAAGCCAAAAAACGTAATGCTCACTTATGAACTTAACCTTTTTTAGATATATATATATATATATATATATATATATATTAGAGTTTAAATTTTAAAGCAGATCGTACGTTTTTGTGTCTAATAATAAACCAACATTGTTTTATTTTAAGCAGTAAAACGTTTCCTCTATAACGAACATACTTTGATAATTAAATTTGAAATTTCGATTGTTTATTAGACGTTATGCCTTACAAACTTTGCCACCATTTTTCACTCTTTTATAGGAGGAATTATCACAAAACCCATTCTTATTATATATCTGTATCGTATAAGAAAAACACTTTCCAAATTTCATCGACAGAAATATGCATTTATATTGTAAAATACAATATGTAAAACGAACAAAATTATGACCTTTATTTTGATTATCATGACTAAAAAGCAATTCAATTTCGCACGTTTGGACGTTGTACATACAAAATTGTTGGAAATAGATAGAAAGCTTGGAAGGAAATTCGAATATTTTATTTATTTTCAATAACAATAATTGATTTTCAAATTTTTCTAAATAACGAAGAAAAGTTAGTTTGGAAGATTTTATTTTTTGATTGATTATGAAATATGACAAGAAATTGCTCGCTTTATGTTAAATAATTGCTCCAGGCCACAATCATTGGTTCATAAAAATTAGATTTTAAAAAAGTTTGATTGTTGAAAAACAAACAAAAATTAAAAACCGCCTCTTTGGTATTTGATATAAGTACCTACTACATAAACTTTGATACTAATTTAGTGAAATGACGTTATTTAAAATGCTCTTTTTAAAATGATATAACAAAAACAGAAACTTATTATTAATTAATTATTTATTTATTAATTACACTTATTAAATTCTAAATTTCGATTGTTGATTAACTCTACATTTTCTCATACAAACTTATTCACCCCTTTTACTCTTTTAAGGTCGAAATTTTCAAAAAAAAAAATCTTATCAGATGTCTACCTCTTAAAAGGAATACATCGAATATTAAAATTTCATCAGTCAGAGAGTACAGAATTTTATGTATGCACGGTTTTAAAAACGTTTTTTCTTTAAGTTTTATTACTATTATTATTATTACTTCTACTACTACTATTACTTTTTTTCGTTAATATGTCCTTATTGAGCAACTCTAAGGATCTATTTACAACAATTTTGTAAAAAAAAAAATAAAAAAAAAGTTTACCGTAAGATTCGAACCCACGTCTTTATAATTAGGAATATCAGAATGTTAGATCCGTAAGCCATTACGCTATTAACATCAACTATTTGTTGTATCTATATAAAGGTTTATATTTCAAAGAGGCAATTTTTTAAAATTTAAATTGAATTTACTGTGCTTTTTATCAGTTCAACTAAAAATATTTTTACAGATTATTTTTTAACTTTAAATTCCTTTCCAATGATATATAACTCACCTGTCTAGTGTAAAAATTTCTGTTTTCATCCCTAGGGAATACCTTCCCTTATTATTTTTTTGGAATGATAAGTAGTCTATAGTCTGTGGGAAATTGTGTTGTATCTTAATACCAAATTTCATCAAATTCGGTTGTTCCGTTCTTTAGTTAAATCGGGACACACAGACAGACAGACAAAAATTTTAAAAACGTTAAATTTGGAATAAGAGCCTCTTGAAACAAATATTTATCCTAAAATTGGGTTCAAAATCGAAATGTACAGACAGACGTAAGAAAATTTTATATATTAGTATAGATGGTGTGTTTTATATGATTAACATAGAGTTAAAAAAAAATCAGTTGTTACTTTCGACCACGTTGTGGGTCGAAAGTAACAAGACTGCTAAGGGTTGCTAATGAAAACATAGTACAAGTTAAATCAACAAATTACTTATTTAAAGACTTTATATTAATGATATAAACCAAATTCAGCATTTTAAATAATCAAAAAATATGTATTTTAAGAAAATGAATCAATAGAATGCCGCGACAACGCATGAGAACTACTGCATGAAGAACTACCGACATGGAAATGTATCGAAAACCATTCTATTGAAGTAGTTATCCATAAAAATATGACGTTAGTAATAAAATCATTACGAGTACAAAAGTAACAAATTACTTTTGTACCCTAGGGGGCTATGTTACTTTTGTACCCATTCTCATTTTTAATAAAACGTGTAATATAACCTTAAAATGGAAGGCGCTATACAAAAATGAATTTAAACAATGTACAATTTATCTAATTAACAATGAATATGCAAACATTCGGATTGCTATGATCCTTTTACGACTATGTAATCAATAAATAAGAAATCGTCGAAAAACTTACTTTTGGCTCGTTAAAACACATTACGTCCTATTATATAACCTAACAACGCACTACGCACGCGTTGACTTAATGCCATTGAAGGGTGCTCTAAGCTATCACCTGATGGCAGCAAAACGATATTCGCCTATTGGATAAACCTAGAAAGATCCGCCGTTACGTTTGTACCCAGTCTCCCCTGCTATATTCATCATCATATGGGTCATATCATATAGGTCATTATTTTGTAAAAATGTGATGAATCTTGGAGGTCGGAAAACGGACAAGATAGATCTCATTCGTTGTCCAGTACTGCTTTAGAGAAATGGTTGGAGCTTTCGGATCTAAAGCCATGTGATTTGCTGGATTCTGTCGTCAACGTTTTGGAACCTTTCCGGATCGCATCTCCAGGGCGTAATTGTTTCGAAACTAATTTCCAGAAGCTCTTCAAACTGTTTTATATACTACTCTTGGTCGTCAGATTTATGAAAATGTTAAAGTAAAACAGTAGGTCAACCGAATAATCCTTCTCTTTTTAGTAGAAGATCTATTCAATTAAAAATTTGAGTTCTTCAGGTTGCTCCATTGAAGTCCAGTACCTGGTTTAGGTATGTAAACAACACTTTAGTGATCCGGAGTCATGGGCAAGATAACCTCTACCAGTTCCTCTATTTTCTCAATTCATAATATCCTATCATAGGTTTCACTATGGATATTAAAAGAGACCAACCATTATTCTTCTTTGATGTCTTGGTTCGACGTAAGGACGATAATGGCTCTTTGGGTTACTTGGGCTCTTGAGGCTCTTGGGTTTGGATTCCAGTTCACACCATCATCTATCCCAAAAACTATCTATTTCGGAAACTTTATCGTTTGATTCAGAGATTATGGCGTTGCGTGATAATGGATCCGATCGAAGGAAGATTCTATCGATTGTTAAGAAGTTGAGAATACGAGATGGTTCAAGACCTCCTGATGAAGCTGAGAATTTTTATTGTCTTGTATATATAAGAGATACTTTTGCAACGTTTTTATCTTGTAGAAATAACCAAGAGTTTTAGATTCGTTACGGTTGTTTCTGGAGCTATGAACTTTCGTACATTCTTATCCCACACATGCGCAAACTTCATTCTTTTTAACTCTCAATCTAAATATTTATTTTTGATAAGCTATCGCATGAAAATCAAAATCTTTCAGTTCAAAATATCTTTTCCAATTAAATCTTAAAAAAAATGTGTAAACAGGAAATATTTTATGTTCAGTAGCTTATATCCTAGCAGACTAAAAGCTTGAGATAAAATAACACATTTTTATTGTTTTTAAACAAACATGGCTGCCAATTTTCCACTTTTCAAATATTGATTCAAATGTCCCCATGTTGGTCCAGTAATTGTTAAGCAATTTGACAAATAATATATGAAAACACAGCGACAATGTTACTTGATGAATAGAAAATATTTAATTAGAACATTTATAGAAACTGATAGCCTAGAATTGTTCAAGAAATGACCTGAAATACGATTATATATTGGTGCATCATTGCATTATACGATGACGACGACGCTGATTTTTTTCCCTATGTTTTCGTTGATTAGTGACGTCATAATTACCGGCGCTTTCATATATAACGACGAGTTGGTGTTCGTTTGCGTCCAGTAACCAATGTTGGTACCGATCGGTCACACATTGGGTCACGAAATTTGAATTTTAAATTCTGCCACTTAAACAAATTGTTTGTGCTAAAAGTTTAATTAACAAAAAAAAAAAATTTGGTAAGTTTTTCATTTATTAATTTAATTAAAACATGTAAAATACTTTCTATTTGTGGATTATTTTCAATTCTTCGGTTAAAGTTCATTTCCTTCGTACCAAATCAAATATATCATATTTTTCAATGAGTAACAGTGGCGGGTAAATTTAGATCATTCATCATTAATCATTTGCACCCTAGTATCAATTTAAGATCCTAAAGCAAGATATACGAAATTTGACCTAAGCATTGGTAATTTAGAAAGTTGAAGAATAAATTTTAAAGAATAGTATTTCGAAGATGACTAACAAAGATTAGACTGGAAACAATAGGTAAAAGGCTTCTTTATCTTATACCGCTGTTCGAATTGGTAAATAGTAATTTCTGAATTCATTAGCTGGACTAATAGACTTATGCTTAATACATACTTTTCAAAACTTTTTCCATTGTTGAAGTTTAAATTTGCGATTCAATTATGATTTATAGACACAATCTTTAACATTTGCTTGTTACTGTTTTATTCTTTCATCAATATTTGCATTTCGGGTTTCGATGTCAAATAAAAACCGAAACTCTTGGAATGTTGTTATCTCCATCACTCCATTCACCTATGAGCACCTATATACATATATATATAAAAATTGTATTAGCATAGGTACTAAGAACTATAACAAGTTAATTATAAATTTCTGAAAAGAATATTTGAACAACCCGTACAAATAATCTAGAATCCATTTTTAGATGAAAATACGAAATTCTTGTCATAAATAAATATTCAAAAACACTTGAATTTTGGCTACCAAATGTTCGGGAAACTTTTAAACAGTTCACGAATTGTTGGCTTCGAAAAGATGAACCAGGATGTCCAACAGTAAGGGAATATTTTTCAATAGTTGTTTTTCTCTCTTTTTAATTCGTAATCAGTTCCTGGATAACCAGTAAATTTGCTGGACGTACTCATTAGGGAGTGCATCATTTACAGGAGTGCTTCTCAAATTAGGGGGGCACGGCATCCTAAGGGGCCCTGGATCTTCTGATATCGGAACCGCGAAATATTTCCATAATAATAATTAATAGTACATAAAAAGAGTATCTATTGTTGTCTAAAGTCTAAAACTTTTTCAGAGGGGAGGAGCCTTGGAAATTTTTCTGATTTAAGAAGTTTTAGGGAGTATTTTTTTCGAAAAATTTCTTGAAATGAACTAAACAGCTTTAGTGAAATCAATGAAATCAAGCTTTATTGATTTCACTAGAGCTGTTTAGTCCATTTCAAGAAATTTTTCGAAAAAAATACTCCCTAAAACTTCTTAAATCAGAAAAATTTCCAAGGCTCCTCCCCTCTGAAAAAGTTTTAGACTTTAGACAACAATAGATACTCTTTTTATGTACTATTAATTATTATTTTGGAAATATTTCGCGGTTCCGATATCAGAAGATCCAGGGCCCCTTAGGATGCCGTGCCCCCCTAATTTGAGAAGCACTCCTGTAAATGATGCACTCCCTAATGAATACGTCCAGCAAATTTGCTTGTTATCCAGGAACTGATTGCTTGTGATCCAAGGGAAAAGAGATCGTATTTCAAAAACCGAGAGGCTAACTTTAGGTTTTTAATTTTGCAAATTTGTTTATTTATTTATCAAAAAATTAAGAACGAAAAAACGGAAAAAAATTAACGAACAATTCTCCAACCCCATAAAATCATTGCCAATCCCAAACTCCCCATATTTTTCTGATCACTGGACATTCTTTTAACATTTTTTACAACAGATAGTAAATTTAAAAGATTATTTTCATGAGCACATAAAGATATCACGTGGATGAAATCGAGAGTACTAATTTGATGAAATTCAGGCTTAAAAAGCAAACAATAAAAAGGTTTGGAGAAATTGCAATGTTACCATGCAAAAAACTTTAATGTACAATAAAATTGTAAATTAAGTAAAAAAACGTTTCTTAATTTATCCAATCAAATGTACACATGACAAAGCCTATAAATTTATACGTTCGAATGGATTTGGTAAAAAATTTTTTCGACTTCTTTCAGGGTTATCTATAAATATGGAATACTTTTTTTGGCTAATTCTAAACGAAGAACGTATAACCTGTTCTAGTTAGAGACTGGAATCAGATAAAAATAAAACACATATTGTCAACTTAAATATGATGTTAGGATTTAGAAATATTGGAATTATCAATATTGGAATTAGAAGATTTTTTTTCAAGAACATAATGCTTAAAATGTGATTAAATTGCTTCAAGGTGATAGAACTAAGATTGTCTGCGTATATATGTACAAGGATGAAAGAAAAGTTTAATTGCAAACTATCAGAAGTTAATGTTATTGTTCATCTTTTCATCCAATCCCGACCAAAGTTTTGATCGTAATTTATCTTAAAAAACCACAATCAAATCCAATTTTTCAAGAAATAGATTCGAATTGAAGTATAAATCTTTACGTTTGTTTTACTTGTAAAGAGTTGATTGTAACTTTGGAGGATGTAGGCCTTGAAGAAGATGGCATTTTTCCGAGTTACTTCAGGTCTAGAAGATATTTGTAAATAGTATTGAATTCTAATTGAAAATGATTATGAATGACCGCAAAAATTAACACTTCCATTATTTATTCAAACGAGTCACGAATGTTCGCTTATAATTATAATCGTGTAGATTTTTAAAAAAAAATGTTAATGTATTACATATTTTATCAAGAGGTTTATATTTTACATAGGCCTAGACAGTGATTCTCAATCTGCAATCTAATGAAATGGTGGACGGATAGGTTAAAGTAAATTCCAATGAATTTACTTGAATTAAATATTTACCTTCAGGAAAAAGATTTTTCCACCCGTACGTACGAAGGGTGAATCAAATCATGAACTTTTTTTATTCCAGATATCAAAATTAAATAATGCCTACTTTTGAAATTATTATCATTTTTCACACAATTTTCCAAATTATCTTGCAGATGAACTTTCGAAAGTATAACAATGATCTTGATCCAATAAACCAATAATTTGTTGACAATGCTACTTTTGTTTCAAAAAGGGCTTCCATTTTCTTAGCAGGTGGAAAGTTTTCCGTAATGTTTCCCAATATTTGGTCTTCAAAAACATTCATTTTCTCATAATATCGATCCTCAGAAATGGTCGTTTGCGATTTTAACTCTTGAAACAGTTCTCAGATACAGTGGCATAGTTACATAGGGGCTAGGCGGGGGGCAGTGGTTAACCCTTAACCCTTGAATCCAATTTGCAAACAATTTTTTTTTGAAATAATTTTAGTTTAAAAATGAGCTAATCTCAACTTTGGGACATAGTGAGGGAATGATTTTCAGGGTACTTTTTATGTATTATTCTATGTAAATATTCATATGGTTCAGAAATTATAACCGACACCATTTGCCTAAGTAATGTTCTTTTCAAGGAAAAAAAAGTTACTATCATAGTATCATAATCAGTGGCGTAGCTACCTAGGGGCTAGGCGGGGCAGTGCCCCGGGGCCCTCAAGTTCAGGGGGCCCTCGAATCCTTACCAGAAATTTCGATCGAACTGAACTTTTGGAAATTCAGTTGGAAGTTCACCAATTATGTAACGAAATAATGAGCAAATATGGAGTGCTAGAATGCGACCTAACGGAAGAAGTATTTACAGCAATGTTATTATTCTTTACAATTTCTATCACATGCAGCAGCTAAAAGGTCATTTAGCAAATAAAAAATAATAAAAAATTATTTAAGAAATAATATGGACCAAACTCGACTCCGACATTTATCGCTAATAGCAATTGAAAACAAAACCGCATCAAGCCTGGATTTAAACGAAATCATTGATACTTTTGCGAAAACTAAAGCTAGGAAAAATTGTAAATATAATTGTTATTTAGTCAGTTGGTAGGCCCGACCTTTCTTATATATAAATTGGCTATTTTGCCGTGCGTCCGTGCAGAATAGGCTATGCGCATGCGCTCTGTTATCCCACTTACGCATTCAAAACGTTGGTAGGGATACTCACTCACTAATGTATTTATTTGTGAATACGTATTTCGGATTTTCAAGTTTACAATATGTAAAAGACAAACAACATAATACTCACTTATAAACTTAACTTAATCTTTTCAGATATATCTACTTATCAGAGTTTAAATTTTTACGCAGACCCTAAGTTTTCGTTTCTAATAATAAATCAACTTTGTTTTATATTAAGCAGTAATAACGTTTCGCTTTTAACGGACTTTGATTGATTATTATATTTGAAATTTCGATTGTTTATTAAACGTTATCCCGTACAAACTTTCCTACCGTTTTTCAGTCTTTTAGGGGAGGAATTTTCAAAAACCCATTTTTATTATATATCTGCATCGTATAAGGACAACACTTTTCAAATTTCATCGACACAAATGTGCACTTATATTTGAAAATACAATGTAAAACGAAAAAAAAAATAATGACCTTCTTTATGTAAGTTAACATGCCTAAAAGGCTATTCGATTTCGCACATTTGGACGTTGTACATACAAAATTGTTGGAAATAGGTGGAAAGCGTGGAAGTAAATTCACATATTTTATTTACTTTCAATAACAATAATTGGTTTTCAAATTGTTCTAAATACCGAAAAAAAGTATGGAAGATTTTATATTTGAATTGACAGTGAAATATATGGCAATACAATTGCTACCTTAATGCTTTTCAGCCGAATATATAATTACTCCAGATCACAACCATTAGTTCATAAAAATAATAGATTTTAAAAAGTTTGATTGTTGAAAAACGAAGCAAAATTTAAAATCACCTATTTGGTATAAGTACTACATAAGTATTAAAATGTCATACTAATTTACTGAAATGACGTTATTTAAAATGTTGTTATTAAAATGATATGAAAAAAATACTTTTATTTTTTTTCTACAATAATTTTTGATACAGTTTTTTTTATATTAACAACACTTTGATTATTAAATTTAAAATTTCGGTTGTTGATTAACTCTACATTATCTCATATGTAACATTTTATTGAGATAAAACCTTTAGTTGCGAATGCAACGGGCAACTACTAGTATTTGATAAAACCTAATCAGTTTACATAGCAGTGGGGCCCCATTTTTTAATTTGCCTCAGGACTCTTGGTTACCTAGCTACGCCACTGCTCAGATATTACCTCTAATCTAACGACCCAACTATCCCTGTACGAAAATTGGTTTTTTCTATGATTCTTAAAGATAATTTGTTGAGAAAAATAATTGCATTCAATTGCTTCTTGATATTTTATTTTGGTGCTTTCTAAACTATCCAGATTTATCTCTTCTGAAAGCATTTAATTCGGCCGATCTCTAATTTTATTTTAATCTTCAAATTTTTATAGTCTTCAACCAAATTTCAGATTTACGAAAACACGCAAAGAATTGAGAACCACTGGTAACCAAGAAAAACATAAAAAAATGATAAAATTTTGCATAACTAGTAGGTCAAAGAGTCGATTATTTTTTTTCCTAAGCTATTGGTAAAATCAGAAGCGCCATTTCCGTTAGAGGGACATAAAATTTTTTTATGAAGTTATAACTGTTGATTGGAATTTTGGAAAAAATCGCAAAGCCAATATGTCATTGTGAATGAATTCAGGTTGAATGTCTGACATCATATTATGTATGTAGTGGCACTATATCACTGGAGAAATTGATAAATAATAGACGAAATGCAATCTTGTCAAATTGATCGATCTGACAACAGAGATTCGATCGCGCAAAACCTGTAATTTTCGCCCGCAGATACCATCGATCGATCGGAGATGCGGACAATTTTCTTTGCCGCAATGCCATCCCATCCCACTGTAGACTGATCGAATCCAACATCGAAATATCGATGTCACTGATGACAGTGATCGGATGCGACTTTAGGCAATAATCGCTCCCATTTCCACACAAACGCGACCAATGTCTCCAGGCCAATTATTCTTTTTAATCCTACTGCCTTACTTATCTGTGCACAATACTTCCCTCTATCTTTTCCGCATTAATATCATTTTCAAATACTACAATTTACAATTTTTACCCAAACTTATCATGAAGTTTCGAAATTTTTCTGGAAGTTTTTTAACAGAAAATTTCAAAAAAATAACCATTGGTTCATATTGTTCTATACAATTTAAGTTGCAGTCTAAGTAAAGTCAACTACATTTCATAAACTAGTTTTATTAAAAAAATTCATAGAAACGTAAAGAAGGTATAAAATCAAAAGGAGTCGAAACAGTTCTTTTTCACATGACTTACAACTAAATATATACAAATATATCGGTTATTTGTATATAGGTATACATATATATTGACTTAATTTTTGAGTAAATATTTGTTTTGAATTTTTGGTCTGTTTGTCTTATTTTAAATCAATGAACCGTTCCTAATGAAATTTGGCTTTACGATACAAAACAATGTTCCACAATAGTTCATAATAGGATATATATATAGGATGTATAAAAGAAAAACCAAATTCCCTCAGTAATTTCCGATATAAAACTGAAAATAATAATATAAAATCATTTCATGGGTCAATTTGTTCTAAACGGTCTATTGGGGGATGAAGGAAAGACAGGTCTTAATCAGTGGCATAGCTAGGTAACCAAGGGCCCTGGGGCAAATTAAAAAATGGGGCCCCACTGCTATGTAAACTGATTAGATTTTGTGTATACAATATAAAGGATATATTGTGGTCCAATTTGTGTAGTATAATTTAATATAATCTATACTAATATATAAAATTCTTACGTCTGTCTGTACATTTCGATTTTGAACCCAATTTTAGGGTAAATATTTGTTTCAAGAGGCTCTTATTCCAAATTTAACATTTTTAAAATTTTTGTCTGTCTGTCTGTGTGTCCCGATTTAACTAAAGAACGGAACAACCGAATTTAATGAAATTTGGTATTAAGATACAACACAATTTTCCACAGACTATAGACTACTTATCATTCCAAAAAAATAATAAGGGAAGGTATTTCTTAGGGATTTAGGGATGAAAACAGAAATTTTTACACTAGACAGATGAGTTTTATATCATTGGAAAGATAATTTAAAGTTAGAAAATAATCTGTAAAAATATTTTCAGTTGAACTGATAAAAACACAGTAAATTCAATTTAAATTTTAAAAACTTGCCTCTTTGAAATATAAACCTTTATATAGATACAACAAATAGTTGATGTTAATAGCGTAATGGCTTACGTATCTAATATTCTAATGCTCCTAATTATAAAAACGTGGGTTCGAATCTTACAGTAAACTTTTTTTATTTTTATTTTTTTATAAAATTGTTGTAAATAGACCCTTAGAGTTGCTCAAGGAAATATAAACGAAAAAATGTAAAAGTAGTAGTAATAATAATAAAACTTAAAGTTAATACTTTTTTAAAACCGTGCATACATAAAATCCTGTATTTATACGTCCCCTCTGACTGATGAAATTTAATATTCGATGTATTTCTTATTAGAAGTAGACATCTGATAAGAACTTTTTTTTTTGAACATTCCTACCCTAAAAGAGTGAAAGAGGTTGACTAAGTTTGTATAAGAAAATGTAGAGTTAATCAAAAATCGAAATTTAGAATTTAATAAGTGTAATTAATAAATAAATAATTAATTATTAACAAATTTCTGTTTTTGTTATATCATTTTAAAAACAGCATTTTAAATAACGTCATTTCACTTAATTAGTATGAAAGTTAAGGTAGTAGGTACTTATACCAAATACCAAAGAGGCAGTTTTTAATTTTTGTTTGTTTTTTCAACAATCAAACTTTTTTAAAATCTAATTTATATGAACCAATGATTGTGACCTGGAGCAATTATTTAACATTATAACATTAAGGGAGCAATGTTTTGTCATATATTTCATTACCGATCAAAAATTAAATCTTCCAAACCAACTTTTCTTCGGTATTTAGAAAAACTTGAGAGTCAATTATTGTTATTGAAAATAAATAAAATATTCGTATTTCCGTCCACGCTTTCTATCTTTTTCCAACAATTTTATATTTACAACGTTAAAATGTGCGATATCGAATTGCTTTTTAGTCATGATAATCAAAATAAAGGTCATACTTTTTTTCGTTTTAGATTATTTTAAATCGTTTTACATTTTCAAACATAAATGCATATTTCTGTCGATGAAATTTGGAAAGTGTTTTTCTTATACGATGTAGATATATAATAAGAAAAGGTTTTTTGAAATTTCCTCCTCTAAAAGAGTGAAAAATGGTGGCAAAGTTTGTACGCCATAACGTGTAAAAAATAGTCGAAATTTAAAATTTAATTATTAAGGTATGTTCGTTATAGACGAAACGTTTTATCGCTTAAAATAAAACAATGTTGGTTTATTATTAGACACAAAAACTTAGGATCTGCTTTAAAATTTTAACTCTATTATATATATCTAAAAAAGGTTAAGTTCATAAGTGAGCATTACGTTTTTTGGCTTTCACATATTGTAAACCTGAAATCCGATATACGTAATCACAAATAAAATTACATTAATGAGCGAATATCGAATAGCGAGAAATTCTGAAAGAAAATGGTTTAATTATATAGTTGAAATTCAGATATTTTAATAATATGTGCATAGATACACAATGGTTAAACTTAATTATTGAGGAACTGGGTTTCGTGCATTTGAACAAATTTTAATTTCGCCGTAGTTTTGTACATTTCAGTAGTGTAAAAGTTGAGATTTGAAACGATGAAATGGGATTTCTACTAATATTCTAAATATCTAGGCGAGTGTTTTGCTAACTTTTGACTGTTTTAAGTCATAATTATGACTGACTTTATTGAACTTAACGATAGTTTTTATTTATGTATAGATGGTGATTGATTTACGGATTAATTGGTTCACGGTAGGTATACCTACCTTAGGTATACGGAAAAGACCGTACTCTTTTTAGATATTTATAAATATTTTTTGAAAATGAATTGATCATTATATACAACTATTTTATTCTAAGTTACAGTTTATTAAATGTGTCTTTTTAAAGTTGACAAAATATTGTTTTTAAGTATGATTATGTTTTTCGTAAAAGAAATTTTTCATACGCCACTACAAATAGCAAATTTAAAAAAAAAATATAATCTACACCTATGTTGCGCAGACGAAATCGCGGGGATTAGCTAGTAATAATATAAAATCATCCCATGGGTCAATTTGTTCTAAACGGGTTATTGGGGGTTGAAGGAAAGACAGATCTTAATATACATATGACACGTACGAGTGTAAAAATTTAGAAAGGTTTTATAATTAACGTAATATTAGTTTCAGTACCAAAAATAAATTAATGTTTATTTGGATAAAAAATTATTTACGTATTACCTACAATATATATTTAAAATCATTAGGGACCCTGTTAAAAAAGATATTTAGAGGTGTTTTGAAATCATTACATTTAAAATGGTTTTAATAGCTTTAAACAATCTAATGAGCTTTTTGAACTTTTGAAGTTAAAGTTCTTTACCGGCGTTATGACAAAATAATCAAGCTAAATCTATACTAAAATATTAAACTCTTACATCTGTCTGTACATTTTAATTTTGAACCCAATTTAAGAGTAAATATTTGTTTCTTATTCCAAATTTAACACTTTTAAAATTTTTGTCCGTCTAACGCTTTTTAAGTACAGAACAAAACAACCTAATTTAATGAAATTTGGTATTAAGGTACAACAAAATTACCCACTCACATTTGGCTACTTATCATTCCTAAAAAATAATAAGGGATGGTATCCCCTATATAAAAACTGAAAGGTGAAAAAAAAATACTTTAGACAGGCGATTTATATATCGTTGGAAAGGTGATTAAAAGTTAGGAATCGGTGTGTTCATTACTAGAATTGGGCATGAAATAAGATTATTTTTTTTGAAATTTCCTACCCTTAAAGAGTGAAAAGGGTTACTATGTTTGTATGAGATAAGGTAGAATTAATCAACAATCAAAATTTCAAATTTAAATATCAAAGTGCATTAAAAACGAAACCTTATTACCGCTTAATATAAAACAAAGTTTGTCTAGATTTATATTTAGAAATACAATATAAATATATGTTTATGTTATATCATTTTAATAACAACATTTTAAATATTTTAATAATGTCATTTCACTAAATTAGTATGAAAGTTTAAGTAGTAGGTACTTATACCAAATACTATATAGGCGGTTTTTAATTTTTCTTTGTTTTTCAACAATCAAACCTTTAAATATCTAATTTTTATGAACCGATTGCAACCTGGAGCAATTATATATTCTGCTGAAAAGCATCAAGGGAGCAATTTTTTGTCATATATATTTCATAATCAACTTAAATATAAAATCTTCCATACAAACTTTTCTTCGGTATTTAGAACAATTTGAAAACCAATTATTGTTATTGAAAATAAATCAAATATTCTAATTTACTACCACGCTTTCCACCTATTTCCAATAATTTTGTATAGACTACGTCCAAACGAGAAAAATCGAATAACTTTTTAGTAATGGTAATCAAAATAAAGGTCATAAATTATTTCATTTTACATTGTATTTCCAAATATAAGTGCACATTTGTGTCGATGAAATTTGTAAAGTGTTTTCCTTATACAATGCAAATATATAATAAGAAAGGATATTTGAAAATTTCTCCTCTAAAAGAGTGAAAATGGTGGCAAAGTTTGTACGGCATAACGTCTAATAAACAATCGAAATTTCAAATTTCATAATCAAAGTACCGTTATAGACGAAATGTTTTACCGCTTAAAATAAAACAACGTTGGTTATTATTAGAAACAAAAACTTAAGGTCAGCTTAAAAATTTAAACTGATAAATATATCTGAAAAAGGTTAAGTTAATTTTATAAGTGAGCTTTAAGTTTTTTGGTTTTCACATATTGTAAACCTGAAAGTCCGAAATAACTATTCACAAATAAATACATTAGTGAGCGAGTACCTCCGGAAATTCAACGAATTAAAAGAAAATACTTACCGGCATTTTTATGAACTAAAGTTAGTGGCTCCTATCGACAGAAAAAGAATGGTAATTTTTTAAGAAAAATAAAGATTTCCATAAACCACTACAAATAGCAAATTTAAAAAGAAAATACGTTACGCAGACGAAATCGCGGGTATCAGCTAGTCTTTAATAAAATTTGACGCCGTGACACTACAGTATGAAGTTGCTTGCAAATGGTTAGCGAGAAACACCAAACGGATGAAAGCTAACCGATTTTCGGAAGCGATTTGCATAGTACTAAAAAAACGCAATCGAGTTGATCGCTAACACAGGTTTTTTGTTATTCGGTCGGGGAAACCAACTGAAATGATCGACGACGAAGTTAAAAAGTGTCAGAAAGAGATAACAGTCACCGTTCGTTGTTATTTTAGCAAATATATCATCGAACTTAACATTTTCAATTTGTATAGATTAGACTGATTCAAAAAAAATAATGATTTTTTTTTCTTAATTATATCGGAAATCTTGTTGGAAATGAAAAAAAAATCTTGTGAAAATTTAAGCTCTTAAAATTAATATTAAGAGCTGCAGCATCGCAAATTTCAATTTTCCATTTAAATAACATGGGAACAATATTCTCTTGCACTTTGGAATTTTATAGCTCACTTTGGTGACAATATTTCGGAATGACCAAGGTATATTCTTGTAGACAATTGAACGATCTACAAAAAAGGTCTTTGTGCAAGTTTTTGATATATTTATTCCTTCAAAAGTTATTCGAGGTCAAAGTTGAACTAATGAGAAATTTTAATATTTTTTCAATTTTTTGACGCAACCATCAATTTTATGAGAAAAGTTTATAGGAAATTTTTTTAAGCACTCTTTTTTCTATAACTTATCTCTATAAAAAATTTGTAAGAAAATATTGTTCCCATGTTATTTAAATGGAAAATCGAAATTTACGATGTGGCACCTTTTAATATTAATATTAAGAGCTTAAACTTTCACAGGATTTTTTTTTGTCATTCCCAACAATATTTTCTATATAATTAAGAAAAAAAAATTATCATTTTTTTTTTGTATCGGTCTAGTATAGATGTTAGTAAAGATCTTTCCGAATAGAAGTATTGAGACAGGAACTACTAAACTTTCATTCCAAAGTATAAGTTTCAATATGTTTCTATTTACAATCGTAACAGTCTTAGAAAATAATTATAAATTCAATTTTAGAATTAATTTAACGTCAGTATATTTAAATTTGTAAATCGTGGCAAAACTCGCTTTTAACGCAAAACCAATCTGGATCTGATGCATTGAAATTCTGGCCACGATAGAGCTTAAATATTCAATAAATCAAATCGATCGATCCATAGATGAAATTCAAGTTTTTTTAGCTATAAATCTAACAATTTATTTTCTTTTGTGATTAATCACATGTCTGGTCTTCTATTTTGAATTTCCAGTTTTTCTACAAGGCGATGTCGTAGTCTGTAGCACAAATTAAAAATGTTCCGGAATGAAAGCAGGACAAAATGGAATCATCATAATTAAACAATTAATCATTTCAAATAGGAAATAATTAATACGTAAATAATACACGGAATGACCGAGAATTTATTTCTTGGAAAAGGGTTATCGTTATTGTTATAGTTTCCCGACGTATAACATTTGTGCTGATAAAAGAAAATTCGTGAGTTTAAGGCTCGTACATGACAAGTATTGTTATTTGATATCCATTAATATCGTGGTTCACTAATCCTTGATTTTTTGTTGTCTTTTATTAGTCATTAATGAGGCCATTAGTTCGTGTATTTATTAGGTAGAACAATCGATTTAAGCATTTATTGAAATCGGTTTTATTTTGACTATTAAGTTTTAAGTTTATCACCCGCTTTCTTGAAAGTTGAATGATAAGTAATACCTTTTCAATTATGTATAATGAATATAAACAGCTTTATCAAACCTGAAAATTTGAAGGGGGTTGGACGACTGAAAAATTCTTATCTTTTATTCACAATGCTAGGATTGAGAAAATTTGAGAACTGAGGTATTTTTATGCCTAAGATTGTGGCTACGTTTATTCACAACTAGCTGATCCCCGCGACTTCGTCTGCGTAACGTAGGTATAGATTATATTTTCTTTTCAGATTTGCTATTTGTAGTGGTATATGAAAATTTTTATTTTTCTTATTTCTTTTACAAAAAACATAACCATACTTAAAAACACTATTTTGTCGACTTGAAAAAGACACATTTAATAAACTATTGCTAAGAATAAAATAGTTGTATATAATGTTCAATTAAACCTCAAAAAATATTTATAAATATCTAAAGAGTATGGTCTATTCCGTATACCTACCGTGAACTAAATAATCCGTAAACCAATCAGCATTTATACATAAATAAAAAATATCACGCACTTCAATAAAGTCGGTCTTAATTATGAGTCAAAAAGTCAAAAGTTATCAAAATACTCGCGTCAAAATAGCAAAAGTTAAGGATCTAGATTTTTGAATTATAGTAAGAATCCTATCTCACTGTTTCGATTTCCGAATGAACCTTTTTCCAAAAACTATTACACTATTGCATAGTACAACACAACCGCGAAATTGAAATTTGTACAATTGCACGAAACTTAGTTCTTCCATAATCAAGTATAACCATTATGTATCTATAAACTTATTATTAAAATATCTGAATTTCAACTATATAACTAAACCATATTGGGTAGCCTAGAGTTCATCATACACGATTTGGCGTATGCTTTTTGCTCTAGAAGGGAATTTTAAATTTCTTTTATCATTATTACTTACCATTAAAATGTCGGTAAGTATTTTCTTTTAGTTCGCCGAATTTCATAGGGTAGTCGCTCACTAATGTAATTATTTCAGATTTTCAGGTTTACAATATGTGAAAGCCAAAAAACTTAAAGCTCACTTATAAACTTAACCTAACCTTTTTCAGATATATTTATCAGTTTAAATTTTTAAGCAGACCCTAAGTTTTTGTTTCTTATAATATACCAAGTTTGTTTTATATTAAACAGTAATAATGTTTCGCTTTTAACGGACTTTGATTGATTATTAAGTTTGAAATTTCGATTATTTATTAGACATTATGCCGTACAAACTTAGCCACCCTTTTTTCATTCTTTTAGTGGGGGGAATATCGAAAACCCTTTCTTATTATATTACGGCATCCTTAAGGAAAACACTTTCCAAATTTCATCGACACAAATATGCATTTATATTTGAAAATACAATGTAAAACGAAAAAAAATATGACCTTCTATATTTAAATTATAATTAAAAAGCAATTCTATTTCGCACATTTGGACGTTGTACATACAAAATTGTTGGAAATAGGAAAGCGTGGAAGTAAAATCGAATATTTTATTTATTTTCGATAACAATAATTGGTTTTAAAACTGTTCTAAATACCGAAGAAAAGTTAGTATGGAAAATTTAAATATTTATTGATGATAATGAAATATATGACAAAAAATTGCTCCCTTAATACTTTTCAGTAGAATATATAGGTAAATGCTCCAGGTCACAATCATTGGTTCATAAAAAATAGATTTTAAAAAGTTTGATTGTTGAAAAACAAATAAAAATTAAAAACCGCTTCTTTGTTATTTGGTATAAGTACCTACTACACAAACTTTCATACTAATTAAGTGAAACGACGTTATTTAAAATCAAAGTGATGTACAAAAAAAAACAGACACTTACTATTAATTCATTATTTATTTATTAATAACACTTATTAAATTCAAAATTTCGATTATTGATTAACTTAACATTTTCTCATATAAACTTAGTCACCTCCATTCACTCTGTTAGGGTAGAAATTTCCAAAAAAATATCTTATCACATACCTACTTCTTATAACAATAATTATTTATTATGTATAAAAACATTTATATTTGAAAAAGGCAATTTTTTTGTACTTTAACTAAAAATATTAATACTGATCATTTTTTAACTTTTAAATACCTTTTCAATGATATATAACTCGCCTGTCTAAAATAAAATAAATTTTTTCATCCCTCGGTTTTTACGTAGGGGATTTCCTTATTATTTTTAAGAAATAATAAGTAGCTTAACGTGTGTGGGTAATTCTGTGTATCTTAATATAAAGTTAATTATAAGTTGTTCCGTTCTTTAGTAAATCACCAGCGCACGCGATGTAAGAAAGTTTTTTGGTAATTTTTTTACACATTAGTGTAGTTTTAGTGTAGATCCCTTACATTTTTGAAAATTTAATATAACCCATGTCCACCGTAAACAGTGTAGCTTCCCAACAGTGAAAGAATTTTTCAAATCGGTGAAGTAGTTGCGGAGCCTATTCAAAGCAAACAAACAATCAAATCTTTCCTATTTATAATAATAGATAGATGAAACGAAACGTTTAATAGTCGGGAGGATGTTTCAATCGAGTGTTTAGCAAAGTTATAATTAACTCTGTTTAAAAAAGGCGTTTAAAGGCATTTTAAATGTTCAAAAAACCCATTTAATGTACTGATAATGTACTGATTTCAAAATGCTTCTAAATGCCTTTTTTAACAGGACAGAAATCGAAGTATGGGTATCTACATCAGTTTCAATCAAGGTTTATAATATACACAGGTGGCCTCATACGCCACGTGACGTATCCAGAAGAAATTCGTACATATCCTCAGACTGATTCAAATTTAAAAATTCTTCGTAAGACGTCATTTTTTTTTTCTAATGGGGCAACCAGTGTAATTTATAAACCTTGAGTTTCAATAATAAGTCGATTTTCTGGGAAAGATTTTGTAAAGGAAAACTTTGAGAGTTATTAATTGATCACATTTTTTTAAAGGGTGAGGTGGTAAAGCAAAATGAAATTTCGGACGAGTTTAAAGTATTGAATAAAAATGGTTAATTTATCTCATTTTTAAACCGACATATTTGCTAATTTCAGTTGATAGTTTATCGAATTTTAGTCATAAATATTGTTGATTAAACCTCGACGCCCCCTTATTCGATATCTAAACGTAGTGATAACCACCTAATGAGAACAAAAATAAAAAAGCTCAAATATCGTAATATGTGAGTGTATTTTTAATTAATCAATCGCCCTTAAAAAAATGTGGCAAATTGAAACAAAAAAAAAATACTAAACCTCTAATGATTTGATAATTTAAGTTAGAGATTACGATAATAATGGTCTATGTGTTATCGTAAAGGGTCAATGAGGTCATTACTCTATCGATTGGAGAAGAAATAATTAGCATATAGGCATATAGGCCTAGTTTCTCCTTCCTCAAACAACACAATTTTCCTATGCGTTAAAAGATGAGTCACTCGAAAGCAGAATTTTCAATTTTTGAATTAAAACAATGAATGTTGTTCGATAGAAATGAATGCTATTATAGTAAATCAATCTTGACAATATAATTTTTTTTTATTTGTCTTTATAAGCCGGATCTTCTTCATTCTTTGAAATTAATTTCAATTGACAAAAGTGAATAAGAGAAACAATTGGAAATACAAAGAACATGGAAATGTGCTCGTTAAGTAGTGGAGACTAGGCTACAAATTGATTCAAGTTCATTGAAATTTTTTGGACGAGAAGCATGATAAGTTTCGGACACTAATCAAAGAAAGGCATTATTTTCAATGGAAATATGTATAAATTTTGAATAATTTAATTTTATATATTCAACGATTTTTATGTTTCAAATCATCTAAAGTTGAACAAAACTTTTATACAACTCTAATGAAGAAGCGTTTTTGATTAATAGAAAAAATTGCATTGTTTTATGTTAAAACCATTCATATTATTAAAAAAAATGTTTCCCAACTTGTTACCCTTAAACTTCCGTGATTATTACCTGTACTTAAAGTTGTTATATGATTAGAGAAACCGGAAAGTAATGTCATTTTCGTAACATAAAATTAAATTACAATTATTTGAAAAAAGTTTAAATTTTGAATCAACAATATAAACACTAGACAGATTCAAAAAAATTATAATTTTTTTTTTCTTAATTATATCGAAAATATTGTTGGGAATGACCAAAAAAAAAAAAACCTGTGAAAGTTTAAGCTCTTAATATTTATATTAAGAGGTGCCGCATCGCAAATTTCGATTTTCCATTTAAATAAAATGGGAACATTATTCTCTTGCACTTTGGAATTTTATAGCTCACGTTGGTGACAATATTTCGGAATGACCCAGGTATATTCTTGTAGACAATTGAACGATCTACAAAAAAGGTCTTTGTACAAGTTTTTGATAAATTTATTCCTTCAAAAGTTATTCGAGGTCAAAGTTGAACTAAAGAGAAATTTTAATATTTTTTTAATTTTTTTGACGCAACCATCAATTTTATGAGAAAATTTTATAGGACATTTTCTATAGAGCACTTTTTTTCTATAACTTATCTGTAGAAAAGTTTTTGATATTTTTCACAGGTCCTAAGTTATCTGCATTAAACTGAAAATATTCGTAATTTTATTGTTTTAAATTAATAATATTCCTGAATTATTATATTTTTAACATAATAATTTTTTTTTTTATTTCAATTAAATAACTTTGGACCTGTGAAATTTTTGGGCTATAACTTATCTTTATAAAAGTTTTTAACTTTTGTTACAGGTTCTAAGTACTAAAAAATAAAATTTTTATGTTAAAACTATAATAGTTCAGGGAATATTATTAATTTAAAACAATAAAATTACGAGTATTTTCAATTTAATACAAATAACTTAGGACCTGTGATAAATATCAAAAACTTTTATACAGATAAGTTATAGTAAAAAAGTGCTCTACAAAAAATGTCCTATAAAATTTTCTCATCAAATTGATGGTTGCGTCAAAAAATTGAAAAAATTTTAAAATTTCTCTTTAGTTCAACTTTGACCTCGAATAACTTTCGATGGAATAAATATATCAAAAACTTGTTGGAGATCTTTTTTGTAGATCGTTCAATTTTCTACAAGAATATACCTTGGTCATTCTGAAATATTGTCACCAACATGAGCTATAAAATTCCAAAGTGCAAGAGAATATTGTTCCCATGTTATTTAAATGGAAAATTGAAATTTGCGATGCGGCACCTCTTAATATAAATATTAAGAGCTTAAACTTTCACAGGTTTTTTTTTTTTTGGTCATTCCCAACAATATTTTCGATATAATTAAGAAAAAAAAATCATTATTTTTTTTGAATCAGTCTAATCTATACAAATTGAAAATGTTAAGTTCGATGATATATTTGCTAAATTTTTTTTGTCATTTCCAAAAATATTTTCGATATAATTAAGAATAAAAAAATTCAATATTTTTTTTGAATCAGTCTAATAAACACTCTCAATATCATTGCTCGTTTATCAATTGCTATGAAGGTTTTTATTTCAAAATTAATAAAATCAATTGAATACTAAGCAAAATATTTGAAAATTCTATTTAACATTATTGAAGTTATCATTTTTCACCTCTTAGAGAATGTTGTAGGTGCCAATTGAAATAAATAGAAATCCGATGGAACAACTTTGGACAATTCTGGAGAATAAAACAATATCACCAACGCTAATTTATTATTCTTTTTCCATGGATTTTCTTGCACAAATGACTTTTGCATTATCGTGTTACAATATAGTTTTCTCAATTAACAATTCTTGGAATTTTTTTTTGGAGTTATACTTCTTTAACGGCGTTATAAAAAAAATATAATACTAAATTTTTAATAAATGTTACGCTAAATGCTACAGTAAGAATTTGTTTGCATACGGTTTTTGGGAACGATTTGCAAAGTACTAAAATACGATAATCCCGTACCTCAACCCATCAATATCTGGTAACGTGGTTTTTAAATTAATTCGCCAGGAAACCATAATGAAAATTTACCAACAAAAGATCAAATTATACGATAATAGAATTGAATCAACAAAAAAATCGTGGATTAAATTAAAAACAAAGTAGAAAATGCATCGTTTCCAGATGTTAATGTAGCTAAAAGGAACATGTGCTACCAATTTAATCTATTATTGGAAGACTAGTAGCTTTCTGGGAAATATTCACAGCCCAACAATGATAAAACTGACAAATGGTAAAAGTTAGCAATTAAATGAAGACGAAATGATAGTTGAAACCAATGACAACCAGTTAGTTTAAGGACACCAACAAACAAAAACCACAATTGGTTCCACCACCAGATACATTATGCTCCTTAGTTTATGGGATAGGAAATGATTCTGGCCAATATTCAAAAATATAACAGTTGATTTCAAATGACGTCGTTTGGCACATAAAACAAATGTAATGTTTAAGGAAGTACTGAAGAAAACATGAAAATCCCCAGTAAACTTCCAGGCCCTGACAAATAGCGACCTTAGGATAGAATTGCCTAAAAGAATAATACAATTTTGAGGAATACAAATACACAAAAACAAAAATATGATTAGAAATATCTATGTATGTTTTTAAACTCATGAATAGGTGAGAATTTAAGGAATTTTTTGTATGCGTTTGAGTTTTAACATGTTTAATGTTTTCATAGGTGTAAATCTAAATAAGTAAAATACAATATACAATAGTTTAGTTGTTAATAATTATTGTTAGTAATTTAATAATTAAAAATGTTGCAATATTTCCGATATCAATCAATTTTCGCAATTCAACTTTAGGTGGTACGAAGTTTACCGGGTCCTATGATGTTTTATTAAAAAAATATTCATATAAGAAAATCAAGTACATATCAATTGTAACGCAGGCAATTTGTAAAATGCTTTATTTTTTAAATGTTTGTAATATTATTACCATACACTAAAGAATTTAACGAAACCGTGAAATGAAATTTGAAATTTAGTTTGTTTATAAAAACATTAAAAATGTTATTAAATTGTATATATACAAAAAATTCAAGTATATGCTCAACTGGTGATATGAAATAACATAGTAAAAGCTTGAAGGTCAAAATGAGAGAATGACACATTTATATATGCCGTTTAAAGAATTTAAAACCAGTTTGAGGTATTTATTTATTTATTTTTTCCGATTCCATAAATGATATCTTTGAATCTGCATTGTTCTCACATTTTGGCCTTCAAGCTTTTACTATGTTATTTTATATCACCACTTGAGAGCAGGTAAGAAATTCTTTGCAATTTTAACACCAGCTTGGAATTTTATCATTTTCGTTCACAATATTAATCATTATGGAACAAAGATTGATGCAAGTGAACGTAAATATTTGTCTACTTGAATTCTATCGCACAATTCAAGAACAGGTTAATATTTTGTTTTCAGGTACATCTTAGTGTTTAGGCTACGGATAGACAATATTTTGAGTATTGTTTTTCTTTTAATTAAGCATTAATTTTCCCAAGAAAAAGACATCTAATTTATGGTCCTAAAATAACTAATATCGAAATAAAAATGATTTGTATAAAATTATTCATTCGATTTTTATTAGTTATGGAATAATTAATTTCGATTAATTTAATTAAACATAAAACATTGCGTTCTACAAATGATCATTTCACTAATATCTATAATTAAAAAGTAAATTTATTCATTCTTTTCGGTGTAAATATTCAATTACAATTACACTTTCAACGAAGACTATAAAAAAACTTTGATCTTTATTTTTCTAACTGACCTTGTTAAAATGGAAACTCAAATTACTAATCATTCAATTTTATAAACAATAAAAATTATATTTGCAACTTTCAATTTCCTATTTCAAGATTAAAATTTTATGAAAATTGCAACATTTTTTTTAAAAACTAAATTGAACGAATAAAAATGATTTTTATTTAAAAAAATATTAGCAACTCGTGTTATATTTCAATTTTTTAGTTAAATTATAGTAAAAAAGATAACATATATATTTAATATATATTTATATATATATTATATATATATATATATATATATATATATATATATATATATATATATATATATATTTAAAATATATTTAATATGTAATGTAGGTACTCTAATACTTTCGTATGCAAATCAATTGAATCATGAAAACATATCTGCTTAACATTGTAAAAATATTTGCTATTCAAATAGCTTTCTTGATTTAAGAAAAGTGAAAAAGAGTAGACGAAGACTAGACGCGTTTTTTTGTTCAAATTTATTTGCAAGTTGTTTAATGTATCGCCAAAAGGTCAAAAACCATCAAGATATTTATAAATATTATTATTGTTAGAAAGTGGCTACTCGAAGCCAATCTCGCACTTGCTAAAATATGTAAGGATTTTTTTTTCGCTTCTTCATTACAAGTTTGTCTTGAAGAGTCCCTGATTCCTCTTCAGTTAAAATTCTCACCAAATCAAATACAGGACCTTACATTATCATTAAATTTCAGTTATCAAAAACCAAAATGGCTAAATCGTCATTATGGATTTTAATATTGCTGCAAGTGGGCCTCAATCAAGCCATTTTATATCCAAGAGATTCCGAAACGCGGGAACAAAAATCTTTGGATGGGATTTGGACGTTTGTGCAAGGGTCAAGCTTTACGCCGCAACGCGGCTATTGGGATTACTGGCAATTGCGGGATCTGGAAGAGGTAATTTTTCTCGTCAACAATGTTGTCGGTTTTAAGGGTTCAATTTTAGTTCGAGGGTGCCATTCCCATGCCGGTTCCGTCCAGCTACAATGATATCACACAAGAAAGTGCCTTACGAGACTATGTCGGAATCGTTTGGTATCAAAAAAAATTTTTCGCTCCACCGTCTTGGAATAATTCAGAGATTCGAGTTTGGCTCCGTTTTGGCAGTGTTCACTATTCCGCACACGTGGTAAGTGTTTTCCTCAACAAAAATGGCCCAAAGCTTTTAACATACTTTTAAGTTATCAATAATTCCTCTATTTCTAAAAAAAATAGCTAGTAAATTAGATTTTGCACGTGGTTGAATACTTCCCTTGAATACTTTTCCTTCAGTGTCGTAGATCATTGATGAGGTTCTTTAAATTAGGATAGTTAATTCTTCTTGTTAATACAGCCAACATTCCAATTCGTCTTCTTCCTTTTTTCGGTAATACCAAGTATGAATCGTTTTCCTCGTCAAGTAACTCATTCTTCATGTCACCGTATCGATTATACTTCTTTCTTCGTTGAGTTTTCTCAATAATTCCACGTTTTTTATCCAATCCGTCTATTAAATTTTTTGCATTTACTCTAGTGCTAAATTTAAAAGCTATCCAGGCTAAGTTAACTTACTTTATTGTTTCCGTAGGATTCAGATTTATGTTCCACACAATGCTACACTAAAAACATGCCAAAAGGGTCTAGCAGGATCCACATGGCGAGTTGACCCCCAAATAGGAACCTATGTCGAAACTTATGTTAAAATATCGGCTTGATATACAAAAACATTTTATACACTTTTCGCGACCAAATTCCTCTTTGACCTTGAGATATGGGCAAAAATGTCCCCCGCATGGCTATTATTCAAAGTTATATATCTCAAAAACTAATTAAGCTAGAGAAGTGAAACCAACGCAAGGCTTTAGATTATTTTACAGTGAATATCACATATTTTTTTGCAATTTTTAGAAAAAAAAATTATACAAAAAAAATCCAAAAAACAAATGAAATAATTTTTTTTTATGTGTTCTCTGAAAATGACAATCACGAAAAAAGAAAAAAATATATTGTATGCTTATACATGAGCACTATAACTCATAAAAATTGCGTGAAAAAATAGTTAGTGCAACACTTTGAAAAAAATGAAATGTGATTTACGTCTTATAGTATACCTCGGTTTTATTTTTTTTCGAAGTGTTGCACCCACTTTTTTTCACAAAACTTCAATAAAAAATAGGCCACATATAGGAGCAAAACATATATTATTTTCATAATTGTAAGTCTAGGGAAACATAAAAAAAAAAAATTTTATTGGTTTTTTTGTTTTTCTATATTTACTCTTAAGATTATTACTTTCAAGATCAAAATAATTGAACCCAAAAGAAAAAAAAACAACTAGTGTTCAATTTTTATTAAAAAAAGAATAAAAAAAAATATTGTCACTGTTATAATTTATTACAACTGGAATACTATGCGTCTACAATTAATTCTGGGTACATATTGACGGCATCTAATTACTTGGGTTTCTTCGTTTAGCTTAGGATATTATTCACTGACTCATACCAAAGTTTGTACAGGTTCTACCTAAAGTGGGAGAATAAATGAACTATCAAATAATATGTTAAATTAATATGTAAAATAAGCCCCTAATATCATTAGGGTAGAAATAAATTATAACATTATAAATATTTAATAAATATTTTCCGTTCTTCCTGTGATTCTCCAATAGAAACTTTACAGTGGGATATTATTCTTATGCAACAGTTATTATTTGTTATGTTTCATATGAACAAAAACCATAGGATATAAAATTATAGACTGATTCAAAAAAAACGATGATTTTTTTTTTAATTATATCGAAAATATTGTTGTGAATGACAAAAAAAATCCTGTAAAAATTTAAGCTCTTAATATTAATTAATTTTATAGAAATTAGTTATAGAAAAAAAAGTGCTCTACGAAAATGTCTTATAAAATATTCTTATAAAATTGATGCGTCAAAAAATCGAAAAAGTATTAAAATTTCTCTTTAGTTCAACTTTGACCTCGAATAACTTTTGAAAGAATAAATATATCAAAAACTTGTAGGTGATCTTTTTTGTACATCGTTCAATTTTCTACAAGAATATACCTTGGTCATTCCGAAATATTGTCACCAACGTGAGCTATAAAATTCCAAAGTGCAAGAGAATATTGTTCCCATGTTATTTAAATGGAAAATCGAAATTTGCGATGCGGCACCTCTTAATATTTAATATTAAGAGCTTAAACTTTACAAGATTTTTTTGTCATTCCCAGCAATATTTTCGATATAATTAAGAAAAAAAAATCATCATTTTTTTTGAATCAGTCTAGGGTATATATTTATACGCATAGTACGTACACAAAATGAAGAATCCGTTAACAATGATATTCGCCGAACCTGCAAGACTGACTCATCGAACTCTGAATAAGAACTACTGGTCTAGATGGTTCATTACCATATTTCGTACCAATGAACGTCAATCATTCATTGTTACTAGTGTAAAATATTTTATAATTCCAAAATCATTCCTATTATTTCCAAATAAGTCAAATTTTCACAAAAATTTCTCTAATTTAGTTCGTTAACGGAGAAGAAGCCGTACGTCACGAAATTGGTCATTTGCCATTCGAAGTTGATGTCACCTCATTCTTGCAATTCGGAGCCCTTAACAACATCAAAGTTGTCTGTGATAATAGACTTACAAACATATCGATTCCTCAAGGATCAGTGAAAACACTTAATACGTAAATTAATTCGTCAAATTTACTCTTAAATCTATTGAATCTAATCAATTTTTGGTTTCTTAGGGAAAATGGTAAAAAATTAGTTCAAACATATTCGTTTGATTTTTTCAATTACGCTGGCATTCATCGACCGGTTGTTCTCTATACGACGCCTCGAATATATATATCGGATGTAACTGCGAAGACAAGTGCGTTAAGCTCTGACTCAGCCACGGTTGATTTTTTGGTGGATACTTCAGGATATGATGACGAATTAGACAATCAACTTATTTGCAACGTCGTTATTCTGGACCGGGATAACAAAATCGCTGGATATTTGAACTATGATGGACCACAAAATACGACCACTTGTTCTGGACAATTGATTGTTCCTAATCCAAAGTTGTGGTGGCCGTATTTAATGGATTCTAATCCTGGATATATGTACACACTAGAAGTTCGGCTATTTAATAACGAAATCAATGAAGTTGAACCAACGTTACTTGATGTTTATCGACAACCAATCGGACTACGTACGATCACTTGGACCAACACATCAATATTACTTAATGACCGACCCCTATATTTACGAGGATTCGGTCGACATGAAGACTCTGACGTATTTTCTTTTTTCTTTATTCTAATAACAACATTTTTTGGTGATTATTCTTTGATTTTAGATTCGAGGAAAAGGTCTTGACTTGGCTTTAGTCACGAAAGATTACAACATGATCAAATGGCTCGGAGCGAATGCATTCCGGACGTCACATTATCCATATGCCGAAGAGATTATGGATTTTGCAGATCAACAAGGAATCATGATAATTGATGAATGTCCCAGCGTTGATACGAGGTGCAATTCAATCAATTAACTTATGTTATTTTTAAAAAGAAATGATTCATTTTCAGTGGTTTTTCACCGGAATTGTTGCAAAATCACAAGCAATCGTTGACAGAGCTATATCAACGCGATAAAAATCGACCTGCAGTTATCGCTTGGTCTATTTCGAATGAACCCAGCAATGATGTTCAAGCCTCAGATAGTTATTTCCAATCAGTTGCAAACCATATTCGATCTTTAGATGAAACTCGCCCTGTAACAATGGCCACAGCTAAATCTCCGAGTAGTGATTATGCGGTATAGATTTTATTTAAATATAACTCAATTTATATTGTTTCTTTATACGTATTGCATATCATTCGAGGACATTAAGTAAAGTTTTCACTATATTATATGTGAAAGCGGATAACAACGACTTTTAAGCATCCAATTTTTTCTTCAACACAAATCTCCTGACGCTCTTGACCTTCTAAACTTAAATTTTTGTTTTCTTTTTTCTAAACTTATTTACCAAAAACTTTTTGGCTAGACTTATTATGAAATAAAATCAAATAATGTATAAATTCTTCAAACAATATTTGTTAATTTACGATGGCATCTTTCCCATACTCAAAATACTAACGAAATTATAAAGAAGTTAAGAATTTAGGCTTAATTATAATAATAAACATGGCGATAAATCCAGCAAGTTATCAATTCCCGATTAAGAAAAAAATATGTATCTACCTGTGAATATCTTTTATACTCTTAGGTCAATCACTCACGACGATTCGTTAAGGATTTATTATAAAATCATTTGAATATCAAATATTTTTGTCTATTAAAAAGGTTTATATAATACGTTTATAAAAATCTTTTAGGCTAAATATATGGATATAATCAGCTTCAATAGATACAACGGATGGTATACAAATACAGGTCAACTTGATACGATCGTAACTGCAGTTGTAAATGAAGCCAAAAGTTGGCATAGTAAATTCAACAAACCAGTGCTAGTATCAGAATACGGTGGTGATACAATCACTGGATTTCATACGGTACAAATTTTTAATATTAAACAACTTAAATAAATAAAAAATTTGAAAAAATGATTACCTATTACAGAGTCCGTCCATTGCTTGGACTGAAGAATATCAACTCGACATGCTGGCCAAACACTTCGAGGCGTTCGATAACTTGCGGGCGCTCAACTTCTTCGTCGGGGAGTTTGTATGGAATTACGCAGATTTTGCCACACCGCAAAGTATTAAATTCGTTTCCTCAAAATCCGTCAGGATATTAATGAAAACATGTTTGTAGCTTATACACGGGCGGCCGGAAACAAAAAGGGTATTCTAGCAAGAAATCGTCAACCAAAAGCGGCCGCATATCAACTACGAAAACGATACTTTATTTTAGCCAATCTATTGAACAATCGTACGCTGCCAAATGATTTGTTGCCATATCTAGCCAGACCTGTTAACGATAAATATTGAAATAAATTTTTTACAACCAATCTTTGGTGCTTTATTTATCAAAATATAATACGACAGTATGGTTTTATTTTGATTTATTTTTTGAGCGCTTTCACAAATATTTATAAACTTAGAAAAATATATATAAAACAATAATAATCTGATGTCAATATACATGTTCTTTTATTAGTAGTTTTTCAAACATTACAATATTGATGACACAAGTGGAATACCTGACTATTTATTCACGGTTTCTAATATAAGAATATTGTGTTATTTAAAATATACTTAAAATTGTCAAATTCAATAAAAAGCATGAAAGGTTCTAGCAGGATCCACATGACGAGTTGGCCCCGAAATAGAAACCTATGTCGAAACTTATGTTAAAATATCGGCTTGATATACAAACACATTTTATATACTTTTCGCGATTAAATTCCTCTTTGGCCTTGAGATATGGGCAAAAATGTCCCCCCGCATGGCTATTTTTCAAAGTTATGTATCTCCAAAACTAATTAAGCTAGAGAAGTGAAACCAACGCGAGGCTTTAAATTATTTTACAGAGTATATCTCATATTTCTTTGAAATTTTTAGAAAAAAAAATTATACAAAAAAAAATCCAAAAAACAAATAAAATATTTTTTTTATGTGTACTCTGGAAATGACAATTACGAAAAAAATATATTTTATGCTTATACATGAGCACTATAACTCATAAAAATTGCGTGAAAAAATAGTTGGTGCAACACCTTGAAAAAAAATAAAATGTGATTTACGCCTAATAGTATACCTTGGTTTTATTTTTTTTCGAAGTGTTTCACCACTTTTTTTTCACAAAACTTCAATAAATAATAGGCTATATATAGGAGCAAAACATATATTATTTTCATAACTGTAAGTCTAAGGAAACATAAGAAAAAAAAATTTATTGGTTTTTTTGTTTTTCTATATTTACTTTTAAGATGATTACTTTCAAGATCAAAATAATTGATCCCAAAAGAAAAAAAAACAACTAGTGTTCAATTTTTATTAAAATAAGAATAAAAAAAAATTATCGTCACTGTTATAATTTATTACAACTGGAATATTATGAACCTAAAATAATTTAGTTAGTATCTCATAGGACGCAGAATTCTGGATAATTTTTGTTCATTTGAAAAATAACAAATAAAAACTATTGCATGAGAACAATATCCCACTGTAAAGTTTCTTTTGGAGAATCACAACAATAACGACAAATACTGTTGCAATCTTTACCATTCGAAGTATAATCATTGTATATACGACTGTCTTTGCTATTTATACATATGTCTTGATTTTACTTCTACCCTAATGATATTAGGTGCTTATTTTTCACATTGTTTTAAAATATTATTTGATAGTTCATTTTTTCGCCCACTTTAGGTAGAACCTGTAAAAATTTTGGTATGAGTCAGTGAATAATATCCTAAGCTAAACGCAGAAGACTAAGTAATTCAGATGCCGTCAATATGTACCCAGAATTAATTACAGATGCATAGTATTACAGTTGTAATAAATTATAATAGTGACGATAATTTTTTTTTATTATTATTTTAGTAAAAATTGAACACTATTTGCTTTTTTTCTTTTGGGATCAATTATTTTGATCTTGAAGGTAATCATGTTAAGAGTAAATATAGAAAAACAAAAAAACCAATAAAATTTTTTTTTTTATGTTTCCCTAGACTTACAATTATGAAAATAATATATGTTTTGCTCCTATATGTGGCCTATTTTTTATTGAAGTTTTGTGAAAAAAAAGTGGGTGCAACACTTCGAAAAAAAATAAAACCGAGGTATACTATAAGACGTAAATCACATTTCATTTTTTTCAAAGTGTTGCACTATTTTTTCACGCAATTTTTATGAGTTATAGTGCTCATGTAGAAGCATAAAATATATTTTTTTCTTTTTTCGTGATTGTCATTTTCAGAGAACACATAAAAAAAAATATTTCATTTGTTTTTTGGATTTTTTTTGTATATTTTTTTTTTCTAAAAATTCGAAAAAAATATGTGATATACTCTGTAAAATAATCTAAAGCCTTGCGTTGGTTTCACTTCTCTAGCTTAATTAGTTTTTGAGATATATAACTTTGAAAAATAGCCATGCGGGGGGGCATTTTTACCCATATCTCAAGGTCAAAGAGGAATTTGGTCGCGAAAAGTGTATAAAATGTGTTTGTATATCAAGCCGATATTTAAACATAAGTTTCGACATAGGTTCCTATTTGGGGGCCAACTCGCCATGTGGATCCTGCTAGACCCTTTCTTAGGCAATTGTGAAACTACTCAACGTTAAACAATATAATTTTTTAAAACATTTATCAAAACTATAGCAGATATTAAAGTAAATACACAATCGGGCAACATATGCTTTTAAATAATTTCTTTAAGTAATTAATCATTCATTTCATCAATCATTGAATAAATAAACTATTTCCACTTGGGTCACAAATTTTTATTACATAATCGGTAAAAATATATTGAAAATATAGAAGAGAATCATGTACAAAATATCGGGTGTCCTCCAAAATGTACTCAAATTACTGTGCGTGACGTCATA
Source organism: Sisyra terminalis (assembly GCA_958496175.1). Classification (NCBI taxonomy): domain Eukaryota; kingdom Metazoa; phylum Arthropoda; class Insecta; order Neuroptera; family Sisyridae; genus Sisyra; species Sisyra terminalis. The sequence continues at coordinate 12,083,286 of OY292274.1, forward strand.
TTGTCCTATGAATACTTTACTTTTTTGTCGATATTCGCACTATTGTGATAACTGTTGATAATAGAACTGACCACAAATAACCATAAACAGCTCCATTTCATAACAGTACTACTATAACATTTTGTAGAAAAAACATAGATGCAATGTTCTGTATATATGGATAGATCATATATTTGGCGTGAAGTAAAAATAAGAAGAATCTATTCCGAGAATTGCCTCGGTTATCAACACTTCTTTTGTACAGCAAAGCCATAATTGCATTTTGTTAAGTTCAATCAATATTTGATCCAACCAAGGAAGCACTAACAGTTGCTTTTAGCACGGCTGATTGGGGCTTCTGTATAGTGCACTACCAATATATACAGATCAATGCACCAATTCAATTCTTCTATCAAAGCGCTCTTTAGTTTAATTATAAGGCATTTTGTGAAAATCGAATTTTACCGAAAAAGTAATAAAAAAACTTATTCTAACAAGTAATACATTGAAAATATAAATAGTATTTTATTGTGCATACCGATTGTACACATATAATCCAAACTACTTCTCGCCTTGTTTCCTGCAATAATTCTACAATAAATCCCACATCTATAAATATACCTCTTGGTTTTTTTTCGTATATAATAAATTTTCCAGAAAATATTTAATCGTAAAACTATTAAAGGCAAACTTAAGAAACTTATATCAATAATTGCACTTTCAATTGGCTAATAATTCATTGTTCGGTTGGATGTTTTTTCCGTTCAGCCTCCACACTCTTCTTAGTACGATTAAAAGCCTCCATTTTTAGAAAATCGACTGTTTTATATGCGGTGAGACTCATCGAACGAGATTGATGATTGGCATTTGCATAATCGCATTGAGCAGCCGTTTTTTCTAAATCTAAATCGAGATATTGTAGATGCAAAAAGTTTGATCCTACTGGTGAATCGAGATTTTTGATCTGTAATCATTAATGTTGACAAATGAAAAAAAAGAACAATTAAAATAATTTATAAATAATAAAAGATTACTTAACGGAAAAATATTCGTTCTTGTTAAAAACAATTCGAACTAAGCGATTCACAAGCACAAGGAAGAGATTAATATGACATACCTGTTTTTCGAAATTTTGCCTGTCTTGACCAAAATTGAAATTCGTTGGACTATATCCCAAGCAATCTTCGTTTTCGTTACTCTCGGACAGTGTAAAGTTCTAGTAAACCACAACTTTAATTAGCATTCATTATATTCAGTTGATATGTTCTTTTAAATAGCAAAAATGTAAACAATGTTTATAGAAAAATATTAATTTCAAAGAAATAAATGGATATAAGATTAAGTAATGTAATGAATAGTCAATTAAATAATATGATATTTAAGGACAAAAGTTACGTATGAACGGTACACAAGTTAAATATGCAACCATCCGAAACGGTGTAGATTTGAAAAAAAAATCTAAGAAAATTATCGTAAGTTTAAACAAAAAAAAAATTACCCTTGGATATGAGCCCGGTTTTAATTTTCGATTAACACTAGGTGCTTCGTTTAATGAATGCAATGAAGTTGAATCAGCCATGCATCGTCTTGGTTTTAGGTCTCGATTAACTGCTGGCGGAGTAAAAGAGCTCTAAAACAAATATTTAATAAACAAATTTTATGCTTTTCATGAAATAACAATGTTCAATTACCTGATTAGGGGTCAACAATGGACTTGGTAAATTGGAATACATGGCAGTTGTAGACGAAGAACTTTGTGAACAAGGCGAAGCCGGTTCATCCAAAGTGTTATCTTGAGGCAAATCAAACCTAAACATAGATTTACTTCCGTTAGATTCACTCTCCGAAATGACAGTGGGCGAATTATCATATTTGAAAATTCGCCCGTCTACAGTAGCACTCGAAACAATAACTGGTGCCGCATTATTGTAACAATGCCGCGGTAATATCCTTTCGTTTGCATTATCAATACTTCCAGCTCGATTGTGGGACCGTGGAAAATCATACGTCTCATCTGTTATTAGGTTACCCGATGTATTTTCTGCGATAATTTGATTGCTGGTATTATTTTGTGCATTTTGTCGATTTTGAATTTCTTTCTTGATAGCACGACGTTGAGCAATTGTTGGTTTTTCATTACTTAAATTTGTGTAGACATGAGATGGACCTTCGTTAATTAAATGTAACGGTTTCGGTGGTCGGGGTGGAGGCACTTCATTTTCATTTCTACTAATCGATATTCTCATGAACTTTTGGGTTGCTTTTAAGACAGCTGGATCCAATGATTGGTCATGTCCACGAGACCATTCTTCGTCAGTGAAAAAACTCTCCGAATCTGTTGGACTGTGCAGTGATTGCTTATTTGGTATGGAACTATTTGGTGATATTAAACAATGTCTTCTTGGCGAATCATAAAAATCGGAGTCGATTACAACATCACTGCAACTGTTGGTTAGAGAATTTTTCCTTGTGGATTGTTTAAACGGCGTTGAAAATGAATTGAGTTCTAAGGCCTAAATTTAATTGGTAGAGTGAAATATTTTTTATATTTTCATTTGCATAATACATACAGATAAGTCTGAATGAGTAGATAATGGGCGTCCAGTAGTACATTGTGAGATGGGAATATAAGGTCCAGTTAAAGGACTGCAAAGTGATTTTTTTTCAGGTACATCTGTACTGGTGCTGTCGGCACTGTACGACACGGCGTTAAAAGCTTTTTCTGCATATAATGCAAGAGTTGCTAAAATAAAAAATAACATAAAATAGCTGAATCAAAATCCGGAGTTAATTAAAACCAAAAATAAAACTAGTTTTACCATAGCGACTGTTTTAGTACTAAAACTAACTAATATTATAACTATATAACCTTGTAACTATTGGTAAAACTAGTTTATTTTGAGTATAATTAACGTATTACTTTCTTGATCTTCATTTGTGCAGTCATTTAAATTACAAACTTGACAAATGCACTCAACCCAACTATTCATATCTTGCTCGGTTTCAGCAGCTAAATAATATGTTCTAGTTTTTGTTTTAATGTCAAACATAAACTGATGCTTTAATTTTCGTTGTTCATACCGAAGGCCTGCATCAACCTAAAACATACAACCGATAAGTTCTGAATTTTCATTGGAAAAATGTTTCCAACCCACCTGTTCGCATTGGTCTAAATCTATAGTTCCTTTCAACTTTCTGCAATTTCTATCGGTGTAATAATCCAGGAAATATTGTCCGGGCAAATCGCTCGATTGGCGTAATGCAAACCAACGTCTCCGCCATCGCTGCAAAACGGAAAAAAAATAAGAGACAATGGACTTGCTAAATTTGCATAATGGTTTTCATTGATATAGTTTATGCACTTACCGCACGCCAAATTCGTTTAGACGGAGGTGATTTTGTTAGCCACCCTTCATGAACCACTTCGGGGTTTGACAATGATGACATTTGATATTGTGGGACTGAACCTTGACGTTGAAGATCGAATAAAGTTTACATAGACTCGATTGCACTGAAATCGTAAATGTTGATTGATATATCTTCAGGAACGTCTCACCAACGAATGAATTAAAATAAATAAGCGAACAATATATATCCCTGCGATGACTAATTCTAACTAAACGAACTAAACTACTATCGCAAGATGCAAAGAACATCAACATTCACGTCTACCAACATAAATCACTAGTTGTCACTCATCATAATAAAAACAATGAACGGCAAAACTAGTGATAAATTAATCTAATCAGTTGTCACGTTGTCATAGTTGCTTTTCAATTATTCAATTGATTCAAATCAATTCAAATTGCATACATATTCTGGTTTTCAATCAATAATTTCATATTATTGATATGGATATCCGTTGTTGATGTAAATAATTTAAAATTATAGAGAATTGATAAATTGCAACCAATTCAATAATGTGCACTTGATCTAAAATTTGTAAATAATATAATAGATTAAATAATTGAATTTTAATCAAATAGGATGTAGTTCATTATTTCATTTTCACTAAAGAGCTTTTTAAAATTCAAGAACCTCAAATGAACTTTGCAAAACTTATTTTCGTTTTGTTAAAAAATTAAACTATCCAATAATCTATACTAATATATACAATTCTTACGTCTGTCTGTACATTTCGATATTTAACTCAATTTTAGGGTAAATATTTGTTTCAAGAGGTCCTAATTCCAAATTTAACATTTTTAAAACTTTTGTCTGTCTGTCTGTGTGTCCCGATTTAACTAAAAAAGCGGAACAACCGAATTTAATGAAATTTGCTATTGAGATACAACACAATTTCCCACAGACTATAGGCTACTTTACATTCCAAAAAAATTATAAGGGAAGGTATTCCCTAGAGATGGAACAAAAACTTTTTACTTTAGACAGGGGAGTTATATATCATTGGAAAGGTAATTTAAAGTTAGAAAATAATCAGTAAAAATATTTTTAGTTGAACTGATAAAAAGCACAGTAAATTCGATTTAAAGTTTAAAAAATTACCTCTTTGAAATATAAACCTTTATATATATAAGACACATAGTTGATTTTAATAGCGTAATTGTTTACGTATCGGACATTCTGAGTCCCCTAATTTTAAAGACGTGGATTCGAATATTGCAGTAAACTTTATTTTTTATATATTTTTTACAAAATTGTTGTAAAAAATAAAACTCTGCATACATGCAAATCCTGTATTTATATATCCCCTCTGACTGATGAAATTTTAAAATTCGATGTATTACTTTTAAGAAGTAGACATCTGATAAGATTTTTTTTTAAATTCCAACCCTAACAACGTGAATAAGGGTGACTAAGTTTATATGAGAAAATGTTAAGTTAATCAACAATCCAAATTTTGAATCCAATAAGGGTAATTAATAAATAAATAAATAATTAATTATAAGTTTCTGTTTTTGTTATATCGTTTTAATAATAACGTTTTAAATATAAAATAACGTTATTTCACTAAATTAGTATAAAAGTTTATTAGATATTATTTTAACAAAGCGATTTTTAATTTTTGTTTGTTTTTCAGCAATCAAACTTTTTAAAATCTATTTTTTATGAACTAATGATTGTGACCTGGAGCAATTATTTATTCTGCTGAAAAACATTAAGGGAGCATTTTTTTATCATAAACTTCATTATCAATTAAAATATACAATCTTCCAAAGTAACTTTTGTTCGGTATTTATAACAATTTGAAAACCAATTATTATTATTGAAAATAAATAAAATATTCGATTTACTTCCACGCTTTCCACCTATTTCCAACAGTTTTGTCTACAACGTTCAAATGTGCGAAATCGAATAGCTTTTATGTCAATGATAATCAAAATAAAGGTCATAATTTTTTTTCGTTTTACATTGTATTTTCAAATATAAGTGCACATTTGTGTCGATGAAATTTGGAAAGTGTTTTTCTTATACGATGCAGATATATAATAAGAAAGGGTTTTTGAAAATTTCTCCTCTAAAAGAGTGAAGAATGGTGGCAAAGTTTGTACGGCTTAACGTCTAATAAACAATAGAAATTTCAAATTTAATTCTCAAAGTATGTTTGTTATAGACGAAACATTTTATCGCTTAAAATAAAGCAATGTTGGTTTATTATTAGAAACAAAAACGTAGGATCTGCTTTAAAATTTACACTCTAATATATCCTATATCTAAAAAAGGTTAAGTTCATAAGTGAGCACTACGTTTTTTGGTTTTCACATATTGTAAACCTGAAAATCCGATATACGAAATCATAAATAAATACATTAATGAGCGAATATCGAATAGCGAGAAATTCGGCGAACTAAAAGAAAATGGTTTAATTATATAGTTGAAATTCAGATATTTTAATAATAAGTGCATAAATACACAATGGTCTTACTTGATTATGGAGGAAATGGGTTTCGTACATTTGAACAAATTTTAATTTCGCCGTAGTTTTGTACATTTCAGTAGTGTAAAAGTTTAGAGTTGAGACAATGAAATGGGATTTCTACTAAAATTCTAAATTTAGACCCTTTACTTTTGTTATTATGACGCGAGTGTTTTGATAACTTTTTACTATTTTAAGTGATAATTAAGACAAACTTTATTGAATTTGACGACATTTTTTATTTATGTGTAGATGGTGAATTATTTGACGGATTAATTGGTTCACGGTAGGTATACCTACCGTAGGTATACGGTTTTTAGGTACTTTTTAGATATTTATAAATATTTTTTGAAAATGAATTGATCATTACATATATCTATTTTATTCTAAGCAACAATTTATTAAATGTGTCTTTTAAAGTTGACAAAATAGTATTTTAAGTATGATTATGTTTTTCGTAAAAGAAATAAGAAAATTAAAAATTTTTATACACAACTACAAATAGCAAATTTAAAAAGAAAATATAATCTACACCTACGTTACGCAGACGAAGGCGTGGGGATCAGCTAGTGTAGATATATATGCAGTCATTGCACAACACAATCTTGTTAAAAAGTTATGGTTTTATTTTTGCCTCGTTTATGATTGTCACAGATATGAATAGGTGAAAAATACGGTTAATTCGGTTGATTATTTTATTAATTTTGCTTCATTTTATACATGACGTCTACTGCTTAGATTCAGCGAAAATACCGCTAATTAAATTTATAATAAAATTATTATACGGCCATGTCCATACTGATTTTCGGGTGTGGGTTATATCCAATAATTTCAAAATCTTCGGCTTTGAAGTCATCGATTTCTGCAACTTGTCGTTTAATCTTTAATTTTGGAAAAGGACGAGGTTCTCGTTTACATTGCTCTTTTAAGGGACTAACATGATTCGAATAAACGTGAGCATCTCCCATAGTATGAATGAAATCTCCTGGCTGAAAGACGATATATTTTTATAATATATTCCTCGTTTGATGTAAATAATACTTTTAAATTAGTAATATGAGCAATCATATGTGTTAACAAAGCGTAACTGGCAACGTTGAAAGGAACTCCTAGACCCATATCGGCTGATCGTTGATATAGCTGGCAACTGAGTTCGCCGTTTGCTACATAGAATTGAATTAAACAGTGGCAAGGGGGTAAGGCCATGTTTGGAATGTCAACAGGATTCCAAGCGCTCATTATGATTCGTCGATCATTTGGATTCGTACGCAAAGTTTTTATTACGTTTTGTAGCTGATCAATTCCCTGATTTGAATAATCGTCATTCATGGATTTATATTTAGCTCCAAAATGACGCCACTGAAATCCATACACAGGTCCTAAATCGCCTATAAAACGAAAATCCGTTAAGTTGAATAGTCAGTCTATAAAAGTGGGAAGAACCTTCTTCTCGATTTGTAAATCCTAGTTTGTCTAAGAATTCGCGGGAACTATTTCCATCCCAAATATGAATGTTTTTTTCACGTAGCTCGTTAGCATTTGTACTGCCTCGTATAAACCATAACAGTTCTTCGAGAACACCACGCCAGAATACTCGTTTGGTAGTGAATAGAGGAATTACATTGTCTCGCAAAGAATATCGCATTTGACATCCGAAAATAGATAAAGTCCCAACTCCGGTACGATCACCACGCTTGACGCCTATAAATGACTTTTTTTAAATAATATTTTATAGAATAAACAGCGAATTTTACCGTGTGAAATAATTTTTCTAATAAAATCTAAATATTGTATTTCGTCACTATTTTTTTCAACATCTCCATTGGATATTCCGTTCTTGACGATTTCAGCACTTTCAGTAAGTGCTGCAATCGCTGGAACTGTTTCAGATATAGAATTTCCATTATTGATACAAATTTCAATCATTACTTTTTCACAATCATTAACTAAGGCCATTATATGAACAATTTGCTCGCAAAAACCAAATCAATAAATGATAAAGGACGCCAGAAAGGTTTATGAATTAAATGAATATGTCAAGAAAAATATTTTATTTTCTTTTACATCTACGTTCTTGAATTAAGTGAAAATAGTAAAAATATGTGCAAAAACGTTTTTTAACCGCTACATTTATTTATAAAACGAAAATTGGAGGGAATATTGCAATGACGTATTGACGCGCAAGTGCAGTCGAATGAATAGAAATCATTGGCCAATGTTTGGTTGTCATTTAAAAACAATGCAATTTTAAAAAATGCGGTATTATTTTAAAAGTTAAAATAAAGACGCTATTTCTACTTTTCAGGAAGAATTACGCTTAATTTTGGAATTGTAGAACAGAAATTATAGAATAATCTTTCCCAAACTTATAATTCATTTTAATAATTGAGTCAAACGTTCAAAAATAAATAGGTGTTCCTTTACACGTATATTCGACAATTTAATTTTTAATAATTTAAAGTTTCTGGTGAAAATTTTCGATTTGCTTTACTTCCTTGTTAAGAAGCAAATAATTCAACCGTACGGGATAAACTTCAACACAAAGGGTCTAGCAGGATCTACATGGCGAGTTGGCCCCCAAGTAGGAACCTATGTCAAAACTTTTGTCAAAATATCGGCTTGATATACAAACACATTTTATATACTTTTCGAGACCAAATTCCTCCTTGACCTTGAGATATGGGCAAAAATGTCCGCCCGCGTGGCTATTTTTCAAAGTTATTTATCTCAAAAACTAATTGAGCTAGAGAAGTGAAACCAACGCGAGGCTTTAGATTATTTTACAGAGTATATCATATATTTTTTTCCAATTTAAAAAAAAATATACAAAAAAATCCAAAAAACAAATGAAATATTTTTTTATATGTTCTTTGAAAATGACAATCACGAAAAAAATATATTTTTTGCTTCTACATAAGCACTATAACTCATAAAAATTGCGAGAAAAAATAGTTGGTGCAACACCTTGAAAAAAAATATAATGTGATTTACACCTAATAGTATACCTCGGTTTTATTTTTTTTCGAAGTGTTGCACCAACTTTTTTTCACAAAAGTTCAATAAAAAATAGGCCATATATAGAAGCAAAACATATATTATTTTTATAATTGTAAGTCTAAGGTAACATAAAAAAAAATATTTTTTTTTTTTTGTTTTTCTATATTAACTCTTAAGATGATTACTTTCAAGATCAAAATAATTGGTCCCAAAAAAAAAAAAAACAGCTAGTGTTCAATTTTTATTAAAAAGATAATAAAAAAAAATATTTTAACTGCTATAATTTATTACATCTGTAATATTATGAACCTAAAATAATTTAGTTAGTATCTCGTAGGACGCAGAATTATGGATAATTTTTGTTCATATGAAAAATACCAAATAAAAACTATTGCATGAGAACAATATCCCACTGTAAAATTTCTATTGGAGAATCACAGGAATAACGGAAAATACTGTTGCAATCTTTACCATTCGAAATATAATCATTGTATATACGACCGTCTTTGTTATTTATACATATGTCTTGATTTTATTTCTACTCTAATGATGTTAGGTGCTTATTTTACACATTGTTTTAAAATATTATTTGATAGTTCATTTCTTCACCCACTTTAGGTAGAACCTGTAAAAATTTTGGTATGAGCCAGAGAATAATATCCTAAGCTAAACGAAGAAAATCAAGTTATTCAGATGTCGTTAATATGTATCCAGAATTAATTGTAGACGCATAAGATTCCAATTGTAATAAATTATAACAGTTGAGATATTTTTTTTTATTCTTATTTTAATAAAAACTGAACACTAGTTGTTTTTTTTTTCTTTTGGGATCAATTATTTTGATCTTGACAGAAATCATCTTAAGAGTAAATATAGAAAAATATTTTATTTTTTTTATGTTTTCTTAGACTTACAACTATGAAAATAATATATGTTTTGTACCTATATGTGGCCTATTTTTTAATGAAGTTTTGTGAAAAAAAGTTGGTGAAACACATCGAAAAAAAATAAAACAGAGGTATAATATTAGGCGTAAATCACATTTTATTTTTTTTCAAGGTGTTGCACCAATTATTTTTTCGCGCAATTTTTATGAGTTATAATGCTCATGTATAAGCATAAAATATATTTTTTTCGTGATTGTCATTTTCAGAGAACACATAAAAAAATATTTCATTTGTTTTTTTGATTTTTTTTGTAAATTTTTTCTTCTAGAAATTGCAAAAAATATATGATATACTCTGTAAAATCATCTAAAGCCTCGCGTTGATTTCACTTCTCTAGCTTAATTAATTGTTGAGATATATAACTTTGAAAAATAGCCATGCGGGGGGACATTTTTGTCCATATCTTAAGATCAAAGAGGGATTTGGTTGCGAAAAGTATATAAAATGTGTTTGTATATCAAGCCGATATTTTAACATAAGTTTCGACATAGGTTCCTATTTGGGGACCAACTCGCCATGTGGATCCTGCTAGACCCTTTGGCAATATTAAGTGGCATTCGCTGAAGTTGAAAATTGAAGGTACCTAAAAGAAAAACAATAAAAAAAAGAAACAATACACATTTTTTATATGAAATAAATGCAAAATATTTAATCTGAAAATATTATTAAAAATTTCATATAGTTACAATTATGTTGTATTAAATTATTTCAACGGAATTTTCAATGTGAGAAAATGTTTTGTAAATCTCAATTGTGAACAGAGATCGTTTAAGAAATTAGAGATGAATGTATCTTTTTCCGTTCGCTTATTTTCAACGACGAGTAAAAAGTAAATTCGTGGTTCTATACTGTTTATAACGTACGTACAATTGTCCTAAAACATATTGAATGCAATAGTTAGTAGCATCCAAAAAAATGTTTTCTACACTAAAACTGTATAGAAACCTTTGGTTTAAAATCATACACGATGTGGTCAAAATTGATAGAATTTGTTAACTTTTCTTTCACAATTGATTCAAAATTTTCCATAAATTGTGAAATCGATCTCTAAAATAATATTTTTGAATAAAGTCAGAAGCTGATTGGCAAAAGTAAATCAGAGTTTGTCAAAACAAATTTAAACCAAAAATGGTAATGTTCAATCAATGTTACCAAGAAATCAATGCTCTGAAAATTAATATTAATGTAACTACTTTACATTGGCTTGTGAACAGCTGACGATTAAGGAAAATGAATCGGAAAATGTTATTGTTTCGTCCATGTCTTGATTATCAAAAATTAAAGATAAAAATAAAACATCATAACGACGTTGGAATGTTTGCAATCTACAAAAAAATGAAATTTCATTAACTATGTTAAAGTTGTAATAGAAAATGAATATCTACTTGGAAAAATAATCAATTTGTTGTTTCATGCACAACTGCTTCATTTCACTTGGTGTGGTTTGTTGAGCTAAAATATTATGAAAATATAAACTAAATTTGCTGATAGCAGCTCCTTTCAACTTGAGCATCCACTGAAACAATAACGGCTGTGTATTTGTCTTCAAAAAACCCAATTTCCAAGACTGAAATGATAGTAAAATATAAAATTTATTTTTCGTATGAATTTCGTTAACAATATAAATCGAGGGTCGCCACGTGATTAAGAGGTAAGTTTACTATAAAAATAAGATCCAGGAACACTAAAGGCCCGCAAGGCGAGTTTGATAGTTAGCTAGATTTGGAGGGTAACTTGTAAAGGAAAATCAAAACCCAAACCTGCAAGTTCTGTAGACATGCACTTAGCAACCCTATATAAATCATAAAAAAAAATTACTTCTCGATTTTGGATGCTTTGTTCCCAGGCAGTAAGTCTTGTGTGGGCTTCATACAAAAATGTAATGGATGGTATGAACTGACGAATTTGTAATTGGTCTAAAGCACCCATTATATTCATCAAAATTTCAATTTCTATACTAAAAAAAATATATTTATATATAAAAATGATTTTATTACAACTTTGATATTGGTTTACTTTATCACTGCTTTAATAGGCGTTAAGGCAATATGAGAAAATCCTGTTTTATGTTTTTCATAGATGGCAACAATTTGTAAATAATATTGTTGATATTTAACATATTTTAAATTACCTACGACACATAGCTTTTCGTAACTGTACAGCTGAAGTTAAGGAAATTAAATATTTCTAATTTTTAACTGTACAAGGTAACTATAAAATTCTCAAAAAAGATTTGTATTCAAGAGTAGCAGCCACAGACTTCCCTTCACAAAAATAGGACAGTAGAGAAATAAGATTCAATATCTATGTTTTTTCCTTCTTATTTCCTTCAATTACTCTGAGCATTTTTAGTTAGTTTCCGTTTGCGAATAGTAAATGATTGGGAAGTCGGCAGTTAAGTTTATTTCTCAACAAGAGACATGTCCGTTAGTACTTAGTTTATTTGATTAGTAGTTTTATTTACAAGTTGTAATCATTTTTTTAGTTTCTTTAAAAAAAAATATATATAGTAAATATAGATGTCTGAAAATATTAGGTTGATGCATATAAAAAATCGGATTTTTAAGTGAGTTTATAAAACTGTGAATCTTTTTTCAATAATTATGCATTTATTATTAAGAAAATCGTAAATAGGTCAATAGTAAATCATTTTCTGGTGCCTAAATCTCCTGAATTCAGTCCTATTTAAATTGTTATTTCTAACTACACCCAAACTAGTAACTAACTAAAAATACCACTAAGAAACCAATTTTTATTTTAAGGATACAAATCGATAAGATCTAATCGAGCAGTGATATACTCCGCAATGTGGCAAATATAATGCTTTTCCGTTGACATTGCCTCGCCGTCTATTTTATGGGATATCTTAACCACATCTTCGAGTCGTTTCATTTCCGATCGTAAAGTATCGTAAATAGCACGTATATAGTTCTAAGAATTGATTTCGGCTTTTAGCATTTATATAAAGAAATAACAATAGAAAAATCTAACTTCTTTACGTAAAAATCCTTTATTTTTTACAGTCAATGATCCTAAGTCTATGTACGACTTTTCGGCTAAAATAACTTGCGGTAAATGATTTAACAATAATGTCCACGGTGTGTGATGAGTTGAACGACACGACTCCTTTTCTTTGTCCTAAAAAATACAAGTAAATAACTATCTATATAGACATAAGGTTTATGTTTTGTAATTTACCAAACGTTCCTTGGCTTTGTCGAAGCTATAATGTGATATATTGGTGAAAAAGTTGTTTAAAAATTCATGTTCATGTTCTTGGTCCATTATTTTATCAGTTCTGAAAAATGGGTGATTAATTTTTGATTTCTTATGTATTTTTTTTTTTAAATTCAACTTACGAAACTGCACTAGAACTTGCCATTTCTTAGGCTATTTAAGAAAGTAAATAAGGAAATTATAATAAAAAAAAAATATTACTTATAAAATGAAAATATTGAGTAAGGTTTATTCTAGTTTATACATCACTGAGTTACACATATTTCGTGGTTTATTCATAAAAAATGTTTATCTGTCAATGTCATTTTGTTTAATGACATTACATATACTGACATATATATTATACATATATTTGATATCCCATACATATTATTATTATTCTTTCATGTCGCTGATTTTTCCATGAAAGTGTTTTAATCGGAATGAGAAAAACAACTATGTCGTTTCTTTTCTATCATGCATTATGCGCATACCAAAGAAGAGAGACTTATGTAAGTCTCTCTTTTCTGGTGCATACGTCGTTGTTTGTGTAATATATATAGAAAGAAAGAAAAAAAGCGAATTAAAGGAAATATTGGGGGATAAACCAGGATAAACATATACCATGTTGATCATGCTCAAAACCACTCAATCTATAAAGTGCTATAAAGGCTACTTCTAAGCAAGATTTATAAAATACACAGGTGGCCTCATGGGCCTCATGCGACACGTGACGTACCCAGAAGAAATTCGTACATATCTTCAGACTAATTCAAATTTCAAAATTCTTCGTATGACGTCATTTTTTTTTTCTAATGGGACAACCTGTGTAATTTATAAACCTTGGACGACATATATGTTTTATCTCCTTTTGACTTGAACATCTTTTAATTACTCTATTATTTCAAATAATATGATAAATACATCGAACACATATTTACACATTCACGAAAAATTGTATTTTTTTAAATCTCATAAAATAACAAATATAATTGCATGCCTTGCAAAATATGGTATGAAAATTAAACACTTAACAAGTAGAAGAATTTATGGTAGAAAGAATTTATCAGAATGTTTCTCCAAATTCCAGAAATAATAGATTGAGACAATATTTATCTATTGATAAGATTGATAATCCCAGCTGATTTAATATGAGAGGAATTGTGTTGGCCTATGTTTTGGTCGAAATCTAAATCAGTTTGAAGTAAGCAATTGAAAATTGTTGCCCCATTCAATTCCATTTCTCCACATTAAAGCCTATAAAAGCAAATATGAGTCACGGATAACACACATACAAAATGAAAATCTTGATCCAAACTTAATCATTCAAGTTTGAAAATCATTTGGGTGTGTTTCGGGTCGTAAAATAGATCTTTCATCGATTGAAATGAAACCTTACTAATTTCCGTTGATTTTCTATTAATGACAGTACAATTTTCCAAATATAAAATATATATATATATATATTATTTATATATAAATGTAAAACGAATTTGTTCTAAATTTTCTCGTGGTATTTTTGGATAAGTGAAATTGTGGTTTTCATTTTGGTTTTGTTTGTGGATATTTAGCTATGGTGACAACGTGTACGTATTTTTGTTGAATATTTACTTAAAATATATATTACTAACTATTCTTTCACTGTTATCAGCTGTTCACTACTGACATGATAAACTTTTCCTACTAAAAATAAAAAAATTACTTTGATAAAGACCGTAACCATTCATATGAATGCACTATGATCCTTTCGAGTAATTTTTAACCAAGCAATTAATTTCCCAAGTTGGTTTTACAAAAATCACATTCTTCATAGTAAAAATACCTATTGTATTTCATAGATCATTAATGATGCTTTGTTTGTTAATCTTTAAATTATCAATCATTTGTAGGGTGTTTTTTTCTTGATATCTTTTTGGTTTCTTTAATTTTTGGTCTTCTTAGTATTGGCTTTATAAATCATTGAGGTTAGATTAATTCAAATTAATTTTTGAAGATATTTATGGAAAATTTTAAATCATGTCACTGAACGCCACAATCAATCCCCTCTGGCAGATATTTTCTGAACTATCAATCAACAATTGGCCGATAAAAAATCGTTAAAATGACTGACGATAATTTGAACAGATTTAAAAGCTATCCAATTAATTCATTTACAATTTTTTAGTTGGATTGATTTTTTTTGGGGTGCGATTTAAATGTACGTCTAAAAAGGTGTGTTTTAACGCCAGATATTAAGAGGAAGCAGTTCTTTTATAATATGTACAGAAAAATATTATATTGGACATCTATGTATGAAAAAAAATGCAACAATAGTTATTTAACAGCATTAAAATTTAATTTACAGCTATATAATGTAAAATTATTTTAAATATGAACAACTGATCTAAATATTATAATAAGTTGGTAAAAATGTTTAGATTTGCAATTTATCCGCCAATTTAATAAAGATTTTTTGATTAAAAATTAAAATTGATATTAATATTAATATACCTAGCAAATTTATTAATTTATAATTAATAAACAAATTGATTTTACAAACGTGCAAATAGTAAACAAACTTTTGTAAAAGCAGTAGCACTTTTCGTGGAAAATTAGAAAGAAACAGTTTCGGAATTTATAATTATTTCAATACACTATATGTGGCTAAAATCATATCGAAATTAGTTCAATGGTACAGTATCAGGATATCTAAGTAAAAACAATGGGATTGATTCTACCAATTCCATAATTAAAAAAGATTACACTTTAAGAAATCGTTTATGTTTCTTAATTTTTAAATAAATTAAAAGATTTACTAATTAAATGGTCTATGGACAAAAACCCAGAGCTGCAATGCTAAATATTTTTTTATCTGAAACCAATAGTTACTTTAAAAGAATGGGCCGAATCTTATCATTGGGCATTACAAAACAAGAAAATAATAAACGTGGATAATACATACTATGTATGCGTACTTCAATATCGAGTTATAAAAATTTAACTTCAGAATTGATAACCAAATATATTATTGAAGATTGGGAAAGTTTTGAGGATTTTGAACAGAGTTTCTATGACACTTAGGCCAGTTTAATATTAATGCTGATATTAGTAAAATGTCCAATATTTCAAATAAAATATAAGTACTAGTGTTCATTGGGTCTCCTAATCCGTTTGGAACAAAATGAAGTCCCTGAGGAAACTAAATGTATTCCTTTCGGACAAAAGCGTAAAAATGAACGCTCATCAAAAGCAAAAAAAGTATTAATTATTCAATCAATTTACTTATTTGACCTTAAAATGTTCGCTACTTAGGTTTTCAATCCAACTTTGTACATTAGACTGATTCAAAAAAATGATAATTTTTTTTTCTTAATTATATCGAAAATATTGTTGGGAATGACAAAAAAAAATCCTGTGAAAGTTTAAGCTCTTAATATTAATATTCAGAGGTGCCGCATCGCAAATTTCGATTTTCCATTTAAATAACATGGGAACAATATTCTCTTGCACTTTGGAATTTTATAGCTCACGTTAGTGACAATATTTTCGAATAACCAAGTTAGAAAACTTGTAGAAAATTGAACCATCTACAAAAAAGGTCTCGTACAAGTTTTTGATATATTTATTCCTTCAAAAGATATTCGAGGTCAAAGTTGAAATAAAGAGAAATTTTAATATTTTTTTAATTTTTTAACACAACTATCAATTTTATGAGAAAATTTTATAGGACATTTTTTGTAGAGCACTTTTTTTCTTAAACTTATTTGTATAAAAGTTTTTGATATCTTTCACAGGTCCTAAGTCATTTAAATTAAACTGAAAATATTCGTAATTTTATTGTTTTAAATTAATAATATTCCCTGAATTATTATATTTTTAACATGAACCATTAGTTCAACTTTGACCTCGAATAACTTTTGAAGGAATAAATATATCAAAAACTTATAACAGACCTTTTTTGTAGATCGTTCAATTTTCTACAAGAATATACCTTGGTCATTCCGAAATATTGTCACGTGAGCTATAAAATTCCAAAGTGCAAGAGAATATTGTTGCCATGTTATTTAAATGGAAAATCGAAATTTGCGATGCGGCACCTCTTAATATTAATATTAAGAGCTTAAACTTTTTTTTGTCATTTCCAACAATATTTTCGATATAATTAAGAAACAAAAATTCATAATTTTTTTTGATTCAGTCCAATATACATAAAATATACGTTTGAAGATACCAATTTTGTACTGTGTATAAAATATATAGGATATATTGCGGTCCAATTTATGTAGTATAATTTAATATAATAATATATAGGAATCATACCATAAACATAAATTGGAACAGAAGTTCCAACAAAAATATTCGTGACGTATTGCCCAGATACGTATTTCGATTACCAAGCAATCTTCCTCAGTGGTCATCAAGTAGTTTGGATCACTCCGTAACTGCTTTGTGATGATTGACAACTTTGTGATGCATTGAATTATCACAACACAGTTACGGAGTGATCCAAACTACTTGATGATCACTGAGGAAGATTGCTTGGTAATCGAAATACGTATCTGGGCAATACGTCACGAATATTTTTGTTGGAACTTCTGTTCCAATTTATGTTTATGGTATGATTCCTATATATTATTATATTAAATTATACTACATAAATTGGACCGCAATATATCCTTTATATTGTATACACAGTATAATTGTTCAAAGTCAGCGGAAAAATCTTATTTTAACCAATTTTATACTTTATCAATCTTCCCCGATTTTACCAAATCGAGAATCCAGAGCGATTTAATCAAAATTTTAATTTTAAAATATATACACATCAGCTAAATAAGAATGATTTTTTTTATCACCACAAAAATAAAAATAATTCGAAAGTCTATGTGATTACCAAAAAAATACAAAATGTTCTCACAATTGAGGCTTTATTTAAGACAATCATTTAATAAAGTTACGGCTTTTTAATGTTTCGGAAGCCGATTTTGAAATAATTTTAACAATAAAATGATTAAAAGTGAATGATATAATGAATTGAAATATCGGGCTTACAAAAAAAAAGAGGAAAAGACGATTTAGATAGGAAGACCCTTGCCAGGTATCGCTTGGACGTCGCTTGAATTTGGTGGATGTACCTTTGTATTTTAACGACATAAAGTTGTGTGATATAAAGTAAAAAGAAAATGTTTTCTTTGAAAACGGACTGAAGAAATTATTTAAATATAAGATCTACAAATAAAATTAATTATTGTCATCAATGAATTTTTTGAGACATGGTTAAAAAAATCAATTACCTATTACGTGATAATTTTATTCAAAATAAAAAAGATGTGGAGTTTCATAATTCATATATCGTTTGAAAATATTGTTCCAAAATACCAATCTTTCGGCAAATATCGACTGGCTTAGTATTCCCATTGACATTTCTGGATATTTAATTTCCAAATAATTCATGTCCAATAACTTTCTGGAGTGTAAAGGCTTCCAATCGAATTTTGATGTTGGATCTGATAAATCGCGGGAGCTTGGATTTCCTGTTCTAACAAAATTCATGATAATTCGCTTAAATGTTTTCAATTTAAGTATGGTTTCGTAATCGCCAAAGCTATGAATTGTGCCAGCATTAAATTGTGTGTTACTATATAAATACCCTGGAAAATTGTGAGAAAAAATGAATAGTTAATGAAGAATACGGATGCGTTTTCCTCTTACCAACTTCATCACAATGAATACACGAGGTGTTGTAATATGAAGCGAATATTCCTCTATATTGACTTACTTCAAGTTGAAGAATATTTAAAGCTGAGGAATAGTTGAAAAGATAGAGATAAACTGGGAAAGAAAAATTACTAAGAGATGCCATTACCCGCCATGCCAACAAATTCGGATGCAAAAATTCTAAATCACCTGCGATCTATAGTAAATTGAAATAAAAAAGTGAAATCTTAACTAGATACTTTGTGTTCCTTACATCCATAGCGATATAATTGTTTGCCACACTCGGTGTTTGATTTTTATAATACATTTTTCTCACTTCCTCATTGAGATCAAGCAATTGTGTTTTATTCAAGCTACGAAGGAACCATGTTGGTGCTGCCCATAGTAAGTTAGAGTAATTGTTGTTTACAACACTCATCATTTCCCTTTCAAACACACCTCCTTCTTCATACGTGAAACTGGTCAGATATGGAATTTTGGCAAATGCACCTTTTTGAATCAGAGTATCTGGCATTTCAGTTAAAAATGGTGTTGGGTTATTAAATGGCAACTCAATTGCAATACCAAAAAGACTCCATAATCTTCTTTCTACAACCTAAATTTATAAAATTATACAACCATTTCATATTTTTTTCCATTCTACCTTAATTCTATAGTCGATAAGTTTATCAATCAGCTCTGGTGCCGAAAAACTATTAATGTGATCAAAAAGATCTCGTTTATCGCTAATATTTCTACGAAAATCAACCATTTCAGCCAAACGGTGATCCATATTATCCAACATAAAGACCTCAGGTAAGAGTGCAGAACCACTCTGGGATATTGCATGTCGAAATAATTTCGAACCAACTGGATGTAACATTAGCAAACTGACCAAATTTCCGGCACTGCTACATCCAATTACTGTTACTTTGTTGGGACTTCCCCCAAATTCTGCTATGTTATTTTGAACCCATTGTAAAGCGGTAAGCACATCTTTGGCCCCTGCATTCCCTGGAACTTGCAAAGAACTGTCCTTAAACGACAGAAAACCTACAACAAAAATGGGCATTCTTAAGTTATACTTATTTTTTTTTTTTTTCTTGAAATTACCGAAAATATTCAGTCTGTAGTGTGAAGTAACAAATACCAAATCTTCTTCGTCAGTAAGATAGTCCGCACCCATTTGATTAGTGTTTCCAGTGATATAGGATCCACCAAATATTACAAAAAGAACATTGTTTGTAGGATTTTTACTTAACTAGAAACAATATGCAATTTTATTTTGTCAATCGGATAGATATTTTAAAAATTCATGGGTGGAATTTAGCGTTATTAATTTTGTTCTTATTTAAATATAGTTGATCATTACAGTTATCACGAAAACAGATTGATTAATCTTTATTACACATATAGTCCCTGGCCATATTATTAGACGAATTTAAGATTTTAAACAAAATATACATTAGTGTCCGTAATTTCCAAAATTGATTTTTTTAGAGCGATCGCCCCCTGAATTTTTATTTTAAGATATAAAAAAAAATATCCAATACAATTAAGCTCTTAATTTCTTAATTAAACCGTGCCGGAATCATGTTACTTTTACCATTTAAATAACATGGGATTATTTGACTTTTTACTTTTAATTTTTTTCTGAGAAACAAATGAATGAAAAGATTTAAAGTTACATTATTTTGACGTAAAATTTAACGCTCTACAAAAAATGTCTGTTATGAATTTTCGATTAAATTACTCAATTAAAAGTTACTCAACATTCAACTTGTGCCTAGTATAAATCTTGCGATATTTTCAACTTTTTGCTTATTTTTACTTTTTTTAACTATAAAATCATTGGAAGAGAAGATAAAAATTATTATCATTAGAGCGCCAGTGATTACCTCTAACAATGTTGTGGGTTAATTATTTACAAATTAAAATTGTACTTATTGAAAAAAATATAAATAGGAAACAATAGTTTTAAATAAATTTCGTGAGAAGTAATAAAATCGTCTGCTAGCCAAAGAGATTGAATGACTAGTGTGAACGTAGTCCATAAACTCCATGTTAAACTTAAACTTTCATTTCCCCTCAATTTTCCAAGTGATCGTACCTCTTCCACAACATATTTGTACAAAATTGTTCTAATTGTTTTAACGAAGAGAGGAGAGAATATATTTTGTCAAATATGCTGTGAAGGAGTACGATCACTCAGGAAATTGAGGGGAAATGAAAGTTTTAGTTTAACATGGGGTTTATGGACTACGTTCACACTAGTCATTCAATCTCTTTGGCTAGCAGACGATTTTATTACTTCTCACGAAATTTATTTTAAACTATTGCTTCCTATTTATTATTTTTTCAATAAAAACAATTTTAATTTGTAAATAATTAACCCCTAACATTGTTAGAGGTTTAAATACGCTTAATTAGGATAGTAAATTTAAATACTGCAGCGTTTTAGTGTTATATCGCGTAAACCAGTTGACCCTCAGTACGACACGTGTGTACTTTAATGCATCTATCTCCTAAGCTATTGCAGATCCCATTATGAAACTTCTGGTATATCATAAGTGTACTTTAGGCTATATTTTTAAATAAAAAAATAAAAAATCAAAATGGTCGAAGTTACTAAAATTCTGAATTGAAAAGTTTACTCCCAGATTTGTATATTAAAAAAAATAAAAATGTCCAGTGTTATTTTTTATTTAGAAAGAACAGTTCATTTTCTATTTAAACCGCCCTATTTAGTATTTCAAAAAAAAAAATTTTTAATTGGAATTTTTTTTTTCAAATAATACGAATTTCAAAAACGATAATTCTTTAGAAGCGTATATGGTAACTTGGCAAATAATCATCATTCGAAAAAAATATTTTGTATCCACATTCTTACTTACTAGAATTACAATTATGCCAAATATGAATAAATTTTAGAACATCACTTTTTTTTCGCTGTCCGCTTCACGTGAAATGCCCTATTTATTACTTTTTGCATTAATTTTTAAGAAATATATTTTCTGAATAAGGGTAAAACCTTGTTTATTATCCCTATTACCCTACTTTAAGATAATAGCTTTGATTTGAAACCAATTGAAAATATGTTGAAGTTGCTGAAGAAAAAAGTAGCCAAAGAAGTGGTCACAACAGAAAAATAGCCCTTACAAAAAAATTCACGTATGGAATCATCATCCACAAATACAGTAGACGGTATTGTCCTACATAGAGAGTATTCTGCGCAGAATGGAAAACTTAAATATCACTAAACGGACTTTCACCTAACTATTAAATAATTTAGCTCGCCATAATTAAGAAGATCTTTATTTAATTTGATGGTAAAAATTTATTTTTTAGTAAGTATGTTTTTTGATCACGCTAGTTGGTAATAAGCGTAATAAAAAAAATTTGTACACGAAAGTTACGCCCAATCAAAAATATGAACCCAAAATAAAATAAGCTCTTATTTCAGGTTTTATACAAAACCAAAACCACGTTTATTAATATAGCCAGTGACTGTAAGTGTAATGAAGATATAGAATTAGTAAAAAAATATTGATAAAAATAGTTTTACGGTTCTTGTGTAGATGTTAAGGT
Organism: Sisyra terminalis; assembly: GCA_958496175.1. NCBI lineage: Eukaryota > Metazoa > Arthropoda > Insecta > Neuroptera > Sisyridae > Sisyra > Sisyra terminalis. Next base: position 12,105,567 of record OY292274.1, read on the forward strand.
AAAGACAATCTTCAGATTCTGCTTGGATTTCGGGAGTAACAACATTCCAATATTCATAGCAATTTGGAGCTTTACGTGTTGCATTTAAAGTTGTGTTCCAAGGGCCTGCTAAAACGGGAGCCTAAAAGTGTTTATTCTTATAGTTAGTTTTATATTTTTAAATATATTTTAAGCATAATTGAAAAAAGTTCCAAACCTTGAATCTTAACGCCCCCACTGGTGGCTTAGCGAAGGGAATACCTTCAAAAGAATAATATTCGAAGCCACTCAAACTAGTTCGGACCGATCCTACCAATAGTCCGAGTGAAGTATTCCACATAACTTCTTTTGAATTTATTGAATTCAAAGTTAAAAACAATAGCACAATGTAAATGATAGTTTTTTCAGTTCCCATTTTGTTGAATTAATTTCACTGGCACCTAAGGGTTAAGGTAAAAGTCACTTGTTTTTATGTAGTCTTCATTAGTCTAAATTTAGTATTTTTTTTTATTGCTTGGTGAATTATAAAATTAAAAACTAGTTTAAACTACCTCATTATCACACTGAAATTGGCAAGCTTAGTCATTATATATGCATACATATATATTTTTAATGAATCTTTTAATTGAAAATATTAACTACTTAATTTCGAATAGCAAAAAGTCGATTAATCTCCATCGTTATGCCTAAACTTATTTTCCAGAACTAACAATCAGATAATTCATAAAATAAAATTTATAACCAAGAATTACCATAGCTGTTTGAATTCAATGTGAATACAATTATTTTAAGCAAATATTTTAAAAGTAGCTACACCAAAAAAAGAGAGTACTAAGTTCAAACGTTTTTCGTTTGGTTAAAATCAGCTACAAGTTTGGATACGGTGAAATGCGCATTATCTTTAAATCAAGCGCTTTACGAGTTAAATAATGTTTCTTGGACCAAGAAACATTCAGTTGAGCCGAGAACTTAGTGATGTTAAGTCAACATCGATTTCTTTGTACGAAATCACCATCATATTTATTTCAAACAATATATAAACTTGATTAAAAATTTGGATACTTCTTGCAAACATAACTATACTTTATTCAATTATAAACGAAATTGAATGAAATAATTTTGTACATTTGGTTTAATTTGCACAGATATTTCAACCAAAAAAAAAATTATAGTTTTAATTAAATTTAATTAAAAATATACTTGGCTAGACAGTAGGTATATTTATATAATAAAGGCTGATTTGGTTTTCATTTTATATATTTTATTAAGAACTAACGTACATAATTATAACATATTTTTAAACAAAACAAAATATGTAAACTTAAATTATTTATGTTTTATGTATTATGTGTTGTATTATGTTTTATATCTATGGAAAAAGTAAATATTTGAAAACTAAACAAGCAAACTAACTTAAGGATTTGGATATTTAACATTACACTAAGTAAGTATATGCTTTCGGCTATTTATCGAATATATACTGTATGTTCCTTATATAAATTAAGTCTTTATTTACTTATGGGTCACTTGTTCGAAAAATATTGAAGACTGATTTTATTGATTGTTTACCTACAATTGCAAGAGACACTACTATTATATATACATTATACATACAATTCGTTATTTCCACAAACTGATTTTATGTAATATTGTAATTAATAGATGATAAAATTCAAATCTCAGCTTTCATTTTTGTAAATCAGAAGACAATTCAGGTTACTAAATATCGGTTTTTTAATTTAATTTTTTTACTATTCAATAAGCTACGTTTCGTTACGTATCGTCACTTCATAAGGCTTCTTGATTCACAAAAAAAAAATATTTTCAATTTAAATTCAATAAATATTTTTTTTATTTATTTATTTATTGAATTTAAATTGAAAATATTTTTTTTTTTGTGAATCAAGAAGCCTTATGAAGTGACGATACGTAACGAAACGTAGCTTATTGAATAGTAAAAAAATTAAATTAAAAAACCGATATCAAACAACCTGATTTGTTTTTTTATTAAAAAAAAATAGTAATTAATATTTTGATATACATAACACAATTAATAACATATAAGGAATCATTTTTTTTTTAAATTAATGTCTTTTTTTTTGTTTATTAATTTGGCGATATATTAAATCCATTCGTTGAGGAATCTAATATAGAGATGAATTGTGCCCGAGCGTAAAGGCGATTCAACTGGCGAATTACTTCGTAATTTTTTTTTCTTATTCTTTGTCTTTCCACTGGCTTTTTATCATTCTTTATCTTTCACTCTTGCTGTACAAAACAAAAGTTAGTTTTTTGAATCTTTCAAATTTGCTTTTCCTTGCATTTTTGCAACACGCTTTGCATATATACAAATTCGATTGTTCGATTTGGTAATTATTTTTTTTTATTTTTTTATAATCAATCTTTGCTTTTTTTAAAAATCAAAAATATAACTTCAACGACTGTATTAAGAAAACGTTTATTTTAGAAATAAATACATAAAATAAAATAAAGTTGTTGTTTTTGTTAAAAATGAAGGATTAAAAGATATTGAAGGATTTAATTTATTTAATTGCATTGACAACATGGTCACCAATTACATAAACTAAAAAAAGCGAAAAATGGGATAAGAAAATTTTAACAAAAATAATAAAATCAGTATGGAAACTCAATGTGTTGAAAAAAAAAAGAAAGGCGTTCTTTACCATTAGGATAACTTAAAGTCTTTTATGACTTTGGCAATCTGGCAACAATTAAGGTTGAAACGTTGTTATCTCTGCAGCTTTTAGTTCTGACCAGACAACAATCATTTAAGTTTTTCTTTTTGGGTTTTAAGAAATATGTATAGAGAACTTGCCATCTACATAAATGCCATTATGCAGAGTTGAATTAAAATCTCTTAATATAATCTCGCTACATAATGATTACATATTAAAGGACAGGAAAAAATAAATTATTTCCCCCAATTGATCCTCAGTAAGTAATAGGCTAATCTCGGTAATGAAAAAGATCATTACTATAATACTAACAATTTTTTTTAAGTTTGATAAATATTCGTTTCTGGGTCTTCCCTTGTACAATGACAGATTCGTAACATCGAGTGGGAATGACTTTTTGGTAAATCATAAAATTTCAAATTTTTTGAGTCCAAACTTTCCACTTTTATCTCATTTTTAACATTGTAGGGACTCCAACTACTATTGTAGGTTTATGCATTTTGATGAAGTTCTGTTTACCAAATAGAACGAAGCGATCAAGTACAGTCGTGGACGTGAAATTTTTTAGTGAATTTATTAACCAATTCGTAACACTATATTATCTAATTTTTATATTCAATCAGGTTGAATAATTTATGAATAACTTTATATAGGGAGGTAGCTAAGAACTAGGAGAAAGATATAGGATACTTTTTATCCCGTTCCCGTCGTTCCCGTGGGACGTGAAATAAAACGTGGTATAACAATATAAGTCAGCCGTTCATTTGTTAAAAATGGTATAACAAAAAACAAAAAATATGAGCCGTCCCGGGACGCCTGGTAGAAGTGAAACATCGAGTTTGTACAAGTAATATGCATTAACGACATGATTATAAAACCACCATGCTTAGAAAATTAATTAATTAAATAATTTTTAGATGTTTACATTCATGACAAATAAAAATAAAAACATTCGTGTGCTATTCGCTGTCAGCCGGTTTTGAAATACAATTTTGTCAGTCGTTATTAAATTTTGAAATAAGTATAATTAATTGATAATTAATAATTAATTAATCAATAATTAATTGATTTAATTAAAACAAAATAATATATACAATAAAAAATTGTATAAATTTCAATTTACCAAGAGAGTAGATTTTACTTCTCGACGCTTATTTATTGACGCTTGAAAAATATATATTTTATTGTTTATTTTTTCAAGTAAAACATAGGTTATGTATACTGTAATAAACAAGACGAACAAGACCATCGCACCGAGTGAGAAGGGAGTCGCACGTCGTTTGCGCATGGCAACGCGTCGCCATATAACGTAACTGACAGTTGAAGATATTTAAAAAAATATATTTTGACCGGTTCACGCATTTGTTTATGGTTTCTAATGTTATATTGCTGTGCCGATATTATCTATATATATAAAAGAAAGTCGTGTTAGTTACACTATTAATAACTCAAGAACGGCTGGATCAATTTTCAAAAAAAATTCTATGTTTATTCGGTAAGCATGGGAATCGGATATAAAGTATATTTTATACCTCTAGAAGATTAAGATGTCCCTCGACATCTTCTGCAAATTTTTACGCTTACTTGCCTATATACTATTTGTAATCATTAAAGCCTGTGATATATTGTGAAAAACGCATAGCAATGTTTGAATTGGGAATTTTTATTTATTTAATTTATGTGTTATTTACATATTTTACTTAATATTTATTGTAATATGAAACAATTGGGGAAATGACAATCATTTGCCACTATTGTAAGGCGTCAAAATACAGCGGTGAATCTACTGGGTTATGTTGTACTGGTGTAAAAGTAAAATTGCCCCTATTGGTCCCCAATTTTGAAAAACACAAACAGACAAATACAAAAATATGTTAAGAAATATCTATGTATGTCTTTAAACTCATATATAGGTGAGAATTTAGGGATTTTTCGTATGCATATGAGGTCAAAATGAGAGAATGGCAGCTTTAAATATATCGTTTAAGGAATTTGGAACCAGATTGAGGTATTTGTTATTTGTTGTCAATTTAAAATACATTAACACCTCTTTTAGAATCCATTAGTAACACCTTTGAGCCTACCTTTTTCATATATTTTGGATTTCAAGCTTTTATTATGCTATTTCATACTACCCGTATATAGCAAGTAGAGAATCGTTTGCAATTTCACACAAGCTTGGAATTCAGCCGGTTTTGGTCACAATATTGATCATTATGGATCAAAGGTCGATAATTCGAACGTAAATTCTGCCTACTTGCATTCTTTCGTATGATTCAATAACAGTTTTATTGATTTTGATAATATTTTGTTTTCAGGTACATCTTAGGCGTGTTTCGCCAAAAATAAGTATAAAGGTCACAAACAAGTCTAATCTAAATAGTTGTACCAATATTTTATTCTGATTTTACTTATGGTTCCAATTTAAAGTTGGCTTTACTGATATAATAGAAACTTTGTAATCAAGTTCAACTAATTTTTCTTCAGAAGAAAAGGTTGTCTTTTTACGTTTAATTATTAATAATAAAAGTTGCATTTAAAAGAAGCCCGATTAAAATATTTAAATGGACATCCATTAATTGGATATAGATTAGACTCTTTAATTAAATATCTATGTTCTTTTTTAGGATATCACACAATTAGCATATTTTAAATCAGGAGTGGCCAACCCAAATTGTATTGCGGATCACTTCGGAAATGCATCATAACTCTGCGAGCCACCATATACCACCAAGTTATATCTCAAATTCTCAAATCTAAATTTAGATACTCGGTAAACATTTATAATATATTGATTTTCACCACTATGGCCGTTTTAAAATGTATACATTTTATAAAACTCTGATGCATCTTGCGGGTTGGCCACCTCTGACAATCTCTGATTTCAATAAACAATGAATAATCTATGTTATATCTACTTATATAGAATTGTTATGTTAGTTTGTGTAGATTTCAAAAACTCAAAAAGTTTAGCATCCATTTAGCTGAAATTTTGTCATGATATATAATCCGCTTTAATGATTGTTTTTATCTTTTCTTGCGTCAGTAACATACCTGAAATCGCAAAAAACGGCTTTTTCAACGGTCAATACAGCCGTTAACTGTCAATACTTTATTGTTATGGTAATATAGTGATTTTTAGAGGTAGGGGTTCTCAAAACGTAATTGATTAATGTATATATTGAAGGTGAGTTATAATTAGTACAACGAGGAATTCTGCAGGATGATAAGGGAGGTGATTCTAATAATTCTCAAGCTTTTTTTCAAAATTCAATTTATCCATTTACAACTATTGGCTAGCAGGACGTCTGCCGGGTTTAGCTAGTTATTCAATAAATTTCCTTATTTGACCTTAAAATGTACACTACTAGGCGTTTTTAATTCAATTTAGTACATGCTTGTGATATTTTATACTTAAATTAGACGTGTATTTGATCTATCTTGGAGTTAAATGTTTAAATCTGGCGTGTAAATCACCTATTTAATAAATTAAATATCTGGCATTAATTAACATATTTTAATGTGCACTTACATATACCCTTTTTTGGAAGAATATGTAGTTCTATTTGTTATAATGACTGGAAATCAATAAAACCTCTACAATATAGTCTACTATATGTTTAGACAAAAGACTAAAAAATGATTCTGAGATTTAATCATTGTTAAGGCCTCAAACTACTGGGAGACCCCAGCTGAAAATGTTGAGAAATTATTGTTGGAATCTTATAATATTAGATTCTTTAATTATAAATACTGATTATATTATCAGTTATCATTTCATTAAAATTATTTTTAATACATGAAGCTTAAAGACAATAAGCTTTAATGCATAAAGTTTAAAAGAAGTAACTTTTTTTTCAATTATAATTTAGCATTGCTTTATAACTGCAAAGGTCTTCAATGTTCCTCTAGGATTAATAAAAATCCGTAAATTGAGAAATATTGAAAATTTGCTCGATACCAGATTCAAACCCAACACCAGTTTTGGACGGGCTACTTTTTTTATTTTATATTATTCGTAACTAATATTGAAATAAAATATTAGGTGTATTTCATTCAAATCAACCGTTTATTTTAAGTAGCATACAGAATTTACTTGAAATAAGAAGTGATATTAGCTCAAATATCAGAGAGCAAATGAATAATAAATATATTTACGATTTAAAAGTAAAGACTGTAATTTTTCTATGAAAAAATGGCCTTATATGGAAGTTTCGGTCGGACACTAATCAATTCACCTTTATACATAATGTAGGTAGATAAAAAACGATATTCAAGGAAAAAAATTTGATAAAACACTTTTGGAAATTCAGTTTCTAGATAGTATATTTGTTAAGTTTTGTTAAAGTTAAATAAGCTTTCAATTATTGAAAATTGCTCCTATTATCCATTACTGTCCAGCTTTTGATTGTAATAAATAAATTGGACAAATTTGGTTAAAAAAATTGGACAAATAAATTTTATAGACCTAAACAAAGATACGACATCAGTGATAGTGAAGGTGTAAATTGAAATTGTTTAAAAGGATTAAAAATTATGAAATTAATCCAATCTCCTCATATAATCGGTTTGCTCCTACAAAACAACTTTGATCTATTGTATAAATTAAGAGATTTTTTTTTTTTAATGGAAATTTATTTGTTAAAGATGAATGCGAGTTAAATCCAATTTATAAGAGAGTCCAAAAGATCGAACATTCAAAAGAAGACGACATTGTAATATTTATTCACGGCCTATTGCACAATAAAAAGAAAACCATTTGCTTTCATATTCTAAGTTTAATATTCCTTGGGTTTCCATATTTGTTATTATATTGGTTTCCGCAATTGCAACGCTACAAATACGATTCTAATAACTTGGATGAAGCCACTGATATTTTGAGTAAAATTAATCATTAGTGCAATGTTTGATAAATAGTTTCCTGTATCATTTTATGTTGTAGTTGTTGATAATTTCCATCTGATTTCAATAAAACGCATTTATAAACTTGATTGTTATTTGAACGATGATCACAAATTGATGAGATATTTCGATTACCAACACACTCGTTATGTTTGGAATGAAACGCGAGAAGAATTTGAAAAGTTTACTACGCTAGAGAAAATTTTAAAATTGAACGATTTGCCTAGTCGAGGGCGTGGACTCACCGAAAATCAAGAATCGGAATTGTATGTGTTTGGAAAAGTATTCCTTTCTGTTGAATATGCATGCGATTTTCGTTCATTAGTGCATAAGACAATTTCAAAAGAATGTCGTAGGAATGTAATATGGCATTTCGAAAATTGAGAATTTCTTTAATTTCTTACAAAATTTTATTGGAAATATCTGACTTGCTTCAAAAGTCTGATGCATTCTGATGCAATATAACCGTGTGTTGTAGTCTTCTTTTCCTAATAAAAAAGAAATTGGAAAAATCTATTTTTAATAATGGATCTTATAGTTTCATCGATTTATGGCCATTTGTTTGTAAATTGTTAGGAACTCATTTTGGATGTATTTTAGTGGACCAACTGGACACATCCGAGAACATGAATTTGCTAAGAAAGGGGAATAAATTCCTCAGATTTTCAATCAAATTTGTCATCCTCGCCACTTTTGTGTAGTACTAGATGTTTTTGATAGTTTGATTCTATAAAATCTTTTACTTATACTAGAAATGATTAATAAAGAAATCGATTTTTTCGATGAAACATATGCTCAATTTTAAGAAAAATGTCCACATTCCTACGACTATTCATGTAATTTATATTAATCTCTTTCGGTTATTTCTAGATTAAAAGTTTATGGTTTTAATAAGATTGAAATTGAAATTAAATCGTACTGGAATTTATTTATATACGAGGTCTTCCACCCTTTTTACGTCTTTCAAGCTTTTTCTGTGATTCTTTGGGGCGTTGATGAGTATATCGAATATGCAGCATGTGTTTTCGTTATATCAATTTGGTCGATTGCCACATCGCTATATCAAACAAAAAAGGTAAAAATTAATATTTTTTTCCTCAATCCAACAGTTTATCTTGTATTACTAATATATACTAATACGATATGATTTCCAAAGAGTGGAACTATATAAACATAAATTGTAGCAATGTCCAAACAATATATTAATTTATGGTCTCAGATACTTTTTCAATGTCTATCAAGTATCCAAGATACTAAAGAAAGATCTTAGACTATCTGATGGCTACCGAGGAAGATTTCTTAGCGATCTTAAGGGAATAAATTATGGTTCTTGTAAATTAAATCGAACAAAATCTTAAATCTTTGTAAATATTGTTAATACAAGATGAATGCAATTCTAGCAAAGTGTTGCCTTACATGAACTTGTGGAAAACTCGAACGTTTGTGAGATGGAAGTGGTACGTCCAAATTCCGATGAAAAGTTGATTGGAATGAGCGAAATGGAAATGTTGAACTTGGAAACGGTGGACGCATGCTATTTGGTTCCGGGGGATGTAATTGCGATTCCGCGTCATGGATGTGTAATGCCATGTGATGCGATTATCCTTAGCGGAAATTGTATTGTTAACGAAGCAATGCTCACCGGTAAATGTTCAAACGAAATTTTCTTTTCAATAGAAATAATCCAATCAAATTATAGGTGAAAGCATTCCCGTTACGAAGACTGTTCCGAATTTGTCGGATGAAATTTACGATTCAAAATCCCATCGACGACATACACTTTTTTCCGGTACTCAAGTGATTCAAACGCGGTATTATGGAAATAGCCGTGTTTTGGCGTTGGTTGTCGGAACCGGATTCAGCACGTCCAAAGGAGATTTGGTCAAAAGTATTTTATATCCAAAACCAGTCAATTACAAATTCTTTCAGGATGCAATGCGTTTTGTTGGATTATTATTTATCGTAGCATTGTTAGGAAATATTTATTGCATTTATTTATATCAGCAACGAAATGTATTATTCATACCTATCATTTTTTTTTTCATAATAATTTCTTTAAAAATTTTAGGCAACTTTTGTTCAAATTTTACTGCGAGTTTTGGACATTATTACAATCATAGTACCACCAGCTCTGCCAGCAGCTATGACCAGTGGCATCATATGCAGCCAAAGTCGACTCAGAAAAAATGGTATTTTCTGCATCAGTCCATTAAGAATTAATGTAGCTGGTCGAATGAAATTAGTTTGTTTCGATAAGGTATTTATAAGACTTATTAAAAAAAAATATGATTTTTTTTTTCTTAATTATATCAAAAATATTGTTGGAAATGACAAAAAAAAATCCTGTGCAATTTTAAGCTCTTAATATTAAAAGGTGCCGCATCGGAAATTTCGATTTTCCATTTAGATAACATGGGAACAATATTTTCTTGCACTTTGGAATTTTATAGCTCACGTTGGTGACAATATTTCGGAATGAACCAAGTTATATTCTTGTAGAAAATTGAACGATCTACAAAAAAGGTCTCGTATAAGTTTTTAATATATTTATTCCTTCAAAAGTTATTCGAGGTCAAATTTGAACTAAAGAGAAATTTTAATATTTTTTCAATTTTTTGACGTAACCATCAATTTTGTGAGAAAATTTTATAGAACATTTTTTGTAGAGCACTTTTTTTTCTATAACTTATCTGTAAAAGTTTTTGATATTTTTCACAGGTCCTAAGTTATTTAATTAAAATAAAAAAAATATTTTTTATGTTAAAAATATAATAATTCAGGGAATATTATTAATTTAAAACAATAAAATTACGAATATTTTCAGTTTAATGCAAATAACTTAGGACCTGTGAAAAAATTTTTAAATAAGAAGACAATTTAGGTTATTTAAGATTTTGTTATTTTTTATTTAATATTTTTATTATTCAACTAGCTACGTTTCGTTACTAATCGTAACTTCCTCAGGCTTCTATAACAAATTAAAATAATTACAAAATTTGTCAATCATACATAAATTTCAAAACTATAATAATATACATATAATATAGATCATATAAAATATTCGTAATTTAATAATAATAACTAACTCAAAATTTCAAAATATCAAAATATTTCAAAATTCATTATATCAAAATGAGAAAATCAAATTTTAAGCTAATTATTATTATTAAATTACAAATATTTTATATGATCTATATTATATGTATATTATTATAGTTTTGAAATTTATGTATGATTGACAAATTTTGTAATTATTTTAATTTGTTATAGAAGCCTGAGGAAGTTACGATTAGTAACGAAACGTATCTAATTGAATAATAAAAATATTAAATAAAAAATAACAAAATCTTAAATAACCTAAATTGTCTTCTTATTTAAAAAATATAAAAGCTGAGATCTGATTTCTATCATCTACCTGTGAAAAATATCAAAAACTTTTATAAAGATAAGTTATAGAAAAAAAGTGCTCTACAAAAAATGTCCCTCAAAATTTTCTCATAAAATTGATGGTTGTGTCAAAAAATTAAAAAAATATTAAAATTTCGCTTTAGTTCAACTTTGACCTCGAATAACTTTTGAAGGAATAAATATATTAAAAACTTATACGAGACCTTTTTTGTAGTTCGTTCAATTTTCTACAAGAATATACCTTGGTCATTCCGAAATATTGTCACCAATGTGAGATATAAAATTCCAAAGTGCAAGAGAATATTGTTCCCATGTTATTTAAATGAAAAATCGAAATTTGCGATGCGGCACGTCTTAATATTAAGAGCTTTAACTTTCACAGGACTTTTTTTTGTCATTCCCAACAATATTTTCGATATAATTAAGAAAAAAAAATTCATCATTTTTTTTGAATCAGTTTAGTATTTATAATATTTATTTTTAATTCCATTTTTTAATTTAAATGAATTCAGACAGGAACCTTAACCAACGAAGGATTGCATTTTTACGGTGTGATTCCAACTAATAACTCCGAATTCGCAACACTGATTTCTGACCTTTCAATGGTAGATCGAAAAGATCCCCTGATACAAACGTTGGGAGTTTGCCATTCCTTGACTCGCCTCGAAGGAAAAATCAGCGGAGATCCTTTGGAAGTTAAAATGTTTGAAGCCACTTCTTGGGTAAGAAAGTGTTCCTTTATATTCCTATAATGTAATGTTACGATTTAAAAATACTTTAGAATAGATAATATCACTTTTAAAAGTATCAATTTTTAAATCTTTTAGTTTATACGTAGCCAGGATTTTCGTGGAATAATACTAATGAAAGTAATAACTATTTACGAACATTAACCTTCGTCTTTTTTTGGCGAAACTAAAAAGAAATTTTGGCATTAGTTTGTATGAAATGATATATTTTAACCAGTCAAGCTAAATTCGTTCATTAATCCACGATATGCCAGAAGTTTGAAAAGGAAAAAGAGTGGTTCAAGTACTAGAAAACTAAAAGTTAACATATGTCTATCAGGTGGCATTTATAATCCAGAAAAGAATGAAATTTTTTAGTAATTTGATAGTTTTTTTTTTGACTCTTGATCCACAAGCTATACTTTTCAAACTATCGCGAACTTATAACAAATTCAGCCCAAGTCTGAATGAATAATGAACCATTAAAAAAAACGTAAATCAACAAATATTTATAGATTTTAGAAGAACCCGGATCGGAATGTTCCCGCTACGATCAACTAGCCCCCACAATTGTATATCCTCCAGGCGAAAATAGTGAAAACTTTCAATTTGATTCTGAAACGGTAATTTCAATGTTGGCATTGTAATATTAGTTTAACATGATTGAATTGTAGTTGCCTTATCAAATTGGTTTAATTCGCCAATTTCCATTTTCATCGAGCCAACAATCAATGTCGGTGATTGCCCGAATTTTGGGTAATCGTCACATGACATTGTATGTAAAAGGGGCTCCAGAAAAAATCGTCAAACTATGCGACAGTACAACAGTGCCAAATAACTTTGAATCATTTTTAAGAGAATATGCAATGCAAGGATATCGAATTATTGGCTTGGCCTATAAAAATCTCGATAAAAAAATTCGTTGGAAAGAAGCGTTGAAAATCAAACGCGAAGAAGTATATTTTCGGTAAAAATGCATTGAATTTTAGATGCAAATCAAGTTTATGTTTTAGATTGAAACCAATATGAGATTTTTAGGATTGTTAATAATGCAGAATACATTAAAAGAAGAAACTATACCTATTATAAGAGAATTACAAAACGCTGATATTAGAAATGTGATGATTACAGGTACAATCTGCCGAATGGAAGATATGTTTTATCGACTTAATTTGCAACAATTACAGGTGATAATTTGATGACTGCCATTTCGGTAAGTCAAGATTGCGGTCTTGTACGCCCAACAGAACATGTGATTATTGTAAAAACGGAAAGATATGGTAACGAAGTCTCAATTTCTACTGTGCCAAAAATATTATTTGAATTGGTCGGATCGTCCACGGTCGCTCATAATTTATTTGAACTTTTTAAGACGAATGTAAGTACTTATTTTATGCTTTGAATGATAAAATTAGAATATAATAAATACAAACATCATAATTTTTTATGATATGAGAAAATAAAATGGTGATGTTCTTTCTAAAGGTATATTGGAGAAAAAGCGGAGTTTTAAGATTATTTTTTCCCGAAACTCATATCTGTCCAATTAAATACCTGGAAAAAACCTACCAACATTTTGAAAAAAAATTAGCATTTATTTTCCTATTATAATGATGGTTTTCCTAATCCAAGATTTTTATCACGAAAGTTGTAATCAAAAGTGGGCAATTTGAAAATGGGATGCATCAGAGTTGCACCATTTCTTTGAAACTTTCTAAATATAAAGTCAGCATATTAAGAAATTTAAGAAAATTAAGAAAAAGCATTTTAAGAAAAAATCATTTATAAATTAATTAAAGAGGTTTTTCCATTTTAAATATCCTCCTTCATTAAACCAAAATAAGATCAATGTTGTAAAAAAATTAGAAAATTGTGACTTGTTTTCTGCTCAAAAGTGTCATCTTTAGGTATATAATTTATGAATGGTCTATTAGTCATACGAAAAAGAATATTATTTTATATTAAATGAGGGAATATCTAGAATGATCAAACTATTATCTTATTCATAAATGGTCCCTAATTAAGAAGATATAATTAATTTGTTGTATTAGTCAAATACAGATATAAATTTTCGTAAAGTGCAATATCATTTTGCTATGACTGGAGAAACGTGGAGTGTTCTTAGAGAGTATTACGAATCAATAATTCCAAAACTAATAATTCACGGCACAATTTTCGCTCGTTTTGCACCTGAACAGAAGACCCAACTGGTTATGTACTTTCAAGAGTTGGACTATGTCGTGGGAATGGTGGGCGATGGAGCAAATGATTGTGGCGTAAGATATCGGAAATATATTTAAAGAGTCTAGCCGGATCCACATGGCGAGTTGGCCCCCAAATAGAAACCTATGTCGAAACTTATGTTAAAATATCGGCTTGATATACAAACACATTTTATATACTTTTCGCGACCAAATTCCTCTTTCACCTTGAGATATAGGCAAAAATATCCCCCCGCATGGCTATTTTTCAAAGTTATATATCTCAAAAACTAATTAAACTAGAGAAGTGAAACCAACGCGAGGCTTTAGATTATTTTACAGAGTATATCATTTTTTTTTTTTTGAAATTTTGAGAAAAAAAAATTATACAAAAAGAATCCAAAAAACAAATGAAATAATTTTTTTTATGTGTTCTCTGAAAATGACAATCACGAAAAAAATATATTTTATGCTTCTACATGAGCACTATAACTCATAAAAATTGTGTGAAAAAATTGTTGGTGCAACACCTTGAAAAAAAATGAAATGTGATTTACGCCTAATAGTGTAGCTCGGTTTTATTTTTTTTCGAAGTGTTGCACTAACTTTTTGTCACAAAAATTCAATAAAAAATAGGCCACATAGAGGAGCAAGACATATATTATTTTCATAATTGTAAGTCTAAGGAAACATTAAAAGATTTTTTTTTATTAGTTTCTTTATTTTTCTATATTTACTCTTAAGATGATTACTTTCAAGATCAAAATTATTGATCCCAAAAGAAAAAAAAAAACAACTAGTGCTCAATTTTTATTAAATTAGAATAAAAAAAAATATCTTCACTCTTATAATTTATTACACCTGGAATATTATGCGTCTAAAATTAATTCTGGGTACATATTGATGGCATCTGAATTACTTGGCTCTCTTCGTTTAGCTTAGAATATTATTCACTGGCTCATACTAAAATTTTTACAGGTTCTACCTAAAGTGGGCGAATAAATAAATATAAAACAATATTTTAAAACAATGTGTAAAATAAGTACCTAATGTAATTAGGGTAGAAGGAAAATCAAGACTTATGTATACATAGCAAAGACGGTCGTATATACAATGATTATATTTCGAATGGTAAAGATTGCGACATTATTTTCCGTTATTCCTGTGATTCTCCAATAGAAACTTTACAGTGGGATATTGTTCTCATGCAACAGCTTTTATTTGTTATTTTTCATATGAACGATAATTATTCAAAATTCTGCGTCCTACGAGATAATAACTAAATTATTTTAGGTTCATAATATTCCAGTTGTAATAAATTTTAGCAGTTACGATAGTTTTTTTTTCTTATGTTAATAAAAGATGAAGACTTGTTGTTATTTTTTTCTTTTGGAATCAATTATTTTCATCTTGAAAGTAATCATTTTAGGAGTAAATTAGAAAAACAAAAAAAAACAAAATTTTGATGTTTCCTTAGACTTACAATTATGAAAATAATATATGTTTTGCTCCTATATGTAGCCTATTTTTTATTGAACTTTTGTGAAAAAAAAAGTTGGTGCAACAGTTCGAAAAAAAATAAAACCGAGGTATATTGGTAGGAGTAAATCATATTTTATTTTTTTTCAAGGTGTTACACCAATTATTTTTTTACGCAATTTTTATGAATTATAGTGCTCATGTAGAAGCATAAAATATATTTTTTTCGTGATTGTCATTTCCAGAGAACACATAAAAAAAAATATTTCATTTGTTTTTTGCATTCCTTTGTAAAAAATTTTTTTCTCAAAATTTCAAAAAAAAAATATGATATACTCTGGAAAATAATCTAAAGCCTCGCGTTGGTTTCTCTTCTCTAGCTTAATTATTTTTTGAGATTTATAACTTTGAAAAATAGCCATGCGGGGGGACATTTTTGCCCATATCTCCAGGTCAAAGAGGAATTTGGTAGCGAAAAGTATATAAAATGTGTTTGTATATCAAGCCGATATTTTAACATAAGTTTCGACATGGGTTCCTATTTGGAGGCCAACTCGCCATGTGGATCCTGCTAGACCCTTTGATGATTTTTTTATTATTATTGAACATTTTCAAGGCACTGAAAGCGGCCCATATTGGAATCTCATTGAACGATGCTGAAGCAAGTGTTGCGGCTCCATTCACATCCCGAATTCCCAATATTTCATGCGTCAAACATATCATTTTAGAAGGACGTTGTGCTTTGGTGACAAGTTTCGCTATTTTTAAATATATGACTTTGTATAGTTTTATTCAATTCATCTCTATACTGATCTTATATAGCGTAATATGCCATATTTAATCGAAAATAAATCAGCAAATAATCGTTTGTTATTTACTTTTAGAAAAAATCTATATTCGGAAACATGGAATTTCTTTATATTGATCTCGTAATTACTACTACGTTGGCCGTCACGATGGGAAGACAAGGTATATATAATTTTCATACAAATTCAAAAATTAACAAATACCTTTAATGACGCCAATTTTTAAAGAATAATTAATTATGTTCTTGGGAACTTGGATTTAAATAATAAGACGTTATTTTTCAAATTATCTCAACGTTTCGTTGGTATTTATTTCCAACTTCTTCAGGAGAACTAAAACATAATAACAATGCATGTTGTTCAAAGCCAAATTACACAAATTAATTTTCGCTGTTCAGTATAAAACTAAGATAAAAATACATTCAGTATAATAATACATAAAAATAATAAACCTTACCTTTTGATGTTAACATCCTCGTAAATACTGGCTTTTTATGTATTTATGTATTTTTATCTTAGTTTTATACTGAACAGCAAAAATTAATTTGTGTAATTTGGCTATAAACAACATGCATTGTTATTATGTTTTAGTTCTCCTGAAGAAGTTGGAAATAAATACCAACGAAACGTTGAGATAATTTGAAAAATAACGTCTTATTATTTGAATCCAAGTTCCCAAGAACATTATTAATTATTTACCACACCATGGATGAGAGCAACCAGGATTTTTTAAAGAATGTTTAAAAGAAAATTTATAATACATATTTTAGGTCCTTCATCAAAAATGGTATCCAAGAGACCAATGGAGTCTTTGTTGTCGTTACGCAACATTATACCTCTGGCCTCTCAAGTACTAATGTGTATGATATTTCAACTTCTTGCATATTCTTATTTAAAAAGCCAGGATTGGTAATAAATTAATATTTCTAAAAGAAAAAAAATAGTTATAGTAACATTTTTTTAGGTACGAACCAGTTATTCTTGATCTGGATTCAGAAGATAAAGAAGTCGTTTTGTCCTGGGAAAACACTGTCATTTTCCTAGTGAGTTCCTTCCAATATATCAGCCTAGCATTGGTTTATTCTACTGGAAAATTACATCGACGACCTGTTTATACAAATGGTATTTAATTGTTTTAAAATATAGAATTAGGCAATAATTGCTTCCAGAGGACGATTGTACGTGACAAGTACAAAAATGTGTTTTTGCAATAATTTTTTATACCATTTAATGTTTTTTATTTAATATCACATAGGGTTACTGCAAAATCTGTAAATCGAGAAATATTGAACATGTGCTTGTTGTGAAATTCCAATCAATTACTTACTAGTTTGGCTCTAAGGTTAAAAGAATAATCTGTAGATTTGGGAACGTGCGAATCTATTCAATTGGCTACAACTTAGCTTTAATTTAGTTTTTCTTACGAGTTTGTAATGGAGTTTTTTTGTTGCTTTTTATTATCATGAAGTTTATTAGGATTTCTTGTTAAAAAAAACTCATACAAATAAAATCTGGCATCCAAGTTTAATATAATATACATAATTTGAAGTAGCTACTTATACATTTAAAAAACAGTGGTTCCAAGATTTAAACCAAAATCTTGTGACTCTAAAGCAATAATACATTTTTGTATTAATCCGCTATAACTGTTTTTTTTTTCTGTAGCGGTAACTATAAATAAATATTACATTACATATTTTTTTTTTCTTTCAGTTCTCTTAATTATAAACGTACTTATCCTATCAACATTTTGTGGATATTTATTGGTTTATCCCGCACCAGAAGTGGCCGATTTCTTCGAAATCGTTCCAATAGAAGACGGACACTATTGGTTTCGGATTTCCCTGTTAATTATTCCAATTTTGCATTTAATTACAATTTTTTTTATTGAGGTAACAGTGTATAGTCAAAAAAATGATTGACTTTATTGCTTATTTTTTTTTTAGTTTCTTGCAAACAGAAAATGTTGGAAAAACATTCTGGACTGTTTGAAATACAAGAGAAAACCGACGAACAAATACAAAGAACTATATAATTTAGTAAAACTATCAGATTATTGGCTTACTCAATCTGATTTTGAAGTAGGTGGACTGCAATGTTAATACATTTATTAATTGTTATATACGAGTTTTGTCAAATAAAAAAATTTAATTATTTTTCAATTTTCCAAAATCAAATATTAAAACACAAATATATTCTTTATTGCTCTTTCGTTTTCATAACATTAAATAATAGAATTTGAAACATTTTACAATAGCCTCATAATAATATGTAAAAGATATCAAGATTTAGACGAGAATCAAAATCAAGAAGCTTAAGCGTTTATCACAGGGCTCTCTGAAAGAATCGATAGGACAAGGAGAAAGATTATGTAGTATAAAAAAATTGTTGATAACCTTGAAGATTTTTTTTCAATCGGTACCAAGACTTCGTATCACATATTTAACTGTATAGGCGAAAGCGGCAAAACCAATAATAACACATAGATTCGTAATTGCAGCCTGCAAAGGACTTTGTTCTGTACTCTGCATATTTGTATCGTTGGTGCTATTTTTTTCGGCTAAAGTTTCAGCTAAGGCTTGTCGTCTTTGAATTTCATGCTATAAAAATACCGAACTGTTAGTTTCAAATCGCATTTAGGGGTGTCTAGATTTGCTAACTCAAAGAATTTACATTTAAATATTTTTTTTATGTTCTAAAATGATCTTTTCTATGACATCTTTCAAATATTGAAAGATAAATTCTCTGTATTAGCAATCCTAAAACTGCGTAATCAATTTTTCTTACTTGAATAAATTCTACAGTGTCTGGAAATAGTTCACAAAAAGTTTTATTTTTTAAATTAAATTCTAATGATTCGGCCGCTAAATGTCGCTTTTCTAATTCTGAAGTTTCTATACTTCCTAATGTTGGACTTACTTCGACCTAAATTGTAAATTTCTAATTAGTCTTTATATATTCTTCAGTTCTGTTTACTTTTGTACCATGAAGCTGAGTAGTCCGGTCAAAATAGTTGACACACTCCAAGCCGGATTCCAGGTGTCTGGATGAAAATCTGATATACTTAAACATAGTTTAGTGTTGGTTTTAAATCGGCCATTCGGCGTTATCATGTAGATGGATGGTGGTTTGAATGGAAATTCCCGTGGAAATATTAATTTGCCATGATAAATGCCTCCTTCGTACGGTGTGTTTTCGGGACCTTTTACTACGTAGTGCCTACAATTAAAGCTTAATTCAAGTATGTGTTAAAGATATTTTCAGAACCAACAAACCATTCCAAGATATTCGATGGAACTGGTTCAGCAATTATGTATGGAATGGGATCACTTTTCAGTCTCAGATAATCCTGTTTTAATCGGGTTGTTGCACTATTTGGCTTACGACTCGCCATACTTTAATTTCTTTTTGATAACTTTTATCACTTGTACAAGAAGTTATGATTTAGACAGGCGATAACTTTTGAGGTTGTAATGCGATGAAAATTATGTTTTTTTTGCTCGCACAAAATTAAATTCTACCACCTTTCTATTTGAATTTAAACGAACATAGACAATTTTCCTTTTCAATGAACAAAATCTTTTTATTCCAGGAAAACATTTAATTAATTGACACTTCCATTAAAAAAATGAATGACGTTTAACTCATTAAAGGTTGCACGATTTTAAGTTCCTACAAACTAATAACTGAAAATTACCACAAAAAAGTTTTACGTTTGAAATTAAAATGTCCTAAATATAAATATCAAATAAAAAATAATTTTATTTTAATATTATTTGAGTGACATTTCTCCATTATAAAACTCACCCAAATCAAATGACTCAAATTTGACGTCGTAGAAACAGACTTACAGTTCATATTTCACCAAGTTCAAAAACTTCTAATATACAAAATACTAAACCGTACAGGATAGGTTGATTTGGTTGGTTAGCCTGTTTCCAATGCGTAAATAAAGGACAAAGTGAACAATTGTCAAAAAATGATAGTTTCTTTCGAACGGTGCATCAAATATAAACCAAAAAGTTGTTTTTCGCCCGGAAAATTAATCGTCTAAGTTTTCCCGAGACAAAATAATGTCTTTAAAAGCAATTGCTTCCCGTTTATTTCAACATGGTAGGGTGGCATTGCGTTATTATTATCGAAGAGAATTCAATACATCAACGATTGCGGAAAAAGTCAGTCAGCCAACGAAGGCCGCTGCTTTGCATTCATTAAACATTAAACCAAAAGCTTACGGTCTTCGACATGTCGGAATTCAAGTTGGTCAACAAGCGCGCCGACTTTTTGTCGATAACGTATTAAATCGGGTCACCAACTCCTTGTCGGCCGATTTGCGGCAGAAGGCAACACGACGTCTACTGTATGGGGACTCGGGACCATTTTTTGCTTTGGTCGGAGTTAGTTTAGCATCAGGAACAGGAATTTTAACGAAAGATGATGAATTGGAAGGAGTTTTATGGGAGATTCGAGTAAGTAATAACTAAGCTTAGGAAATCCCTAACTCTTGATTACTCAATATATTATTAAGCCTACCGAATGTATAAAAAACAATTTGAATAGAAGTATGCGGTGTGAAATAGGTCCTCAAAACATTCCAGTCCATCTTTATATTGAATCTCTTTAGTTTTATCTATACTAATATATAAAATTCTTACGTCTGTCTGTACATTTCGATTTTGAACCCAATTTTAGGGTAAATATTTGTTTCAAGAGGCCCTTATTCCAAATTTAACATTTTTAAAATTTTTGTCTGTGTGTCCCGATTTAACCAAAGAACGGAACAACCGAATTTAATGAGATTTGGTATTAAGATACAACACAATTTCCCACAGACTATAGGCTACTTATCATTCCAAAAAAATAATAAGGGAAGGTATTCCCAAGCGATGAAAACATAAATTTTTACTTTAGACAGGTGAGTTATAAATCATTGGAAAGGTAATTAAAAGTTGGAAAATAATCTGTAAAAATATTTTTAGTTGAACTGATAAAAAGCACAGTAAATTCAATTTAAAGTCTAAAAAAATGCCTCTGTGAAATATAAACCTTTATATATATGAAACACATAGTTGATGTTAATAGCGTAAGTACATATCTAATATTCTGATGCCTCTAATTATAAAGACGTGGGCTCGAATCTTACAGTAAACGTTTTTTTATTTATTTTTTTTACAAAATTGTTGTAAATTGACCCTTAGAGTTGCTCAAAAGTAATAGTAGTAGTAGTAGTAATAATAATAATAGTAATAAAACTTTAAGTAAATACGTTTTTAAAACCGTGCATACATAAAATCCTGTATTTATATATCCCCTCTAACTGATGAAATTTTAATATTCGATGTATTCCTCATAAGAAATATACATCTGATAAGAATTTTTTTTTTGAAAATTCCTACCTTAACAGAGTGAATGGGGGTGACTAAGTTTATATGAGAAAATGTTAAGTTAATCAACAATCCAAATTTTGAATCTAATAAGTGTAATTAATAAATAAATAATTAATTATAAGTTTCTGTTTTTGTTATATCATTTTAATAACAACGTTTTAAATAACGTTATTTCACTAAATTAGTATGAAAGTTTATTAGATATTATTCTAACAAAGCGATTTTTTAATTTTTGTTTGTTTTTCAGCAATCAAACTTTTTAAAATCTAATTTTTATGAACTAATGATTGTGACCTGGAGCAATTATTTATTCTGCTGAAAAACATTAAGGGAGCATTTTTTTATCATAAACTTCATTATCAATTAAAATATACAATCTTCCAAAGTAACTTTTGTTCGGTATTTATAACAATTTGAAAACCAATTATTATTATTGAAAATAAATAAAATATTCGAATTTACTTCCACGCTTCCTATTTCCAACAATTTTGTATGTACAACGTCCAAACGTGCGAAACCGAATAGCTTTTTAGTCATGATAATCAAAATTAAGGTCATAATTTTTTTCATTTTACATTGTTTTCTCAAATATAAATGCATATTTGTGTCGATGAAATTTGGCAAGTGTTTTCCTTATACGATGCAGATATATAATAAAAAAGGTTTTTTGAAAATTTCTCCCCTTAAAGAGTGAAAAATGGCAGCAAAGTTTGTACGGCATATCGTCTATTAAACAATCGAAATTTAATTTAATTACAAAGTTTGCTCGTTATAGACGAAACGTTTAATCGCTTAAAATAAAGCAATGTTGGTTTATTATTAGAAACAAAAACGTAGGATCTGCTTTAAAATTTACACTCTTATATATCCTATATCTAAAAAAGGTTAAGTTCATAAGTGAGCACTACGTTTTTTGGTTTTCACATATTGTAAACCTGATAATCCGATATACGTAATCATAAATAAATACATTAATGAGCGAATATCGAGTTGCGAGCAATTCGGCAAACTAAAAGAAAATGGTTTAATTATATAGTTGAAATTCAGATATTTTAATAATAAGTGCATCGGTACACGATGGTTATACTTGATTATGGAGGAACTGGGTTTCGTGCATTTGAACAAATTTTAATTTCGCCGTAGTTTTGTACATTGCAGTAGTGAAATAGTTTCGAGAAAAGGGTTCATTCGAGAGTCGAGACAATGAAAAGGGATTTCTACTAATATTCTAAATATCTAGGCGAGTGTTTTGATAACTTTTTACTGTTTTAAGTCATAATTATGACTGACTTTATTGACCTTAACAATAGTTATTATTTATGTATAGATGGTGATTGATTTACGGATTAATTGGTTCACGGTAGGTATACCTACCATAGGTATACGGTTTTTTAGGTACTTTTTAGATATTTATAAATATTTTTTGAAAATTAATTGACCATTACATACAAATATTTTATTGTAAGCAACAGTTTATTAAATGTGTCTCTTTATAGTTGACTAAAGTGTTTTTAAATATGATTATGTTTTTCGTAAAAGAAATAAGAAAAATAATAATTTTCATATGCCACTACAAATAGCAAATTTGAAAAGAAAATATAATCTACACCTACGTTACGCAGACGAAGTCGCGGGGATCAGCTAGTTTTTACTATAAAGGCTAAAGTTAAACTAAAGTATTTTTATGTTTAATTTTTCGGAACTCCTTCCATAGTAAAACACATTTTCACAACATTTTTATTTATTTTCGATGGTCTATTCTTCTTTTCAAGAAAACATGTACTGTATCATCCCTTTCCTGTTAAAAATTTATAATTTGGATTAACTACATTTAAAATGCCTGTAATAATCCAAATGGTCTCAAATTATTTTTGTGAACATCAAATTGTCTTAAATTGTCTTTCCCTTTAAATTTGCTTCTTGCAGGAGGAATCGAAGGTCGATCTGGGAGGACTTATTGGCAACAAAATACAAATTCAATTAGCATCCTTTTTATTTCTCGAAAATTCACTAATTGTGCAAGTCCTTTTTCAAAAATTACTTAAAATATTTTCAAATAATTCAATTTCAAGGTTATTCGAAGTAAATGAAAAGTGTTTTTTAGAAAATGCAACCAATGCGTGAAAACATATACAGAATTCTGTTGTAACGATAGTTGTAATGAACCAATAGCTAAATCACGAAAGCAAAATGCATATGAATGAGTTCATAAACGGTTTTATATCTTTGTCTTTTTTTTGTTATATGCATATCAGCTTTTCTATCACTAATTTTTTTATCAATCTAGTTAGAATGCATCAACCTATTGTTAACTATGTTCAAAAATATCATTAAAGACAATTTAAGACCATTAAATTTAAACTATCCCTTTTTAACAGGGTTGTTATTAGTTAAGCTATGAGTTCAAGTTTCTTATATATAATAATGCATGAACCTTCTTTCCTACAGGAGGCAATATCAAAAATAAACTGGAATATCACCGGCTACGATGTCAATGAGACAAATTTCGAAAAGCAATCAATTCAATTAAAAGATTTACAGTTGGGTTCTCCGATTGCAAAGGGTTGTTCGGCTGTCGTTTACGCTGCTCGTTTAAATGAGCCTGAAACCAACCAAAAATTGCAACAAATTGATAACACCATTTCCAATTTTCCCCTGGCGCTAAAAATGATGTTTAACTATGACATCCAATCGAATGCGATGGTTATTTTACGAGCGATGCATCGGGAAACTGTTCCGGCCCGAAACTACAACAGTGACATTGAAAACGATGATTGGAAACAATTTTTATCGGAGCATAAAGTTAATTTGCCGGTTCATCCAAATATTGTCGCTATGTATTCTGTGTTTGCTGACCATGTGCCTCATTTGGAAGGATCGTTGTCGTTGTATCCGGATGCTTTACCGGCGAGGATTAATCCGGAAGGATATGGTCGAAATATGTCGTTATTTTTATTGATGAAAAGGTATTAACTTTATTGTGAGCTTTAAGATAGGGTGTAAAGGGTCTAGCAGGATCCACATGGCGTTTTGGCCCCCAAATAGGAACCTATGTCGAAACTTATGTTAAAATATATCGGCTTGATATACAAACACATTTTATATACTTTTCGCGACCAAATTCTTCTTTGACCTTGAGATATGGACAGAAATGTTCCCCCGCATGGCTATTTTTCAAAGTTATATATCTCAAAAACTAATTAAGCTAGAGAATTGAAACCAACGCGAGTGCTTAGATTATTTTACAGAGTAAATTACATATTTTTTTGAAATTTTTAGAAAAAAAAAAATTATACAAAAAGAATCCAAAAAACAAATGAAATAATTTTTTTTATGTGTTCTCTGAACATGACAATCACGAAAAAAATATATTTTATGCTTCTACATAAGCACTATAACCCATAAAAATTGCGTAAAAAAATAGTTGGTGCAAGACCTTGAAAAAAAATTAAATGTGATTTACGCCTAGTAGTATACCTCGGTTTGTTTTTTTTCGAAATGTTGCACCAACTTTTTTTTCACAAAACTTCAATAAAAAATAGGCCTCATATAGCAGCAAAACATATATTATTTTCATAATTGTAAGTTTAAGAAAACATAGTAATTTTTTTTTTTTATTAGTTTATTTGCTTTTCTATATTTACTCTTAAGATGATTACTTTCAAGAGTCAAAATAATTATCCCCAAAAGAAAAAAAAACAACTAGTGTACAATTTTTATTAAAATAAGAATAAAAAAGGTTATATGAAAAAATTATTAGAATATTATGAACCTAAAATAATTTAGTTAAATAATTATTGTTTATTCTTATTTTAATAAAAATTGAATACTAGTTGGTTTTTCTTTTCTTTTAGGATCAATTATTTTGATCTTGAAAGTGATCATCTTAAGAGTAAAATATAGACAAACAAAAAAACCAATAAACAATTATGAAAATAATATATGTTTTGCTCCCATATGTGGCCTATTTTTTATTGAAGTTTTGTGACAAAAAGTTGGTGCAACACTTCGAAAAAAAATAAAACCGAGGTATTCTATAAGGCGTATATCACTTTTTATTTTTTTCAAATTGTTGCACCAACTATTTTTTTACGCAATTTTTATGAGTTATCGTGCTCATATAGAAGCATATTTTTTTTTCGTGATTGTCATTTTCAGAGAACACAAAAAAAAATTTATTTCATTTGTTTTTTGTATAATTTTTTTTTCTAAAAATTTCAAAAAAATATATGATATACTGCTATGCTATAATAAATTATAGCAGTTAAAATATTTTTTTTTATTATCTTTTTAATAAAAATTGAACACTAGTTGTTTTTTTTTTCTTTTGGGACCAATTATTTTGATCTTGATAGTAATCATCTTAAGAGTTAATATAGAAAAACAAAAAAAAAAAAAATATTTTTTTTTATGTTACCTTAGACTTACAATTATAAAAATAATATATGTTTTGCTTCTATATATGGCCTATTTTTTTTTTGAACTTTTGTGAAAAAAAGTTGGTGCAACACTTCGAAAACAAATAAAACCGAGGTATACTATTGTGTGTAAATTATATTATATTTTTTTTCAAGGTGTTGCAGCAATTATTTCTTCACGCAATTTTTATGAGTTATAGTGCTTATGTAGAAGCAAAAAATATATTTTTTTCGTGATTGTCATTTTCAGAGAACACATAAAAAAATATTTCATTTGTTTTTTGGATTTTTTTGTATATTTTTTTTTAAATTGGAAAAAAATATATGATATACTCTGTAAAATAATCTACAACCTCGCGTTGGTTTCATTTCTCTAGTTTAATTAGTTTTTGAGATATATAACTGAAAAATAGCCATGGGGGGACATTTTTGCCCATATCTCATGGCAAAGAGGAATTTGGTCGCGAAAAGTATATAAAATGTGTTTGTTTATCAAGCCGATATTTTAACATAAGTTTCGACATAGGTTCCTATTTGGTTGCCAACTCGCCATGTGGATTCTGCCAGACCCTATAATCTAAGACTCTACAAAACGTTTTATTTTAAATAAATTTAATGTTCTTGAAAATGTTTGTTCTGTTTATAATCTAATTTATTAAGATATTCACAATTATAAAGTAATTGATTATTTTTATTAGAACCAATTAGTTCTTTTTTATTTCTTATAGAAATCGAAGAATGAGCTCTAATTAGATTAATTATTATCGTTTTCCAAGAAAACTAGTTCGTATTTTCTGAATTGCTATATTATGTACTATTACGTATTTTCAGGTATAACTGTAGTCTCAAGGAATACATTAAAAATAAAGAACTCAACGTTCGTTTATCAATTTTACTGTTAACTCAACTTTTAGAAGGAGTCACTCATATGAATTTGTACGAAATAGCCCATAGGTATGTTAAAATTTTCAATTATAAATTTCGAAAAATACAATTTTCAACTAAATATTTTACAGAGATTTGAAATCAGATAATATTTTACTCGATTTGAATGATGACGATTCGACGCCAAAACTGGTCATAACTGATTTTGGTTGTTGTCTCGCGGACGATCACAATGGATTGCAACTTCCGTACAATTCGATGGAAATCGATAAGGGAGGCAATGTGGCACTAATGGCTCCCGAGGTAATAAGCCAAGTTCCCGGTATTTTTAGTGTTATAGACTACTCAAAATCGGATTTATGGGCGGCCGGAACGATAGCGTACGAAATTTTCGGCCGTGAAAATCCGTTTTATGCGTCTGACAAAAAAACCAAAGCACCTTTACGAAATGTCGATTATGAAGAACACCAGTTGCCTTCACTTCCTGACGAAGTGCCTGAAATAATCAAACAACTGATTTTCAATATTTTGTCTCGCAATCCAAAAAAAGTAAGTTGACTCCTTAATGATAAAAACCACCCAAGTAGTTTTGGTTTCCATAATGTTTTTTTTTTCAGCGAGTAACATCTGAAATAGCTGCTAATGTTTGTCAGCTATATCTGTGGGCACCCAGTTCGTGGTTGCGACCAGCTCTTAAAATTCCATCCAGTGCTGAAGTAAGAGTAACATTCAAGAAAAGTGAAAATTTTAAGTTTAAATACCTTGTTTTTTGTTATAGATTTTGCAATGGCTTTTGTGCTTAACTACAAAAATTCTTTGTGAAGGAAGATTGAATAAAATTACAGATTCATTAAATGAGACACCCTCTCCTGCTACAACCACTATTTCGCAAAGCAATTCTAGTACTTTTAGTGGTGGACGTAGAACTTATCCCGAATATTTATTGATATCCAGTTTTCTTGGTAGGGCTCGTCTCAATCAAATACGTACAGCCTTGCAATGGATTCACGATAATACTAATTAAATTATATTGATATGGAATTGTAATTTAGTTTCTATATGGCTGTGTTAATCAAAATAAATCAAAAGGGTGATGGAATATATTTTTTATTAGAAGTAAACTAATTTATTAATTATCTAATAATAATTTTCAATTGTAATAAACTATATTGTTTGCTTGTTTTTACTTGTCTTCGGCAAGGAACGATGACAATTATAAAATGGTAGATTAAAATGTTTTACGAATAAAATCAGATTGTTATTTAAAACTTTTTTTATACAAAAATCTTGCGACGTAAGCTTAAATATCACCTCCTCCAGGAACCTATAGAAAAGAAATAAGTATTAAAAAAAATATTTTTCCACTGTTAGCAATGAGAAAATAATTTACGAATATATTTAATGCTACGTTTTTTATAATTAAAAAGACAAAGTTATACCTAACAATTGGCTGAAATTGATTTTTATATAAGGAGACGGGTAACTTCGCCTCTAATGTAATTTAATTTACTAACTACTGTTGTGGTCAAGATAATCCAAGTTAATTTTCACATTAATAAACAAATAAAAAAGCGTAGCATACAATACTTGTTTCATCTTGACTCAAGATTATTGTGTGTATACAATATATAAAATATATTGCAGTCCAATTTATGTAGTATAATTTAATATAATAATATATAAAAATCATACCATTACATAAATTTGAACAGAAGTTCAAACAAAAATATTCGTAACGTATTGCCCAGATACGTATTTCGATTGCCAAACAATCTTCCTCAGTGGTCATCAAGTAGTTTGGATCACTCCGTAACTGCTTTGTGATGATCCAAACTACTTGATGGCCACTGAGGAAGATTGCTTGGCAATCGAAATACGTATCTGGACAATACGTCACGAATATTTTTGTTTAAACTTCTGTTCAAATTTATGTTTGTGGTTTGATTTTTATATATTATTATATTAAATTATACTACATAAATTGGACTGCAATATATCTTATATATTGTATGCATAGTATAACTGTTCAAAGTCAGCGAAAAAATCTTATTTTCAAGATTATTGTGTAAAAAACGTCAACTATTACGTCTCCTTGTCCAGGTATAAATGCAAATTCTTGATTGTCTTGGTTTCTTCTGACTTGAGAACTCATTGATCGAATTTTAATGCTACGAAATTCGTCGCCAAATTCATTTTGCGAGTCTCTGCGTATTTCCATTTCATTGATTTTTTTAAATTTAGACACATCGGTTATGCTCATACAACTGGGCACATAAAATGGCCTCATTTTTCTGGTTAATAGAGCATCCCAATCAAAATTTTCGAACCATAGATGCTCTTTTATGGCAACCACCCCAGTTTTCAGACATCCAAAACTATAATGATAACATTAAAATGTCATTTTTTTTGATTTGCATTAAATTTTTACCGTTTACTTCGATCTAGGACAAGTAAATTTGATATTAAATTCTTTAATTGTTTGCTTAGGAATTTGGGGCATTGATATTGCCCTTTGACGATTTTATCGTATGTGTTGATATGTTCTTTGGAATAAAACGGAGGAACACCCGCCGTCATTTCGTATAGTAAAACACCAAAAGACCACCAATCAACGTGATAGCTATATCCTTTGCAAAGTAAAATTTCAGGGGCCAAATAATCTGGAGTACCTAAAATTGTTAAAAGATTAGAAATACTGGAGTATTTCTTTTAGCACACTGCATCTCCTCCCCATTTTATCCAACTATACTCATAGATTAAAAACATTTCGGTACTCACAAGTCCTTTTTATTTTCAATATTCAATAGCCAGCATAGGATTTGCCACTTTCTTTATTCTACATGAAACAATATTACAAATTTATTCTAAAATAGTTTCTAGAATCACTAACTTGACGGGAAAAACAAAACTTTATGTACCAGGACTGGAACCGAGATATAAAATATTTTTAACAGGACTGGCAAGAACTTTAGTGAGACCAAAACATAAATTCAGATTTTATACTTTCAATAGTTTGTTTCATGGTCCAAGAGGTCTTGGATTTTAGGGAATCCGTTGATCATGTTCTTTAATGCCATGCATTTAAAAAAAAATGTAAATATTGCTAATTTTACCGCAAAGTGTGTATGTTTGATGGTCAGTGATTCTTTTGACAAAACCAAAATCCGTAAGTTTCAAATATCCTTCACGATCGAACAAAATATTTTCTGGTTTTAAATCACGATAAACGCAACCCATGAAATGCAAATATTCGAGAGCTAAAATAACTTGAGCAGCATAAAATCGAGCCTGAGATTCACTATATGTTCCATTGGAACGTAAATGGAAGAACATTTCACCACCGTTAATTAAAGGCATGCACAAGTACACATAGACATTATCTTGAAAATAGTACTTCAGATGTAATAGGAACTCAAATCGCACGGCGTCCATTGTTCGAATTTCGGAAAATACATGCGATTGTTGGCCGTTTTTAACAATGTGCGCCTTTTCAATGACCTTTATAGCCAGTACTTGATTTGATGCAACATGCAGGGCAGTAATTACATGACCGAAAGAACCTTTTCCAATTGTTGTCATAAATTGAAAGTCACTTTTTGATGCGTTCGATGTAAAATGCTGGGCATTGTATCTAAATTTTTAAAACTAAAATTTTATCAATCAAAACGAGAAAGTATGTATCTCGATCCGTTATTACCGTTCCAAGAAATCAATCTTGGCTTTTTTCAAAAAATGGTGATATCGTATCAAATGGTTTTCAAATTTTTGTTTATATTCATCCATTGTTGTAAAAACACATCATAAAATTTTCATTTGATAAAACGGTCCAAATACCGAACACAAAAAAATGTATAATCATTTTATACAAAGACTTAATTATTGAAAACCTATCAACGTTTTCTATGGATACATATGCAAAATAATTGGTGTTTTAGATATATTATGATTTTCGCAATATTGAAGAATCAGAAATTCTGAAGCAATCGTATCTGAAGCAATTATAAACGATGATAGTTAATATTGTGAATCTAAAAATTTTCCTTAAAATCATCACGAGAAAAATAAAATATAACTTGGTCACAAATATAAATTGCGTTATGATTATTCGTTAAGGCCATCTGCAGATGTAAATACGTGCGATGCTAAATTTAGAAAATATTGCTGTTTAGGAAAATCCAATGTGTGTATTGCAGAGGGTGAAAATTGGTGAATATGCCGACAAGAACACCAAATAGATGTTTCAGCAATTGAAAGTAAGATCAAGCAATTGTTAAGTCACAAGAATATTGAGAATGAAACATATTTCCTCACACACACATATACACACGTGCGTCTTTAATAAATTCTGGTTTTGATCATATAGTTTCTTGGGAAAATTGCCAAAATTTCCACGTTTCACTATAAACTTTTCTCTTTCAACTCTTAAATGCGCAATTGGACTGGAATTTTCCTCGAACACTCTTTGTTTTAACGGTCTTGAACAAATTTTCGTCCCTCGCGCCATTTATTTTGCTTTGAAATATATTTACATTTATTTTTAGCAAATTCGTTTTAGATTTTCTTTATATTATCGAAATATTTCGTGAAAGATGTATTTTTACGAAAACACAACCTTAAGATATTTATTATGACCTCTTATGTTTCTATTGTCTTAATGAATGTTTTAGTTGTACCTAAAAAGATCAATATCAACAATTTTTTATGTTTTTAATTTTATAAATAGAAAACATTTTGTAAACCAATGTTAAATCTTCATTAACATTTCAAATTTTTCTTTGATTATTTTCAAATTTGCATAAAAGAAGCGGTAATAAAAAAGCATTCTGCCACTTATTCAGTAAGGGATGGACCGAAAAAAATCTATTCTGGTAAAAAGATTATGTTATCAATATGGTTAAAGTAAATTAAAAATCTTTTTTATTACTGGAGCTTAGACTGATTCAAAAAAAAAGATGATTTTTTTTATTTAATTATATCGAAAATATTGTTGGGAAAGACAAAAAAAAAATCCTGTGAAAGTTTAAGCTCTTAGTATTAATATTAAGAGGTGCCGCATCGCAAATTTAGATTTTCCATTTAAATAACATGGGAACAATATTCTCTTGCACTTTGGAATTTTATAGCTCACGTTGGTGACAATATTTCGAAATGACCAAGGTATATTCTTGTAGAAAATTGAACGATCTACAAAAAAGGTCTTGTACAAGTTTTTGATATTATTATTCCTTCAAAAGTTATTGGAGGTCAAAGTTGAACTAAAGAGAAATTTTAATATTTTTACAATTTTTTGACACAATCATCAATTTTATGAGAAAATTTTACAGGACATTTTTTGTAGAGCACTTTTTTTCCTATAACTTATCTCTATAAAATTTTTTGATATTTTTCACAGGTTCTAAGTAATAAAAAAATATTATGCATTATGCATAATAAATAATATGCATTAAACTAAAAATTCCGTGAATTATTATATTTTTAACATATTTTTTTTAACTTAATAACTTAGGACCTGTAAAAAATATCAAAAACTTTTATAGAGATTAGTTGTAGAAAAAAAAATGCTCTACAAAAAATGTCCTATAAAATTTTCTCATAAAATTGATGGTCGCGTCAAAAAATTGAAAAAATATTAAAATTTCTCTTTAGTTCAACTTTGACCTCGAATAACTTTTGAACGAATAAATATATCAAAAACTAGTACGGAACCTTTTTTGTAGATCGTTTAATTTTCTACAAGAATATACCTTGGTGATTCCGAAATATTGTCACCAACGTGAGCTATAAAATTCCAAAGTGCAAGAGAATATTGTTCCCATGTTATTTAAATGGAAAATCGAAATTTCCGATGCGGCACCTTTTAATATTAAGAGCTTAAAATTGCACAGGATTTTTTTTTGTCATTTCCAACAATATTTTTGATATAATTAAGAAAACAAAATTCATATTTTTTTTTAATAAGTCTACTGGGGCTATATAGTTCATCCCGTTCATCCCAACTGCAGTTCTAAGTACATCTTTAGAATTTTTATTAAAACGGTCACAAAAAATGGATCGTAAAGCCTACACAATATAACAACGACTGAAATTTCCAGGAAAATATATTTTAACTCTTAACATTCTCCTTTCAATAATGTTAAATTGTAAAAAAAGTAATCACTAAATTTTATTGTATTAGTAAAGAGATTACGGAAAGAAGAGTAAGGTACAAGGAAAAAAAAATACACGAACAAGTTGTTATTAAATAATAAAAAAAATAAATAAATAGGAAATAATATAAATGCGTTTAACGGTCGTGAAAGTCTTCGTATGATTAATAAAATTAAAAAGAAAATTCTTTGTTCCGAATAAATTTTTTCTTCGTGTACAATGAAATCATACCGGACCTTACAACAAATAAGAAAAGGAAAAAAGAAATCTTAGATACAAAAACCGATTGAACTGAGCGAGCAAGCATTGGAAATATATTAAATTATCTTTTTAATTATGCTTTCTAAACACTTTTATTAAAGACTATATAATTGTGACTAATTAGCTTGATTCATATAATTTTTCTTCCACTTAGGTATACGTAGGTTTATATTCCTAATATGTTTTTGGGGACGATGTGTTTTGAAAAGTTTCCATTTTCCTTTAAATTTGAATCATTCTTTGTTTGACGATATTTTATTTTCAGAAATCACCTGTTCAATGTTCCCATTTTTTTTTCTGTGTTTCGTCTAATGGAGACAAAGTTTTAGGGGAAAAAGTTATACGGTATGGTTCATTATCCGAATTTGAATTCGACGTATCTACGAATAAAGAAAAGAACATTTCAGATCCTTCGTCAAAACTTTATAGCACCAAGGTATGAATGGATTGTACCATTCAAAAGTTTAAGACCACTTAAAATTACTTCTTAATTAATAAATATTGTTTATGTAAGAACTATTTGCTTAAGACGTAACTCTTCTTTGTCCTAATTGATTCTAATATTAACTAAAATTACGGTACTAATATCTTAAAGAGTTATTAAAACACATACAAGAAGAAAACGATAGACTGTTTTTAATTTTTGTTTGTTTTTCAGCAATTATGAACCAATGATTGTGATTTGTGATCTGGAGCAATTATATATTCTACTGAAGGAGCATCAAAGGAGCAATTTTTTGTCATATATTTCATTAAACAATTTTGTATGTATAACGTCCAAATGTGCGAAATTGAATAGCTTTTTAGTCATGGTAATCAAAATAAAGGTCATAATTTTTTTCGTTTTACATTGTATATTCCAATATAAATGCATATTTGTGTCGTTGAAATTTGGAAGATGTTTTCCTTATATGATGCAGATATATAATAAGAGTTTTTGAAAATTCCTCCCCCAAAAGAGTGAACAATGGTGGCAAAATTCTAACAATCGAAATTTCAAATTTCATAATCAAAGTGCCGTTATAGACGAAACGTTTTACCGTTTAATATAAAACAAGGTTGGTTTATTATTAGAAACAAAAATTTAGGGTCTACTTAAAAATTTAAACTCTGAGATATATATCTGAAAAAGATTATGTTAAGTTTATAAGTGAGCTTTAAATTTTTTGGCTTTCACATTTTGTAAACCTGGAAATCCGAAATACGTATTCACAAATAAATACATTAGTGAGCGAGTACTCCCTAAAATTAGGCGAACTAAAAGAAAATACTTAACGGCATTTTTGTGAACTAAAGTTAGTGGCTCCTGTCGACAGAGAAAGAATGACAATTTACACGGAAGGGGGGGAGTGTTTAGAGTGTTAAATATAGGGTAAGTCATAATGATAAAGGAAACTTAAAATGCTCTTCCAGAGCAAAAGGCATACGCCAAATCGTGTATGGTGAATTCGAGACTATCCAATATGGTTTAATTGTAAAGTTGAAATTCAGATATTTTAATAATAATTGTATAGTTACATAATGGTTATACTTAAGTATGGTGGAACTGGGTTTCGTGCAATTGTACAAATTTTAATTTCGCGGTAGTGTTGTACATTGCAGGAGGGTAATAGTTTTGGGAATAAGATTCATTCGGGAATCGAAACAGTGACATAGGATTCCTACTAATATTCAAAGATCTAGACCCCTGAAATTCTGATATTTTGACGCGAATATTTTGGAAACTTTTAACTGTTTTAAGTCATAATTAAGACCGATTTTATTGAACTTGACGATATTTTTTACTCTTCATACTCTTTTTAGATATTTATAAATATTATTTGATCATTACATACAACTATTTTATTCTAAGCAACAGTTTAGTAAGTGTGTTTTTTTAAAGTCGTTAAAATAGTTACATTAAGTTTTTTTCGCTGACTTTGAACAGTTATACTGTGTAAATATATAGAATATATTGCGGTCCAATTTATGTAGTATAATTTAATATAATAATATATAAAAATCATACCATTACATAAATTTGAACAGAAGTTCAAACAAAAATATTTGTGACATATTGCCCAGATACGTTACGGAGTGATTCAAACTATTTGATGACCATTGAGGAAGATTGCTTAAAAATCGAAATATGTATCTGGGCAATACGTCACAAATATTTTTGTTTGAACTTCTGTTCAAATTTATGTAATGGTATGATTTTTATATATTATTATATTAAATTATAATTAATGGTTAATAATATATGTCTTATAAGACTCAATTTCTTCTTTATTACATCAGGTAATTTTCACTGAAATTTACCTGATGATGACAGTCAAAAACTATTGAAACGCGTCGTAATAAAGATGAAATTAAGTCTCATAAGACATATATTACTATCCATTAATTTATTGTAACTCGGAAATAAATAAAATACTTATCAATGTTAAAATTAAATTATATTACATAAATTGGACCGTAATATATTCTATATATTGTATAAACAGTATAACTGTTCAAAATCAGCGAAAAAATCTTATTTTGACTATTTTGACGACTTTAAAAGATACACTTACTAAACTGTTGCTTAGAATAAAATAGTTGTATGTAATGATCAAATAATATTTATAAATATCTTAAAAGAGTATGAAGAGTAAAAAATATCGTCAAGTTCAATAGTATGTAATGATCAAATAATTTCTTGAAAGAAATTTAATGTTCTAGAAAAAATATCTGTTAACGTTTTTACATAAAATCACTCTTTCAAAATTGGTTCAACAACGAAAAAAAACAATAATTTAATTTTTCCTTCAACTTTAATTGTGAATAACTTTTGAAAAAGTGATTTTATGTAAAAATGTTAAGTGACCTTTTTTGTAGAGCATTAAATTCCCTTCAACAATCTATATTGTTAATTTCTGTATATTTATTTGTTCGTTAGTTACAAAATTTTAAAATTAAGAAGATAAATCTAAAAATTATATCAATGTCTGAAGCTTGATTATTCGGAAACGACGTGTCTGGCAAAAATTTTCAAAGAGACGTTTTTTGTGGGGAATTTAATTTTCTATAAATATATGTGTAGATGATTTTTTTGTTTTGATAGTTTGACAACATTGACGCAAAAATAAAAGCACAAATAAAAAAAAAAACGAAATTAAAGATGATAGACCTCTTAATATTAATATTAAGGGCTCAAATTTTCCCGATATTTTTTTTTGCCACTTGTTATTCGAATTTTACAAGTTTAAAAAAGCAATACAAAGCCAGCTACAGCGGTGTTCGGTCCTCTCGCTCACTCCGCCAATCATACGCAGCCTATCTCTTACTATTTTAAATAAGATTTTTTACGTCTGCCGATAATTAAACCGCAACAAAACTGTCTGGCTTTTTGTAATTAAATTTTTAATATTTAATTAATAAGCTGTTCAAATTTCAGAGTGAATCAAACACTTCATTTTGAATTAAAAAAAAACAACTTTGGGGGGGGGGGGGCATTAATTGTATGTAAACCCCTTCAAAAGTGTCTGCCATCTTGGATTCTGATTTAAAAATACCTAAACTTTCGATTAACGTTTGTTGGCCTGTGAATCAAACACTTTTTTTGGGCTTATATTTTATTACACCTTTCACCCATGCGCAGTACCTGGTGTCCCGGGTTGTGTTAGGCAAACACAAGTATTCCTACTTCTTATTCCATAGATACTTATTATCCTTACAAAATTTCAAGGTGCATCAAACACTTGATGAAACTTGTGTTACTGGATCTTGAACTATAAGTATGATTATGTTTTTCGTAAAAGAAATAAGAAAAATAAAAATTTTCAAATACCACTACAAATAGCAAATATAAAAAGGAAATTAAAATAAAACCTGCTTTACGCAGACGAAGTTGCGGACATCAGTTAGTTATTTCATAAGTCTTTGGCCCTTTCCTATAACAAGATGGTTTCAATAATAAAATAAGCAAGTGTTAGTTCTTCATCGCAAAGAAATTTTTGTCCCTACATTATAATTTTCGCGTGAAAAGAAAAATTTAGAGTGGTCTGAAACTTTTGGTCGACGGTGTGGATTAGTTGGCGGTTGTGGCGGCGGAAGGGAATGATGTAAACAAACATGAGCAGCGATATAAAATGCTGCAGCCAGCCAAGACAACAATGGTTTGACGGTGTGGACGTTGAAGTGTAAACGACGTAGCAACAAT
Organism: Sisyra terminalis; assembly: GCA_958496175.1. Classification (NCBI taxonomy): domain Eukaryota; kingdom Metazoa; phylum Arthropoda; class Insecta; order Neuroptera; family Sisyridae; genus Sisyra; species Sisyra terminalis. The sequence continues at coordinate 12,143,047 of OY292274.1, forward strand.
ACGACATTACGATAACGCTAGATCGGAAATTAATTCTGGAATTTGCAATTAACGATATTTTCGTTACGAATTGTCGTGTGTTTTTTGAGTTTTACGTGCGTGTTTTTTTTTTTGTTGTTGGTTTTTTCTTATTTTTCGGGGAATCAAAATGCGTCCACCAGCACAATTTGGGGATGATATCACAGTGCAGGCCGAAAATGCCGAGAGCAATTTGGGTCCAATGATGATTTGCACTCGTCTGGCAGGACGTGCGATTATTCGAGTCGTTGGACGATGCAATGAAGCTCAAGAAAACAACAATCTTGGTAAGAACTTCAGAACACAACAATTACCTTCAACAATCGTACAATTCATGTTGATAACAACATTTTGAACAAAGACATCAAATGACGTTTTTTCTTTCAAGGACTAATGTCGAGGTAGCGAATAAAGAAGTGACGGTCAATGCTAAATTTTTTAAATAGTCACAACTCTTCCCAATTAATGCGTAAAATTTGAAAATAACATTTCCGATTATTTGTCGCGCATTTTCCCAACATATGTCTGCCTGCGTGAGTTATAGAAAACAAAAATAGAAATTCATTAAGACTTTTTACAGCTTTACTGAGTAAAAAATTAACGAGTGAATATCTATTTTTAGTTGGTTCCGTGTTTTTGTTTCAAACTTTCATAGATCTTCGGTTCGTGAACCTTGGGAGCCTTGAGGGCCATTTTTAAATTGCGATCAATTCCTAAAAAAAATGCCATAGAACAATAACAATAACAATACTTTGGTAGGTTTTCTATTAGTGAATTTCGCCCTTTTTTGGTTGTGCAAAGTCAATAACTAGGTTATTCGATTCACTTTTACTTCATACTCTTCTTGTGACGTCCCACAATTCCTCGTCTTTTCTATAATGAGACTTTTTTTTTTTTGCTTTTGCATATTTATCTACATATAGAGATTAGTTGTCCACCTTTTGTCGGTCAAATATGGGCAATAAAGGTCATCCACGTACGACTGAAACCAAAAATAAAAAAAAAATATATTTACTCTATTTGTTGCATTTTATTCTGTTTACTACTCAATGTTCAATTTTGTATTGTGTGTACATCATTGTTTTTGTTGCACTCTACTCAAATATTGTGGATGGAATAAATTTCCTTGCAGAAACTGGTTAGAGCGACAATCATACTTTATATGGCTTAAACAGGAAAAGTTGCCGATCACAAAGTTTAAACGAATAACGTATGATTATTGTTATTAGCAAAATGCATGTATCAAGTGCATGTACGGTACATTATTTTTCCTTGATTTATATCTAATTAATTGTATTTATATGAACTAATATAGACAAAAGGAAATGTTTCCGTTCGTGCAACGAAACATTACTAGCTTGTAAGTTATAACAAAAAAAAAAATTAAAAACATGGCTTTTTTTTCATTTAAAAAACAAAATACCTTTGATCTACCAGTGATACAACTCTTACTATCGTATAAGTATATTTCACCCGAAAATTATATAACTAAAAAAGTCTAAGTACTAAAAGATGCACCAAAATAAGATTTTGTTGCTAATTTTTAACAGTTATACTGTATATACAATATATAGAATATATTACGGTCCAATTTATGTAGTATAATTTAATATAATAATATATAAAAATCATACCATTACATAAATTTGAACAGAAGTTCAAACAAAAATATTCGTGACGTATTGCCCAGGTACGTATTTCGATTGCCAAGCAATCTTCCTCAGTGGTCATCAAGTAGTTTGGATCACTTCGTAACTGCTTTGTGATGATCCAAACTACTTGATGGCCACTGAGGAAGATTACTTGGCAATCGAAATACGTATCTGGGCAATACGTCACGAATATTTTTGTTTGAACTTCTGTTCAAATTTATGTAATGGTATGATTTTTATATATTATTATATTAAATTATACTACATAAATTGGACCGCAATATATTCTATATATTGTATGCACTAAAAGATGTATTCTTAAAAATTAAACTCTTCAAACTAACTTAAACAATTAAATCGCATCGCGTTTGGCTACTCCTGGGCAACAAGTGAACTAAACCAGCAGTGCCCAAACTGTGATACACGTGAAGTAACGTTTTCTTTTTCTACTTTATATTATAATACATTTCCAACATTTATTTGTATAAATTAAAAGTGGTCACAGAACTTTCGGGGTATAAGCTTGGATCAGGAACGTCGAAATTTCCAGAACTGAAAAGAACTATTTCAAATGGGTACGTATTGTTCACTCGAATGAAATTTGTACGTAAACTTTGACATATGCCAGAAATGAAAAAGTGACAGTTTTTTTCAAAAAATGAATTTATATTGTAGTATGTAAAATTAAATTTTCGGCTCAAGTCCATTTTCGTACACCCACAATCTAGCGACGTTGCATTTTCGACGTTGTTTTTAATTTAATTCGCGATTTTTTTGATGATTTAATTCTAATATGGTATGATTCTTTCTTTTGTGGCTAAATTTTTATTATGGATCGATTTAATCGCGAATTAAATTAAAAACAAAGTCGAAAATGCAACGTTGCCAGATTGTGGATGTGCTAAAATGGACTTGAACCAAATTTTCTAAATAAAGTTTACTTTTTTATGGGAAAAACACTTGTGAAAAACTGTGATGTATTGTTATTAATGAAAGGAAACTCCAAAACATTTGCGAAATGAAAAATATACTTAAGTAATATTTATTGTCGAATTATTGAACTGTTTAATTTTTATTAAATAAGAAGACAATTCAGGTTGTTTAAGATCGTTTTTTTTATTTAATATTTTTAATATTCAATTAGCTACGTTTCGTTACGTATGGTAACTTCATCAGGCTTCTTGCTTCACAAAAAAATATTATATTTATAAAAAAAACGATCTTAAACAACCTGAATTGTTTTCTTATTTAATAAAAATAAAAGCTGAGATCTGAATTTTATCATATATTTAATTTTTATGCTCTGTTATATATATTTGATAATACGTATTTGTAAATAATCGTCGCTTCTTCATTTCTGGCATATGTCAAAGTTTACGTACAAATTGCATTCGAGTGAACAATACGTACAGGAATAATTACGAAACCATTCGAAATACCTGTCAAATTTCGACGTTCCTGATCCAAGCTTATACCGAACTTTCAAACACTTATCCTATAAATTAAGATTGCTGATCGTTGGTGCCGAGAAATAGTCTCTCTCACTCCATCCGCATTCATTCCATGCGTTCTATTTGAACTACAAAGTTCAACATTTCTCGTTCTCTCACTCTTCTCCACCAAAATTTCGTTGTAGTTAAAATAGCTGATCTCTGTCCGTAATACTTTCCGTTAGGATGCATTTTTTGGCTACACTTTGGGATCAGTACAGAATTGGCTGTACAGGACTGGTACAAAAGCTCTTCAGACATTGTAAAAGTTTTGCATTTAAATTAATATTCCGGTCAAAGTTTTGTGCTCTATGGCAGCGGTTCCTAACCTTTTTCAGCCGCGGACCCCCAAGGAAATCAAGCATAATGCCAAGGACCCCTGAGTGAAAAAAAGGTGCAATTGTCGGGTAGTATTATATTTTAGTATTAAAAAATAAAAATTAAAAAACAAAAAACAAAAAACAAACTTTTTCACATGGGACCGTGGACCCCCAAACATAGGCTCGCGACAAGGTTTGTAAATTACACAGGTTGTTCCATTAGCAAAAAAAATTACGTCATACGAAGAATTTTGAAATTGATCAGTCTGAAGATATGTACGAATTTCTTCTGGATACGTCACGTATCCATCACGTAGCCACTATGAGGCCACCTGTGTATTTTATAAGCCTTGGGCTCGCGGACCTCCAGGGGTCCGCGGACCACAGGTTAGGAAACAATGCTCTATGGAAAGACAACCTTACGAATTAGAAAATCATTGGATCAAAAAACAGGACTGTAGTTATCGTTTCTGATTAATGAAATGATAATAATTTATTTCAACAGCATTTACCACAACAATAGATCAGTGTAACGAACAATGAGATAAAATTGACTTTTTATCGTTCATTCGGTAAGATAAAGCAACAATAAATAAACTTTCGTATTTGGAATCAACAAGTGCAACAAATTTGCAAAGCGATCCATCGAATCAAAATGAATTAATCCGAACATATCTACTATTTTTTTTTTTTGTTATTGTCGCTATGGTTACAAGTAAATTATATTGGCCGCGTTATTTAAAACTTTCTAAATCCAATTAACACATCATTTGAATTTATTAAATTTTTATTATTCATTTCCCAACTCTAACGAAAAATCATTCCAAGCTTACCTATATTCATTTCCTACAAAAAAAAATTATCATTTTTATCAGAAGAATATACCAAATGTTGATAATTCCTCAAAATTTCCAGCAATTTAAAAAGAAAGTTTTAATTTTCCCTATAATTTTGCCAACTGACATCGAATATTTATATGAAAAGTAAAAGGTTTCTCTACCATGCGTTAATTACGCCATTTGCCTATGTTTTTTTTCCGTCTTTCTGTCGACTAATGTGATCACGCAACAATACTCAGTGTTATATATATATTTTCTTAGTATTTGGACTCGCGTTTTGATTTCTTTCGTTTGGTGAGAAGATTTTATTTGTTTTATAACGTACGACTTACGTTTTTTCTTTTCTATTCATAATAACATTAATTTGTCGGAGAATGAAGAAAGAGTGAAAGAAATGAGTGATTTTTTTTTTTCGTAATCGACAATTATGTAATTATTGTGCACAGAATTTCATCGAGCTGAACGAAAATAATTAGACCTTGCTGTTTTCAAATTTACATATTATCTAATTGTTAAATAAGAGTTAATAAATTAGATCATTTTATTAATTAGTAATTCTTCATAGAAGAATACTGCAATCCAGACCTGGCGGACTGTACCATATAAGACGAAAACTATTCCCAGTTAAGAGTTTATCTATAGGAGCTCCGAATCAATCTTCTTTTTATTCACTTATTTTATAGCATTAGGTACTAAGTAATACTATTCTTATATTTATCGTGGTTCATAAAATTGCAAAAAATACGATAGTTTGATGATACTTTCATTAGTAACTAATAACAAATCAAATGAATTCCACTTTATTTCTATAGAAACTTCATTCACTGAAATACGATAGCACTGAAAAGGAAGTCTAAGCCATTTTCAAATATCTCTAACTAAAGAATATCTATCAATGACATGCACGCTGACTTGCTGCTGAAACGAACATCCCCAGAAGATGAGGATCCTTAAGGACAATAACCGACGTCCGATATCGGTAAAAGTATGAAATTTTCGAAGATTTTATGTTAACTGATTAAAAAATACTTTATCCATCTAGATGATATCACAAAATTACAAGTAATATCTGAACAATTTTATGGGATTATATAAACCAATAGTTCTCACGGAATTCTCACGAAATGGCAACGATTTCCCAAATACCCAAAAAGACAAAACTTTGACTCCTTAGATATAGGAAGTTGATACAATAAACTAATCTGTTGTGGAACAGGAGAGCAATGGAAGTTTTTTTTCGTGAAGATAGTTAATATGTGATTAGGAATCATAATAAGTATTGAATATTTTATTCGAAAAGCAACCCTTTTTTGGTCGCGATTATAACAATATTGGCCGACGTATTGCCCGCTTTTCAGCGATCTAAAAGTTTATTCTATTGTATTTTTTTATTTAGTTAACCCTGTTAAAAAACCGAATTTGGAGGCATTTTGAAATCATTACATCGAAAATGCCTTTTATAACTTGACACGACTGCTAATGGTCTCTAACGGTTGCCTTTAAATCAGTGGCGTAGCTAGGTAACCAAGGGCCCTGGGGCAAATTAAAAAATGGGGCCCCACTGCTATGTAAACTGATTAGGTTTTATCAAATAAAAATTAGAATATACAAAAACTTTAAACATGCTAAGCTACTTAAGATCTTTTTTGTGCACTGCAGGGCAGGTAATAAAAATATTAAACATTAACAACATAAATTACAATTAATATTTGGTGTAAGTTTGGCTAATAAAACGAAATCGAAAATATTCAAGGGGTTATTATATAAAGGTCGGGCCCACCAACTGACTAAATAACAATTATATTTACAATTTTTTCCTAGCTTTAGTTTTCGCAAAAGTATCAATGATTTCGTTTAAATCCAGGCTTAATGTGGTTTTGTTTTCAATTGCTATTAGCGATACATATCGGAGTCGAGTTTGGCCCATATTATTTCTTAAATTATTTTTTTATTTTTTTTTTATTTGCTAAATGATCTTTCAGCTGCTGCAGAAGTGACAGGAATTGTAAATAATAATAATATCGCTGTAAATACTTCCGTTAGGTCGCATTCTAGCACTCCATATTTACTCATTACATTAAAACATTATTGGTGAACATTATCGCCTTACATTATTGGTGAACTTCCAACTCAATTTTCAAAAGTTCAGTTCGATCGAGATTTCTGGTAAGGATTCGAAGGCCTCCTGAGTTTGAGGGCCTCGGAGCACTGCCCCGCCTAGCCCCTAGATAGCTACGCCACTGGTTATCACACATACACCCAATAATCACCACCTAAAACCACCTTGGTCGTTTGTTACCGGTTTTATTTGTGATGCGGAAAGATTCGTTTATAAACCATTTATTGGTGATTGGATTTATGGAGGAATGAGGTACCGGGGCAGAATGGGAAATGGAATTAGCGCTTGTTGTAGGTGACAGAAACGCGTAAAAATCATACTCAATGTTCAATTAACTGTGCTGCATTATAAAAAGTGGCTATCGCCAGTAAAGAGTGCAGTTGTTTTTATTTTTATCAAAAGTCGAAATAAACGTTTCCGAATTCTAATTTTTGCAAAGTAACACTAAGATAATTATCCAAAGTTCTATTTTTTGTTTGAATATTAACATGACATGTGTGTTAAAACATATTGTTGACTAACTAAAAGCCCAGTGATAATTCAAATATAACCAATAAATCCTGCCATAATAGTCGTGCCTGTGGGAAAGGTGCTTTGGGGTACAATGGGTGGGGCAGAATGGGATATACAATTCAGATAGTATTTCCCATTCAGATAGACATTTTCATTTTATCAGCAGATAGTGCGTACACACATAAGGAAAACTAGCCGACAGTCCATATAAAAGAAAGGTCGGAAGATGCAGAGGTAATTTGCTTATACTGTGAGGATTTAAACTGCAAATCTAATGAAAGCTGGTGTTCCTGCAGTATTTGTCAAAAATGGGCACATTTGGCATGTGCTGGGCTAAACGCGACGATGGCAGTGTCTTCATATGCGAACTATGCCAATAATAAGAATCCCATTGCGCTCCAGGCTCATTTCCCATTGTGCCCCAGGGGATAGGGCAGAATGGGAAATTTCCATTTTTTTTTGAAACCTAATTTTTTAATATTAATTATTAATTTAAATCAATATAACTTTTTTTTATTTGTAAAGAATGAAATAAATAAATATATAAATTACAAAACAATGAGATTGTTTCTTTAAATCTCCCGTAAATTGTAATTAAAACTTAGGTACCCCGTTCTGCCCTAGGTTCCCCTAATTTATAATAGATTTTTATAAAGACAAAAAAGGTGTAACAAATCTATTAAGAAATTCACTAATTTTTTCATTTCTTTTCGTGACTTTTTGTTAAAAAAAGGCATTTAAAAGCATTTTGAAATCATTACATTTAAAATGTCTTTAAATGCCTTTTTTTTTTTTTAAAAAAAAAGGCTAATTACCCATGATTATTGAATATTTTCTAATTAGTTTTTTCCGTTTTTCCTGTGCCAAACACGTGACGTTTTTCCACGTGGATATTTATAAGTTTGTCGCGATCGGGAGAGTTGGAGCGGATCGGAAACCAAGTCGAATCTATTTCGGGAGAAATTTTTTTTTTCTTAACTTGAACAATTGTAACAGATGTGTCTAATTGCAACTCTCTCCGGCATTCATTACTGAAATAATCGAAAGGAAGTATTAAGAATCAACTAAATCGTGTTTTCTATTTATAGAAAAAAGATAAAGGAATTGATAAGGTTGCGTGCTAAAAAAAGATGGCATCGGCTGTAACGCGTGTTGTGAATCGGTGTGAGGAAGCGAAAGATAATTTTATGTTAGGTATTTACTGTTGATTGGAAAGAAAATGAAAGCAAAAGTGATTTCCTATTGGTTTTATTATGGTCGTTTTTTTATTATTCAAGTGTTCTGAAATGTAATGTTCTTTACAGATTTGTCCGATTGCCAGTTGATGCAAGTGCCCGATGCAGTATATCATTTGATGCGCCACACGGAATTGAAATCGTGCGATCTCAGTGGAAATGTGATCACAAAAATTCCCCCGAAATTCACGGTCAATTTTAGTCTGATAACCGATCTCAACTTATCACATAATCAAATGTCCAAATTGCCAGACGAAATCGCCGATTTGGCTGCTCTGGAACGGCTAGACATTTCCTACAACTCCTATATCGCTCTACCAAATGCTATTTTCAAAATACCAAAACTAACGCATTTAAACACATCCAACAACCACATCATTGGTAAGAGAATTAATTTCCAAATTATATAATTTCGTTTTATTGATTTCGCTTACTTCTAGATATCGATGTGGATCGATTGGAATCCGCGCCCGCCTTACAAACGTTGGATATTTCCACCAATCCCTTATCAGCCCGTTGCCACGATCGGCTCAGTAAAATAAGTAAAGTTCGAATCACAATATCTCCCCGCCAAAAAGAAGATTGGGAAGATGATGACGACTTGTAGATTTATTTACCAATATTGAATAATTTATATAATGTGAATACTCTTATCATTTTTGTGATTGAAACTATAGTCTTCCGACTATTATTCTATAAGTTTAAGCTAGGTTTTTAGCGTCGATGGTTTTTTTTAAATATCAATATTTGCTATGTTTTAAGATTTGAACGAATGACTTCGTTCAAAAATCTGTTTAACTATTTGGAAAATCAGTGAAATTTTTTTAAAAATATTTAGGAAACCAAAAAAAAAGCTCAATAATTAAATATTAAGTTGAGGATATGACCTAGGAGCTTCATAACCCAATGGTAAGTTCAATCAAGTCAGTCAATGGATTGAATTTATGGCACTTTCTTAAGGGGTTATATACAGTTAGAAGGACGAAAAAAGACGAATTTTTCAGAGAAAACTTTTAAATTTACCGATCTAAAAATTTGTACACATATGATGGTATCTTTTAACTGTATTTTAAGTCTTAGTAGTAGTAAAAATATTTATTTGGAAAGGAGCTACAGCTGATCTCCAGGAGCTCCTCACAAAAAAGACGTTTTGCGGTGACCATTATATCTCTGAACTCGATTCTTTGAAATAAAAAAACCAAACAGATTTCGTTAAAGTAACGTTAAATCTAGTAATTAATCGAGGGAATTAATAAAATAATTTTTTTTGACAAAATGGTGCTTTCTCAAAAAAAAAAAAAAAACGATTTTTAACCAAAATTTCGGCCTTAAATTGTTTATAAGAAAAAAAATATTTATCGGTGAGAAAAAATCTTCGATTAATTACTAAAAATTATATTTAAGAAGCTCGTGTTAAAATTTGAGACTAATCGGTTTAGCTGTTTTTGCGTAATGTTAGTCAGCGACTTTGAAAACATAATTTTGAGAAAAACGCGTTTAAAGTTTAAAAAGCACTTTACATAGGATAATTTTTTTTTTCAAATTTTCGTGTAACTTCGAAAATATTCACCGAAACGATATGAAATTTTCTGTGTGTATTCTTAAATATATGTACATTAAGAAAATCAAATAAAAAAAAATCGATTTTTTGAAAACTCTAACTGTATATAACCCCTTAAAGTTTACGTAATCTTGAAGATTTAAGATTTAAATAAATAAACAGAATATTTAAAAGATGTTGTGCTCGAAATTATATAACATTGTGGCTATGGAACTCTTATTAAATTTATAAAGAATTGCCTTATTTAACACTAGATTTCCTCAAAAGACCGAAACTGAAAATCTAGCTTTACATTTTTCCATCCAGTTGGAAAAAGTTCATTACCTTCAAATACTAATTTTAAGAAAAAACGAGAATGAAAAAAAAAACGAAAAAGCTTGCGTTTTGTGCTATTTATCGTATATGACTTAAACATTCACTGCCGAAATTTAACATTTTTAAGGCTATTTATATGAGCAGTAATGAATTTTATAGATTCATAAAGCATCATCAATAAAACAGAATTAATAATTTGACTAGTGAAATAATGACTGAGCAGTTTCATATACTATATACCATGAAAAATTTAAATGATTGATACATTTTGTTAGAAGCTTTTTAATGGAAACTACAAAAGAAAACTGGGTCTTTTAGAAGAAAATTTAGCATTCTAAATAAAGCAAAAAACCTTCAATTGGATTGGAAAACATTAGCTTTTTAAGTTACCCCAAAAGACATCTGATTTTTGTTGAAAAATGGTGCTATAAACGTACTATAATCGGATCAAGAGGAAAATCCATATAGGTAGCAAAAACTTGTTCCGGTTCCGAAATATTCATACGTAGAATGTAAAAGATTTGCTCAAAATTGCCACGGAAAAGAAGCAGTTTAAAAATCTCACCAATGATGTCTTACGGTCTGAAATCAAGCATAAAATCATAAGAAGAAGAAATGATTAATTGCTAACGTGTATATATCAAAGAATTAGGATTCGTATTGTTGAAAAAAACTTTAAAACTAAAAGAAGTACAGTGGACCCCCGGTAATCCGACAAACAGTTTGCAGGGCAGAGTCGGATTAGCGAATTTATCGGATTGTATTTATCGGAAGTACTGCTTAAGACCCCCGGAATTTTTTACGAAAGAGTACCTTGTAAGCTGACAAATTACAGATCCAATGGTAAGATTTTACATGTTATATACATATTATGTACTCAGAAGTACAAAGCATACTTCATTATGTATATGTCAAAGTTAGTAAACTAAACAACACAATAGAGAGCTTACATTTTATTTACATTAGGACTTTACATTAGGAAATAATTGTGTACAAACAAATGTACATACAAATAATCAAAAATTATTCATTTTATTGGTATTAATATTATTTTCTTGGGAAAAGAATATCAATATTTATTGTTTCATTATAATCATTTGTTATTACATTATAGGTAAACAAAAGAATAGTTTTACCTATAGTATGAAGAAAATTTTCTTAATAGTAGTATTTTTTTCTCTCTGTGTAGCGAAGATTGTCAAAAAAATATTCAATACACTATAAATAATAGACAATGTCGGCTTACAGGGGGTGCCGGATTAGCCGAGGGCCAGATTATCGGGGGTCCACTGTATACCAATATATCTCAGTCTATTTATTTTCTACAAAATTCAATACAAATAGAGCAAGAGAAAACTATTGTAGGGTACCTATTTCATCACCTATCCAATCAAATATTTTATGTCTTACTACACTGGAAATTTATTTTACTCTGGAAATAAATTTTATTCTATAAAACAACTCTAAGAATAATCTTCACTGGGTAATTTTTTTTTTATATAAAAATACAATTCGATAATTACTAACTATGAAACGATCAAATTGTTGAAAAACTACTGAAACAATTTATAAAAGTTAACTTTATCATGACTTAGACAATTTAAACGTTGTTTCGTTGAGTGGGTTGCCTATACAAGTTTTCAAATGCCAATCAAGTAAACGCAAACTTAGAATAGATTTATAATGCATCGGATATTAAGTTTAATTTCGCATTATTTCAATTATAAAATATTGAAAATTATTAACTTCTTAACTAAAAATATTGTGTTAGAAATATTTTTATATTTGTAGTATACTTTTTGAAACTTATGCTCTTATTAACTTACTAAAAATTCAAAACCAAATATTTGAGAAAAGTATTAACAATTTATTATTGATCAAAAGATATGTTTTTATTTTGAATTAATAAACTTTGTGTATTGTTGTTTAAATCAAATTTGAAATTGTCAATGGACAAATCATTTGTAATTACGGGTTAGTATAATTTACAAATTGATCTGTGAATGTATTGTTTATGAATATAAAACTATTTGATTTGATGACTAATTAATCATCTAGTCATTAGCAAATAATTAAGAATATGCTGTGTAAAATTCATTTTATAATTCAATAAAATAGTATTTATAATAAAAAATTTTGTGCATAATTATTTTTTCTTGCAGTTAAGGATGGGTATTCGCTCATGGATAGATAATATCTTTAAGACCAATACCTAATCTGTTAGATAAATCCTATCCATATCACGGATAGTCTTTCGGATAATTTTTTTTCTGAAATATAAATGCCACTATCTACATGGAAATATACCGACCTTAACAGCATATAATATTTTTTACGCTTGCGAAATAAACATTATCCCTGCACCAGTAAAAAAATTAATTACTTGTAAATAATAATTGTAAGGGTCGTAATACAACAATATTTGCCAAATACATTTTTCATATTTATCCTTATACATTAAACGTTAAATAGTCCCAAGAGTGATCTGAGTTCAAATCCGTTAGTTTTGATATTTTTTTGTGTCCTAATTGTTTAATCTTAATAAGCTTTAAACCTTAGTTGATTATTCAAGTCGCTATTATCGCCCGTCTAGCGATTAATATTAGAAAATTGTTAACTCTGCAATAAGATAATTTAATACTTATGCAAGGTTTATAAAATACACCGGTGGCCTTATGCGCTACTTGACGTATCCAGAAGAAATTCGTACATATCTTCAGACTGATTCAAATTTCAAAATTCTTCGTATGACGCAATATTTTTTTTTTAATGGGGCAACTTGTGTAATTTATTAACTTTGATACTTATGCACATAAGAATCCTGGGAAAAATTATTTGAGTTGGAAATATTGTGGTTCCCATTATACTTGACAAGTGTCCAAAAACAATGTTTATATAAATAGTATCCTCAAAACCCAATTATTAATAACGTTTAATTATCTTCTAAGCTTCATTGTTCTATCTTGCAGTGTAACGTACGGGATGTTCAATAAATTAAAAATTTTACATGAAATTCTTTTTATAAAGAAAAAATTTGAATAATTGACTGTAGAGTTTATATCTCCTTCAATCCCTGATCTTTGAAAAAATATAGTTTCAATATTCAACAAGTGAAAAAATACAAATGTGTTACATTAATTAATTATTTTTTTTTTGTTTAGATTATCATGAACTATATTATTGAACTAAATTCAAATATGTTAAAATGAATAATTTAAATATAAAGTGATCAAGTTATTAAAACCGTTAATTAAAAGGACTTTTCAATAGATTGAAAATGTGTATCTTAGACTGATTCAAAAATAAATTGATTTTTTTTTTCTTAATTATATCGAAAATATTGTTGGAAATGACAAAAAAAATCCTATGAAAGTTTAAGCTCTTAATATTAATATTAAGATGCCACTTCGCAAATTTCGATTTTTCATTTAAATAACATGGAAACAATATTCTCTTGCACTTTGGAATTTTATAGCTCACGTTGGTGACGACAATATTTCGGAATGTCCAACGTATATTCTTGTAGAAAATTGAACGATCTACAAAAAAGGTCTTGTACAAGTTTTCGATGTATTTATTTCTTCAAAAGTTATTCGAGGTCAAAGTTGAACTAACGAGAAATTTTAATATTTTTCAATTTTTTGACGCAACCATCAATTTTATGAGAAAATTTTATAGGACACTTTTTGTAGATCAATTTTTTTTCCATAACTTATTTCTATAAAAGTTTTTTTTTGCTTATTTAATCTTTAAATTCACTGTTTTTTCAATGAGAACATTATTTATATTGACATAAGTGAAAATTATTGCTGTAAGTACAATGCAGAGATACAAGTAGTTCATTTTAACGGGACTGGACAACAAATAACACTTTACAGATGAGTATTATATTTACGTAACAATGATACTATAAGGACCTAAACTTTTTGCTCCCTACCAAACAAAAACAGACACGCTTCAATGACGATATGGCCTATAAAAACCATTTTTTCACTTTCAAAATTATAAATTATCCTTGTAATTCGTCTAAAATAAGTTTATTCTGGGGACCACGTAATATATATTTATACAAATATTACAAAATTGACAAAAATATATTTTTTATAAATTTCTTTCTACTTTCTACCTAATTTTGGAATTTGATGAAAATCACCCATATTCTTGGTGGATAAATTACAAAGGGTCTAGCAGGATCCACATGGCGAGTTGGCCCCCAAATAAGAACCTACGTCGAAACTTATGTTAAAATATCGGCTTGATATACACACACATTTTATACACTTTTCGCGACCAAATTCCCCTTTGACCTTGAGATATGGGCAAAAATGACCCCCCGCATAGCTATTTCTCAAAGTTATATATCTCAAAAACTAATTAAGCTAGATAAGTGAAACCAACGCGAGAATTTAGATGATTTCACAGAGTATATCAAATATTTTTTTAAAATTTTTAGAAAAAAAAAATCATACAAAAAAAATTCAAAAAACAAATGAAATATTTTGTTTTTATCTATTCTCTGAAAATGACAATCACGAAAAAAATATATTTTATGCTTCTACATGAGCACTATAACTCAAAAATTGCGTGAAAATATAAGTGGTGCAACACTTTGAAAAAAAATGAAATGTGATTTACGTCTAATAGTATACCTCGGTTTTATTTTTTTTTTCGAAGTGTTTCACCAACTTTTTTTCACAAAACTTCAATAAACAATAGGCCACATATAGGAGCAAAACATATATTATTTTCATAATTGTAAGTCTAAAGAAACATAAAAAAAATATTAGTTTTTTTGTTTTTCTATATTTACTCTTCAGATGATTACTTTCAAGATCAAAATAATTAATCCCAAAAGAAAAAAAAAACAACTATTGTTTAATTTGTATTAAAATAAGAATTGAAAAAAATTATCGTCACTGTTATAATTTATTACAACTGTAATACTATGCATCTCTAATTAATTCTGGGTACATATTGACAGCATCTGAATTACTTAGTCTTCTTCGTTTAACTTAGGATATTATTCACTGGCTCATACCAAATTTTTTACAGGTTCTACCTAAAGTGGGCGAATAAATAAATATAAAACAATATTTTAAAACAATGTGTAAAATCAGCACCTAACATCATTAGAGTAGAAGTAAAATCGAGACATATGTAGAAATAGCAAAGACGGCCGTATAAACAATGATTACATTTCGAGTGGTAAAGATTGCAACAGTATTTTCCGTTATTCTTGTGATCCTCCAATAGAAACTTTACAGTAGGATATTGTTCTCATGCAACAGCTTTTATTTGTTATTTTTCATATGAACAATAATTATCCAGATTTCTGCGTCCTACGAGACGCTAACTAAATTATTTTAGGTTTATAATATTCCAGTTGTAATAAATTATAACAGTAACGATAATTTTTTTATTTATTTTTATTTTAATAAAAATTGAACACTAGTTGTTTTTTATTCTTTTGGAATCAATTATTTTGATCTTGAAAGTAATCATCTTCAGAGTAAATATAGAAAAACAAAAAAACTAATAAAAATTTTTTTTATGTTTCCTTAGACTTACAATTATGAAAATAATATATGGTTTGCTCCTACATGTGGCAAATTTTTTATTGAAGTTTTGTGAAAAAAAATTTGGTGAAACACTTCGAAAAAAAATAAAACCGAGGTATACTATTGAGTGTAAATCACATTTCATTTTTTTTCAAGGTGTTGTACCAACAATTTTTTCACACAATTTTTATGAGTTATAGTACTCATGTAGAAGCATAAAATATATTTTTTTCGTGATTGTCATTTTCAGAGAACATATAAAAAAAATATTTCATTTGTTTTTTGGATTTTTTTTGTATAATTTTTTTTCTAAAAATTTCAAAAAAATATATGATATTTTCTGTAAAACAATCTAAAGCCTCGCGTTGGTTTCACTTCTCTAGCTGAATTAGTTTTTGAGATATATAACTTTGAAAAATAGCCATGGGGGGGACATTTTTGTCCTTATCTCAAGGTCAACGAGGAATTTGGTCGCGAAAATTATATGCAATGTGTTTGTATATCAAGCCGATATTTTGACATAAGTTTCGATGGTTTCGATATAGGTTCCTATTGGGGGGGGGGGGGGGGGGCAACTCGCCATGTGGATTCTGCTAGACCCTTTAAACATTTTTACCAACTTATTATAATATTTAAATGTTGTTGATATTTAAAATAATTTTACATTATATATCTGTAAATTAAATTTTAATGCTGTTAAATAACTATTGTTGCAGTTTTTTTTTTATACGACGATGTCCAATATAATATTTTTCTGTTCATATTATAAAAGAACTGTTTCTTCTTATTATCCGGCGTTAAAACACATTTTTTTGACGTAATTTTAACCTTTTTCGACGTACATTTAAATCACACCCTTTTGAAATTAATACCTAAATTCTACCAAAGGGTTAAATAACATTTTTTTTAGTACATATACGGTATATACTTTACTTAAATTTGCCGTAATAAATGTAATGGAAATCAAAAAATAAAAGAACATAAACAATCAATTGTGAATGCATTTACGGTGAACATCGTAAACATACTGTAGGATCGCCATTTTCTCTATTAAATCCATCAAACCAAATCGTTTGTTAGATGTTCAAATGTTTCATCAACAACTCTTATGGATCAAACAATGTTAATTTTATTTTCTTTAATCCAAATTGATTCGATCTAAATCTCAAATAAATCAATAGTTAGTCGATCAAATGCCACCATCAAAATATTTTTATTAAGTATTCTGTGAAGTATCAGGTGAATTTTCCACAAAAAGCTCTGTTGGAAATTGAACCCAAAGCCATGCTTTCACCTCATATGAAACTTGATTTGTTAATATTTTACTTACATGAATACATAGTAATCGGTTCAGTCGATTCAGCACTATTAAAATTAACATTTTAATCACTTTTTGGCTTTTAATTAAAGTAAATCAATTATAATTATTTCGAACTTCAACTTAAACAACTTCCACAAGAACGAACCACACACAACGCACTGAGCGACCAACAATTGGACCAATGGGATTGCGAGATTTCAAAACAGTCATATGTTTGATTATTTCAAATTTTAAAAATATTTAAGCTGTAAAATTTATCGAAAAACTATAAAATTATTAACTTATGTTTCATTAAAGTTATCTTTTTTTAAGATTTATATCATATTTTGTTAAATCCTTTCAAATTAATAAAAATAACTTATTTTATTTAATTAGCTAAAAGTTCATCTAAAAATAATTAGGATTCTATACTTATGTACAACAGTTTAGAGCTTATATTTTTAAGGCTTAAAATGGTCTATTAAAAATATTTTCTGAAAATTTATGGCACAAAATTTAATTGCTTATCTTCTTAAGTGAAATAACCCGCAGATGAGACCTCATTTAAAACACTACTTGAATTATCTCATTGCAAAGCTTTTATTTGAGGTAAGGGACATAATTAAAAGTTAAATAACAACAACAAAAGTCATATTAAAATAATTTTTTCATCCGAATATTAAATTCATCAAATTATACAAATAAATCAATAGGCTTCCATAAATTTTATGTTCAATGTACCTACACTAATATTCAATAATTTTGACTACAATCTGACGACAAAATTCTCAAAAAAAAAAAAATTGTAAAATATACAAATCTAAAAGTTTTCAATACCACTTTTGAAAAGAAACTACCATTGCATATCAACATAATATACACAAATGATTGTTTGACTGAACTAAAGAGCAAAGTGAATTAAACATGCAAGAAGAATTGAGGCAAGTGTGGCGGAGGACGCGGAGAGTTGTAACAATATAGTCAGAAAAGTCCGCATCGCTCAAGTCTTCTACAAGTGTTTCTAACGTTTACAACCAACAACAATCACAACAAATATTCAAAATTATCACTTGAAAAAAACATATTATTACTGTTCGAAAGTTTTCAATTAGTACCATACCTTTCTTATCAGTGTTTTAAGTGTGATTTGCACATGTGATTTATTATTTTTCACATTCTTACATATCAATAATGAAAGTAAAAAGAGCAGATATTATAAACGTTTTTCCTCAGAAAGAAATATTGTTCAAATTTTTGGTGATTGGAGAGTTTGGCGTTGGTAAGATATTTAATATAAATATTTATTATAACAATGCATTACACAACAGTTATCTAATTACCCATGTAAATACTTTAAATAGTGCCATTATCAACTTTTCAAATCTATGAGTTGTCACTCAAAGTGCGTCATTATAATTAACAAATATTGATCGATACAAATATTTGATTTATCATTTTTATTTTTAGGGAAAACAGCAATTGTTCGGCGATTTACAGAAAGTAAGTATAATCTTTAAAATAAAGTAAATTCAGTTATAGAATAAATAATTATAAAATTTATGAATGTGCGAAGTGTTTGATATTAAATAACACTTGTATACCACAAATCAAAATTTGATCTGCACCCAATGAATAGAACCAGAGCAAATCGAATATTTCTTTATCTAACATGTATAAGATTAAATTACAAACTAAGAAATAATTTTATTAAAAACAATAAGAGAATATTACGAGTCATTCAATTTTGATATGCAACGATTGATTCATTCAAAGGAAAATATCTTACGTTTAACCATTCTTGAAGCTCATTTCTTAGATAATTTTGGTTTCACCCATTTTTTCCTTTTTCGTCAAATAACTTCGCCTGCCATATGGGAAAAGCTATGATTTTATTGATCTTGTAAGAATGTGGGAAATGTTTTTCCGTTGTTGAACCCATTTATTTATAATGGCTGTATATATATGAAAATATCGATCGGCGTGAAGAATTTCTAGGACAAGGAAACACGTTTAATGTATTTATTATAATCAGATAATAATCAACCAGTTACCGTTTTATTGCATAATTTATTTCCTTAAACAAAATTCGCTGACATTCTAACAAAAAAATCAATCTTTTTAAATCATGATTTTAGACAAAGTCAAATTTTTAGCTTTATCTATTTTATATAGCTTCATTATGTTCTCTAAATATTAAGCCAAAACTGCAATAGTTTAAATTTTGAATTGTTATATAATGGTCGCGCTACAAGCATCTGCAATTCAACAAGTAGAATCACAAATTATAACGCGTAAAAACAACAAATTTAGTAAAATTTATGCTTCCTATTCATTTTGGCAAATTAAAGATTATTCTTTTTTAATTCATTGGAACTAAAAATACGAAATTTATTTTTCTAGACAAATTTTCTTCAAATTATAAAATTACAATTGGAGCAGATTTTGCAATAAAAACAATTCAGTGGGATAAAGACACTCGAATTAATTTACAGCTATGGGATATTGCCGGACACGAACGGTTTGGACATATGACCCGAGTATACTACAAATATGCGTAAGCTTTTGGTTAAATACTATTTTCTAAGAAATTTATGTTCATTTTCTTTTTTAAGAGTTGGAGCAGCTGTCGTTTTTGATTTAACCCGTCTCGATACTCTTCGAGCGGTAGACAAGGTAAAACTGAAATTAATTTATAACAGACTTTTCTATGTTCTTTTATGAAAGACTAGCTGATCCCCGCAATTTCGTCTGCGAAACGTAGGTGTAGATTATATTTTCTTTTTAGATTTGCTATTTGTAGTGGTATATTAAAATTTGTATTTTCCTTATTTGTTTTACGAAAAACATAATCATACTTAAAAACGCTACTTTGTCGACTTTAAAAAGACACATTTAATATGGGTACTGTTGCTTAGAATAAAATAGTTGTATGTAATCATCAATTAAATTTCAAAAAATATTTATAAATATCTAAAAAGAGTATGTCTATTGCGTATACCTACGGTAGGTATACCAACAGTGAACCAAATAATTCATAAATCAATCAACATCTATACATAAATAAAAAATATCGCCAAGTTCAATAAAGTCGGTCTAAATTATAAGTAAAAAAGTCGAAAGTTATCAAAATACTCGCGTCAAAAAAATAGAAGTTAAGAGTCTAGATTTTTGAATATTAGTAGGAATCCCATCTCACTGTTTCGATTCCCGAATGAACCTTTTTTCAAAAACTATTACCCTCCTGCAATGGACAACACTACCGCGAAATTGAAATTTGTACAATGGCACGCAACCCAGTTCTTCCATAATCAAGTATAAGCATTATGTATCTATAAACTTATTATTAAATATCTGAATTTCAACTATATAATTAAACCATATTGGATACTCTAGAATTCACCATACACGATTTGGCGTATGCCTTTTGCTCTGGAAGAGCATTTTAAATTTCTTTTATCATTATGACTTACCGTAAAAATGTCGGTATTTTCTTTTAGTTCTCCGAATTTCAAGGGGTACTCGCTCACTAATATAATTATTTCAGATTTTCAAGTTTACAATAAGTGAAAGTCAAAAAACTTAAAGCTCACTTATAAACTTAACTTAACCTTTTTCAGATATATTTATCAGATTAAACTTTTAAGCAGTCCCCAAGTTTTTGTTTATAATATAATAATAAACCAAGTTTGTTTTATACTAAGCAGTAATAACTTTTCTCCTTTAACGGACTTTGATTATGAAATTTGAAATTTCTATTGTTTATTAGACGTTATGCCGTACAAACTTAGCCACCATTTTTTCACTCTTTTAGTGGGGGGAATTATCGAAAACCCTTTTTATATATATTATATATTTATTATATTTTATTATATATTATTTTTATTTTCAACATTGTTTTATTATTTATACTCTAATATATATATATATATATATATATATATATATATATATTAGAGTATAAATAATAAAACAATGTTGAAAATAAAAATAATATATAATAAAATATAATAAATATATAATATATATAAAAAGGGTTTTCGATAATTCCCCCCACTAAAAGAGTGAAAAAATGGTGGCTAAGTTTGTACGGCATAACGTCTAATAAACAATAGAAATTTCAAATTTCATAATCAAAGTCCGTTAAAGGAGAAAAGTTATTACTGCTTAGTATAAAACAAACTTGGTTTATTATTATATTATAAACAAAAACTTGGGGACTGCTTAAAAGTTTAATCTGATAAATATATCTGAAAAAGGTTAAGCTATATATATATAAAATATATATATATATATATATATATATATATATATATATATATATATATATATATATATATATATATATATATATATATATATATATATATATATATATATATATATATATATATATATATATCTAAAAAAGGTAAAGTTCATAAGTGAGCATTAAGTTTTTTCGCTTTCACATATTGTAAACCTAAAAATCTGAAATAATTACATTAGTGAGCGACTACCCTATGAAATTCGGCGAACTAAAAGAAAATGGTTTAATTATATAGTAGAAATTCAGATATTTCAATAATAATTGCATATATACACAATGGTTATACTTGATTATGGAGGAACTGTGTTTTGTGCGATTGAACAAATTTTAATTCGCGGTAGCTTAGTACATTGCAGTAGTAAAATAGTTTCGAGAAAAGGGTTCATTCGAGAGTCGAGACAATGAAATGTGATTTTTACTACTATTCTAAATATCTAGGCAAGTGTTTTGATAACTTTTGACTGTTTTAAGTTATAATTATGACTGACTTTATGGAACTTAACGATAGTTTTTATTTATGTATAGATGCTGATTGATTTACGGATTAATTGATTCACGGTAGGTATACCTACCGAAGGTATACGGTTATTTTAGGTACTTTGTAGATATTTATAATTAGTTTTTTAAAATTAATTGATCATTTTATACAACTATTTTATTCTAAGTAACAGTTTATTAAATGTGTATTTTTAAAGTTGACAAAATATTGTTTTTAAGTATGATTATGGTTTTCGTAAAAGAAATAAGAAAAATAATAATTTTCATATACCACTACAAATAGCAAATTTAAAAAGAAAATATTATCTACACCTACGTTACGCAGACGAAGTCGCGGGGATCAGCTAGTTATGTATAAAAACATTTATATTTCAAAATGGCAATTTTTTGTCCTTTAAATTAAATTACTGTGCTTTTTATAAGTTCAACTAAAAAGATTAATACAGATTATTCTCTAACTTTTAAATACTTTTCCAATGATATATAACTCGCCTGTGCAAAGTAAAATATTCTTTTTCATCCCTCAGTTTTTACGTAAGGGATACATTCCCTTATTATTTTTAAGGAATAAGAAGTAGTCTAACGTGTGTGGGTAGTTGTGTTGTATCTTAATATCAAGTTTCATTAAATTCGGATGTTCCGTTCTTTACTATAGTGCCGTCTAACCGAGCGGTGACCATGCGACATTTTTCAAATAACTTACATTTTTAAACTTGTGATATCTTTCGAATGGAATGTTTAAATTGAATAACTCAAAAAGTTATATAATGGTATTAAAGCAAACTTAAACACGAAATCATTTATTTTGATAAGGATTAATCCCAAAGTATAAATAAAAGAGCTTTTATAGCGGTGGCATTTATATATATTTTTTAAAATGAAAAACACTTATTGTGACGTAACTATAATAGTTAGACATAAGCTGTCGGTCTATTTTTTGTAGATAATGATATGTTCTGCAAAATCGTACTACATTATTTTGTTCTATAACCAATAGTTTTCGCAGCGCACACGATAAAAAAATGTTTTTTGGTAATTTTTTTCAGACCTTGGGTTACATTATTGGAGTTTTAGTGTGGATCCCTAACTTTTTTGAAAATTTAATATAAATATAGCCTATGTTCACCGGAAATAGTGTAGCTTGCCAACAGTGAAAGAATTTTTCAAATCGGTCAAGTAGTTTCGGAGACTACTCAAAGCAAACAAACAATCAAATCTTTCCTCTTTATAATAATAGATAGATAGAAGAATAATTGTTGAGTAATATAAGTAGTATGAAAAAAGTACATTCTTTTTAACAAATTTCAAAAATGAACATTTTCAGTGGATTATGGACTTACGAGACAAAGTCGTCCTATGCAACGACCATATGGTTCCAATAATTTTATTAGCGAATAAATCCGATATTTTAGGAGAGAATACAGTACCAACGGAAAATATAACAAAACTATGCCGACTAAATGGAATACAAGCTTGGTATATGACTTCAGCGAAAAATAATGAAAATATAGGTAATTTTATTGCTTTATGACTATTGTCTTAATACAAAAAATATTTTTTTTAGATGAGGCGTTTCATCATTTAGTTGAATTAGCAATTCGCAACAAAAGCAAAAGCCCGGCAGAAATGATTGATGGAAGTAGTATTCAACTAGGAAATAGTCCAACAAAACATTCTTCTGAAAACTCAAAAAAGGATAGATTTACATGTTGCAATTAAGACAATGTTTTGTAATATATATTTTTTTTATTACATTTTTATAACTTAAAAATTAGTAATTTATCTGGAAAATTGACGACGCTCGTTATGTTTCTTGGGTTGGCGATATATTTTTGCTCGTTTTAATTGATGTAGATCTGTGGATGATGCATTCATACTTTTGTAAAATCCATACCCACCACCTCCTTTTCGCTTTTGGGGACGTTCCGGTTTCTTTGTGGTAAAACCTAAGAGTAATTATTAATTAATTAATAATAAAATATTCACGAGGGTGTCCAGTGGTTAGAAAAATCAGGTTTCATTAGATCAGGGAAGCTAGAGAAACTTTGGGAATTTTTTTTTGTAAAATAAAGCCAGCGAAATAGGGGATTTTGGATTGAAAAGTAAGGGAAAAAATGAACACCAACTGGACACACCAATGTATACTAATACGATTCTTACTAAGATCCATTGCTGGTGGAACACCAAATCCAAATGATTTGGCAACTTTTTCCAAATCTAGAGTTTCTACATTGAAAATATTTTTTAAATGATGAGAATCATATGCTCGTACATAAGCCTTATACGCTTCCTTGGCAGATTGATGCAAATAATAATTTTTTGACATCAAATTTTCTAATTGCAACTGAATATTTGATATTTTGTTCCAAGAAAACTCAAATTCGTTCAATGGAACTTTGGCTTGTTTTAAATACCGCAAAAAGCCTAACTCTTCTGGTCGTAACATTAAAAGGGCATGGCCACTAGCTCCTTCACCACGAGCAGTTCGGCCTACTCGATGAATATATTCCTGAAAGGGGAAAAAATGTATTATTTTTTTTTTTTTTGATTAAGCAACCAAAAACAAACTTGATAGTTGAAAAACTCAGAAAAAAGTTAATATCATTCTGTAACTCAACTACAAAAACATTTCAAAGGAACAAAAAGCTCAACTTTAAATTATTTTTATAAGGAGTACGATCAAATTCGCCTTTGTCTTTCATCATTAGAAGAATCTAATTTCTAAATTTATTGAAAACAGATAAATATAAAATTTACCTTCGGATCATCTGGTGGATCATATTGAACAATCCAATCAACTGCTGGAATATCTAAACCTCGAGCAGCTACATCTGTACATAACAAAATTCCTTTATCTGCATTACAAAATTGAAAATATGTTGTAGTTCGTTTAGTTTGCTTCTGACGACCCTACACAAGAAAAAAATAAATTTTAAACTGACCTACAACTGAAATAACTAATTTATTACATGTATATTTTCTACGGGTAAATCAATATAGTTGAAAAGTTCTGCATGAAATTTAACACTCATACATGAACTGAAAAACACCATAATTTTCTTATTTCGATTACGCTTCAAAAATGTAAATAAAACTAATAATCGATGTTCCGATGGAATAATAGTGTAGCCTTGATTTAAACCCGAAACAGTAGCCTCAGGTTTATCATCATGCACTCCAATATAAATAGGCTCTTTTTTAAGAGCCAAACTAGCCAAAGCTTCTGTTTTCTTTGTAGATGTAGCCG
This sequence comes from Sisyra terminalis, assembly GCA_958496175.1. Taxonomy (NCBI): domain Eukaryota; kingdom Metazoa; phylum Arthropoda; class Insecta; order Neuroptera; family Sisyridae; genus Sisyra; species Sisyra terminalis. Next base: position 12,168,018 of record OY292274.1, read on the forward strand.
AAAACAACATCGTTTGCCGCCTCTCTGTAATTATGAAAAACATTAAGCCAAAATTCAAGCCACAAACAAAAAAAAATGTTAATTACTCGGAATGATTTTAATAATTTGTTTTAATTCCTCTTCAAAACCGATATCCAATATACGATCTGCCTCATCAATGATTAAGCACTGTAAATTTTTATACAAAAAATCAGGTGTATTTTGCAAATGATCGATTAGACGTCCTGGAGTTGCTACTAATATATTAATTCCTTTAGCTAATTTTTGTGCTTCAGTTTGTCGACTTGCTCCTCCCATTACTAAACCGTATGTGTGATGATGATATTTCATTAGTTCTTTTAATACTCCAAATGTTTGCATTGATAATTCTCTTGTTGGTGAAATAATAAATACTCCCGTTCCTATTACAAAAGTAAATAAGTTATAGTAAAATTGGTACGAAATAACTTGAGAGATATTACCATTTCTTGGCATGAATTTCAATTTATAAATCAGCTCTATGGCTGGTATGAGAAAAGCAAGAGTTTTTCCCGATCCAGTTTCAGCATTTGCGACTAAATCTCGACCTTCTAATAAATATGGGATTGCTCTGGCTTGTACTTCCGTCATTGTTTTAAAACCCATATCGGTGATTCCTTTCAACGTTTGCTCGCACACGTGACCCTTCAAAGCTTCAAACTCTCGTGAATTGATTAAGTCCAATGCTGCTTTCGGACCTTCTAAAGCTACATAAAAACTAAAAATTAGATTCAGAAGTTTCTTATTTCTGTACCTATTTGTTATATGAAGGCTACTGTTGCATGTAGCAAAATATTAAATAACTCTTTCGTAAGATAGAATAATGCAATCTTCATATAACGCTAAGTACTTAAATTACTCTAAAATATACATTTTTCAGTAACATTTTCTGAAGTGGTAGCTTCGTCATTTTCCTCGGTGTCCTCTGACTCATTTTGTTCAATTTTGTTTTTCTTTTTACGTTTTTCTAGAAATTTAGGAAAAGGTTTAGAAGATTGTGGTTACAAAAAAAACATTTTTAATATACTTTTTATTTGTGCTTCAGATTCTTCATTATTTGCTCGTTTCAAGCCATTGGTGAGTAAAAGTTTTTCTGGTTTTTCTTCTTCTAAAATAAATTGTAAGTTAATGTTTGAGGCCTTGAATTGCCCATTGCACTAGTACCTTTCGATTGAAGTTCACGTTCCCGTTGTTTTAATATTTGCAATTTCTTCTTTTCACGTTTCTTTATCTTTCTCATCAAAATTGCCTCTGGATTAACCATTTTTGAATAAAAATAGAGGAAATTATGGCAAACACGTGTGGAAGAAGTTTTCAAGTTTTGCTTAACCTCTTTCAGCTCTTTCACGTCTTTCACAAAATATTAATCTATGACTACGATCTACTTGTACAGATACTATATGTATTTCTGAACTATATATCTTTTTTTTCACCATTAAAGATGCGTATCTTTTCTCTTTGTTTTAAAGAAATACGCTTCATTTGTATGTTTCGGAATCAAGCTGTTTGAACGTAGCTTATTTAAACTGATTTTGCGCCTCTAGCTTACATTTATGTAACTATAAACATTAATGTCAAAAATTTAAAAACACGTGGTTACAATGTTAAGTCTACTATTTTAAAATAAAACGTCTCAAAGTACGGAAATATGTCGAAAATATTTGTCCCGCAACGAGCCCTGGGATACGTGAGCAATCACGTTCCATTTCAAGTACGCTACATTGATTTTCGGAAGGAAAATTTAATAGTTACATGTGTGGGGAAAGCATTTCACATTTACGGTTGCAACCACTTTTCTTTAATTGGCGTGAGTAATTTGCACAACGAGGATATAAGTTGCCTGGCATGTGACAAATTCAACATTTATTCAGCTTGCGGAAATACGATTTATGGATGGAAACGAGGCACGGAACTTTTACAAACGTATCAGTCCCACAATGGTACCATTCATTTGATACTTGCCTTTGGATTGCATTTGATTGCAGTGGACGAAACCAGTACAGTAAAAGTATGGGATATCAAAGCAGGAACGGTTTTCTTAGAAATGAATTTCCGTAATGATGACTTTAAAATCACCGCAATATTACATCCAAACACTTATGTGAATAAAATTTTATTTGGAAGCGAACAAGGTTCGCTACAACTATGGAATATAAACACATGTAAATTGGTGTATACTTTTGCTGGATGGGATTCAGCAGTAACTTGTATGGCTCAGTCTTCAGCTGTAGACGTCGTCGCCATTGGTTTAGCAAATGGAAAGATTGTTTTACACAACTTGAAATTTGACCGAACAGTTGCAAGTTTTGTTCAAGATTGGGGATTGGTTTCGGCAATTTCTTTCCGGTCGGATAACACTTCAATAATGGCTACTGCTAGTCCTGCAGGACACGTTGTTTTTTGGGATTTGGAAGAAAAGCGTGTCGCCAGTCAACTAATGAATGCCCATACCGATACTATCACAGGCATGCAATGTCTTCCTAGTGAACCACTAATGTTAACATCAAGCCCGGATAATACCTTAAAACTATGGATTTTTGATATGCCTGACGGTGGAGCTCGTTTGTTGCGACTTCGCGAAGGCCATAGTGCACCACCAACTCGAATACGTTTTCTTGAACTGGAAGAATATATTCTTAGCGCTGGACTTGATTCCTCTTTACGATTATTTCATACTAGACACGAGCAGTTTAACAAAAGCCTCGGTCGTGCTTCTTATAATCGAAAAAAAAGTAAAAAACGAGGAAAAATAAAATACGATCCTGATATAATGCCTCCAATTACTCACTTAGATTTGAAACATACCCGTGAAAAAGAATGGAACAACATTGTTGCAATTCATAGTAACTCTGCACAAGTTACCACCTGGTCGTCGTATATTCATCAAATGGGAAATATCAAGTTTATACGAGAAAAAGATTTGGATAATCCAACGACCTATTCTGCTACATCTTTGTGTTTGACACACTGTGGAAATTTTGTAGTTGTTGGTTACAGTGATGGAATTGTACTTCGCTTTAACGTACAAAGTGGAATTTTGCGAGCGACATATGGAACTCTAGCTCATTCGGCTGCTGTAAGAGGTGTGGCTACTCATTACTTGAACAAATTAGTCGTTACTGGTGCTGCCGACGGATTTATCAAGTTTTGGTCGTTTAATAAATCAGAACAGAATCCTTTGCATGCGATTGATATGCAAGAATCAATATCATTCTTTCGGGCGGCTACCGATGAAAGTTCTTTTGTCGCTGTAGCTTTGGACAACAATTCGTGTATCATAATTGACTTGGATACGTCGAATATCTTACGAAAATTAGGCCGACATCAAGGTCCTTTAACCGATGTGGCTTTTAGTTCAGATTGTCGTTGGATAGTTACAACCGGAATGGACTGTGTCATAAAAACATGGGATATTCCAACAGGTCAATTGATCGATCAATTTAAAGTAAGTATTTGAAACACTGAATGATTATATTATATAATTGAAACCGGTTAAGCTTAGGACAGTTAAAAATTTAAAAAATTATTATGGCTCTAATAAAATAGTTTACATCTTGTTGATTTGTCAAACAAATCAAAAGTTTTAAGCGATTTTTTTTACCAAATCGAAAAAAAAAAACGCAAAGGGTCTAGCAGGATCCACATGGCGAGTTGGCCCCCAAATAGGAACCTATGTCGAAACTTGTGTTAAAATATCGGCTTGATATACAAACACATTTTATATAATTTTCGCGACCAAATTCCTCTTTGATTTTGAGCTATGTGCAAAAATGACCCCCGCATGGCTATTTTTCAAAGTTATATATCTCAAAAACTAATTAAGCTAGAGAAATGAAACCAACGCGAAGCTGTAGATTATTTTACAGAGTTTATCATATTTTTTTTTGAAATTTTTAGAAAAAAAAAATATACAAAAAAAATCCAAAAAACAAATAAAATATTTTTTTTTTGTGTGCCATCTGAAAATGACAATCACGAAAAAAATATATTTTATGCTTCTTTATAAGCACTATAACCCATAAAAATTGCGTGAAAAAGTAGTTGGTGCAACACTTTGAAAAAAAATGAAATGTGATTTACGCCTAATAGTATACCTTGGTTTTATTTTTTTTCGAAGTGTTTCACCAACTTGTTTTTCACAAAACTTCAATTAAAAATAGGCCACATATTGGAGCAAAACATATATTATTGTCATAATTGTAAGTCTAAGGAAACATAAAAAATTTTTTTTGTAATAGTTTTTTTGTTTTTCTATATTTACTCTGAAGATAATTACTTTCAAGAATTGAAATAATTATCCCAAAAGAAAATAAAAACCAACTAGTGTTCAATTTTTATTAAAAAAAGAATAAAAAAAAATTATCGTCACTGCTATAATTTATTACAACTGGAATATTATGAACCAAAAATAATTTAGTTAGTGTCTCGTAGGACGCAAAATTCTGGATAATTATTGTTCATATGAAAAATAACAAATAAAAACTGTTGCATGAGAACAATATCCCACTGTAAAGTTTCTATTGAAGAATCACAGGAATTACGGAAAATACTGTTGCAATCTTTATCATTCGAAATATAATCATTGTATATACCACCGTCTTTGCTGTTTATACATATCTTTTGATTTTACTTCTACTCTAATGATATTAGGTGCTTATTTTACACATTGTTTTAAAATATTATTTGATAGTTTATTTATTCGCCCACTTTAGGTAGAACCTGTAAAAATTTTGGTATGAGCTAGTGAATAATATCCTAAGCTAAACGAAGAAAACCAAGTAATTTAGATGTCGTCAATATGTACCTACCCAGAATTAATTGGAGATGCATAGTATTCCAGTTATAATAAATTATAACAGTAAAGATAATTTTTTTTTCTTTTTTAATAAAAATTGAACACTAGTTGTTTTTTTTCTTTTGGGATAATTATTTCAACTCTTGAAAGTAAATATCTTCAAAATAAATATAAAAAAACAAAAAAACTATTCAAAAAAATTTTTTTATGTTTCCTTAGACTTACAATTATGAAAATAATATATGTTTTGCTCCTATATGTGGCCTATTTTTAATTGAAGTTTTGTGAAAAACAAGTTGGTGAAACACTTCGAAAAAAAATAAAACCGAGGTATACTATTAGGCGTAAATCACATTTCATTTTTTTCAAGGTGTTGCACCAACTATTTTTTCACGCAATTTTTATGAGTTATAGTGCTTATAAAGAAACATAAAATATATTTTTTTCGTGATTGTCATTTTCAGAGAACATATAAAAAAATATTTCATTTGTTTTTTGGATTTATTTTGTATAATTATTTTTTCTAAAAATTTCAAAAAAATATATGATTTACTCTGTAAAATAATCTAAGCACTCGCGTTGGTTTCAATTCTCTAACTTAATTAGTTTTTGAGATATATAACTTTGAAAAATAGCCATGCGGGGGTCATTTTTGCACATAGCTCAAAATCAAAGAGGAATTTGGTCGCGAAAATTATATAAAATGTGTTTGTATATCAAGCCGATATTTTAACACAAGTTTCGACATAGGTTCCTATTTGGGGGCCAACTCGCCATGTGGATCCTGCTAGACCCTGTAAACAACACGAGCAAACCTATATTGCTTAATACTGTGGAAAATTGAATTTTGTTTAATATTGAATTTGTTTTCAGATCGACGCAATTTGTACATCGCTAGATTATGCATCGAACGGAAAATATTTAGCAACAGCACACGTCGACTACAAAGGAATACATTTGTGGGCCAATCGAACATTATATCAACACGTGCATTTGCGTCCAATATCCGAAAAAGAAGTCGCCCCCTTAGTTGCCTTACCCAATACAAATGTTAGCGACACCGTGACTGTTGAAGATCGAGCCGATGAAACTTCAGACGATTATGTTTCTCCACATATGTTATCCGAAGACTTACTCACACTATCTGGTTTCGCATCGTCTCGATGGCAAAATTTACTTGACATTGACATAATCAAAAAAAAAAACAAACCCAAAGCTCCTCCAAAAAAACCAAAAGCAGCCCCTTTCTTCCTACCCACGTTACCATCTCTAAATTTTCAATTTGATTTATCCAATGACCATAAAGAAAGTGATTCGAAACTTTTGATCCCAAAATCATTATTAAATTTAAGCGAATTTGGACAATCGCTAGAAAACACAATCGAAACAGACGATTTTAGCAGTTCGATAGAGCTTATTAAGAAACTAGGTCCCGTACTGATTGACTTAGAAATAAAGAATTTATCTCCCGATTATGGAGGGTCTCTAGACGTAATGGTACAATTTTTAAAAATGATTCAAACTATGCTGAAAAGTAACAACGATTTTGAATTGGCTGAATCTTATTTGAGTGTATTTTATCGATCACATGGTTCATTAATTAGTCAAACTCTAGAATTACTAGACCAAGTAAAAGCTATTCAAACTTGTGAAGAAAGTGTGTGGAAAAATGTAGAGGATATGTTAAATTACAACCTGTGTGTTTTTGAATCGTTAAGAATGTAAAAAAGTTTATTGAACGATAAATTAATGAATGTTTACAAATATTTTTAATGAAAATAAATATGTTTTTCGACAAACTAAAAGATTATTTTATTCATTTAGTGTTAAAAAATTTTTGATCGCCGTTTTAATGGCTTTAGTGAGGGGAAACTCGTGGATTACTGGACCGAACGTGTTGCAAATATTGTATAAACTCCGTTTGGTCGCCGATTTTAAAGCCTGATGCATTTGCGAATGAAATTGATCTCTTCGTGATTGCATTCGTTTCGTTGCACCCAAAGTACTACGATTGATTTTTTCAACAGTTTGCTTTAGTTTCACAATTGATGTGATAATAGACGGCAAATCTTTTTGAACGATTCCATATCCATCTTCAACGTACGATTTCGATGCTAGCAAAGAAATGCCCTGTACTGTCCAAATAACAGGTTGACCTTGGGCCAAGATAAATTTTATTTTTGCATCGGGAATTTCTCCAAATATATAATTGATACCCGGCCATTTCAATACAGCATTCACGGTTTTATCGTATTGCTTCGTGAAGAGTGTTGAAAATGATTCATCGTTTTTGATTTCGGACTCTTCATACGTTGTTTCAATTGGACTTTGGCGTAAATTTCTTAGACGGTAAACAGTTGGTTCATACAGAGTTAAATTGGGATTGCGAAGCATTGGTTCATACATGGACTTTTCAAGTTTTATTGACTTAACGACTGGTTGAGCCACGTTTGTATCAGTGGAAGATTCGATTAAGTCGTAGGCTTCTTTTAACGCAATGGTGAAGTCATCTATAAGACACAGACTTGAAGTGATTACTCCATTCCAATTGTATGGATGTCCTCCAGGTTGAGATAATGTAAAAAGTTCAGCCCTTCGAGCTTTATCGTTTGTCGCCAATTTGAATAAATCCAAACATGATAGATGCTGAATAATGGGTAAGTTCTTCATACAGATTCCTTCGCCGAGGGTTATAGTGCGTTGATTTGTGGCTGTTATAGGAAATTGGTGATGTCGAGTTAAATTTACTTCAAACAGTAATTCCATCATAATCATTGTGAAATGGAATAATGAAGCAAATAGCCATAAGTACAACACAATATTTGGTCGTAACAATCCCGTCAATGTATCTAAGGGATGATCTTCATGGATTATATAAAAATACTTTAGAACAAAGCTACGAAAGTACGAACCATAAAAAAAGTATATTGTAATGTAGTAAAAAATTGGTGGTAACGCATTTGTTATGCTTTCAATTAAAAATTGAAAAAAGGACGATTTGATTTGTTGAAATCGAGACTGTTCAACCACCGGAAACAGAATGTTTTTCATGCCAAACATGTGTTGCCTGAAGAAATAGTAAATCCCGAACCAAAGTCCGCTGATGGCCAAAAATAAATTTTCCTCGACTAGACATTTAGTTTTTCCATTGGAACAATCTTTAATTAACAAACTGTATTGAATGTTCAATAAAGCCAAGTACAACCAAGCCGTAATCGTTCCCGACATTAAATGCAATCCGCTCATCAGTAAATTCCGTAAAGACAATAGATTACGGAATATATTAAAACGGGACGATAAAAACGGATAACCAGCAATGTATTCTTTGCTGCAAATAACCCCTTGAGCGAACACTATCGTTTCCAGGGGCAGTAAATAGAAAATTATTTGCGGCGATAAAAGCAAGTGCATTGAGTTTGAAATCCATTCTAACGGATGCACTAAATTGACGTTGACAACTAACAAGAATACTAATAAAACAATAATTTGAAAGGCTACACTCCAAATTGTCGCCGAAGAAAGTCTCCAAATTAAAATTTCTTTAATTCCATCGCTGTTTTTTGTATGTTGAATTGATGTTAAAGCCATATTGTGGTCACATAACCTCAGCACCTGAAAAATATTTACATGTTAGTTGTAATAATGAATGAAGATGTTGTATTTACTTGACTCTTACATGTTTTACTAAAAATAACAATATAAATTTTACTAAATTCAACAAAAAATAATATGATAAATCCGTAAAAACCGGTAATTCGTCTACAACCGCTAATTTAAACAAAAAATACGAATGACTTTCGTGTAGCTTCGTGTGTTTCGTATTTTGTCGTTTTTTAAATTTCAAAATTAATTTTTCTTTTAAAATTGCAGTTAATTTTTAAACGACTATCCATCCGTTTTCAATTTTCAATGCTGTGCATGCTTTGTAATTTCAATTTTAAAATTCTGTTGAATAATAAAAAACGGGGAGTATAGAAAAAATTGCATTTAATCTCGTAACAAAATAGTCAATATTAATGCCTTCTCTGTATAGGTCCCATAAGCCCTATAAGCACACTGTTGTGACTTAAAGCAAGCCAACAATAAAGTGAAAATGATAACTATTTATATAAGCAATCACCGATTAGTACGGTATTGGTCCGATTTTCTAAAACATATATCATGATTTTTGTCCACATATGAAAACTAAAGGGTCTAGCAAGATCCACATGGCGAGTTGGCCCCCAAATAGGAACCTATGTCGAAACTTATGTTAACATATCGGCTTGATATACACACACATTTTATATACTTTTCGCGACCAATTTCCTCTTTGACCTTGAAATATGGGCAAAAATCTCCCCCCGCATGGCTATTTTTCAAAGTTATATATCTCAAAAATTAATTAAGCTAGAGAAGTGAAACCAACGCGAGTGCTTAGATTATTTTACAGAGTAAATCGAGTAACTCATATATTTTTTTGAAATTTTTAGAAAAAAAAATATACAAAATAAATCCAAAAAACAAATGAATTATTTTTTTTGTGTGCCATCTGAAAATGACAATCACGAAAAAAATATATTTTATGCTTCTACATGAGCACTATAACTCATAAAAATTGCGTGAAAAAATAGTTGGTGCACCACCTTGAAAAAAAATGTAATGTGATTTACGCCTAAAAGTATACCTCGGTTTTATTTTTTTTCGAAGTGATTCACCAACTTAATTGTAGAGCACTTTTTTTCTATAACTTATCTCTATAAAAGTTTTTGATATTTTTCACAGGTCCTCAGTTATTTAATTAAAATAAAAAAAATAATTTTTATGATATGTTATAAATATAATAATTCAGGGAATTTTCAGTTTAATGCAAATAACTTAGGACCTGCGAAAAATATCAAAAACTTTTATAGAGATAAGTTATAGAAAAAAGTGTTCTACAAAAAATGTCCTATAAAATTTTCTCATGAAATTGATGATTGCATCAAAAAATTGAAAAAAATATGAAAATTTCTGTTTAGTTCAACTTTGACCTCGAATAACTTTTGAAGGAATAAATATATCAAAAAATTGTAAGTAACAGACCTTTTTTGTAGATCGTTCAATTTTCTACAAGAATATACGTTGGACATTCCGAAATATTGTCGTCACCAACGTGAGCTATAAAATTCCAAAGTGCAAGAGAATATTGTTTCCATGTTATTTAAATGAAAAATCGAAATTTGCGAAGTGGCATCTTAATATTAATATTAAGAGCTTAAACTTTCATAGGATTTTTTTTGTCATTTCCAACAATATTTTCGATATAATTAAGAAAAAAAAAATCATCATTTTTTTTTGAATCAGTCTAGTATAGATAGAAGATGACACATTTGCGGATAATATTATGTACATAAAATTATGTCAACTCGTTCAATAATAATTTATGGATAATATAGTCCAAGATTGTTTTACTGTACTAAAATCCGGCATTAAATCCTGGGTCTTTGCACGTACCATCATTTATATTTCTTTTTTATGGGATAAACTATCAATAAACATTTACAATATATACGTGGTATGACATGAAAATATAGCAAAACCTACCTTAAGAAAATAGTAAAATTGAATGGATATGTGTTACAAAGATTTTATAAGTTCGTTTACACATGTAATTTCAACGTTTATTATCCATTTTGGAACAAAAAATAATTCGCATATAATAAACGTAGCTAATTTTGAGAAACGGTAATTTATAGTATAGAAATATTTTGCGAGGTCTCCATTGTTTAAAAAAGTATTAGCACATTATACTTTCGTCTCTAGTAATATAAAGATAGAAATTATTATTCAAAAAATAATATTGAGCCTGTGTTTCTCTTCTTTTAAATTGCAGAAAAGTGAGTACTTGAAAAGGTAGCTTTGCTTTTATTGTATTAATTTCCACGTCAAAATTTGTTTCTCTCATATTTACATTTTGACTAAATTACATTTTTAGAAAATGACAACATGTGTGGGAAAATTGTATGGACCTCAAGAATGGCGAGAAAAATCTGTACGACCAATAAAATTACTTATTAGGCCACAAAATTATTTTCCTCATTGCTCGGGGCATTGTTGTAATAATCGAAAAGAAAACAAGCGTTTCATTTATTTGAAAAAAAAGAAACGAAAAACATGTGGTTGCAAACCGAATGAAAATGATACTGAATCACTAGATACGTCCGAACCTACTAATAATAATCAATGTGCATGTGAGAAAACATTGATTCCAAATCCACTGAATGTTGAGCTTAATGTGAAAATCGATAAACCCAAAGAAATAGAAGCAAACGAAAATAGTTTTCCTTATATGGAAGACAATTTGAGAGATCCCAACTTAGCGATTCTCAACCAGATCGAACAATCTCTAGAAAAATTGGCCAATCGAATTTTTCAAATTCAAAATAAAAAACTTACACCCTCCAATCAGACAACAGAGTCTGCTTGTCCGTGGTCGAATCAAAGAAAAGCAACTTTAACATTAAATCGAGCTCATGTTTCAAACTGCCGAATAATTGATTTGAACAAAATTTTTTCAAGAAATCAATTCCAAACTCCTGAGCAAATTGTTTATAATAACTTAATTTATAGAAGAGTGGATAAAGAAGATGACGGCATTTCACTTGAGGACCACTTCAGCGATCCTTACATTGATCGAAAATTGATTGAGTCGAAAAAGTTAATAAGAAATACTACGATGCCAAGATACATAAATTTTCCTCCTCCACCCCCAATTAGGTGTTCTTCCAAAACGAAGTGTTCAGTTCTTGAATCCGTTTTCCCTCCACAACCGCTTTTGAACACAAAATATTTACAACCAAATAAGTCTTTGACGCAATTTGAAAAAAAAATCCCGAAACAAAAATCTTCAATTGTGAGAAATTCATCTGCATTTTGTTTAAACCAAAAATTGGATAAGTTAAAAACCGACTTGAATAAGATTGAAAGAAAGTTAAATGCGCTACCGGAAAAAAATATACAAACACATTCAGACAAACTAACCCATCAGCCTATCACTAAATTAAAAGAGATGGCTGATATCTTCAAAATGAAAATTAGAGATAGTGTCCTGAAACATCGAAACTGAATTAATTATACAAAAAAATAATAATAATAAATATTGTAAACATTTTTAATACTATATATTACATTGTAATTAATTCAAAATAAAAAATTGAAAATGGTAAGGATATGATAATCTTAAAATTTAAAAATCGATAAATGAATCGAACACAAACTGTTAAAAAGACAAATTTCGTACAATTTTTATTATTTTATACAGAAGAATATAACATTCTATTCAGATGGAATTCTGTATTGAATTTCCATTGGACACGTATGCTTTAACGTCGGCATAAATATTATAACTACTGAAATCTTTGCAAAAATCTAAAAATTTACTCAAAACTCAAATTTAAGGATGTGTTCAACATTCATTCAAACTTTTTATGCAACTCTTCGGCGAATAGGTATACTCTTTCGAAACAGGTAAGTAATGTTAATTTTGGCGTTTTGTTAAAATCGAATTTTTATAGAAAAAATATTTCAACCAAAACTGTAATCAAAAGTTGAGGTACAACAGCGTTGATGTTGCCTTAAAGGTAATTTAACTCACATAGAAAAGTATATTGTACCTGAATATGACTATCCTAACGGTTCCTAATTATTCTATTTTATAGGACACAAAAGAGCGAGAATGACGTGAGACGAAAATAAAATTAATAATAATCATGCATCTCTTTTAAAAACTTAATTTTCCAGTCCATTAGTCTTATTACATGGAGTACATCAGAATTTTATGTAGAGTATAAAAAGTATATGTTAATAAAAATTATACGAAATGTATTTTTTAAACAATTTGAATGGATTCTTAAAATTTATAATTGTATACTAAGTTATAAATACGCATTCGTTATTCACATTTATTGCAGTAATATTGAATTTGCAAAAGTTCATCCACACTTGGCCTCTTTCGCATTTCGTACGTTAAACATAACTTCAACGTTTGTAATAACTTCGGAGTACTATTTTCCGTGTTTGGAAATGCAATTTTATGATTTCGTTCAGTAATGGCCGCCAATTTTGCATACTTGTTGGAAATATGTTGGAATGGAGTGCGGCCATATAGTAAACGATACAGGATGCATCCCAGCGACCATACATCCGACTTAAAACTAATCTGAAAGAGCAAATTTTATTATATCTTTTTAATTGATTGAGTAATTGGATTACATTGAATTTGCAGCCCATGCTGGTTGGACTATCTCCATTCATTGCTCGCATATCAGTCAAAGCTTCCGGACTCATGTAACTGAAAGTTCCAGCCTGGCATGTTTTCACAATTGACGTCACATCGTCTTGAACTTTCGATGCTATTCCAAAATCAATTAACTTTAATCGTCCCTTCACCAACAAGAAATTCGCAGGTTTTAAATCCGAGTGAATAATTCCTAAAAGTTTTTTTTTTTGGGAATTTATTACATCATGTAAAGAAATTGGCCACTTAAGAGCAGTTCTAGTCCAAGTCCGATTTTGATCAGTTTTTAGATTGTGTTTTGTCTTTTTTAAGCGCTTCAAAATGTATCAAGCAGTAATTATTCGAAAGTTCAAGTTACAGATTAGTGTTAAAATCCAAAAACTTTATAGAAAAATATGATTTTTACAAAATTTGTCAATGTTTTAAATAGAGCTGTACGGATATATTATGACTCCACGCCTAAAACATATATTAAATCCCGTCAGGGATTTAATATTCTTCCATATTTAGTAAGAGAATTAATTTTAGTACTCTGAACATAATTATCTTGTGAAATTATCATCAATTAAGCTAATTCAGATCTTTTTTGGCCACGTGATGCTAACTGAAAATTTTTTTTCTAATAAATTTCGTTTTTCAGTGCATAATCTGAACAAATTTCAATAACTTAGCAATAATCTTCACTGTGTATAATAATTAATTGGAATTGGACTAGTTCTGCTTCTAGGCGAATAAATATAATTTCAATTAAATTATAAAATAAATTTAACGCAAATATATATTAAACTGATTCATAAAAAATGATGATTTTTTTTTCTTAATTATATCGAAAATATTGTTGGGAATGACAAAAAAAATTCTGTGAAAGTTTAAGCTCTTAATACTAATATTAAGAGGTGCCGCATCGCAAATTTCGATTTTCCATTTAAATAACATGGGAACAATATTCTCTTGCACTTTGGAATTTTATAGCTCACGTTGGTGACAATATTTCGGAATGACCAAGGTAATATTCTTGTAGAAAATTGAACGATCTACAAAAAAGGTCTCTTACTTACAATTTTTTGATATATTTATTCCTTCAAAAGTTATTCGAGGTCAAAGTTGAACTAAAGAGAAATTTTAATATTTTTTCAATTTTTTAACGCAACCATCAATTTTATGAGAAAATTTTTGTAGGACATTTTTTGTAGAGCACTTTTTTTCTATAACTTATTTCTATTCAAGTTTTTGATATTTTTCACAGGTCCTAAGTTATTTAATTAAAATAAAAAGAATAATTTTTATGATATGATATAAATATAATAATTCAGGGAATTTTCAGTTTAATGCAAATAACTTAGGACCTGCGAAAAATATCAAAAACTTTTATAGAGATAAGTTATAGAAAAAAAGTGATCTACAAAAAATTTCCTATAAAAATTTCTCATAAAATTGATGGTTGCGTCAAAAAATTGAAAAAATATTAAAATTTCTCTTTAGGTCAACTTTGACCTCTTAATATTAATATTAAGAGCTTAAACTTTCACAGGATTCTTTTTTTGTCATTCCCAACAATATTTTCGATATAATTAAGAAAAAAAAAATCATCATTTTTTTTGAATCAGTCTAATGTACAAAGTGCAATATACATATATACCTTCATCATGGATACATTTAACCGCATGTAACATTTCCGTCCAGTAAAATAAAACCATTGGCAAGTGAATATGGCCCATACTGGCTAATAATTGAGCCAAATCAACATCTCCTTTCTCCATTACAACAAACAAAGTATTTTCAATTCTTTCACTAAAATTTAATAAAGTATAGTTGTTTTTTTTACTTACTATCAAATAATATTGTATGGAGTAAACAAACGGGAGATACAGTTGTAGATAGGACTTATAGAAATTGAAAAATAGGACAACGATAGAGAATGTAGTAGTATTGTTTGAGAGTAAATACGGAGTTTACTGTAGATGCAGTAAAACAGGTGTTTTGAGATCTTCTTCTTCTTCAAAAAAAAATATATCTAAGAAAGTATCTTTCAGAAAGCTAGTGATAGATAATAAATTGTAGCATGGACGTTTTTGTGAAAAGTGAAGATCTGAAATTTGTTCATAATCGGCATAATTATACTTCTATTAAGTATGAATGTGGACACAAACTATTTTTTTCGAATGATGATTATTATTCAAGTTATAAGCTTCTAAAGAATTGTCGTTATTGAAATTCGTATTTTCTGAAAAAAAAAATTAATATTAAATACGGCGATCTAAATAGAACATATACTGTTCTTTCTAAATACAAAATAAAACTATATATTTTTATTTTTTTTAATATACAAAACCGGAAGTAAACTTTTCAAATTAGAATTTTAGTAACTTCGTTCATTTTGATTTGTGTATTTCAAAATATAGCCTAAAGGACACTTATGATACACCAAAAGTTTCAAAATGGGATCTGCAATAGTTTAGGAGATAGATGCATTAAAGTACATACGTGTCGTACTGAGGGTCAACTGGTTTACGCGATATAACACTAAAACGCTGCAATAATTATATTTACTATCCTACTTAAGCTTATTTAATGCTCTAACAATGTTGTGGGGTAATTATTATTCAAATTAAAATAGTAATTATTGAAAAAAAAAACTATTATTAGGAAGCAATAGTTTAAAATAAATTTCGTGATAAGTAATAAAATCGTTTGCTACCTAATGAGGTTGAATGACTAGAGTGAACGTGCTCCATAAACCCCATGTTAAACTTAAACTTTCATTTCCCCTTAATTTTCCGAGTGATCGTACCCCTTCCACAGCATATTTTTACAAAATATATTCTTTCCTCTTTTCGTGAATTGTGACGGTTAATATGCGTTTGCAGGCCACAAGAGAGCGCTGAGCTTACAAAAAAGAAAAAGTTGGGGTACGGTTGACTTGCTTATATGTATAGGAAAGAAAATATTTTGTAAAAATATGCTGTGGAAGGGGTACGATCACTCGGAAAATTAAGGGGAAATGAAAGTTTAAGTTTAACATGGGGTTTATGGAGCACGTTCACTCTAGTCATTCAACCTCATTAGGTAGCAAACGATTTTATTACTTATCACGAAATTTATTTTAAACTATTGCTTCCTAATAATAGTTTTTTTTCAATAATTACTATTTTAATTTGAATAATAATTACCCCACAACATTGTTAGAGCATTAAATAAGCTTAAGTAGGATAGTAAATATAAATATTGCAGTGTTTTAGTGTTATATCGCGTAAACCAATTGAGCCTCAGTACGGCACGTGTGTACTTTAATGCATCTATCTCCTAAACTATTGTAGATCCCATTATGAAACTTCTGGTGTAATATAAAAGTACTTTAGGCAATATTTTGAAATAAAAACACCAAAAAGCAAAATGGTCGAAGTTACTAAAATTCTAATTTGAAAAGTTTACTTCCGGTTTTGTATATTAAAAAAAATAAAAATATCTAGTTTTATTTTGTATTTAGAAAGAACAGTATATGTTCTATTTAAATCGCCATAGTTAATATTTACAAAAAAATTGTTTAATTCGAAAAAAAAATACGAATTTTAATAACGACAATTCTTTAGAAGCTTATAACTTGACGAATAATCATCATTCGAAAAAAATATACATAACAGAAGTATAATTATGCCGAATATGAACAAATTTCAGAACGTCACTTTTTTTTCACTGTCCGCTTCACGTGAAATGTCTCTTATGTTAGTTCATTTAGTTAAAAGCTCCTTCAAATTGCTATTAAATTTTACAAATTCTCCAACATTGACTTTACAATTTACATAAAGACATTGCAAAGTCTATTTCTTTTTTTAATTACCAGTCAAACATTTTAACAACATAATCGCTGGACTGCAAGTTTCGTAACATTTTGATTTCATCAAGATATCCCTGCGCTGTCGCCAAGTTAACGGCAAGGTTCACGCATTTGATGGCTCGTCTGCCCAAATCCTCACAGGCAACGGCTTCGTATACTTCACAACTGCCCCCTTGGCCGATTTTGTGATAAATTTTATATTCTCGTCCCTTCAATTTGATTAGGGATCCGATGACAAATTTTGCTTTGTTGATTTCGTTTTGAGTGTTTATTGGTTTTTTATTGACGACATTAATTGGCGCATTTTGGCAAACATTTTCTTTTTGCTTCTTTATACTGTGGTTATAATCATTGGGAGTTTTTTCGGGTATCGATTGTAACGATGATAATATTTGGTTTGAATTGAACAGAATTTTGCATGGTTTTTGAATTGGTGTTTGGAAACAGTTTTCTCTGACATCATAGGGTGTGGAGGCAATAGGTGGAATCAATTTTTTTGTGGATGTGGAAGACGGATTTTTCAATGCACTTTTCTGTTGTAGCAATGCAATGCTATCATTTGGTGTGAACTTGGGCGGCAATAGTGAACGATCATCCGAAGAAACAGGTGTTTCATTAACGTTTTTATTGACTTGTAGGCTTTTGATTCGTGATGTTACCGATTGCGGCGTTTGGAAGTAGTTTGTGTCGTGGATTGAAATGATTTTGTTATCGTTAATTTGTTGGTCTTTGTCTTCCAAATTCGAATCATGCAAGAGTCCAATTCCAGTATCGCTTTTTTGAGGCGATTCATCAGCTGATTCGACAAAGGAATTATTCAACACATCTTCGGTTGTTGGTGAATCGCATGAAAATGTTGAAATATCTCGTACCGGCTTGAAATCGATTCTAGAAATATATTTTGTACAAAACAACTTATCATTAGCCTATAAGCACCAATGTATACAAACTTAAAATTTAATTTTCGAGCTGAATATCTATTGTATAAATTTTCTTTTGGCTTTCGAATGCTTCGTTCAGAATCAAAACATGGATCATTCATCTTAAAATATTCACAAGCATCAATCATTCATTGAAGAAAACTTCAAAAACTTGAAAAATAAATCACACTATTGTCATAACGGTCAAATTATGAAAACATAGACAAACTTTTGTCAAGGGGAAAAGTGAGGACCGAGAGGAAATAATAACCATTAATTCTAATAGCTTACGACGCGTCAAAAGGCAATGGATCTGAATAGATGTCTGTAGTTATCGCGACGACGGCAATAACCAGCAATAACCAATCAACATTCGAAACGAAGGAAATGGGAGGATATTTTTATTAGCAGTAAATTTCAAAAGTAATTTGAATTTGATTTTTTTTTACAAATATAGAACACTAGCTGATCCCCGCAACTTCGTCTGCGTTACGTAGGTGTAGATTATGTTTTCTTTTCAAATTTGCTATTTGTAGTGGTATCTGAAATTTTTTATTTTTCTTATTTTTTTTACGGAAAACATAATCATACTTAAAACACTATTTTGTCAACTTTAAAAGACACATTTAATCAAGGTATGTAAATTACACAGGTTGCTCCATTAGAAAAAAAAATGACGTCATACGAAGAATTTTGAAATTGATCAGTCTGAAGGGCACTGAAGGGTCTGAAGATATGTACGAATTTCTTCTGGATACGTCACGTAACCACCATGAGGCCACCTGTGTATTTTATAAACCTTGACATTTAATAAACTGTTGCAAAGAATAAAATTGTTCTATGTAATAATCAATTCATTTTCAAAAAATATTTATAAATATCTAAAAAGAGTATGTACAATTGTGTATTCCTACAGTAGGTATACCTACCGAGAACCAAATAATCTATAAATTAATCAGTATCCATACATAAATAAAAATATCGCAAAGTTCAATAAAGTTGGTCTTAATTATGAGTAAAAAAGTTAAAAATTATCAAAATACTCGCGTCAAAATAACAGAAGTTAAGGGTCTAGATTTTTGAATATTAGTAGGAATCCCATCTCACTGTTTCGATTCCCGAATGAATCTTTTTCCAAAAACTATAACACGTATAACACTATTGCAATGTACAACACTACCGCGAAATTGAAATTTGTACAATTGCACGAAACCCAGTTCTTCCATAATCAAGTATAACCATTATATATCTATAAACTTATTATTAAAATATCTGAATTTCAACTATAGAATTAAACCATATTGGATAGTCTAGAGTTCACCATACACGATTTGGCGTATGCCTTTTGCCCTGGAAGAGCATTTTAAATTTCTTTTATCATTATGACTTACCGTAAAAATGTTTTACTGTAAAAATGTGATATATAATTACACGATTTTATGTATGCACGGTTTTAAAAACGTATTTTAAGCTTTATTAATATAATTATTTTTTTTTACTACTACTGTTATTTTTTTCGTTAATATTTATTTATTGAGCAACCCTTAGGACTTATTTTCAAGAATTTTGTAAAAAAACAAAAGGTTATTGTAAGATTCGAACCCAAGTCTTTTATTGTGAGCATAAGATTGATAGATACGTAAGCGAATGCTCTATGAACGTATAATTGCATTAGTTGTTTATTATGTATAAAAACATTTATATTTCAAAAAGGCAATTTTTTGTCCTTTAAATTAAATTACTGTGCTTTTTATTAGTTCAACTAAAAAGGTTAAAACAGATCATTTCTAACTTTTAAATACCTTTCCAATGATATATAACTCGTCTGTGTAAAGTAAAATATTTTATTTCATCCCTTAGTTTTTACGTAAGGGATACATTCCCTTATTATTTTTAAGGAATGATAAGTGGTCTAACGTGTGTGGGTAATTGTGTTGTATCTTAATACCAAGTTTCATTAAATTCGGATGTTCCGTTCTTTACTATAGTGCCGTCTAACCGAGCGGTGACCATGCGAAATTTTTCAAATAAGTTACATTTTTAAACTTGTGATACTTTCGAATGGAATGGTCAAATTGAATAACTCAAAAAGTTATAGAATGGTATTGAAGCAAACTTAAATATGAACTCATTTATTTTGATAAGGATTAACCCCAAAGTATAAATAAAAGAACTTTTACAGCGGTGGCATTTATATATATTTTTTAAAATGAAAAAACACTTATTGTGACATAACTATAATAGTTAGACATATGCTATCGCCCTATTTTTTGTAGATTATGATATGTTCTGCAAAATCGTACTACATTATTTTGTTCTATAACCAATAGTTTTCGCAGCGCACGCGATAAAAGAATGTTTTTTGGTAATTTTTTCAGACTTTGGGTTACATTATTGGAATTTTAGTGTGGATCCTTAACTTTTTTGAAAATTGAATATAGCCTATGTTCACCGGAAATAGTGTAGCTTCCCAACAGTGAAAGAATTTTTGAAATCGGTCAAGTAGTTTCGGAGCCTATTCAAAGCAAACAAACAATCAAATCTTTCCTCTTTATAATAATAGATAGATTATTTGTGTTTATACGAATCACGTAAGTACAATGCAATTATTCCAAATTAACATTTCTTGAGTATTTCATCCAAATTTAACATTCGTTTCATGAAAAAAAATCAATGAATAACAGTTTATAAATTGTACTATTTTTATTTTTAGTTAAAAAAAATATATAAAATGTATGTATTCACCAATAATATTCACAAATATAATATAAAAGATTTTTTTTTTTAAATTTTGTTTCAAATATTCGAGTAAAGAATGAAAATATTTACATCTAACATAATATTTTTTGTAATTATTGATTATATGACGAGAAAATTATTGATTATTTCGTTGCCGTCTAGCGTAATAATGAATTAAATGACCACAAACGCAAGGTTGAATAAAAATGGATGTTACTTCAATTAAACCATATTTGATATTAAATTTGGGTGTCGAAATGTTATTTGTTATTCAACAACGGCTAAGAGCTCAACGAATTAATTGTGAAAAAGCGAACATTGGTATATTGAAAACTTTTCTTTTTCTATAATAGCAAATACTTACTTGATTATTTTACAAAATTTCAGTGATGAATGATATTTGCCAAGCGTTATTTTCATCGCAAATGATTAACAGTATGTTTCAAACCGCAGAGGATGATTTAGAAATGTGTACTCACAAAGGAATGAAATCTTTTCTTGAACATATTGTACACTCGTCAATAATGCAGCTCGACCGATACAGTATGGACCGCTTATTTGATTTAATTACTATGATTTTTAAATGGCAAATAACAATGAGTGGAAATATTGTTGCAATCACAAAGAAGCATATACAGGAAGCCAAGACTTTATTTGAAACGGAACATTTGTTGAATTTAGTTGAAAACGCAGAAAACACGTTGGAAAACAACTTGCAAACGTTGAATGCTAATAATATAGCGTTAATCAAACAAAAACTTTTCAATTGGTTAGACATATTCAAAATCCGTGTATCAATTCTATTAAAACTAGGCTTGCAAAACCAAGACGGTAGTTTTATCGTCAACGAGTATCGAAACTCGAAAAATGATGACCAAATTATCAATGCACTTTTAACAAACATCGGATCAAATATTTACACTCTAACACAAGACTCAAAAGGATTAGAACTATCATACGAAAAGAAAGAAATCGGCTCGTTAGTCACACAAATTCAATCAAGCACCAAGCTTGAAGAAAATTACATCAACTTAAAATTATCCTCTTTGTACAGTAATTTAGAAAGTCAAAGCGTCGATGACTCTGAATCTAATACAAAAAACACCTCGCCTAATGCATCTTTTAGTTATCTAGATCTCAAATGTGCACCTAGAAACGATTCACTTGCGCAAATTTTTCAAGATATGTCATTTGATAAAAATAATCTTTAAGTCATTTACGACTTTACTAAAATGATAATTTTGAGGATATAACAAGAAATTGAATGTCATCATATTGCTTATAACATTTATTATAAAAGCACATTGCAGAATATTATTGTTATAAAAGAAATGCATACATTTTTTAAATTTATTAATACATAAATAAATATAATATATTTTTGTAAAATTCAAGGCAACAAGACACTTACACTATAGAGAAATATTATCTTTCATTTTTTGTAACTTTAACTTTGAAAAATGTGATTTTAGCACAATATAATAAGTATTACGGAGCAAAAACTGTATATGACTAAAATATTTTTGTAAATGTGATGTGGTAGAAGAACTTTGTTGGAAAATGTCTGTTGAAAGCTAATAAATTTATTATTATTATGAAACTAGAAAGTTAATTATTTAAATCCCACATCCATAATATTATAATTGTTAATTTTGAAATAGCGTGCGAGTAAATTCAATATAATCAAGAGCTCCCGCAATAGGTCGTTCTGTCTTCGGTTCTATAAATGGTTTCATACGAGCCACACAATAATCGGCCATTTCTTTTGTAAGATTCTGAAAGAAAAGAAAACAAAACATTGAATTATTCTACTGCAATCTTTAGTCGTAAAAACTAAAATCAATACCGCATAGAGCTCTTCTTTTGTAACATAAGGCCGATCACTTGCTGTAATAGCTCGGAATGCATTTTCGATTTCTTCGGAGCTTTGGACATTTTCAGTTTCCTTACTGATCATAAAGGCCATGTATTCTTGTAGCGACACATAACCATCTCGATTTGGATCTACTACATCTAAAAAAAATAATACTAATTAATGATTTTGTTTTTTAAAAAGTTTGGTACAATTTAAAATACCACAAAAACAAGCTATACTACTGTAAACTTAAACGGTAGCATATATAAATTTGTATATCTGTATGAATAAGTATAGTAATTTAAAAAAAATACCTAATATTGCTTCGAATTCTGGGTCAGGCTGACCTTCCTCGACCATAGGTAAGTCATAGCCAAGAGCTCGAAGACATGATTTGAATTCTTGTTGATTTAATTTGCCCGATTTATCTTTATCGAAATGCTTAAACATCATTGAAAATTCTTTCAATGCGTCTTCACTCACGCCAGATTGATTACGAGCTTGAATTTGCTGTTCCAAATTATGTTGCATTCGCATCGCCAGTTGATCAAGTTGATCCCATTGTTGGGCCAGTCCTACCGTTGAATGTTCTGTGTAACGATTATCCAAAATCAAATGTTCCTCCAACGTGCCACCAAGGTCTTCAATCTTTTTCAAATCGGATCGACGAGCCCGCACTTCTGTTGCCTTGCGTTTAGTTGCCTCTAATTGTTGCTCAAGTGATCCCGATCCTTCCATCATAGATGTTCTGATAAAAAATATCACAATTAAAAGTCAAAATTAGAAATTGCAAAAGCACATTAATTGTATTATATTCAAATCAATGCAAACATTAGAAATAATTAATAACAAGAACATGACTTATATGCAATCAAAATTGTTATATAAATGCTTGTATTCGATCAGGTATGCAAAATATTACGAAAAGAAAAAATATTCTCTTTATTAAATGTACTTAAATAAAACTATAAAACGCAAATTTGTATTTTTAGTTGCAAGTGAGTAGTTGGAAAAAAATCGCTGGTAAATTTTTATTTACCTAATTTTAAAAGTTTTTATGCAAAAGAATAATACTTAAATTTAGAAGAGTTTATGATGTGAAATGTTTTAGTTGATATAAAAAAATGCAAGTTCGTAGAAATTACAAAATTAATTAAAACACACGTTGACGAGCTTATTAAATTGTGAATGGTTAGTTATTCAATAAACATAAATTAAACCAAAAAATCTTAAGAAAAAAAAAATATTCACCCATCCCAGCCAAGAATTCGATATCTGTAATGTATTTGCGACAAAATAAAACTTTATAACTAATTTAATAAGAAAAATAATTACCGAGTTTCTGTCAACCATTGATGGAAAGCATTGGAATATTTTGCAAACTCTTTACGAAGCTTATCATTTTCTTCTTGTCGTTGTGCTTCTTGAGCCAACTCCAAATCGCGTCCATCTATGATTTTTTGCAGATTGCACCAAGTGTCCTTCAAAGCCTTCATGGTAAACCACGTGTATGGGTTGGGACCAACGTTGAACGATTTAATTTGTTGATCTAATGCAGCCAATGCTTCGAAATCGGCTTGAGCGGACGACAATGAAGCTTGGAATTGGGCATGGGCGTCGCGCAATGCTCGTATTTCCTCAATCGAATTGCAACGCACCGGATCGGTAAGATCCTCTTCAGCATTTTCGAACCACGAATTGAAGGCGGAAGCTTTTTTAGCGAACGTTAGATATAATTCTTCAATCTGACGGAATTGCTCTTGCATGCGAAGTAAACGTTGTTTACGTGCATCGGAGTCGGCTAAAAGTTTTTGCCAACGAGCAATAACATCGGCGTGGCGTTTCAAAATCGCTGGTGTTTGATTGTGATTTGCCGCGATGAGTTGATCTTTCAAATGTGTTATATTTTGAATTCCCTCATGTTCAAACGCATGGAGACCTATGAAGATTTATATATGTCAACAAATTGCAAATAATTTATGTACTTTCTATAAACATACCAGCATCAAATGTTTCCTGCTTAGTCAAAAGTGTTTGCACAGTTGAAAGATCACGTCCAAATTCTTCGGACCGAACATGAGTCTCCTTATCGGCAATCCAAGATTCAACCACATCTGCTTTCCACATGAATTGCAAATAAGCAGAATTATCCATCAAACGTGACTTACGACGAGCAGCTAAAGAGTTCAAATTATCCAATTTATTCTGAAAACAAGAATAACGAATATTATTATTTATAAAACGAAAACCTAGAAAGTGTATAAATTTAAAGATATACAAGTAACCGTCTAAACAACGCTTACTACTACCTACTTTAGTTTGATTATTTTTCTATCGTCTCAATAAAAATCACTTGAAAACGATAATGTCATTTACCTGTAATTGTTGACAACGTTGAGAAATGCTATCAGAATGATGATTTCCTTCCGAAACTAATTTCTGTCCAGCATCACAAATATCAGTGCAACGACCGCGATGTACAGCAAAGTCAGTTTCAAAGGCATCGTGCTTCTTTAACAAACCTTGAACGGCAGCCATTGTATCGCCATAATCTTCCACAGACAACAATTGTTGCTTCTCACTAAAAACAACCATATCATATTAATGTGAAAAATTAACTTTAAATATTTACATACCTAATCCAAGCTTCTTCCTCTTCCACTTTGGCTAAAAATTGTTGGTAAGTTAATGATTCGTCCAACTTTTGTCCACGAGTCGCGGCTAATTGTTTCAATTCGGCCCAAGCCAAATTGAGAGCTTTGAGACGTTGCTCAATTTCAGGCACACCCAAATTAGACACATCCATCAATTTTTCACCGGCTTCTTGTACAGATTGGATAGCTGGTTCGTGTGAACCTAACTCTGTTTCTAAACGTTTATGTTTCTTTTTAAGATTTTGAACTCCAGTTAAATCGCGACCATAATCATCGGAACCAACAAGTAGTTTCTTTTCTCTAAAATTTAAAATGTAATTGATTTTACAATTCAAAAACCCTTGCTCCTTGTCTAAAAATGATCAAAGTCGATTTTTTACTTGGAATGGTATATTTCAATGGTATAATTTTTTTTCAAATAACTTATCTTCTGTTTAATAACCATTGATTATATAACGAATAAAAAATCAACTGTGACCAAACCGACTTTTCGTGTCGTTTTTTTATAAGAAAATGTATTACTTGATCCAGGATTCTTCATCTGCAATATCGCGGAAGAATTGATGAAGAGTATTAGCTTCGTTAAGACGAGCCTGGCGATGTGCTGCCAAGTTGCGAATTCGTTCGTAACGTTCGTTAATCGATTGACGTTTTTCTTGAATGCTGGCTGTATCAAATTGACCACTTTCGATAAGAGAATCGGCTTGGCCATTCATATCCTCAATTCTATCTTCATGAGCTTGAATATCGGCTTCGACCAGTTGATGTTTTTTCATTAAATTTTGAACGGAAGCCAAATCTTTGCCGGCGTCTTCGCTAGTCAACAGACTTTCAACTTCACCTAACCAAAAGTCTAAGTCCTTTACCGCGGCAATATATGTGCGCTGTTTGTTGGCTTCTTTCAATTTCAATGATTTCTCAGTGGTTTTCTGAGTGAGAAATTCCCATTGGTCAGCAATGGAGGCTAGGCGTCGTTGAACAGCATCTTCTGAGCCAGCACACTGATGTTTATCTATCAAATTACCGCCCATTGCTAAAACTGATT
This sequence comes from Sisyra terminalis, assembly GCA_958496175.1. Classification (NCBI taxonomy): domain Eukaryota; kingdom Metazoa; phylum Arthropoda; class Insecta; order Neuroptera; family Sisyridae; genus Sisyra; species Sisyra terminalis. The sequence continues at coordinate 12,194,136 of OY292274.1, forward strand.
GAATTCTATCAGCATTAGCAGCCAGTTCGGCTTCAAAAGCTTGGTGCTTTTGATGTTTAGATTGAATATTGGCTGGGTCTTTGTAACTTTCTTCTGTAGCCAATTGCAATTTCTCGGCAATCCAGTTTTCCATTTCGTCGGCATCACGTGAAAATTGTTGCAATGTTTGTGACTCTCCTAACTTTGATCGTTTGTCAATCAAAGCGTCCTTTAAGTGACGCCAACGGTCCAATACTTGCTGCCGCTTATCATCGATTGGCTTAGCTGCATAATGATCGGCTGCAATTAATTGATCGGCTAAAGTTTGTAATGCAGCAATTTTTTCTTCGTGAGCATTTATGGCTTTGTCAAAGTCTTCGTGTTTTTTGATTAAGGCTTCAACATTATCACCTTTGGAGTCCACTTCTTCGGAAGCCAAGAATGCCTCACGAGCAGACATCCAATTTTCAGCTTGTTCACAATCACGATAGAACAGTTGCAGTTCTAAATTTTGATCGAGTTGCATTCGACGTGCAATCCAAGCTCTAAAAATTAAAGTTAATAATTCCATGACAAAAATAGAACATAATATTGTAGTTAAACCAAAGATTTACACTCACTTTTCTAGCTCTTGTCGAGATTCAGTCATGGATTTCAATTTTTCCTGAATTTCAATGCTGGCATAATGGCCAGAGTGCAACAATTGACCGCCGAACAACTCGAAAGCTTGGAATGTTCCAGCACGAGCATCGATTTCAGTACGATGTTCCTATGTAAGAGATACTTTAATAAGAAATTGATTCACAATGTAATACACATGCAATTTAAAAAAAAAAAACGTTTTACGAAAATGCTTCTAGCCCATATCACTATTGGGGCATTTCACGTGAAGCGGACAAAAAAATGATGTTCTGAAATTTGTTCATATTTGGCATAATTGTACTTCTAGTTAGTATGAATGTGGATACAAAATATTTTTTTCGAATGACGATTATTTGCCAAGTTATACGCTCCTAAAGAATTGTCGTTTTTGAAATTCTTTTTCGTCTAAGTTTTTTTTTTAAAAATATTAAATATGGCGGTTAAAATAGAAAGTTAACTGTTCTTTCAAAATAAAAAATAAAACTGGACATTTTAATATACAAAACCGGAAGTAAACTTTTCAAATTATAATTTTACTATTGATTTTTTATTTTTTTATTTCAAAATATAGCGTAAAGTACACTTATGATACACTAGAAGTTTCATAATGGGATCTGCAATAGTTTAGGAGATAGAGGAATTAAAGTACATATGTGTCGTACTGAGGGTCGTACCCTAGCTTCTTTAGGTTCACTGGTTTACGCGATATAACACTAAAAAGCTGCAATAATTATATTTACTATCCTACTTAAGCGAATTTAAAGCTCTAATTATGTTGTGTGGTAATTATTATTCAAATTAAAATAGTACTTATTGAAAAAAATTTGAGTAGGAAACAGTAGTTTAAAATAAATTTCGTGATAAGAAACATAAAATCGTCTGCTAGGCAAAGAGGTTGTAGTACTTGAGTGAACATACTCCATAAACCCTATGTTAAACTTAAATTTCCATTTTCCCTCAATTTTCCAAGTGATCGTACCCCTTCCACAGCATATTTTTACAAATATATTCTCTCCTCTCTTCGTTAAAACAATTAGAACAATTTTGTACGAATATGTTGTGGAAGGGGTACGATCACTTGGAAAATTGAGGGGAAATGAAAGTTTAAGTTTAACATGGGGTTTATGGAGCACGTTCACTCTAGTCATTCAACCTCATTAGGTAGCAAACGATTTTATTACTTATCACGAAATTTATTTTAAACTATTGCTTCCTAATAATATTTTTTTCAATAAGTACTATTTTAATTTGAATAATAATTACCCCACAACATTCTTCGAGCATTAAATAAGCTTAAATAGGATAGTAAATATAAATATTGCAGCGTTTTAGTGTTATATCGTGTAAACCAGTTGACCTTCAGTACGACATGTGTACTTTAATGCATCTATCTCTTAAACTATTGCAGATCCCACTTTGAAACTTCTGGTGTATCATAAGTGTACTTTCGGCTATATTTTGAAATAAAAAAATAAAAAACCAAAATGGTCGAAGTTACTAAAATTCTAATTTGAAAAGTTTACTTCCGGTTTTGAATATTAAAAAAAAATGTCCAGTTTTATTTTTTATTTAGAAAGAACAGTTAATTTTCTATTTAAATCGTCATATTTAATATTTCAAAAAAAATTTTTTTTAATTCCAAATTTTTTTTTTCAAAAAATACGAATTTCAAAAACGACAATTCTTTAGAAGTGTATAACTTGGGAAACACTCATCATTCGAAAAAAATATTTTGTATCCACATTCATACTTACTAGAAGTACAATTATGCCAAATATGAATACATTTCTGAACATCACTTTTTTTTCGGTGTCCGCTTCACGTGAAATGCTCCTTCAGTGAAAGAAAGACAATAATAATGTTATGTGTTGCATGAAAAAACGAATTATTAACGTACGCGATAGAAGAAGATACGATAAACTTTTTAAACACAATATAATATTAATTCATTATAATTATATACTTTTTCGTTTATTTTAGCTTATTAGCTTTAGCTTTATTTATTTTAGTTCAAAATTTTCCTCAATTTTCTTTTTAACTTTCAATAATTTATACGCTATACGTTTGTTAGTAAAATTAGTTGGTATTGAAAAAAAAAAAACATAAAAATATTAAGTTCAGTTAACATGTTCAAACGTTATTTCACACAATCGTGCAAAATACCTGCGGAACAATTCCGTAATGAGCATCAATTTCAGATCTTTGATTCTATAATAATTGAAATGATTAATGTTTGACAAAAAAAGAAAGAAAGGATTTGGGATCTTTCATGAGTTCGTAGTGTTTCACAATAGAGTTAATTTTCTCACCTGATGTCTCTCCAATAGAGCTTCAGCTCCGGTTACATCGTTAGCCAACTCTTCACTGCTCACTAGAGTCATCATTGAGTTAATCCACGCCATTAAATCGCGATAATCACTAAGAAATCGTTGCAAGTCGTACGAATCGAGTAGACGTTCCTTTCGCGCCTTTGCCTTGGCAGTTAATTGAGTCCACTCTTCATTGATTTCCTTCTGTTTTGCATAAGTTTGTTCAGCACTATCGGGATGCGTTTGCATCAAACGATTCGCTGTGTCGTCCAACTGGTGGATCTTATCTCCCAACGCAGCTAAATCCCGCTCCAAACCTTCATGTTTGCGTTGCAATGCTTGCACACTACGCAAATCTTTTCCCAAATCGTCATTGTTGAGCGCTTCATCTTTTTCTTGAATCCAGTCTTTGGTTTCGTCAACATCGCGATGGAAACGTTGCACTTCGTGTGCGGAACCCAGTTGGGTTGCACGTTCCGCGCTTAATTGTTGCAATGACGTCCACTTTTGATTCAAATCCTCAATTTGAGTTTGAATTTTCAATGCAGCTTCGGTTTGGCCGAGAGACACCAATTGCATGGCAATTTCATTCATTTCGGCCAAGCGTACTTCATTGGCCTTCAGATCAGCTTGGAAGTCGTCAAACTTTTTCTGCATCACTTCAACTTGTTCTAAATCTTCACCGACGTCTTGTACTTGTGCATGATTTTCCTAAAATTATTATTGTTATAAAAAAAAAACGGTTTAAAACTTGTGAATTTTTTTTTATTATTTACTTTATCTTTAATCCAAGTAGCTAATTCGGCTGCTTCACGAACAAGCACATATGCTTTAACTGTTTCATTGAGACGATGTTGCCGATCTTTCGCCAAAGTCAATAGACGTTCATAAGCTCCTTGAATCTGAGCTTGACGAGTCGCAATACTACTTCCATCGGCTAAACTTTGTTGAGACGCCGACAGTCCAGCTTCCAATTTTTTCACATATGCAGCAGGAACAAATCCTTGACGATCGTTAACTTCCACTTTCCACCAATCCTAAACATTTGATATATTATTTAAAATAAAAACGTAGATCATTTTTTCTACACAAATTTACGTAATGATGCTTGAGCGTTTTCACTATTTTATCAAACACAATATACATAGACAGGGCGATAAAAATAAACATTTTATTATTTTTTTTTCTCAAAAATAAACGGCCGAAATATTCGAAAGAGAAATTGGTAATAAATATGAAAATGACTGATAAGAAATCACGTGCTTTTTTTAATATCACATAAAAGTGGATTATTTGTTCAAATAATTTACATAATGAAAAACTCACTTTATTATTTGAGTTCAACAGTGTGAGAACATCGCCTTTTTTCATTGAAACTTCGCGAGGTGATTTTTCGGTGTAATCGTATAATGCCACAACACATTCTTTTCCAGTTACATCGACGACGGGCGTTTCTTGTTGCTGTAAAAAGTAAAAATAATTGTTAGTGTACCAAATAATAAATCGATTTTTCATTGAAAATTAACCCTTGCCACTCCAGAGCATTTTTCATATGAAATTTTAGCAAATATATTAGAAAAAATTAAAAGAAAAATTTCTAGTGAAATAATGAATAAAGAGTTTTAATTAAGTATAAGAATTATATATTTATTGTCATATAAATTTGTTAATCGGAGTTTAAATATTCTCTATGTAGCCATAACGGCGCCAACGGAGTTGTAAGGGTTAAATCTAAATAAAGTCCTTAACTTTTGATGATCATTAACTAACTTGAGACTATATATTGATACTATGTTTGAATGATTTTTTTTTCTTTTGTAACCGACAACTAGAGAAACTTTTACATTTTCTTTATTCTATAGTTTCTATATGGTAAAAGATAAATACTTATAAGTTAATATAAAAAAAAAATCTTACACGGCAGGCTTGTGCTTGTTCACGAAGACCTTGAATTGTATTTCCAAACGCTTCCAAGTCACTGACAAGAGCTTCTTGTTTTTTCAGAAGAGCCTCGGATGAATCTTCATCTTTTCCATAATCAGTATTGTTTACAATCGGTTCTTTCTCTTTCATCCATGACTCAGCCTCATTAGCATCAGCAAAGTATTGATGTGCTTGCAATGAATCGTCCAAATCTTGTTTACGCTATAATAAAATTATTAATAATAAAACATCTAAAATCTCAACAAGATTATAAAATTTAAGAAAATCAAACTTTGAATGTTTTTACCAAAAATATTTTGAAACTAGCAACTACTTTTCAAGATAGGCAACTCTTGTCGTTAGTAGATCGAAATAAGAAAGACATAATAATATTAATATGGAACATGTAGCATAAGATATGATTTTAAAAGAATTTTTTTTAAAAGAAAATTAATGTACCGTGCTGTAGTACATATTTGACAAATAGGACAATTTCTATTGGAAAGTATTATAAACATCCAAAGTTTGCAATTGTATTTGCATTTATACCTGAGCTGCTTTGTCTTTTAACTGATTCCAATGGGACAGAAGATTTGAAATGCGATTTTTGATTTCTTCAGTCGCAAAATGTTGATCGTCAATCATTTGATTTCCTGCTTGTACGACGGCTTGGGTACGGGCGTCATGATTATGAATCTCTGCCAAAACAGCGCTGTGTTTTTTCATCAAGTTTTGCACACCAATTAAATCTCGGCCACGATTTGTGCTGGCAGCGACTGGCTCTTTTTCGCGAATCCAAGCCTCTTCGTCTTCAATGTCTCTGAACAATTGTTGTACTTGCAACGAGTCAAGTAAGCGTTGTTTGCGAATAGCCATTGGCTTTTGTAAAGCAGTGTAACGATTTTCTAATGCATTCTGTTTAGCAGCAATGGAATCGGCATCAAAATGACCTAACTCTACAAATTGGTGGGCGCTCGATTTTATTCCATCAATACGATCAGCGTGAGAAACAACGTCTGTTTCTAGTAGGGCATGTTTCTTTTGTAAATTTTGCACGGATGTTAAATCTTTACCATAATCCTCTGACATTAGTTGGCCTTCAACTTCTGATAACCACAGTTCAACGTCTTCAATTGTACGGTTAAATTGTTGTTGTTGACTAGCCTCCTGCAGTTTGCTACCTTTCTTTGTGGTGGCCTCTTCGAGGGTTTTCCACAAAGTAACAAGTTCATCTTTACGTGAAAGAATACGATCAGCTGCATAGTGTTGGGCTTCAATTAACTCATTGCTCGTTGATGTAATATCTTCGATTCGTGTCTTATTGGCCTTCAATTCTTGCTCAAAGTTTTGATGTTTTTGGACTTTTCCGTTCAAATTGGTGGGGTCCAGGTAGCTGTCATCATTGGCGAACTTTAGTTTTTCATTAATCCAACCTTTAGTTTCATCACAATCGCGTTCAAATTGTTGTAAACGATAAGAATCGTCAAGAATAGCTCGACGCAATTGAGATCGCTCTTTCAGAGCTGAACGGCGCTCCAATAACATGGCTCGTCTTTGTGCCACATCGTCAGCAGCGTAATGTTGTCCTTCAATCAATTTAGTTGCAAATTCGTCTAAGACAGTGATTTTCTCCTCCTGGGCAGCTAAACTTTTCTCAAAGTCCTCGTGTTTCTTAATGAGCGCTTCCACAGAATCTAACGAATCTCCCAAATCTTCATTGGCAAGGAATGCCTCTTGTTTGGCCATCCAAGTGTCAGCCTGTTCGGTGTCACGATAAAACAACTGCAAGTCCATGCATTGTTCGTAAAGGATTTTACGCTCCTCCCAAACTGTCAGCAATGTCGCTTTTTCTGAGTTCAATGTTCCCAGTTTATCATTGACTTGATCTGCTGCTGAATGTCCACGCTCCACCAACTGTTTACCAGCTTTTGTTGTCGCTATAAAACTATCTTCGCGAGCGTCAATTTCTCCACGATGCTCAGCGTGGCGCTCCAATAAAGCCTCCGCTCCGGCAACATCTTTGGCAAGTTCATCAGCCAAAATAATGTTTTTCATATCGTTAATCCAGGAGACTAGATCACGAAAATCAGCCAAAAAGCGATGTAAGAAATACGATTCATCGAGCTTTTGTCGACGCTCTTTGGCCTTGGCAGTGAGCTGCTCCCAATACGACGATATTTCTTCACGCTTATTTTGAATCTGATCGCTATGATCGCCATGAATTCCACACAGACGGTCAGCTTCAGCACCCAACGTAGCAACTTTGTCTTCAAGCGCCGCTAAATCTCGTTCTACGCCTTCATGTTTACGTTGCAAAGTCTGCACGCTGGCCAAATCTCGACCATAATCATCCGAAGACAAAACTACATCTTTTTCTGAAATCCAAGCAACAGTTTCATCTGCATCGCGATTAAAACGCTGAATTTCATGAGCTCCAAATAATTTTTCTTGTCGCATCGTCGCCATTTGCTTCAGCCGCAACCAAGCCTCATTTAACTCCTGAAATAATGTTCAAAAGTAAGGAAGAGTACTTTATTGATTTGTACACCAAGAGTGACTTACGGTTTTACGTGAAATGATCGCTTCTTTTTCAGGATGTCCTTCAAGTAATAATTTTTCAGCGAGATCGTTAACCTCGGTGACACGATACTCCTGCGAGGCCATATCTTTCTGAAATTCATCAAATTTACGTTGAAGAACTTCTACGTGTTCTAAATCATGACCAAACTCCTCAGTTGTGACAAAAGTTTCCTGAAAACAGAAATAAATTGTAAAACGATGAGACTCTTTGTGAACATGTAAACGTATGCCTACTTTATCGTTAATCCAAAACATGACCTCATCACAATGACGAATAAACTGAACAAGGACCAAGGCTTGTTGTAATTTCATTCCTTTTTCAGCTAATTTTGATAGTAATAACTCCCATAGTCGGTGTAACTCCTCTGTTTTAGATGAAAAGAAAAAAATGGATAACAGTATTAGTAATAATTATTTTTATATTTAAGTAAAGGTTCATTAAATAAATATATAAAATTTGATATTGAGTTCATAATGGCTATATGTTCTTAGATGTATTGTACATTTAAAGAATTCTTTAGAAATACGTCACTGGAAAAAAGTTGTCAGTTTAAGTTTACACTTTCTGAACCTATAATCAAGTTAAATGAAAAGAAATTTTCACATTCTATGTTTCATTCTTATGAACTTATGTCATAGGGATCAGTCCAATTCAGTCGGTCCAGCACTGATCGCTTGATAATTTTTTTTAAATCTGATTTTTTGTTTGCTGTCACCCTAAGATGTTGGAAGTATAAAATCATCATTATTTTAATTTTATTGTTTTTAGTTTTCCGGTGGTGGCCATATTAGTTTTACTAGGCGCAGACATTTTCGCACTTTTAAGGGTTAGCGGAAACTTGATTATCTCAGTCCCTATTTGTCCAATCAACATGAAACTAAAACGAGTGTGTCCATAAAAACATAAGCTATAAGGTTGTAATAAGACGTTTTCACCTAATTGTAATACTAAGGGGTGAAATTTCAACCTAAATTCTTAGCTCTCGTTTGTAAAAACTCCCATTTTCACGGAAAGATTGTGAGGGAAGGGAAAGAGTCTACACGTTGAAACTTTTTTTACAAACAATTAGATACTAGTTGTATTCAAAAACAAAATTTGAAGTTTGAGACTTTAAACCTCTTTTAAAAAAAATAACAAAATTTGGAAATTTTCAAAATTTGCAATTTTCTGAGCTCAATATCTCTGGTGGGGGACCAGATAAAAATCTGAAATATCACCCCATTATAGTACTGTATAATAGTGTTATGCACCGAAAATTTGGAGTTTGAGATTTGACTAGGAGCAGAGATATAGGAAGCACAAAATGTCAAAATAATGCACACTTCAGTGAGTGAATATAATGTATTTAGCCATTTAATATGTGACATACATTTGCCAAAAAGGGCATTTTACACAAGTTAAGAATGTTCTTCACAGGTACCCAGGTTTTGTCAGCTCTTGAAATTTTGAAAGTGGTTCGTGATCCAGCGGGCTCATAAAAGTGAACTTTCAGGTCATTATTTTCAATACGAAACTCCCTCAATAACTCCAATTGCTCTTCATATATGCAGGCAACTGTCTTTTTTCTGGAAGGACAATGTGACAGCTTTTGGCACTCAAAGTTCTCAGAAATTGAAGTTAGGTAGCACCTTATGATCATTTATGGGAATATATTTGTGGTATGACCGAGTTTTAGGGACAGGTAAACAGTTCTCAAATCGTTTTCCCAATTCAACTCCGTGTTTGACCACATCCTCACTTTTAACATAGACATATTTAATGCCAGAAAGGTGTTTATTGCAAAATTCAAACATGTCCTCTGGGCATAAAATTTGATTTAGACTGCTAGATCTCCCTAAGTTTTACCCCACACACACACAATCAAAATGTTCAATTGCACTACATAGTATTATACTAGTATCTAGTATTATCAAAGTATTATACTTGAAATTATGTTTTGTAAATATTATCTAAAATACATTGATTTAATAATAGTATACTATTTTATTTTATATATGTATATGCTGATGGGTATATTGCCCACTGAAGTATGTGTTTTTGACATTTTGTGCTTCCTATATCTCTGCTCCTAGTCAAATCTCAAACTCCAAATTTTCGGTGCATAACACTATTATACAGTACTATAATGGGGTGATATTTCAGATTTTTATCTGGTCCCCCACCAGAGATATTGAGCTCAGAAAATTGCAAATTTTGAAAATTTCCAAATTTTGTTATTTTTTTTTTCTTAAAAAAGGTTTAAAGCCTCAAACTTCAAATTTTGTTTTTGAATACAACTAAAGTTTCAACGTGTAGACTCTTACCCTTCCTTCACAATCTTTCCGTGAAAATGGGAGTTTTTACAAACGAGAGGTAAGAATTTAGGCTGAAATTTCACCCTTAGTATAACAATTACATATTATTATAACAATTAGGTGAAAACGTCTTATTACAACCTTATAGCTTATGTTTTTATGGACACACTCGTTTTAGTTTCATGTTGATTGGACAAATAGGGACTGAGATAATCAAGTTTCCGCTAACCCTTAAAAGTGCGAAAATGTCTGCGCCTAGTAAAACTAATATGGCCGCCACACGAAAACTAAAAACAATAAAATTAAAACAATGATGATTTTATTCTACCAACATCTTAGGGTGATAGCACACATAAAATTAAATTTTTGTAAAATGGTCGAGCAACCATTTCATTTATTTTTGGACCACTTCATTTGGACTGACCCATAGAGTTTTGAAAAAATAAAACTGTGGATAATTGTGAAATTAGAGAACTACTTTACATGAGAAATTACAAACTCAATATCAATTCATTGGAAAATTTTCCAAAGCGTTTTTCAAATATACCTAAACGTCGACGAATTGTATCAGACGCGAAATGAGAGTTGTTAATCATTTCTTGGCCGGTGTTATCGAGAACAACGATCGCATTACTATGGGCCGCGACTTCGGCTTCAAAAGCTTGATGTTTTTGAATTTTTGCCTAGAAATACAGTGCAAATTAAAATAAACCATAAGTATACTAAGTATCGTTTGCAAAAATTTAACTCACTTGTAAATTTGTTGGATCTTTGTAGCTCTCGTCGGACGCCGCTTGCAACTTTTCGTGGATCCAACCTTCTAGTTCGTCAGCATCGCGCTTGAAATACTGAAAACGTCTGGAGTCTTCAAGCTTCTCTCGTTTTGCACGAGCATCTGCCTTAAAATTCCCATATCGATTCAAAACTTGTTCACGCCGTTCCTGAATGTCCTCGGCCGTTTCCAGGATACGAACTTCTTTTGGAGTTATTTGCTCCATGATGATGTGTTACCTCAACACCGATCTGTCTTCGTATCTACAATTAAATATTTTTATTTTTTTAATGAAAACTAAACAAAGTTATTCAATAAACCAACAGATAAAAATGTCTACCGGTCACATAGTAGTCACCTAATTCGTTACAGCACTAATGGACTTCTCTAATAATTATATAGCTCTAATTGATTTTAATGGGGTCAATTGAAAGTAATCAATTTATACGAAACGTACGTGGAATGTTAAAACAAAAAAGAAATTTTAATACAATTTGGGTGTGTAAACTGAAGAAAGTGTTTCGTGTTATAAATTCAATATATTTCATAACCGCACAGCTTAAATTGATGAATCTAGAAGTACCAAGTTTTACATTACAATATCTAATATAATTCGGCATAAAAATTCCGTCTTCAAATGAATTAAATAGAAAAATTATTAACTATATATTCGAGATAATGTTAAAAAAAAGCCTCACCTTTATTATTTGTATTCACATTTAATGTTATCTTTGAGAATACTGTATAAGATTTTATAGAGAATGATTCACATTTGATTATATTTAATCATTTTAAATAAATTTATACGTACCGAAATGCCGCAACCTTTAGTGATACATATATATATATATATATATATATATTATTGAACTATATAAAATACTGACCGAAATTAATAGTTAACTATGTATTTACAACAACAATAATGGATTAAAATCAATAATTTACTTCCTTTTAATTGGCCACGACAGATAAATGTTTTGTTTTAATTGTTAAACCTAAGAGGAAGTCAAAGATAATATATAAGAACTATGAGTTATTTTTCCGCTTTGAACTATTCCGGCGACTTTTAAATTACTTAATATTTGGTATAAGTTAATCGATAATTATTTAGGTATATGAACGAAAACTAGCATTGAGATGACGCGAACGGGCGTGGTTTACACTAATCCATAATATAATATTTGATAATATCTATGCATGTAACTTTTGCAATAAATAAATAATTAGGTCATTAATTACCTTTGATTGTGCCGCTTTATGTTCTAGATGAAATACAATTTTTTAATTTATTGAAAATAATTTTTTAAAATACTCTTATTTTCTAAAAAAAATATTTACGTCACCAACACCATCACCGATTCAAGGCGCATGTGTTACTAAATTCCAAAGAACTGACAATATGTGAAGAGGTGGAAAGAGGACTGACCATAGAAATATCGTACTAGAACCACAAGGTTTATAAATTACACAGGTTGCCGCATTAGAAAAAAACAATGACGTCATACGAAGAATTTTGAAATTTGAATCAGTCTGAAGATATGTACGAATTTCTTCTGGATACGTCACGTAACGCATGAGACCATCTGTGTATTTTATAAACCTTGCTAGAACCATAGAGCTTGTCAAAAATAAAATATTTTTTTAATAGCAAATGATCATGAAATATTACAATTCCTCAGATTACTACGGGTTTATCGTAGAAATTTAGTATCAGACTGCATCACACTGCATAAATCACAAAATTTCAATGGCTTTTATCGCTTTCATAGTCCTACCTGGTACCACCAAATATGTGTCTCTTTTCAACGTTCTTTTGGTAAATTCTAAGCTTTATGGTTCTATTCGTTGTATTCTTTTCATAGTTATCCCCAAATGCTGAAGTGAACCAAGTTTATAGTGGGGGAATAATGGAGAAATGGAATTTTTGATTTCCATATTTAACATGTAAATTACATCGATTAGATCATTGAGAACTTAAATCATAACTAAAAATACACATTAGAATGTCGGCGGTACATATCTTCTTCACTTCCCTATTGTATAAAAATGAATTGAGACGAGTCTCGCAAAAACTTGACGACGGCTGGACCGTTTTGGCTCATTTTGGTGTTAAAATATATATAGAAGACACAAGAAGGTTTTAAAGGAGAGAACAAGGAAGAAGTTGTAAAGAGAGTAGTAAAAACCATAAAAACACAAAAAAAAAATCCCATATAAACTTTTAATATCTGTCAAATAGAGCAGAGTAGGCGCTGAGACCAATAAATATTGTATTTGACAACAATCAAAGCACTTGCACTGCAATAAAAGGGTCTAGCAGGATCCACATGGATCCACGCATAGTATTCCAGTTGTAATAAATTAATTTATTACAACTGGAATACTATGCGTCTACAATTAATTCTGGGTACATATTGACGGCATCTGAATTACTTGGTTTTCTTCGTTTAGCTTAGGATATTATTCCCTGGCTCAAGTGGGCGAATAAATGTACTATCAAAAAATATTTTAAAACAATGTGTAAAATAAGCACCTAATATCATTCGGGTAGAAGTAAAATCAAGACATATGTATAAATAGCAAAGACAGTTGTATATACAATGAACCATTGGTGCATTCGTCAGTTTGAAGCCCTTCTTTAACAACCCAAAGGTCTCTCAGTCCACCAAGAAACGAGCCTTCAACGCCATCATCAGAAGCATTTGTACGTATGGTATTCCTATCTGGGGCTCCGCCACCCCTAATAAGATCCAAAAACTTAATGGCACATACATGCGCCTACTCCGTTCCGCCTTAAACTTTCCATGGTTTGTTCGTAATAAACAAATCCTCTAGGAAACCAATCTTCATATTATCCCCGAAGCAGCCCGACTGTATGCAGCTAACCTGCGGAAATCCATATCTGCTCACCCAAACACCACTATCAGAATTCCTGCATCCTTCAAATGCAAGAAAACTGACCGCTTTAGAAGGCCTGACCTTCTTCTGATTTCCTGAAGTACCTCAATTTCCGAGCTTCGCCCCTGGCGTTAGTGTCCTGCATTTCGTTTGCTGGACCTTCTTCTTCCAATTCTGGTTTGGAACCTAAATGGTTGGTAACCAATAAGGTGGGGGTTTTTAGTCGGTAGGATGCTTAATGAGAATCCGACACTACCCGTTTTCCTGGGTGGCTTTTGAAGATTTCCCCCACCTTATTCTGTCAAAAAAAAATATATACAATAATTATATTTCGAATGGTAAAGATTGCAACAGTATTTTCCGTTATTCCTGTGATTCTCCAATAGAAACTTTACAGCGGGATATTGTTCTCATGCAACAGCTTTTAATTGTTATTTTTCATATCAACAATAATTATCCAGAATTCTACGTCCTACGAGATACTAACTAAAATATTTTAGGTTCATAATATTCCAATTGTAATAAATTATAACAGTGACGATATTTTTTTTTAATTCTTATTTTAATAAAAATTGAACACTAGTTTATTTTTCTTTTCTTTTGGGATTAATTATTTTGATCTTGAAAGTAATCATCTTAAGAATAAATATAGAAAAACAAAAAAACTAATAATAAAATTTTTTTTTGTTTCCTTAGACTTACAATTATGAAAATAATATATGTCTTGCTCCTCTATGTGGTCTATTTTTTATGGAAGTTTTGTGAAAAAAAAGTTGGTGTAACACTTCGAAAAAAAATAAAACCGAGGTACATTAGTAGGCGTAAATCACATTTCATTTTTTTTCAAGGTGTTGCACCAACTATTTTTTTCACGCAATTTTTATGAGTTATAGTGCTCATGTAGAAGCATAAAATATATTTTTTTCGTGATTGTCATTTTCAGAGAACACATAAAAAAAATTATTTCATGTGTTTTTTGGATTTTTTTTGTATAATTTTTTTTTCTAAAAATTTCAAAAACATATATGATATACTCTGTAAAATAGTCTAAAGCCTCGCGTTGGTTTCACTTCTCTAGCTTAATTAGTTTTTGAGATATATAACTTTGAAAAATAGCCATGCGGGGGGACATTTTTGCCAAAGAGGAATTTGGTTACGAAAAGTATATAAAATGTGTATGTATATTAAGCCGATATTTTAACATAAGTTTCGACATAGGTTCCTATGTGGGGGCCAACTCGCCATGTGGACCTTGGTAGACCCTTCGTTTGTATTTCAGTTGAAAAAAAAATAACAATCATTATAAAATTCAACAATGGAATAAATGCATTTACAAAATCGCTTATAACTTTTTTTGAATTAAAGTTAGAAACAAAATTTCTTCAGTACAATCCTCTACGTCTCAACGCCCATCTATTGCTGTTAACATTTTTGAAAAATCTAACAATGGGGGGCTATCGATTTTTAAAAATTTAATAAATATTTTTCGGCCGAGGTACAAGCGAATTTTTTTTCGGCACCATAAATTACAAACAAAAGTCAATTTAAAAATATATTTAAAATTTTAATTTGTAAAGGTAAGGATATAGGAGAAGTTAAAAATTTGTTAAAATTAATTAAAATGAAATTATTACTATTGAACTGCCATAGGAAACCAAATTCAAAACCATTGCATCTCCTAATTGTTGATGTGTCCATAATAAAGTTTCGATAGTAAAAAGTTGACATCCTGGGCATTTAAATTCATAATAAAAAGTCACTGTTACGGGAATTAGTTTGTAAATTAAAAAAAAATGTTCTAGTTTTGCTAGTTAACTTAAAAGTTTATAAAAAAAAGGTTTTTACTTGTGTAAACGCAAGTCCTAATAAGGACAAGAGAATACAATATTTGAACATTATTGCAGCTTTTCAAAATAACTTTTAAGTTTATTAAAATTTGATCCGGTGTAAGAAATATATACCCTCATCTGTTATTTAATAATAATGATAGATACTATAATATAATCACATCAACACACTGCAGATAAGTTGCTTAAGTAAATAAAATTTACTTAATCTTCATCCCACATTGGTTATTTAAAAAAATCGCACCCTAATTAAGTATATGTTGCCTGTTTTCTTCCCTTCCCAACTGTATAGTTGCCAGGTATTAACAGGTGAGTTAACGTTATTTTTATACCCTCATCAGTTATTTAATCGTATCATATGTGAAACGAAAGCTTATTTTATTCTCAATCTAACTGTATTAGGTTGCCTTATTCTTATTAAAGAAGTAATTGATCCAGCCAGTGGCGTAGCTACCTGGGGGCTAGGCGGGGCAGTGCCCCAGGGTCCTCAAGCTCAGGGGGCCTTCGAATCCTTACCAGAAATCTCGATCGAACTTTTGGAAATTCAGTTGGAAGTTCACCAATTATGTAAGGAAATAATGAGCAAATATGGAGTGTTAGAATGCGAATAATAACGGAAGTATTTACATCAATGTTATTATTCTTTACAATTCCTGTCACTTCTGCAGCAGCTGAAAGGTCATTTAGCAAATAAAAAATAATAAAAAAGTATTTAAGAAATAATATGGCCAAATTCGACTCCGATATTCATCGTTAATAGCAATTGAAAACAATACCACATTAAGCCTGGATTTAAACGAAATCATTGATACTTTTTCGAAAACTAAAGCTAGGAAAAAATTGTAAATATAATTGTTATTTAGTCAGTTGGTGAGCCCGACCTTCATATAATAAACCCTTGAATTTTCTCAATTTGGTTTTATTGGCCAAACTTACACCAAGTATTAATTGTAATTTCTGTTGTTACTGTTTAATATTTTTATTACCTGCCTTGCAGTGCACAAAAAGGAGCTTAAGTAGCTTAGCATTTTTAAAGTATTTGTATATTTTTATTTGATAAAACCTAATTAGGTTACATAGCAGTGAGGCCCCATTTTTTAATTTGCCCCAGGGCCCTTGGTTACTTAGCTAAGCCACTAGATCCAGGCTATGGTTGCCAAAATTTCAGATGTAAATTGAGATGGGATTCAGGAAAAAGGTCGAAAAGTTCGATCATCCAGCTGTGATTGACTTATTGTGGGAGCACCCTCCTATTTTTTCCTTTCATTTTCGATCTGCCAGCTGTGATTAGATGAGAGAGAATATGAGAACACCTTCCCTTTGTTTTCTTTAAAGATCTTTTATCATTTACTCATCTAGCATGGTAAGAGCTTACGCTGAAATGATCGGTTTGTTTCAAAACACTTTCATTATTTTTCATTATCATTGGATTTTTCGTCAGAATTGATTCGCCTAAATCTCCAACAAAATCAAACGGTACTAAGTAATAAAAATCGATGATAGAATAAAATATGTGTACTGTATTACTTCAATTGATTTTATATTGACAAATTATTGAATAGGTTTTTGAAATCGAAATAGGAGTGATAAAAACAAATAAGTACAGAATCAAGATTGTTACGTGGGACTTATTCCTAGTGTAAAAGCACTAGAAGAAGGGAGAATGGAAGTAACAACTGAACCAATACCTCTAGAAGGCAGTTATGTGCCTATTAATAGCTTCGGTTTTGGTGGAGCTAATTGTCATGTTCTGTTGAGGAAAACGAAAAAGAAAAAATCAATGCTGGTTTTCCGAGTGATAATATTCCTCGTTTAGTTTGTGTTTCCGGAAGGTTTGTTTTGTCCCCTAAATATATATATTTATATTAATGATGAAGTACAATAACAAAGTTTTATGTCATAAACACAACAAGACTTTGTAAACTAGTTTATATATTCATAAATTATTTCGTGTACATTAGAACTAGTCTATTTCGAACAGTGGTTCTCAACCGATTTTGGGCCATGCCTCCACCTAGGCATTTCTAAAATCCTGATGCCCCTCCTCGTGATATTTAAATTTTGTTATTCAAAACTTTACAGTTATTCACCTGAAGGAAACTTAAAAGGCCATTAATTTGGTATCTAAACAAGCTTCCAAAGAATAAGTAATTAATGAAAGAGAAAAATAAAAAATGAAAGAACAGTTAAATAAAGTTTCCAAACATAGAATAGAGAACTGAAATGCAGAAATAGCAAATATTTGAATGAAAAACAATTCACTGTTAATAATTCTTTCTCGAATTACCCCATAGTATTTGGTATAATCAGCCGAAAGATACACGTCCTGCCCATTACCTACCGAAATATTATCATGTCCCACCGGTGGCACACCAGCCTAAACCCCACGTTGGGAATCACTGATCACTGATTTAAAATGTGTATAAACAGACTAGTAGGTTCATGAATAGACTGAATGGGTGCTTGAACTGTGATATTTATATAAATAAAAAGTAGGATTAAATATTCAATGTTTTCGTGATCAAAACAAACTAAACAATTTGAATTTTTGAAAAATATAAATGAGTTTATTAAACTTGGAAATAATTTTAATGCTGGAAACATTTTTATAATGTATTTTCTCACTTATTTCCGAAGATTTTTATAATAAACATTTTTAATTGTATTTGAATATAATTTAATTGAAGACTATCTCAAAAG
Organism: Sisyra terminalis; assembly: GCA_958496175.1. NCBI lineage: Eukaryota > Metazoa > Arthropoda > Insecta > Neuroptera > Sisyridae > Sisyra > Sisyra terminalis. The sequence goes on from OY292274.1 coordinate 12,212,084, forward strand.
CTTTACTGCATCACATAAACATGTTAGATATGTGAAACTAATAACAAAATACTATTTTTAAAAGCCAAATATTATAACATTATAAACTTTCCCAGTATAAGTCTCTTTGTTAAATTTAAAAATTTTACGCTTATTAAATTATATTTTATATTTATCATTATCAATTAAATGGAATTGATTTCAAAGTTTTGAGATTATTTATTCATTGTGATGTTTGACACATTACTTGAGAAATGAACAGCTTCGTTAGTTACACAAAAATATTTATTCAAGAATATACAAAATAAAAAGGAACTTATCACAATCGTTGAATGTTTTGCCCAACTCAAGTAAAGAACGTTTGTCAAACTCAAAACTATTGAAAAAATACATTGAACTGAAGCGATTTGTTTTTCATTATAATTTTATAATGTAAACAATAGTAGTTTTAGCAGTTTGTTATTGAAGAAAAATGGAGTATCGATTAATTTTCCCATTTAGTAAAAATAATATTTCAATAAATCATATTCATATAAATGTTTTCCGAATAGGTGTGTGATTTAAAACTTAAAAACCGTACGTTTGAGTTAATTATTTACATTAATTTTTCAATTCATATAGTAACATAAAATTTCAAAATAAGATCATATTTTTAATTATATAACTGAGGTATAACTAAAAATTGAAGTTTAGCTGGTTTCACTTAAAGCGGTCATTAGTGCTTGATGTTGTTCTACTGATAAATTTGCTAAACATGCTTGGAAAACTCGTTCGTTGCTCTAAGAAGAAAAAAACATATAAGTTACACATGATAATGATGAAAATAAATTTATAATTCACCTGAACTTGACGAACAATGTTGCAAATACGTTTTGTAACATCTTGTTCTGATTGAACAGCTTCTGAATTGAATGCAGTAGCGAATATTCTAATCAACAGCGGTACGTTAGTATTATCTGGACCAAGAACTATTGGGTGGTTTGCCTCAATTAAATCACACAAATACCCATACACATGTGGAGCTTCATCGTCGTCTTCCACAACCGGCAACCAATTCAGCCAATGTGGTAAAACTTCATCTACATTTATAGCCGAACTATTGAATTTTAAAATTTTTGTTACAGCAGAAATAGCGTTCTCTGTCGGATTGACATTTTCCATTGATCTGCTATCGGGTCGATTTATAATTTCCATTAGCAAAGGTATGACTTTGGCTAAATGAGGCGCAAATTGTTCACCGCCAAATTGTCCTAACACGCCTAAACCGTATGCAGCCGCTTGGCGAACTTCCCCAGCCTTATCATTCACGTAATTGATTAAGGCTGGTAAAAAGTAAGGTTCATATTTAATACAAGCTGGTCCACAAAACTCAATGACATCATCAAATATACATAAACCCCATTGGTGATCAGACCAAGGTCGTTCTGGTTCCAATAATTGTGCAAACAAAGGACAGATTTGATCAAAGAATGGTAAAAAATCTGTTTTGTATGTTAAAAACATTGCGTGTATAATATCAGCTATTTTCGATAATGTATAAATATCTTCATTATCTTCATCTTCCAATTGTTCTTCCACAACCTCATCGTAATCTTCATCAAGACGTTTTTCGTGTCGTTGTATATCGTGGTCGAAATGTTCTTTCATTAGTTTATGTATGATTCGAAGCAATTCATGCATCGCTTCTTCACTTAGACATCCCGGTCCTAATGTTTCTATACACTTGGCCATCGAGTGCATTAATTCGAATCGAACTTCTGACTCTGGTTCGGTATCAATTGCTTTCAATAGATCTGGACAAATGAAATTCCACATATTGCTTACGTATTGAGGTCCTTTAATTTTTGCACAATCTAACAAATAAGGCAATGAATCAGCTGCTGCTGAACGTACAGCATCGTGGAAATAAAATTTCAACATAGGAACCATCAATCGTACAACTTCTTCAGCATACTCGGCAAAACCTTCTTTCAGTTCCCGTGCGTAGCAAACTAACATTTCACAAGCAGATGCTTTGTCCTCCAAACCGGCTGTTTTGATACCAAAATTTTGTTGTTCGCCCAACGATACGAACTGCCAATCAACATCCCCTTCCACGTCTTGTAAATCATCGTTATCAAGTAAAGCCACTTCGGGTTTCATTGAGGCCGTCTTAAGCACTGGGCCCATTACTAGAGGCAAATATTGTTGGAATTGTTTACCGAGGATTTTACAAATACGTGCCCAAGCCGAAATCAAGTAACTAGTTTGAGGATCATCATCAGGAAGTTCACCTTCAGTGTGCGTTTTTAATAACATGTCCATTACATCACTGGCGTCACGCATAAACTTCTCAGCTCCCACAGCTAAACCAATTAACGAAACGCATTCGATAGTTTTTCCACGCAACATTTTTAATTCGTCAGTGTTTGCATTTTGAATGATATATTTCAAACAAGGCATTAAACGATCGTAATACGTAACAAATTCTTTCTCGGACGTATCCGCAACAGACGCAATTGTCGTCACAACTTGTTCCAAGACAAGTTTCGTACCTCTTTGGACAAGCTGAAATTAAAATCAAAATTTAACAATGTACTAGTCAATTTATAATTTAGTACTCACTTCATTGAATTTAGCGGTCAAAATTGCTTCTAATTTTCCCATGATGGCATCCAAATATTGTGTCAGAATATTTTTGGGACAGTCTTCCGAAAAGTTAACAAGAGCGGCGCCAGCGTGTGCCTGCACACGAGGATTTGAATTATCGTCTAATACCATTAACAATCCAGGTACAACACGATCGTGAAACTTCTTTTCAAAAACAGGAGCAAAATCGGTTGACATTTGACCAATGGCGTTGCAAGCTGCATATCTTACGCGAGGATGCTGAAATTAATATGTTTAATATTTATTTTAATTTAGTTTTTTTTGTTATACTGGATCGGAAAGGAACGTAAGAACTCCATCCATAATTTGTTGTAACATCGTTTCCATTTGTTTGTGACATCCTTCACCGATAGCACTGATAGCCATTAGAGCAGCATGTCTTTGTTTCCAATCTGGATTACCCAACATTCCCGGAATTGCTGCAACCACTAACGGCAAAATTGTTTTCCCACCCAATCCACAGGCCAGTCGATCCAAAGCTGATTCAGCCACAACGTTATTACTGCACCAAAGCATAAAATTATTTTCATTACATTAAACTAAGTATTTTCAAACAAACCTATCATTGTCGTCTTCCATAATTTCATCGCTTACACTCCAATCTTCTTCATCTTCTAGATCAGTCATCATTTGCAAAATTAGAGGCACTAACGCTTGAATATATTTACTGGCAACTTTGCGTACCATCGCTGGTGCATTTTCTGCTAATGTTACCATTACCTCCAACGTTAATTGCCGCCAACTATCCATAACTTCTGTGTTGCTAAAAACCTTCATACAAATTTCGAAAATAATTTCTAGTTGCGGACGTAAATATTTTGGTGTACTTTCAGCCAAATCAATTAAAACTTTAATGAGCGTATCGTCATCTTGTTTTTCAATACTTTCAGTAGTCACTTGTATAATTCCTAAACATAAGGAAAATAATTGTTAAGACGATTGGATGATATAACAAAAACGGAAAACAAACCTGGAAGTAAATCAGCAAAATGTTTTAAAATCGGCGTTTCTTTATCGTGAATGAGAATAAACGCGCCTGTCGCTCGGACAGCTTGAAAACGGATTTCATACGGTTCGGTTGGAATCAGAGATTGTTGTAACATTTGTTTGATCAAATCCAAATAATTAGTTTGTTGATTACCAAAAACCCCCGGCACCACAGTGAACATTCTTAGTGCGGAGTCTTTCATGGCCGGATTAATCGAGTTGGCACATTGGAACAGAAATTGTAAGAACTCCGGCCACTGATTGTTACCGTCTTCGTCGAGCAAATTCCGAGCGACTTCAGCAGCCACCTCGCATGCTTTTCGCCGCATAGAATCACTCTGGTTTTGTTGTACGCAGTGCAAAACGCGCTCTTTTAACTGTCCTTGAGCCTCGACACTCAATTTCGAATAAAAATCGTTGAATTCGGCTGCGAACAGGCGCCGCAACAGCACGGCTGCCATTTGCCGAAGCTCATCGGCCATTTCCACATTTTGAATAGCTGCTAGTAAATGTGTGACTTTGATTTCGACAGGTAAATTGTTGTATGCTTCCTATGAACAAAAAAAAAAACAACTTATCAAAATAATCGTCACTAAAATATTGGTGATCTACGAATCACTATTGTCGTCAAAATTTCGCAAGGTTTCATTTTCCATTTTGTTGCAAAACTTTCATGGTGAACCGATTTATTCTCGAGTTAATTTTTAAAACCAAGTAGTAAATAAAACGTTGTCATATATTGAAGTCGCTAAAAGACCCGTGAGTCGGTGTGATTGTCCCACCAAAATTTTGTACACATTTAAAAGGACTACCGTATTTGACGGCATATAAGACGCACTTTTTTTCCTAAATTTGGTCTCAAAAAAGTTACCTGCGTCTTATACGTGAAGGATATTGAAACTTTTTTTTCTTGTGTGTGGTCTTCTAAATAAGGGCGCGTCTTATATGCCGTCAAATACGGTAATAAATTACACAGGCCTGCAAAAATTGTTTTGACTAATAGGTCATTTCTATATATTTTTTTGCGCTTATTTCAAATATGAATTCCATTTCCTTCAATCATGTAAGATTTTCTCACAAGGTGAGAAAATATATTAGGAGTAAGGAGCACCTACCGCAATTTTTTTAAAAAAATGTTGCCTAAATTCTATAGAATAAATATGTTAAGTAACACGACAAATTTGTCACATTTAAATTAAATAAACATAGATATTATATTATACATAGTTATCAATAAGAGTGATGAATTCATGAATAACGCCGAAAAAGTTGAAAATCACGACAAAAAAGTGTGTTTTAACGCCAGATAATAAGAGGAAATAGTTCTTATATAATATGCACAGAAAAATATTATATTGGATATTAGACTGATTCAAAAAAAATGATGAATTTTTTTTTCATAATTATATCGAAAATATTATTGGAAATGACAAAAAAAAATCCTGTGAAAGTTTAAGCTGTTAATATTAATATTAAGAGGTGTCGCATCGCCAATTTCGATTTTCCATTTAAATAACATGGGAACAATATTCTCTTGCACTTTGGAATTTTAAAGCTCACGTTGGTGACAATATTTCGGAATGAACCAAGTTATATTCTTGTAGAAAATTGAACGATCTACAAAAAAGGTCTGTTATAAGTTTTTGATATATTTATTCCTTCAAAAGTTATTCGAGGTCAAAGTTGAACTAAAGAGAAATTTTAATATTTTTTCAATTTTTTGACGCAACCATCAATTTTATGAGAAAATTTTATAGGACATTTTTGTAGAGCACTTTTTTTCTATAACTTATCTCTATAAAAGTTTTTGATTTTTTCGCAGGTCCTATCTAGTTTAATATTAATCTTAGCGATTTGGTCTACAGGCCCTTTTTTGTAGGAAATCAAATTCTCTACAAGTTTTTCATTTATAATTTTTCCGTAGCTCTTGTTATTTACGAGATAAATGCAAAAAAAATGCGAATTTTATGGAAAAATCAGGTTCAGTGGCCCGTACTACCTCACCGGTGTGAATTACGACTTTGTCGCAATGGGCACTTTTGTAGAGCGTTTAATTCTGAGAAAAAACCATCTTCGGTAAAGGCTTTTTTGTAATAGTTGTGAAGAAAATTAGAGTTCCGCCGCCGGAATATTGCATTTTTAAGTGTTCTGAACATTTTAACACTAATTTTATGTACCTATGATTTTTTTTTTTGAGAAAAGCCGTCATATGACAAAATTACCGAAACTTTGATCAATTTTGTGTAAGGTCTTTTATTAGTATGCTTATTTATGAAGACATATGTATATTTTCCAATCTAAATGCTGATCAAATTATGAAGAAATTAAACATTTCTACAATTTTTTTGTCAAGTTCTCTGGCATTCATTGGTTTTAAAGATTTCCATGGAAGCTGAACATCTTGTAGATAGGTCTAATGTATACTTGCGTAGTGCTTTCCGAGAAAAAGTTGTAATTGTAATTGCTTCTAGAAATTCTTGTTTTCGTCGTATGTCGATTGTACCTGGTTATATATAGGTATATATATATATATTAATTTAAGCAAAATTAATTCATTTTTACTATTTTCGGAAGAACGAATGGTTCTTTTTCAATTGTAAATAAAAAAAAGGCTGGGTTTTGCTGTAAAATTGAAAACGGAAGAACGAGAAGGTACATAGCTAGTAGTAATATAATTGATGACTCAGAAGTAGGAGCATGGCGATTCTTTGACCAAAAAAAAAAGTAAGAACTTTAAAATATTTTTAGTATTAGAGGTCTTTTGATTCACTTTGAACTAATTTTATTGGACGTGTACAGATTTATGCGACAGTCAAGTAATTGCGGCGCATTTAATCCGATTAGGGATTTTGATTTCGCTCTTTTGAACCATGTGCTGTATAAGTTTAGCGCCATTTTCGTTCAACGTAAAGAAAAGTAAAAAATGTAAACCATGAAGTGCTCCTTTGGACTATCACTAAAATTTCGAGAAAAATAAATAAATATAAATTACGATTTCTGAAAAATTGGCATTAATGTGATGCCAAATCATTCAGAATAGAATTGATTAAATTAAGAAAAACCATGCGCTTCTGACATCGTGCTATTGTAGGCAACTCTATATAGTGTTTGACCGGGTGCTGAAACTATGTTTGACAGTTGGATCACACGTATTTTTTATGCAAAATATAAAAACATAAATGTCTTAAATTCAACATACCTCAGCTTGTGAGCGAATATCATTGTCGACCGATAATAACGTCTCCAAAAGCTGACGGAATTGTTCTTGGTCCGCAGCCATGGTCAATGCACGATTAAAAAGAAACGCAGTTACCAACACAAAAACCAATCAAATTCTCAGCCCACTGACACCAACTTTGAAAATTTAAAATTCGCACGCTACCCAGCGCAGCCCTACCGGCCTCTGGTGTAATCTTTGCATACCAATCAAATTGAAGTTTATGAGTTTATTTTTGACAATCTGTCAAATTCAGTAATGTCAAACCTAATACATAAAAATGAGTGATTTTCAATCTTTGTTTGATGCAGCTTTGCAAGCATCAAATCAAGCGTTAACATTCGATAAAACAGGGAAACAAGAAACGAAAGCTGCATACTTTTATCGCGTCGCAGCTGATTTCCTCGAAAGAGCCGTAGAATTTATTCCAGATACTCCCGAAAAAGAATCATGCATTGACAAGGCCACGTCTTACAGAGACCGTGCAATTAAATTAGAAACTCTTTACGATAGTCGAAACAGTTCAACTAGTCAATCTGCAGATGAAAAATTACGTTCCAAATGTTATTTTCTATTTGACCAAGCACTGCGAAAAGATGAAGCACAAAATATAGGTGGGTTAGTTGCAAATAAAATATTTCAATCATTCAACGTACTTTTATTTCCTTAGAAAAAGCTATCGAATTGTACATCGAAGCTATTAGTTTGGGTAAACAAATAAAACTTGAGAATGAATCAATTCAGAACAAAGTGAAAGGTTTAATTGCGCAGGGATTCGAAAGGCTTGAAGAATTAGTCAAAACAAGAAAAGAAATATCGGAAGAACGTCTTGATCAAATTAATCAAGACATCACAAATGCTTCGTTACATTCAACTAGTCGAAATCAACGTTCCACACTTCACAGAGGTTCAAGTGCCCATTTAAAAGTCAGTGGAGAAGATTGTTATTCAGATGAAGAAAAAAAAGTTCTGCTTCTTACATCAGAAATCAACCATATCACATACGTGCCTTTTATGCTCACAGATTTAGGGGAAAAATTTAAATATCAAATCCCATTCACTGATAAAGATAACAAATTAGAACTATCCCCCAAACAAAAACATAGTTTTGTAGATTGGGTTCGACCAGACGAAATATGTTCCGATCCAAAACTAATTAGTGGTCAATTTGTTGATTGTTTTAGTATTAAACAAACAGTAAGTTATACTTACATTATTAAATTGCAAATTACGAAGAAAACATTTCAGGTTATTTCAGATTGTTCTTTTGTTGCTTCATTAGCTGTGAGTGCTTTGTATGAGAAACGTTTCAATCGGCCGTTGATAACATCAATAATTTACCCACGTGATAGTAAAAATCGTCCAATTTATAATCCATTTGGAAAATATATGATTAAATTACATTTAAATGGTGTTCCACGAAAGGTTGTAATAGATGATTATTTACCTGTTGGACGAAACAATCAGTTATTGTGCTCATATTCGAGCAAAAAAAATGAATTTTGGGTTTCACTTTTGGAAAAAGCGTACATGAAAGTAATGGGAGGATATGATTTTCCAGGATCAAATAGTGTAAGCAATACCGTAAATAGTTTTAAACATAACGAAAAACTAATTAGCATTTTTAAAATATAGAATATTGATTTGCACGCATTGACAGGATGGATACCGGAAAGAACGGCGATACGAAACCAAGATCCTACATTTAATAAGGATTTATTATTTGATACTTTGTTGCAAAGGATGGCGAAAGGTCATGTTTTGGTTACGGTTGCAACTGGAGAAATATCTGACGTTGAAGCCCAACGTACTGGTTTAGTATCAACACATGCTTATGCTGTTTTAGATGTTAAATTAGCACAGGTAAGTTTTATTTTATGATACAAATCATATTTACTAATCCATTTTCAACAAGGGAGTTCAATTATTGTTATTGAAAAATCCGTGGTCTCATGTTCGTTGGAAGGGAAATTATTCCGAGTTAGATCGCATTCATTGGACCGACAAATTGAAAGAAGAGTTAAGCTATGATCCATATAGTTCTACCGAATTTGACAATGGAGTGTTTTGGATCGACTACGCCAGCATTTGTAATTTTTTTGACGTTTTTTATCTAAGTTGGAATCCAGAAATGTTTCAATATACTTATTGCATTCATCAGTATGGAAACTTATATAAAAAAATCAACAATTATCACTAAATTATTGATATTTTAAGATCATGGAATGCAGGTGTGGGTCCAGTTAAAGATGCTTACAATATTGGTGATAATCCACAATTTTCATTGGAAACCGAACAAGCGTCAGGTGCTGTATGGATTTTGCTGACTAGACACATTACACAAATTGAAGATTTTAAAGTTAATAGAGAATATATAACGGTTGTTGTTTATAAACATGGAGGCAAACGAGTCTATTATCCTAGTGAGAAAATGCAGTCGATTTATTTACAATTAACCTTTTTAAATTTGTAATATTTTTCTAGATGATCCACCGCCGTACATTGATGGAGTTCGTATCAATAGCCCTCATTACTTGTGTAAAATAAAACATAGTCCAAATAATCCCTCAAAATATACGTTGGTTATCTCTCAGTACGAAAAAATGAATACAATTTACTATACGTTAAGAGCATTCTCTACAGGTCCTTTTAAGTTGAAAGAAATTAAAAATCCATATACAACGGTGAAAGAGGTAATTGTTCTGTTATTTAAAAGATCTTAAAAGATATTCTTATTTAAGAAATTTTAAATATATAATATTTTTTGTAGATTTCCGATGGAAAATGGGACACCAACACCGCTGGTGGTTGTATGAATCATGGGACTTACAAAAATAATCCTAGATATCGTCTTGAACTTCAAGGTAGTAGTACATACAACAAAATTTATGTAGATTTGAAAGGCCCTAGAGAATATCAAGTAGGGATTGATGTGACTATAAAGAAAGTATTTGACGAATCCATTACTGCACCCTTCACTACAAAATCAACTCAAACATTTCGTTCTGGTTTTGTGTATATGGAACTTGAAAGTATACCTAGTGGTCAGTTGGAAATAGTTCCATCAACATTTTTGCCGAATCAACAAGGACCATTTATTTTGAAAATCAAATCCACTTGTCCATTCACTTACACTAGAATACAATGAAGCAATTTATTAAAATAAAGTATATTTTATTGTTATTATATAAATATAGTGTATAAGTGTTTAATATTGTCTAAACAATTATATATTTTGCTTATAATGGAGATATATATTGTAATTATGAATGATATATTAAATATTTAATTTGTTTTTATTAAAAAAAAGTTATACAGAATTATTTTTATTTTATATAGACCTTTGGAACTTTACGTTGATTCGAGAGCGACTTTTTTTGATTTTCCCTTCTCTTTTTTTGGACTCTCTTCTAAAACAATCAATATGTATTGATAAATATTTCGAACAGAAACAAAGAAATCAATCAAATGGGAGACAATATTGTATACAAGTATTACCTCCGATTTCATCAACTGGTACATCAGGCAAATTAACAGGCTCACCTGCTGCAACTGGAACACTAGGTAATGTTTCAGCGACTAGAGCATCAAATTCGTAATTGACAGCGTCTTCATCTTCGGTTGTTAATGATCCAGAAATAATGGCATCGATTTCCTTTAATTGAAATATATGTTGAGTAAAAGAATATCAAGATATTAACGGTTTATACTTGTTGTTTTTCGATTCCTTCCCGTGTTTCATCCATAATCTTTTCAATTTCATTGATATTGATAACTTCGTGTATCTTTTTGAGAGCAGCATTACCACTTTTTAAGCCATTGAGAACTTGAACTTCAATTTGAGCAAACTCTATATCAAGTGTTAATTTCTCTAAGTTCTCCAATTGGGCGTCTGTCGTGTGGAGTAGTTGTTCCTGAACTCTCTTTTTGCGAATTAGTAATTTAGCTCGACTAAAATCAATTCATTATAATGTGAAAAGGAGTTTATCTATCGTTACCCACTCTCTTTTTCCTTCATTCAGTAATTTTTTTGCTAATAATCTATCCGATTCTAAGGTCTGTTCGATTCTTTTTTGATATTGCTTGATTTTATCCCGTTGTTGTTTTAATTGCTGCAATTTGAAACAGTTAACCTAACTTTGATTTTGAATATTAAAAAATGTCATACTAATATTGCTTTGTCTTGTTCGGTAATTCTTGATTCCTTTTTAGGTTTTCCGAATAATGAACCCATTTTCTTTTTTTTTCTTTTTGGTATTATGAACTCGAAATATTGGAATTTGATAAATTTATCGACACGTCATTGTCATTTCAAACCTCTCAAACCAATCGCACAAAGATAACAATAGTAAAAAGTAATAGGATTTACCAAACACGATAATGACATTGAATAAAAACGATAACAACTAATGATTCATCATTAATTCTTGTAGGATTTCTTTCTTTTCAAATTTGAAATTTGTTTCATTTATTTATTTTTATGTAGTAAAAAGTTTGACAAGTTACAACCATCCCATATATTCTCCAAGTACAAATGAAATAGATAGACAATGGGTACTTTAATCTCTACCTTTTGATTTAAGTAGAATAAAAGATTTTAAATCAATAGGTACCATGGGTACCATAAGAACCTAGAAAATATATCTATACTAATATATAAATTTATTGCGTCTGTCTGTACATTTTGATTTTGAACCAAATTTTAGGGTAAATATTTGTTTTATGAGGCCCTTATTCCAAATTTAACATTTTTAAAATTTTTGTCTGTTAGTCTGTCTGTGTGTCCCGATTTAACTAAGGAACGGAACAATCGAATTTAATGAAATTTGGTATTAAGATACAACGCAATTACCCACTCACAATAGGCTACTTATCATTTCAAGAAAATAATAATGGGAAGGTATTCCCTAGGGATGAAATCAGAATTTTTTACTTTAGACAGATGAGTTATATATCATTGGAAAGGTAATTAAAATAATTAAAAATATATTTAGTTGAACTAATAAAAAGCACAGTAAATTCAATTTAAATTTTAAAAAATTGCCTTTTGAAATATAAACCTTTATACTTATAAGACACATAGTTGCTGTTAATAGCGTAATTGCTTACGTATCGGACATTCAGATTCTCCTAATTTTAAAGACGTGGGTTCGAATCTTACAGTAAACTTTTTATTTTTATTTTTTTTTCTTACAAAATTGTTGTAAATAGACCGTTAGAGTTGCTCAATATTGAAATATTAACAAAAAAAAGAAAGAATAATAATAGTAGTAGTAATAATAATAATAGTAATAAAACTTTAAATAAATACGTTTTTAAAACCGTGCATACATAAATTCCTATATTTATATATCCCCCTGACTGATGAAATTTTAATATTCTATGTATTCCTTATAAGTAGTAGACATTAATATTTTTTTTTTGAAAATTCCTGCACTAAAAGAGTGAAAGGGGGTGACTAAGTTTGTATGAGAAAATGTAGAGTTAATCAACAATCGAAATTTTGAATCTAATAATTGTAAATAATAAACAAATAATTAATTCATTATAAGTATTTTTGTTATATCATTTTAATAACGTTTTAAATAACGTTATTTCACTAAATTAGTATGAAAGTTTATGTAGTATTCTTTATGTAGTATTATTATATCTTTATGTAGTATTTATGTAGTATTATGTAGTATTATGTTATTCTAACAAAGCGATTTTTAATTTTTGTTTGTTTTTCAACAATCAAACTTTTTAAAATCTAATTTTTATCAACTAATGATTGTGACTTGGAGCAATTATTTATTCTGCTGAAAAACATTAAGGGAGCAATTTTTTGCCATATATTTCACTGTCAATTCAAATATAAAATTTTCGATACTAACTTTTTTTCGGTATTTAGAACAATTTGAAAACCAATTATTGTTATTGAAAATATATAAAATATTCTTATTTCCTTCGATGTTTTCTACCTGTTTCCAACAATTTTGTATGTACTACGTCCAAATGTGCGAAATCGAATTGCTTTTTAGTAATGATAATCAAAATAAAGAAGGTCATAATTTTTTTCGTTTTACATTGTATTTTCCAAATAAAAGCATATTTGTGTTTTAAGTATGATTAAGTTTTTTGTAAAAGAAATAAGAAAAATAATAATTTTTATATGCCACTACAAATAGCAAATTTAGAAAGAAAATATAATCTACACCTACGTTACGCAGACGAAGTCGCGGGGATTAGCTAGTAATATATAAAAATCATACCATAAACATAAATTTGAACATCAATCATCACAAAGCAGTTACGGAGTGATCCAAACTACTTGATGACCACTGGGAAAGTGGCTTGGCAATCGAAATACGTATCTGGGCAAAACGTCACAAATATTTTTGTTTGCACTTCTGTACAAATTTATGTTTATGGTATGATTTTTATATATTACTAGTAGTTGACCGTTGCATTCGCAACTAAAGGTTTTAGCTCAATAAAATGTTTAATATGAGATAATGTAGAGTTAATCAACAATCGAAATTTTAAATTTAATAATCAAAGTGTTGTTAATGTAAAAAAAGTTTATCTAAAATTATATTAAGAAATAAATATAAGTGTTTTTTTTTATATCATTTTAATAACAAAATTTTAAATAACGTCTTTTCACTAAATTACTATGAAAGTTTAACACTTATGTAGTACTTATACCGAATAGGCAATTTTAAATATTGGTTCGTTTTTCAACAATCAAACTTTTTAAAATCTATTTCTTTATGAACCAATGGTTGTGATCTGGAGTAATTATATATTCGACTGAAAATCATTAAGGTAGCAATTTTTTGCCATATATTTCACTGTCAATTCAAGTATCAAATCTTCGACACTAACTTTTTTTCAGTATTTAGAACAATTTGAAACCAATTATTGTAATTGCAAATAAATAAAATAATCGAATTTACTTCCACGCTTTCCACTTATTTCCAATAATTTTGTATGTACAACGTCAAAATGTGCGAAATCGAATAGCTTTTTAGTCATGTTAACTAACATAAAGAAGATCGTTATTTTTTTCCGTTTTACATTGTATTTTCAAATATAAGTGCACATTTGTTTTGATGAAATTTGAAAAGTGTTTTCTTTATACGATGCAGATATATAATAAGAAAGGTTTTTTGAAAATTTCTCCCCTAAAAGAGATTAAATCACTCCAATAAAAGGTATTCAATATTTAACTTGAATTAATTTATATATTGTAATTTATTCAACCTTTAATTTGTTGACTACAAGTTCTAAGAAATTTCTCATAGATGGCGTCAGGTGAAATGGTAAAAATTTGTCAATAGTCTTATTAATTAGTATAAAATTCACTTGGTACGTACAAAATATTATTAAAGTACGAAAATTTATCCTGGATAAATTGAATTTCACCACTATAGCGAATTCGGATCTTACGTCACCGATTTTTATTGTCAAAAAATGTTTTTTTTTGTTTAATTTTCAATTCAAGCCTTAAAATTTACACAAATAATCACTAGCGCTCTAATGATAATAATTGTTATATTCTCTTTCAATGATTTTATAGTTAAAAAAAGTAAAAATGAGCAAAAAGTTGAAAATATTACAAGATTTATATTAGGCACAAGTGAAATGTTGAATAACTTTTAATGGAGTGATTTAATCGAAAATTTATAAGAGACCTTTGTTGTAGAGCGTTAAATTTTACGTCATAATAATTTGATCTTAAATCTTTTCATCTTTTTGTTTCTGAGAAAAAAAATTAAAAGTAAAAAGTCAAATAATCCCATGTTATTTAAATAGTAAAAGTAACATGATTCGGGCACGGTTTAATCCAGAAATTAAGAGCTTAATTATATTGGATAATTTTTTTTATATCTTCAACTAAAAATTCAGGGGGCGATCGCAGTAAAAAAACCAATTTGGGAAATAACGGACACCCTAATGATTATATTAAATTATACTACATAAATTTTACCGCAATATATTCTATATATTGTGTACACAGTATAACTATTCAAAGTCAGCGAAAAAATTTTATGTTAATCATTTTCCTATTATTTTCATATGCACTTCACCCACCGTGCATTCTATGCTTAGATATAAATAGCAAATAAATATTATACAACTAATATAATTGCTAAACACAATTAAAATTTAAATTTTTGAATAATGAACCCATTTTAATTTTTTGGTATTATGAACTTGAAATATTGGAATTTGATGAATTTATCGATACGCCATTCTCATTTCAAAACTCTCAAACCAATCCGGTTCTATCTATAAGATACAATCTTGTAAACGGAAGACTAATAAGTCATAAATTTTGGAACCAAAACATAGGACTTCTTAGGGGTTGTAAAGACAAATGAATAAATTGAATAAATTGAGGTGTTTTTAACTGTGAGAAATTTGTTTATTTTTTTTTTATTTAACAAACAATTTCATGCTTATAGACATAAATATATTTTCAATTACTTTTACTATTTACAACGTACTATGATAGCTGTGCTAATAATTAATTGCATTTGCATAATTTTGGATTTATTTCAAATGTTTGTTTTAAGTGTAGAAACACGTGTTAATGTAACAATATAAGTAAATACACAAAACTTTAATATTATCTTAAAGTGTTTTCGGATGTATAAGTAAACAGCTTGGATTGTAAAATTTAAATACTGATCGCAAAATTGAACTTGTAAAAGAGTCAAAATTTAAAAAAGTGACAAGTTGAGATTACAAATTTGAATTACAATAATTACAATGTCGGTCTTCATTCGCCCTTTTGAAGTTGATATAGAATAATTGTGCTACTAATTATAGCGAAAACCATCTGAAATTATATTTACATTTTTTATAATTTTAAATCTTAAATCGACAAATATATTAAAATACTTAACTACTCTTATGAAATCCAAATCATGTACAAAAATTCTATAGATATTGATTTTTAGTTGAAGGTGATCCGTTTCAAGAATCATCACTTTAAGCTGTAATAAAGTTTTATGTCAATATAAAATTAAAAATTTTTAAATAAAGAGCTTATTTATTAAGTTTTGTCGTAAATTCTAACCAATTTTTCCAAAAATATGTGTCCACGTAAACTATACAAGGGAAAATGAGGAAAATTAAATATACATTTGAATTAAACGATAAGAAGACTAGTCGAAATTAGCAAAAATGTACTGAATAATGGAATCCATTTATATTGATAGTCGAACAAATTTCCACAATTTAACTCTTTCGTAACTCGACATTCAAATGATTCGAAGGTTTTGATCAATATTATGATTTGCTCCAATTTCCATATCACCAATGAGATGGAAATAAAGTTTCAAATAAGAAATACTTCTTTTGCAAAATAAATCCAATAATCATAAGCAGTAAAATTTAAAAGTTGGTTATCATTTTCCAAAAATAATGAAAGACATAAACAAACGAAAATAGCGCAAATGCGTCCGTCTTTAATCGAATTTAAAAATTCCATTTTTTTCATCTTTTAGAAGAACAGACAGACAATGAACTGAATAAATTGAATGGTATTAAGTCCTTTATACACCAGAACATAGATTATCATAATATTTCATATTGGCTTGTAAATATTTTCATTTAAACAGAATATAGTTTAATAATATTATGTGTTTTGATTAGAAAATTTTGATAATTATAATTGAATTTATTATTATTTCTAATTTCATCAATTGTGATAATATTATTATATTGGTTTTAGGTTTATTTGTATTATTTAATTTATTTCCTAAGTTATTGTTACAAAATGATTAATTTATAATTAATTTCAATTATTTTTTTAAGAATATAAAGCAATCAACTAATATAGTTAACTAGCTGATACCCGCAACTACATCTGCGTGACGTTAATATTGGTAATAATTTGTAGTTGCTGTTTGTCGTTGTATATGGGAATTTTTATCCTATACTAGTAATTATGTAAAAATTTTGAATGCAAAAAAATCGAAAAAAATCAAAGGAACTGAAAACCATACGCTTGATTCGTCGATAGGAACATTGTCATTACCGATATTCAACAATCGCTTGGAAAATTCTTCTGATGGATCATTCCGCAACGCCAATCTCATGTTACCAGTTGAAATTTCTTCGCATTGTGCCACAGATTTTATAATATTAAGCAAGTGTTTATTTTTTTGGCAGAATCCGATCTTGGAATGCTTGACAATGTTTAGGGGAAATAGCCAAACTGTAAAATCATTGTACTTTTAAAACATATTGAGTCATTGCGTAGAACTTGCAATGGTTTTAATGGTTATATGCGTTTTTTAAATAAAAATTGCAGACAATATTAAATTGATAGTATTGACATCAATGTGTAGGTAACGTGACCTAGCAATTGCGGAAAATACCAATTCTAATTTATTTAACAACTGATTTCATTAATAGTTTTTTTCAGTGAATTATACATCTGCGCTATAAATTAGCGACAAAATTTCGTAGTGTTTTAGTTCTGGAAAAATGATAACACAATGATGCTGAGTATGCATGCAATATTTTGAAGACCAAATTAACTATTCCAGAACTCAAAACTTACCCATGGGGTATTTAATTCTAATTTACGATGGGTGTATGAATTCCTTATAAAAAGTAGACATCTAATAAGATTTTTTTTTTGAAAATTCCTACCTTAAAAGATTAAAAGGGGGTGACTAAGTTTGTATGAGAAAATGTAGAGTTAATCAACATTCGAAATTTTGAATTTAATAAGTGTAATTAATAAATAAATAATTAATTAATAATAAGTTTTTGTTTTTGATATATCATTTTAACTACAGCATTTTAAATAACGTAATTTCAATTAATTAGTATGAAAGTTTAGGTAGTAGGTACTTATACCAAATACCAAAGAGGCGGTTTTTAATTTTTGTTTGTTTATCTACAGTTAAAGTTTTTAAATTAAATTTTTATGAACAAATGATTGTGAACTGGAGGAATTATTTATTCTGCTGAAAAACAATAAGAGAGCAATTTTTATCATATATTTCATTATCAATTTAAAATATAAAATCTTCCAAACTAACTTTTCTTCGGTATTTAGAACAATTCGAAACCCAATTATTGTTATTGAAAATAAATAAAAAAATCGAGTTTATTTTCACCCTTTCTACCCATTTTTAATAATTTGTATGAACTACGTACAAATGTGCGAAATCGAATAAATTTTCAGTCATTATAATCAAAATAAAGAAGGTCATAATTTTTTTTCGTTTTAAATTATATTTTCAAATATAATGCATATTTGTGTCGAAGAAAAGGGTTTTCGGTAATCCCCCCTCCAAAAGAGAGAAAAAAGGGTGGCTAAGTTTGTACGGCATAACGTCTAATGAACAATCGAAGTTTAAAATTTCATTATCAAAGTATGTTCGTTATAGACAAAACGCTTTATCGCTTAAAATAAAAGAGTGTTGGTTTGTTATTAGAAACAAAAACTTAGGATCTGCTCAAAAATTTAAACTCTGATAGATATATCTGAAAATGGTTAAGTTAAGTTTATAAGTGAGCATTAAGTTTTTTGGCGTTCACATATTGTAAACCTGAAAATCCGAAATACGTATTCACAAATAAATATATTAATAAGCGAATATCGAGTAGCGAGAAATTCGGCGAACTAAAAGAAAATGGTTTAATTATATAGTTGAAATTCAGATATTTTAATAATAAGTGCATAGATACACAATGGTTATACTTGATTTTGGAGGAACTGGGTTTCGTGCAATTGAACAAATTTTAATTTCGCGGTAGTTTTGTACATTGGAGTAGTGAAATAATTTTGAGAAAAAGGTTCATTCGGGAGTCGAGACAATGAAATGGGATTTCTACTAGTATTCTAAATCTAGACCCTTTACTTCTGTTATTTTGACGGGAGTGTTTTGATAACTTTTTACTGTTTTAAGTCATAATTAAGATCGACTTTATTGAACTTTACGATATTTTTTTATGTATAGACCCTGATTGGTTTATGGATTATTTGATTAACGGTAGGTATACCTACTATAGTTATACGCAATTGAACATACTCTTTTTAGATATTTATAAATATTTTTTTGGAAATTAATTGATCATTACATACAAATATTTTATTGTAAGCAACAGTTTATTAAACGTATCTTTTTAAATTTGATTATGTTTTTCATAAAAGAAATAAGAAAAATAATAAATTTCACATACCACCACAAAAAGTAAGTCTAAAAAGAAAATATAATCTACAACTACGTTACGCAGACGAAGTCGCGGGGATCAGCTAGTATACTATATAAATTTATAAGTATATTTATCTTCTATTATTATAAAGAGGAAAGATTTGATTGTTTGTTTGCTTTGAATAGTCTCCGAAATTACTTGACCGATTTGAAAACTTTTTTCACTGTTAGGAAGCTACATTCTTTCCAGTGAACATGGGCTATATTAAATTTTCAAAAAAGTTAAGGATCCATACTAAAACTCCAATAATGTAACCCAAGGTCTGAAAAAAATTACCAAAAAACATTGTTTTATCGCGTGCGCTGCGAAAACGATTGGTTATAGACAAAATAATGTAGTACGATTTTGTAGAACATATCATTATCTACAAAAAATAAAGCGACAGCATATGTCTAACTATTATAGTTATGTCACAATAAGTGTTTTTTCATTTTAAAAAATTTACATAAATGCCACCTTTATAAAAGCTCTTTTATTTATACTTTGGGATTAAACCTTATCAAAATAAATGACTTCATATTTAAGTTTGCTTCAATACCATTATATAACTTTTTGAGTTATTCAATTTGAACATTCCATTCGAAAGATATCACAAGTTTAAAAATGTTAGTTATTTGAAAAATGTTAAAATACAAAAACGTGCCTTTTTGAAATAAATGTTTTTATACACAATAAACACTAATTTGAATTATACGTTTATAGCACACTCGCTTACGTATCCGAATTTCTAATGTTCACTATAAAAGAGACGTGGGTTCGGTTCCTGAAGTAATCTTTTTTTTATTTTTTTTTTACAAAATTGTTGAAAATAAATCCTTAGGGTTACTCAATATTGAAATATTAACAAATAAAAGTAATAGTTGTAGTAAAAAACATAATTATATTAATAAAGCTTAAAGTGAATACGGTTTTAAACCGTGCATACATAAAATCGTGTAATTATATATCTCCTCTGCCAGATGAAATTTCAATATTCGGTGTATTCCTTATAAGAAGTAAGCATGTGAAAAGATTTTTTTTTTATAATTTCTTCCCCTAAAAGAGTGAATTGGGGTGATAAAGTTTCTTTGAGAAAATGTAAATTTAATCAACAATCGAAATTTTGAATTTACTAAGAGTAATTAATAAATAAATAATTAATTAATAATAAATTTCTGTTTTTGTTATATAATTTTAACTACAGCATTTTAAATAACGTCATTTCACTTAATTAGTATGAAAGTTTAGGTAGTAAACCAGGTACTTATACCAAATACCATAGAGGCGGTTTTTAATTTTTGTTTGTTTTTCAACAATCAAACTTTTTAAAATCCAATTTTTATCAACCAATGATTGTGACCTGGAGCAATGATATATTCTGCTGAAAAGCATTGAGGAAGCAATTTTTTGTGATATATTTCATTATCATCAATAAATATATAAAATCTTCCAAACTAACTTTTCTTCGGTTTTTAGAACAATTTTAAAACCAATTATTGTTACTGAATATAAATAAAATATTCGATTTTACTTCCACGCTTTCCACCTAT
Source organism: Sisyra terminalis (assembly GCA_958496175.1). NCBI lineage: Eukaryota > Metazoa > Arthropoda > Insecta > Neuroptera > Sisyridae > Sisyra > Sisyra terminalis. The sequence continues at coordinate 12,232,670 of OY292274.1, forward strand.
TTCCAATAATTTTGTATGTACAACGTCCAAATGTGCGAAATCGAATTGTTTTTTAATAATAACTTAAATATAGGTCATATTTTTTTCCTTTTACATTGTATTTTCAAATATAATTGCATATTTGTGTCGATGAAATTTGGAAAGTGTTTTCCTTATAGAATTCCGTTATATAATAAGAAAGGGTTTTCGATAATTCCCCCCACTAAAAGAGTGAAAAAAGGGTGGCAAGTTTATGCGGCATAACGTCTAATAAACAATCGAAATTTCAAATTTCATAATCAAAATCCGTTAAAGAAGAAACATTATTACTGCTAGGTATAAAACAAACTTGGTTTATTATTAGAAACAAAAACTTGGGGTCTGCTTAAAAATTTAAACTGATAAATGTATCTGAAAAAGGTTAAGTTTATAAATGAGCTTTAAGTTTTTTGACTTTCACATATTGTAAACCTGAAAATCTGAAATAATTACATTAGTGAGCGAGTACCTTTTGAAATTCGGTGAACTAAAAGAAAATACTGACGTTTTTACAGTAAGCCATAGTGATAAAAGAAATTTAAAATGCTCTTCTAGATCAAACGACATACGCCAAATCGTTTATGGTGAACTCTAGACTATCCAATATGGTTTAATTGTATAGTTGAAATTTAGATAATTAATAATAATTTTATAGATACATAATGCTTATACTTGATTATACCATTATTATACCATTGTACAAATTTCAATTTCGCGGTTATGTTGTACATTGCAATAGTATAATAGTTTTTGGAAAAAGGTTCATTCGAGAGTTGAAACAGTGAGATGGGATTCCTACTAATATTCAAAAATCTAGACTCTTAACTTCTGTTATTTTGACGCGAGTATTTGGATACTTTTCGACTTTTTTTAAGTTATAATTTAGTCCGATTTTATTGAACTTGGCGACAGTTTTTATTTATGTATAGATGCTGATTGATTTATGAATTATTTGCTTCACTGTTGGTATACCAACCGTAGGTATACGCAATAGACATACTCTTTTTAAATATTTATTAATATTTTTTGAAGTTTATATGATCATTATATACAACTATTTTATTCTAAGTAACAGTTTATTAAATATGTCTTTTTAAAGTTGACAAAATAGTGTTTTTAAGTATGATTATGTTTTTCGTAAAACAAATAAGAAAAATGAAAATTTTCATATACTACTACAAATAGCAAATCTAAAAAGAAAATATAATCTACACCTACGTTACGCAGACGAAGTTGCGGGGATCAGCTAGTATACTATATAAGTATGGAGAATATACTCACTAATGTCGTTATGTAAACTCATTGTACAATGTGTATTTAAAAAAACAGATTCATTTGTGCAATTTCAATATATTTGGGTAGGGAACTATAAATAACTTCTATAACTTACCACATTTTTGTAATAAACAATTGTGTAGGTAATTGTTAACATTGAAACACTGGTAAAAATTGACCAAAAAGAATAATTCAAATAATGAATTGAAAACAATATGGCGTGAACCGTCATAAAAAATGAATTATAACATATAAAAATTTCCATGCACAAAAAAGGGATAAAAATAGTGTTCAATTGATCTACCTTATCAGACAATGTTATGTACAATTTGGACAATATATGTAAACTATTTAAGCTTATTTCGTTTTCTTGAGAATTGTTAAATGATTCAATTGTAATTCTTAGTAAATTAATGCGATCAGGAACGATCCAAAAATACATCAGAAACGTGAATATACATATGTAATGAACAAATATACTGATTTCATACAGTGCAGAATGACAAATATAATTTATTGTTACGTTTTCAATCAAAAATGTGTAACAATCTAAAACGACCATAATTAAAGAAAAGATTATTTTACATTTAAGAAAAATATTTAAACGATTGTAAAAGATATTGTAATTGATAGTTTGTTTTAAGTTGCGTAGTCTATCGTCTATAGAATTGATAGTGTTAAGAAAATGAACGATTTCATTGAAAAAATAAAACATTTTAAATGTGCCAATAGAATGGATAAAAAAGAAGAAAAGATCGATCACTTTCTCATTGAGATCAATGCTTGTAATTGCAATACAAATAATTATGTTACATGCGACACTTAAATGACATAAAACGTAAAAAAATGAACGGACACTTATTGATTTTGCGATAGGCTCCTCTTTGAGATATTAATTAGGAAATAAACCAAAAATAAACAAAATAAAGTTAACCGAATGCAACACTTGGAAAATATTTGTTATTTCCATTATTAAATTTGTGTCTTACTGATTAAACTGGGTAAAATAATTTCACTACTTGTTAAAAATATTTTTTTTTATTTCTAGCTCTTGTTTGGAAAGATATTTATTTATTTTTTATTCAGCTAAACAATACATTCGAAATTTTATGATTGTTTTTTGAATTATTTCAAGTGACAATTAATAATTTGATAAATATTGGAACAAGGTTTATTTATGTATCATAATTATTTTTGAGTAGTTTGTTATTTTTAAACATAAAAGTGAAAACAATAATTAATTAACATATTAAAACTTAAAAGATTATTATGCAGGGAATAAAGTTAGTAAAATGATCAAATTGACTCTTTTAAATTGTCTCTTTGCCCCTAAATATAAATTAATTTTATACCTATTATTTTTTAAAAAATATAATTATGTTCAACAAAAGGAAAATATAGTTGTTTTTTTTTTTTTTTTTTTTTAAGAAATTGGCTAAGAAAATTATGCCTAAGTTAACAATAGTTTTCAATAAAATGATTTGTATTTGATAACATAGAGGTTTCAGTGAACATGGTACTATCGAAAATTGATTCCTTAATATTGATTGTATTAACTCATTTTTAATTCAAAGTATGGATAAAACATATTCAATATTCTTACTTAGTTACACAATAATAATACATTTTTATATACATAATAGCTGAACCTGGTAGACGTTGTATAACCAGTAGGGTGTCCGTTATTTCCCAAGTTGATTTTTTTACAGCGATCGCCCCCTGAATTTTTAGTTTAAGATATAAAAAAAATTATCCAATACAATTAAGCTCTTCATTTCTTGATTAAATCGTGCCGGAATCATGTTACTTTACCATTTAAATAACATAGGATTATTTGCCTTTTGCCTTTTTACTTTTAATTTTTTTTTTCTCAGAAACAAATGGATGAAAAGATTTAAAGTCAAACTATTCTGACGTAAAATTTAACGCTCTACAAAAAAGGTCACTTATGAATTTTCAATTAAATCACTCCATTAGAAGTTATTCAACATTTAACTTGTGCCTAATATAAATCTTGTAATGTATTCAACTTTTTGCTCATTTTTACTTTTTTTAACTATAAAATCATTGAAAGAGAATATAACAATTATTATCATTAGAGCGCTAGTGATTATTTGTGTAAATTTTAAGGATTGAATTGAAAATTAAACAAAAAAAACATTTTTTGACAATAAAAATCGGTGACGTAAGATCCGAATTCGCTATAGTGGTGAAATTCAATTTATCCAGGATAAATTTTCGTACTTTAATCAATATTTTGTACCTACGAAGTGAATTTCATACTAATTAATGAGACTATCGACAAAAGTTCAATTAAAATTCGATTTTTACCATTTTACCTGACGCCATCTATGAGAAATTTCTTAGAACTTGTGGTCAACATAGACACAAGTTAAATGTTGAATAACTTTTAATGGAGTGATTTAATCGAAAATTTATTAGAAACCTTTTTTGTAGAGCGTTAAATTTTACGTCAGAATATTTTAATCTTAAATCTTTTCATCCATTTTTTATGAGCAAATAAATTAAAATTAAACAGGCAAATAATCCAATGTTATTTAAATGGTAAAAGTAACATGATTCCGGCACGGTTTAATCAAGAAATTAAGAGCTTAATTGTATTGGATACGGACACCCTAATTACCAGCTTATGGTTGTGAATGGTTGTAAATAAATAAATTGAATTTAGTAAAAAAAAGGCTTGCAAATCATTAGAACCACTTCCCTTTTTATTTAATCCACAGGTTGGTTGTCAGAGGTGACCAATTTACTCAGTTACAATAAAGTACCTTCTTAAGGAATAGGCAACTCTCAAAACGCCTTTATGGGAGCCGAAATTGTAGTAAATTTCAATTTTGGTTTTGATGGATTAAAGCTTCAAACCAAAAATCAATTTCAACATTGTTCAAATGTTCACCTGTTAATCAATATTTATTCATAATGCAATGAAAAAAATCTAACAATAATTTTGTTTACTCTAAAAATATGAAAAATATTGTATGTAGTTTTGGATAGGAAAAAATAGCATTTTACAGATCTATGTTATTTGAAAATAATATTGGTGATAATTTATTTTTATAAAAAGTAAGCAATCATTGAAAAATAATTCCAAGTAACAAATAATAATCGTTTGTTAGAACACACTTAAGGTTATTCATAAAACAGTGGTTCGATCTATAAGATACATTCATGTAAACGGAAGACCAATAAGTCATAAATTTTGGAACAAAAATAAAGGACTTCTAAGGGGTTGTAAAGACAAACGGATAAATTGAATAGTTGAGGAATTTATGACTGTGAGAAATTTGTTTAATTTTTTATATTTAACATACAACTCCGTGCTTAAGCCATACATACATTTTCAATTACTTTTAGTATTTACTATGGTAGCTAAGAACTAATTGTACTTGCATAATTTTAGATTTTTTTTCTAATGTTTTTTTTAAGTGTAGAAACACGTGTTAATGTAATAATATAAGTAAATACACAAAACTTTAATATTATCTTAAAGTGTTTTCGGATGTATAAGTAAACAGCTTGGATTTTAAAATTTAAATACTGATCGCAAAATTGAACTTGTAAAAGAGTCAAAATTTAAAAAAGTGACAAGCTGAGATTACAAATTTGAATTACAATAATTACAATGCCGGTCTTCATTCGCCTTTTTGAAGTTGATATAGAATAACTGTGCAACTAATTATAGCGAAAACCATCTGAAATTATATTTAAATTTATATAATTTAAAATGTTAAATCGATAAATATATTAAAATACTTAACTACTCTTATGAAATCCAAATCATGTACAAAAATTCTATAGATATTGATTTTTAGTTGAAGGTGATCCGTTTCAAGAATCATCACTTTAAGCTGTAATAAAGTTTTTTGTCAATATAATTTTTTTTTTTTTGTAAATAAACGAGTTTAGATAATAAGTTCTTATGTGTCTTAAGTAAACTACAAGGGAAAATGAGGAAAATTAAATATGCATTTGAATTGTAAACGAATAAATGACAATTAGAAATCAACATTCATTGATGTATGTAATTCTTACAAGAAAAACATATCTAGTTTAATAGCATGGGACAGGAAACGGACTTGTTTTGAACATTATTAAAAACATATACTAAAACTGACTACTAGAACATTGGAATTCTTGGTTTTTTAATCAAAATGAATTCTTTATTCCGATTGATTTTCTGGAGACCACTTAAAAGTGGTAAAGCTGTGTATCAAGAAAGAAACTTATATATCCATAAGACAAAAGCAGAAAAATACTCCAAAACTATTATAAACTGGTAAATAAGTTTAAAAAGCAATTTTTTATGATCTTTTGTACTTCTGGAAAAAATCAATTATATTTAAAGAAGCAATGAAAGAAAGTATGAAGCTTTGGTTTTTGTTTTGAGAGGCACAGAAAAAGCGATATTTACCAATTGTAAGATCTTTAAATCTTTCGTTCGGGTAGAAATGAAGAATAAGCTGTTTCTATAGTTAAGACCCTAAAAAAACAATATCATTATATTAAAATTCTTATTCCCATGTCAGAAATTAACTGCCAAGCAAAAAAAAAAAAATTATAAACTACAAACAGTATACGTGTACTAAAATTTTTCCTGTTTGATTTCTTTTTGGATACTTGCCAAATAAAGGTATATTTCTATAGTAGTTCAACAATTCTGAACAACTTTAAGATATAATAGTACCAACTAGTATGTCCGTCTTTAAAGATCTATATCGTCAAATAATTGCTTTTGATATAATCACTAAAACTAATATCTTAAAAATAATTAAAATGGTACAAGTGTAAGAATTAAAATAAAAGTTGTAAAGTTTGTTGAATTAAGATAGTTTAATGTAGATAATCGTTCCTATATTATCATTCCAGTAATTACATATTCCTATAACTAAAATAAATTATTAAAAATGCATTATAATATCTTAAACATCTTAAATATCAGTTCTCTGTTATCCAATCGCAGCAATCATACAAGCCAGTAGGGCTGTTCATTTTTAAGAAGGATTTCTCAATAACTAAATTGCTGTTTTAGAAATCGTATTATCTTCAAATTTTCAACAAATTCGCTTTGTTTTCTTTCGCGAGAATATGAACAATAATTTTTGTTTTTGAAAGATTGTAGTTTATTTAATAAGTCTTATTTGCAAGATTTTATATATTATGAAAAGAAACTAGTTAAAGAATATTAGTTAGTAAAAATCATTATTTTCGTTTTTGGTATACTGCAACTAAAAATAAGAAGATATTAACTTAGTTTGTACTAATAATCCATTGAAACTACACAAATAATTTTTCCAACAACTTTAAAAAACCGGAAATGAATTTTCAAAATTTTTGATTCAATTATATAACTCAAAACTTGAGCTCAAATAGTTCTTATTAACAATGTAAAATTAACAGTCTTTTTCATGTAACTACATATGATTCCTATTTAAAGAGTGGTTTCTTTAAATTAATGTTCAATAAATTTATATTTTTGGTTTATTTTTGAAAATTAAACTACATAAAGAAGACTGCAATATATTTTATGTAATGTTTAAACACATAAACTTTAATTGTGTTAAATAACTCTGTATAATAGTGAAAATGTTTCGGGCTCAATAATAACTAATTTTTTTGAATTTATATTTACTAAATACAAATATTATTTCATGTTTACCAGTTTGCTCACCCGAATTTATTAATTATCTTCCATTCAAAATTTGTTATATGAAATATTCTTTGGCATTGTGGCTTCAAGTTTTGCCATATCTCTGTTAAAATTGTTTTATTTTTCCTGATTTTTAACTGTTCTTGAAGTAAAAAATCGTTGAATTTCGTTGAATTAAAAATGTTAGTAAGGCCTTAGATTGAGAGGGTCTGGTGATTCAAATACTTAAGAAGACAAATTTTAAAGGAACCAGTGAAGCAAAGTTAAAAGAAAATTCAGCAAAATCCAAAGAACTCGAGGTGAAAGGAAAAGATGACGGAAGACCATTAAAGGATTGATCCATAAATTTCTAGGGACAAGAGAAATGGTATATTACGAAAGTAAAAATACTAGTGGAAAAATAAAGTCTCTTAAAGTCAATTTTCTTGTTTCTCTTCTAGATTTCTTTCCTTAAAACTGTGGAGCTTTTTTTATGAGCATGAAGAAAGATTCCATCAGGACATATCTTTTATGGGACACAGATATCGCTTGCGGATTACAACAGGTCTTTATTGAGGGATGTTCTAGTATAGATCTACAAGAGACAATTCAAAAGACTTATTCTGAAAATGGTTTTAACTTTTGATAAATATTTCATAAGGAAATATACGAATTGATTCAATTCTTCCGATATCAAATTATATGAACTATTCTGTATATGTATATATATATAAACTGGATCCAATAAAAAATGTTTTTGGTTACCATAATTGTTTTATTCGATTCAAGGCAAGTAGGATTGACTTTATCAATATTTGAGTCGAGGTAAGTAAATTTTATAACGAAAATTGAAATTTACCAATTTGATACTATTACGTTTGTGAAAAACTGGAGAATAATATTAGTTCTATATAGAAGAAATCTTTAAATAGCTCCGCTTAAGATTTATTCTTTCGTTAAGTGTTTCTTTAATATATTTTTAAAGAATCGTAAAATCACAAATGGCATTCTTAAAAACAATTTTTTTTAATTTGTGTTAAAAATGTATCTAATACTTCTTTATATATTACTAGTATACATATATATTAATTCTAAATAAAATAATCAACATACCGCATTTTTGTGATAAACGATTGTGTACGTAATCGAAAACATCGATACAATTGATGCAGTCGCCCAGAAAATTTGGTTTACATAATGTTCTGAGAACAATATTGCGGCAACTGCCGCAAAAAATGAATGAAAAAAGTAAAACATTTCAGCAATTAAAATATTGATAAACATATTTATCACTTGATCAATAATATTAAACAATGTCTTATATAGTTTTGACATCAAATGTAAATTATTTATGCTTAATTCATTTTCTTGAAAGTTATAAAATGATTCAATGGTAGTTTTTAGTAAATTGATGCGATCAGCAATGATCCAAATGTAAATCAAAAACAGAAATATACTTGTGCAATCAATAAATGTACCGATTTCATACAGTGTAGAATAAAAAATATAATTTATTGTTATGTTTTCAACCAAAAATGTGTAACAATCAAAGACGACTATTATTAAAATAAAAATTATTTGACATTTAAGAAAAATATTTAAACGATTGTAAAAGAGATTGAAATTGATAATTTGTTTTAAGTTGCGTAGTCTATCGTCTACAGAATCGATAGTATTGAGAAAGTGAACGATTTCATTGAAAAAATAAATTATTTTAATTTTGCAAATAAAATTGATAAAGAAAGAGACTTGGTCTACCACTTTCTCTTTGAAATCATAGTCTGCAGTTACACTAAAAATTATTGTGTAACAGCCAGCACTTAAATGACATAAAATATAAATGATAGTTCGGAAACTTATTCTTTTTTCGATAGATGTGTCATTGAGATATAACTTTGGAAATAAACCGAAAAAAAAAAATATAAAGTTAACCGAATGCAGCACTTGGAAAATATTTGTAACTTCCATTATTAAATTTGTGTCTTACTGACTTAACTGATTGAAACTCTTTCGCTAATTGTTTAAGTTATTTTAATTTTCAAGATAAAGACTTTTAAGGGTTATACTTTATTTTGTAATCAGTCATTATTAATAATAATATTCTTTGATTGTTGAAAAAGCGAAGAAAATGTTATTGTTGTATTCAGAAGTTGGTAAATTGAAAACAAATAGGTTTACAAATATTTGTTCAATAATCACTTATGTAACTATATTATCTTTGAAACATTTATTATCTTTCAACTACGAAATAAAGTTAATTATTTCTCAAGAAATTAAATGTTTACAGGTTGTTTTGTAAGGGTAATGTGATCAATTCATATGAAATAATGATTGATTTTTTCTTCTTAAAATTGAAGAAATTTTTATTATCGTTTTTCAAACGTATCATGATCAACAATAAGTATATAACAAAAGGGCATGTTGCCAGCCTATCCAAAACTCATTTTGGAAAATGAATGCACCATAATTTTGAACAAATTTTAACTCTCGACATATGTTTCTAGCCTGTTCATATCGATTTGGAAAACTAAAATCGCCAAATTGTTTATTTAAAAAGTTATATACATGAAAAACTATATCTGTTAGTTTTGCATTTATTTACCACAGTTTGTTGGTTTGCTATTTTTAATTTTCCGATAATTAAGTCGTCAATTAATGCTATAAATATTGTGTATAACAATCATTATATTATATTTAAAATCAATCGTTTTATTTTTAAATTATAATTATAATTTACTCTCTTGACATTTAATTCTACTTAAAAATCATTAGACTGCCAATTTCTCGCGACTTTGTCCAACTATAATTCGTTTAAAATGCAAAGCTCCTATTTTGATAAGCAGTGGTTTTTAACGCAATCTTTATTCTTAACATTCATTTAATAAGTCATTTGGTTAGGGGTCACAATTAAGTAGTTAATTTTGATTTTTTTTCTCCTTCAAATTAATTTTTCAGAATTATTTTTTGACAGGTTGGCGACATTCACGTATATAACGATTTTTTACGAAAAGTCAAATCAAATATATTTATACAATAATGAAATACAAAATATACATAAATTTTATTATTATTGAAGAAATAAACATCTCTTATTATATGCTTCTATTAAATTGTTAATATTTGCAATGATACACCCTTACTTATTTTTTATTACCTAATTGTGCTGCAATTGCACTTTGTACATTGTCAGGCAGTGGTTTGTTTAATGTTTCCGGTAAAAGATGAATCAAAGATAAACTACATGCGGAAATCACAATGAAAAGTATTGGTGGCAAACAAGTCCAATAATTCGCCTGAAATAGCAATAGTTTTGTGTTAATATATTAGTTTAGTTTTGAGTAAAAAGAAACAATTTACTAAAATTGGGATTTGAACTGCAATTTGTAATCCCAAGTAGCCGATCATTGTGCAAGCGCTCACCAAAGTTCCCCGAATTGTTGTTGGAAAAATTTCATTTATATAAACCTCCATTAATATGAGCGCTACGGTTATAAAGGTCTTAGCAAGTATAAAAAATATGAAACTTGTCCATTTGCCTGAAAAGTTAGAAATAGTTAAATGTTGTATTGGATTCAAGAGGAAATATTGCTCATGGGAATGAGTAGCATAAAAAGTATTTGATACATATTTAAAATTCTTGCGTTTGGTTTAATTAATAATGTCATTTATTTCTTTAGAAGTAAGTTAAGCCCATTAACTGGCGAATTTTTTCCTGAAAATATGTTGTTTTTATTCCATTTAAATCGGAAAAAATGTATCTTTCAAAACAAAAAAAAAATCACCAATTTGGTTGGGGGTGATATCAATTAGTGGTTTGCTAAATTAAATTATGTTGTAATAAATAAATAAATTATGCGGACAACAATCGTCATAGAAATTCATGACCATAAACAAGTTGGTGGGCGACACCCATCATAAAAATTCAAAAAATTAATTACACCGGCACACAAAAAAAAGTGCTCTGTACTTTTGACCGGACCTATATAAATCTACGTATTTTGACCCCCTGAACACAAATCCGGGGTCGGTTTGACCCGTACACCCTCAAAAATTCGAGAAAACTTTAAAAAACCAAAAAAAATGGTTAAAATCGGCAGTTTTGGTGACATAGAAATTTTTTCGAACTAAACCGAGCATGATTTTCATGTTTTTTGACCCGCTGAATACAAATTCAAAGTTCATTTAGATCATAAGTTGTTTTAATTGTAAGAAAATTGCAAAAAATCTTTGAAAATTGCGAGAAATCGCAGTAATTGTGTACAAAAATTCTAAGGAGCTAGATTAATCGTGATTTTCATGTTTTCTAATCCGCATAATATAAATCTTGAAGGTATTCGGTCCAGCCATTCTTAGAAATCCATCTAAATAGCAAAAAACCCTGAAAATTTCAGAAAAATCAAAGTTCTTGTGATAAATATCAAATTTTCAATGAAATCATAATTAATTTTGACATGTTGGCAAAATCTGTTGAGTATAAATTTGAAGTTCATTGATCCGGAATTAAAAAAAAAATTTGTTAATCGTAAAAAATCTATAGAAATAACAAAATCGCGGTTAGCCAAATAATCTTCAAAAATCATATTCCAGAAATAGAATAATATGCAAAATATCTTTTGTAAAGATTTAAAAGTTTATTTTCATCACATAATCTAGAATTTTAGAACAATAGCCGAAGAAACAATAGCCGCAATTTTTTACAATTTTTAAGGGTTTTTTGCAATTTTCTTACAATAAAAACGGCTTATGGTCTATATAAACTTCGAATTTGTATTCAGCGGGTCAAAAAATTTTCTCGGTTTAGTTCAAAAAAATTTCTATGTCACCAAAACTGCCGATTTTAACCATTTTTTTCGGTTTTTTAAAGTTTTCTCGAATTTTGGGGGTGTACGGGTCAAACCGACCCCGGATTCGTGTTCAGGGGGTCAAAATACGTAGATTTATGTAGGTCCGGTCAAAAGTACAGAGCAATTTTTTTTTTGAGTGCCGGTGTTATTGTTTAACTTGGGAACATGTGCAGCTTATGTTCACTCAATTTTTCTTGACGTAGAAGAAGTGATATGAAGTTTATATTTCAAAATTTTAACTGTAAGAGAAACTAAACATTTATATTTGAAAAAAAAAATGAATACTCTTTAGGGTGTCCCAAGCTATAATGGCAATTGTTTTTTTCGAATTTCGATCTGCATTCTCTCTATTTTTTTTAATTTGATCCAAATAACTAAAATATGAAATATTATCACTATCGAACAACGATAACTCGTGCGACTTGATCTTAAACTTTTAATATAAAAATTAAGGGGTTATATACAGTTAGAAGGCCGAAAAAAGGCAAATTTTCCAGAATTTTTTCAGAGAAAACTTTTAAATTTACCGATCTAAAAATTTGTACACATATGATGGTATCTTTTAACTGTATTTTAAGTCTTAGTAGTAGTAAAAATATTTATTTGGAAAGGAGCTACAGCTGATCTCCGGGAGCTCCTCTCAAAAAAGACGTTTTGCGGTGGCCACTATATCTCTGAACTGGATCCTCTGAATTTAAAAAACCAAACAGTTTTCGTTAAAGTAATGTTAAATCTAGCAATTAATCGAAGTAATAAGCAAAATATTTTTTTACAAAATATTTTACAAAATATTAACAAAATAGCGGTTTCCCAAAAAAAAAAATAAAATAATCGACTTGACCAAAATTTCGACCTTAAGTTGTTTATAAAAAAAAATATATCTATCGGTGAGAAAAAAATCTTCGATTAATTACTAAAAAATATATTTAAGAAGTTTGTGTTAAGATTTGAGTTAATCGGTTCAGCCGTTTTCTAGTAATGCTGGTCACCGATTTTAAAAACAGTATTTTGAGAAAAACGCGTTTAAAGTTTGAGAAACACTTTACATAGGATAAAAACGCTTTTTCAATTTTGCGTGGAACTTTAAAAATATTCACCGGAACGATATGAAATTTTCTTTATGTATTCTTAAATATATGTACATTAAGAAAATAAAATGAAAAAAAAATCGATTTTTTGAAAATTCTAACTGTATATAACCCCTTAATGTAGAAACCATACAGAAATATAAGATCTTTGTTAATTTAGTAAATAATACAATGCTTTATCTGTATCTTATATTTATTATTAAACGGACATTATTCAGTAGTTTTTCTTTTCAATGTTTGCTTTTTCCAGTCAGAATATAGCTTGATTGAAACAAACCTATCGATGTTTTTCCCTGAAATTAAAAATAAGTGCACCTGTATCGTATATCTTAGTAATAAATGAAATTTATATTATTACTTTCCAGACTGACTGTAAAATGAGTCACTAAGTTTTTCTTTCGATGGGATATGGCGTTTATTCCTTGTATAATTTTTACTTTTGGTTTTTGGTCTACATCATAATCAACGAATAAGACTGACAATTCATCTATTAAATACCGTAAATACTGGCTGAACTTCTGTAAAGCTGATTTTGAGATCCCTTTATCTATTTTATTCGTAAGTTTTCTTGGCCTTTAAAAAGCATAAAAAATCAACAGCTAAGGTGATTTTAAAGCTAAATTGCATTGCAGCCAAGGCTTAGTGTTGAATGTCAATAGTTAATGCCAGTAAATACATTTTCAATAGTCATCTTTAATGATTTCTTTAATTAACTCAATTTGGTAAAATTCTAACATTTTGTTAATTTCTGATACATTGAGATATGACAACTTTTCTGTACTACTCTGAATTTTCTTGAAATCAATATTTTTCCAATTTTCCCGGAAATTTTTCAACTATTGAATGTCAAGATTAGGGTGAATTTTTTTTGACTTTTTGGTCCCATGGTGAAATTTTGTTGGAAATACCAAAAAAAAAAATTCCCTGAAAGTTTGAGCCCTTAATATTAAATTTAAATCCTCGACCAAGACGTATAAAGATTTCCCATTGAAAATACACGGAAACTTTGATTTTTTATTTTTAAATTTCTATATCTCAGCGGCATTTCATGGGATCGCTTTTACCGAAGATGGTTTTTTCTCAGAATTAAACGCTGACAAAAGTGCCCATTGCGACAAAGTCGTAACTCACACCGGTGAGGTAGAACGGGCCACTGAACCTGATTTTTCCATAAAATTCAAGGCTTAATATCTCGTTTAATGTTGATTTTCGCGATTTGGTCTACAAGAACTTTTTTGTAGGAAATCAAATTCTCTACAAGTTTTTCATTTATAATTTTTCCGTAGCTCTTGTTATTTACTAGATAAATGCAAAAAAAACGCGAATTTTATGGAAAAATCAGGTTCAGTGGCCCGTACTAACTCACCGGTGTGAGTTACGACTTTGTCGCAATGGGCACTTTTGTAGAGCGTTTAATTCTGAGAAAAAACCATCTTCGGTAAAAGCGATCCCATGAAATGCCGCTGAGATATAGAAATTTAAAAATAAAAGATCAGAGTTTCCGTGTATTTTCAATGGGAAATCTTTACACGTCTTGGTCGAGGACTTAAAATTAATATTAAGGGCTCAAACTTTCAGGGATTTTTTTTTGGTATTTCCAACAAAATTTCACGATGGGACCAAAAAAAAAAAATCACCCTAGTCAAGATATTTTAATTGTCTGACTAATTATTTCTTCTAACACCCCCTTGAATATTAATTCGTTAACCTGATGGCAGCAAGTAAAAGTGAGCAATTCTTTACTTAGTTTCTGCTCAACAAGCACAAAGGTTTCATTGATATAACCTGTATGCGAAGCTGTAGTATCAAAACAAAGAATTTGCCCTTTATTTTCAAGATTCCACTGAATAATGGCGTTTCTTATTGCCTGTATCTCTTCTCCTTCCAGAAGAGTTGTTCAATTTTGGTACAACGACTTAAGTTGTTCTGAAAATAACTTATCAGTAATCGTTCTTCTTTTCATTTTCATACATTTAAAGATAGGAGGAATTTATTCCCTTAGTGGACAATTACAGTATCCAGTACTAAATTTGGGAGTCGACTTTTTTCGCTTCTCGTGCTCTTTTTACTTTTCCTTTCGAAGTTTTTGAATGGAGCAATTACTTTCAAGAAAATCATCATTGGTATGTCCCAGTGCCTTAATAGTTGCTTCAGTAGTAAGCACACAATTTCTTATACTGAACTGGACGTCTATCTAATACTACCACTAATATTGGAGTTATAAAATTTTTCTTAGTGAAAGTTTTATTAGTATCGAACTGTGTGGTAGTAGTTGAGATGGGCAAATTTTCTTGGAAATCCATTATTTTAGAATCAGCAGACAAATTTTCTTGTAGCAGAATTTAATTTCCTTTTTTTTTTTTTGTAAATTTCTCTAAGTTAAGTATGTAGTATGGTATTAAAGATTTAATCGGTTTATGTGCCTTTTCTCAATAAATAATGCATTTGTGAATAGATTTACGAATTCATTAACACATAAATTCATTTCACGAATATTATAGAACAGAACTGCTTGCCCTTGTCCGGTTTAGAGAAGCTTAGAACCGGTTATTAGATGTCTTACGCTTCCTATTAAAAAAATTTATTCTGTTTAAGAACTGCATTATTTGACCGACATTTTGATTACATGAAAAAAATAATTTTATTTATCAAACAAATAACCAATAATAATCACATCCATACGTATATTCCCGCGCGAGCTTTCGTATACAAGTATTGGTATGTTTCAATGGTTCAATCGTTGTAACAACATTAAAATAAAATTAGGGGGTATGCGTTGAAAAAAAGAAGCTTTTTTTTGGGACAGCCTAATACTCTGGAATAGATCCGTGAGATAATCGTATGTAGTTAGTAAGGCAATGAAACTTCAGTAACTAAGAGATATTTTAAAAAAATTGATTGATAATAATCAGTCATACATCTTGAAGCTCCAAGTTCGTTTAATACAGTGCTATTAAGAAAAGGGAACTTCAAAATTGTATCAATGTGTTGAATGAATTTACATTATGTATCAAACACATGTATAACGAACATTTTAAATTAGAATGTTTTATATTAGACATCCTCCACTTACTTGTTAGAAAGATTATAAAAAATAAACAACATAACCCTGAAGTAACAAGCAAAGCCATCATCATAAATCGGCGGTTCCAACGATCCAAATATGGAGCGGATAAGAAGTTAGCTGGTACTTCCACCAAACATAGCAGAGTAAAATTAATAAAGAAATTCCCATGGAATGTAATCACAGAATAATTTAATCCAAAATAAATTGCATAAGTCGAGAACATACAAACTGAACAAATCAAAAATTGGCATACGAGTGAATAATTGGAAAAAAATATCCGTAACTCATTTTTGTGCTTCCATGCCATTTCAACCTTATCCTTTTAAAAAATTATTAGTAAAAAAAGAACTGAATAAAATAACAACTTAGTAACTTACGACGTCAGTATTTTCTAGTTCTATTGATTCAAACCTTTCTTCAATATTATCATTCTTACTCTTGGATCCCCATTGGAAGGTCATTTTGAAGTTTTTTTCAGCTTCCCCGAATTTTTTCTTCGAAATCAACCAGCGAACCGATTCTGGAGAGATCCATAAAAATATCACAGCAAAAAATGTTGGAAAGAATATGGTTCGAACATAAATTCGCCAGGAATAAATTGTCCAAGCCAATAGCGATGAACAAGCTTCTCCAACACTAAAAAGTGCACCTACCACACTAACTAAGGCTGATCGATTTTTATTTCCGACTTGTTCACACGCTAAAATAATGATAATGTTTAAATCAAAAGGAAATCTTTGACTATCTTATAAAGCAATATATTTTGGACTATTCACGTAATGGTTGGTCTTCAATGTTTTGCAATCTCTTTGAGTTGAATTTCCAACAATGCTTTGCAGAATCTAACAAGCTTAGGGCTAAAATATTGTACTATGTACACTATAGTAAATTTGATTTCTTTATTTTGTTCGTATTTTGAAAAAGAAGAACTCTGTTAAAATTTTTGACTCTAATTTGACTTTTTCAAATAAGAAGACAATTAAGGTTGTATAAGATTGTTTTTTTTATTTAATATTTTTACTATTCAATTAGCTACGTTTCGTTACGTATCGTAACTTCATCAGGCTTATTGAAGCTAACTGCTAATTGAATAGTAAAAATATTAAATAAAAAAACCGATCTGAAACAACCTGAATTATCTTCTTATTTAAAAAACTAAAAGCTGGGATCTGAATTTTGTCATCTAATTTGACTCTTAAATTATTATTTGACGCTTATCTCTACTAATATATAAAATTCTTACGTCTGTCTGTACATTTCGATTTTGAACCCAATTTTAGGGTAAATATTTGTTTCAAGAGGCCCTTATTCCAAATTTAAAATTTTTGTCTGTCTGTCTGTCTGTGTGTCCCGATTTAACTAAAGAACGGAACAACCGAATTAAATGAAATTTGGTATTAAGATACAACACAATTTCTCACAGACTATAGGCTATTTATTAATCCAAAAAAATAATAAGGGAAGGTATTCTCTAGGGGTGAAAACAGAAATTTTTACACTAGACCGGTGAGTTATATATCATTGGAAAGGTAATTTAAAGTTAGAAAATAATCTGTAAAAATATTTTTAATTGAACTGATAAAAGCAAAGTAAATTTAATTTAAATTTTAAAAAAATGCCTCTTTGAAATATAAACCTTTATATATATATGAATATATAGTTGATGATAATAGCGTAATGGCTTACGTATCTGACATTCTGATGCTCGAATCTTACAGTAAACTTTATTTTTTTATTTTTTTTTACAAAATTTTTGTAAATAGACCCACTGAACCTGATTTTTCCATAAAATTCGCGAATTTTTTGCATTTATCTCGTAAATAACGAGAGCTACGGAAAAACTTGTAGAGAATTTGATTTCCTACAAAAAAGTTCTTTTAGACCAAATCGCAAAAATCAATATTAAACGAGATATTAAGCCTTGAATTTTATGGAAAAATCAGGTTCAGTGGCCCGTACTACCTCACCGGTGTGAGTTACGACTTTGTCGCAATGGGCACTTTTGTCAGCGTTTAATTCTGAGAAAAAACCATCTTCGGTAAAAGCGATCCGATGAAATGCCGCTGAGATATAGAAATTTAAAAATAAAAAATCAGAGTTTCTGTGTATTTTCAATGGGAAATCTTTACACGTCTTGGTCGAGGACTTAAAATTAATATTAAGGGCTCAAACTTTCAGAGAATTTACGATGGGACCAAAAAAAAAAAGTCCAAAAAAAAAATCATCCTAATATATATATCTAAAAAAGGTTAATTTATAAGTGAGCATTACGTTTTTTGGCTTTCACATATTGTAACCCTGAAAATCCGATATACGTAATCACAAATAAATATATTAATGAGCGAATATCGAATAGCGAGACATTCGGCGAATTGAAAGAAAATGGTTTAATTATATAGTTGAAATTCAGATATGTTAATAATAAGTGCATAGATATACAATGGTTATACTTGATTATGGAGGAACAGGGTTTCGTGCATTTGAACAAACTTTAATTTCGCCGTAGTTATGTACATTTCAGTAGTGTAAAAGGTTTGAGAAAAATGTTTATTCGAGAGTTGAGAAAATGAAATGGGATTTTTATTAATATTCTAAATATCTAGGCGAGTGTTTTGATAACTTTTGACTGTTTTAAGTCATAATTATGATTGACTTTATTGAACTTAAAGATAGTTTTTATTTATGTATAGATGGTGATTGATTTACGGATTAATTGGTTCACAGTAGGTATACCTACCGTAGGTATACGGAATAGACCATACTCTTTTTAGATATTTATAAATATTTTTTGGAAATTAGTTGATCATTATATACAACTATTTTATTCTAAGTAACAGTTTATTAAATGTGTCATTAAAGTTGACAAAATAGTGGTTTTAAGTATGATTATGTTTTTTTCGTAAAAGAAATAAGAAAAATAATAATTTTCATATGTCACTACAAATAGCAAATTTGAAAAGAAAATATAATCTACACCTACGTTACGCAGACGAAGTCGCGGGGATCAGCTAGTTTAACTATACAATTGGTGGAACTTGTTAAAGTTGTTACTTGTTCATTTACTACTCTCAAAAAAGAAACGTAGCGCAAGAAAATAACAAATAAATGGTGAGAATGATGAAAAAGGAGGCAGAAAAATTAATTTTGTGTTTGTAAAATTGATCAATCGCTTATCAATTTGTATCATCAATTAATTTCATTTCCTTATTGTTTCTTTTGGCAATTCATTTTTCTTGAAACAATTTTTGTTTTAGGTCAAGCAACTCTAGCATAAAAAGAAATAAACCGACGGTTATGAAAATTTAAAGGGTGTCTCTGTATAATAGAGCAACGTTATCTCTAGAAACTATTTTTGTAATTATCAACGTAGGTACTAATTTTAATAAACAAAACTATCCGCTATAAAATTTACGAAGAACATTATACAAACGTTGCCTTTGATGATTTTTTTGACATTAAGAAACTAACCGTAAATAATTATCATTGTATACAATCCTCCTGAAAATATTTGCTCGATAAATTCCAGTATAACAAACATTGCATAAGAAACTGAAAATGATTTTAATGTTCCCAATATTGCACCCGCTTCAAAAGCAAAAACAATAATCACCCGTCGACCAAATCTGTAAACCAAAAGTAGCAGTCTTAATTCAAATTGTCACTCTTAAGTGATTAACGCAAAGATCGGAGATTAAAACAAATAGCCGATACAAAAATGTGCATCTAAGTGGCATTCAAAATGGTTGTCAAAGCTTCCAATGAAAAAAGGATACACCGTCGAAAGTCATAAAAAAATGTAGAAATTTGTGGTTTCCATTTCCTAATGAAATTTAAAAAAAAATGTTTGCGTAAATGACTTCGATCACCGTTGAAAAAATCTAATCGGTTCACACGTTCATATTAAGCCACATTATACATACTCTCTCATTATTGCGCAAACCCTCATTTTCAAGCTTTACCTATCAGAAAGCATGCCAAGTATAGTAAACGAGAAAAGTGTTCCAATCGAACTAATGGCTCCAGGCAGCGTAAGCATCCAATTATTTTCGTCACAGTAAATCCCAAACTAAAACAAGAATTTATTTTAATAGAAACATTAACCAAAACACGGAATCTATACTAATATATAAAATTCTTACGTCTGTCTGTACATTTCGATTTTTAACTCAATTTTAGGGTAAATATTTGTTTCAAGAGGTCCTAATTCCAAATTTAACATTTTTAAAACTTTTGTCTGTCTGTCTGTGTGTCCCGATTTAACTAAAAAAGCGGAACAACCGAATTTAATGAAATTTTCTATTGAGATACAACACAATTTCCCACAGACTATAGGCTACTTTACATTCCAAAAAAATAATAAGGGAAGGTATTTCCTAGGGATGAAAACATAAATTTTTACACTAGACCGGTGAGTTATATATATCATTGGAAAGGAAATTTAAAGTTAGAGAATAATCTGTAAATATATTTTTAGTTGAACTGATAAAAAACACAGTAAATTCAATTTAAAGTTTAAAAAATTTCCTCTTTGAAATATAAACCTTTATATATATGAGACACATAAATGATGTTAATAGCGTCATAGCTTACGTATCTGACATTCTGATCCTCCTAATTATAAAGACCTGGGATCGAATCTTAAACTTTCAGTAAACTTTTTTTTTATTTTTTTTTTACAAAATTGTTGTAAATAGACCCTTAAAGTTGCTCAATAAGGAAATATTAACAAAAAAATAAATAATAGTAGTAGTAATAATAATAATAGTAATCGTGCATAAATAATATCCTGTATTTATACGAGGTGTGATCAAAAAGTTCCCGGAATAACCCCCGTTTGGCGCTCCCATTATTCCGATTTGAATTCTGTGTTTTTTGTTTAGTTGATACATTTGTTGTTAATATTCCCTCTAAATCTTAGCGTCATTGCTTGACATTTGTAAAAGTTACGTAGCCAAGAGTACATCTATTTTTGTGTATTTTGACGATTTTTTACAATTTTAGAAATGGATTTAAATTTGTTACAACTAATTTGAATTAAATTTTGCGTAAAAAACGGATTTTATGTGGCGCGAACGGGAAATGGAATTGTTGGAAAAGTATTTCGGTAAAGATTCTCTAAAGAAAACCAGTGGTACGGGCGATTCAAAGGTGGTCGTGACTCAATCGAAGATGATGGACGTCGTGGCAGACCATCGACATCGAAAACCAACGAAAACGTTGATAAAGTAAAAAAAAATGTTGGTCAATAACCGTAAATTAACCATCAGAGAGATAGCGGAGGGCTTGAACATTGTCTATGAATCCGTCCAAAACAATTTGGTTAATTATTTGGGTTTCCGTCGTATAGCAGTAAAGTTGGATTTTGCACCATGATAATGCAGCATCTCACAGTGCCATCATTATTCGAAATTTTTTGACGAAAAATACAACGAATACCATCCAACAGCCACCGAATTCACCTGTTATGATTCTCTATGATTTCTTTCTGTTCAATCGAGTTTAAAAACTACTACGGGGAACGCGTTTCAGCAATCGAGAGGAAGTAATGGAAAAATCGCAGGAAGCACTGATGGGCATATCGAAAATCGAATATAAAAATATTTCGAGGATTGGATCAAACGCTGGCATAAGTGTGTTGCAGTCGATGAGGATTACTTTGAAGGGGACAATAAAGATTAAGATGAATAAACTTGTATATTTATTTTTCTAGACAAATTCCGGGTACTTTTTGAACACACCTCGTATATCCCCCCTGACTGATGAAATTTTATTATTCGGTTTATTCCTTTTGAAGAAGTAGTCATCTGATAAGATTTTTTTTTTGAAAATTCCTACCCTAAAAAAGTAAAAGGGGTGACTAAGTTTGTATGAGAAAATGTAGAGTTAATCAACAATCGAAATTTTGAATATAATAAGTGTAATTAATAAATAAATAATTAATTAATAATAAGTTTTTGTTATATCATTTTAACTACAGCATTTAAAATAACGTCATTTCACTTAATTAGTATGAAAGCTTAGGTAGTAGGTACTTATACCAAATACCAAAGAGGTGGTTTTTAATTTTTGTTTGTTTTTCGACAAATAAACTTTTTAAACCAAATTTTTATGAACCAATGATTGTGAACTGGAGGAATTATTTATTCTGCTGAAACATTAAGGGAGCAATTTTTATCATATACTATGATATGATATATATCATATCATCTAAGCTAACTCTTCTTCGGTATTTAGAACAATTTGAAAACCAATTGTTGTTATATGACAAAAAATTGCTTCCATAATGCTTTTCAAAATTGCTTCCATTTCACTATGTACTAAACTACCGCGAAATTAAAATGGGTTCAATTGCACAAAACCCAGTTCCTCCATAATCAAGTATAACCAGTGTGTATCTATGCACTTATTCAAATATCAGAATTTCAACTATATAATTAAACTATTTTCTTTTAATTCGCCGAATTGTTGAATTAATTATTCGCTCACTTATCTATTTATTTGTGAATACGTATTTCGGATTTTCAGGGTTACAATATGTGAAAGCCAAAAAACTTAATGCTCACTTATGAACTTAACCTTTTTCAGATATATATATTAGAGTTTAAATTTTTTAGCAGGTGTAGGGTTTTTGAATCTAATAATAAACCAACATTTTTATATTTTAAACGATAAAACGTTTAGTCTATTCAGAACATACTTAGATAATTAAATTTGAAATTTCGATTGTTTGATGGACGTTATGCCGTACAAACTTTGCCACCGTTTTTCACTTTTTTAGGGGAGGAATTATCAAAAACAACCCTTTCTTATTATATATCTGCATCGTATAACAAAAACATTTTCCAAATTTCGCCGACACAAATTTGCTTTTATTTGGAAAATACAATGTAAAACGAAAAAAATTATGACCTTTATTTTGATTATCATGACTAAAAAGCTATTCGATTTCGCACATCTGGACTTTATACACACAAAATTGTTGGAAACAGGTAGAAAACGTGGAAGGAAATAAGAATAGAATATTTTATATTTTTAATTATTATATTTTAAATTATATATTTATATTTTTAATTATATATTTATATTTTTAATTATATATTTATATTTTGAATTATATATTTTTAATTTCAAGAGCAATAATTGATTTTCAAATTTTTCTGAATACCGAAGAAAAGGTAGTTTGGAAGATTTATATTTTGATTGATAATGAAATATATGACAAAAAATTGCTCCCTTAATATTAAATAATTGCTCCAGGTCACAATCATTGGTTCATAAAAATTCGATTTTAAAAAAGTTTGATTGTTGAAAAACAAACAAAAATTAATAACCGCCTATTTGGTATTTGGTATAAGTACCTACTACCTAAACTTTCATACTAATTAAGTGAAATGACGTTATTTAAAATGCTGTAGTTAAAATTATATAACAAAAACAGAAACTTATTATTAATTAATTATTTATTTATGAATTACACTTATTATATTCAAAATTTCGATTGTTGATTAACTCTACATTTTCTCAAAGAAACTTAATCACCCCAATTCACTCTTTTAGGGTAGGAATTTTCCAAAAAAAATCTTTTCACATGCCTACTTCTTATACCGAACACACCGAATATTAAAATTTCATCTGGCAGAGGAAATATATAATTACACGATTTTATGTATGCACGGTTTTAAAAACGTATTTACTTTAAGCTTTATTAATATAATTATTTTTTTTACTGCTACTGTTGCTTTTTTCGTTAATATTTCCTTATTGAGCAACCCTTAGGATTTATTTTCAACAATTTTGTAAAAAAAATAAAATAAAAAACCACCCATTTTCAATAATTTGTATGAGCTAAGTCCAAATGTGCGAAATCGAATAGATTTTCAGTCATTATAATCAAAATAAAGAAGGTCATAATTTTTTTTCGTTTTACATTATATTTTCAAATATAACTGCATATTTGTGTCGATAAAATTTGGAAAGGGTTTTCCTTATAGGATGCCATTATATAATAAGAAAAGGGTTTTCAATAATCTCCCCCCCCCAAAGAGTGAAAAAAGGGTGGCTAAGTTTGTACGGCATAACGTCTAATAAACAATCGAAGTTTCAAATTTCATTATCAAAGTATGTTTGTTATAGACAAAACGTTTTATCGCTTAAAATAAAACAGTGTTGGTTTATTATTAGAAACAAAAACTTAGGATCTGCTCACAAATTTAAACTCTGATAGATATATCTGAAAATGGTTAAGTTAAGTTTATAAGTGAGCAATAAGTTTTTTGATTTTACATTTGGTAAACCTGAAAATCCGAAATACGTATTCACAAATTAGTGATCGAATATTGATTACCGAGAAATTCGGCGAACGTTTAATTCTATAGTTGAAATTCAGATATTTTAATAATAAGGGCATGGATACACAATGGTTATACTTGATTATGGAGGAACTGGGTTTCGTGCAATTGAACAAATTTTAATTTCGCGGTAGTTTTATACATTGTAATAGTGTAATAGTTTTGAGAAAAAGGTTCAAATCTAGATTCTAAATCTAGACCCTTTACTTCTGTTATTTTGACAGGAGTGTTTTGATAACTTTTTAGTTTTAAGTCATTATTAAGACCGACCTTATTGAACTTTACGATATTTTTTATATATAAACCCTGATTGGTTTATGGATTATTTGGTTAATGGTAGGTATACCTACTGTAGGTGTACGCAATTGAACATTCTCTTTTTAGATATTTATAAATATTTTTTTGGAAATTAATTGATCATTACATACAAATATTTTATTCTAAGCAACAGTTTATTAAATGTATCTTTTTAAATTTGACAAAATAGTGTTTTTAAATATGATTGTTTTTCATAAGAGAAATAAGCAAAATAAAAATTTTCTCATACCACCACAAATAGCAAGTCTAAAAAGGAAATATAATCCACAACTACGTTACGTAGACGAAGTCGAGGGGATCAGCTAGTAATGATATATAAATAATATTTATAATATTTGTTTTATACGCCAAATGACGTCATTTAAAAGCAACTGTTTTAGAATCATTACCTATCCCATGGATCTAGTGGTAAGACCAATTAGGGTAATTTTACTTTTCCACCAGCACAAAACAACCCAGTAGATTCACCGCTGTATTTTAACGCCTTACAATATTGACAAAAATAGTCATTTCCCCAATTGTTCCAGATAACAATAAATTTTAATTAAAATAGATAAATTTAAGGAAATGGCAGTATGTTTGTAGTCATAAAACCAAGAAGTGACACATTTGTTAACTGTCTAATATTTATTGGTCTCATCGCCTTTTTTTCCCTATTTGGCCTATTTGACAGGTATTAACAGTTTATATGGGAAGTTTTTTTTGCCCTTTTTACTATTTTCCATGCAACTTCTTCCTATTTTTTCACCTTTCAAACCTTTCTTTTGCCTTCTACAAATATTTCATCACCCAAATGAGCCAAAGCGGTTTAGACGCTTTCAAGTCTTTGCGAGACTATCACATCTCAATTCATTTTTTTAGAATTTTATAGAATACTAGCTGATCCCCGCGACTTCGTCTGCGTAACGTAGGTGTAGTTATATTTTCTTTTTAGATTTGCTATTTGTAGTGTCATAAGAAAATTATTATTTTTCTTATTTCTTTTACGAAAAACATAATCATACTTAAAAACACTATTTTGTCAAATTTAAAAAGATACATTTAATAAACTGTTGCTTAGAGTAAAATATTTTAAATGCAATGGTCAATTAATTTTCAAAAAATATTTATAAATATCTAAAAAGAGTATGGTCTATTCTGTATACCAACGGTAGGTATACCTACCGTAAACCAATTAATGTGTAAATCAATCACCATCTATACATAAATAAAAACTATCGTTATGCTCAATAAAGTCAGTCATAATTATGACTTAAAACAGTCAAAAGTTATCAAAACACTCGCCTAGATATTTATAATATTAGTAGAAATCTCATTTTTTCAATTTGTTTAAATGCACGAAACCCAGTTCCTCCATAATCAAGTATAACCAATGTGTATCTATGCACTTATTATTTAAATATCTGAATTTCAACTATATAATTAAACCATTTTCTTTCAGTTCGCCGAATTTCTCGCTATTCGATATTCGCTCATTAATGTATTTATTTGTGATTACGTTTATCGGATTTTCGTAATGCTTACTTATGAACTTAACCTTTTATTTATATATAAAATATATATATTGGAGTTTAAATTTTAAAGCAGATCCTACGTTTTTGAATCTAATAATAAACCAACATTGTTTTATTTTAAGCGATAAAATGTTTCGTCTATAACGAACATACTTTGATAATAAAATTTGAAATTTCGATTGTTTATTAGACGTTATGCCTTACAAACTTTGCCACCATTTTTCACTCTTTTAGAGGAGGAATTATCAAAAAACCTTTTCTTATTATATATCTACATCGTATGAGAAAAACACTTTCCAAATTTCATCGACACAAATATGGATTTATATTGTAAAAAACAATGTAAAACGAAAAATATTATGACCTTTATTTTGATTATCATGACTAAAAAGCAATTTGATATCGCACATTTAGACGTTGTACATACAAAATTGTTGGAAATAGATAGAAAGCGTGGAAGGAAATTCGAATATTTTATTTATTTTCAATAACAATAATTGATTTTCAAAATTTTCTAAATACCGAAGAAAGGTTGGTTTGGAAGATTTTATTTTTTTATTGAGAATGATATATATGACAAAAAATTGCTCCCTTAATGTTAAATAATTGCTCCAGGTCACAATCATTGGTTCATAAAACCCCTCTTACTCTTTTAGGGTAGGAATTTTCAAAAAAAAAAAATCTTATCAGATGTCTACTTCTTAAAAGGAATATTTCGAATATTAAAATTTCATCAGTTAGAGGGGATATATAAATACAGGATTTTATGTATGCTTGGTTTTAAAAACGAATTTACTTTAAGTTTTTTTACTATTATTATTATTACTACTACTAATACTAGTACTTTTTTTCGTTAATATTTCCTTAGTGAGCAACTTTAAGGGTCTATTTACAACAATTTTGTAAAAAAAAAATTGTTTGCTGTAAGATTCGAACCCACGTCTTTATAGTAAGAAGAATATGAATGTCCGATAAGTAAGCGATTACGCTATTAACATCAACTATCTGTCTATTATATATAAAGGTTTATATTTCAAAGAGGCAAATTTTTAAAATTTATATTGAATTTACTGTGCTTTTTATCAGTTCAACTAAAAATATTTTTACTGATTATTTTCCAACTTTAAATTACCTTTTCAATGATATATAACTCACCTGTCTAGTGTAAAAATGTCTGTTTTCATCCCTAGGAAGTTCCTTCCTTTATTATTTTTTTGGAATGATAAGTAGCCTATAGTCTGTGGAAAATTGTGTTGTATCTTAATACCAAATTTTATTAAATTCGGTTGTTGCGTTCTTTAGTTAAATCGGGACACACAGACAGACAAAAATTTTAAAAATGTTAAACTCGGAATAAGGGCGTCTTGAAACAAATATTTACCCTAAAATTGGGTTCAAAATCGAAATGTACAGACAGACGTAAGAATTATATACGAGTATATTAGTATAGATGTAAGTGCATAAAAAAAGACCAGATATAATTGTTAGACAACGCCATTAATGTGTTTGTATTTGAAACGTCAAAGCTTTGAGATCAATAAATAATTGAGGTACAGCTATCATTCTAGAGTCAGTTGGTTTTCGTAGATTGGACGCAAATAATTTCAGGTGTTGAAAGGAACAGTAAGTTGTTCCCCAGAATGGGAGAAGGCTAACGAATTTTGATTGCATTATACCAATAAAAAAAATCCAGGAAGGGAACATCAGTCCTTTCTTCGTTACCGCTATCTACTTTTAACCCAAAAACACTACTTATTCTTCAGTTTTTAGTTAAATTTTAACTTTACCAATATTTTTGCTCAAACTGGTAGGTAACACTTTGTACTACACAGTCTGGTTGCCAAAAAGATAATTACTCTATATGTGCTTATTCCATTATCACATATAATTATTCGGCTTATTCGAAATATTTTATCAGTTAATAACGGTCTGTAATTTTTTGAATCTTCTCTAAAGTGTAGTAAATTTGTAGAAGAAAATAAAAAACTGATGACAATACTAAATATAGTTAACTTATTAAGAGCATGTCTTCAAATTTGAGCCCCTTGCACGTAAAACTTATAAAAAGAAATTAGCGATTGAATTGTTCCAGTTCTGAACTTGTTGATTGTGTTTTCAAGTATAAATTTATATAGCTTGGATACTTTCCAGAAGAGATATCATTAGTTATTTTCATAGTTATTTTTTCCCTCCACAAATTTTCTATACTTTTTAGGACGATTCAATTTATTCAAGAACATCATTAACTATTAAAAATAATTCTAAATTAGTTGAATAATAAAATGTGATTACGGAATAAGCACATACGGAGTAATTATCTTTTTGGTCACCAAATCGTATCGCTCAGAATAAAACTTATCGATAGAAATAAAATAAAACAGTTTGACAATTTTTTTTTGTGTATTAAATTTCTCGTCAATTTGAGTCGTATTTTAATTTAAAGATTATCGAAAATTATTTCATTATGTAAAGAGAATCAAAAAACTTTATGGAAGGTTAAAATTTTGTGCTTTATTGCACTTTCTTAAGAAGGCAAACAGTTACATATTTCAATTTTTAATTCTTTTCTTGCTGATCTATAGATGACCGTTTGATTCGTTCGATAAAATACGGCGAAGATTTCTTTAAAAATGAGGGAACTAGTCAAACAAAATACGACTAGTTATAAGGTAATTTGTTAAACTTACTTCTTGTACAATTGTCGAGTATTTCTCAGCAAAAATAAAAGTATTGCATCGTATTGTCGTATTAGTGTAAAAATTATGGGCACTACATGACTCGTTGGCACTATAATTGATTGGAGCATAACGAATACATTTTTCTGGATCGGAGTCGTGAAACGGAACGGCATTTTTAAGCCATTCTGGATTGTATTCAGCATTTATTCGAGATATATCACATTCGGGAATAAAACATCTGTGAAACATGCAAAACACAATATTTGTATTTTCTTGATTAGGAAACAATGCACAGATGTATGCCATTAAAAAATTGATTATAACGCACCTATATTTTAGTAACCGTGTGATAAAAAAAAAGTTCCCCAAAAAAAATGGAGTAGTGATGATTGCAAATAGTATTAAAGCGTAGGTCGCCATATTAAATCCATCGTTCCATTTTGTTCTATTCAAAATGTCGTCAAGTTTTGAGTCAAAAGAATTTTCCATTTTAATTTACGACCTATAGATCTAATATTAACAGTTACTTTTTTTGAAACAGAAATTTGAAAGTTACTATAAAAACCAAATTCGCAAACACGTTTTCGAGAAAATACTGCATAAAAAGATATTCTTAAGACTTTATTATCCCTCTTATCTAAGAAAAACATGAAAAAATAAATAAAATTAATGATTTAAGTATTTTTGAGTTTTTACTAAATTGACAATAAAGCTAATAAGATAACAATACCTGTTGTATAAATATTATTAAATTCATTACATTCAACACTTATTTAATTCATTTATACTTTTTAAGTATTGTGTTGAATGTTGAAACCCTTTGAATCGATAAAGAAAAAATAGACTTTGAGGAATATAAGAAAACTAAATCTATTCTTTCATCATAAATCAAATATAACAAAGCAATTTTCCGATGCCGGTCGATGAACTTGATATAAGGATTAGCATAATTAATTTTAAATTTTCGGTATTTGTAATTCAATAATATTAAACTTCATTTATACTCAGCCGACCAAAACTAAGCTAGATGACACTAAATTTTCTTATTTTAAGTTCGAATTTTCAAACTGTACGAATATTATTGTCGCGTCATCTCTGGAAAAATCTGAGAACTCAAAGCAAATATTTGAACCACATTATTTTAATAGTAGAGCAAATCATATTAACGGACTGAAAGGTTTAAAAAGCCTACAATTTCAAGATGACCCCGAAAAAATAAACTATAGTCATTTGTTTTGGAATAATTTGAAATTCAATTTTCAGTGTGTCAAGTTTTCAATTTCATTTTGCAACAATGAACAGATCCAAAACTATAGATTTCGAAATTACCAAGTTAAAGTTATTTCTACACTCACTTTTATTGGATTCATGTTGATAATTTAGCAGAAATATTATTAAAAATATTTTCATGAAACTTTCTATGTATATTCGGTAGGCATGGGAATCGAATAAAAAGTATATTTAATACTTCTAGAAGATTAAGATGTCCCTCGACATCTTCTGCAATTTTTTACGCTTACTTGCCTATATACTATTTGTAATCATTGATGACTGTGATTTATTTCGATTAGCCACGTTTCAATTTGGCATTATTATTTATTTAATTTATTTGTTATTTACATATTTTACTAAATATTTATTGTAATATGGAACAATTGGGGAAATGACAATCATTTGCCAATATTATAAGGGGTTAAAATACAGCGATAAATCTACTGGACTAAGTTGGGCTGGTGGAAAAATAAAATTGCCCCAATTGGTCCCATCAGTAGATCCATTACGCTTATAACTTTATGGGACAGGAAATGATTGTAAAAATTCCTTGGCCAACATTCAAAAACAAAATAGTAATTTACAAATGATGTTGTTTCGCCCATAAAACAAATATGTTTAAGGAAGTACTAAAGAAAACTGGAATATTTCCAGTAAGCTTCCAGTCCCTGATTAATAGCGATCTTTGGATCAAATTAGCCAAAAAAAAAACAATTCAATTTTGAAGGACACAAATAGACAAATACAAAAATATGTTTAGATATATCTATGTATGTCTTTAAACTCATATAAAGGTGAGAATTTATGGATTTTTCGTATGCATATGAGTTTTAACATGTTTAATGTTTTTAAGGGTGTAGGTTTAAATAAGTAAAATGCAATGTAAATTAATTTAATTGCTAATTATTACTGTTATTATTAGTAATTTAATAATTAAAAATGTAGCAATATTACCGATATCAATTAATTTTCGAAGTTCAATTTTAGGTGGAACGAAGTTAACCGGGTCCTCAGATATTTGATAAAAAAAATATTTGCATATAACATAATCAAATACATATCAATCGTAACGCAGGCAATTGGTAAAACGCTTTATTTTTAAATGTATTTAATATTACTACCATACACAAAAGAATTTAACGAAACCATGAAATGAAATTTGAAATTTGGTTTGTTTGTAAAATCATTTAAAATATTATTAAATTGTATATATACAAAAAATTCAAGCATATGCTCAACTGTTGATATGAAATACCATAGTACAAGCTTGAAGGCTAAAATGAGAGAATGACAAGTTGAAATATGTCGTTCAGGAATTTGAAACCAGTTTGAAGTATTTATTATTTGTTGTCAATTATAAATATATTAACACCTCTTTCCGAATCCATTATAAAAACACCTTTGATTCTACCTTTTTCACACATTTTGGACTTGAAGCTTTTACTATGCTATTTTATACGACCCGTTGATAATAGGTAGAGAATCATTTGCAATTTCACACCAGCTTGGAATTAAGTCGGTTTCGGTTACAATATTGATCATTATGGATAGAAGGTCGATAATTCGAACGTAAATTTATGCCTACCTGCATTCTTTCACATGATTTAATAACAGGTTTATTGATTTTGATAATATTTTGTTTTCAGGTACATCTTAGACGTGTTTCGCCAAAAATAAGTCACAAACATAGTCTAATCTAAATAGTTGTATTAATATTTTATTCTGATTTCACTTATGGTTCTAATTTAGAGACAGCTTTACTGATTTGATGGAAACTTTTTAATCAAGTTCAAATAAATTTTCTTCGAAAAAAAAGGTTACCTATTTACGTTTAATTATTAATAATAAAAGTTGCATTTAGAAGAAGCCCGATTAATATAATAACATGAACATCCATTAATTGGATATAAATTAGACTCTTTAATTAAATATCTATGTTCTTTTTTAAGATATTAAACAATGAGCATATTTTAAATCAGGAGTGACCAAGCCAAATTGTATTGCGGGTCACTTCGGAAATGCATCATAACTCGGCAAGCCACCATTAAAGTTATATCTCAAATTCTCCATAATAAATTTAGATACACTATAAACTTTTATAATATATTGATTTTCACCACTATGGTCATTAAAAAATGTATACATTTTATAAAAGTCTCATGCATCTCGCGGGTTGGCCACCTCTGACAATCTGTGGTTTAAGTAAACAATGAATAATTTATGTTTTATCTACTTATATAGAATTGTTATGTTGGTTTGTGTAGATTTCAAAAAACTTAAAAAGTTTTGCATCCATTTAGCTGAAATTTTGTCACGATATATAATCCGCTTTATGATTGTTTTTATCTTTTCTTTCGTCAGTAACATACCTGCGATCGCAAAAAAACGGATTTTTCAACGGTCAATAGAATAGCCGTTAACTGTCAATACTTTATTGTTATGATTGTATAGTGATTTTTAGAGGTAGAGGTTCTCAAAACGTAATTTATTAATGTATATATCGACGGTGAGTTATAATTGGTACAACGAGGGATGCTGCGGGTTGATAAGGGAGGTGATTCGAATAATTCACAAGCTTTTTTTCCTAAATTCAATTTATCTATTTCCAACTATTGGCTGACAGGACAACGTCTGCCAGGTTTAGCTAGTTAAAAATAATTAAACGTAAAAAGGCAATCTTTTCTTCTGAAGAAAAATTAGATGAACTTGGTTACAAAGTTTCAATCAAACCAGTAAAGCTGTCTTTGAATTGGAACCATAAGTGAAATTAGAAAAAAATATTGGTACAACTATTTAATAAGACTTGTTTGGATCCTTCTTTATACTTTTTTTTTGCGAAACACTAAGATGTACCTGAAAACAAATTATTAGCAAAATCGATTAATCTGTTTTTGAATGGTACGAAAGAATGCAGGTAGACAGATATTTACGGTCAAATTATCAACCTTTGATCCATAAAGATCAAATTGAAAAAAATACCTGCTCTAAACTGGCGATAATGAATAATAGAGTATTGAGAAAAAGGCAGATCCAAAGGGTCATTTATGAATTCGGAAAAAGGTGTTAATGTAATTATAATTGACAACAAATAATAAATGCCTCAAACTGGTTCAGATTCCTTAAACGACAAATTGATAGCTGCCATTCTCTCATTTTTACTATCTTATTTCATATAACCAGTTGAGCATAAACTTGAATTTTTTGTGTTTATACAGCGTAATAATATTTTTAATGTTTTACAAACAATCCAAATTTAGAATTTTATTTCATGGTTTCACAAATTTTTTTTGTGTAAGGTAATAATATTAAATACATTTAAATATATTACATTTTATTAATTGCCTGCGTTACAATTCGCTCATAGAAAAACTTTTAATAGCAACAAACAATCTCACTTCTTACTTAAATGCTTAATTTAGTTGTAAAATTTGCAAAATTCAAGTTTGGCATGGTAAGATAATTTTAAATGCCCGTAAACAAGTTGACGCTAAATATTATTTTTTTTATAAAACCGAATGCTAAAAAATTGCTCATGAATTGCTCTTTCGAAATACACAATTGCTTCACTGCTATCATTAATCATTAATTAATTAATCGTGATTTAAAAACCCAAAATTTAATTCCCGATTATCTCTAATTGTATGGACTTATTTTTATTGCAATTGGTGCCAAAAAATTGCTCATCCTTTTTTCTGATAATAATGATGAATTTTTTGTTCATAAAATCGTTTTTAATTAATTAATAAAATAAAGAATTATTTTACGGCTTTAAGCCTGCGAGTAATCCCGGACAAGTCGACATAGAAATCATTGATGGTTTCTATTATTTATATCAAAGTGGGTCTACTTTGCCACAAACATTTGGAAAAGTAGCACAATCGATATTGATAAAACTTTGTTCAAAAAATACTCCGGAAGTACTTGAGTGGTTGAAAACACTAGCATCCGACGCATGTGCAATGGCTTTAAAACATCGTACAGCTACCAATCGCTGTCCTCATCTGACTGATGATTTTACGCGCTAGCTCTCTTTCACTCTATTTTTAATATTTACCATCTTTAGCAGCCAGCAACCTTTATTTGCGGCCAGATTTAATTAGGCAACCGTATATAATAATAATGAGAAAAAAAATAGCTTTATTTTGATATATAAATCATGAATGCACGTTATGAACGTAAAAAGGGCCCAAAATCATACCTGTTTACACCTGGCTGCGAAGAGGTGCGGTCAAGTGCGCAACGGCAACCCTGACTTTTCAAAGTCTTTATATATATTGTCGGGAGGGGGACGACATTTTGTTTTCAAAAAAAATCAATTAAATTTTTGCGGAAAATCAATTAAAAATAATTTAATTAAAAATACTAGCGGCCACATTTTGATAGGCAACCTAGTAAATATTTATTCTCCTGATGCTAAATATGCGTAAAAATTAGGTTTTAAGCATAAAATTGATCATTACACTTTTCTGCAGTGGGATCCTAGACTATTAGGTTATATGTGTATACAACCATGTAAACAAACTTATATTGGTGGCTTAATTATAAAATAAAAAAAAGGATAAAATAGAAAAAAGGATGAGCAATTTTTTGGCACTAATTACAATAAAAATAAGTCCATATAATTAGAGATAATCGGGAATTAAATTTTGGGTTTTTAAATCACGATTAATTAATTAATGATTAATGATAGCAGTGAAGCAATTGTGTATTTCGAAAGAGCAATTCATGAGCAATTTTTTGGCATTCGGTTTTTTTTAAAAAAATATATATTTGGGTTCAAATTGTTTACGGTTTTTAAGTGCATTGTTGTTACAATTAAAATTGCTATTTTATTAAAAAACCAATATTTAATGAAGTGAAAACGGCGAAAGTATATAATTGCTTGCAACCATATTTATCAGTTTTCCCTTTTACAAGCTTAATATTTGTTCTACTCGCCAAGAGAGAGCAGCACCATTATAAATAATTTGAATTATCTGGACCGTCACACTACAGACATTTTAAAAGTTTTAAAAGGTACAAAAATTATTTAATTTAAAGTTTTGTTTATCATATTGAATTAAAAGTTTTTATTTTTTTTAATATTATTATGGATATTTTCGTCTCAAGTCCCTCTTAGGTGGGTCAATATCTGGCAATGTTTTATTTTCAACTTTGTTTTATATTGTATTCGCGATTTTCTTGTCAATATAGTTCTAATATGGTATATTTTTCACTTTTGGGGTTGAATTTTTATTATGGGTCGATTTATTAAATTAAAAACGAAGTTGAAAATGTAAGTAACCTTGTCAGATATTGACCGACCTAAAAGGGACTTGAACCATATTTTCTTCTACCAGTTACGAAGAATGGAGGCCATTTGACTTACAGGAAAAAGCGGAAACTACCCAATGAACTCTAATATCAAAGAAACAAAAAGGTTTTATGCATTTAAAAAAAAACAAATCAAAAGAAAGCTTTTGAATGGAAAATGTAATTATTAGTTTATAGGAAATAACTGAAGTAATTTGACAAAGCATTGCGTAGTGCTTGCTTAATTTTTATGCACATTTAAACTTTTTTAGTTTGATCTCTAACATATTTTTACATAAGCTAGGAACTCATTTTTGTGAAAAGCATGTATTTTCATTATCTATTTTTTTTATCTTTTAATATTATTTTCAATGCAATATTAAAATAACTACTAAACAAATTCATTTTCAACTTTGTATCTTTATCCCTTATTTTAAGTTAACATTTTTAAAAGATTGATTAAAAAAATGTATGAACACAAACAATAGGTTTAACAGTTTTAAGAGATTCTTGTTCTAATTATTATTCACATAAATCTTATGTTTCTTTATATTTTAATCAGACTAATGTAAAACCCCAGGATCTATTACTTACAACGTATGCTAATGAAGAAAATAAAATGAGTAAAACTAATCTCATTTATACATATGAAAAACCAAGAAAATCGACTAAAATCCAATTTGATCATTAAAACAAAGCGCAGAAAAAAAATATAAAGGAAACGTCTGCAGTAATTATGGAACATTTTCTCAGTGTCTTTGATTGCAGACAAGCTGCCGTACATATGTTGAACGTCAGACTCAAACGAATGCAAAAGTAGAATATTAAAATGGAACTTTATGATTTATATGCCAAGTATTATAATTTATTCGAGAAAGAAATGAACTTAGTAAAATGTGTAATTCTTCATATTGTAAACTTTGCGAATATTAGCAGAACTAATATCTTGAAAGTGGGTATTCGGGTGGCGCTGATGATGAAGACGATGTATCTTGAACTCCCGCTATTTAAAAATCGGAAAAACTTTCAGAATTGATTGAACTTTTTCTTTTAATTTGAATTTTTCCCGTCTTGAAATGACGAATAATTTCATTTAGATTTTTAAAGAAACTTGAACATTTTTTTAACTTGAACATTTTAAAGATGTTTCAAAGTTCAAATAGATAAACGAATTAATTAAAATTAATGCAATTCGAATGCTTCTAATGCATAATTTGATAACTTTGACTTTAAATAGGTACTTTGTAAACAATATTCACTTAAAATCTAAAATAGGAATGCAAAAATGGTTAAAACATTGTTTAGTTTCTTAGAATAAATAAGGATATCAGTTAAATACAAAAATACTTTTTTAGAGAACGGCAATTATTTAGAGGTAGAATGAGCAAAATGAATGAAGAAACTAAATCAGTTTTTCTTTGAATACATTTATTTATAACAATTCAGTACTATTTTTTTTTGTAAATAAAAGCTTTTTTATTAATTTTTTTATCAAAATAATTATAAGTGAAATGAAATAATGTAAGTAGTCACAAATTCATGTTTCATATTCAAAAGTGAAAGACATTCGTATTCATGTACCAGGTACCTACCTACATACATCAAACGTGAAAAAACGGTAAGAAGCAAAGCTGTAGCTTTATTCATTTTATTCTCAAAGTTATTTATTTTTAAACACAAAACTCTTCTTAATGAAGTACAAAAGCGGCAGGTTTGAACATTTCACAATCAGGAAAGGTAATTTAACAACAGGATAATTTTCTCCTTTTTGGTGGGGACTTGAGAGAAAAATGAGACAGAGAATTCATATTTCATTCCTTAAAAATATGTATACCTATTTTAAAATAATGTATTAAAAAACTTTTTTGCTTTTGTATTTTCAGTTTTGTGCATAATCAAGAAAAAAGCAGAGGTAGTTTGAAAGAAAAGAAAAAAAAGAAGAAATTTAAGCTTTGTGTTTTTCATTTTTTTAAATATTTTTTCCGAAAGAAAATATAAAACAAATGGAATTTTTTAATGATAAAAAAGACAAACAAAAATTAGCTATTGCAAAGCAGACAAAAGTAGTTTCCAATTAAGAGTTGAAGTTTGTTTCTAAAAATCTGTAAAAAACAACAATTTAATATTAATCCGAGTTTTTTTTTGATTGGAATGCAGGATTATGGAAACTATCAATGCCATTTATCAAAAAATAAAAATAAAAACAGAGATAATATAGTATAGTCAGAATGGTCAAAGAGTGAAAATATAACACTGCATAGCATTTTCAAAAAGTAAAATTAATATTTTCCTATGAGAAAATATGTACACATCGATATAATAAATACCTAACAGTTTTGAACAGTTTTTATTTAGTCTGGTTGAACGTATTTTATTACCTTTGCAATAAGTCAAACGCATTGAACTGCGAAATAATAACAACAAATATAAAATATTTTCAGCTTATTGAAAATATATATATGAGACACAAACATTGAAATTTCAATCTTGCGGAAAAGTTTCTCTTTTTGAAAGTTTAATATGACAGTAAATGGTTTATTATTATTTTGTTGCGTTGCAGAAGTGTTGTCGGCTAGAAATGAGGAGTTTGTTGCGGAAAAAATCCATTAGGAAATAAATAAAACAGGATGAGTTCTTTTGGTGTGTCATTCGGCGTGGAGCAATGAGTCTTTTTCCATATCAGTTTTCACGATTCACTGCCTTATTATATGGACCAGACAGACAGTAAATTTAATAGTGCTAACATTGCTCGATTCTACACATCGTGTTTTAGTATTGTACCTACGGATAAAGCTCGATATTACCCACAATGGGACGGTGGGATGGTGGGAGACTGGGTTTTTTGGTTTTGGTCCCGTCATTCTATCATTTTGCAATTTTCTGTGTTCAAATATTTCCAACGAAAAATATTTTGCGGATAGAAAAATATTTTGTGTCTGTATGTGTTTTTATAGTTTTACAACAGTGATTAATAAAGTTTCAACACCTTCAATTTCCATTTAACAAAAAGAATAAAGTTTTATCGCTTGAAATGTTATAATTTTTAATTTAAGATTTAAATAGGCCAAGCTTCATCCACTTCAAATTTTAAGTTTTTGAAAGTGATATGTAATTATTGGTTTCAGATTTTTTGTTTTTAACTGTAAATTATTACTACTACAACATATTTTAAAATATATACGTTTTATGAATCTAAAATCAAATGCCGGAGAAGTTAGTAATTTGGCTATTTTACACAAGTTTTTTCGGGGTTTTCAGTTATGCTGATAGAATGCATTTTAGAGTTCAAAATATAAAAGAAAATTGTTTTAAATGTCGTTAGTCAAAACATTTTTTTGAAAACAATATTCTTCTATTTTAATACTATTTCACACCATAGTTTTTTGAGAGACGAAATTTAGTGCTTCAATGCAGATGTCATTTTTGTTGAAAAATAGCTGA
Organism: Sisyra terminalis; assembly: GCA_958496175.1. Taxonomy (NCBI): domain Eukaryota; kingdom Metazoa; phylum Arthropoda; class Insecta; order Neuroptera; family Sisyridae; genus Sisyra; species Sisyra terminalis. Next base: position 12,271,472 of record OY292274.1, read on the forward strand.
ATCCGGCAGACGTTATCCTGCCAACCGATGATTGTTATTGGTTGTAAATAAATAAATTGAATTGAGAAAAAAAAGCTTGTGAATTATTAGAATCCCTCCTTTATCAACCCACAGCATCCCTCGCTGTACCAATTATAACTCACCTTCAATATATACAAGCACACCTTGACAATTTTGCGACCCGCGATATGCATCAGACTTTTACAAAATGTATACATTTAATCATGACCAAAGTGGTGAAAACCAATATATTAAAACTGCATACAGTGTATCTAAATATAGTATGAAAAATTTGAGATTTAACTTCCAAAATGTCCCACGGACTTATGATTCATTTTCGAAGTAGCCCGCAATATCATTTGGGTTGGCCAACCCTGATTTTAAGTGTGCTAATTTTTCGATATCTTAAAAAAAGAACAAAGATATTTAATTAAAGAGTCCAATTTATTTCAAACTGATGGGTGCCAGTTTATTTATTTTAATCAGTCTTCTTCTGAACGCTACTTTTTTAACTAATAATTAAACGTAAAAAGGTTATCATTTCTTCTGAAGAAAAATTAGTTGAACTTGATTATAAAGTTTCTATCAAATCAGTAAAGCTGTCTTCAAATTGGAACCATAAATGAAATCAGAAAATATTAGCACAACTATTTAGATTAGACTTGTTTATGACCTTTTATAAATTTTACTTTCGAAATTGATTAACCTGTTCATTAATCGTACTGTAGAATCCAGGTAGACAATTTACGTTCAATTTTTTTAACCTTTGTGCCATAATGACCAATATTGTGAGCAAAACCGGATCAATTCCACACAGGTGTGAAATTGAAAAGAATTTTACCTGCTCTACACTGGCGATAATAAATAATAGATTATTGAGAAAAATGCAGGTCCAAAGGGTCATTTATGGAATCGGAAACAGGTGTTAATGTAATTAAAATTGACAACAAATAATAAATACTTCAAACTGGTTTAGATTTCTTAAACGACATATTTATAGATGACTAGCTGATCCCCGCGACTTCGTCTTCGTAACGTAGGTGTAGATTATATTTTCTTTTTAAATTTGCTATTTGAAGTGGCATATTTTTTTTTTAAAATTAGCAATCAGTTAGTGCAAACTATGAGCTAATGTGTTGTCTTGGCTGGAGCTCTTGAGCTCCAAATGGCTTGATGTAGAAGTTCTCAGTGGAACATCTTCCTGCTACTTTGATGTCAGGTCATATGGAGTTCTTTTTGTTTTCAGTCTTCTAGTGCTTTTGGAGTGGCCCCATCAACGGATTTGTGTGCTCCATCAGTCTTATGAAGAGAGCTTCACTTCTTTGTTTGACCATTTCTGAGATTGGACATATGTGCAGGTCTTTATGTAGCATATCGTTGGTGACATACCATGGCGCATCCGCGATCGTTCGTAAAATTTTTGACTGGCATCTTTGAATCATTTTGGTGCTTGATTTGCTGGCACAAGCCCATAATTCGATCCCATAGCTCCATATCGGAACTATTATGGCCTTGTATAGGAGCAGTTTATTTTCCAAAGACATTACGGATTTCCTTCCATAAGCCAGTATAGTTGTTTGAACCTCTGCATGATTTGGGTTCTCTTTTGTGGCATATGAAAATTATTATTTTTCTTATTTCCTTTACAAAAGACATTATCATACTTAAAAGCACTATTTTGTCAACTTTAAAAAGACACATTTAATAAACTGTTAATTAGAATAAAATAGTTCCAAATAATGATCAATTAATTTAAAAAAAATTTTTGTAAATATCTAACAAGAGTATGCCTATTGCGTATAGCTACGGTAGGTATACCTACCGTTGACCAAATAATCTGTAAATTAATCAGCATCTAAACATAAATAAAAACTATCGTTAAGTTCAATAAAGTCAGTCATATTTATGACTTAAAAAAGTCCAAAGTTATCCAAACACTCGCCTAGATATTTAGAATATTTGTAGAAATCCCATTTCATTGTCTCAACTTTTACCCTACTAAAATGTACAAAACTAAGGCAAAATGAAAATTTGTTCAAATGCACGAAACCCAGTTCCTCCATAATCAGGTATAACCATTGTGTATCTATGCACTTATTATTAAAATATCTGAGAAGATTTTATTTTTTGATTGATAATGAAATATATGACAAAAAATTGCTCCCTTATTGTTAAATAATTGCTCCAGGTCACAATCATTGGTTCATAAAAATTTATAAGACTTATAGATTTTATAAAACATATAGACATAAAGACATTTATAGATTTTATAAAATTTGATTGTTGAAAAACAAAAATTAAAAACTGCCTCCTTGATATTCGGTATAAGTACCTACTACTTAAACTTTCGAACTAATTAAGTGAAATGAAGATATTTAAAATGCTGTAGTTAAAATGATAAAACAACAGAAACATATTATTAAGTAGATAATTATTTATGAATTAAACTTATTAAATTCAAAATTTCAATTGTTGATGAATTCTACATTTTCTGATACAAACTTAGTCACCCGTTTTACTCTTTTAGGGTAAGAATTTTCAAAAAAAAAAAATATCGGAGCAGATGTCTACTTCTTAAAAGAATACATCGAATATTAAAATTGCATCATTCAGAGGGAATATATAAATACAGGATTTTATGCATGCATGGTTTTAAAAACGTATTTACTTTAAGTTTTATTACTATTGTTATTATTACTACTACTACTATTACTTTTTTTCGTTAATATTTCCTTATTGAACAACTCTAAAGTTCCATTTACAGTAATTTTGAAAAACAAAAATAAAAAATAAAGTTTACCTATTCGAACCCACGTCTTTATAATTAGGAGCATCAGAATGTTAGATACGTAAGCCATTACGCTATTAACAGCAACTATGTGTTTTATATATATAAAGGTTTATATTTCAGAGGCAATTTTTTAAAATTTAAATTGAATTTACTGTGCTTTTTATCAGTTCAACTAAAAATATTTTTATAGATTATTTCCTAACTTTAATTTACCTTTCCAATGATATATAACTCACCTGTCTAGTGTAAAAATTTCTGTTTTCATCCCTTGGGAAAACCTTCCCTTATTTTTTTTTTGGAATGATAAGTAGCCTATAGTATGTGGGAAATTGTGTTATATATTAATACCAAATTTCATTAAATTCGGTTGTTCCGTTCTTTAGTTAAATCGGGACACACAGACAGACAGACAGACAAATATTTTAAAAATTTTAAATTTGGAATAAGGGCCTCTTGAAACAAATATTTATCTTAAAATTGGGTTCAAAATCGAAATGTACAGACAGACGTAAGAATTTTATATATATTAGTAGAGATTATTTATAGAGATTATTTCAGATCACCAATTGAGCATAAACTTGAATTTTTTGTGTTTATACAATTTAATAATAATATTTTTAATGTTTTTACAAACAATCCAAATATAGAATTTCATGCCATGATTTCATTAAATTCTTTTGTGTATGGTAATAATATTAAATACATTTAAAAAATAAAGCATATTACGAATTCCCTGCGTTACAATTGATATGTACTTGATTATATTATACACAAATATTTTTTCTTATTAAATATAACACCAACCCAATATTTGTTGGACCCTGATTTTATAAAATATACTTTTATAAAATATAAATTCAGGACCCGGTGACCTTCGTACCACTTAAAATTGAATTGCGATTATTAATTGATATCGGTCATATTGCTACATTTTTAATAACCAAATTACTAACAATAACAATAACTATTAATCATTAAAATAATATACATTGCATTTTACATATTTTGATTTACACCCATGAAAACATTATACATGTTAAACTCGTATGCATACAAAACATCCTTAAATTCTCATCTATTTATGAGTTTAAAAAAATACATAGATACTTCTAAATATATTTTTGCTTTTGTCTATTTGTGTCCTTGGAAATTTTATTATTCTTTTGGTCAATTCGATCCTAAGGTCGCTATTAGTCAGGAACTGGAAGCTTACTATGAATGTTCCTGTTTTCTTCAGTACTTCCTTACACATTATATTTGTTTTGTGTGCAAAACGACGTCATTTTAACTCAACTATTATATTTTTAAATAAAGGCCAAAAAATTTTTAGAATCATTTTCTATCCCAAAAACTAAAGAGCGTAAAGAATCTGGTGGTGGGACCAATTGTGGCAATTTTACGTTTTCCCCAGCATAATATAACCCAGTAGTTTAACCGCTGTATTTTAACAACTTGCAATATTCACAAATAATTTTCATATTCCCAATTGTTCTAAATTACAATAAATGTTGCGTAAAATATGTAAGTACATGGGAATACTTTCTCAAAATCATAAAGCCCATGAAATGACATATTTGTTCGTTGTCAAATATTTATTGGTGTCAGCAATTATTTTACCTATTTGGCCAATTTGGCAGGTATGTTCATTGATAAGTATTTTATTTATTTCCGAGTCACAATAAATTAATGGACAATAATATATGTCTTATGATTCAATTTCTTCTTTATTACAACGCGTTTCAACAGTTTTTGACTGTCATCATCAGGTAATTAATTGATTAATTAAGGTATCAACAGTTTATATGTGGAAGTTTTTTTTATTGCTTTTATTATTTTCCTTACAATTTCTTCCTATTTTCTCTCTTTTGAAAATTTCCTTTGCCTTCTACAAATATTTCAACACCAAAATGAGCCAAAGGGGTCCAGATATTTTAAAGTTTTTGCGAGACCCACACGACTCAACTCATTTTTATATAATAGATAAGGAATTGATAAACTACGATTTAAAATTTCATTTTTATGTCTTAGAATGAAAAAAATACGGTCGGGATACTACAAAATGCAAAAACGTAAACTTTGAATGACAACAGTTTTAATTTACTTCAAAAATCGATTTTTTCCTTAACAAATCGTTTTTATTTTAGATCTGAATTTTAATTTACCAAGTTAGGTTCAAAGTTTCACAGCTGATATTATAATATTTATTTTAACTCTAGTTGTAAAGCAATTAATCGTCTCCAATTTTATTATTCTTAGAAGACAATTTGAATTTGAAAATTTAGAAAAAGAAAAACAAGTTTTATGTTGAAAATATTAAAACTTTATATGAAAGGATCATCAAAATAGGACTATTCAGTGGAAAATGATGCTTGATTATTCATAAAAAACAATATACCTGTCGATTTGAGAACCTTCTTTTGTTCTTTCGTTAAAAACATGTAAAAAAAATTAATGGGCCGTATAAAATAACAAAAATGAGAGCCTTGGAACAATTGTCCTTTTAAAAATCAATTTAATGTCAGTGAAAAAGGGTTCACAATTAATGCCATAGAAAAAAAATAACTAAAGTAAGGTAGTTACGAAAAAAGGAAGATTTAAAAACTAGACTTAGATTGAAAAAATTATTAAGTTCATCCTAAAGGGAATTGCCTAGAATAATGGATCTCAGAAAAAGGAAAAAAATAATTTAGGTACCTTAGTAATAAGCACAGAGAATAGCATTTGACTTTTATATTGTAGCTTTGTTATTGATAAATCTATGACCTGTCTGAATCAAATATTGAAAAGTATATCGAATTTAAGAATTGGAAGTTTTTGCTTGAAAAAGTAAAAAAAAATACATAAAAAATGGGAAAATTATTTTTGATTAAAATAAAAGTATTTGAAATTATAAGTTTCGAAAAGTATTAAAAATATCAAATATAATGTTTGAATTTGTAGCTTTTCGAGAAATGTTGACACTAAGTTGAAAATTGACTTGGTATCAACGTGTTAGTCGAAATTCATAGCCAAAACCCTTTTCTTCTCGCTGATCCTATTCATGTCATTTAGTGAGGGTGAGTGAAGGGCACACATTCAGTTATGGCCACTTCCTGTTCACAGCTTGCTTCCTTCCGGTGTCTGCACGAACGCCATTGTCCGCGAATTTATCGCATACATTCTCCTGTTATGATTGTATGTATATACCGTTGGCTCACTTTACTCCACCTCGTTCCAAAACTATACGAAATACATATTCCGCTCATAATAGAAAATCTCGTCCACCCCCATTACAAAATCGTTGCCACCTCATAGCGTTTTACTCTGCTGATGTACAAACTTGTGCACTGGCTAGTAAACATGTCACACAAATACTATTTATATGTCATTTTTTATTACAGAAAAATCTAATTCCAACGACATGTATTTTTTTTAAATGTAAACTGACTGAATAAATAAAATAAGAGATAAAATATTCATTCTTTTATTCACTCAAATGAGAAAATTGTAAAGAAGCAAATGAATAGATGGAAACGTTAGATAAGAATATGTTTGCAGCACAAGTTTTGTAAAAATAATTTCATTAATATGATACAAAAATACATATTAAGTGAAGCCTTTATTGGGATTCAAAATTATCATATTTCCAGCAAAAGATGTGACTAAAAATATTGACCTATTTGTGCATCATTAATCGTAATATTTGCAAAAAATCTACCATATCGAATTGTGGTTACACTTCATTGAATAACATTTTCTGGAAAGTTATGCTTGATGACTATTCCTAAAGCTTTATTTATTTTTTTTGCTTCGGAAATATTTCAAAGGGTACAGGCCGATTTGTATGGTAAAAGTGCACCCGCGACTTTTTCGATTCAAAGTCAGGGGATCGTTTTAATACTAAATAAATAAAAAATTAAGCCAAATTTTCAGCTTTTTATCGCAAGCAGTTTTCGAGTATTTCGAAAAAACTATTTTTTCGATTTTACTTTTTTTTTTTTGTAGTAAAATTTCAAATGAATAACCTACAATTTTTTTTCTCATCTTAGGAGTAAAAGGCATGAAAACTATTTTTTCTATTATTTTCAGATGGAATGTCGATTTTTAAGGACCGAAACAAAATTAAAATTATTTTTTTTAGTGCGTTTTTGAAAAGTATGCACCGCCAAATTTTCTCAAAAAATGTCTTTAATACTCCTCTATACTCAGTAATTTTTTCAAATTTTTGAAATGGTGGAACATTATGAAAAAAAAATAAAAACTTATTTTTTCCATTATCTCATGCTAAAGCACACTTCTTCATTTTTTTGGTATAGTAATATGAAGATAATTATTTTTCAACTCAAAATATATATATAAATTTCATTAAACAATTTAGAAAATTAAGAAATTGTCATTAAAAAAAATTTTTTATGCAACAATTCTTTGAAATACATAATAATATATTTTTATTAACTCTAATAATTGCACATCTTTAATAATTCGACTAAGGTGACTGTTAAAATGAGCCTTTCCTTATATCGCTATTTTGAAAATAATTGAAAACGATAAATATATTAGTTAGAGATATATTAATGCAGTTTGAACATACAAAAGACAAATAATTAGTTTTGGAATAATGATAATCATGCAAACACTATAGATCACAACAATATAAGTTCTACATTTTCCTTTTCTTTAACGCAGGACTACGCAGCCGACTTAGTCGAATTATTGAAGATGTACAATTATTAGAGCTAATAAAAATATGTTATTATGTATTTCAAAGAATTATTGCAGAAAAAATAATTTTTAATGACCATTTCTTAATTTTCTAAATTGTTTAATGAAATTTATACATATTTTGAGTTGAACAATAATTATCTTCATATTACTATACCAAAAAAATGAAGTAGTGTGCTTTAGCATGAGATATAGGAAAAAATGAGTTTTTATTTTTTTTCATAATGTTCCATCAAATCAAAAAACTTGAAAAAATTACTGAGTATAAAGGAGTACGAAAAACGTTTTTTGAGAAAATTTGGCGGTGCACACTTTTCAAAAACGCACTAAAAAAAAATAATTTTAATTTTGTTTAGATCCTTAAAAATCGACATTCCATCTGAAAATACATATTAATATTCTTTGAAACACATAATAATATATTTTCTCAAATATAGCCATTTGAAGAAAAAAGCTCGATATCAGTAACTCTCCAAACATAGAAAATTTTTTTTTTCGCCATTAATTGTTGTTTTTTTGTCATTTGAGAGTCCCGAAAGAAAAAAATTAATAGCTTGCATGTTTTTGCGGGAAACGCTATTTAAAAAAAGCTCTATTTATTTACTCATATATCTAATATAGAAGCTTCAATACTTATGAAAGCAAACGAAAAATATTATATATGCGCGTGATGAAATTATGTCTTTCAGAACTCTCGAGCAACAAAAAAACTCAAAATTAATGGTTAAATTAATGGTGAGAAAAAGTTATGAAAAATTCAAAATTTGAAAAATGATCTAAATCGAGCTTTTTCTTTAAATAGCGTTTCCTTAGAAAATATGCAAGTTATAAAAAATTATCTTTCGGAATCTTTCGGACAAAAAGAAACCAATTAATGATGCAAAAAAAAAAACTTCAAAATTTCAATATTTGGAAAGTTACTTAAATGGAGCTTTTTTCTTCAAATGGTTATATTCGGGAAAATATGCAAGCTGGGAAAATTTTTCTTTCGGAATTCTTGAATGACAAAAAAACACCAAAATATTCAGAATTTATTTTTTCGCAATTCCAAAAGTGTAGTGCTAACTGGTTGGACGTTTCTGAAACGGCAATTTTTTCGTATATAGAATTTTTTGATAGTTGTACTTAAATAGAAAGCTGTTAATTTTAATTTTACTTTAAGCAAGGGCAACGTCTTAAGATAATAAGACAATTATATATTTTAATATGATTTTTTTTCTGGTAATAATCTTATTGTTAATATTAAATTATTTTTTTTGCGAAGAATAAATGAACACAACGTTACCACCCTTACATCAGTGTAATATATGCATTTCGGAAGTGTACAACACAGCTTTCGGTGCAACTTTGTTGCGAGGAGGTGTCGCTAACTTCCATTTAACGAAGTGAGATAATCAAATTTTGTACTGAATGTGCATTTTAACATTTAATTTAACACTCTTTGCATATTTCCATAATCGTTTATGAATTTATGTTATGAAATTAAAATGGTAGAAAAAATTAATCAAAGAAAAATCATAATCAAACTTGTATTGATCGATATGGCCTAATGTTTCAATAGAAATGAATAAAATGAACAAATTTAATTAAAACAAATTAAAGTGAATTAAAATTAAATTCATTTATCTACGTTGATTCCAAAAAGCTCATTATAGTCATGTGTTTATTATATGATTGATCATTTTAGGCAAATAGGAATAAATTAAAATTTTCTAAATTAATGCTCCCATTTCAATAATAATGATTATAATAATAACATAAATAACAAGTGATATTTTCCTTACAAGTAAATAATTTAATGTAATCAATCAACGAGTTAATTGCATTTTATAAAACCACTACCCAATTCTAATTCCTACATGTTGTCATATTAAATGATTGCAATATTAATTAAACTTCAATATTTTCAATTAAATTCCAAATATCTACCAGATAGTAATAAATGTAAATCGTTTTTTCCTTTAATCCGGTTATTTTTGTGAACAAACTGAAATTAAATTTTGTTGAATGATAAAATGTATTTATGAGATATTTTAGTACAAAATTATCACTGAAAAGTAAAAACTTTGTAGACAAGCACTTAATTTTTTATGTATAGTCAGCAGAAGAAAGTTTTTAAAAAATTTATAAGGATAAAGAAGAAAAAAAAATTCAGTACCAGCTACTAATTATCTTTCATAAACTGCAGGTAGAATTTATCTTTTATTGTTTTCAGTATTTGCAGTTAAGCCTACAAATGCATCTGACCTTAAATCACCTGAGCTTTGATAGTTCAAAAAAATAAGTTAATTCTGAGCCGTTTTCCACTGTTCAAGGGATTGAAAAAAAGCACAAAGCTGTTTAAAGTTTTGGTTAAATGAATTTTGAAATTATTCAAATAAAAATTCATACAAGTTTGGTAATTGATTCTCAAGGATTAGGAATTTTTGAAAGTAGAAAAAAATTCCGTCAAACTTTGAAAGTAAAAACTATAAAATACTTTCTGGTTTTTAACTTTTATAAAAGTTTCACTAACGTAAAAACAAACCCTTAAACTATAAATCTTAAAATTCAACTTGATTTGTTCAAATTTGGCTAATAATATCGATATAAGTTTTGTTCAAAAAGTCTGGTTTTAATACACTGAAATCTATTTTGATACTCTACAATCTTCTAACCAACAACTGTTTTAATTAATTTTCGATTTAATGGTATCAATTTTTAAAAATTATATCCGTATTTTCTTTATAAGACTTATAAGATCCCAATTGTTTAGCTTATTATTTGAGAATATTTTAAACATTGTTTAGCTAAAACTTCAAACATAATATATGCCAAAAAAACATCTACTATTCCTTTTGTAATTTTAAACTTTTTATTTGCTATTAAATTAGAGTTTTAAAAGAATTGGGATTTTTAAAAACTAATGTCACTGACTATATATTTTGGTTTTTTTAACGCCGCTATACCTTTGACAGTAAACAACCATAAATAAATTAAAAACTTTTGGCAAAAGGACACAGGAACATCATCAATAAGCTGTAGTGTGTAATTAATTTTTCCCATACTTCGAAAAATTATTTTACGTAATATTGCGAACATTCGATATGGTTGATTAGGTACTTTGAGACTTTCATACCTTCAAAATTTTTTTTGTAAAATGTTGTATTTTGATTTTTTTTTTTTGGTTAATGTTTAATTACTTTAAAAAAAACTGGCTTATCTGAAATTTTGTTTGGCTAATTTTATTATAAAAAAAAAAAAACTATATTTTGAACTCAAAATAAGAATCACTTATAAGAAGTTAGTTGTAAAAATTAAAAATAAAATACGAAACGTCCTTTTTCATCTGCTTGTTTAGTTGATTTCACTTTTCTTTTGAAATATGTGTATGCAATTTATTGTTTTTAGTTTAATAATGAAATTTTCGGGCAATTAATTGACCATGAGTCAAGTGAAGCTGTTATTTCTGTCAGTTAAAGGTTTCAAAAATGCCAACTCATTGTTATGATTTATCGACCATGTTCGTTCCTTATACGGTATTCTGTACATAAATGAATTCAACACGTTTCAAAGAAAAACGAAATTTTAGAAAAAGAAAACATTTTCATATGCTTTGTTATTAAATTGTTATATATTCAAAAAAAAAGAAAGTTAGATTAGTGTGTGGGAGAAAAGGAACTTCTGACGATAAATCGAGCTTACTCTCTACCATTATAATATGCGGTGAAGCTTAAAGCAGTGTATGTAATACCGAATGAATTTGGCCCGCAGAGCTTACCTCTTTATATATAGTTATGAAAGTTTAATTGGATATGTGCTATTGATGAATAAAATGATGTTTTTTATAATAAGAATTTATCTGTATGATCAAAGTTTTTTTGTAGTCTAGATAAAAAGAGAGCACAGTTTTTCAAAAATTTAAATCAATTATTGGTTTGATTATCAATATAATGAAAAATAGGGGTTAAAAATGGAATGCGGAAGAATGAAATAAAAATGCCTAGAAAAATAAATTATCAATTACACTAAAACCATTTAATTATTTTTAATATTTCAGCTAGCTTCTACCGTTGTTGGATTTGGAAATTCTCCAAAGGAAAATTTTTAGTTGTCGGAAAACTGCATTTTCTTTCCTATTGAGGTATAAACGAAAATTCAATCGGTACAATAAACTAGAGACCAGCATCCGGAAGAATCGGCAAAAAAAATCGTTTGTACTTCAACAGAATCAACATTATGAACCCTAAACCGATTAGCCAACAAAATTTTAAAGTGTGAATTTTCTGAAATTTTTATTTGCCAATCGATGGAAAATCGTTCATAGAGGTTTGTGAAAGAAACCGTTTCGTTTGTGACAAAATAGTTTTGCGGTAATTAATTAGTTAAGAAAAATTAATTAATTAGTCATTGATATAGTAAAATGTTAAAAAAATAAGGTTTCAAGCGACATACAATAACAAAAATGCGGGAAAATTTAGAAAACGGTAGGCTCAAACTAAAACTAAAAAAATTTTTGAAGAAAACTAAACAGAACTTCCCCCCCCTTCGAAAAAAATGGAAAAGAAAGGCAATTATGAAATTAATGTTTTTCCTCAAATTTTATTTTCCCAAAATTTTACAAAATAACAAATATCGAAACATAATTTTACAGGCTTTTCTCCCTAATAATTTTTTCATCGTTTGTAAAAATCAATTTTTCTCACAATTTTTTTTTATAAATATATGGTATATTTATAAAAATATATTTATATATATATGTATACATATTAGACTGATTCAAAAAAAATGATGATTTTTTTTTCTTAATTATATCGAAAATATTGTTGGGAATGACAAAAAAAAATCCTGTGAAAGTTTAAGCTCTTAATATTAATATTAAGAGGTGCTGCATCGAAAATTTCGATTTTCCATTTAAATAACATGGGAACAATATTCTCTTGCACTTTGGAATTTTATAGCTCACGTTGGTGACAATATTTCGGAACGATCAACGTATATTCTTGTAGAAAATTAAACGATCTACAAAAAAGGTCTCGACAAGTTTTTGATATTATTATTCCTTCAAAAGTTATTCGAGGTCAAAGTTGAGCTAAAGAGAAATTTTAATATTTTTTCTATTTTTTTTGACGCAATCATTAATTTTATGAGAAAATTTTATTGGGCATTTTTTGTAGAACACTTTTTTTCTATAACTTATCTTTTTAAAAGTTTTTGATATTTTTTGCAGGTTCTAAGTAATAAAAAAAATAATTTTATGTTAAAAATGTAATAGTTCAGGGAATATTATTAATTTAAAACAATAAAATTACGAATATTTTCAGTTTAATGCAAATAACTTAGGACCTGTGAAAAATATCAAAAACTTTTCTACAGATAAGTTATAGAAAAAAAGTGCTCTATAGAAAATGTCCTATAAAATTTTCTCATAAAATTGATGGTTGCGTCAAAAAATTGAAAAAATATTCAAATTTCTCTTTCGTTCAACTTTGACCTCGAATAACTTTTGAAGGAATAAATATATCAAAAAATTGTACGAGACCTTTTTTGTAGATCGTTCAATTTTCTACAAGAATATAACTTGGTTCATTCCGAAATATTGTCACCAACGTGAGCTATAAAATTCCAAAGTGCAAGAGAATATTGTTCCCATGTTATTTAAATGGAAAATCGAAGTTTGCGATGCGCACCTCTTAATATATTAATATTAAGAGGTTAAACTTTCATAGGATTATTTTTTGTCATTCCCAACAATACTTTCGATATAATTAAGAAAAAAAAATTGTTATTTTTTTTGAATCAGTTTTGAATTTTTTTGAATATATATGTATATATATATTTTCAAAAATTTTTTGTGAGAAAACTTGATTTTCACAAAAAATAAAATTTATGTATGAAAAACCTGTTCATTATTGATGAGATTGTTACTAGTTTGGAAAAGTTGGCTGAATCAGAAAGTGTGGAAAATATTTTTCGAATGTCAAAAAACATTTAATGCTCTACTTCGTATATTTTAAATATTTTAAAAAAAAATTTTGAGAGAAAAATTGATTTTCACAAACGTTGATCAAATTTGGGAGAAAAGCCTGTAAAATTATGTTTCGATTTTTGTTATTTTGGAAAATTTTGGGAAAATTTAATTTGAGGAAAAAAAATAATTTCATAATTGGCTTTCTTTTCCATTTTTTTTCGAAGGGAGGTAGTTTCTATTTAGTTTTCTTTAGTTTTCTGTTTATTTTTGTTTAGTTTTCATTTTTGTTATTGTATGTGGCTTAAAATCTTATTTTTTTAACATTTTACTATATCAATGACTAATTAATTAATTTTCCTTAATTATTTAAATACTACTAAACTATTTTGTCACAAACGCTACGGTTTTTTTCACAAACCTCTACGATCGAATTCCCATCGATTGGCAAAAAAAAAATCGGAAAATTCATACTTTAAAATTTTGTTGGCTAATCGGTGTAGGGTACATTATGGTCGTTTTTCAAATTTAACAATGAGTAATTGAAGTCTTATAACTTTTATGAAAACCGTTATAACTATTGTTTGGATTGAGTTAAAAGGAATTTTTTTTCGGATATGTTTCTATGTACTAACACCCAAACTGTACTGCAATACAATTTGTTTTTATTTCAGTTGAAAAAAAATAACAGTCGTTATAAAATTCAACAATGGAATAAGTGCACTTATAAAATCGTTCATTACTTATTTTAGGTTAAAGTTAGAAACAACATTTTTCAGTACAATCTTTTTCGTGTCAAGGCCTATCTATTGTTAAAATTTTTGAAAAAGCTAACAATGGGGGGCTCCCGATTTTTAAAAATTTAATATCTATTTTTCGGTCGAGGTATAAACGAAATTTTTTTCGGTACAATCAAATACAAAGCAAAGTCAATCTAAAGATATATTTAAAATTTTAATTTGTAAAAGTCGAATGCTTTTTTGACAGAGGTATTTTAAGTGGCCAATCATTAAACAGGGCATTAAATGCTTATATGCCATAATTGCTGTTCTTTACATCAAAATATTTAACATTAATTGGGAGTTCTAACTTTGACCATGGATAATTTTTTATAGTTACACTTATTTCGGAAAAAAACAATCGTTTTAAACGATCGATATGGGCTTTATGTGAGGGGGTTAAATCAGAACAAAACGATGAATCATCGTAAGCTCGTTGAATTGAATTGAAAATACTGATTAATGTAAATCAATTCTGTTTGATGAACGTGGAAAAGAGCTTTAACTCAAAATCTAAAGAGTGTCCCAAAATTTATAAATTAGGGTTAGTAGTTTGTATATGATAGACATTTCTTCCACATTTTAGTGTGTCACGTAAACGCGGACATCAGCTAGGGTCTGTACTTTATGAAAACCGATAACTTTTGATGTTTGATCAGAAATTGCTTTATTAATCCGACAGTGCAATGGCTCTTTGTCATAAATACATTGGCTTTGAAGAGATTTAATTTATAGTTGAATGCAGGAGATTATTCATATTGTGGAACGGTGATTTCTCGTTTCTCATATCGTAATACAAAATGAGTGACAGGCATAATAATTGCGTGTGGTGATGGACTCGGCGCCGCATCTGATGACAGTTGTCCACCGGACGAGCAATTATTGGGACCATTAATGATCTCCATCGAGATGTCATTAAAATACGTAAATGAACCAAATTATCTGCGAACATCATTAATACCGTTGTCAATACATACATGACGTATTATATAACATTGATGTTCGTCTCAATAATACCAATTAAACTTATTAAACTTAATCTTGTAAGTTGAAGACAATTTGAAACTTTTTGCATTAGTAAGACAAATAATTTAATTTGTTTAAACGAAGTTTATGCCCTCGTTCGGCTTACTCCACTTTTCACTTTGGCTTACAATTATTTCTCGACGCTGAAAACTAACATTGAAATTATATCCGACAAGTTTCTTTAACTTTTCTAACCGGCTTTAGCGTCAAATTACATTAACGATAATTGTACACGTAACATATATACCTACACACAAACGAAAATTTTAAATAAGTAAAGAACTATACAGAATTATTACAATTAAACGTGAAATTCAATTACACCAATCAAATTTCTGCAAAACTTGTTTAATTGGAACAAAATACTTTTCAAGAAACCTACGAAGAAAAAAAATAATTACAGACGATACTGGAATTCTTCCGGCCGAAATAGCGAAGCTATACAACTGAAAAAAGCTTAGCACATTAGCATATTTATTGTTTAATTGATTTATCAAACGGACTAGTGGTGATGACCTTTAATTGATTTTTAATTTTTATTCCGATTAGATAGTTACAATTTTCGTACAACTGAGAGTAAAACAAGTAGAAAAAAATATTTTCTTCAATGTTCTTAGATGAAAGTGGATTATATTTCCCATTAATAATTTAAGCTCGATTCGATCAGCTATTTCGATCTTTTTTTGGCTCAAAGTGATTTGAGTTTACTTGCGTTTTCTTCGGCATGTTGTATTAACTGAACGTGAGAGCGATTTGCTTGTTGGTAATTATAGAATTAATTGAGATTTCCTTTATACAAACAAGTGTATTCGCTGTTTTAAATGTCAGAGATGGTTTTAATTGAATAGTAACATTTCATCTACTATAAATTTTAACTTGGCTTGAATAAATATTTTGATTTACGTCTTTCTAATTAGAACTTTTTGAAAACAGAAGTCTATTTGGGTGAATATTTATTATTTACATAAATTAAATGGAAACGTTGAGTAAGAGTTGTTTTGAAGTCATTTTAAATGTTTGCAAGTTTAAAAGAATAATTTTTATTCGTGTTTCATTACATTTTAAATAATTTTAAAAGTTTACTTTTTGCATATTAATTTCTCGATTTTACTTTAAATATTACAAAACAGTATAAAATTTATGTTTGAATATGTAAAATATTGTGTTAAAAAAAGCCATGTTATTTAATTAAAATATTTAAAACTGTAACAGAATCAACAAGATTTATTCCCTAGTACTTACTATCGATTATCACTATGTATGTATGGTTACATATGTATATCTTCAGTTATTATTAACATTACTTTTTGCCTTTTCTTTAATATGGTTACTAACGAAGAAAATTTTGTGGTTTTATTGTAGTTTCTATTAGAGTTTATAAAAATTAAGTTTTTATTTTTGTTTGTACGATTAATTAACTACAATAATCCACGAAACTTTCTTTATCTGATAGTTATGTAACTACAGAAAAGCATATTTTTTAATATAAATAAAAATAAACAAGGAAAAATGTGTAAATGCCACATTCACCCTCAATAAAAAAATCTGTCCACCATTATACTTCGAAAACGAAATCTTAAAAAAATCATTAGAAATTCGATATGTAAGGTTCTACTTGGATAGCCATCTCACTTGGAATCCACACACCAGACTGAAAAGACAGGAACTCAATAGACGTTATGAACTTTTACGTAGACTACTAGGACCCAAATCTACAATTAGTATACACAATAAACTGATTTTATACAAAGCAATATTACGACCTATCTGGACGTACGGACCAGAACTGTGGGGTTCCGCTAAACCTTCCAATATACAACGAATCCAATCCTTTCAATCCAAATGTCTCCGAAGAATCCTCAATGCTCCCTATAATGTTCAAAATGAAATAATCCATAGAGACCTGAGTATTCCCTATGTAGCCGAACTTGTATCACATACATTTCAAAAATTTCATGAAAAATTACACTACCATAGAAACCCAGAAGTGCAAACCTTAGCATCATTACAACATCCAAAAAACCCTCCACTCGGCCAAGAGATCATCTTATTAATTCATAGAGAATTTCAACAATGATTGGTGCCTCTCATCAAGTCCTCAAACCTGGTGACATTGAGTTGAAATTCTTTTCGAGCAAAAGCTCACTTTTATTTTAATTACAATCATCACTTTTGCTTATTGTATGTTTATATATTGTACAGATTGCAAATTTATCTTTTATAATAAAGAAAAAAAATCTATATTTTCTATATATAAAATTCTTACGTCTGTCTGTACATTTCGATTTTGAACCAAATTTAGGGTACATATTTGTTTCAAGAGGCCCTTATTCCAAATTTGACATTTTTAAAACTTTTGTCTGTCTGTCTGTCTGTGTGTCCCGATTTAACTCAAAAACGGAACAACCGAATTTAATGAGATTTAATGAAGAGATACTACACAATTTCCTACACATTTAAGACAACTTAAAATTCCTTAAAAATAATAAAGGAAGGTATTCCCTAGGGATGAAAAAAAATTTTTTACTTTAGACAAGCGAGTCATATATCATTGAAAAGGTAATTAAAAGTAATAAAGTAATCTGTAAAAATATTTTTCGTTGAACTGATAAAAAGCACAGTAAATTCAATTTAAAGTCTTAAAAAATTGCCTCTTTGAAATATAAACGTTTATATATATAAAACACAAGGTTGATGTTAATAACGTAATAACCTACGTATCTGCTATTCTGGTGCTCCTAATGAAAAAGACGTGGGTTCAAATCCAACAGTAAGCTTTTTTTTTACTAAATTATTATAAATAGACTCATAGAGTTGCTCAATAAGGAAATATTAACGAAAAAAAAATAGTAGTAGTAGTAATAATAATAATAGTAATAAAACTTAAAGTAAATACGTTTTTAAGACCGTGTATACATAAAAACCTATATTGATATACCCCCTCTGACTGATGAAATTTTAATATTCGATGTAGCTATATATATAAAAGAAAGTCATGTTAGTTACACTTTTTATAACTCAAAAACGGCTGAACCGATTTGACTGAAAATTAGTAGGGAGGTAGCTAAGAACTAGAAGGACATAGGATACTTTTTACCCCGTTCCCGTCGTTCCCGTGGGACGTGCCTTTTTGAAATATAAATGTTTTTATACTTAGTAAACACTTATCAGAATTATACGGTAATAGCACATTCGCTTACGTATCTGATATTCTAATGCTCACAATAAAAGAGGCGTGGATTCGAATCCTAAAGTAACCTTTTTTTTATTTTTTTTTTACAAAATTGTTGAAAATAAATTCTTAGGGTTGCTCAGTAAGGAAATATTAACGAAAAAAGTAACAGTAGTTGTAAAAAAATAATAATAATAATAAAGCTTAAAGTAAATACGTTTTTAAAACCGTGCATACATAAAATCGTGTAACTATATATTTCCTCTGCCAGATGAAATTTTAATATTCGGTGTGTTCGGTATAAGAAGTAGGCATGTGAAAAGATTTTTTTTTAAAATTCCTACCCTAAAAGAGTGAATTGGGGTGATTAAGTTTCTTTGAGAAAATGTAGAGTTAATCAACAACCGAAATTTTGAATTTACTAAGTGTAATTAATAAATAAATAATTAATTAATAATAAGTTTCTGTTTTTGTTATATAATTATAACCGCAACATTTTAAATGACGTCATTTCACTTAATTAGTATGACAGTTTATGTAGTAGGTACTTATATTAGAGGCGGTTTTTAATGTTTGTTTGTTTTTCAACAATCAAACTTTTTAAAATCTAATTTTTATGAACCACTGATTGTGACCTGGAGCAATTATATATTCTGCTGAAAAACATTAGGGGAGCAATTTTTTGTCATATATTTCATTATCAATCAAAAAATAAAATCTTCCAAACCAACTTTTCTTCGGTATTAAGAACAAGTTGAAAATCAATTATTGTTATTGAAAATAAATAAAATATTTGAATTTCCTTCCACGTTTTCTATCTATTTCCAACAATTTTGTATGTACAACGTCCAAATGAGCGAATTTGATTTGCTTTTAAGTCATTTTAATTAAAATAAAGAAGGACATTTTTTTTCGTTTTACATTGTATTTTACAATATAAATGCATATTTGTGTCGATGAAATTTGGAAAGTGTTTTTCTTATACGATGCAGATATATAATAAGAAAAATTTTTTTTTTAATTCCTCCTCTAAAAGACTGAAAAATGGTGGCAAAGTTTGTACGGCATAACGTCTAATAAACAATCGAAATTTCAAATTTCATTATCAAAGTATGTTCGTTATAGACAAAACGTTTACTACTTAAAATAAAACAATGTTAGTTTATTATTAGAAACAAAAACTTAGGATCTGATTTAAAATTTAAATTCTGATATATAGATCTGAAAAAGACCACGTATTCAAAAATAAATATATAAGTGAGGGAATATCGATTAGCAAGAAATTCGGCGAACTAAAAGAAAATGGTTTAATTATATAGTTGAAATTCAGATATTTTAATAATAAGTACATAGATACACAATGATCATATTTGATTATGGAGGAACTAGGTTACGTGTAATTGAACAAATTTTAATTTCGTGGTAGTTTTGTACATTGCAGTAGTGAAATAGTTTTTAGAAAAAGCTTCAATCAGAAGTCGAGACAATGAAATGGAACTTCTACTAGTATTCTAAATCTAGACCCATTACTTCTGTTATTTTGACGCGAGTGTTTTGATAAGTTTTTACTGTCATAAGTCATAATTAAAACCGACTTTATTGAATTTGACGATATTTTTAATATATGTTTAGATATTGATTGATTTAGGAATTATTTGATTCACGGTAGGTATACGAAATTGAATATACTCTTCTTAGATATTTATAAATATTTTTTTGGAAAATAATTGGTCATTTCATAGAAATATGTTATTCTAACCAACAGTTTATCAAAAGTGTCTTTTTAAAGTTGACAAAATAGTGTTTTCTGGTATGATTATGTTTTTCGTAAAAGAAATAAGAAAGATACAAATTTTCTTATACTACTACAAATAGCAAATCTAAAAAGCAAATTAATCTACTCCTACGTTTCGCCGACGAAATCGCAGGGATCAGCTAGTAGATTATAATTTCCTTAGTTTTAAGTTTAATATATCACGGACGAAACTCCCGTAGGCACAATTCATTAAAAACGTTTTTCATCTGAAATAATTGTATGGTAACGAAAATAATTAGTAGTAATATCAATCATATTTCCTAACACAAATTTAATAAAAAGTTTCCATTTAAAAAAAAAAACCTTTAATCTAAAAACAATTTTTTTTTTAATAAAATTAAATAATTGTACGATTTTTCATTTTGAAATTTCTTCCACCAACATCAACATTATAATCTCAAGAATGGTCTTTTATGTTACAATAACCAACCGCCAGATGGTATATTAAAACACTTAAATTCCATGATTTACATTTCACACAAAAAGTAAGTTTTCATTTAGTGCGGGTATGAGATTACCGGGTGGCGAGGTTTGGGGAGCTTTCACGAGCTTTTGCGTACGTATTCGACAGAAGCTACACACAAATGTTCGCACCCTCCATGAAAAGTTACGGTCCAAGTTTTGAAACAGGTGACCGAAGAGGCGATGCTGCCACAAATCATTGCAATTCGAGTGAATGCAGATTTCCGACACCATCGCTCTTTTTTATTACTGACTCAATTACACCAACTTAAAATGGTCATATCATTTTTCCTATAATTTATTTTCTATCAGTGTATGCTATAGGATTCATAAAAAGTTTCTTAATCCACAAGGCAAATCAATTATTTCAATTATTTCTCATGTAACTGTTACAAAATATATATTTCATTTAACAGTCTTTTGGAATTTAAAAAAAATGTTTTCATTATTTATTTAACCACAAAATCATTTTTATATAATTCTTGCGTTACTGAACTTATTTTTCTAGTGCAGCCGATCCTCGATGTTCTTTTTTGAGTTGAAATATATGTTCCTTTTTTTATTATAAGAGTCTTATCAGGTTTATAACCACACCATCAAAATATGATATCTCTTTCTTCTCAAAATAAGACTTATCAAGGTTGCTTTCTTTGTTACTAACTCCATCGATCGTTAAGTCTTTAGCTAACTATTGGTTGCATTTCTTTATTTTTCATCAATCGTTTATAACCAATAAGTAATTATTTTTGAAATTGATTTTGATTTAATCTCAAACATTGCTTTAATTTTTGCTGTAGAGTGCAATTTTGACCTTATCAAATTATCATTTTAACAGCACTAATCTACTTCAACTAGTGCTTACGTGTGATTGTCTATGGATTGAATGCACTTATTGCAACCCTAGCAGATTGTGCAATTTATATGAAAATAAAAAAAAAATTGTCATTTAATTTTACATGTAGATTGTGTCTTTTTGATCATAAAACGTACTTAATAGTTCAATTGGGTAGTGTCACTTATTCTTTGCTCAATTTTGATTTTAAGAGAGTTATTTCAAAGCTCAACATATTTGTAACTGCATATGTTTCCTTAACTTACTCAAAAGTAACATAAAAGGTAACATTATTTGTAGATCCTATGTCATTTGAGTCTTACTAAATAGCTTTTATTGAAAAAAAAATAAAGCAGATTTAAGTGTTACCACAAAATCAACGATTATAAGTATCTTAACGCTAATATAATATAATATTCAAAATATAATAACATCTTTGTGAAAAATTATTATTTTGATGGCAACTTAAATTGAGAAAAGTTCTTTTTTTTCAAATATAATATCAACTTCAAAATTTAACTTGCAATATTCTTTATTCAAACATTAAATATGCATGGTTTTTGATTTTGCTTGTATCATTTGTTGTGACCTTTCGTAATCGATTAATATCGATAAAGTAGAAAAAGAGAATTATTTTAGTATTCAAAACTTCTAAAAAAAATTTCTAGGATGATCAATCAATTAAGCATTACGTAAAATAACGACAAGTGAACAATGCTGAACCCATAAGATTATGAATTCTAATATTACGAGTCAATAGTTCTTATTTGTATTAAGCACTTGAGCTTCTGCTTAGCAGAAGTTCTCTTTGAGCTTTTAAAAAATTTGTGAGAGGAAAATAATTTTAAAAGTCAAGTATTACACCGCTTTGCATTGTTCAACTATACACAAAGTTTGAAACAATGTCCATCCAAAATTAAATATTTGAACACTATTAAGAAATCAAAAAAAAAATATTTAAGCTTAAAGCAAGATCAAAGTTAAAACTAGCTTTAATAAGTTTAATATCATTATAGTTTCAGGCTCGTATCCTCATAAAAAATAATTTTTTATTTGTTACTTAAGTTTTAACAAATTTGAAAAAAAAAAGTTCATTAACCACTTACTTGTTTCATCTTTGAATCAGTGACTTACGAATCAGTTGTATACCGTTAAGCGACCGAACAGTACTATAGATAGAAACCTTGAATTGAATATTTTATGAACGCCATGATTTAAAGTTTTATTATTTTTTCCTGAGTCCTTATTGGAAAACATAATTCTCTTTTATTTTTACATTTCTAATTTAATATTGAAAATTGCATTTTTCATTCTGTTTGATGTTTTCTTATTTTCATATCATTAAATAATGTAAGCTTATGTAATACATTCTCAGGTAAAAGAAAAACCTTTTTATGACTTTTGATTCATTTATTTTCTGTAATTAGTTGCACTTATATTTATTTGTTGTATTGATTCATTTTTTCATATTAAAGCCATTTTATAGTCAAAATTTGTTTTACAGTAATTTATGCGTTGATGAAAAGCTTTTATCAGTTTTTTTTAAGAAGACGTTGAAATTTGATAAAATATTACGTTTTTTTAACGAATTTAACTAAATGTATGGTAAATTAAATGCATGTAGAGTAGGGTGATTTTTTTTTTTTTTGGTCCCATCGTGAAATTTTGTTGGAAATACCAAAAAAAAAAATTCCCTGAAAGTTTGAGCCCTTAATATTAATTTTAAGTCCTCGACCAAGACGTGTAAAGATTTCCCATTGAAAATACATGGAAACTTTGATTTTTTATTTTTAAATTTCTATATCTCAGCGGTATTTCATGGAATCGATTTTACCGAAGATGGTTTTTTCTCAGAATTAAACGCTCTACAAAAGTGCCCATTGCGACAAAGTCCTAACTCACACCGGTGAGGTAGTACGGGCTACTGAAACTGATTTTTCCATAAAGTTCGCGTTTTTTTTTTGCATTTATCTAGTAAATAACAAGAGTTACGGAAACATTATAAATGAAAAACTTGTAGAGAATTTGATTTCCTACAAAAAAGTTTTTGTAGACCAAATCGCGAAAATCAACATTAAACGAGATATTAAGCCTTGAATTTGATGGAAAAATCAGGTTCAGTGGCCCGTACTACCTCACCGGTGTGAGTTACGACTTTGTCTCAATGGGCACTTTTCTAGAGCGTTTAATTCTGAGAAAAACCATATTCGGTAAAAGCGATCCCATGAAATGCCGCTGAGATATAGAAATTTAAAAATCAGAGTTTCCGTGTAGTTTCAATGGGAAATCTTTACACGTCTTGGTCGAGGACTTAAAATTAATATTAAGGGCTCAAACTTTCAGGGAATTTTTTTTTTTGGTATTTCCAACAAAATTTCACGATGGGACCAAAAAAAAAAAAAAAAAGTAAAAAAAGATCACTCTAATGTAGAGTCAAAAAAAGTAAAAACGATAACTTTCAATATAAATATGCTTTCTTAAATTTTAAGTAAAACCTATTTTTTTCCTAGTAGTAAATAAATACAATGATCTTATCTCACCTTATAGTAAGGCGGCGTTTGAACTATGTCTATAAAGCCTTACAGCTTCATTATTTTTTTAACAAATTTGTTTGATAAAATATTATCCCTAAAAGAATGTTGATGATATAAATTACTTTTAACATTTAAAAATCAATTTTTTAGGATCTATAATAAACCGTATGTTTACGATATTATACGCGAAAACATAAGCATTTGTGCTCAAAACTAGCGATTAAAATATTACCAGTGTGTAATGAAATTTTTTCGTTATATGAATTTTTTTTCTAGTCTTATCCGGAAATAATGCCTTTTAGCAGTTTTATGCGTTAGTTTATTGAAGTAATTCTGAAATAATTTCAAAATATTTAAAACAGCCTTGGTATTATAATTAATTCAAAAAACAATGCATCTTTGTAAGAAAAGTTTACGCACCGTATATATTAAAAAGAATAGCAATAATGTAGATAAAAGAAGTAGTTTGACACTTTCACATAAAATAAACTTCTAGCGTTTCTGATGCCAAAGTTTTTATTGAGTTATGCATGAGTCGCACACTTCTTACTACATCTATAAACTTTGCCCAACTCGACAACCAAAGCCGAGATACAGATAGATAGTACTTACACAAAAAGAAAAAAATAACATTTATGCGATATAAATATAAGAGACGACTTGAAGGAAATTTCGTACAATAATAAATGGCCATTTTCACACTTGTAACATTCACTATAAATATAAAAATGATGCTGACCTAGTGGGGTTGCCGTTGAATGAGTATGTGTGAGTTTAGGGGTCGCAAATCAATGCCTAGGTCTATGTATACAATATATAACATGTCGGTGGGATGATAAAACGACAGTTGTGAGAAAAATATATTTTCCATTAGTGGAAATCTAAACGGGACATGGACGTAGATGTTTGAATTATACTTTGAAAAAACAATTTATTAATTGAGTCATTCATATTTACAAATTGCTTATCAACACATAATGTGTAACAAACATACAGAACGAAGATAGATAAAGTATGGAAAAATAATGCATCTCAATAAACAGATATTAAAAATGATCCTCTGGGATCATCAATCTTCATCATCAGAAAGTTTTGCTCACGTATAAGTCCACTTTAAACGTGTTTAAAAAAAGCCCACGATTTTCTTCAATATTTTTCTTGGCTTTACTTTCAACAACTTGATAATCAATTACAATATCGTAACTAATATCAAATGTAAATGTAGGTAAAATGTTTTAAATCAATTGTTGTAATTTATTGTTTTTGAAGTCATTTGCTTCAAAAGTCATTTCACAATTTAAGACAATTAAACTAATATATAAAATTCTTACGTCTGTCTGTACATTTCGATTTTGAACCCAACTTTAGGGTAAATATTTGTTTCAAGAGGATCTTATTCCATATTTAAAATTTTTTAAAATTTTTGTCTGTCTGTCTGTCTGTGTGTCCTGATTTAACTAAAGAACGGAAAAACCGAATTTAATGAAATTTGGTATTAAGATATAACACAATTTCCCACACATGTAAGGCTACTTATTATTCCTAAAATGGATAAGGGATGGTATTCCCTAGGGATGAAACAAAAACTTTTTACTTTAGACAGGGGAGTTATATATCATTGAAAAGGTATTTACAAGTTAGAAAATAATCTGTAAAAATATTTTTAGTTGAACTGATAAAAAGCACAGTAAATAAAATTAAAAGTTTAAAAAACTGCCTCTTTGAAATATAAACATTTATATATATATATATATATATATATATATATATATATATATATATATATATATATATAATAATAGCGTAATAACTTACGTATTTGCCAATATGGTGCTCCTAATTAAAAAGACATGGGTTCGAATCCTACAATAAACTTTTTTTTTAACAAACTTGTTATAAATAGATCCTTAGAGTTGTTCAATAAAGAAATATTAACGAAAAAAATAAAATTAGTAATAAAACTTAAAGAAAATACGTTCTTAAGACCGTGCATATATAAAATCGTGTATTTATATATCCCCTCTGACTGATGAAATTTTAATAATCGATGTATTCCTTATACGAAGTAGACATCTGATACAATTTTATTTTTGAAAATTCCTGCCCTTGAAGAGTAATAGGAGTGGCTAAGTTTGTATGAGAAAATGAAGAGTAAATCAAAAATTAAAATTTTGAATTTAATAAGTGTAATTAATGAATAAATATTAAACTAATAATAAGTTTCTGTTTTTGTTATATCATTTTAACTACAGCATTTTAAATAACGTCATTTTATTTAATTAGTATACAAGTTTATGTAGTAGGTACTTATACCAAATACCAAAGAGGTGGTTTTTCATCTTTGTTTTGCGACAGTCAAACTTTTTGAAAATCTAATTTTTATGAACCAATGATTGTGACCTGGAGCAATTATATATTCTGCTGAAAAGCATTAACGGATCAATTTTTTGTCATATATTTCATTATCAAATAACATATTAAATCTTTCAAACCAACTTTTCTTCGATATTTAGAAAAATTTGAAAATCAAATATTGTTACTAAAAATAAATAAAATATTCGAATTTCCTTCCACGCTTTCTATCTATTTCCAATAATTTTGTATGTACAACGTCCAAATGTACGAAATCGAAGTGGCTTTTAGTCATGATAATCAAAATAAAGAAGGTCATAATTTTTTTCGCTTTACATTGTTTTTTCCAATATGAATGCATATTTGTGTCGGTGAAATTTGGGAAGTGTTTTTTTATACGATGCAGATATATAATAAGAAAGGGTTTTTTGATAATTCCTCCTATAAAGAGTGAAAAATGGTGGCACTGTTTGTACGACATAACGTCTAATAAACAATCGAAATTTCAAATTTCATAGTCATAGTATCGTTATAAACGAAACGTAATTACGCTTTATTATAAAACAAAGTTGGTTTAACATTAGAAACAGAAACTTTTGGTCTGCTTATAAATTTGAACTCTGATAGATTTATCTGAAAATGGTTAAGTTAAGTTTATAAGAGAGCATTATGTTTTCTGGTTTTTCATATTATAAACCTAAAAATCCGAAATACGTTTTTACATATAAATACATTAGTGAGCGAATATCGAGTAGCGAGAAATTCGGCGAACTAAAAGAAAGCGGTTTAAT
This sequence comes from Sisyra terminalis, assembly GCA_958496175.1. Classification (NCBI taxonomy): domain Eukaryota; kingdom Metazoa; phylum Arthropoda; class Insecta; order Neuroptera; family Sisyridae; genus Sisyra; species Sisyra terminalis. The sequence continues at coordinate 12,298,675 of OY292274.1, forward strand.
TATATAATTGAAATTCAGATATTTTAATAATAAGTGCATAGATATGCATAGGTTATACTTGATTATGGAGGAACTGGGTTTCGTGCAATTGAATAAATGTTAATTTCGCGGTAGTTTTGTACATTGCAGTAGTGAAATAGTTTTGAGAAAAAGCTTCACTCGGGAGTCGAGACAATGAAATGGGATTTCTACTAATATTCTAAATCTGTACCTTCAACTTCTGTTATTTTGACCCGAGTATTTTTGAAAACTTTTGAATATTTTTAGTCATAATTAAGACCGACTTTATTGAATTTTTCGATATTTTGTATTTATGTGAAGATACAGATTGATTTATGGATTATTTGGTTTGCGGTAGTTATACGCAATTGAACATACTCTTTTTAGATATTTATTAATATTTTTTGAAAATTAATTGACCATTTGATACAAATATTTCATTCTAAGCAACATTTTATTAATTGTTTCATCTTACAGTCGAAAAAATAGTGTATTTTAGTATGATTATGTTTTTCGTATAAGAAATAAGAAAAATAAAAATTTTCATATACCACTACAAATAGCAAATCTAAAAAGAAAATATAATCTACACCTACGTTACGCTGACGAAGTCGCGGGATCAGCTAGTTTCTTATAAAATTGCATTAATCTTAAAAAAATATGTTAGTTTGGCAATACGCTGTACTTTTATCATTTGTCAACTCTATAATCATAAATTAATTATTATTTCGGAAACGGAGTAAAGTACATGAATTGGATATTATATTTAAAGGAAAGGTTTTTTGTAATGATGAAAGAATTTGGGGGTAAGAATGATTATTTTTATCTGATATTATAATGGGAATATTTCATAAAATTTATTTACACTTTCAATAACAAATTTATAATTGTTTCAATTTACATCTGGTAAAGTGCTCGTTTTGTGATTTAAACGAAAAGAAGAACATGATTCATTGGCTATATCATACACAATTTAATCTGTTCGTTAGTGTTTCATATTGAATTTAAAATTGAAATAATTTTCATCAGCAAAAATAAAAAAAAACAATACAAATAAAAGAAAGACTGCCCGGCAACGAACAAACAATAAAACATAACGAATAAATATAGAGGTTTGGCTCGCTTGCACGCCACTGCGATCTTCCGGCTACCTTCACCCCTTGTCTTCGATTCCGGAATGCCCGGATGAAAATCCGGTGGCGATCCCTCCGGTCACAGCGACATCTAGTCTCCGGAGTCAGCAAATTTACGTCCAATGGATATAAACGAGCGTTGAGATTCGTTTCGCTCGTACTTAGAAATGCACAATTCGAACGATAGCGAACATTCTAACGCTTCCAGTTTTGTTCATTTCGACCCAACTTCATCTCGAGATGCTATCTTCCACAATTACATTTCCCATTTATGAATTGTCCATCGAAAAAAGCCAAATAAATTGTTCCATAGATAATTTTTTCTCAACGTTCAATTTTCACTTGCTTTATTATCGTTTGTTAATATAACCGTAAGCACACACCAAGTGCTAATATAAATACTAAACAGAATTTTATGACTTATTTATTCCCCTTCTTTATTCGATCCCATTTTTCTTATAAATGAAGTATAAAAAGGGGCTGAAACGACGATAATTTTATTTCACATAAAAAAGCAGAAGCTGCATATGCACTTGAGCTTACGACTCAATATTTCACACTCATAACGAACGAATTTGTTTTATAATTCCATAAATAATTGATAAGACGAACGATTTGGTTAATTTCAAAATCAATTCCAATAATCTATCGAACTATTTCTTTTTTTCGTATTGATATTTTATTAAGGTATCAATTTTCAAGCTTCCATAGAAAAAAGATTATATATACTGACTATGCCAGACTTACATTAAGAGCTTAAAGATATTTCTTGAACAAATAAGATAAGAAAAATGAGCTGTAGTTGTAGTCATTTAATATTTAATGATGCACTTGAAGAATTTTACATTTCCTTGCAAACAAAGAACGAATTCCATGTGGAATTAAAAAGTTTTTAATACAAAAATATGCAACTTTGATTCATCGTTCAAATAGAAATGTTAGCAATTTTTATTCAAAACTGCAAATTACAGTGCCAATTAACTAAAAGGTAAAATAGGATAGTTCCTAATGATCAAGAAAATACAAACAATTTTTTTTATTATTCAAAATTTCATAAATTGTAAAGTGTACTGTACATAGACAAAAATATAATTTTTTTATAAAGTGTATTATTGCTTATTGCTTAATAAGTACTTTGAAAATATTTGTTTACGATTTCATACGTGTGAAACTTATATTTATATCCATGTTGTTTAAGTCCTTGTCTTTTTAAATATAATAATTAAATTGTAGGCAGTAAGGACGAAGCTTCTTCTGGAATCTTATTTATTTTATCGCCAACGTTTCGTCAGTTCTTCCTGACTTCTTCAGGGGGAACATTTTTAAATTTTAATCCCTAAAAAAGTCAAGAATAATCGCCGAAACGTTGGTGATAGAATAAATAAGATTCCCCAAGAAGCTTCGCCCTTATTGCCCACAATTTAATTATTATACTCATATTTATGTTAAAATCTTATCAGAAGAACCAAAGGTTTAACGTACACAAATTACTGATTAAAAAGTACATACATTCGTTGTATGACAAATATAACTTAAAATGCATCAATATGAAAAGAATATTTTCATTCAGCAATATATTGATGTCTTGGTTATTAAAGTAACTGAAAAGCTCGTTCCCTATTATTTTTGAAGATTTATGCTTATCATTGGATAGAAAATTTCTTGCCAAATGTACTGTCATCTAACTATTATTATAAAGAGGAAATATTTGATTGTTTGTTTGCTTTGAATAGGCTCCGAAACTACTTGACCGATTTGAAAAATTCTTTCACTGTTGGGAAGCTACACTATTTCCGGTGAACATAGGCTGTATTAAATTTTCAAAAAAGTTAGGGATCCATACTAAAACTCCAATAATGTAACCCAAGGTCTGAAAAAATACCAAAAACATTCTTTTATCGCGTGCGCTGCGAAAACTATTGGTTATAGAACAAAATAATGTTGTACGATTTTGTAGAACATATCATTATCTACAAAAAATAGAGCGACAGCTTATGTCTAACTATTATAGTTATGTCACAATAAGTGTTTTTTCATTTTAAAAAATAAATATAAATGCCACCGCTATAAAAGCTCTTTTATTTATACTTTGGGATTAATCCTTATGAAAATAAATGACTTCGTATTTAAGTTTGCTTCAATAGCATTATATAACTTTTTGAGTTATTCAATTTGAACATTCCATTCGAAAAATATCACAAGTTAAAAAATGTAACTTATTTGAAAAATGAAATATGTTAAAATACAAAAACGTGCCTTTTTGAAATATAAATGTTTTTATACATAATAAACACTAAATGTAATTATATGTTCAAAGCACATTCGCTTACGTATCTGATATTCTAATGCTCGCATAGACGAGACGTGGGTTTGAATCTTCCAGTAAACTTTTTTTTTTATTTTGTTTTACAAAATTGTTGAAAATAAATCCTTAGGGTTGCTCAATAAGGAAATATTAACGAAAAAAGTAACAGTAGTAGTAAAAAAATAATTAAATTAATAAAGCTTAAAGTAAATACGTTTTTAAAGCCGTGCATATATAAAATCGTGTAATTATATATCTCCTCTGCCAGATGAAATTTTAATATTCAGTGTATTCCTTATAAGAAGTAGGCATGTGAAAAGATTTTTTTTTGATAATTTCTACCCTAAAAGAGTGAATTGGAGTGATTAAGTTTCTTTGAGAAAATGTAGAGTTAATCAGCAATCGAAATTTTGAATTTACTAAGTGTAATTAATAAATAAATAATTAATTAATAATAAGTTTCTGTTTTTGTTATATAATTTTAACTACAGCATTTTAAATAACGCCATTTCACTTAATTAGTATGAAAGTTTCGGTAGTAGGTAATTATACCAAATACCAAAGAGGCGGTTTTTAATTTTTGTTTGTTTTTCAACAATCAAACTTTTTAAAATCTAATTTTTATGAACCAATGATAGTGACCTGGAGCAATTATATATTCTGCTGAAAAGCATTAAGGGAGCAATTTTTTGTCATATATTTCATTATCATCAATAAATATATAAAATCTTCCATACTAACTTTTCTACGGTTTTTAGAACAATTTTAAAACCAATCATTGTTACTGAATATAAATAAAATATTCGATTTTAGTTCCACGCTTTCCACCTATTTCCAATAATTTTGTATGTACAACGCCCAAATGTGCGAAATCGAATTGCTTTTTAATAATAACTAAAATATAGAAGGTCATATTTTTTTTCGTTTTACATTGTATTTTCAAATGTAATTGCATATTTGTGTCGATGAAATTTGGAAAGTGTTTTTCTTATAGAATGCCGTTATATAATAAGAAAGGGGTTTCGATAATTCCCCCCACTAAAAGAGTGAAAAAAGGGTGGCTAAGTTTGTGCGGCATAACGTCTAATAAACAATCGAAATTTCAAATTTCATAATCAAAGTCCGTTAAAGGAGAAACGTTATTACTGCTTAGTATAAAAAAAACTTGGTTTATTATTAGAAACAAAAACTTGGGGTCTGCTTAAAAATGTAAACTGATAAATATATCTGAAAAAGGTTACATTTATAATTGAGCCTTAAGTTTTTTGGCTTTCACATATTGTAAACCTGAAAATCTGAAATAATTTCATAAGTGAGCGAGTACGCTTTGAAGTTCGGTGAACTCAAAGAAAATACCGACGTTTTTACCGTAAGTCATAGTGATAAAAGAAATTTAAAATGCTCTTCTAGAACAAACGACATACGCCAAATCGTGTATGGTGAACTCTAGACTATCCAATATGGTTTAATTATATAGTTGAAATTTAGATATTTAATAATAAGTTTATAGATACATAATGCTTATACTTGATTATGGAAGAACTGAGTTTCGAGCCATTGTACAAATTTCAATTTCGCAGTTATGTTGTACATTCCAATAGTATAATAGTTTTTGGGATAAGGTTTATTCGGGAATCGAAACAGTGAGAAGGGATTCCTAATAATATTCAAAAATCTAGACTCTTAATTTCTGTTATTTTGACGCGAGTATTTTGACCCGAGTATTTTGATACTTTTTTTTAAGTCATAATTTAGACCAACTTTATTGAACTTGGCGATATTTTTTATTTATGTATATAATTATGTATATATTATGTATATATTATGTATATATTTATGATGTTGATTGATTTATGAGTTATTTGGTTCACTGTTGGTATACCTACCGTAGGTGTACGCAATAGACATACTCTTTTTAGATATTTATAAATATTTGTTGAAGTTTAATTGATCATTATATACAACTATTTTATTCTAAGTAACAGTTTATTAAATGTGTCTTTTTAAAGTTGACAAAATAGTGTTTTCAGGTATGATTATGTTTTTCGTAAAACAAATAAGAAAAATGAAAATTTTCATATACTACTACAAATAGCAAATCTAAAAAGAAAATATAATCTACACCTGCGTTACGCAGACGAAGGTGCGGGGATCAGCTAGTGAAAAATATTTCTTATTTTCTTTATTGGCACTAAATTGTACACATAACAAAAAAAAAAACTACATATTTTGGGTTTTAAAATAAACAACACACTATCTTTAATTGACAATTTTATTTTTCATTACCTTCGGCATTTTGAATTTCATAAAGAAATACATCTTATTTATAATAAAATAATACAATAACGAAAATAATTGGCCTCTCATCGTTTGATTTTTATTTCCTTTACCAAAGAATAGCTATCATGAAAAAAGTCAGTTTTTCTGGTTTCTGCTTTCCGCGTGGTTGATTTGTTTCATCCAGCTATATCTTGATAGGTTTTTCAAATCATGGCAGTTCATTTTTATAAATCTAAAATTTTAATCCATTTATTCATTTTTTTTCTTGGGACTTTCTAGGTTTCTTTCTATAAAATTAATAGTAATAGAAGAAGAATTAGAAAGAAAGAAAGTAGAAGAATTATCTTCCTCTAAAATGTGATTCATCCAGATAGTATTTGAAAAAATTAGGAAGATGTTTCTAGTAGTTAGAAATTTATTCTACTGCCATATCTGTGTTTGGGTTTTGTTTATTTTTTATGTAAATTATTTGTTATAATGTCATGTATTTTACATTGTATTGAATACTAGCTGATCCCCGCGACTTCGTTTGTGTAACGTAGGTGTAGATTATATTTTCTTTTTAAATTTGCTATTTGTAGTGGCATATGAAAATTATTATTTTTCTTATTTGTTTTACGAAAAACATAATCATACTTAAAAACACTATTTTGTCAACTATAAAGAGACACATTTAATAAACTGTTGCTTACAATAAAATATTTGTATGTAATGATTAACTAATTTAAAAAAATATTTATTAATATCTAAAAAGAGTATGTCTATTCCGTATACCTACGGTAGGTATACCTGCCGTGAACCAATAAATCCGTAAATCAATCACCATCTATACATAAATAAAAACTATCGTTAAGTTCAATAAAGTCAGTCATAATTATGACTTAAAATAGTCAAAAGTTATCAAAACACTCGCCAAGATATAAAGGATATTAGTAGAAATCCCATTTTATTGTCTCAACTTTTACCCTAATGAATGTACAAAACTACGGCGAAATTAAAATTTGTTCAAATGCACGAAACCCAGTTCCTCCATAATCAAGTATAACCATTGTGTATCTATGCACTTATTATTAAAATATCTAAATTTCAACTATATAATTAAATCATTTTCTTTCAGTTTGCCGAATTTATCGCTATTTGATATTCGCTCATTACTGTATTTATTTGTGATTACGTATATCGGATTTTTAGGTTTACAATATGTGAAAGCTAAAAACGTAATGGTCACTTTTGAACTTAATATTTTATATATATATATATATATATATATATATATATATATATATATATATATATATATATATTATTTTTTATGATATACATTAGAGTTTAAATTTTAAAGCAGATCCTACGTTTTTGTTTCTAATAATAAACCAACATTGTTTTATTTTAAGCGATAAAACGTTTCGTCTATAACGAACATGATAATTAAATTGAAATTTCGATTTTTTATAAATTTGTTAGACGTTATGTTGTACAAACTTTGCCACCATTTTTCACTCTATTAGAGAAGGAATTATCAAAAAACCTTTTCTTACTATATATCTGCATCGTATAAGAAAAACATTTTCCAAATTTCATCGATACAAATATGCATTTATATTGTAAAATACAATGTAAAACGAAAAAAATTATGACCTTTATTTTGATTATCATGACTAAAAAGCAATTCGATATCGCACATTTTGACTTTGTACATACAAAATTGTTGGAAATAGATAGAAAACGTGGAAGGATATTCGAATATTTTATTTATTTTCAATAACAGTAATTGAATTTCAAATTATTCTAAATACCGAAGAAAAGTTGGTTTGGGAGTTTTTATTTTTTGATTGATAATGAAATGATATGACAAAAAATTGCTGCCTTAATTTTTTAAAATTTTAATTGAATTTGCTGTGATTTTAATCAGTTCAACTAAAAATATTTTTACAGATTATTTTCTAACTTTAAATTACATTTCCAATGATATATAACTCATCTGTCTAAAGTAAAAATTTATGTTTTCATCCCTAGGGAATAACTTTCCTTATTATTTTTTTGGAATGATAAGTAGCCTATAGTCTGTGGGAAGGTGTGTTGTATCTTAATACCAATATTCATTAAATTCGGTTGTTCTGTTTTTTAGTTAAATCGGGACACACAGACAGACAGACAAAAATTTTAAAAATGTCAAATTTGGAATAAGGGCCTCTTGAAACAAATATTTATTCTAAAATTGGGTTCAAAATCGAAATGTACAGACAGATGTAAGAATTTTATATATTAATATAGATATAGATATAGATAATTGTTCAGAGAGGATATTGAAAATTATGAGGACAGTCGTATGGATTTAGGTAACAATTGATGTTTGTAATTGAGTATCTGAGGTTGCTGTAAAAGTGGCGAAATGTTGTAGAAAAAATTTAATAAAAGCATCGAATATTAAGTATCCAGAAAATAAGAATTATTAATGTATAATAACCATGGATAAGAATACCAGCAATGCTACTGACTTATATTTGTTAAAAGTTAATTTAATGTGAAAGTTGTATAAATATGAAGTATGTGCGTTATTTCTTGTTTTCCCCGTATATCAAATGTAGTACGAAAAATATTACCACAGTTTCCAGAAATATAACGTCTTATTTGCTTGTATTTAATTTTTTCCAGGAAGAAAATTCTTTTTTGATTTTTTCCTTTAACATAACTTTGATTTTATAGGTTTGACGAACCGTGTAGAAAAATGAACAGAAAAACAGAAAAATGAAAAGATGTTTCTTCTTTCATTTTGTTTGTCAATCAGGATTGTTTGGGCTTGTTATTCTGACAGGTTTTGTTTCAAGAAAACATTTAAAATCTTACTTTTCCGATTGAAAGTTTGCTTTAAAAAGAAAAGACATTTTAACCGTAGGGAAACATGAAATTACTATTTGAAACTATCATATGGAATAAAGACTGGGGGTATTAGTGTAACGACAAATATGCTTCTTTTCCACCTGTTACACATTTCAAGTGATTTTATTGAGTATATATTGTAAAAACTAATTGACTTTGCTTACTAAAAATTAATCCGATAAGCAGGTTAACGTGTTTACAATTTCGAAAAATGGTTGGAATATCAATATGTGTTTGTTAATTCGATTGATGTTTGGACCTGATCGTTAAGGGTTCAATTGTTCAATATGTGCGTCTCATTATTAAAGTTTGAAATTGTAGGCTCCGCACTCATCTATTGTGCACCCATTTATGTGGCAGTATAACTTTGATGCTGGGTTAGTGGGTTTAAGTGGGATCGTTGGGGGAAGTATGAGAGTTTTGTCGCCCGAAAGGGTTTTGCCAGAAGCTTGTTATTTCCCAAGTCGACATTTACCAGCCCTTTGTGTCACATCTGGTGAATTCGCAACTACAACATATGCTGGCATCACTGCTGTGCTTTAGTGACCGGGGGTGGTTTTCTCCTTCATATTCTCTGGAAACACAACATATATGAGCACATGAATACTAGGACAGATCTGGAGAATGACTGTCATTCTTCCGAATTGAAAATGTTCAGCAACTATCAAACGAAACGTGTTTTCATGGTTAAATAACCCAAATCAGACCCCTTTAGTTGTTGACAATCCAAAATCTAATCATTTTTTTTTATCGCAAAAACATTTGTAAACATTATGAACGTATTTAATTGAGAGTATCTTACATAACGTCAGTAACATGTGTATTATTATAAAATTGTATTTTGAAATTGAAAACAACACGGTTATGTAAGGTTTGTTTTAAGATTAATAATTTATGTGCTAAAAAAATTTATATATTAACTTCAAAACGTTGAAAAAAAATAAGCTCAGAGAGTCGATTTTATAACTTTTTTCAAGCTTTCCAAAAATGAGTTGGTTTTTTTTTGGTTTGATCTAATAAATGAAAAGTTTAAAAAACTATAAAAGTGGAAAAATATAAGTGATTAGTTTTTATGAGGACTGACCTAACTTATTAATGAAACTTAAATCTTATTTGTTCTGTACATATATAAAGTTAAAACTGAAGAAAAATATTGAAATTTCAGTTCATCACTACATAATATATGTTTTTCGGGTTGTATTAAAAAAGTTTTCTATTGAAATTTAATATGAAATGTTGAAGGTATTGAAAGCACAGAAATTGTTTATTCAGAAACTTGTTTGGATGGCGTACACGAACAGAAACGAATTAATTAATATACATCCTAAAGCTCATGGTACAATAGACTGAGAACATTATAGTCCAATTAATAATTGAACCATTATGAATTCGACCAAATTGGAATTGCCACCAAGAAAAGACAAAAAAGAAAATCAACTTTACAAAAGCCTGATTGAAAGCCCACAAAAGCTTCATTGACAAAAGCCCGAATATTATCAATCTCGTTAACTTGTTGAAAAATTCACTTCGATTTTATCTCAAAAAGTCTGCGGGTTTTTTTTTGTTGGCAACTTATATAAAGAGATCAAAACCGAAAGTTTTATTCATAAGGTTTTATATTATTCGAGACTGGAGGGTGTTGTTTGTTTTTGATTGATATTATAGCAAATAGAAGTTTGAAAACATAATATCCTTTTCAGACATGTAAAAATCAGCCACTAATGGAAATGTAATGTAATTCACAATTTCTAAGGCTCGGCTCCTTTCTTTTTCGTTTTGGTTTTATAATTATACTGCTTTGTGAAAAATGTCAGCGATAGAACGTAGTGGAAAAGGCAAATCGATAAATGCGGGGAATTGGTATTATGGAAGTCATTGAAAACTGATATTATGCATAATGTTATGGATTGAGTGGAAAATGTCGCACATCGTTACACATCGTATTTCATTTTTAAGTACAATTTTTGATTTGCTATTGAAAAGGAATTGTTATGCTTGAATGATGAAATTTCTGCTACCAAATATAAAAAAAATGAGATGATAACTTAAAAGTTATACTTTCACTGTCATGTCATGTAGCTTTTTATACTTTCTGCGACCCATTTTATTATCTTTGGTAAACAATTTTTTTTAAAGTTAAAAAAAATATTTCTAATAATATTCAGAAATGAAAGACTTTCTATAATCAATTCAAATTTATTAATAGTTAGTTTAACAGTTCCGAGAGACCAATTAAATCAATTAATAGCCATTCAATTTATACTGAATTATATTATTGATAAGCAAATTTCAACTAATTGGGTAGCAAGATATAAAATGAGTTTTCATTACTATAAAAATTAATAGAATGATGTGATAAATTCTAAACTAAAAAGCCTATAACATACGTTAAAAATTGACAAAAATTTCTTTAAAAAAAATGGAAATTATTCTACTGATAAATTGATAGGAAACACTTGATCATCATAAGTTTTTGACACTTATCATTTTAAAAAATAAAAGAATTAAATCAAATTGCAAATTTATTACATCTGAATAAGTAATTATGTTTAAGGATCAACAATAGCAAATGCAACCGTAACAATTATAGATGATAAAATACAAATCTCAGCTTTTATTTTTTTAAATAAGAAGACAATTCAGGTTGTTTAAGATCGGTTTTTTTATTTAATATTTTTACTATTCAATTAGCTACGTTTCGTTACGTATCGTAACTTCATCAGGCTTCTTGATTCACAAAAATAAAATATTTTCACGTATATTTCAACATAGCTAATTGAATAGTAAAAATATTAAATAATAGCTGATCCCCGTAACTTTGTCTGCGTAACATAGTAGATTATATTTTCATTTCAAATTTGCTATTTGTAGTGGTATGTGAAAATTATTTTTTTCCTTATTTCTTTTACGAAAAACATAATCATACCTGAAAACACTATTTTTTCAACTTTAAAAAAACACATTTAATAAACTGTTGCAATGAATAAAATAGTTCTATGGTTTTCAAAAAATATTTATAAAGATCTAAAAAGAGTATGACTATTGCGTATACCTACGGTAGGTGTACTTGCCGTGAATCAAATAATCCCTAAATCAATCTCCATCTATACATAAATAAAAAATATCACCAAGTTCAATAAAGTCGGTCTTAATTATGAGTAAAAGTCGAAAGTTATCAAAATACTCGACGCAAAATAACAGAAGTTAAGGGTCTAGATTTTTGAATTTTAGTAGCAATCCCATCTCATTGTTTCGATTCCCGAAGGAACCTTTTTTCCAAAAACTATTACACTATTGCAATGTACAACACAACCGTGAAATTGAAATTTGTACAATTGCACGAAACCCAGTTCTTCCATAATCAAGTATAATCATTATGTATCTTTAAATTAATTAAAATATCCGAATTTTATATAATTTAACCAAATTGGATAGTCTAGAGATCACCATACAAGATTTGGCGTATGCCTTTTGCCCTAGAAGAGGATTTTAAATTTCTTTTATCATTATGACTTGCCGTAAAAATATCAGTAAGTATTTTCTTTTAGTTCGTCGAATTTCAAAGCGTACTCGCTCACTAATGTAATTATTTCAGATTTTTCAGATTTACAATATGTGAAAGCCAAAAAACTTAAAGCTCACTTATAAACTTAATTTAACCTTTTTCAACTGTATTTGTCAGTTTACATTTTTAAGCAGTCCCTAAGTTTTTGTTTCTCATAATAAACCAAGTTTGTTTTATATTAAGCAGTAATAACGTTTCTCCTTTAATGGACTTTGTTTATGAAATTTGGAATTTTAATTGTTTATTAAACGTTATGTCGTACAAACTTAGCTACCCTTTTTTCACTCCGTTAGAGGGGGGAATTATCGAAAACCCTTTCTTATTATATAACGGCATCCTTTAAGGAAAACACTAATTGTTTATTACATATAAAAACATTTATATTTCAAAAAATAATTTCTTTGTACTTTAAATTAAATTACTGTGCTTTTTATTAGTTCAACTAAAAATATTAATACAGATCATTTTTTAATATTTTAATACCTTTCCAATGATACATAACTCGCCTGTCCATTGTAAAATATTTTTTTTTCATTCCTCAGTTTTTACGTACGGGTTTTCCCCTTATTATTTTAAAGGAATTATAAGTAGCCTAACGTGTGTTGGTAATTGTGTTGTATCTTAATATATAGTTTCATTAAATTCGGTTGTTCCGTTCTTTAGTTAAATCACCAGCGCACGCGATGTAAGAAGGTTTTTTATTAATTTTTTCACACATTATTGGAGTTTTAGTATGGATTCCTATTTTTTTTTGAAAATTTAATATAACCTATGTTCACCGAAAATAGTGTAGCTTCCCAACAATGAAAGAATTTTTCAAATCGGTCAAGTAGTTTCAGAGCCTATTCAAAGCAAACAAACAATCAAATCGTTCCTTTTTATAATAATAGAAAATAACCGATCTTAAACAATCTGAATTGTCTTGTTACTAAACAATTATATTCATTAACCATAGAAACTTTGTGCTATTTTATACTTTTGTTTGCAGAAAGCACATGTGGAGAAGTGCTTGTTTCAAATTGAACAAATTTAACTCAAATTGATGATTTTTAAGCATTAGGTTTTAAAGATGCGCGTTAACAATTTATTTTTATGACATAGATAAAGATGATTTAAGGCTTGTTAAAAGCTCAGGTGTAAGCTCCGTGTAGGTAAAACTTTCGATTTTAAGTATTTAATGTAAGCAATTGAATATAAAATTTTATGTGAAAATGCAATTTTTTATGCATTTGGTAAATAGAATCATTATTTTATAAACTTTAAGCGGTATGTTACTTTAATGGATAAGCGATGCTGGTGATAATACTGTCGCTATGTTTGAGCTTCAACGTGATTTACGACTTGATAACTAACCGGAACACAATAGCGTATTATTGAAGAGGAATGCTGGACCTTGAAAGGTTAATAAACTTCCTAATATGAAGATGAACGAAGAATTTGTAACGGAAATCTGATAATGCTGATATTTAGTTAAATTGTCTCGTGTTTTCTCCTAAAGGTACGTGAACTCAGAATAAGGGATGCGAGCAATTTAAAGCGATTTTTTTCTACAGATATTTTCAATATAGAATTATCACTCACAGTTCTTTTTCTGCTTTTTCTGTATATTTTGTTTTCAAAGTAGTGACTGCGATGAACTATCACTGACGTTAATAAATTAGCAATCAAATTATCATCAATGAATTGCTCAACACATTTGTAGTTGAAAATTGGGTCGCAAATATTCAACGCCTGAAAAGCATTGCCTTAAACACAAATTAGTGAAACTTATAAAAAACGGTTGTTGTATAGTTTAAGTATCCACTTGTTTTAGTTTAGTGGAATATCTATTAATAGAAAAGTTTGCAACTATCTTAATTATTGGAAGTTGGTTTAAAAGTAGTTATTGCCTTTCACTACATTATGTGGTTCACTATTACAATGCTTTTTTTTCCTTTTTACAAAAATAAATCAAACCAAATTTAGGAACAGGGACCAAAATTAGGAAAGTAAAAAAAATTTTTGTAAAAGCAATTGAAATTTCGCTAAAATACATAGAATATTGTTTTAATGGTAGTAATAATAAAATAGCTGGAAGTAAAGTTTTTACATTATTGCAATTTAATAGTTCACTCCTTGATACATTTTTGTAGGGACTATTAAGCTCATAGTGATACTCAACAAAAAATTTTCATTCGAGATCGAATGGGACAAATTCACTTCCTCCTGTTCCTACCGTAATTTCGACATTGACCAAATATTATTTCGACTGAGCCAGTAAAGTTTTCTGAAAAGTTTCTCGAAACTTTACTTAACATTCCGTGACATTAAAGCTAACTGACATTTGTACTAGGGAACATGACCACATCGCGCGTTTGCTGTAGACATTTACGGTCCCAAATGTAACAATTAAAATATTCCTTAAGTCCTTGTTCTGCTTTCTGAATAGTTTAAATAGAATATTTTTTTATTCCACCAAGAGGAGTCGAGAGACGCGTCAGTTTGTTAATTAAAATGTTCGTGATTTCACCAATACAGTTCGTATACGACTAGCAAAATTCCCTACATCGGTTTTCCACTATACCAACGTGAAACGTTTTTGATTTATTTGAGAAAATGCCATGGCAGCAAGAGAGTCTTGAATACTAATGTCCATGGGGATTATTATGTATATGATGTTTATTAATATTTAACCCACAAGAATTTAGAATAATATAGACGAAACGAAACTTGGAGCTTCATTAGGTATTAATACCTTGGCATAAATCAAATTTCAAGGCATTCATCCGAGACAATACTATAAGACTGTGACGGTATGAGAAATCTGGAATGCTTATGCCGCACACAAACATCCCTTATCTATCTCTCTCCCACTCACTCGTTCTGCCCGTTAAGTATCGGATAAGAGTTAGATGAGTCAAGTATGCCCGTAGCATCTTAATTCTGATCGAGTACTCAATTCATATTGTACAATAAACATTAAATTCATTCCTTAATTAAATAATCTTTCCTCTACCTCCTTGTTAGTTTACCATCTCCACAGCCTCTTTCGGCCTTTCTTCCCGTATAACAAACTTCTCGTGGAATCAACGAATATCAATAATCAAGATCAAAGTTATTTTGGTTAGACTATAATTGAATTAAATTCATCGCGTTATATTTGGAGTTCATTTGCTACTTCTATAATGTTCAAGATATTATCAAATTATGAAACGTAAGATAAAATATGAACTCAGCAAAGTCGATGAGAAGTTAAAAAAATTTCTATTTGCATAAAAAATCATATTGCAAAGATTATCTTTTTTATATTGGAACTCATGAAATTCATGACATGACAATTAAATTTTTTCAAACAATTGTCGTCATCCTAAACAGGACATTTCAATAAGATATAGGATGTGTACTCATCTATACTAATATATAAAATTCTTACGTTTGTCTGTACATTTCGATTTTGAACCCAATTTTAAGATAAATATTTGTTTCAAGAGGCCCTTATTCCAAATTTAACATTTTCAAAATTTTTGTCTGTGTGTGTCTGTGTGTCCCGATTTAACTAAAGAACGGAACAACCGAATTTGATGAAATTTGGTATTAGGATATAACACAATTTCCCACACATGTAAAGCTACTTATCATTCCTTAAAAATAATAAGTATGGTGTTCCCTAGGGATGGAACAAAAACTTTTTACTTTAGAATGGAGAGTTATAAAACATTGGAAAGGTAATTTAAAGTTAGAAAATAATCTGTAAAAATATTTTTAGTTGAACTGATAAAAAGCACAGTAAATTCAAATTAAATTTAAGAAAATTGCCTCTTTGAAATATAAACCTTTATATTTATAAAACACATAGTTGATGTTAATAACGTAATAGCTTACGTATCTAACATTCTTATGCTCCTAATTATAAAGACGTGGGTTCGAATATTACAGTAAACTTTTTTTTTTATTTTTTTTTTCAACTTTGTAAATAGACCCTTAGAGTTGGTCAATAAGGAAATATTGACGAAAAAAAGGAATAGTAGTAGTAGTAGTAATAATAATAGTAATAAAACTTAAATTAAATACGTTTTTAAAACCGTGCATATATAAAATCCTATATTTATATATCCCCCTGACTGATGAAATTTTAATATTCGATGCCTTCCTTATAAGAAGTAGACATCTAATAAGAATTTTTTTTTTTGAAAATTCCTACCCTAAAAGAATAAAAGGGGGTGACTAAGTTTGTATGAGAAAATGTAGAGTTAATCAACAATCGAAATTTTTATCGAAATGCTTTATCTGTATTTTATATTTATTAAATATTTATTATTTAAAGGACATTATTCAGAAGTTTTTCTTTCCAACGTTGGTTTTTCCAGATAAAATATAATTAGATTGAAACAAACCTATCGATGTTTTTCTCTTAAATTAAAAATAAGTGTACCTTTATCGTATATCTTAGTAATAAATGAAACTTATATTATTACTTGCCAGACTAACCGTAAAATAAGTCACTTAGTTCTTCTTTCGATGGGATATAACATTGAATCGTTTTGTAATTTTTCCTTTTGGTTCTTGGTCTAGATCATCGTCAAAGAGATACAAAACAGATAATTCATCTATTAAATACCATAAATGTTGGCAGAACTTCTGTAAAGCTGAATTTGAAATCCATTTGCATTTTTATTTCCTTAGTTTTCAAAAAGCATAAAAAATGACCTGGTAAGGTGCTTTTAAAGATTAATTGCGTTTTAGTCAAGGTTTAACCTTCGATGTCAAAAGTTAATGTCAATGGATTAATTCTCAATAGTCATCTTTAGTGATTTCTTTAATTAATTCAATTCGGTAAAATTCTAACATTTTTTTCATTTCTGATACATTTAGGCATGATAATTTTTCTGTACTACTCTGTATTTTCTCGAGATCTATATTTTTTTAGTCTTCGCTGAAGTTTTTCAACAATCAAATGTCAAGTAATTTTAATTGTTTGAGTAATTTTTGCTTCAAAAATACCTTTTATCACTAATTCTTAGATGTGATGGCAGTAAGTAAAAGTGAGCATTTCTTTACTTAATTTCTATTCAGGAAGTACAAAAATCCCATTAATGCAACCTGTATGTAAAGCAGTAGTATCACAACAGTAAATTTGCACTTCATCTTCAAGATTCTAGTCAATAATGGTGTTTCAAGTTGCCTGTGTCTGCTTTCTTCCTGAAGAGTTGTACAATTTTTGTACAGCAATAAGTTGTTCTATATTAAACTATATTAAACGTTATTCTTCTAATTTTTCATGCATTTAAAACCGGGAAGATTTTACTACCTTAATGGGCAGTAACAGTATCTGATACTAATTTTGGAAATCGACTTTTAAAGCTTCTGTGCGTTTTTTTCGCTTTTCCCTATGAATTCTTTGAATGGAGAAATTAGTTATGAGAAATTTATCATTGTTGTGTCCCAATGCTTCAATAGTTGCTTCAGTAGTAAACACACAATTTCTTATACTGAACTAACGCCTATCTAATACTACCACTTGTTTTGGATTTTTGAGAATTTTCCTAGTTAAAGTTTTATTGGTATCAAATTGTGTGCTAATAGTTTAAGTGGACAAATTAACTTATAAATCCATTATTTCTGAATCAGAAAACTAATTTTCTTGTAGTTGAATGTAATTTTCTTTTTTAAATTTCACTAAGTATAGTATATGGTCGTTAGTTTTTTTACAAAGTAAGGTTAATATTTAATCGGCTTATGTGCCTTTTCCTATAAAATAATGCATTCGCGAATAGATTTACGCATTCATTAACAGTTAAATTCACTTCACGAATATTATAGGACAGAACTGCTTGTACTTTTCCGTTTAAGAAACGTTTGAAACCGGTAATTCGATGTTTTACGGTTCCTATTAAAAATATTTCTACTTTAGAACTGCGTAATTTCCCAACATGTTCACTACTTTACGAAAAAAATACGTTTACTTTTTAAATAAATAAGCAAAAAGAGGCACATCCATAACTTAACTTCCGCAAGCCTTTGTATGCAAGTATTGGTATATTTCGATGCAAGTTTGCACGTGTGTCGTTTTAACAACATTCAAATAAAATTAAGGGATATGCGTTAAAAAAAGAAGGTTTATTTTTATGGGACACCTTATTATCCATATTTGAAATTCATGCATACAGAGCACTGGAAAACATTTAACGGGTGATCAATGAAGGTATTTACGACACAATAAATTTTTGACCATTCCTTGAATTTCATCGTGTAGAGTGAACCATACGCCTCGATATTCGCAGAGGCTAATGAATTGATTTTCTGTTATACACTTACCCATCTGGTTATTTTATTGTGAGTTTCAAAACATTTTCGGTAAATTACACTTTGAAAACGTCTCTATTTCTGGTGTACAATTTTTATTTTAACATTATCGAGTAGAATCTGTGATGTACCATATAATAACTGTGATTAACATTTTAAATGTTTGTCGTTAGTATGTAATAATTTTCATCGGTTTTGTAAGTAAAGTTCTTAACTTTTTATCAATTTAATACTTCAAAAATGCTGACCAAATAAAAATAAATAGTAAAATACAGAGAAAGGAAGTTGATGGAAAGTTCAAAGGAAAAAATATTGTGTCAGACACAGGTAGGAACTTTAAACATAAATACGAATATAATAATTAAATTGTGGGCAATAAGGACGAAGCTTCTTGTGGAATATTATTTATTTTATCGCCAACGTTTCGTCAGTCATTCCTGACTTCTTCAGGGCTCAAAATTAAAAATTACTCTACCTGAAGAAGTCAGGAATGACTGACGAAACGTTGGCGATAAAATAAATAATATTCCACAAGAAACTTCGTCCTTATTGCCCACAATTTAATTATTATATTTTAAAAAAGACAAGGGCTTAAATAACATGGATAAATACGAATGTTGAGTTAAGTGAGCAAAAATTTAAAATTTGCAAAGTTACAACTGTGTATTAATTATAGAAAATAAATTTTATTTTTATTCTAACCAATATGTTCCACAAACGTCGCTCTTTGAGAAATCCTGTTAATACTATCACATACACATATTTTGTTTTACATATTGATGTCCTACAAAGGCTTTGATTTTTGTATTGTCGTTGTTAAGATTTTATTTCATCAACTAGTAGTTGCTCGTTGCATTCGCAACTAAAGGTTTTATCTCAATAAAATGTTGAATATGAGATAATGTAGAGGATGTAGAGCTAATCAACAAACGAAATTTTGAATTTAATAATCAAAGTATTGTTAATATAAAATTTTTTTATCTAAAATGATATTAAGAAATAAAATATAAGTGTTTTTTTATATAATTTGAATAACATTTTAAATAACGTCATTTCACTTAATTAGTATGAAAGTTTAATACTTATGTAGTACTTATACCAAATAGACGATTTTAATATTTGGTTCGTTTTTCAACAATCAAACTTTTTAAAATCTATTTTATTTTATAAACCAATGGTTGTGATCTGGAGTAATTATATATTCGGCTGAAAAGCATTAAGGTAGCAATTTTTTGCCATATATTTCACTGTCAATTCAAATATAAAATCTTCAATATTAACTTTTTCTCGGTATTTAGAACAATTTGAAAACCAATTATTGTTATTGAAAATATATAAAATATTCGAATTTCCTTCCAAGCTTTATATCTATTTCCAACAATTTTGTATGTACAACGTCCAAACGTGCGAAATTGAATTGCTTTTTAGTCATGATAAGCAAAATAAAGGTCATAATTTTTTTCGTTTTACATTTTATTTTACAATATAAATGCAAATTTGTGTCAATGAAATTTGGAAAGTGTTTTCCTTATACGATGCAGATATATAAAAAGAAAGATTTTTTGAAAATTTCTCCTCTAAAAGAGTGAAAAACGGTAACAAAGTTTGTAAGGGATAACGTCTAATAAACAATCGAAATTTAAAATTTAATAATCAAACAAAGTCCCTTAAAAGCGAAACGTTATTACTGTTTAATATAAAACAAAGTTGATTAATTATTAGAAACAAAAACTTAGGGCCTGCTTAAAAATTTAAACTCTGATAAGTAGATATATCTGAAAAGGTTAAGTTAAGTTTATAAGTGAGCATTAAGTTTTTTGGCTTTCGAATATTGTAAACCTGAATATTCGAAATACGTATTCACAAATAAATACATTAGTGAGTGAGTATCCTTCCTAACGTTTTGAATGCATATGTGGGGATAACAGAGCGCATGCGTATATTCTGCACGGACGCACGGCAAGATAGCCAATTTATATATAAGATTGTATTTGAGATCAAATTCAACCAATATGAGAAAATTTATTTTCTTCAATTGTATAATTCTTTTGTGACTCAAAATCTTATTTCTTCGTTGTTTCATATATATTGAGATTTGAAAATTAAAAAAATCTCATTCTTAAGAACACTCAAGCATAAACATTACCGTGGAAGCTATTAAAAACCAAATCTGTTTTCCCGTTTCATCCCATTATCTTGAATTTACGATTGTTGTACAGTGTTAATTTAAGACGCTTAACGTCCGACGTGCAATTCTCTCCAAATCATTCTTCTTCCAACAACAAGGGAGAAAACATGACCTCTTTCGCCTCTTCATTATCTTGGTATTGGGGCGAGGTGCAATAGCATGAAGGTCTATAATTGAAAACGGTTTAAAGTTGAAAGCAGCCAGTTTCACGAAAGTTTCGAGGAAGTATTTTGACTTTATCTCCCCCAAGATTTTATGATATATGCTATTTCGGAAGACGAAAGTTTCATATTGCAATTGATTTAATTAAAACAATACTTCTGCATTATGAAATCAAAGTACAGTGAGATAAAGTGGGTCGTTTTTGCTATCAATTAATTAATGATGTCTTGTGCAAAATGCAAGTCGAGTAATAGCTTTTGAAATTTAATCGCTGTAAGACAACGAGATAAAAATAAAAATAACATTTTTAGAAAATATATCCCATGATTTTTTTTATGTTTTAAAGATATTCATTTAGAAAGTTTTGAATTAATAATATTTAAATAATATTTTGTTAAATTTTTCTCTTCCCAATCGTCATTAAATGTATAAAGATATTATGTTAGGGGTGAACGTTTTTGTACACATTTCCATTTAGTATTAAAAGTTTATAATTACTTCTTGATTTTTTTTGATTCATTAATTTATAAATTACATCAGAAATTGTTGAAAAGGTATTTTTCAAGAGCATTGTCATATTGTTCAGCGAATCAATAGATATTATATCTCCTTTTGAAAACAAATGTTTTTTAAGCAATTAATTATTAATGTAAAATGCTTACGAATTATTATTTTTTTTTGATTTGTAGATACAATAAAATTTAATTAATTGAATTTGAAAAAAAAAATCAATTCAGTGGTCTAATAGTCTCTAATAGTCTATTAATAGTCTTAATTCAATGAAAAAACCTGCAAATCCTGCATGTTTTGAATAAAAGGTAGCAAAAATTTCTTTTTATACAGGTAAAGATATTTACCTACTTCACAGAATATCAAATATTTAGGAATTTTTCATGTATCAAATTACAGATTAAATTGTAAAATAAACAAAACTTTGGATAATCCGAATTGGATTAAAAAATCCATTTTGGGAAGAGATTTGAAATACGAACAAAACTGTTTTTTATTGAAAATATATTTAAAAAAATAATTCTTTCTAGTTCAATAAGTTTTTACAAAACTAGTATTAATTCAAACGACAGTGTATATGATCGTTAATAAAAATGTAATGTATATTGAACGAAAATTCGTTCGTTTCTCGACAAAAATTGTGCAAAGAAAAGCGTTATTTTACATTTCCTGTTACAGTGTAACAGGATCAAGGTATTGGTGTCGGGGGAGTTGAGTAAAAATCCGGGAGAGCGTGTGGGAAGATTGTTGAACATCCCTCATCGATTAGATATATATTATTTTAAATGGTCTGAAAACAGAATACGGTGTACGGATGATGTAAGTAGAAAGTTAATGTGCTTTGTGGCAATAGGTATCGATAAAATATCGTCTATTGAATAAGGTGTTGGTGATGGGCATTTCGGCACCACCCGCCACAAATGTTGGCATTTCGCAGGATCTCATTTCTTCAACTCTGCTTTATTATCAAATTAACGATGATTTATTTCCTACATTTTCCTCATTGCTCATTGGGCGCCGACACTAGTAATGTATTTTTATAATATCGTTTTTGTGATATTTATGTGGTGGAAACGAAATAAATTTATTTAATTTTTAAATCAATTTGTTCTTTTGCGTTTCGTTAACATCATCAATTTACCGAATTGAGTTAAGTTGATTTAGATTACTGTAGAATAAGACGTAAGAACATTTTTGAAAATTATTTAGCTCAGTTTAATTTAGTGTTCGTTAGACTCTTAAATTGATATTTACTTAAAAAAGTAGCATTAAATTGAGTTAAACATTTTTTCTTCGTATTTTAAATACCAGTTTTGATTTTGTTTAGATATTTGTAAGAAATTTACGACAAAACAGAAATGGAAACATTAAGAAAAAGGATTGCTTGATTTAAAAAAAAAACTGTTTGATGAATAGAGAATCAATACTAATATAAACAATTCTTACGCCTGTCTGTACATTTCGATTTTGATCCCAATTTTATAGTGAATATTTGTTTCTAATTCCAAATTTAACAATTTTAAAATTTTTGTCTGCCTGTCTGTCTGTATGTCCCGATTTAACTAAAGAACGGAACAACTGAATTTAATGAAATTTGATATTAAGATATAACACAATTTCCCACACATGTAAGGCTACTTAACATTCCATAAAAATAATAAAAAAAATTTTTACTTTAGATAGGCGAGTTATATATCATTGGAAAGGTAATTAAAAGTTAAAAAATAATCTGTAAAAATATTTTAAGTTGAACTGATAGAAAGCACAGTAAATACAATTTAAAGTTTGAAAAATTGCCTGTTGGAAATATAAACGTTTATATATACAAAACATATAGTTGATGTTAATAGCGTAATGGCTTACATATCTGACATTCTAGTGCTCCTAATTCAAACCACGTGGGTTCAAATCTTACTTATAGTAATAACACTTAAAGTAAATACGATTTTAAAATCGTGCATACATAAAATCCTGTATTTATGTATCCCCTCTGACTAATGAAATGCTAATATTCGATGTATTCCTTTTAAGAAGTAGACATCTGTAAAGGTTTTTTTTTTTGAAAATTAATACCCTAAAAGAGTATAAGGGGTGACTCAGTTTGTATGAGAAAATGTCAAGTTAATCAACAATCGAAATTTTGAATTTAATAAGTATAATTAATAAATAATTAATTAACTTACAACAAATTTCTGTTTTTGTTATATCGTTTAATAACAGCATTTTAAATAACGTCATTTCATTTAATAAGTATGAGAGTTTATGTAGTAGGTACTTATACCAAATACCAAAGTGGCAGTTTTTAATTTTTGTTTGTTTTTCAACAATCATATTTTTAAAATCTAATTTTTATGAATTAATGATTGGGACCTGGAGCTAGTATATATTCTGCTGAAAAGCATTAAGGAAGCATTTTTCTGTCTTACATTTCACTAGCAATAAAAATTTAAATCTTGCATACAAACATTTCCTCGGTCTTAGAACAATTTGAAAACCCAATATTGTTGTTGAAAATAAATAAAATATTCGAATTTATTTCCACGCTTTTTATCTATTTCCAACAATTTTGTATGTACAACGTCCAAATGACCGAAATCGAATTGCTTTTTAGGTATGATAATTAAAATAAAGAAGGTCATAATTTTTTTCGTATTACTTTGTATTTTCAAATATAAGTGCATATTTGTGTCGATGAAATTTGGAAAGTGTTTTTCTTATACGATACAGATATATAATAAGAAAGGATTTTTTGATAATTCCTCCTCTAAAAGAGTGAAAAATGGTGGCAAAGTTTGTACGTCATAACGTCTCATAAACAATCGAAATTTCAAATTTCATAATCAAAGTACCAATATTAACGAAATTTATTACCCTTTATTGTAAAACAAAGTTTGTTTAATATTAGAAACAAAAACTTGGATCTGCTTACAAATTTAAACTCTGATAGATATATCTGAAAATGGTTAAGTTAAGTTTATAAGTGAGCATTAAGATTTTTGGATTTCACATATTGTAAACCTGAAAACCCGAAATACGTATTCACAATTGAATAAAGTAGTGAGCGAATATCGAGTAGCGATAGTTCGGCGAACTAAAAGAAAATGGTTTAATTATATAGTTGAAATTCAGATATTTTAATATTAAGTGGATAGATACACAATGGTTATACGCGAAATTGGAGGAACTGGGTTTCGTACAATTGAACAAATTTTAATTCCGCGGTAGTTTTGTATATTACAGTAGTGAAATAGTTTTTAGAAAAAGCTTCATTCGGGGGTGGAGGCAATGGAATAGGATTTCTACTAATATTCTAAATCTTGACTCTTAACATCTGTAATTTTGACGCGAATGTTTTGATAACTTTTTACTGTTTTAAGTCATAATTAAGACCGACTTTATTGAGCTTGATGATATTTTTTTTATGTATACGCAATTGAACATACTTCTTTAGATATTTATAAATATTTTTTGAAAATTAATTGATCATTACTTACCAATATTTTATTCAAAGCAACAGTTTATTAAATGTGCCATTTTAAAATTGAAATAATAGTGCTTTTAAGTATGATTATGTTTTTCGTAAAAGAAATAAGAAAAATAAAAACTTTCATATACCACCACTTATAGTAAATCGAAAAAGAAAATATTATCTATACCTTCGTTACGTAGACGAAGTCGCGAGGATCAGCTAGTTTATCTATTATTATAAAGAGGAAAGATTTGATTGTTTGTTTGCTTTGAATAGGCTCCGAAACTACTTGACCGATTTGAAAAATTCTCTCACTGTTAGGAAGCTAAACTATTTCCGGTGAACATAAGCTATATTGAATTTTCAAAAAACTTAGGAATCTATACTAAAACTTCAACAATGTGTGAAAAAATCACCGAAAAATTTTCTTACATCGCGTGCGCTGATGATTTAACTAAAGAACGGAACAACCTAATTTAATGAAACTTAATATTAAGATACAACACAATTACCCACACACGTTAGGTTACTCTCCTACATTCCTACATTTCCTATATTCCTTAAAAATAATAAGGGAATGTATCCCCTACGTAAAAACTGAGGGATTAAAAAACATTTTTCACTTTGGACAGGCAAGTTATATATCATTGTAAAGGTATTAAAAAGTTAAAAAATTGTCTGTTTTAATATTTTTAGTTGAACTAATAAAAAGCACAGTAATTTAATTTAAAGTTCAAAAAATTGCCTTTTTGAAATATAAATGTTTTTACAGATAATAATCTGACAAACTTTTTTTTTACAAAATTGTTGTAAATAGATCCTTAGGGTTGCTCAGTAAGGAAATATTAACGAAAAAAATGTAAAAGTAATAATAATAATAGCAATAAATCTTAAAGCAAAAACGTTTTTAAAAACGTGCATATATAAAATGGTGTATTTATATACCCCCTCTGACTGATGAAATTTTAATATTCGGTGTATTCCTTATAGGAAGTAGGCATGTGATAAGATTTTTTTTTGAAAATTCCTATCCTAACAGACAAGGGTGGATTCAGGATTTTTTCTTTGGGGGGGGACAATATATTTTATTTGCAAGTGCGTGAAAGGGACCACGAAAAAAATTCGCAATTCCAATCAGAAATCATTTTAATGATAAATAATTAATAATCATATCATCATAATGATATAAGAAATTTAAAATCCTTTTCCAGATCAAAAGGCATACGCCAAATCGTGTATGGTGAACTCTGGACTATCCAATATGGTTTAATTATATAGTTGAAATTTAGATATTAAATAATAAGTTTATAGATACGTAATGGTTAGACTTGATTATGGAAGAACTGGGTTTCGTGCCATTGTACAAATTTCAATTTCGCGGTTGTGTTGTACATTGTAATAGTGTAATAGTTTTTGGAAAAAGGTTCATTCGGGAATCGAAAATGGGAGAAGGAGTTATTTTGACGCGAGTATATTGATAACTTTCGACTTTTTTTGGTCATAATTAAAACCGAGTTTATTGAACTTGGCGATATTTTTTTATGTATACTTAGAGGTAGATGCTGATTAATTTACGGAGTATTTTGTTCACGGTAGATTCAATATACCAAGTAAACGTACCATAGATTCAATGAAAATTAATTTATTATTGCATAGAACTATTTTTTTATTTATTTATCTTTATTTAGAGTCATTATATAACTACATGGTCATTAATTACTTATTAAAATCATTTTTAAATTGGCAACATAACTTATATGTACATTTATTGATAATTTTTGATAGTTTTTTTTTTGAACTACTTTATTCTTTGTGACAGTTTATTAAATGTGTCTTTTTCAAGAGATGTGAAGTGTTTTTAAGTATGATTATATTTTTTGAAAAAGAAATAAGAAAAATAAAATACGTTACGCAGACAAAGTCGCGGGGATCAGCTAGTCTATTATATAAGTGGAAACTGCTTTTTTAATTTAATTTTTTGTATAAGTTGAACAAGTATGGAAATGACTAAAATTAGTCCATAAATGGGGTTACATATTTCAAGTAATAATGAACACCAAAAAATATCAAGAAAGTCAATTAAAAGTTACACAAAATTGTATTCATAGTGTTTAACTGAAAAAAAGTTATAACAACTAATCAAAATGGGCTTGTTAATTAGTTCTCCTTCTTTAAGTGAAAAATAATTATTATGGTTGACATTACCCGTCCGATTATTTTGCCTATGTTAACAATATTCTGCAAAGGTGGTTCTAAATGTTTGCAAGTTTGTGTTTTACGAGCAACTTTTGACTTTTCGTTATCGTCGAACTAAATGGAAATTGTAATGGCGTTTAATCGGTTCCGGACAGGAACGTGCACCTGGGTCTCGACCTAGTGCCCTTTCGTTGAAGGAGACAGACGTCGCGACACACGACTCTCTATTCTCTCCGATTCAAACAAACAAAATCGCAAACATTTAATGCGTTCCAAGCCGTTTGTTTCTGCCAACTCTTGTTAACGAAACACGTTACTTTCAATCCGTAAACTTAAAAGTACTAGTTCGAAAACAAATACAAATTCGAAAGAAGGAATTTTATAATAAAATCCTCTTTCATTGAGTATGGAAACACTAAAAGATTGATTCGAAAAAAAAATACGGAAAATGTAATTGAAAATGTAAATGTTTCTATGCCTAACATATATATTTTTAAAGGACACAAAAAGAGTTAATTGGATGAATGAGCCGTATTAACAAATATAGTATGACCACGGATGCAAACGTTATCGTTACGAGTAATCGGATTGTGAAATATTCAATTATAAACGTAAACGTTAGATGAGTAGGAGAATAATAAAGTGGAGCGCAAATTCGTATGTTAATTATTTGACAAAGGTAAATATTATATTCAGTGAACATTGTTGAAGTCAATGTTTATCATCATGCAAACGACTTGCTCAGAGATCTACCTGGATAATTAAACCCATATAAACTGACTACATTTACACCTGGATCAAATATCTTACGAGAAAATAGTATAATAACGAACAAATCAAAAACGTTTTTAAACTTTTTGCTTGGATGGATGTCTGAAATGAATTTTCTATTAAATTTAACGAAAACTTTGAAAAATATTTCACTATTTAAACCAATAATTTAGTTGAGCTCATTTTCTACATTACTTCATTGTAAGCTCTCTCTTTGTAGCTCTGAATTCAATTTCGTAATTGGATTTGATCATATAAAAAAGAGAACGGAGAAAATGAAAAGGTATGTTGGGCTTTATAGTGCTCACGTTGGTTGATAAAAACAGTGTA
The DNA here is from genome assembly GCA_958496175.1 of Sisyra terminalis. Classification (NCBI taxonomy): domain Eukaryota; kingdom Metazoa; phylum Arthropoda; class Insecta; order Neuroptera; family Sisyridae; genus Sisyra; species Sisyra terminalis. The sequence goes on from OY292274.1 coordinate 12,326,746, forward strand.
CAATCAGAACAAAACTAAAACAGTTTTGTCGATTTATTATAAAAGGGAATTTCATATTTTTTAATGGACAAGAACGACGACAACGGAGTTTATATTTGATCACGTACGGTTTTAGAGTTCTTCTAAAAGAATTTTAATCACTAAACGAGTAAAAATGGAATAACAAATATAGTTTCCTTTATTTTTCTTAAGCAATCATATCTTTGCAATACTTTAGGTAATTATTTTATATTCTTATAGCTTATACTATTGATTTTGTCTACGAGAAGTATCATTTTTTAATCTTATTTTTTGTTTATAGGAAATGAGGAGAATGTTTTACTCGTATTATCTTATGCTTTATTAATATTACTAACTAATTGATTCTTATGATATTACTGGTAATTTTTTAACGTTGTTTTGGCAATTGTTCGGCAAACATTACTACGGTCAAATTCGACAGAATCAAAATTTGGTCAAAATTTAACTATGAAATTTATATAAATAAACCATTAAATACTATGAAATAATAACATTGGTTGTAAACAAGAGTGACCCAAGTTAAAAATATACTATATTAGTAAAATCGCATTAAATTTCATAGCAAAGGATATTTTTTTTCTATTTCATGATTTAAAAGAATATTGTCCTTTTTAATGTTTGAATCTTCATATATATAAATTGGCTATCTTGCCGTGCGTCCGTGCAGAATGGGCTATGCGCATGCGCTCTGTTATCCCCACTTACGCATTCAAAACGTTGGTAGGGATAAGTTGACACCAAGGTTTGTAAATTACACAGGTTGCTCCATTAAAAAAAATGACGTCATACGAAGAATTTTGAAATTGAATCAGTCTGAAGATATGTACGAATTTCTTCTGGATACGTCACGTAGAGGCCACCATGAGGCCACCTGTGTATTTTATAACCCTTGACAGGGCACGGCATTCATTTTTGTATTTTTTTCATATGAACTATCTACGTTTGTGAAAATATTATTACTCAAGCACATTAAATAATTATTTACGCACCCGATGGTACAATTTTTTATTAATTTAAATTTATATTATTTGTAAAGAAAGCACGACAAGTAATAAGCCAGTTGTAACTATTACATTGCTAAGCATATAGTAAACTGCTCCCCGCGACTTCGTCTGCGTAACGTAGGTGTTGGTTATATATTTTTTTAAGATTTGCTATTTGCAGTGGTATATAGACATTTTTATTTTTCTTTTACGAAAAACATTATCATACTTAAAAACACTATTTTGTCAACTTTACAAAGAGACATTTCATAGACTATTGCTTAGAATAAAAGAATTCTATGCGATGATCAATTAATTTCCAAAAAATATTTATAAATATCTTAAAAAAGTATGATCTATTGCGTATACCTACGGTTGGTATACCTACCGTTAATCAAATAATCCATAAATCAATCAGCATCTATACATAAATAAAAAACATCGTAAAGTTCAAAAAGTCGGTCTTAAGTTGAATTATAACTAAAAACAGTCAAAAGTTTTCAAAAAACTCGCGTCGAAATAACAGAAGTTCAAGGTCTAGATTTTTGAATATTAATAGAAATCCTATCTCACTGTATCGATTCCCGAGTGAAACTTTTTAATTTGTCATTATTTCTCAGTCGATAGGAGCCACTAACTTTAGTTCACAAAAATGCCGGTTTTTCTTATAATTCACCGAATCTCAAAGGGTACTCACTCACTAATGTATTTACTTGTGAGTACGTATTTCGAATTTTCAGGTTTACAATATGTGAAAGTCAAAAAGTTTAATGCTCACTTCTAAACTGAACTAAACCTTTTCAGATATATCTACTTATCAGAGTTTAAATTTTTAAGCAGACCCTAGGTTTTTGTTTCTAATAATAAATCAACTTTGTTTTATATTAAGCAGTAAAAACGTTTCGCTTTTAACGGACTTAACTCATATTTTACAAACTTGTTATTCATTACTAGATGCAAAATAAAAAAAAAATAAAACTTTAAGCTTATCATTTAGAAATTATAACTTTATTTAATATAAAATCAAAATTCAAAAATTTATAGAATAACATAACACTTAGTAAAAAAATATTTTTATTGAATAAATATTTACAATAACCTTAGGAATTACAAGTGAATTATTATTTATGTCGATTGCCTCAATTTTCTTTATTCCTTTTTATAGCGTGTTTCAATCATAAGAACTTTTTCAGGTTGATTTTTCCGCTAAAATTAATCCTTTCAATGCAATTATCAAATTTTCAAATGAGGAAGATTTTTTTTTAGGTGTTTCTTAGTGAATATGTTTCTTAAGGCTATATTCGGCTATGATAGCGTTACGGTTTGAAGGCAGAAAACGGATTCTTATATATTTCGACAAAATAAGACGAAAACAAAAATTGGAAAAGTTCCCTTATGTATAATTTTTTTGCACAAAAAACAAGTGGATCCGCGGTTGTAACCAATTAGGTTTTTTTTTGGGAAATCTAGAGAAATCCGTTTAAAAAAGTAGAAAAAAAAAACAATGTTTGAGGTCATAATTTTTATAGCTCACCTTTATTATATATTCCTTACAATTACTTACCTAAGAGAATGCTCCAGATAATTCTGAATAAGATACAGATTTATATAGTTTGCATGAGTAAATGAATCGAAGAAATACATTTACATATATTTTCTAAAATTCACAAAGTTTTTTTTAAAATCACCCAGTGATTTTTGGTCCCAATGGAACATAGAAACATTTACGAAATAGATTCGCGAACATAATAGCTTCTCGAGTTTTTGAAGTCTTTTTGAAATATAACTTAGTGTCATTATATGAATAAATGTTTACAGTAACAACTAATCATGAAAAAACAAACCGTTATAGTAATTTGTTCTGAAATATAATTCTTTTAAACAGTCATTGCAAAAATTAATTATTTAAGCTGTAACTTGTTTCCTGGCTTTTGAAACTGAAATAAAAAGATTATGTCTGCAATTGGCGGATTCATAATTGAGTTGTAAAAATGTAAAAATGAAACATGAACAATATTTTAATTAATATATGGGTCAGTCCAAATAAAGTGGTCCAAAAATAAATGAAATGGTTGCTCGACCATTTTAAAAAAAATATTTTTTTGTGTGCTATCAACCTAACATGTTGATAGTTCATATATATCATTATTTTAATTTTATTGTTTTTAGTTTTCCAGTGGTGGTCATATTAGTTTTACATTTTCACACTTTTAAGGGTTTGCGGAAACTTATCTCAGGCCCTATTTGTCCTATTAAAATGAAACAAAAAGCAGTGTGTTCATAAAAATATAAACTATAAGGTTGTAATAAGATGTTTTTACCTAAATGTAATTCTAAGGGGTGAAATTTCAGTCTAAATTTTTAGCTCTCATTTGTAAAAACTCCAAATTCCAAATTTGGGTAACTTTCTTTATAGTTTCGTGATCTTTATCTTGTAGTCAAAGAGATTAGTTGATGATTATGGGTACGTGCATACATTATTAGCTTTAAGAAAGAAGTATATGTTTTAAATTTAAGATATGAATAACAGTTAGCCCAGAGTATATGTTGTTTTGTGTAAAATGCCCTTTTTGGTAAGTATATGTCACATATTAAATGGTTAAATACATTATATTCACCTACTGAATTTGTGAAATTATTTTGGCATTTTGTGCTTGCAATACCTCTGCTCCTAGTCAAATCTCATACTCCCAATTTTAGGTGCATAATACTATTATACATAACTATAATGAGGTGATATTTCAGATTTTTATCCGGTTCCCCACCAGAGATATTGAGCTCAGAAAATTGCAAATTTTGAAAATTTCCAAATTTTGTTATTTTTTATTTTAAAAAGGTTTAAAGTCTCAGAATTCAAATTTTGTTTTTCGATACAACTAGTACCTAATTGTTTGTAAAAAAAGTTTTAACGTGTAGACCTCTTTCCCTTTCTTCACAATCTTTCCGTGAAAATTGGAGTTTTTACAAATGAGAGCTAAAAATTTAGGCTGAAATTTCACCCCTTAGAATTACATTTAGGTGGAAACATCTTATTACAACCTTCTAGGTTATATTTTTTTTAACACACTACTTTTTGTTTCATTTTGATAGGACAAATAGGGCCTGAGATAATCAAGTTTCTGCAAACCCTTAAAAGTGCGAAGATATTAAACTAATATGGCCACCACTGGAAAACAAAAACAATAAAATTAAAATAATGATGAATTTGAACCACCAACATATTGGGGTGACCGCAAAAAAAATCAGAATTAAAAAAAATAATCCAGCGATCAGTGCTGGACCGACTGAATTGGACTGACCCATGTGTGATAACCTATAGACTCAATATCTTTTCAGACAACTTGAATGGCTTAATTACAGGTGAATCGAAAGCTATTTAAAAAAAATGGAAAATGACGGTCTTTTAGAAAAATCATGGAAACTACTTGTTACTCTCTTATTTCAAATGTATGTTTTTATATACCAAAGCTATAAATTTTTACGTAGTTGTTCTATATCTGAAGGATCCGTTGATAAAAATAAATTCAAATAGATTTTATATACTACCTATGTCCTATATGTACAAAGATAAAGTAAGTTTACATTAGATCTTCATACTTAAATATATTATTGTGTAAAAGTCAAAGTTATAAAATTGTTTAAATTAAAATGATTACCGCTTATATATCTAGAAAGATTTATTTCTAAAAAGTTATTGTTTAATTTTTATAATTATTAAGGAAAAATTGGCCGAAAAAAAACTGTATTACCATTGTTTTTTTTATAACAAAACAAAAAAGTTTAGTTAGTTACTAAAATAGCAAATTTTGAAAACTCGAATAGCAAATTTTAATGTTTGCATACATTTCAAATTTAAATCAATCACGAAAATGCCAAATGAATTATCTTTTTAATCGTCCTTAAAATATTAATGTTAAAAAATATTTAGAGTAATATTTAATTAAGCCTTAAATCTTCAATGGACATTTTTGAAACATAAAAGCTATAGTAAGAGAAATAAAGAAAATTTGCTATTCGTGCTTGAAGTGCTCGTACGTTTTATTCCTAGGACGGATGAAATGACGAAGACTCGGATGAGAGTTAGGGGTGGAAGATTCTGGATAACGTAACAGGGAAAATAAGTGGCGGGTTTATGAGGCACATTTCCTTCCTTCGTGCTTTCGTTCTACAGACGGTGTTGTCCCACTGTACAACTAAACGGACACTCTAATGAAGATGAAACACCTCCCTTCGGTCATTCCTTTGCGAACATCAAATATAAATGGAAAAGAAATTTATAAAAGAGAACTCTTTTACTTCTTACGAGGACAATTTGCAATGAAAAATATACATAAAAACAACTTTTCACTCTTCCACGTGTTCGACAATGCTACTGCTTGACTCGTTTTCCCAGTGAATGTTGATTTTTTCATTCACCTCCCACTCACTCACCCGACTCCTAATTTGTTCCTTCTTTCAAGTGCCAACAATAACAATTCGACAAATTAGAAAAACACAAAACGTTTTTGACTCCAAAAACCAAGAAACGTACAAAAATGCGTTGAGCATTTTTTCAAACGTTTTCATTAGCATTCATTAAGAGTCTAATTAAATAAGACGTAAATTTAGCAACATTTATTTCCTTCTGTACCATTCTATGAACGAATAATGGTGCATTTTTCATTTTTACGAGACATTTTTTTAAATCACGCCTTCAAGATTTATAACGGAATGTTAACGTGGTCGTAATCTCTCAACTCCGCCTAACTAAATTAATTTGGAGGAAAAATCGTTTTTGGTTCTTTATTAAGCTGCGACTAAATAGAACGAAACTGGGAAGAGATAATTTATGATAATAACAAACGAAAAATGTTAGTATTAAAAAATTAGCTGATATTTTTTTTAAAACTTCTCACTGTTTTTTTTTTTTGAGAAAACTAACGAATATTAAATTTGTATTCATTTGATACACTGAATAAAATTATCGTTTGAAGTAAACCAAAAATACCAAGCATGCAATAAATAATCTTCCCTCTTGGTTTTAATATAATAATACCTTTCAATTCTCTTTTGCTTTCATAATAATCTGATTAACTTCACAACGATCATAATGTTTCTTTTGGTTTCTTTTGTGTGATATCAAAGATATCTAAAAATGTTTATAATCATAATGTTCTTTTCCAAAATCAAATCGTGCACAATACATTGTGCAGCAGAATATATGCTAGTTGGCTTCTGCGATTCTTGCGTTTACATCCATTGATATTTAAATCGATATATTCAAAAAATATTTAACCACTGTTTCTTTACTAAATCATTTGTTATTAAAATTTTAATTTCCACGTATTGAATGTAAAAACTTTGAGATTAAGAAAAGTCAAAGATATCCTTTAACAGCTAAATAAAAACACATGTTTGTTTTATAAAGAATGTTTCCATAAAAGCGCATGATTTCAATATTCAATAAAACATGGTTTTCTGTAGCAAAGACTGAAATATTGATTGATTTAGAAAATATACATTTGAGAATTATGTATGAATCAATTTTTTTTAAATGGCCGCCACGGCTTTGCATACTCTTTTAACGGAATTTTCAACAACGTTTTTGAATACATGTGTTGGTATTTCATTGATACAGCGTCTAATTTCAGCATTTAAAGCTTCGATGGTTGCAGGCTTATTGGTACAAATCTGTAACTTCCGATAATACTACAGCCTGAAATCTAAAGGTGTTAAATCGCAAGAACTTAGAAATAAATTCTGGTCATCAAATCGGGAAATTACTCGACCAGAAGCTAACGGTATATAAACGGCAATATGGTATGTGGCACTGTCCTGCTGAAACCACATGTCGTCAAGATCAATAGTTCGAAATGAGGCAGAAGAAACTGTTATCATATCTTGATTATGTTCGCCATTCACCGTTACTGCATTACCTTCATCGTTTTCGAAAGTAAACGGTCCAATTATTCCTCCAGACCATAATGCACACCATACAGTGACCCGTTGTGGATGAATTGCATTCTGATGAATCTTTCGTGGATTTTCAAGGCCCCAAATGCAACAGTTCTGCCTATTCACGAAGCCATCGAGGTGAAAATAGCCTCATTACTGAATTGCATATTTTTTGCAAAAACCAAAAATTTGATATTGTGATACTGACTGATATATATATATATATATATTTGTATGTATATATCTTATATATATATTGGCTATCTTGCACGGCGTCCATGCAGAATGGGCTATGCGCATGCGCTCAGTTATCCCAACTTACGCATTCAAAACGTTGGTAGGGGTACTCACTCACTAATATATTTATTTGTGAATACGTATTTTGAATTTTCAGGTTTACAATATGTGGAATTCAAAAAACATAATGCTCATTTATAAACTTAACTTAACCTTTTCCGATATACCTACGTAAAAACGTATACAGTAATAACGTTTTGCTTTTAACGGACTTGGTTTGATTATTAAATTTGAAATTTCGATTGCTTACTAAACATTATTCTTTACAAACTTTGCTACTGTTTTTCACTCTTTTAGGGTAGAAATTTTCAAAAACCCTTTCTTATTATATATCTGCATCGTATAAGGAAAACACTTTCCAAATTTCAGCGACACAATGTGCACTTATATTTGAAAATACAATGTAAAACAAAAATAATAATGACCTTCTTTATGTTAGTTAAAATGACTAAAAAGCTATTCGATTTCGCACATTTGGACGTTGTACATACAAAGGAAAGCGTGGAAGTAAATTCGAATATTTTATTTATTTTCAATAACATTAATTGGTTTTCAAGTTGTTCTAAATACCGAAGAAAAGTTAGTTTCGAAGATTTTATATTTGAATTGACAGTGTAATATATGGCAAAAAATCGCTACCTTAATGTTTTTCAGCCGAATAAGTATATAATTACTCCAGATCACAACCATTGGTTCATAAGAAAATAGATTTTAAAAAGTTTGATTGTTGAAAAACGAACCAAAATTTGAAATCGCCTATTTGGTATAAGTACTACATAAGTATTAAACTTTCATACTAATTTAGTGAAATGACATTATTTAAAATGTTATTAAACAGATATAAAAAAAACTTTTATATTATTATTCCGGATATACTTTTAGATAAACTTTTTTTTATATTAACAACACTTTGATTGTTAAATTTAAAATTTTGATTGTTGGTGACCTCTACATTATCTCATATTAAACATTTTATTGAGATAAAACCGTTAGTTGCGAATGGAACGGGCAACTACAAGTATATATATATATATATATATATATATATATATATATATATTACTGATTCAAAAATAAAATGATTTTTTCTTCTTAATTATATCGAAAATATTGTTGGGAATGAAAAAGAAAAGTCCTGTGAAAATGTAAGCTCTAAATATTTATTTTAAGAGGTGCCGCATTGCAAATTTCGATTTTCCATTTAAATAACATGGAAACAATATTCTCTTGCACTTTGGAATTTTATAGCTCACTTTGATGGCAATATTTCGGAATGACTAAGTTATATTCTTGTAGAAAATTGAACGATCTACAAAAAATGTCATGTACAAGTTTTTGATATATTTATTCTTTCAAAAGTTATTCGAGGTCAAAGTTGAACTAAAGAGAAATTTTAATATTTTTTCAATTTTTTGACGCAACCATCAATTTAATGAAAAAATTTTAAAGCACATTTTTTTTCCTATAACTTATCTCCCTATAATTTTTTTTGATATTTTTCACAGATCCTAAGTTATTTGCATTAAACTGAAAATTCCCTGAATTATTATATTTTCAACATAAAAATTATTTTTTTTATTTTAATTAAATAACTTAGGACCTGTGAAAAATATCAAAAACTTTTATAAAGATAAGTTATAGGAAAAAAGTGCTCTACAAAAAATTTCCTATCCTATTCCGTCAAAAATTGAAAAAAATTAAAATTTCTCTTCAGTTCAACTTTGACCTCGAATAACTTTTGTAGGAATAAAAATATCAAAAACTTGTTAGAGACCTTTTTTGTAGATCGTTTAATTTTCTGCAAGAATATACCTTGGTTATTCCGAAATATTGTCACCAACGTGAGCTATAAAATTCCAAAGTGCAAGAGAATATTGTTCCCATGTTATTTAAATGGAAAATCGAAATTTGCGATGCGGTACCTCTTAATATTAATATTAAGAGCTTAAACATTCACAGGATTTTTTTTTGTCATTCCCAACAATATTTTCGATATAATTAAGAAAATAAAAATTCATCATTTTGTTTGAATCAGTCTAATATATATGTATATATATGATATTTACTTTTATGTTTTTAAACAAAAAATCAATGTTACATCTCATTATATTTTTTTTGTACCTTATTCTAACATCTCCAATTCAATTTATATCTTCTAAGAACTCATCAAGTTCTCCATTCACAATCAAAAGGAACAAAAGTATTTCGTTTAATTTTCCGTATGCAGCACTGCCATTATCATATATCCACTTTTTTTTTTTTTTTTTTTTTTTGATACAATACACAAACAAAAATAAGGTGTTTGATCTCAGGGACAATTTATTTAAATGATTTCATCTCTTTTCATTCGTACGCTTAATAATTCAATATTAAATAGGCCATTATGAAAGTTCAAAGTTAAAAATGCGTTGTCAAAAATAAAGTATCTGGCAAGAAAGAAGTGAAGGTTGGTGATAAAAGAATGGAATCGGTAGAGCTGATAACGCTCGACTACATTATTATAATATGAAGAAATGTAGCAAGGAGTGATGCATTATGATTTATTGTTCGTCTATAGAATTTGCGTCCAGTTCATTTTTTAAATGTGAGAAAGCTCGAGCTTTCGTTTGTGCGGAAACGCGCCGAATTTAGCTTGAGGTGTTGGATAATGATGATGAATTTTTCGATCGAAGCATTCAAGCAAAGAATAACAGAAATAATTATTTTCGGTAGGTTTTCTACTGTAAACCATTTTTAATGCAACTTTTTACGTTCAAAAATTTATTTTTTCCTTTTTTCTTTTTAAAATGAAAAAAAGTAATTTTGTAAAAGTATTCTAAAGTGTTGAAAATTTCAAGAAAAATGATTTCCGTTCTCCAATCATATATATACGTATTGTGAGAACGATTTTTGTGTGAGTAGATAAAATTGTTAATGTCATTTGAAGATTACTTCGTTTTAACCCAAACATGAGTAAAAATGGAAAAAGGGTTTAGTTATTATCAGTTAAAATAAACTAATGTTCAATGTAATACAATGAAAAATGTGCTTTGAATCGAATGCAAACCAATTTCTTTAATTGTATAATGTTTATGGAAAAAATTTAACAGTTTAAAAAATGTTTCAATGAGACTTTAAAAATTTTCAATAGACAATAAAATGGAAATAGGAGTCATTGATAAATTTCCAAGTAGACAAACGCAATGGAATATGATGGCAAAACAATTCTAAACTAAGTTGTTATTGATTGTTCGACTTGGTCTGTCCAAACCACAAGGATAACGCATTTGACAAGATATATAACTTTAGACTCCTTCCAAAGACAAAACATATGCCAACACAACTTTTTTTAGCAAACGAAACTAATTTATCATGAAGGAATAACTTAAATAATTTCAAGAAGTTTCAACTTTTGTGAAAATGTCTGACTTGTATTGAACAATAACGAGAAATGTTACGGTTCAAAAAAAACTTTTCAATAATTGCTTTAAATTTCAAATAGTAAAACCGTCCTTGTTTTTTTTGATAAAATGTTCGTCAAATAACTACTGAAATATCTTTAACCTGTTCAAATGAACATGATTTGAATGAAAATTTTAGATCTCAGAAAACAGTACAAAAATTAGTTCAAAAATAACAATAATGAGGTCGTTATCTAAAAAAGTTTTTAATATAAAATTGTTAAATCTTTGTTAGTAAACAAAACTGATAATATTGGGTTTCGGCGCATTTAAACGATAATAAAGGATATTTATAAATTCATTTAAATTTTATAGTAGAAGCTTATAACGAAAACGAAAGATAATAATAATAATATATCCTACAACTTGTCTTGTTCTTTCCGGTAATCGCTATTTTAATAATTGTTGATTTATTGTTAAGTGTCTATTCAAAATTAGTTTTTCATATTAATTTGGAAGTTTAGTCATATTTATTACGATTTCAAACACATACTTTATATTTCACTTTTCAGTTCTATTTATAACAAAACATTTATGACCCTACTTAATGTATTGATTTATTATCAGGTATGTAAATAATTACCTATCTTGTAATGAAATATAAATTTTATTACTACATAACTAAGTTCAATATACACTCGAAGTTAACTTTTTATCATGTTAGGTAAAACAGGTGTATATTTTATAACGCCTAATAAATTTTCTGTTAAACTTACATCACATATCAAAAAAAAAAAAAAACTGTACTAAATTATTGCTGTCCATAATAGAAATGCTAATCGAAAATCTCTTCATCAAAAGTTATTCCTCTTTCCCGTTATAAATTTTGACATATTATTCAGAGAGCTACAGGTATAAATCGTGCATTGCATCTTTCCGTATTTAAATACCAAACACCCGGTATTTTTGGATTTGTATTTTTTTTTCATTTATCAGTAGCTTACCATAATATTTAACACTTGCTAATTCCCGCGACTTCGTCTGCGTAACATAGGTGTAAATTATATTTTCTTTTTAGATTTGCTATTTGTAGTGGTATATAAATTTTTTATTTATTTTTATTTATTTTACGAAAAACATAATCATACTTATAAATATCTAAAAAGAGTATGGTCTATTCCGTAAACCTACGGTAGGTATACCTACCGTGAGCCAAATAGTCCATAAATTAATCAGTATCTATACATAAAAAACTATCGTCAAGTTCAATAAAGTCGAACATAGTTATAACTTAAAACAGTAAGAAGTTATTAAAACACTTGCGTCAAAATAACAGAAGTAAAGGGTGTAGATTTAGAATATTAGTAGAAATCCCATTTCATTGTCTCGACTCCCGAATGAACCTTTTTCTCAAAACTATTACACTATTGCAATATACAAAACTACCGCGAAATTAAAACCTTTTCAATTCCACGAAATCCAGTTCCTCCAAAATCAAGTATAACCATTGTGTATCTACGCACTTATTATTAAAATATCTGAATTTCAACTATATAATTAAACCATTTTCTTTAAGTTCGCCGAATTTTTCGCTACTCGATATTTGCTCACTAATGTATTTATTTGTGAAAACGTTTTTCGGGTTTTCAGGCTTACAATATGTGAAAGCCAAAAAACTTAATGCTCACTTATAAACTTAGCTTAACCATTTTCAGATAAATCTATCAGAGTTTAAATTTTTAAGCGGACTCTATGTTTCTGTTTCTAATATTAAACTAATTATGATAATTAGGTATGTTTCCTCTTTAACGGCACTTTGATAATTAAATTTTAAAATTCGATTGTTTGTTAGACGTTTTGCCCTACAAACTTTGCTACAATTTTTTACTCTTTTAGGGGAGGAATTATCGAAAACCCTATCTTATTATATATCATATATATCTTATTATATATCATCAACACAGATATGCGTTTATATTTGAAAATACAATGTAAAACGAAAAGAAATGTCCTTTTTTATTTGGATTATCATGATTGAAAAGTAATTCGATTTCGCTCATTTGTATATTGTACATACAAAATTGTTGGAAATAGGTAGAAAGCGTGAAAGTAAATTCGAATATTTTATTTATTTTTAAAAGTTAGTTTGGAAGATTGTATATTTTAATTGATAATAAAATATATGATAAAAAATTGCTCTATTAATGCTTTTTAGCAGAATATATTATTGTTCCAGGTCACAATCATCGGGTCATAAAAATTAGATTTTAAAAAGTTTGATTGTTGAAAAAGGGGCATTCCATGGTGACTGGTGGGACATTTGACTTTGAATTTCGACTAATTATGAGCTATAATTAGATGATTGAAACTAGTATAATCATACAATGTATCACATTTTATAGAAAAATAACCAAATAACAACATCATTTAAAAAAAATCGTATTTTTTCTTAGTATCTTGTAATTGCCACTTGAATTAGTAGGACTAGTGGGACACCAAGAAATCCTTCTCTTTTACTATGGTGCACTTCAAGACAAATTTCAGTTCGACTACTAAACTTTCAATAGAGATTTTCTTCCTTCTACAATAATTATCTCACATTGATTCATTTTTATCAAGTATTACTTATATAGAAAAAATTTAAAAAAAAATATTGTGACTGGTGGGACAAGTACAAAATGTGTAAACAAAACTTTTCGTTAATGACACTTTTATATTTTTTCTATCTTTGTATTGTTAACTGGGCAACATATTGGTGGAGGTTTTTGATTTAAGGTAGAATTTTATTTATTTTTATACATTTATATATTTTCGGTCACACAAGAATATCGTTTAGACTTAAATTTTTTCTATAATTTCCAGATAAACATTATAAAATTAATTTTTATTCAATCATTATCCTTGAAGAATAAAGTCCAGTGCTTTCATTATTGGACTCTCATGATGTTGCCGTCAAATAATAACTAATGCTTTTATTGTCATCAGCTTTAAAATAATGCTGTTTTCTAATGTATAGAGTTTGTTTAATGTTTTGCCACTGTTTGTTAAGATGTGAATGGTTTTTTTTAATATCATCTGCTCCAACAAAGAAATAATGGAACCCATTGATATTTTTAAACACTAAATAGTCGTGGCAGTCTATACTATTTTTAATTACTGCTTTTCTTGTCATAATAGCAGACCAAAGAGTTCGTTTTGCTGTTGCTCCGATACCATCAACTGCTCGTTTACCATGACCAGAAGCAAAAAAAACTCCAATTCTATCATGTATCTAATTCGATCCAATTCAAAAAAAACTCTACCATGTACCATATTGGCTATAAGCTAAAGTCCTATCAGTCACATGTGACTGGTGGTACATATTCTAAAAGAACCTAGAGACTATAATATAGACTTTTAAACAATCATAAGAAGTTTAAATTATTTAAGACTTGTTTATTTTTACTTTTACCAAGAAAAAAAAAGAATTAGGATGGTTTGAGGTTAAAAAAACAACTTTTGTATCTTTTTGTGTGACTGGTGGGACATGTAGTTACCTTATATTCAAACACGAAATATACAAAAACTAACGTATCTTTTCAATTAAAAAAATCGTAGTCCTTTTGTTTATATTGTTATTGGTCTGCTGAATATAATGATAAACTTGCTGAAATTAATTACATGGTTAAATCCAATGTTGCTAACAGGAACATTTGCCATGAATACGAGCTAACTTATACTCGAATGTTAGCCAAACCAAAAAATCGATTTTTTATCGTTTTAGAAAAAAATCTTTTGATATTAGTAAAATTTATAATTTTTATTATAAGTAAGGGTTAAATTTGAAATAATTAGAGGAACTATTAATTCAAAGTCATTTTCCTATTTCTCATGGAATGCCCCAAAACAAACAAAAATTAAAAACCGTATCTTTGGTATTTGGTATAAGTACCTACTATATAAACTTTCATAGTAATTAAGTGAAATGACGTTATTTAAAATGTTGTTATTAAAATGATATAACAAAAACAGAAATTATTGTTACTTAATTATTAATTTATTTATTTCACTTATTAAATTCAAAATTTCGATTGTTGATTGTTCAATAGCAACAATACTTTATTTCGCTAAAATAAAAGATTTTTTATATCTAAAATAAAAGTAGCCTAAGTTACTCCTTATTACATCAGCTACCTTCCAATAAAAGTTCGGTCAAAATCGGTTCAGCCATTTCAGAGATTAGCCGGAACAAACAGACAAACAGACAAAAATTTAAAAAAAATGTTATTTTAGTGTATGTATCGTTTACTCATATATGCTTGTAGTAAAAAGTGGTTATTTCAGTATTACAAACAGACACTCCAACTTTATTTATATGCATAGATTTATTGAGCATTTTGAAGAAGTGTACGTATAATTATTTTTTATTTATTATTTTTACTTTTCAAACTAATTTATTAGTCCATTATTTAAATAAAAAAAACTTTAATAAGAGAAAAAAAAAACTGATAAAATTTTCAATAAAAGTTTTCCTTAAAAAGAATAAGTTTTCATTTTTGCTTGTGTAAATTCCTTTTATAAAACACAAAGGGGATAGTATTTTTGATGGTAGTGTACTCATATAAGCATTTTTTGCTTCAACCGATTTATTTACAATGTATTTTTCCAAGGGATTGAAAATGTGCTATAAAAATATACATTGTACACTTATTTATTTATTTTCATATTATTATATGAAGAAATTTTCTCGTCTTTCCTTTACTGTTTCCTGTTCTGTCTCTCTTCTGTAGTGTTTTCTTTAACGAGTTATGATGTTGAATAGTTGATCTGGAGTTGAAATAATACAAGTGGTGTGAAGTGAGGAAATGGGTAAGAAAGCTCTAGGTAGTGAAGGCTTTGAGCTTTGCAAAACTAACTAAGATTAGATTTGCGCTGATATCAGGCATGTTCATAATGAAAAGGTGGAGCGAACCGAATGTGACCACCGAGCGCACCAATACTATTGTATCAATATCTTCAATATACATGTAATAACTATATCAACTATATTATGTGGTGAGAGAAATCCAAACTATATGGGACATGACGAAGCGGTTGGTCGGGAAGTGAAACGGGAAGTGGGTACTTATTACAGTTTCATATCTAAACAACGACAACTTGGTATGTGGTCGTATACTCTCGACCAAATAAATTAATTGAAGATCAATCCAGCTATATTGCTAGTCCGTCAACCACAATTCCGAATTTCGTAAATTTAAGGTACAAATTTTCATTTTTGATATTGTTACCATCAACCTTCAATTTTTGAATAATATACATAGATCAGTACAAGATTTTCAATATAATCTGAAAGTACATATTGCAAATATGTTCAACTATTTTGTTCCCGTTTGAAAGATTTTTAGCCAAAAAGACAATCAACTATACAAAACTATTTTATATGATTTATTGTTTATCAAGGTATGAAAGAAAAATGCAATTTAATCAAATCCTTGTAAGGTTTATTCAAAGAGGTGAAATTACACAGACAAAATATAAAACTTTTGATTCGAAGTGTCTTAAGTATGTTTACCTATCTATTTAAATTTTTGTGAGCAATGACTGATAATTTTTATAAATTAACTAGCTGACCCAGCAAACTTCGTACTACCTAATATACAATGAGCGTAGCGTTTTATGAATGAACTAGCTGATCCCTGCGACTTCGTCTGCGTAACGTAGGTGTAGATTATATTTTCTTTTACGAAAAACATAATCATACTTAAGAACACTATTTTGTCAACTTTAAAAATACACATTTAATAAACTGTTACTTAGAATAAAATAATTGTATATAATGATCAATTAATTTTCAAAAAATAATTATAAATATCTAAAAAGAGTATGGTCTATTCCGTATACTTCCGGTAGGTATACCTACCGTGAACCAATTAATCCGTAAATCAATCACCATCTATACATAAATAAAAACTATCGTTAAGTTCAATAAAGTCAATCATAATTATGACTTACAACAGCCAAAAGTTACCAAAACACTCGCCTAGATATCTAGAATATTAGTAAAAATTCAAATTCATTGTCTCAACTTTTACACTACTGAAATGTACAAAACTACGGCGAAATTAAAATTTGTTCAAATGCACGAAACTCAGTTCCTCCATAATCAAGTATAACCATTGTGTATCTATGCACTTATTATTAAAATATCAGAATTTCAACTATATAATTAAACCATTTTCTTTCAGTTCGCCGAATTTTTCCTTGTTCGATATTCGCTCATTATTGTATTTATTTGTGATTACGTATGTCGGATTTTCAGGTTTACAATATATGAAAGCCAAAAAACGTAATGCTCACTTATGAATTTAACCTTTTTTAGATATATATCTATTATTATAAAGAGGAAAGATTTGATTGTTTGTTTGCTTTGAATAGGCTCCGAAACTACTTGCCGATTTGAAAAATTCTTTCACTGTTGGGAAGCTACACTATTTCCGGTGAACATAGGCTATATTAAATTTTCAAAAAAGTTAGGGATCCATACTAAAACTCCAATAATGTAACCCTAGATCTGAAAAAATTACCAAAATACATTCTTTTATCGCGTACGCTGCGAAAACTATTGGTTATAGAACAAAATAATGTAGTACGATTTTGCAGAACATATCATTATCTACAAAAAATAGACCGACGGTATATGTATAACTATTATAGTTATGTCACAATAAGTACTTTGTCATTTAAAAAAATATATATAAATGCCTCCGCTATAAAAGCTCTTTTATTTGTACTTTGGGATTAATCCTTATCAAAATAAATGACTTCATATTTAAGTTTGCTTCAATACCATTATATAACTTTTTGACTTATTCAATTTGAATATTCCGTTCG
The DNA here is from genome assembly GCA_958496175.1 of Sisyra terminalis. Lineage (NCBI taxonomy): Eukaryota > Metazoa > Arthropoda > Insecta > Neuroptera > Sisyridae > Sisyra > Sisyra terminalis. The sequence continues at coordinate 12,344,231 of OY292274.1, forward strand.
AAAAATATCACAAGTTTAAAAATGTAAGTTATTTAAAAAATATCGCATAGTCACCGATCTTTACTTATAATTAAGACCAACTTTATTGAACTTGGCGATATTTTTTATTTATGTAAGTATAGATGCTGATTGATTTACAGATTATTTGGTCTACGGTTAGTATACCTACCGTAGCTATACACACTAGACATACTCTTTTTAGATATTTATAAATATTTTTTGAAAATTAATTGATTATTACATAGAACAATTTTATTTATTGCAACAGTTAATTAAATGTGTCTTTTTAAAGTTGACAAAATAGTATTTTTAAGTATGATTATGTTTTTCGTAAAAGAAATAAGAAAAATAAAAATTTTCATACACCACTACAAATAGCAAATTTGAAAAATATATATATAAATATATATATATATATATATATATATATATATATATATATATATATATATATATATATATATATATATAACCTGAGTTTAAATTTTAAAGCAGATCCTACATTTTTTTTTTCTAATAATAAAACAACATTGCTTTATTTTAAGCGATAAAACGTTTCGTCTATAACGAACATACCATGATAATTAAATTTGAAATTTCGATTGTTCATTAGACGTTATGCCGTACAAACTTTGCCACCATTTTTCACCCTTTTACAGATGGATAATCAAAAAATCCTTTCTTAATACATATCTGCATCGTATAAGAAAAACACTTTCCAAATTGCATCGACACAAATATGCACTTATATTGTAAAATACAATGCAAAATGAAAATAATTATAACCCTCTTTATTTTGATTATCATAACTAAAAAGCAGTTCAATTTCGTACATTTGGACGTTGTACATACAAAATTGTTGGAAATAAATAGAAAGCGTGGAAGGATAGAAATTTGAATATTTGATTTATTTTCAAAAACAATAATTGATTTTCAAATTTTTCTAAAACCGAAGAAAAGTTGGTTTGGAAGATTTTATTTTTCGATTGATTATGAAATATATGACAAGAAATTGCTCACTTAATGTTAAATAATTGCTCCAGGTCACAATCATTGGTTCATAAAAAATAGATTTTAAAAAGTTTAATTGTTGAAAAACAAACAAAAATTTAATTAATTAAGTGAAATTACATTATTTAAAATGCTGTAGTTAAAATGATATAACAAAAACAGAAATTTATTTTTAATTAATTATTTATTTATTAATTACACTTATTAAACTCAAAATTTCGATTGTTGATTAATTCGAAATTTTCTCATACAAACTTAGTCACCCCTTTTACTCTTTTAGGGTAGGAATTTTCAAAAAAAAAAATTCTTATCAGATGTCTACTTCTTAAAAGGAATACATCGAATATTGAAATTTCTTCAGTCAGAGGGGATATATAAATACACGATTTTATGTATGCACGGTTTTAAAAACGTATTTCCTTTTAGTTTCATTACTATTATTATTATTGCTACTACTACTACTATTACTTTTTTTCGTTAATATGTCCTTATTGAGCAACTCTAAGGATCTATTTACAACAAAAAAAAATAAAAATAAAAAAAAACTGCAAGTTTCGAACCCACGTCTTTATAATAAGGAGCATCAGAATGTTAGATACGTAAGCCATTACGCTATTAACATCAACTATTTGTTGTATATATATAAAATTTTATATTTCAAAGAGGAAATTTTCTTAAATTTAATTTGAATTTACTGTGCCTTTTATCAGATTAATTAAAAATATTTTTACAGATTATTTTCTAACTTTTAATCACCTTTCCAATGATACATAACTTATTTGTCTAGTGTAAAAATTTCTATTTTCACCCCTAGGAAATATTTTTCCTTATTATTTTTTTGAATTGATAAGTAGCCTTTAGTCTGTGGAAAACTGTGTTGTATCTTAATACCAAATTTCAATAAATTCGGTTGTTCCGTTCTTTGGTTAAAGCGGGACACACAGACAGGCAGACAGACAAAAATTTTAAAAATGTTAAATTTGGAATAAGGGCTTCTTGAAACAAATATTTACCCTAAAATTGGGTTTAAAATCGAAATGTACAGACAGACGTAAGAATTTTATACATAAGTATAGATTTACTTTAGATATTACTATTAGATAATGTCAAATTATTGTAATTGTTAGACTGAGAAATATTAGGGATTGTTGCGATTCAACAGTATTTCATTATATTAGTTCTAGAAACCAAACAAAATATTAACAAATAATATCAGTTATGTTGATAGAAAAATAGTTTTTTTTAACAAAGGTGTGAAGTATAATTGTCGCTAAATAATGAGGAAATACAAAATGGATCCTTTTTTCGATTTGAATATCTGTTGTAGTTACAAGCTGCGTAAATGTAAAACAAGATTCAATGTAAGTCAATGCGATTCGTTGAAGGTTTTGTCGGGAGTGTGGAAATAGCTGGAGTGAGAATTGGCAAGGTTTTTAGTACAGGAATAATTAGTATTCAAACGTACTCGCACATTTGCCCCGTACTTGTTATAGCCGAATACAATTGTTGGTGTGCCGGTCGTCGGGGGTTATTTATGGCGCAGGGGTTGGATGACCACTACTGAGGAAAGACTAAACCGACCCTTGTCCATTGTTTTAACCACTGGCGCAGCAACAGTGCCAACAGATAAATGCCCCGATCCTCGCCTCACCAATTCTCATCCCCAAACCCGGTTTCATCTAATGAATATTTTCCTCTTATACGAACGACGTTTTGTAGATTTTATTGGTATCCGGCGCGAGCGAAGCGCGCACATTGTATCTCGACTATTCGTTTCGTTGACAATGAACATTCATAATAACTAAAAGCGAGACTTTCCTCTCAACACCATCAGCATCAGCAACATTTGCACAATGTCCAATGTCCACCCTCATGTAACATACCAACTCAACATACATGCATACGTTCAACCCGTCCACTCGTCCCTACAACATTGAACTCACGAAAAGGCCAACTCTCGTTGTATTTAAAGCTCGAAAGCTCACAATTGCATGCGATTTTTTCATATATAGCTTAAAAATCATCCATCCCGCGTTGTCGCCCTATTGTTTTCCTTCGGCTTACAACGTTATAAATTATTGGTTTCACTTTGAATTAAACTTATTATTTGCGTCACATATTTAATGATACACATTCCTATAACGATCGAGCCAAATATCATTGTTTTTCGCTAACGAGCTTCGTTTTATTCATTAGAAAATAAATTAATTTATATATTTATAATGGTTACAAGATGTAATCATTATTTGTTTTGGGGAATACTTTTCTTTTGTATTACGAACATAGTGAAATTTAATAAATTATAAGCGAAAATGAGATATTACAGTTATATTCATTATTCTAAAAGGGAGCTTATCAGATTAGTTTTGGAAAATTTAACGGTAACATTAAAATATGTTGATGATTGTTTTTTTTTGAAACCTTTCTTATAACTTAGTTTTAGGTTTCCAGTTTTCAATTGTTATCTATTAACGATTATACATGAAAGAATGAAAACTGAATAGCTCCTGAAAAAAATTTAGAATATATTATTTTGTTTAGTCTAGATAGTTTTTTATTATTAAAAATGGATTTTTCCGGAATTTTAATTAAATTTTTTTGATTTTTTTTGCTTTTTTTATCTCGAAATGAAAGTGCTTTTAAAATAATGGAAAACTGCAATGCTTGATTAACACAATGTGGTATTTTATGCTCTTTTCTTCCATTCAAGAGTAAAATTTAAAGGTTCAACTATTTAAATGCCAAGAATTGATGAAATTGATAAAATTCTGAACAAATTTAACCAATTGAGTAAACATACTGTATAATAATAATAATAATAATAATAATAAAAACTTTATTTCCTACAATTAATTTACACGTGTAAGTTTACAAATTAGAATTTTGTTTGCTTATCTAAACATTTTTGTTTAACTTAAAAGTTCCTTCTTGTGTTTACCACAATATTTCACCTTTAACTTTTGCTACTCATTTCCCTTTCCATTGTTTTTTTTTTTTGATTTCATTATAGAGGTGCCCTTTTAAGGGGGAGAAATTCAAAACGCCCTCTGTCATTGTAAAAAAAAAAAAAAAAAACTTTTTAAGAAAAAAAAACATATGTTCTAAAAGTAAGTAAAATAAAATATAATTTGTTAGGTATTAACAATTAATAGGTTAATCTCAAATAAGAAATAAAGATTTTTTTTTATACTGTATAATTACTGTAAACAATATAACTCTTTCAATGTGGTTTCGATGGTCCAAAAATCAGGCACAAATGTAACATCAGCACTGTCCAGTGTGGCAGATAATAACGAAAAGGCAACATCGTTGGCCAATTAAACTCTGTTATACGTAAGTGCAAAAACAAGGTATGTCCAGACTTACCATAATATTAAAGCTTTTTTTTTGATAATTAATACTCACAAAAGCAGTTTGCTTCTGTACGAAGGACAGTGAAAAGTTTATGATCAGTAGACTGATTCAAAAAAAATGATGAATTTTTATTTTCTTAATTATATCGAAAATATTGTTGGGGATGACAAAAAAAAATCCTGTGAAAGTTTAAGCTCTTAATATTATTATTAAGAGGTGCCGCATCGCAAATTTCGATTTTCCATTTAAATAACATGGGAACAATATTCTCTTGCACTTTGGAATTTTATAGCTCACGTTGGTGACAATAATTCGGAATGACTAAGATATATTCTTGTAGAAAATTGACCGATCTACAAAAAAGGTGATCTTACAAGTTTTTGATATATTTATTCCTTCAAAAGTTATTCGAGGTCAAAGTTGAACTAAAGAGAAATTTTAATATTCTTCAATTTTTTGACGCAACCTTATAGATAATTTTATAGGACATTTTTTGTAGAGCACTTTTTTCTATAACTTATCTCTTTAAAAGTTTTTGATATTTTTGACAGGTCCTAAGTAATTAAATTAAAATAAACAAAAGATAAGAAATAGGAAAAAAAGTGCTCTACAAAAAATTTCCTATAAAATTTTCTCATAGAATTGATGGTTGCGTCAAAAATTGAAAAAAATTTAAAATTTCTCTTCAGTTCAACTTTGACCTCGAATAACTTTTGAAGGAATAAAAATATCAAAAACTTGTACGAAACCTTTTTTGTAGATCGTTCAATTTTATACACGAATATTACCTTGGTTATTCCGAAATATTGTCACCAACGTGAGCTATAAAATTTCAAAGTGCAAAAGAGTATTGTTCCCATGTTATTTAAATGAAAAATCGAAATTTGCGATTCGGCACCTCTTAATATTAATATTAAGAGCTTAAACTTTCACAGGATTTTTTTTGTCAATTTCAACAATATTTTCGATATAATTAAGAAAAAAAATCATCATTTTTTTGAATCAGTCTAATGACCAGCAAATATAAAATTTAGGAGTTCAAAATACCTTTTTTGGACGAAATACCAATATCTAAAAATTCTTCAGGTATTTTTAACGAAAAGAAAATCTAAGGTCAAGATTTTTCTTCCAAGCTCAGAAGCATACCCATTGTACATAGGAAAGGGTCTAGCAGGATCCACATGGCGAATTGGCCCCCAAATAGGAACCTACGTCGAAACTTATCTTAAAATATTAGCTTGATATACAAACACATTTTATATACTTGTCGCGACCAAATTCTTCCTTGACCTTGAGGTATGGGCAAAAATGTCCCCCCGCATGGCTATTTTTCAAAGTTATATATCTCAAAAACTAATTAAGCTAGAGAAGTCAAACCAATGCAAGGCCGTAGGTTATTTTACAGAGTATATCATATATTTTTTTTGAAGTTTTTAGAAAAAAAAATATCAAAAAATATCAAAAAAACAAATGAAATATTTTTTTATGTGTTTTCTGAAAATGACAATCACGAAAAAAAATGCTTCTACATGAGTCCTATAATTAATAAAAAATTGCGTGAAAAAATAATTGGTGCAACACCTTGAAAAAAAATAAATGTGATTTACAGCTAATAGTATACTTCGGTTTAATTTTTTTTCGAAGTGTTGCACCAATTTTTTTTTCACAAAACTTCAATAAAAAATAGGCCACATATAGGAGACAAAACATATATTATGTCCATAATTGTAAGTCTAAGGAAACATAAAAAAAATTTTTTTATTAGTTTTTTTGTTTTTCTATAATATATTTACTCTTAAGATGATTACTTTCAAGATCAAAATAATTGATCCAAAAAGAAAAAAAACCTAGTGTTCAATTTTTATTAATATAAGAATAAAATAAACTATCGTCACTGTTATAATTTATTACAACTGGAATACTATAAATCTCCAATTAATTCTGGGTACATATTGACGGCATCTGAATTTCTTGGTTTTCTTCGTTTAACTTAGGATATTATTCACTGGCTTATACCAAAATTTTTACAAGTTCTTCCTAAAGTGGGCGAAGAAATGAACTTTCAAATAATATTTTAAAACCAAAATATAGAAAACCAAGAATCGTCAACAGACAACAAAGCGCTCTTTGCAGAATGATATTATGTTAGAAACATTGTTAGAAATGATTATTTTATTTTTATTTTTATTTTTTTTTTTTTGTATTATTAAATAATTATTAAATCTTCTTTAATATCTTTAATATGCAAGATTATTAATAATAATTTCATTAAGTTTTCTTACTACCTTAATTGAATGTTACCTGGACTTACCTATAGTCTAATTTTGTTTCATTTGGCTCTTATCTTCATTTGCCAGTTGGGACTTACCTGGTTCTTACAGCAAGGTCCTCATGTTTATTAAATGTAAAGCAAAATAAAAAAGTTATAAATTAAAAAAAAATATTTTGGTTTTATTTGCTAAAAATAGATATTTTTATAAGTTGACAAATTAGTGGATATAATTCAAATACATTGTGGTAGAACAATTGATGAAAAGAATTTTTTTCGGACATATTATCTCGCGTTACATCATTTAGACTATCGAACTATTAAAACTTAATCATGCATGTAGTATAAATACCTGGAGTATTTACAATCTAAAAATACGGAGTATTATATTAAAAAACTGTGGTTGATGTAACATAAGGTAAAGACATTAAAGAAAAATTAAAATCTTGCCATTACATTTACTTAGCAGAGAAATTGGCAAATTGCACTTAACAATAGCTGAAAGAAATAAAGATAAAATTAAAAATTTAGTCAGTTTAGTTGTGAAGCTGTTTAACAAAGTCAAAATTTATGAAACTAAACATTAATAAAAAATATTTTGAGATCAATAAAAATCGAAAACCTAAACTTAGAGAATTACCATTTCAGATTATTTAAATGATCTCATTAAATGATTGAACGAATCAGAACCTATAACATTTGTTGTATTAATTCTATTTGAATCGTAATCTATCAAAAGTGAGCCATTTCACTATTATTTTGGTTGACTAAACAATGCAAGTTTGCCTTTTGGGCAAATATTGCACAAATATCGACAGTTAATTTAACAGTCATTTGTGACGAATTCAATAAACCAAAATGTAATTACGCGCTTTTGATTATCTCATTATTAGTTTAGATTATAATGCATTAGATTGGCCATATTGACATTGCAAGATATTCGATTAAAACATGGTTTTTGTTACATTCAAATTAAAAAGACATTGGTCAGAGTATGAAATTAAATCACAAATCAATTACAAAATTATTATTGAATAACGACATACACTTTGAACAAAATAGAAAATTGATAACTTGCTATTGTATTGAGATAAGTTCCACGAAAATGAAATAGTTTACTCCTTTTTTCTTTTCTTTTATGTACAGAGTGCTGGATGTAATGTCTTGAGTAATGCAATTTCCATTTGTACACCTGCTGGTTTACCTAGATTAGAATAAAATTAAAAAAAAAAACAACCAGCTACAATTAATGTAAAATGCATGATCACTGTTTAGTTTACATCTTGCATGTGGAACTTTAATCCTTGTTTTTCTCCTCGAAAACAGCGGAAGCGGGAGAAACGCTGGGGTGAAAGTAGCGGCATTTATTATGTTTCCCAGATTGAAAAGCTCGTCAAAATGTACACTACTCGCACTTTGTACTTATTTATCATTAGAAAAGTCCCATAGTGTCCAAATATCATCTAAGCGATCTTGAAGCTTTAAATAATGATCGTCGAAGTTGAGACAAACGATGTCCTGACAAGAGAACAATGAAAGGATTATCTTATGGTTCTATTGGATAGTATTCAAATATGAGAACTCAATATAGAAAACATATTCAAATTTTAAAGCTTTAAAGTTTAACAAAATATTTGGTTTTGATAAAATGCTGAATTAAGATCACTTCAAATAATGAGAAAAAAACATTATGAAATATTCAATATGGTTGGTAATTTAAAAAAAAATTTTTGAATCATTTCGTTTAAGGATCAGTCCAAATGAAGTGGTCCAAAAATAAATGGAATGGTTGCTCGACCATTTTCAAGAAAATAATTTTGTGTATGCTATCATACCCAAACATGTTGATAGTTCAAATTCATCATTATTTTAATTTTATTGTTTTTAGTTTTCCGGTGGTGGCCATATTAGTTTTACTAGGTGCAGACATTTTCGCACTTTTAAGGGTTTGTGGAAACTTGATTATTTCAGGCCCTATTTATCTTATCAAAACTAAAAGCAATAGGTTCATGAAAATATTAACTATAAGGTTGTAATAAGACGTTTTCACCTAAATATAATTCTAAGGGGTGAAATTTCAGCCTAAATTTTTAGCTCTCATTTCTAAAAACTCCAATTTTTACGGAAAGATTGTGAAGAAAGTGAAAGAGTCTACACGTTAAAACTTTTTTACAAACAATTAGGTACTAGTTGTATTCAAAAACACAATTTGAAGTCTGAGACTTTAAGCCTTTTTAAAATAAAAAATAACAAAATTTAGAAATTCTCAAAATTTACAATTTTCTGAGCTTAATATCTCTTAATATATATCTATATATATCTATTAATATCTCTTAATATCTGGTGGGGGACCAGATAAAAAATCTGAAATATCACCCCATTATAGTACTATAAAATAGTATTATACACCTAACTCCAAACTCCAAATTTTAGGTGCATAATACTATCATATAGTACTACAATGAGGTGATATTTCAGATTTTTATCTGATCCACCACCAAAGATATTAAGCTCAGAAAATTGTAAATTTTGAGAATTTCTAAATTTTGTTATTTTTTATTTTAAAAAGGCTTAAAGTCTCAGACTTCAAATTGTGTTTTTGAATACAACTAGTACCTAATTGTTTGTAAAAAAGTTTTAACGTGTAGACTCTTTCACTTTCTTCACAATCTTTCCGTAAAAATTGGAGTTTTTAGAAATGAGAGCTAAAAATTTAGGCTGAAATTTCACCCCTTAGAATTATATTTAGGTGAAAACGTCTTATTACAACCTTATAGTTAATATTTTCATGAACCTATTGCTTTTAGTTTTGATAAGACAAATAGGGCCTGAAATAATCAAGTTTCCACAAACCCTTAAAAGTGCGAAAATGTCTGCACCTAGTAAAACTAATATGGCCACCACCGGAAAACTAAAAACAATAAAATTAAAATAATGATGAATTTGAACTATCAACATGTTTGGGTATGATAGCATACACAAAATTATTTTCTTTCTAAATTTTGTTATTTTTTATTTTAAAAAGACTTAAAGTCTCAGACTTCAAATTTTGTATTTGAATACAACTAGTACCTAGTTGTTTGTAAAAAAAGTTTTAACGTGTAGAATTTTTCCCTTCCTTCACAATCTTTCCGTGAAAGTTGGAGTTTTTACAAATGAGAGCTAAAAATTTAGGCTGAAATTTCACCCCTTAGAATTACATTTAGGTGAAAACGTCTTAATACAACCTTATAGTTAATATTTTCATGAACACACTGCTTTTAGTTTCATTTTGATAGGACAAATAGGGCCTGAACAAGTTTTCGCAAACCCTTAAAAGTGCGAAAATGTCTGCGCCTAGTAAAACTAATATGGTCACCACCGGCAAACTAAAAACAATAAAATTAAAATAATGATGAATTTGAACTATCAACATGTTTGGATGAAAGAAAAAAAAATCAGAATTAAAAAAAATAATCAAGCGACCAGTGCTGGACCGACTGAATTGGACTGATCCTTAAGCTAAATTTAAAACTTTGAAGAAGGTAGTGATTGAAAAAATAGTTAAATAGTTGTCACTAACGGTGCAGAAGAAACTTTTTCAGAAAACTTTTAAAAAACACTCCGACGTTGAATTCTCTGTACTCAGTATCTTTTTCAGCAACTCTTGATAGATATCACAACTAATAACTCAAAGGAATGAACCATTCATATTTCAATCTATTCTTTCACTGCACATTACACAATAATCTCATAAAACAATTTATTTTTTTATCTATCAAATTAGTACTACACTTTGCAAATTTGGAAAAAATAACTAGGGAATATTTTAGTGTTTTTTGTCATTCAAGGATTCGTTGATAAATTTTCAAAGTTCGCATATTTTCCCGGGAAAAATAATTTGAAGAAAAAGCTCGCTTTGGGTCATAAATATTGAAGTTTATAAATTTTTTAAACTTATTAATTGGTGTTTTTTTGTCGATCGAGGTTTCGAAAGAAAAAATCTGCATAGCATGCATTTTTTTCCGGAAAAAATACATTTAAAGAGAAAGCTCTAGACTTTGATATTTCACAAATATTGAAATTTAAAAATATTTATTTCACCATTAAATAATTGGAATTTTTTTGTGCCTCCAGATATTCGAAAGGAAAAATTTGGTCGATTGTATACTTTCCCGTAAGAAGCCATTTAAAGAAAAAGCTCGATTAAAGCCATTTTTCAAATATTGAATTTTTTATTTTTTTACACCATTAATTGGTGTTTTTTTTTTGTCCTTTGAGAGTTGCGAAAGAAGAATCTCTATAATTTGCATATTTTCCCAGGAAACGTTAATTAAAAAAAAAGCTCGATTTGGGTCATTTTTCAGAAAGTGAATTTTCCAACACTTTTTCTCACCATTAAATGATATTATTTTGTTACTCGAAAGTACTGAAAGAAATAATGTCATCACACGCATATATAATAGTCGTCGTTTGCATTCATAACTATAAAAGTTTCAATATTGGATTAGACAAATGTAAAAAGAGCTTTTTTTAATTAAAGTTTCTCAGGAAAATATGCAAGCTATTATTTTTTTTTCTTTTGGTACTCTTGAACGACAAAAAGACACCAATTAATGGCGTAAAGAAAATTCATAACTTCCATATTTGGAAAAGCTTTTTTTTCAAATCGTTTTTTGGCGGCAAAATACGAAAACTATGAAAATTGTGTTTTCGGAACTCTTGAATGACAAAAAAAAAACACTAATTAATGGCCAAAAAAAATGTACAATTTTAATATTTATAAGGCTTAAAACGTTTATTCCATTAGAGTTTTAAATCTCAATTCTGTGTTCTTTTTTAAGTGAGTAATCGCTAGTAGGGGAACCTGGGGCGGTACGGGGTACCTAAGTTTTAATTACAATTTACAAGAGATTTAAAGAAACAATCTCATTGTTTTGTAATTTATATATTTATTTAATTCGTTCCCTACAAGTAAAAAAAGGTTTTATTGATTAAAATTAATAATTAATATTTAAAAGTAAGTTTCAAAAAAAATGGAAAATTCCCATTCTGCCCCCCCCCCCCCTCTGGGGTACAATGGGAAATGAGTCTGGGGCGCAATAGGATACTTGTTGGTGGCTTAGTTCGCAGATGATGATACTGTCATCATCGTGTTTAGCCCAACAGATGCCAAATGTGCCCATTTTTGACAAATTCTGCAGGAACATCAGGTTTCATTAGATTTGCAGTTTAAATCCTCACAGTATAAGCAGATTACCTCTGCATCTTCCAACCTTTCTTATATTTGGACTGTCGGCTAGTTTTCCTTATATATGTACCCACTATCTGCCGATAAAATAAAAATATCTATCTGAATGGGATACCCCATTCCACCCCACCCATTGTGCCCCAAAGCACCTTTCCCACAAGAACGACTATTGTGGCAGGATATATTGGTTATATTTAAATTATCACTAGGCTTTTAGTTAGTCAACAGTCTGTTTTAACAAACCCGTCATGTTAATATTCAAACAAAAAGTAGAACATAGAATAATTACCTTAGAGTTACTTTGCAAAAATTGGAATTCGAAAACGTTTATTTCGACTTTTGATAAAAATATAAACAACTGCACTCTTTACTGGCGATAGCCACTTTTTATAATGCAGTACAGTTAATTGAAAATTGAGAATGATTTTTACGCGTTTTTGTCGTCTGTAACAAGCGCTAATTCCATTTCCCATTCCGCCCCGGTACCCCATTCCGACCCATGTTCCCATACGAATATAACGAATATTTTTTTTTTGTGGAAAGTTTGGAAGCTAGTTTATAATGCTACAAAGGTTTAACTTTCTTTTTTGACGATTTAATACTATATCTTTATTTAATTTTAGGATAAAATAGATATAACATGTATTTTTTTCGGAATCAAACAAGAACATTTTATTTGTAAAATTTTTATTTTATAGAATAGGTTTGACCAAATGGAAATAATGAAACATTTAAATTTATGTCTTATGTTTTGTCTTATGTTTTATGTTGTAGTAGAAATGAGGAAAATAAATACATCTATTGTTATAAAGAGGAAAGATTTGATTGTTTGTTTGCTTGAATAGGCTCCGAAACTACTTGACCGATTTGAAAAATTCTTTCATTGTTGGGAAGCTACACTATTTCCGGTGAACATAGGCTGTATTAAATTTTCAACATAAAAGTTAGGGATCCATATTAAAACTCCAATAATGTAACCCTAGATCTGAAAAAATTACCAAAATATATTCTTTTATCGCGTACGCTGCGAAAACTATTGGTTATAGAACAAAATAATGTAGTACGATTTTGCAGAACATATCATTATCTACAAAAAATAGACCGAAGGTATATGTATAACTATTATAGTTATGTCAAAATAAGTATTTTTTAATTTAAAAAAATGTATATAAATGCCTCCGCTATAAAAGCTCTTTTATTTGTACTTTGGGATTAATCCTTATCAAAATAAATGACTTCATATTTAAGTTAGCTTCAATGCCATTATATAACTTTTTGAGTTATTCAATTTAAACATTCCATTCGAAAGATATCACAAGTTTAAAAATGTAAGTTATTTGAAAAATGTCGCATGGTCACCGCTCGGTTAGACGGCACTATAGTAAAGAACGGAACATACGAATTTAATGAAACTTGATATTAAGATACAACACAATTACCCACACACGTTAGACTAATTATCATTCTTCAATAATAATAAGGAAGGTATCCCTTACGTAAAAACTGAGGGATGAAAAAAAATATTTTACTTTAGACAGGTGAGTTATGTATCATTGGAAATGTATTTAAAAGTTAGAGAATGATCTGTTTTAATCTTTTTAGTTGAACTAATAAAAATCACAGTAATTTAATTTAAAATACAAAAACGTGCTTTTTTGAAATATAAATGTTTTTATAGATAATAAACACTTATTGTAATTATACGTTCACAGCGCATTCGCTTACGTATCTGACATTCTTATGCTCACAATAAAAGAGACTTGGTTTCGAATCTTAGTGAACTTTTTTTTTATTATTTTTTTTTTACAAAATTGTTGAAAATAAATCTTTAGGGTTGCTCAATAAGGAAAAATTAACGAAAAAAGTAACAGTAGTGGTAAAAAAAATAATCTTATATATAAATTGACTATCTTGCCGTCCGTGCGTTCAGACTATACGCATGCGCTCTGTTATCCCCACTTACGCATTCAAAACGTTGGTAGGGTTAAGTTGACATAGCGCCCGGCATTCAAACATGCCTATTTGCTAAAACCGGCTATTTACCAAATTTGTTATTATTTTTGTATTTTTTTCATAACAACTATTTACGTTTGTCAAAATATTATTACTCAAGCACATTAAATAATTATTTACGCACCCGATGGTACAATTTTTTATGAATTTAAATTTATATTATTTGTAATAAAAGCGCGACAAATAGTTAGCCAGTTGTATATATTCGCTTTTAACGGACTTTGGTTGATTATTCAATTTGAAATTTCGATTGTTTATTAAACATTATCCCTTACAAACTTTGCTACCGTTTTTCACTCTTTTAGGGGAGAAATTTTCAAAAACCCTTTCTTATTATATATCTGCATCGTATAAGGAAAACACTTTCCAAATTTCATTGACACAAATGTGCACTTATATTTGAAAATACAATGTAAAACTAAAAAAAAATAATGACCTTTATTTTTTAACATGACTAAAAAGCTATTCGATTTCACACATTTGGATGTTGTACATACCAAATTGTTGGAATAGGTGAAAAGCGTGGAAGTAAATTCGAATATTTTTTTTTTTCAATAATAATTATTGATTTTCAAATTTTTCTAAATAACGAAAAAAAGTTAGTATGGAAGGTTTTTATATTTGCATTGACAGTGAAATATATGGCAAAAAATTGCTACCTTAATGCTTTTCAGTCGAATATATAATTACTCCAAATCACAAGCATTGGTTGATAAAATAAAATAGATTTTAAAAACTTTGTTGAAAAACGAACCAAAATTTAATATCGACAATTTGGTATAAGTACTACATAAGTATTAAAATTTCATACTAATTTAGTGAAATGACGTTATTTAAAATGTTGTTATTAAAATGATATAAAAAAAATATTTCTTATTATAATTTTAGATACAGTTTTTTTAATTAACAACACTTTGATTATTAAATTTAAAATTTCGATTGTTGATTAACTCTACATTATCTCATACTAAACATTTTATTGAGATAAAACCTTTAGTTGCGAATGCAACGGGCAACTACTAGTTATATTAATAAAGCTTAAAGTAAATACGTTTTTAAGACAGTGCATATATAATTATATACCTCTGTGTAATTACATACCTCCTCTGCCAGATGAAATTTTAATATCCGGTGTATTCCTTATAAGAAGTAGGTATGTGATAAGATTTTTTTTTGAAAATTCCTACCCTAACAGAGTGAATGGGGGTGACTAAGTTTATATGAGAAAATGTTAAGTTAATCAACAATCGACATTTTGAACTTAATAGGTGTTATTAATACATAAATAATGAATTAATAATAAGTGACTGTTTTTGTTATATCATTTTAACTATAGCATTTTAAACAACGTCATTTCACTTAATTAGTATGAAAGTTTGTGTAGTAGGTACTTATACTAAATACCAAAGAGGCAGTTTTTAAATTTTGTTTGTTTTTCAACAATCAAACTTTTTTAAAATCTAATTTTTATGAACCAATGATTGTGACCTGGAGCAATTATATATTCTCCTGCAAATATAATCTACACCTACGTTACGCAGACGAAGTGGCGGGGATCAGCTAGTTAACAATACGTTGTATTTCAAGGAATACGAATGAGTGAATATTCCTTTACACACGTTTATATTTCTTTTTTGAAGAAGACAAAAACAATGGGGAAAAGTAAATAAATGTTGAATTGAAAAAAAGAATTGAGAGATTTATGAAAAACGGGGTTCATTTGGCACAGCGACCGATGCCGTCGATTTTCTTGACTGCAGCAAAACACCATCGAGGATTTTTTTTTTTTAAATTACGACCGCACATTGTTGAGAATTTAGGAGCAAGTGTTTGCGATTCCACGCCCCGAGCTTGGTTTTATGTCGTTTTATATGTTTGCAATGTTGTTGTTGGTTTCTATGATACTTTGATGTTCGATATGATAGTAACTGAAAGAATGGTAAACGGGTGGTGAGACGATCTCGCAAGTCTCACTTGCGTAATATTTATCGTTTATTTGTCGATTGAAAAGTTGCTTAATGTACCACCTAGAAACGTTGAAATCGACAAGTGTGAGGAAAGCTAAAAGCGACCCCGACGAACAAATGGCGTTGGTTTTGGCTCATTTATATTTAGTGCGCGAGATGATGAAGTTTAAAATGTTCGAGTATAGATAGAAACACATATGTAAGAAACATGACGCAATAAAGATAAGTGCTTTCGAGGGACAAAACAGACACAAACACTGTCAACTCGTCAAAATAAACCAATGAAATGTTTCACTCAACCCGACAACGTCTACGATTGAAACTTTATTGCTTTCACTTACTCCCTTTAAAACTACGCACTTTTTCACTCATAAATCTACCCATTATTACTTATTACTCATTTTTTCACGCAAAAAACTTGCTTACTGAAACACCTTAAAGCGTGAATTGTATAAATGTAGGGTTCATTTGAACAAAACAAAAAGCTTATTTTTTTGTACAAATGAACAGTCAAATTATTTAGAAATAAAGCGAAAAAAATTGAATTTATTGTGTTTTAATGCTTCCTTGCCATAAAGCTAGAAATTAAAAAAATAAAATTCCAATTCATAATAAAGGTTTCATGAAATTGATGAAGCTTTAGTATTTACAATACTGGAAATTTCCTGGAAATTATTATAACGGTTATTATTCAATTGAAAAACAAAACTTTGAATTTTTTAATTACATTATAATATACTATAAAAAGCAATTATATGTAAGGTAGACTCGCCAATTAATGTCCCCTTTTTGAAAAATAAAAATTTTGAAAAAAATGTTGCGATTAAAGGAATAAATATAACGTCAAAGTTTAGTTATAACATTTCTTTATTATTTTAAATAAAAAAAAAATCTGTTAAATTCTTTATTATTTATGCAAAAATATTCTTTACAAAAGACATTCTGAAAATATTTTTTTGGATTCCTATTTACGTCCCGGGGACGATATTGAGATCACAATAATCAGGACATACATAAACATAGACTATATTTTTAACAACATATAATTATTGCATAATCATAATAATAACAATTTCTAATCAGACTTATTAATCATTGATGTACCTATAGTTTAAACTTTAAGTAATTTTAATTCTCTAAGCAAATTGAACAGATAAAGTTAGGCCCTGTATTTTCAACACAATCCTCATGCATCCATTGGAAAAATTTTGTGCATCCTATCCACTTTTCTCCCATTTTATCATGGTACTGATCCCTGTTTCGTCCATACTAAATATTTTATTGAAAAAATGATTGTTGAAAAAATACAACTGCCAAATAACAAAGTAATCTCAATATCATCCCGGGGGCGATATTAGGCTTATGTAAGGGGACGATATTAGGAATTTGCCAGTTGTGTTGACAACATGTATTCAACCAAAAACGCATGTCATAACCTAAATGAAAATATTATCGATTTAATTTTAAGCGATAACATCAAATTTTGGCTAAATTTCGTTTAAATAATTCAAGAACATCACCATTTAAACCTTATCGATAGTATTTCAGTCAAAAACTTACCTTGACAAGTTTTTTATTTTTTTAAATATCTTGACACAGACCCAACATTTCACCGCTAAACATTTGAAATGGTTGTCTGACTTAACTGACTTTAAATTCAAATTATAAAAACTAGGTGGCGTTATTTAGGAAAAAAGATACCCAAGGGGGCGAAATTAAGCTTGGGGACGAAATTTGGTGACTATACCTTATTTAAAAATTTACGACTCTAGAGAACAAATATTCAATTCTAGGTAATAGAAAATTGATAGATAAACATAGTAATTTGTTTTATTGTTAAAATTCACATTTATGCTTCTGTGGTTAGGTAAAAATGAAAGAAATTAAAGTACAAATGTGCAAAATAAGTTTTAAACTTGGGTATTAACGTAAGCTCCTCATAATTTAGTAATTAAATATTCTTAAAATAATATTGGTGAAAAAAAGATTTAATTTTCAGGAATAATTTAACCAATCACTAATGATTTTTATCTATACTAATATATAAAATTCTTACGTCTGTCTGTACATTTCGATTTTGAACCAAATTTTTGGGTAAATATTTGTGCCAAGAGGCCCTTATTTCATATTTAACATTTTAAAATTTTTTTTCTGTCTGTCTGTGTGTCCTGAATTAACTAAAGAATGGAACAACCGATTTTAATGAAATTTGGTATTAAGATACAATACAATTACCCACTCACATTAGGCTATTTTTAATTCCTTATAAATAATAAGGGAAGGTATTCCCTAGGAGTGAAATATGCAATTTGGAAAGTGTTTTTCTTATTCAACACAGATATATAATAAGAAAGGGTTTTTTAATAATTCCTCCTCTAAAAGAATGAAAAATGGTTGCAAAGTTTGTACGGCATAACGTCTAAAAAACAATTTCAAATTTCATAGTCACAATATCGTTATAAACGAAACGTTGGTTTAATATTGGAAATAGAAACTTTGGATCTGCTTAAAAATTTTAACTGATAAATATATCTGAAAAATGTTAAGTTAAGTTTATAAGTGAGCATTTAGTTTTTTGACTTTCACATATTCAAACCTTAAAATCCGAAATACGTATTCACAAATAAATACATAAATGATCGCATATTGAGTAGCGAGAAATTCGGCGAAAACTAAAAGAAAATGATTTAATTATATAGTTGAAATTCAGATATTTTAATAACAAGTGCATAGATACACAATGGTTATACTTGATTATGGAGGAACTGGATTTCGTACAATTGAACAAATTTTAATTTCGTGGTAGTTTTGTACATCGCAATAGTATAATAGTTTTGAGAAAAAGGTTCATTCTGGTTGTCGAGATAATGCAGTGGGATTTCAATTAATATTCTAAATCTAAACCCTTTACTTCTGTTATTTTGACGCAAGTGTTTCGATAAGTTTTTACTGTTTTAATTCATAATTAACCGACTTTACTGAACTTGACTTTTTTATGTATAAATACTGATTAATTTATGGATTATTTGGTTCACGGTAGGTATACTTACCGTAGGTATACGCAATAGAACTTACTCTTTTTAGATATTTATAAATATTTTTTGAAAGTTAATTGATGATTATATACAACTATTTTATTCTAAGCAGCAGTTTATTTAATGTGTCTTTTTAAAGTTGACAAAATAATGTTTTTTGAGTATAATTATGTTTTTCATAAAAGTAATAATAGAAATAAAAATTTCATACACCTCTACAAATAGCAAATCTAAAAAGAAAATATAATCTACACCTACGTTATGCAAACGAAGTCGCGGGGATCGGCTTATTCCTAATATCTCCGGCGCCACGATTTAAGAACGGATTATGGTAGAAGAAGCCTAAATAAATCGAAAATTAAGAATACCAATTTGCGAGTTTTCGCTTCGTTTTCCTAGAAAATAGGTTTTTAGTAGAAAAATTACAATGTTATTTCTTATGGGAAATCAATTTGTATAAATCCGCCAACGGCCTACTTCAACGGATAACGATATTTTCAACGCAAAGGTTTTTGTTGCGGTCCTTATTTTAGGCATGTAGATTGAGTTAATTCCATATTTCATTTAAATTATTCGATCAAGAATCAAGGTACCTTGCAATCAATGTTACTAAGTAAAATGGGCAGCTGTTGTCACAACAATTTTACAGCAGGGATATTTTAGGAAATATTCAACATTTTATAATGGTCGAGTTTTAGCGAAAATAAAGTACAAATCGAATTTGAAAATTGATTTCAAAAGTCTAACAGGCATTTAATTTTAAAAATTGTAAAACGACAGATATTGGAAATGTTTCATAAAATGTTTCTAAATTCATTTCCAATTTTTTTTTCGTAAGTTTCTACAATTAAATTTTTAAACTAATGTATATAAAATTTAGGCTACCTTACCAATAAATGAAGCTCAATTTTGTCAAATCACAAATTATCACACTAAAAACACGACTGATGAGGTTGAACTATTTTACAAGAATGAAGAAAGACAAAATTTATTTAATAAAAATTAAAAGAATAGCCTACTAAAATTTAACAGTATAAGAAATTATATTTTCTTGGAACGGGTAACTCTGATCCATTCAGAACCACTTATGAAAATAACATTACCAAATTTAAGATCAGTTTTCCATAAAATGTCTCCCTACATTAGCATTTTAGTATTTTAATTTTAAATCGTTAATCCCTCTCAGGATATTATTTTTGACTATTTCCTCAAAATAAGTCTCACCGGGAAAGAATTATAGTAAACTTGAAATTCTTGTTCAAGTTAACTAAGACGAAATCATTTCAAGTATCAACAAATATATGCGTTTATAACTTTCATTTTTAATTCGCTAATCTCTCTCGGGATATTATTAAATCTTATTACCTATCACCTTCGAGCTATGAACATTATATGCACTGACCAGTAAAGGTTTTGCATTCTTTATTTATTAAACTATCCCAGATATTTGAATTGGATAATAAATAAAAATAAACAAATTATTTTAAGTAACACTTAATATACGCATCAATATTTTTCCACATTTTTAATTTGCCAATCTCTCACGGTTTAAAATTTCATAAAATTAATTATTTAAATTAAGAAACACCTAAAATACGCATCTATACTTTTCTTCATATTAAATTCGCTAGTCGCTCTCACATTATTATTAGTTTCAATTACCAACTATATCTCTTAACGTTTTTCATTTGCTAATCTATCTCGGGTTATTACTTCCTACAATTTACAATGTACTGTAAGTTTAGCCTAGTCTATGCTTCTATATCATTCTACGTTTGAAATTCGCTAATCTATCTCGGGTTATTACTTCTTAAAATTCACAAGCTACTGTAACTTAAGCCTGGTATACGCTTCTATATCTTTCTACGTTTTTAATTCGCTAATCTATCTCGGGTTATTATTTCTTAATATTTTCAATTTTCTGTAAGTTTAGCCCGGTGAACCCTTCTATATCTTTCTACGTTTTAAATTCGCTAATCTATCTTGGGTTATTATTTCTTAGAATCCAAAATTTACTGAAACTTTAGCCTAGTGTACGCCTCTATATCTTTCTACGTTTTAAATTCGCTAATCTATCTCGGATTATTATTTCTTAAAATTTAAATTTACTGTAAGTTTAGCCTAGTGTACGCTTCTATATCTTTCTACGTTTTAAATTCGCTAATCTATCTCGAGTTATTATTTTGTAAAATTCACAATTTACTGTAACTTTAGCCTAGTGTACGCATCTATATCTTTCTACGTTTTAAATTCGCTAATCCATCTCGGGTTTTTATTGTGTAAAATTCACAATCTACACTAATTTTTGTCTGGTTTACGCTTCTATATCATTCTACGTTTTTAATTCGCTAATCTATCTTGGGTTATTATTTCTTATAATTCTCAATTTCCTGTAAGTTTAGCCTAGTGTACGCTTCTATATCTTTCTACGTTTTTAATTCGCTAATCTATCTTGGGTTATTATTTCTTATAATTCTCAATTTCCTGTAAGTTTAGCCTAGTGTACGCTTCTATATCTTTCTACGTTTTTAATTCGCTAATCTATCTTGGGTTATTATTTCTTATAATTCTCAATTTCCTGTAAGTTTAGCCTAGTGTACGCTTCTATATCTTTCTACGTTTTAAATTCGCTAATCTATCTCGAGTTAATATTTTGTAAAATTCACAATTTACTGTAACTTTAGCCTAGTATACGCTTCTATATCTTTCTACGTTTTAAATTCGCTAAACTATCTCGGGTTATTACTTCTTAAAATTCACAATCTACTTTAACTTAAGCCTGGTATACGCTTCTATATATTTCTACGTTTTTAATTCGCTAATCTATCTCGGATTATTATTTCTTAAAATTTAAATTTACTGTAAGTTTAGCCTAGTGTACGCTTCTATATCTTTCTACGTTTTAAATTCGCTAATCCATCTCGGGTTTTTATTGTGTAAATTTCCCAATCTACACTAATTTTTGTCTGGTTTACGCTTCTATATCATTCTACGTTTTTAATTCGCTAATCTATCTTGGGTTATTATTTCTTATAATTCTCAATTTCCTGTAAGTTTAGCCTAGTGTACGCTTCTATATCTTTCTACGTTTTTAATTCGCTAATCTATCTTGGGTTATTATTTCTTATAATTCTCAATTTCCTGTAAGTTTAGCCTAGTGTACGCTTCTATATCTTTCTACGTTTTTAATTCGCTAATCTATCTTGGGTTATTATTTCTTATAATTCTCAATTTCCTGTAAGTTTAGCCTAGTGTACGCTTCTATATCTTTCTACGTTTTTAATTCGCTAATCTATCTTGGGTTATTATTTCTTATAATTCTCAATTTCCTGTAAGTTTAGCCTAGTGTACGCTTCTATATCTTTCTACGTTTTAAATTCGCTAATCTATCTCGAGTTAATATTTTGTAAAATTCACAATTTACTGTAACTTTAGCCTAGTATACGCTTCTATATCTTTCTACGTTTTAAATTCGCTAAACTATCTCGGGTTATTACTTCTTAAAATTCACAATCTACTTTAACTTAAGCCTGGTATACGCTTCTATATATTTCTACGTTTTTAATTCGCTAATCTATCTCGGATTATTATTTCTTAAAATTTAAATTTACTGTAAGTTTAGCCTAGTGTACGCTTCTATATCTTTCTACGTTTTAAATTCGCTAATCCATCTCGGGTTTTTATTGTGTAAATTTCCCAATCTACACTAATTTTTGTCTGGTTTACGCTTCTATATCATTCTACGTTTTTAATTCGCTAATCTATCTTGGGTTATTATTTCTTATAATTCTCAATTTCCTGTAAGTTTAGCCTAGTGTACGCTTCTATATCTTTCTACGTTTTAAATTCGCTTATCTATCTCGGGTTATTATGTTGTAAAATTCACAATTTACTGAAACTTTAGCCTGGTGTACGCTTCTATATCTTTCAACGTTTTTAAGTCGCTAATCTATCTCGGGTTATTATTTCTTATAATTTACAATTTACTGTAAGTTTAGCTTGGCGTACCCATGTATATCTTTCTACGTTTTTAATTCGTTAATCTATCTCGGGTTATTATTCCTTAAAATTCACAATTTACTGCAAGTTTAACCTGGTGTACGTATCTATATTTTTCTTCATTTTTAATTCGCTAGTCTCTCTCGTGTTATTATTTATTTTAGTCGTCCGTCCTTATCGAACTATCAATACTACTAATCACTGTCTCACCTGTGAGTAGATTAACAATTTATGTTTATAAGCGAGTGTCGTAGATACTCAATAAGGGTTTAATTTTCGTTGTTGGATCACTTATTTAAATTAGCATATTACTTTTTGTAACACCAAGTTTACACATTTTTTTTTATTATAAATTCGCTAAAGCCTCTCAGGATATTATTATTAGTAATCATCTGCTCTCTTTGAAGTACAATACTTCTAATTATCGTGTCCAATGTGTATATATGATCCCTTGTAAATGTTTATAATCGAGTGTTGTAGGTATTTTATTTGGGTTTTGACTTTTTTATTCATTATTCGGTTTTAAATTTTCAAAAATATTATTGTGACAATTTTTCTTTACGTATGTTTTAGGCTTTCTTTAAATTACATTTGATAAAGTATTTGATTTCTTGGTTTCCAACACTTCTTCGAAATTATTTGTTGAATTTTAATTTGAAAAAGCCCTGATTTTTGATGAAAGAATCTTAAAAAATAGAAATATAATATTTAAATTTATATTCATTCATTTCCCAAACGTTAAACACAAACCAATATTTTCATTTAATTTCGAAACATACACTTCGCAATATCCTTGCACCAACTACATTTTATACAAATTTGGCAGTCACATTATATTTGAATAACTTCGAGAATTAGTTGAATTATTTTCTTTCAAATGGTACGGATGAATTTCAAATTTTTGTTCGTTTCTAGAAGAAAATTGTAAATTAGGTAGAGTAAGAAATGTTTTCTATAAATTTACATCTTTTTGTAACTGATTCAACTTACGGGTTTAAAATTTATGAAGTCCACCAAATTTAATAGTTCACATTAGCGTTTATTACGCAGTTCCCTCGATTTTTTTTCTTGTATTTGAAGTATTAAAACAGTCAACTTTAATGAAATGTTTTGGATAAAAACACGTTATTTTTGAATTTGAAAGTTTTACTTTGCCTTTACATTTACACAATATCACTCATGAAGTTCCATAAATGCAAATATAATTGATTTTTTTGTTGGTCACATATCCCACTACTGATGTTTTAATTTTCGATTCTTGTCGGTTTCAAAGAATTTTTCAAATTTTAATTGTTTGGAATATAAACATTGTGAAAATGGGTTTCATAATGATCATTGACGTGAGTTTTCACCAGAAAATTGAGACGTAAGCCTGGCGAGACTTTTATACCAATTTTCAAGCATATGTTTTAAATACCGAATTAAACTGTAGATAGTTTTTACAGAATTTACAAATTTTCGCTTTTTACTTCTCGTTTTGAGTCTTTTTAGCCGTTTCAAAGTTCACAATAACTAAATCTCTCCAAGCAAAACATAACCTCCCTCCGTAATGCACATAAATTCAAATTTCATTGTTTCCGCAAATATTTTCATTGAGTGTGAAAATTTAAAGTAATACATTCAAACATATTTCGGAAAATGAAGTCGCAGCAATAATAATACTACTATTTTTTGAATGATATTATTGATGAAACGATTGTTATAACGGGTTTTCAATCATTTTTATTTTGAGTCAATCCAAAGACTATAATTATAATAGAATTTTTTTTTCATTCATTGTAAAGTTTAAACAATGATGAAGGGGAAATGAAATTAACCTGCATACGTTTTTAACCAAAAATCACTAATGAAGTAGGCATTCTTATCTCTTATAATTTTCAAATTTTGTTAATTTTTTAAGATGTTTCCAGATGTTTTAATTGAATTAAATATGGTCGAAGTGATTTAGTTAAAGAGCATATTTCCTTGGCCTACTAGGATTGTTATATTTAAAGCCAGTTGTAGCCAATCACAGCGCTTTTCATGAACGCTTTTTATAATGTATAAATTACGCAAAGTTTCATCGATTGGTCAAACTCAAAATTATTTTTTTCCCATAAGAAATAACATTGTAATTTTTCTGCTAAAAACTTATTTTCCAAGAAAACGAAGCGAAAACTCGCAAATTGGTATTCTTAATTTTCGATTTGTTTTTGCTTCTTCTATCATAATCCGTTCTTAAATCGCGGCGCCGGAGATATTAGGAACTCCCCCGGGGATCAGCTTGTTATGTAAGAAAAATGACTAGTAAATAACTAAATCGTGTAAAAACTTCCGTTTGAAAAAATCAGTCTAGAAAATCTCAAAACTCGGTAAATACTTATTTCTGCAGTGAAATAAAAAATAGGGATGAGTTTTGAAATTCCATAAATTGTCCGAATAGTACCAACTGAAATATCTCATCAAAATGTAAGAATTGTGAAATGAATATAAAGAAGATGGATTATAATAAATAAATTTTGAAGGTAAATGTTAAGATAGGGATTGTATTGTATTATGTATGAAGTTGAATAGCCAAGTGGATGTCATACGGAGAGGATTCAATGATCGCTATCGATGTCGGTGGGTACCTTGAAGAAATATGAAGCGCTTTAGTTTGAAACGATCAATGGCTTTGTCGAAGGACGAGAAGACAAGACACGGCGGCCTGCTGAGTTCAGTGTTCTTGGAATAAGTGGCGTTGTTTAAGGACAACGGGATAGTATGATGTCCACAACGCCAACCACCTCCCCCCAAAAGCTCTCAGCTTCGAGAATAATGTCGTCTGTCAATTGCAGGATACGGTTGAGCACTCGTAGACAAACGACCTGATGATAACGACCACTCTAGCCAATGTCTTTCTTCTTCCCTTCAACAACTTTTTTATAACTATATGCACTCTCAACTCACTCTATTATCAATTTTATTGTGCGCCATAATTATGTCAAAATGTAGCTGAGACATAAATGTGGATTACTTCACAACCGCCCCAATAAATCTACGATTCGTCGCTGAAGAAAATGTTAAATTACTTTTCTCCGTGACGATTGAAGATCAGTTTTGAAAAATACGCTTAGATTTCCCATCCAAGATTCGACATCTGTCCAAATTATTTGAGCAAGAAACAAATTTTATCAAGCAAAATTGACTCAAGAAAAATGTTTAATTTTAAAAACTGACATTGTAAAATTTATATGCAAACATACATTTCCTCGCTCTTATAAAGCGATATATTGTATAGTCAATGGTGAAGATACTGAAATGGTCTTTCTCTTCGCTCTAACTTTTCATAAAAGTTTTAACAAGTTCAGGTTTAGAAACTCAATTAACTCAAGATCGTGTACTTGTAGTGTTAAGCAAATTGATGGAAACAGCTTTCCTAAACTAGATTTATTTGCAAGTTTATAAAAAAATTTAATCTTACCATAACAATTCTCATTTTCAAAACAACTATTGCAGTACATTTTTAGTTTGCATGTGATTTCATTGACTGTTGAGAGAACCAATTCAAATAGTTTATTATACAAATATTTGATTTAAATTACGAATCGAAGACATATAAAATAAAAGCTAAGGTTATTTTGACTAAATTATATAATATTTTGTGCAACTTTTTGTACCATTTCGGTGTCAATTTCATTTTTAAATAATTTGCTTTTCAAAACAAAGAGTAAATAAAGGGTAAAAAAGGAAATTTTTTGCCAAAAATTAGAATAAAGATACCTGGAACTGAAAAGCAAAATATAAAATAATCTTTTTGATTTAATTGTTAAAGTAATTTAAATATATGCAATTGTACATAGCAGATGATAAAATTCAAATCTCAGCATTATTTTTTTAAATAAGACGACAATTCAGGTTGTTTAAGATCGGTTTTTTTATTTAATATTTTTATTATTCAATTATCTACGTTTCGTTACGTATCGTAACTTCATCAGGATTCTTGATTCTTGATTATTTTTAAAAAAAAAATTATATATGAATAATAAAAATATTAAAGAAAAAAAAAACGATTTTAAACAACCTGAATTGTCGTCTTATTTAAAAAAATTGTTCATTGCATTACATTACAATTGTAATATTCCAGTTCTATGTACAGATGCTTTGCATCTCTGTAGAATGCCTACTGGAAGTAAAATAAATAAATAAATAAATTAACTAAAAACCTGCTTGTTGAGCGAGCCTTGTACCAAAATTTGTTTTGATTATTGACTTTAAGTTGCTTTATCTACTACTAGCTGAATCCGGTAGACATCTGCCAGCCTATGGTTGTGAATGATTGTAAATAAATATATTAAATAATATTGAATTTAGGAAAAAAAAGCTTGTCAATTATTAGAATCACCTCTCATATGAACCCGCAGCATCCCTCGCTGTACCAATTAAATCGATATACATTTATCAATTACGTTTTGAGAAAATTTGCTCTACCTCTAAAAATCACTGCATGATCATAACAATGAAGTATTGACAGTGAGTGGCTATTGTATTGGCCATTGAAAAAGTCGATTTCTTGCGGTCGCAGGTATGTCATTGATTTAAAAAAGAAGATAAAAACAATCTTGAACCGGATTGTATATCGTGACGATATTTGAGTTAAATCAAATGCAGAACTTTGTGAATTTTTCAAATCTACACAAAACCAACAAAATTATTTCATATAAGTAGATAAACGATAGATAATTCATTGTTTACTTAAATTAGAGGTTGTCAGACGTGGTCAACCCGCGGCATATGCATGCATAAAATGTATAAATTTTATAATAACCAAAGTAATGAAAACCATCAATGCTTACAGTGTATCTAAATTAAGTATGGAAAATTTAAGATGTAACTTCAAAAGTGGCCCACGGAGTATAACGCATTTCCAAAGTGGTCCATTTCAAGTGTGCTGATTTTTCGATATCTCAAAAAAGAACAGATATTTAATTAAAGGTTCCCAATTATATCAAATTAATGGGTGCCCGTTTCTTTAGTTTGGTCGGCCTTCTTCTGAGTGCTACTTTTATTACTAATAATTAACGTTAATAGGCAACATTTTCTTCTAAAGAAAAAATAGTTGAACTTTATTACAAAGTTTCTGTAAAATCAAGAAAGCTGTCGAAATTGGAACCATAAGTGAAATCAGAATAAAATATTTTTACAACTATTTAGATTAGACTTGTTTGTGGCCTTCGATATACTTTTTTTTTGGCGAAACACTAAGATGTAATTAAAAACCAAATATTATCGAAATCGATTGACCTGCTCTTTAATTGTATGATAGAATTCAGATAGACAAATATTTACGTTCGGTTTTATCAAACCTTGTTCCATAATGATCAGTATTGTGAGCAAAACTAGATAAATTCCAATAAGTTGTAAAATTGGAATTTTTCCTGTTCTTAACTAGCGATAATAAATAATATAGTAATGAGAAAAGGCAGATTCAAAAGTGTCATTTATGGAATAGAAAAAAGGTGTTAATGTTATTATAATTGACAACAAATAATAAATACGTCAAACCGGTTCAGATTCCTTAAACGACATATTTAAAGCTGCCATTCTCTCATCTTGACCTTCAAGCTTTAACAAGGTTAAATCATATCACCAATTGAGCATATACTTGAATTTTTCGTATATATATAAACAATCATACTAATATTTTTAATGTTCTTACAAAAAATCCAAATTTTAAATTTTATTTAATGGTTTCATTTAATTCTTTTATGTATGGTAATAATATTAGATACATTTAAAAAATAAAGCCTCTTACAAATTGCCTGCGTTATAATTGATATGTACTTGACAATGTTATTTGCAAATTTGTTTTTTATAAAATAGAGTAAATAGAGTATCTGGTGAACTTCGTACCATCTAAAATTGAATTGCGAAAATTAATACTGCTACATTTGTAATTATTAAATTACTTACAAAAGTTATTAACAACAAAATTAATAAACATTGTATTTTACTTATTAAGATTAACATCTATGAAAACATTAAACTTGTTAAAACTTATACACCATAAAAAGAGCGTACTAATCTCAATCGTTTTTCGTTAAGTTAAAACCAGCTGTAAGGTTGAATACAGCGAAATGCGCATGATCTTTAAATCAAGCGCTATACGAGTTTCAAAATGTTTCTTGGGCCAAGAAACATTTAGTTGAGTGGAGAACTTAGCGACGTTAAGTCAACTTCGATTTCTTTGTACGAAATCACCATCATATTTATTTCAAACAATATATAAACTTGATTAAAAATTTGGATTCTTCTTTCAAACATACCTATACTTAATTCAAATAAAAACCAAATTGAATGAATAATTTTATGTATTTGGTTTAAATCTCACAAATATTTCAACCAAAAAAAAAATTAGTTTCAATTCAATTTTATTCAAAATTAAAAATAACTTGGCTAGAAAGTAGGTATAATTTATTAAATAAAGGCTGATTTGGTTTTCATTTTATATATTTTATTAAGAACAAATGTACATAATTATATCATATTTTTAAACAAAACAAAATATGTAAACTTAAATTATTTAATTAAAAGTATAAGTCCGTACTACATTTAAGAACTTTAAAAACTCCTAGTCCATACTATAAAAAATACAAATAATCATTTATTAGAATAAAATAAAATATATTATTATAAATATAAGTTACTTTTATATGAACAGCAAATCCTCGCTGGCTTTCTTTTGACGTAGGTTTCCAATAATTTTTTGTTTGACTGATACACCGGCTCGTGGAGGAACAATAAAAGTTTATAAATATATAAATATTTTAATTTGTTAAAAAATAATATACAAACCTCAAAAACGATCAATAAGATTTTCGAACCCCCGACTCATTAAACATACTTTGACCGCGTAATCAGCCATTTTTATAAAATACAATACATGTAATAATCGTTCAACATAAATTATCCGCTAATTTTTTTTGTAATGAATATTAAAATATGTTATTACACTTCCTAAAACAAAAATTTATAAATAATGTTGTATACTTACAAGTTAAAATGTTAAATGAAAAGCAAAATTCATAGGTTCAAATCGATAATACAGCTTAGAAAACACAGAGGTAAAGTATAGAGGATTCATGTTTGATCCCGTATTCGATTCGGCAACCCTATCTCTCTCCAACTCACTCTTTCACTTCAACGACCTAGCGGTCGTTCAGAGCGCGGTCGTTTCAAAACTTCAATGTAATTTCTAATAAAATTAATGAGTGACAATTTTAAATCAAAAGAGAGAAGGAGAAGAAGGAATAATTTTTATTAATTGTCGATACTCTGGGATAGTATTAATATTTTCTTATAACCGGCAAGAACAATAATTGACAATAGTGATCAAGCCCTATAAGGACCTGTATTGAACATTTCATGTTGTGCGTATGAGTAGCTTAGGTACCCAAAGATAAAATCCCCTAATTTTGATGTGAAATGTGGAGGGGAGCTCACTGAACTGCACTAACCATTGTTGTGAATGTATTAGACATTCCATGCAACTACACGTGTTTCCTGGCTCAAGAAATATGAAATTCTTGACTCAAGCCGTTTAGAATTGAATAAGGCAAAATAAATTTCACTAAAGGTAAATTAGTCAAACTCCTAAGGAATTCGACCTCAGAATCAATTTTTTTACAGTGCATTCAAAATGCATACAAAAATCCTAAAATTTCCACTTTTACATGAATTTAAAACCATTCATAGATATTTGTAAACATATTTTTGATTTTTTGTTTTTGTATTCCTCGAAATTGTATTGTCCTTTTGGTCAATACGATCGAAAGGTCGCTATTAATCAAGGACTGAAAGCTTACTGGGAATGTTCCTGTTTTCTTCACTACTTCCTTAAACATAATATTTGTTTTATGCGCCAAATGACGTCATTGAAAAACAACTGTTTTATTTGTAAATATTGGCCAAAGAGTTTTTAGAATCATTTTCTATCGCATAAACTAATGAGTAATGGATCTGGCGGTGGGACTAATTATGGCAATTTTACTTTTCAACTAACACAATATAACCCAGTAAATTCACCGCTGTAGTTTAATGCCTTACAATATTGACAAATGATTGTCATTTCCCCAATTATTACAGATTACAATAAATATTAAGTTAAATATGTAAATATAAGTAAATGACTGTATTTTCGCAGTCACAAAGCCAAGAAATGACATAATTGTTTGTTGTCATATATTAATTGGTGTCAGTGGTACCTACTTTGCCTATTTGACCGGTAATAACAGTCTTTATGAGGATTTTTTTTTTATTGATTTTACTATTTTCTCACAACTTTTTCCTGTTTTCTCACCTTTTAAACCTTCCTTTTCCTCCTACAAATATTTTAACACCAAAATGAACCAAAGCGGTTCAGATACTTTAAAGTTTTTGCGAGACCCACACGTCTCAACTCATTTTTATACAATAGATTGTTCATTTTTTAAATTGTTCTTTCTAATGATTTGTTACTTATATTAGCTTGAGAGTTATATTATTGAGATTAAAAAGATGTTTATACTTTTTTGCTTCTGATCCCATTTCTGTATCATTTCTTTTCTTTGTTAAAAGGTTTTATTTATTTTTTTAGCCACAATTCACTAGTAACCATATATTTAATTCTTTGATACCTTTAAACACCCGCAAATGCTGACTTTTCAACGTCTTAATCTTTATTTCGTGGATTATTCGACACCACTATATTTTCATTAGCTTAAAGGAAACTTGAATTTATTTTTTTAAAGTAACTTTCGAAAATTTGTTAATTATTTATCGGCCACTTTACTTTAAAGGTTCAATTGAGAATATCCGTTAGATATAGATTTTTTTTTTTTATTTTTCGAATGAAATTTAACGAATTATAGCGACATTTTAAAATAAATAAAAAAAAAACAAAACTGACAAAATGTTGTCCCTTGTTTGCAAATATTAAAAAATATTTATCGTTTATTGTGTTAATTATTAATAGTCGTATGAGTATAACATCAGTTCCTAAAACAATTCTGGAAAAATAAGTACTATAAGATACAATATTCATAGAATTTTATTAAAGCTTGCGTTCAATTTCATTAGTTATTATTATTTAAATATGAGAAAAATATAATCTTCTTTTCTTTCCTGATAACTGTCATTTTACGACTGCAAATCTTCAAAATAAATTTCTTTTAGTTAAGGTTTCTAATTTAACAGTTGACCTTTTTTTTAATTGATAATCAATTTAT
Source organism: Sisyra terminalis (assembly GCA_958496175.1). Classification (NCBI taxonomy): domain Eukaryota; kingdom Metazoa; phylum Arthropoda; class Insecta; order Neuroptera; family Sisyridae; genus Sisyra; species Sisyra terminalis. Next base: position 12,376,333 of record OY292274.1, read on the forward strand.
TGTTTGCCTTTACGGTGTAATCAGTTAAATATAAATTAAGTAAATTAAATTTGATGTTTTTATTGTATAAAAATTTGAGATAAAAATCGTGTTATTAGTGTTGTGTATTTTGTTTGAGAATTGATAACAGTAAACTTAATCTTATAACGCAAAGAAAAAAATCAATATCCTTAAAGCCTACGTGAAAAAAAGTTGCGTATAAATTGAGAAAGAGTGATTCATAAGAGAACCAAACACAGTGTTTGAATGTATAAAAAAGCGTGTTCATTATTGATTAAAATTTATATTTTCGTGAGATAATAAGACGAAGAAAATGAAATCATCACGCCACTCAGGGAAAATCTGATATAATTCGAGTCGACATGAATGTCCAATTTTATACCTATCGAAACGATATGAATCTAATGAGTTAATAAAAGTTGATTATAGATTGTGATCTGAGTAACTAATGCGCAGATCTGTTAAACTATAGGTACAAGTGGAAGACATATTCCGGGAGAGCGATTTCGCTGGAAACTCTTTTTTTTGGCAAGTTTCGTTTTGTTGGAAGACTGAGATAAATGGGTGACGAGGATGTCGTTCTTGTCGCGAAGACGAAAGTTACGTGTCTTTGTAACGGCTCGATAAAATCGTTGGCCTTTCTGATGAAAATTTAGATTAGCCATTTGTTCGAAGGAGAGTTGAGAGCAGATTCGCCTGAAGGATAATCAAGATATTAAGTTACTTCAAATGTTGCTGTGTCCCAAAGGCTTTTTGTTACACTCTGAGTTTCATACGACAGATTCGACGCGAAAATTTGTTGGTAGATTAAACAAAAAAAATATATTTCCGCATTTTTTAGGCTTAAAAGTCATTTGTACATGACAACGGTATTCGTTTAAATGAAAATTGGATGGCGTTTGTTTGGAAAATAGATATTTAAATTAGGAAACTGGTGATTTGAATTGGGATTGAATGCATATATTGAATAAATATATTATATGCATATTCGATATTGGAACTGAAATTAGGCCAAATCAATGTTCAGGATTGACGATTTTTACTGTTGTTGTCAAAATTTAAACCTCAATTAATTAGATTGAATTACATTGATTTTAAAGTGATAGTACTGTAACTCATAATCGATTATTATTAAATATCATTCACGTGAAACAATACATGCTTTTATCATAAATTTTCTACTTCCACAGTAGTATTTTTGTATGTTAATTATATTAATCTAATAAGCTTTCTATGCTATAGATTTTTATGTTGTTTTTGGGGCGTTTTTTATAAATTGAATCAATCAATAGTTTGAGATAGAAAGTTCAGAGATAGTTAATGAATTGAAACTTAGCAAAAGGCTTTCTGTTTCAAATAAAATACTATAGTCTTGTGAAATAAACTTCAGAAGTTATTTTGTCTTAAGCTTTATAAGAAAAAAAACTTTTTGTATTATTTTTGGAAAGAAAAATAAACAAAAAGTAAATCAAAATCTTAAAGTTTTAAAATGTTAAGTTATCTCAATTTAAAATTATTTTGAAAGATTATATTTCACTAAGCCGTTTATCCAAGTGATTCAAATGTTTTTCTACATATCAAAAATTTAAAAATGCGAGTTTGACATGTATCTCTTGCAATTAGTATTACATTGTCAAGAAGTGAAGTATTACCTTCAACGCGCCAAAAATGATGATAATCGTTTGATGCCAGATACGAACTATAACGTAGGTGAATAAGCCTGTGTTGGGATATCAATGGTATTTAAGGTCAGGAATTATTTTCGTTAAACGCAACATTTCTTCTACTGTAAAATTATTGTCTTTTCTGGTAAATTGTTATTTCATTATTCAGAACACAAAATACTTGTTTAGTCACAATTTAGGCAGTTGATAAAGTTTCAATAGTGAAAATTTTCGGTTGCAATTTTCAATTTGTGAAATTAAAACAAAGCTTTACTTTTAACATTGATTCATATTTTATTTATTTCCGAGTCACAATTAATAAATTAATGAATAATAATATATGTCCTATGACTCAATTTCTTCTATATTACGACGCGGTTCAACAGTTCTTAGTTGTCATCGTCAGGTAATAATTATTTTGTCAGTTGTCAACAAATTTCATAAAGGTTGTTTGTTTTAAATAATTTATCATTAAGTATATAAGTAGGATATAGTTTATGAGCTTTATATATTTCATATTCTTCCAGAGTGTTCATATTTGATCATTTCTTGCAAATATGTAGAGACTTAAAATTTGTTTCGAAATTTAAGCATTGATGATTTTCGTCATAAAAGTATTTTGTAAAATTTGAAGTTGTTGTTGACGTAGATTTCTTGGATGTTTGTTCCTTATATCTTGTTCCAAAAGATATACTACTAATTTGGCCAATGTAGTATTTTTCACAGGAACCACATTTAATTTTATATATTCCGGTTTTATTTTTCATTGTAATTTTGTTGTTATCCAATGGTTTTAGAATTTTCATCATGTCGGTCAATGTAGAATTTTTCACGTTATTATTTGATAATCAATGACATAATGAACTTGTTTATCACCATCATACAACAAAACTATTTCACTTTTCATCAAAAATTTTATCACCAAAATGAAGGCTTGGCCATGGGTTACCCTTTATCAGGACTACTAACCTACATTTACATGAAACACTTTGAAAAAAAATATTATGAACAATACCTACGATTATAAAATAATATATTATGGAAGATATGTAGACGATACATTTATATTATTTAACTAGCTGATCCCCCAGACTTCGTCTGCGTAACGTAGGTGTAGATTATATTTTCTTTTTAGATTTGGTATTTGTAGTGGCATATGAAAATTATTATTTTTCTTATTTCTTTTACGATAACATAATCATGTTTAAAAACACTATATTGTCAACTTTAAAAAGACATATTTAATAAACTGTTACTTAGAATAAAATAATTGTATATAATGATCAATTAATTTTCAAAAAATATTTATAAATATCTAAAAAGAGTATGGTCTATTCCGTATACCTACGGTAGGTATACCTACCGTGAACCAATTAATCTGTAAATCAATCACCATCCATACATAAATAAAAACTATCGTTATGTTCAATATAGTCAGTCGTAATTATGACTTAAAACAGTTAAAGGTTATCAAAACACTCGCCTTGATATTTAGAATATTTGTAAAAATCCCATTTCATTTCTCAACTTTTATAGTACTGAAATGTACAAAACTACGGCGAAATTAAAATTTGTTCAAATGCATGAAACTCAGTTCCTCCATAATCAAGTATAACCATTGTGTATCTATGCACTTATTATTAAAATATCTAAATTTCAACTATATAATAAAACCAATTTATTTCAGTTTGCCAAATTTCTCGCTATTCGATATTCGCTCACTAATGTATTTATTTGTGATTACGTATATCGGATTATCAGTTTTACAATATGTGAAAGCCAAAAAACATAATGCTCACTTAAGAACTTAACTTTTTTTAAATATATATTTGAGTTTATATTTTAAAGTTGATTCTACGTTTTTGTTTCTAATAATAAACCAACATTGTTTCATTTTAAGCGATTAAATGTTTCGTCTATAACGAACATACCTTGATAATTAAATTTGAAATTTCGATTGTTTAATGATATCGCACATTTTGACGTTGTACTTACAAAATTGTTGGAAATAAATAGAAAGCGTGGAAGGATATTCGAATATTTTATTTATTTTCAATAACAATAATTAATTTTCAAATTGTTCCAAATACCGAGGAAAAGTTGGTTTGGAAGCTTTTATATTTTGATTGATAATGAAATATATGACACAAAATTGCTCCCTTAATGTTAAAAAATTGCTCCAGGTCACAATCATTGGTTCATTAAAATAAGATTTTAAAAAAGTTTATTTGTCGAAAAACAAAAAAAATAATAAAAACCACCTCTTTGGTATTTGGTATAAGTACCTACTACCTAAACTTTCATACTAATTAAGTGAAATGACGTTATTTAAAATGCTGTAGTTAAAAAGATATATCAAAAACAGAAACTTATTATTAATTAATTATTTATTTATTAATTACACTTATTATATTCAAAATTTCGATTGTTGATTAACTCTACATTTTCTCATACAAACTTAGTCACCCCTTTTACTTTTTTAGGGTAGGAATTTTCAAAAAAAAATCTTATCAGATGTTTACTTCTTAAAAGGAATACATCGAATATTAAAATTTCATCAGTCAGAGGGGATCTATAAATACAGGATTTTATGTATGCACGGTTTTAAAAACGTATAAACTTTAAGTTTTATTACTATTATTATTATTACTACTGCTGCTATTACTTTTTTTCGTTAATATTTCCTTATTGAGCAACTCTAAGTGTCTATTTACAACAATTTTGTAAAAAAAAAAGAATAAAAAAAAAGTTTACTGTAAGATTCGAATCCACGTCTTTATAATTAGGAGCACCAAAATGTTAGATACGTAAGTCATTACGCTATTAACATCAACTATGTGTTTAAAGATATAAAGGTTTATATTTCAAAGAGGTAATTTCCTTAAATTTAAATTGACCTTACTGTGCTTTTTATCAGTTCAACTTAAAATATTTTTATAGAATATTTTCTAATTTTAAATTACCTTTCCAATGATATATAACTCACCTATCTAGTGTAAAAATTTCTGTTTTCATCCCTAGGGAATACCTTCCTTTTTTTTTTCTAATAATAAGTAGTCTATAGTCTGTGGGAAATTGTGTTGTATCTTAATACCAAATTTCATTAAATTCGGTTGTTCCGATTTTTAGTTAAATCGGAACACACAGACAGACAGACAGACAAAAATTTTAAAAATATTAAATGTAGACTAAGGGCCTCTTGAAACAAATATTCACCCTAAAATTGGGTTCAAAATCGAAATGTACAGACAGACGTAAGAATTTTATATATTATTATAGATTATAGATTTAACACACCATGGGTGAGAGCAACCAAGATTGATTAAATTGTTAATGTCTAGAATCAAATAATGAACTTGAAGCAAAATTATAAATTTTTTTTCACATAAACAAAAGCTTAAACAATACACTGATAAGTTTTTTACTTGACAAAAGGTGGATGTCAAAAATTTTTAACGTGTGTGTATCTTGCTTGATTCGAATTTCTATTGGGATTTATCAACATTAAAAATGCAGGCTTTCCGAATGGGGTGGGTGGGTACGGCGGCTGATACATCGGGTGGTTTGACCTGGCTTCAAATTGTTTGGGATAAAATTCTAATTAAGTGTTAATCTTGCACAAATTATGTACTAATCCTTCGCTTTGAGAAGAACCACCTAATGTTTGCAAATATAATTAACTCGTTATTCAAAGCTTCCATTATGGTAACTCGACTCGCCGCGGTCTCATCATCAGCCCCGACATCGTCAACACACTAATTCTAATAGCTCATTTCAAAATTATCTGGGCATAGCATTCGTAAATCGTTAGAAAAATGACAAAATTAACCTTTAAATTAGGCTCCAATTAAACCTCCCGTGGAAATTGTTTTATCCACTTGCTTATTATCATTTTATGCAATTTTAAATTTTCTAAGCAAAAATAAATAAAATATTAGATTTTTCATATCTTGTGATTAAAGTTTTTGATCCATTCTTTTTTCTTCATTATAATAATTATAATAATAAAAAAAATGCTGCTTTGAGTAATTTACTGTGTAGGTATACTAATTTCTATTATGCAATGTAAAGAATGAAAAAAATAATATTCTTATAGTATTTAAAGAATTTTGGCAAAGAATTATGCCACGAAAAGAGAAAGTTTTTAGAGTTTATTGAACTTAAACATTATATGGAACCATGCAAACTTGAAAAATACTACCTGTCGTAGTTCTAACATTTTTGAATCATGATATTGTTAACTATTAACTGTGTATTAAAAAAAAAAAGAAAAAAAATCTTTTAATTGAAGTAAACCATTAATCAAACTTAATTAAAGAGAGCTTAGGTACAACAAAGTTTCAGCCATAAAGTTAAGTTTCCTGATTGAATATCACACGTTTATTTTGTAGGAGAAGATATCATTTTTCCACAAACCCACTTTACACTTTCGTTCCACATGGAATCCATTTTCAAACGAGTGCTAGAAATCTTAAAAAAAAACAACTATAAAATTCAAATTCAAATTTTACGGTGAAATAATACCTCCCAGCTGTCATGTTTTGGAAAATCTTCAAGCAAATCTTGTCCGTAACAAAAGCTTAATCCTTGCATTAATTTTTTCAAAATGTCAGAACTAGTTTTGTGGATCTTCAGGAAGAGTTCTTCACTTCGGCTTGGATTACCCCATAAACCATTGTCGTACGAGAGTTTTACCAAACATCCAGCGATCATCACTTTCCCAAGCAGGTGACAGCTGAATAGAATCTTATTTTGAATATTTATTAGAGCTTCCTTGTTGGTGACATACTTCTGTATTAATTTTGAATCGAGTGTTAACAATGCAATACTTTTCAACCCTAAAAATAAGATTTGTAATTAGTATAGAATATAAAGAAGATGTAAAAAAGTACTCTGGTTATTTTGCCAAAAGATTTTTTTAATTGATTCATTCTGATTTTGAAATTTGCCAAGCCGAAAGATGTAGTTTATAAAAACGTTAGATTTCATGATGAAAAATGAATTACAGATAATTTATAGATTACCAGAAAATAATAATTTTAAATTGTATGTTTTTTCTTTGAAAAATTTCTATGGCAATTAAAAAACAACGTATTGTGCACATCTAGATAACTTATTTGTGCTTCAGTGCATATTGAGGTTGATTTTGGGACTGGTTTAAAGAGTTTCTCAATTTTATTTCTCCGTTTAAGAATGATTAAATAATGAATTATTAAAAAGTAGTTTACAATTTCAATATTTTGTTTAAAATGTTTCAGAATTATTTTTTTTTTCGTTAAAATTTTGCTAAAAATATTTATTTAATTTTGTTATTAAAAGTTATTTGAACGAGATTGATTAAAAAAAAATTAAACATATTTTCTTTTTTATTGTGCTTCATGAAAATGATGGAAGTTTAGAACTCATTAAATTTGTAGGTTCTTTAATGTACCGTATATGGTTCATGTATAGGACAAAGAATGTCGCAAGTTGAAAGCTCGACGGATAACGAAATAGATAATGATCTCTCTTCAATATTTTACATGTAGCTCTTCCTAAATTTGGCTCGGTTTTAACACATGTAAACAAGAATGACGACCACCACTTGAGACAAGTGAAATATTTATAAAAAAAAGTCGCCATGCGATAACATCAAGGTTTATTTTCATCGTGAAAGACTTTGCTCCAGATTTGGAAACTTGAAGAATAGTGGTTTGTTGGTAAAGCTTTCCGGTTTACGGTTTAAGTAAAGAGTTCTAGAAAAATGGAAGTTTCTACAACTGTTATTGACCAAACAAAATAAGATTTTGACAAAAAGAGATTTTTCTTTGGGAAAATTTTTTTTTTTTGGCTTAAATTGAATATTTTAACAAATACAAAATATCATCTATACTAATATATAAAATTCTTACGTCTGTCTGTACATTTCGATTTTGAACCAAATTTTAGGGTAAATATTTGTTTCAAGAGGCCCTTATTCTGAGTTTAACATTTTTAAAATTTTTGTCTGTCTGTCTGTTTGTGTGTCCCCATTTAACTTAAGAACGGAACAACCGAATTTAATGAAATTTGGTATTAAGATACAACACAATTTCTCACAGACTATAGGCTACTTATCATTCCAAAAAAATAATAACGGAAGGTTTTCCCTAGGGATGAAAACATAAATTTTTACACTAGACAGGTAAATAATATATCATTAGAAAGGCAATTTAAAGTTAGAAAATAATTTGTAAAAATATTTTTAGTTGAACTGATATATAGCACAGTAAATTTAAAATAAATTTTTAAAAATTACCTTTTTGAAATATAAACCTTTATATATATATAATATAAAACACATAGTTGATGTTAATAGCGTAATGGCTTACGTATCTAACTTTCTGATGCTCCTAATTATAAAGACGTGAATTCGAATCTTATAGTAAACTTATTTTTTTTTTACAAAATTGTTGTGAATAGACCCTTAGAGTTGCTCAATATTGCAATATTAACAAGAAAAATAATAATATTAATAATAATAGTAATAAAACTTAAAGTAAATACGTTTTTAAAACTGTGCATACATAAAATCTTGTATTTATATATACCCTCTGACTGATGAAATTTTAATATTCGATGTATTCCTTTTAAAAATTTGATATGGTGACTAAGTTTGTATGAGAAAATGTAGAGTTAATCAATAATCAAAATTTTGAATTTGTAAGTGTAATTAATAAATAAAAAATTAATTTATAATAAGTTTCTGTTTTTGTTATCCCATTTTAACTACAGCATTTAAAATAACGTCATTTCACTTAATTAGTATGAAAGTTTAGGTACTTTTACCAACTACCAAAGAGGCAGTTTTTAATTATGGTTGGTTTTTCAACAATCAAACTTTTTTAAAATCTAATTTTTTTGAACCAATGGTTGTGACCTGGAGCAATTATTTAACATTAAGGGAGCAATTTTTTCTCATATATTTCATTATCAATCAAAAAATAAAATCTTCCAAACCAACTTTACTTCGGTATTTAAAAAATTTGAAAATCAATTAGTGTTGTTGAAAATAAATAAAATATTGGTATTTCCTTCCACGCTTTCTATCTATTTCCAACAATTTTGTATGTACGACGTCAAATTGTGCGATATCGAATTGCTTTTTAGTCATGATAATCAAAATAAAGGTCATAATTTTTTTCGTTTTAAATTGTATTTTACAATATAAATGCATATTTGTGTCGATGAAATTTGGAAAGTGTTTTTCTTATATGATATAGTTATATAATAAAAAAGGGTTTTTTCATATTTCCTCCTCTAAAAGAGTGAAAAATGGTGGCAAAGTTTGTACGGCATAACGTCTATTAAACAATCGAAATTTCAAATTTAATTATCAAGATATGTTCGTTACAGAAAAAACGTTTTATCGCTTAAAATAAAACAATGTTGGTTTATTATTAGAAACAAAAACGAAGGATCTGCTTTAATATTTAAACTCTAATATATATATCTAAAAAAGGTTAAGTTCATAATTGAGCATTACGTTTTTTGGCTTTCACATATTGTAAACCTGAAAAACCGATATACGTATCACAAATAAATACATTAATGAGCGAATATCGAATAGCGAAAAATTCGGCGAAGCGAAAGAAAATGGTTCAATTATATAGTTGAAATTCAGATATTTTAATAATAAGTACATAGATACACAATGGTTATACTTGATTATGGAGTAACTTGGTTTCGTGCATTTGAACAAATTTTAATTTCACCGTAGTTTTGTACATTTTAGTAATGTAAAAGTTGAGACAATGAAATGGGATTTCTACTAATATTTTAAGTATTTTGGCGAGTGTTTTGATAACTTTTGACTATTTTAAGTCATAATTATGACTGAGTTTATCGAACTTAACGATATATTTTATTTATGTATAGATGGTGATTGATTTAAAAATTAATTGGTTCACGGTAGGTATACCTACCGTAGGTATACGGAATAGGCAATTCTCTTTTTAGATATTTATAAATATTTTTTGAAAATTAATTGATCATTATACACAACTATTTTATTTTAAGTAACAGTTTATTAAATTTGTCTTTTTAAATTTGATAAAATAGTGTTTTTAAGTATGACTATGTTTTTCGTTAAAGTTTTTTTTCATACGCCACTACAAATAGCAAATTTAAAAAGAAAATATAATATTCACCTACGTTACGCAGAGAAAGACGTGGGGATCAGCTAGTATTTTATATGTTTGTTACTGAAAATGAAGAAAATTTGTAGTTGTCAAGTTAAACAACAAAATTTATTGCATAACAAAACGTTGCAATATATATATAGCCAATATATATATATATATAAATATAAATATATATATATATATATATATATATATATATATATATATATATATATATATATATATATATATGTATATATATAAGTACGTGATTAAAAGTACTACTTTAATTTGATTCTAAAAATAATAGTTTTTATTTAATTTTAATTTACAATTCAATGCTTAATATAATTCATATTAGATTATAATCAATTCTTACCTAAAAATAATAGAATTGATTAAATGTAGATTCTTCGGGATGGATAAAAATATGAAAAATTATCTATTTAATATTAATTTTGACAATTTAGAATCTGTTGGCAACGAGATTATTAACTAATCTAGTAGGTATTGCTTAAATCGAAAATGGGGTATTTTAGATTTATATCTCCCCTGCCAAATGACTCTTTTAATTACCTGAATTAAAAGAGTATGGAAGTAATTTGTTAACATGGTGTTTACTGCTCCCTATTTTTTTCTTATCTTCTACTTCATACATCGTACTTGATATTTTCTTCTTTACTCGAAATGGACCTTCTCGAATTTCTTCTAACTTATTCCTATTCAATTTATTTCCTTTAGTGACAAAAACCAGATCTCCTACTTTAATTTCTTTATCTGACCTTCTTTTGTCTATTCTTTTCTTATTTTTCTTGAAACTCTCTTCTGAGTATAGTACTGCTAGTTTTCTGTCTTCTTCTAAATTTCTTTTTATTTGCAATTCTTCTGGAACCACTTCAGACCATTTTCCATATAGCAAATATGATGGAGGGAATCTCGTAGAAGTATGCACTGTATTATTGTATTCCTCTGTGCATTTTTTTGCCAATTTCGACCATGGTTCTGTGCATCCATCTTCGTTCATCCTGCATCTTATTCTATTAACGAGTGTTTGATTTAAACGCTCGTTCAGGCCATTTGATTGCGTATTATCCACTGCCGTGAAGATCAGCTCTATATTACGCTTATTAGCATATTCTTTGAATTTATTTGATTTGAATGCACCAAATTGATCAACCAGTAATTTTTTTATTTTGTTTTCGTTTGCTATAGGATTGATGAGTTTGATATAGTCTTCTGCATGTTGACCATTAGCCGTTAGTATCCATGCATATCTAGAAAAATGATCAACCAGCAGATGCATGTATTTCTTTGACGATTTGTTACCCCCAAAACCTCCAATTGTGTCCAAAGACATTATTTCAAATGGCTCTGTTGCTGGTCCCAATTTCGACAAATATCCTATCGGTCTCATTCTTCTAGATTTATTTTTTATACAAATCTGGCAATTTTTATAATATTCACCAATAATGTTCTTGAAATAATAATAAGGTCTTAGTTTTAGTAACAATTGTTTACTTCCGATATGTCCATAGAATTTGTGGGTTCTCTCTATTAATTCTAAGCCCATTTCTTTAGATACATAAATTCTTTTTCTGTTTCCAATATTTTTAAAGTTTATATTACCTTCTTTTATTATATTTTTTTCTTGTTTTATTTCATTTTTGATTTTTGATTGATCTTCATATATCTTTTCTATTTTTATCATGTTTAGTAGTTTTAAACAATCCTCTTCGTTCTCAAAACTTTCCAGTATTGGATTCCTTGACAATGCATCTGCTTCTATATTTTCTGAACCTTTTTTATATATTATTTTAAAATTATATTGTGATAAATACAAAATCAAATCTCCTAAAGGTTCGTCTGTTCTAGATTTGGATTTGAGATTCAGTAATGGTTTGTGATCTGACGTTACTAAAAATTCTTTACCGATTAAATAATATTGCCAGTATCGAATCGCTTCCTTAATTGCCAAGCATTCAAGGTAAATTATTTCTTTCTTCGCTTGACCAGGTGTCAGTTTCTTAGAAAAATATCCTATTGGGTGTAGTATTCCGTCTTTTTGAGTTTGTTTTATCACCGCTCCTAGTCCTTGACGGCTAGCATCTACTTCTATAACCATATCCTTATCCCTGTCATAAATAGCTAAAATCGGTGACGAACATAAGTATTCTTTAATATCTTTAAATGCTTTCTCGCATTCATCTGTCCATTCGAATTTTACATCCTTCTTCAGTAGTTTGTGTAATGGTTCTAGTATTTGAGTGCAGTGATCTATGAATCTTCTGTAAAAAATTATTTTGCCTAATATCTATCGCACCATTTTTTTTGTTCTTGGACGTTCAAATTCTTTGATTGTCACCAGGTTGTCATTTATAGGGTGAACTCTTCCGTTTTCTATTACATGTCCCAAAAATTTGATAGATCGTTTAGCGAAATTGCATTTGCTAAGTTTCAATTTCACTCCTTCCTTTTTTAATGCTTCGAAAAGTGATTGCAAATGTTTAATATGTTGATCGAATGACTTCGAATAAACCAAAATATCATCTATATAGTTAATACAAAATTCATCCAATCCATTTTTCCTAATTATAGAAGCTAATGCTCTCTGAAATATGGCTGGAGAATTTTTAAAACCAAATGGTAGTACCTTCCATTGCCAATGCCCTTTCTGTGTTATGAACGCCGTCTTCTTCCGATCCTTCAATCTGATAGGTATTGACCAAAACGCAGAGTTAATATCCACTGCTGTGAACCATTTGCAGTCATTTACATTCTCCACAATGTCATCAATCCTCGGAAAAGGCTGAGCTTCTGGTACCACTATCTTGTTTAATTCTGTATAGTCGACCACTAATCGCGTTCTTCTTCCATCTTCTTTTTTGTATGCAAGTGTAACTGGGGAAGCAAACGGTGAATTGGTTTCTTCTATCATACCTTTCTCTAGAAGTTTTGATATTTGGGATTCTATTTCAACCCTATCAGGATAAGAACATCTATACGGTTTTTTAGAAATGAATCTATCTTCTTTTAATTTTATTTGTGCTTCCGCATTTCCTATAGTCCCCATGTCAAATTTATCTTTAGCAAAGCATTCCTGGAAATTATCTATTATTTCTTTAATTTTCTCTTTCTTATTTTCTTCTGAATGGTTTAATTCTTCTTTACAAAAACCTTTTATAACATCTTTATTAATTATAACTTCCTTTTTTTCTATATTGTTTTCATTATTTTCTTCTTCTTTTAATTGTTTTATATCAATTATTTCATTTTTCCATTTTTGTTTGATTTGCAAATTCTCGTCTTGAATGAGTTTGAATTTTTTTATTGCATCCAATCCAAGTAATAAATTATAGTTGAAATTATTATTTTTTACAACTATAACTTCTATGCCTTCTTCAATTTTTCCGATTTTTAAGTGAATTTTCGCCCGGTTTTTACTAAAATCCACACCATTTATAGTTTTTAATAAAGTTTTGTTATTAATTATTTCAGCTTTTAAAAGATGAATGATATTGTCATTTATCAATGAACAAGTAGAGCCGTTATCATATACAGCTTTAATTTTGTGTTTATTTGCTTGAACCTCTATACTTATTAAAGGACATGGTGTGGGCTTATCCGGGCTTCTTAGTTTAAATTTTCTTCTATGAAATCATCTATCTGGTCTTCTTTATTTAAATTAATTTCGTTTATCTTTTTATTAATTTTATTATTATTCCAACATAATTGTCTTGGATGGAATCTGTTTTCAAAACCTAATTTTTCGCAAATCTCGCAAGGTTTCTTTTCTTTTTCTTTATTATAAGTATATATTTTTTTTGTTATTGATTCTTTATCTTTCTTTCTTATTGATTCCTCTCTCTTTTTATATTCATCTCCATATTTCTTCAGTTCTTCTGTTAGATTTTGCATATTAATGATTATTTCTCTCTCCAACTTATTTTGTAGTTGAGTTGGCAATCCATAAACTATTAAATATAATCTGGTTTGTTCTGGAATATTAGGATCAGCTTCCAGTAGTAAACGTTCTTTCTTCATCACATAATCCAATACTGATCCATCAAAATATCTATAACTAAATGCTTTTCTGATTGGTTCCCAATTGTTCTTTTTGAAAGTCTGGATAAAAGAATCTTTCCATTTAATCCAGTCCGAGATTTTCAGTTTTATTAAAGTAGCTTGGTACCAATCCATGACGTTACCCCCATTGACTAGTTTCATAGTTTCTCTTTTCATATCATCCGATGTTATATTATATCTTTCGCACTCCTTCTCAAAATTTTCTAGCCATTTTATTGGTTCACTTGTGCCATCAAATTTATTTATTAAGAATTTCCTTTCTAAGTCACTTACACTTAAAATGTTCGTGGATGACAATTTATTTTCTAGTTCTATTATTCTTCTTAGTAAAATTTCGTCTGAACTTTTTGGTTCCTCTTTTTCTTGGTATTCTTCTAAATAATTTTCTTGAATACAGAGATTGCCATCCTCGTCCCAATAGAATGTTTTAATTTCTGGAGTAATTTTAATGGCTATTTTCCTGTATCCGTTTATTTTTGAAATAGATTTAAAAGCATTATTCATTGTATTATGCTTTTGTATTTGACTATGTGCCTTTAGATTTTTAAATTGTTCTGGTATTTCATACCAAGTTTTCTTGTCTTCTGAATTAGCTTCCACGTGGTTTTTATTTAACTTCTTTATGAGATAAAAAAAATTTTTTTCTTCTTTATTCGCCATCCTTGAAGAAATGTCCTTTAATCAATTTGTAAGTACGTGATTAAAAGTACTACTTTAATTTGATTCTAAAAATAATAGTTTTTATTTAATTTTAATTTACAATTCAATGCTTAATATAATTCATATTAGATTATAATCAATTCTTACCTAAAAATAATAGAATTGATTAAATGTAGATTCTTCGGGATGGATAAAAATATGAAAAATTATCTATTTAATATTAATTTTGACAATTTAGAATCTGTTGGCAACGAGATTATTAACTAATCTAGTAGGTATTGCTTAAATCGAAAATGGGGTATTTTAGATTTATATATATATATATATATATATATATTTGAAAAGTGTTTATCTTATACGATGCAGATATATAATAAGAAAGGATTTTTGATAATTCCTCCCCTAAAAGAGTGAAAAACGGTATCAAAGTTTGTACGGGATAAAGTTTAATAAACAATCGAAATTTCAAATTTAATAATCAAAGTCACGTCAGTCAATCTGCACGGACGCATGGCAAGATAGCCAATATATATATATATATATATATATATATATATATATTGGCTATCTTGCCATGCGTCCGTGCAGATTGACTGACGTGACTTTGATTATTAAATTTGAAATTTCGATTGTTTATTAAACTTTATCCCGTACAAACTTTGATACCGTTTTTCACTCTTTTAGGGGAGGAATTATCAAAAATCCTTTCTTATTATATATCTGCATCGTATAAGATAAACACTTTTCAAATTTCATCGACATAAATGTGTAGGTACTTATATTTGAAAGCGTGGAAGTAAATTCGAATATTTTCTTTATTTTCAATAACAATAATAGTAATTTTCAAATTGTTCTAAATAACGAATAAAAGTTAGTATGGAAGATTTTATGTTTGAATTGACAATGAAATATATGGCGAAAAATCGCTACCTTAATGCTTTTCAGCCGAATATATCAATACTCCAGATCACAACCATTGGTTCATAAAATAAAATAGTTTTTAAAAAGTTTGATTGTTGGAAACGAACCAAAATTTAAAATCGTTTATTTGGTATAAGTACTATGTAAGTATTAAACTTTCAAACTAATTTATAGAAATGACGTTATTTAAAATGTTGTTATAAAAATGATATCAAAAAACACTTATATTTGATTTATTAATATAATTTTAGATAAATTTTTCTATATGTTAACAACACTTAGATTATTTAATTTAAAATTTTGATTATTGATTAACTCTACATTATCTCATCGAAATATTTTATTGAGATAAAACCTTTAGTTGCGAAAGCAACGGGCGACTACTAGTAGTATATAAATTGTATATTAAAGGCAATAAAGAGGTTCTATAATAAAAAAAATCTTTTCAACGAAAGTATTTCTATTTAAATGTT
This sequence comes from Sisyra terminalis, assembly GCA_958496175.1. Classification (NCBI taxonomy): domain Eukaryota; kingdom Metazoa; phylum Arthropoda; class Insecta; order Neuroptera; family Sisyridae; genus Sisyra; species Sisyra terminalis. The sequence continues at coordinate 12,392,275 of OY292274.1, forward strand.
TTTTGCTGAGCCGTTAATAAACCATATTGCAATTAAAACTTTTAAAAATCAAACTTTTTTTTGATGAAATACCGAGAGAACTATTATTGAATTTCCATATTATATACCTTAAAATGGTTTTGCTTTTAGATGTACCTTATATAAATCATCTTTTATGTTTCTATGACTGCTTTTAAACCAGCTTACTAACAAATCATTGTTGTTCAAGTAACAGAAAACTTTTAAATGTTTACTATTCTTTGTTTAAAGTATAAGTGAATGCTTCTGGAAAGCAGCATCTCGATAAATATTTAAACTTTAACTTCCGTAGTGAAATATTAAAAGAAATTATTTTCAATTCGTTCAATTTGCTTTAAATATCCAAAGATTTTTGTGCGAGAAAAATCATATCAAAGTGCAAGGCTCGCATATCGTTGCATAAGAACGACAAAGAAAAACACTTCATCCATCACTCGGATAGAGTATAAAGTCTCTCGCCACTCGTGATCGCTTTAGATGAATACTCTCGGGAAAATGAGTATATAGACTACCAGGACAAACGGGATGAAAAGGGGCGCGGACTGGTAAGAAGGGCGGCAAGTATAGAATAGTGTTGAGTGAGAGAAACTAAAGCCGTTGTGTCTCAAGATTGAAGGATAATATTGACAGAGATCTCGTCAATGCATTGAAGAAGGGCAGAGGGCATTGAGGACTCGTGCAAAGAGCGTCGGTGAGCGTCAACATTATCATCGAAAACGAGTGAGAATTCACAGCGGAAAGCTCGTCTCCATTACACATAAACGAAATATGAACATATATTTAATCTGCCCATTTTATTTATATTGCCGAATATATGCACTTCCACACTCATTTGCTTGACTTTTGACAATGAAGCCCTAGTTTTAAATTATGAAAAAAATTTAATAGGTAACTATATTTCAACTTTCAGAACTATATGATCGGTTTTACATCCGCATTTATCTAGCCCAATTAACATAGATCATCTGTAATTCCTTTTTATTTTCCAGAATCTTATTTTCGGAATGATTTTCGTAAGAAATACGTACATTCAAAATTATCGCAGTTAAAAATAATAATTTCATTAAAAATTAGAAAATAATTTATAAATATTAGGGGAATAGTTGAGAATAATAACGGAGAAACATAAAAAACATTGATAATTTATGTTTACACAAGTCGAAATCTCTTACATTTACTGTCTTTTTTTAATTATCTTTCTTTGAATTTCCGTAGGACAGTTACAAGATTTTTATCAGATATCTATAAAATCCAAGTAAAGAATCGAAAAGTTCTTCCAAAACACATCCTTATGTTAAAACACCACTATAAGGTCTTTACTTTTTGAACATTGCCAGTAATTCTTAAAAAAAATGTAACTTACACTTTTTGTTTACATTTTTTTTTTAAATCCACTTACTCATTCATTGCTTTAACAGTAATTCCAAGAAATTTGCACAAACTTTCTTATCAAAAAATGTTTCATCAAAATTTATTTTCTGAATGAAATAAAATCAAAGCTTTGATGCTAATGCAGATAATTTACACGATTATTCCCACGTTTTAATCAGGGAAAGCGGTAGCTTTTATGCTGTTTGAAGCTTAATTTAATTTCGTAAATTGTTCTATATTGTTGGAGTTTTTTTTTTTTGTAGTGGCTTTTTTATTAAAATTAGAGGAAAATTAAATATTTTCGTCGCGTGTATGAAACATGACTGTTTATTAAAACGTTGAACACGTGCGTGCATATGTAAACAGGGGTGAACGAGGTGAAAAAATAAATTTATTTATAAATCATGGCGCGGCCACTTGTTCCAATGTTACGGTATTTGTATATAGAAGGTATAGACCAAAGTTTTGCCTTGCAAGTTTAATCGAATTCTTGAAAACTTTTAATTGAAATTAGTATTTCATTTCCAATTAAAATTAATAATAAAATAATATCAAGAGCCGCTTAACAAATAATCTGTTATTTTTCAGAGTGAGTAAGCAATCGGATATATTCTTTAGAGCTTGACATGGCTTAGAATCATATTTTAAAGTTTCTTTTCGAAATTTGTTGATTTTTGCTTTGACTTTTTTGAAGTTATACGTCTTTACCGATGTTTTAATTTATAGAAAATTAAATTCCCTACAAACAATGTTTCTTTGAAAATTTTCGCCAGATACGCCGTTTCCGAATAATCAAACTTTAAACATTGATATAATTTTTAGATTTAACGGCGTATCTGGCGAAAATTTTCAAAGAAAATTAAATTCCCTACAAAAAACGTCAGTGATAAATTTAAAAATCATATCACTGTTTAAAGATTGGTTATTCGGAAACGGCGTGTCTGGCGAAAATTTTTAAAATGACGTTTTTTGTAGGGAATTTAATTTTCTATAAATATATGTGCAGATGATTTTTTTTACCTTGATAGTTTGACAGCATTGACGCAAAAATGAAAGCACAAATAAAAAATCGAAATTAAAGACGATAGACCTCTTAATATTAATATTAAGGGCTCAAACCTTCCCGATATTTTTTGTTGGCATCTTGAACAATATTTTCGATATACTTTTAAAAAAAAAATTGTCGATTTTTTTGGCCTAGTCTAATGCATACATATTACTTACGTTTGCCTTTTATTAATACTATGAGGATTAACATGCATTTAAAAAAAATATATATTTTTTTGAAGTAACTTTTTTGCTTATTAATTAATAATAATACTTTTAATGTAATATTTAAATAATGTAATGAAAGTCGATTGATACATTATATAACATTATATTTTTCTATACTTATACTTAAAATCAGTTCCAATACATAGATATAAAAGATTAAAAAATATACAATCACTATTGTATAAATAGTTTTTAGGACGTCGCTATTTAAGATTGTTTATACATATCTATACATGATATTTATGGTAACAATCTACTTCTATATGGTAAATGTTTTTCAGAAGTATTGTTCGAACAAGAGACCTAATCTGTTTGGTTAAACGGTTAATTCATATAATGAGCAATAAACATTTTTTATAAGTAACCAAATGTGTAAACATATAGTATTTAATTATAAACAGCCAGTTTAATGTTTTATTTGAAACCCAGTTACATTTTGTAAAATATTCACAGCCCAACACTGACACAACTGACAAATGACTAAAACTAGCGATTGAATGAAATTGAAATGACAGTTAAAACTAATGACATTGTAAAACAAATTTGAGCTAATAATTAAGTATTATTTTTGTATTTCACTAGCATGGAAGAATTTAAAACTTTATATTCTTTGTCATTGACTTCGCCGCAACACTTACGTTTTCTTATTATATATTTCGATATTAAAAATAATTTGTGTTTAAAATTGTATCATATTTTAGTAATCACAAATCTTATAACTGGTGTGCTAGTTCTTGCACTATCGGAAGAAGCTACAGTAGTGGATTAAAACCTATTTTTAACTATACTAAAGAACTATAACGTCTCACGGGCGTACATAAGTACTCACACTGTTTTATTATAAGATTTTTCCGATTGAAAATTAAGAGTATATTGCAATAATATAAATTCAAGCTGTTTTCAAAATATTTTGTACCGATATCTCTTTAACTTGGAAAGAGTACGAAAATACCGCTTTGTAGCCTGCAACGAGTGAACAGATATAGTTTAAATCATATTATAAAGTTTTGGATAACTGCAGCTAAGAAATTTAACATTTTTGTTGAAAATGGATTATGAAAAATGCATATTTGAAAATATTTCAAATTTAATTTCAATGCGGAAAATTTTGGTAACGACCAACTGAACGGATATTTTTATTACACACACACAAATAATGCAAATATTGCTAGGTGTTTGGTAATTAGCTGAACGTTAATTTGAGAATAATTATTAGTTGTCGTAAAGCTGAACAATTTACATGATTGAATCAACAAAGAGACGAGGCTCATGCTTGGTAGAGATGTATCGTTTAGGTACAAGTTGGAATGCTACGAATGTTCCAACTCACTCTGCGTTATGATATTTTGGTGGAAATTCGTACACACTCGTCCGTCTGCACATTAGTGACAAACTCAAAAGGATATAATGAACGCCAACAAACAGGTTAATGCCTGGTCAGAGTGACTGTTATTTGACCGCTGATTCATGGCCCCTGCAACGCCAATGGGCGGATACAATTAAATTTTCACTAATTTCAGGCAACGATGGACCTGCAACAATCACCCTCTGCATGCCTCAACCCCTCGATGTATTACAACCAGGAAGACATCGCCTATTGCCAATCAATATATTGGGATATTCGATGGCTTACATGCATGTAGAGACATTCGTGCATACCTCACATACGCGCTCACACAATCGGCCTTGTTGCAACACAATAATTGCTCGAATTAATTTGCAAACAAACCACCCACTTGTAATGCATTTAATGTATGTATGTGAATATCCATATAAATAAATTCCACAATTTCCAAGTTATTTTCAACAAAAATAATTCGATGCCACTATAATCACAAAATTCTATGCATAGTTTAAACCGTTATTTCATTCAAATTGTATGCACTATAAATAGTTTTATCATAAAATTTACTTAGGTATAGAAATTGCATTTACTATAAAATTATTGATATTTTATCATGATATTTTCTTTTTGTGGACTAATGTGCAATTTGCATCAGTTCAGCAATGTGTCGCTATATCATGGTGGTGATAGCAGGCAAATGATCTTTAGCGGCGTTTAAGTAGCTGGAGGAGTCGAACTTCATTTTTCTGTCTTTTTTATTTGTTGATTGTTCTTGATTTTGTTGTCAAGCAACTACTATTTCTTGGAGCTCTTGAGGAAGTTTCCGCTTCAGCCTTCTTTGATTTATAATTTCCTCCAAGCCTAGTTCTACTGCCCTAGGACAATTTTCCAGGCCTTTAAGGAAATTCCTTGTGAGTATGATTAGAAAGTCTTTTATGTATGAAACATTCATTTCGTGATGATTTTGATTGTTTTTCACATACCATGGAGCCTTAGTGATGATTCTCAAGACTCTATTTTCGAACACCTGTAGGTCATTGTGATTTTTCTTTGAGGATGGAAGCCAGATTGCGCAAGATTACGTGAAAAGTGATCTAATGACTGATTTGTATATCATCATTGAACATTCCATACATAGACGAGACCTTCTGTTGAAAAGTGGGTATAGTTGGATGAGTCGAGTGTTGGTTTCTCTGATTTTACTTGAAATGTGGCTTTGCCAGGTTAATTTTGAGTCCAGAAGTATGGCCAGATATTGAACAGGCACATGGAATTTCCATGTGATCCAGCACGATAGGCTCCAATTGGTTGGAGAAACGTCTTAGAGAGAAAATTTTGGCGACACTTTTTGATGGATTTATAAGAATTTTCCATCTACTGAACCAGGAATATAGGTGGTTGGTAGACTACTGAGTTTTTTGAACGACCCTTTGAAGAAAATAGTCCAGGTTGATGATGGCGATGTCATCCGCGTACATTGAAGTTATACAGTGGTCTAGTGACAAAAATTTCTTAACATAGAGATTGAAAAGTATTGAACCCAATACTGATCCCTGATGTACTCCCGAGTGGATAAGTTTTCCTCTGATAACTAATCGTCCATTTTGATTTGGAAGCAGAAGTAGCTCAAAAACGAAGAAATTATGTTATATAGATATTCAGGGATATGGCAGTTCTGAAGCTTTGTGAGTAGCCCTTGATGCCAAACTCGATCGAACACTTGCGTCGCATCCAAGAACAAACCTACTGAGTATTTTTTTTTTCTTTAAAACCCTTTTCGAATATTTCTACGAGTCTTAAGATTTGTGTGGAATGGTGAGGTCTAAATCCAAATAACGTATTGGGTAGAATTTGATTGAATTCTATCCAAGTGTGACGCCGTCGCTTGATGATTCTTTCGAATAGCTTCGACAATGTGCTAAGCAGGATGATAGGTCGGTACCTTGTGATTTTATTTTTGGGTTTTCAATTTTTGTAGACAACAACTATGTGAGATTTTTTCCAGGTGGAGGGAAAGTGCCCTGTGCTTAGGCAGAGATTAAAAATAAATGTAAGAAGGGATATTATTTTGTTTGGGCAGTTTTTTAGCATTGAATTAGTGATTTGATCGGGGCCAGAAGATTTTTTTGATTTTAGAGCCCTGATTTGTTGTTTCATTTCGGATGGAGTTTCAAATTTCACTTGGTTCTCTGGCATTTGGAGATGGTTATAAGAATTAGGATCGGATTGTACGCAGGTTTAATTGAAGACCTATCCAAAGAAGTTTGAAAATCGAGAACACTTATCTTTGATGGAGTCATATGTATGTCCTTCTTCTTGTAGACAAGGAATTTGGCTTTTTTCCTGTAATAGAGCTTTAGTGGTTTTCTTAATTTGGTGGTCCTCTGGATGAATGACTTCAAGATATTTTTAATACTGGTTGTTGGTGAAATTTTCTAGTTCTTTTCTCACAAGATGAACAAGATAATTGAATACTTTTTAGTAAGTCCGATTTCTGGTTCTTTGCCACATGCGCGCCATTTTATTTTTTTCCTGGATCATTTTTTTTAGTCTTAATGGAATATCCCTTTTGGTAGAGTGTCGATTTCCAGATCATAATAATTGATATTGATAAAATTTCATTTAATCAACTTTTCGAAATCATCTCAAAGATAAATATGCATTCAATAAATCGAAAAATTGGGCTCAAACATGCACATTATGGTGACCCAAGTTATAATAGCATTTTTTTTCGATTATAGATACACATACGCTTTTTTTCTATTTGATCTAAATAATAAAAATATTAAATATTATCGCAATCGAACAATAATAACCCGTGTCGACTTTATCTCAAAGTTTTAATATATAAACTAATGTAGAAACCATACAGGAATATAAGATCTTTGTTAATTTAGTAAATAAAACACTGCTTTGTTTTTATCTTATATTTATCAGGTATTTATAATTAAAAGGACATTCAATAGTTTTTCTTTTCAACGTTTGTTTTTTCGAGTCAGAATATAACTTGATTGAAACTATTATTATTACTTGCCAGACCAACAATAAAGTGAGGCACTAAGTTTTTTTTTTCGATGGGATATAAACATATTATAATAACTTATAATATTATATATGATAATACAATATAATAACATTGAATCGTTATGTAATTTTTTCTTTTGGTTTTTGATCTAGATCATCGTCAAAAAAAGACAAAACAGATAAGATAATTGATCTTTTAAATACCATAAATGTTGACAGAACTTCTGTAAAGGTGATTTTGAGATCTATTTGTTTATTTATTTCGTAAGTCTTTAAAAGGCATAAAAATTACCTGGTAAGGTGCTTTTAAGGCTTAATTGTATTGTAGTCAAGGTTTAACGTTGGATGTCAAAAGTTAATGTTAATGGACTAGTTCTCAATAGTCATTTTTAGTGATTTCTTTAGTTGACTCTATTCGGTAAAATTCTAACATTCTGTTTATTTCTGATACGTTTAGGCATGATAACATTTCTGTACTACTCTGTATTTTCTCGAGATCAATAATTTTTCTAGTTTTCACCGCAGTTCTTCAACAATCAAAAGTCGACAAATTTTAATTGTTTGGTTAATTTTTGCTTTAAACATGCCTTTTAATATTAATTCTTAGATGTGATGGCAGTTAGCAAAAGTGAGCAATTCTTTACTTAGTTTCTGCTCAAGGAGCACACATGTCCCATTAATTCAACCTGGATGTAAAGCAGTAGTATCACAACAAAGAATTTGCACTTTGTTTTCAAGATTTCAGTCAATAATGGTGTTCCAAGCTGCCTGTGCCTGTTCTCTTCCTGACGAATTGCCCAATTTTTGTACAGCAATAAGTTGTTCTATATTACATGGGACTCCCTTATATCTCCAGCAAAACACCAGCAGATCAAAAATTTGCCAAAAAGAAAATTCACTTTTTCATTGTAGACGAATAATAACTTTGAAATCATTATATTCATGGGAATTCTTTAAAACCGTCTGATTTCCAAACAGGAAAAGTATCTTCTTTTTCTTCGAAAATTTCTTACTTCTTTGGTTCATAGTTTGACTAAAGTAAGTTTTCCGTTGTAAAGCTGGTATTAGATTTCATCTCTTTTCCGAGGATTCTCCTGTTTGACACTTGTTTTGGACATTACCATACTTATTTTTTGGATCCTTGTCATTGAGCTGCGATATTCATTATTTTTTTTTATTAGTTTCTGGTTTTGCAATGGCCAATGATAAGATTCGGTCCATTCTTTTAAAGTAACTATTGGTTTCACAGGAAAACTTTTGTAGCTCTGAAGCTCTAGATTTCTTGCCATAGATCATTTAATTTATTTAAAAATTAAGAAACAAATAAACAATCGCTTAAAGTGTATTATTTTTAAATTATGGAATTGTTAGATTCAATCCCATTATTTGTACTTAGATATCCTGATGCTGTATTGTTGAACTAATTTTGATATGATTTTAGCCACGTATAGTGTATTGAACTAATTATAAATTCCGAAACTGTTTCTTTCTAATTTTCCACGAAAAGTACTGGTGCTTTTACAAAAGTTTGTTTAAAATTTGTTTAATAATTATAAATTAATAAAATTGCTAGGTATATTAACATTAATATCTTTTTTAAATTGGCGGATAAATTGCAAACCTAAACATTTTTACCAACTTATTATAATATTTAGATCAGTTGTTGTTCATATTTAAAATAATTTTACATTATAAAGCAGTAAATTAAATTTAAATGCAGCTAAATAATCATTGTTGCATTTTTTTTCATACATAGATGATCAATATAATATTTTTGTGTGCTTATTATAATAAAACTGTCCCCTTTTATTATCTGGCGTTAAAACACACATTTTTGACGTGATTTTCACCTTTTTCGACGAACATTTAAATCTCACCCTTAATTTTTATGGTTTCAGCTTCATGTATCACTGTTTTTATATTATTTTGTTTACATCGAATAGTGAGAAATTTGGCGAACTGAAAGAAAATGGTTAAATTATGTAGTTGAAATTCAGATATTTTAATAATAAGTGCATAGATGCACAATGGTTATACTTGATTATGGAGGAACTGAGTTTCATGCATTTGAACAAATTTTAATTTCGCCGTAGTTTTGTACATTTCAGTAGTGTAAAAGTTAAGGCAATGAAATGGGATTTCTACTATTATTTTAAATATCTAGGCGAGTGTTTTGATAACTTTTGATTGTTTTAAGTCATAATTATAACTGACTTTATCGAACTAAACGATATTTTTTATTTATGTTTAGATGGTGATTGATTTAAAAATTAATTGGTTCACGGTAGGTATACGGAATAGACCATACTCTTTTTAGATATTTATAAATATTTTTTGAAAATTAATTGATCATTATATACAATTATTTTATTCTGAGTAACAGTTTATTAAATGTGTCTTTTTAAAGTTGACAAAATAGTGTTTTTAAGTATGATTATGTTTTTCGTAAAAGAAATAAGAAAAATAATAACTTTCATATGCCGCTACAAATAGCAAATTTAAAAAGAAAATATAATCTACACCTACGTTACGGAGACGAAGTAGCGGGGATCAGCTATTTTAATAAAAGGGAATATGTGACAAGAGTTTTTTCTTTTTCTGTTATTTTTAATGGTTTAATTTTAAAAATAAATGAGAAAGCTATAATATTTCTTGCGTTTTCTGATAAAACTATTATTGATTACACCTTAAAGTTTTAACTTTGAAAGTCATCACCATTGATGCGATTTCTGAGCTAATCATTGTCTGTGTTTGGACAAATAAAGTTTGATTCGGTTGAAATTTAATTAATTTTGTGTAACCATACAAAATGGAAGCAATTCGTTCGAAACAACACTTTAAGGGCTGCCAAAAGTGTTTGTTGTTTTGTCCGGTTTCAAATAATTAAAAACTAAATAGTAGATGCCTTTTATGATGATAGTGTTTATAATTCAAGTATTTAACTATGAAATAATTTTGAGAAAATATTTTTCATAAATATTCGAATTTACGACTCTTAAATTAATTGAAAATTTAATTTTGAAATTTAAGGATAAAATTGGTTAACTTAAAAAAACATTTTCCAAGATATTATTGATGATTTCTTTGAAAACAGTTGGATATCTGAACAATAAGAATAACTTAATCGAGAGCGATATTTATTCGAGACTATCTCATTCGAAATAAACAGACAATGCATGAGCCATTTATTTTCTCGTCGAGAGGGTGCGACAATGATCTCTCCTTAAAAGACAGTGGTTGAGAGTAAGCAAAAAGGAAAAAGCCGTTTTCCACCTTTTTATTACTAAAACTCACATTTCACGAATGAATGCGATGGAAGATGTCGATAGAGTTGGGAGTAGAAGGGCTGCTGAAGACACCGCGAGGCACACTATCATCAGGGGAGGCAGCAGCTTTATGGCTTGGGGCGGCCGCGCCGAGGTCCACTGGTGTCGTTCGGAGATTTACTGACGACAACTTTGAGCGGAATATCGCATGGGAACTGTATACTACGAGGTGCTTGCGGGTACCAAGGGGTGCTCCACGGCCTACGCGACATCAAATCATACATGCCTGTCACATTTCAAGCGAGAAACCATCCCTAAACCAATACTACAAACCATGTGGATAAGATAGAGACATTTATGTAACCCCTTAATCCTCCACATTCTAAAACATTCAACTATCGTGTTTCCTTAATCAATTTGATCTAACCGTCGTGCTACTTACTCTGTGGATAAGTATTCCTGATTTCATATCAAATAAATAATGTATCTGATCAAATTTTGTTAATACAAAAAAGTGTGTTTTCATAATATCACTTGAACTACATTTTTTTTTGCCAACAAATCTTTTACACTGAAACATCAATCATTTTTTTTTAAATCTCTCATAGCGACAATATTATTCTGTAGTAAAAACTAAATATAATTTTTACTATTGATTAAAAAGTTTAAAAATAGTATCGTTATAAACTCTCATCCATACTAATATATAAAATTCTTACGTCTGTCTGTACATTTCGATTTTAAACCCAATTTTAGGGTAAATATTTGCTTCAAAAGGCCCTTATTCCGAATTTAAAATTTTTGTCTATCTGTGTGTCCCGATTTAACTAAAGAACGGAAGAACCGAATTTAATGAAATTTGGTATTAAGATACAACACAATTTCCCACATACTATAGGCTAATTATTATTCCAAAATAATAATAAGGGAAGGTATTCCCAAGGGATGAAAACATAAATTTTTACTTTAGATAAATGAGTTATATATCATTAGAAAGGTAATAAAAAGTTAAAAAATAATCTGTAAAAAATTTTTAAGTTGTTGTTTAATAAGTTGAAGTAATAAAGAAATAATTAATTAACTAATTATAAGTTTCTGTTTTTGTTATATCATTTTAATAATAACGTTTCACGTTATTTCACTAAATTAGTATGAAAGTTTATATAGTACTTATTCTAATAAAGCGATTTTTAATTTTTGTTTTTTTTTTTTTTTTTCAATTATGAAACTTTTTAAAATCTAATTTTTATCAACCAATGATTGTGACCTGGAGCAATTATTTATTCTGCTGAAAAACATTAAGGAAGCAATTTTTTGTCATATATTTCATTATCAATCAAAATATAAAATCTTCCAAACTAACTTTTCTTCGGTATTTAGAAAAATTTGAAAAACAATTGCTGTTATTGAAAAAATATAAAATATTCTTATTTCCTTCCACGTTTTCTACCTGTTTCCAACAATTTTGTGTGTATAAAGTCCAGATGTGCGAAATCGAATTGCTTTTTAGTCATGATAATCAAAATATAGGTCATAATTTTTTTCGATTAACATTGTATTTTCCAAATAAAAGCATATTTGTGTCGATAAAATTTGAAAAATGTTTTAACTATACGATGCAGATATATAATAAGAAAGGATTTTTGATAATTCTACCCCTAAAAAAGTGAAGTGGTGGCAAAGTTTGTACGGCATAACGTCTATTAAACAATCGAAATTTAAAATTTTATTATCAAAGTATGTTCGTTATAGACGAAACATTTTATCGCTTGAAATAAAACAATGTTGGTTTATTATTAGATTCAAAAACGTAGGATCTGCTTAAAAATTTATACTCTAATATATATATATATATATATATATATATATATATATATATATCTGAAAAAGGTAAAGTTCATAAGTGAGCATTAAGTTTTTCTAGTTTCACATATTGTAAACCTAAAAATCCGAAAAACATATTCACAAATAAATAGATAAGTGAGCAAATATCGAGTAGCGAGGAATTCGGCGAAGCGAAAGAAAATGGTTCAATTATATAGTTGAAATTGATATTTTAATAAAAAGTACATAGATACACAATGGTTATACTTGATTATGGAGGAACTGGGTTTCGTGCATTTGAACAAATTTTAATTTTGCGAAGTTTTGTACATTGCAGTAGTGAAATAGTTTCGAGAATAGAGTTTATTTGAGAGTCGAGACAATGAAATGGAATTTCTACTAATATTCTAAATCTAGACCCTTTACTTCTGTTATTTTGACGCGAGTGTTTTGATAACTTTTGACTGTTTCAAGTCATAATTATGACTGACTTTATTGAACTTAACGATAGTTTTTATTTATGTAAAGATGGTGATTGATTTACGGATTAATTGGTTCAGGGTACTTTTTTAGGTACTTTTTAGATATTTATAATTATTTTTTGAAAATTAATTGATCATTATATACAACTTTTTTATTCTAAGTAATAATTTATTAAATGTGTATTTTTAAAGTTGACAAAATAGTGTTTTTAAGTATGATTATGTTTTGAGAAAAACTCAAAATATAGAGCTATTAAATATTATATCAAACTATCACATTTCATAAATGATTTTAAATTTAAAAATAAAATTAACAAAAAGAAAATAATTTAGTGGATTACAACGATTGATATTTGAATCTCCTTTATTTTTTACCTTAATACTATAAATTTATACATATATTTGACTGATTCAAAAAAATGATGATTTTTTTTTCTTAATTAAATCGGAAATATTTTTGAGCATGACTAAAAAAATCCTGTGAAAGTTTAAGCTCTTAATATTAATATTAAGAGTTGCCGCATCGCAAATTTCGATTTTCATTTAAATAACATGGGGACAATATTCTCTTGCACTTTGGAATTTTATAGCTCACGTTGATGACAATATTTCGGAATGACCAAGGTATATTCTTGTATAAAATTGAAAGATCTGCAAAAAAGGTCTCTAACCAAGTTTTTGATATATTTATTCCTTCAAAAGTTATTCGAGGTCAAAGTTGAACTAAAGAGATTTTTTTTTTTCAATTTTTTGACGCAATCATCAATTTTATGAGAAAATTTTATGGGATATTTTCTGTAGAGCACTTTTTTTCTATAACTTATCTGTAGAAAAGTTTTTGATATTTTCCAGAGGTCTTAAGTTATTTAATTAAAAAAAAAATTATGTTATAAATTTAATAATTGAGGGAATTTTCAGTTTAATGCAAATAACTTAGGTCCTGTGAAAAATATCAAAAACTTTAAACGTGAACTATAAAATTCCAAAATGCTAGAGAATATTGTTCCCATGTTATTTAAATTGAAAATCGAAATTTGCGATGCGGCACCTCTTAATATTAATATTAAGAGCTTAAACTTTCACAGGATTTTTTTTTTGTCATTTCCAACAATATTTTCGATATAATTAAGAAAAAAAAAACATCAGTCTAATATATATATATTTATATATTTTTGTAATAATTTTACAAGTGCATACTTTGTATGTGCAATGACCAAGCCTTCCATTTGATGAAAAACTTTAAGTGTTGATTGAAAATGTTATAGTTTTGTCATAAGATGGTGATTAACAAGTTCATAATTATTAAAAAATTATTAATAAACCTTAAGAACAACTTACGTTGTCAATATTGACTTCGTTAATTAATTTCAAATATTTAAGCGTTTGCAAATATTTGGTTTCGTTTAATCTATCTTTTCCTTCAACTTAATTTTAGGGAAAAATATTAATCACAAATTCAAATAAAAATGATTTCGAAACGCCGTTATTGATCCATTCTTATTTTAATGATCTTTATTTTGAATTCAATATATTTTACAAGATATTAATTTATGTGATACTTATATTTTATCTACTAAAAATTATTTTTTGCGCCTTAAAAAGCAAATATAATGCAATTTAACGATTTAAATAAATAAATTCGTGAACATGTTTTTGTTTTTTAAAGATCTCATAACGACTATTGAATGCTGTTAAGAACGATTATAATGGTTACAAAATATATAAAGAATGCTATTTATGGAGAAAGAAATGTGCACGTATTTTGGCAAAAGAATTTAAAAAAAATTAATAAATATTGTCCAAAGAGTTTATCCTTAACTTGAAATTCATATTTTTATTTATTTACTTATTATATTCAATTTATAATTAATTTTGTTTAAAATTTTGTCGAATGAATCCTCTGAAAAGTATGAAGATAATTGTTTGTCATACTTGATATAATCGTGTATATAGTGTAGACTTAATCCGTTTGCAAATAAGTTATATCTATCTTTTGGGATAGTTGTACATTAATATAATATTCATATAATATTCATGATTACACTAACACGCCTGGTTATCAGGGTTGGGTAATCGGATAGTTTTACAAAGACATTAAAGACCATCAACATTTACTCTAACTCCTGCTTCTAAATGCAGAACAGTAAGTACTAAAAAAAGGTGTATTTGAAACCCAATATATGTTTAATCAAATCTCTATGCCACAAAATTATTTTTTTAAATTGGTGGTGACTAGTAGCAACAAGCAACGTAGAGAAAATAAGAAGTAATAAGAATAATTTAAATTAATAATAAACAATTAATGATTATTGAAAAATAAAAAAAAAAAAGTTATAAGGAATAAAATTTAAAAATAAACAAATACTATGCAGTTATTATCTAGAAATAATTGGCTTTGAAGCTGAATTTAAAGTCAAGAGAAATATAACAAAGCGTTCTAGTCCTGCTGGTCAGTAATATGGTATAATTCACTTAATTGAAATATCAATTTTTGTACTTTGGAAAAATCAGTTTGTTAACTTGTGAAATAATTTATTTAAATTTGATTGATATTATTAATTATTATATTCCTAGATTATTTCCTATATTTAAACTAACAATTGTCAATTTTATCATTTTTTAAAAGAATTGTTAATAAATAAAAATAAAACGAGAATTAGGATTTTTATACCTTCAAAAGTTTATGAATTTTTATAACAGAAGTCTTGAAATAAATGCAAAACAAATTTACACTATAACACTTCTTACATAGCTATTAAATGTTAATTAGGTAGTTAAGTACCTACTGAAAGCCGAAAATAGAACAGAATGGATATTATTTAAAAATAATAAATATTTAACTTATACAAAGAATATGTATAGATATTTCATCTATATTATAACAATGAAAAAATGGTTTTGATTTTCTATTACATAGAATTAATGCAAAAGTTGTCTGTTAATTAAAAAAGTTTAAATTGAATTTCCTCGCACTCAAGAAAAGCGCCAGTGTTAATGAAAGCTCCCATCAGTCTGTAATATTTATTCAAACAAATAAAAATTAGATTTAGACCAACCAAAAAAAGATAAATAATAACAAAAAATAGCTTAAAACCAAATTAATCACATTAAAAATTTCTATGTTTGTGATGAAATTTCGGACGTAAATTTCTTTTTTGTCAATACAAATTAAAAAACTACCCCACAGAATCATTCTCTCGGGGCTCACCATTCCAAAAAAAAAAATGTTTCTCTCTCGAACGCGGTTAAAAAAAGCAAGAGGTCGAAACGAAAAAAATGTTATATTTTGATTTGAAGCGAACATTACACACTCCATATATAGATTATCTTTTATGTCCTTCCTCTTTCATTGTCAACACCAATAGTACAACTTTAAATCCGTTTTACCGCTTGTTTTTCATTCCTCGATATTTATTTTAAACAATAACAGTTTGTTGACGATTGAATACCCACACTGTCTGTGAATATTAACGTTTAACATTAAACACAATGATCTGAAAGACTTAATATTCCGTGTGATGGTGGAATAATTAATTAGTATAATTGTAACTGCTTATTGCCTTTCTCACAAATTTATAAATCAAATAGTTTGTTTATGCACAAATAAGTGTTCGATAAATTTTATTTTATAAATCGCTGGATTACGAAAAGTCCCAAACTTTCTACTAAAGTATTATCGATTTGAAAACATTAAGCTCTGTGGGTGCAAAGTAAATTATGATAATTAAAAAGTTTAGTTTATTAAAATACAAAATAAAATCTATTCCACAAAACATGAAGAATAAAAATACTTTTGTTTACAATTTATTAAAGCGTGATGTACCTGGCATAAACCATAGCAGCCAACCAAACCAAACAGCGTTCGTAGATACTGATCAAGTATAAAAGAATTGTACAATACATTGCAGTTGATGTTTGTGCTAGGGAAAAATAAACGGCAATACTTAAAAAAACTTGTCTTGTTCTTTTAAGTTCGTATTTTTCTATTAATTTAATAGGTCATCTAGGGTGAAGTCTCTGATGTCTCTAATAAGTTGGCTATTTTCGAAACTTGGGAAGAATTTTTGAAAATATAGTATTATTATACACTAGCTGATCCCCGATACTTCGTCTGCGTAACGTAGATGTAGATTATATTTTCTTTTCAAATTTGCTATTTGTAGTGGTATATGAAAATTATTCTTTTCCTTATTTCTTTTACGAAAAACATAACCATACATAAAAATACTATTTTGTCGACGTGAAAAAGACACATTTAATAAACTGTTACTTAGAATAAAATAGTTGTATATAATGATCAATTAATTTCCAAAAAATATTTATAAATATATAAAAAGAGTATGTTCAATTGCGTATACCTACGGTAGGTACTGTGATCCAAATAATCCGTAAATCAATCAGCATCTATACATAAATAAAACATATTGCCAAGTCCAAAAGTCGGTCTTAATTATGAGTAAAAAAGTCGAAAGTCATCAAAATATTCGCGTCAAAAGAAAAGAAGTTAAGGGTTTAGATTTTTGAATATTAGTAGGAATCCTATCTCAGTGTTTTGATTTCCAAATGAACCTTTTTCCAACAACTATTACATTATTGCAATGTACAACACAACCGCGAAATTGAAATTTATGAATATTATTGCACGAAACCCAGTTTTTCCATAATCAAGTATAATCATTATGTATTTATAAACTTATTATTAAAATATCTGGATTTCAACTATAAAATTAAACCATATTGGATAGTCTAGAGTTCACCATACACGATTTGGCGCATGCCTTTTGGTTTGGAAGAGGATTTTAAATTTCTTTTATCATTGCGATTTTCCGTAAAAATGTCGGTAAGTATTTTCTTTATAGTTCGCCGAATTTCAAGGGATACTCACTCACTAATGTAATTATTTTAGATTTTCAGATTTACAATATGTGAAAGCCAAAACACTTAAAGCTCACTTATAAACTTAATATAATCTTTTTCAGATGTATTTATCAGTTTAAATTTTTAAGCAAACCCTTAGTTTTTGTTTCTTACAATAAACCAAGCTTGTTTTATACTAAGCAGTAATAACATTTCTCCTTTAACGGATTTTGACTATGAAATTTGGAATTTCGGTTGTTTATGAGACGTTATACCGTACAAACTTAGCCACCCTTTTTCACTCTTTTAGTGGGGGGAATTATCGAAAAGCTTTTGTTATTATATAACGGCATCCTATAAGGAAAAAACATTCCAAATTTCATCGACTTAAATATGCATAAATATTTGAAAATATAATGTAAAACGAAAAAATTTTGACCTATATTTTAATTATAATTAAAAAGGAATTCGCACATTTGGACGTTGTACATACAAAATTTTTGGAAATAGGTGGAAAGCGTGGAAGTAAAATCGAATATTTTATTTATATTCAATAATAATAATTGGTTTTAAAATTTTTCTAAAAACCGTAGAAAAGTTAGTATGGAAGATTTTATACATTTATTGATGATAATGAAATATATGACAAAAAATTGCTCCCTTAATGCTTTTCAGCAGAATATATAATTGCTCCAGGTCACAATCATTGGTTCATAAAAATAAGATTTTAAAAGTTAGATTGTTGAAAAACCGCGATTTTGGTATTTGGTATAAGTATTTACTACACAAACTTTCATACTAATTTAGTGAAATGACGTTATTTAAAATGCTACAGTTAAAATGATATAACAAAAACAGAAACTTATTATTAATTCATTATTTATTTATTAATAACACTTATTAAATTCAAAATTTCGATTGTTGATTAACTCTTTATTTTTCTCATATAAACTTAGTCACTCTGTTTGTGTAGGAATTTGTAAAAAAAAATCATATCACATGCCTACTTTTTATAAGGAATACACTGAATATTAAAATTTCATTTGGCAGAGGAGGTATATAAATATACGATTTTATGTATGCACGGTTTTAAAAATGTATTTACTTAAGCTTTATTATTATAATTATTTTTTTACTACTACTGTTACTTTTTTTCGTTAATATTTCCTTATTGAGCAACCCTAAGGATTTATTTCTTAACAATTTTGTAAAAAAAAGTTTACTGTAAGATTCGACCCACGTCTCTTTTATTGTGAGCATAAGAATGTCAGATACGTAAGCGAATGCGCTATGAACATATAATTACAACAATTGTTTATTATGTATAAAAACATTTATATTTCAAAAAGGCAATTTTTTGTACTTTAAATTAAATTACTGTGCTTTTTATCAGTTCAACTAAAAAGATTAAAACATATAATTTTTTAACATTGAAATACCTTTCCAATGATATATAACTCGCCTGTCTAAAGTAAAATATATTTTTTCATCCCTCAGTTTTTACGTAGGGGATACATTCCCTTATTATTTTAAGGAATGAAAAGTAGCCTAACGTGTGTGGGTAATTGTTTTGTATCTTAGTATAAAGTTTCATTAAATTCGGTTGATCCGTTCTTTAGTTAAATCACCAGCGCACACAATGTAATAAAGTTTTTCGGTAATTTTTTCACACATTATTGGAGTTTTAGTATGGATGCCTAACTTTTTTGAAAATTTAATATAGCCCATGTTCACCGAAAATAGTATAGCTTTCCAACATTGAAAACAATTTTGAAATTGGTCCAGTAATTTCAGAGCCTATTAATTACATACAAACAATCAAATCTGTCCTCTTTATAATAAAAGATAATATTTTTGGAAATATTCTTAATAATTTGTTTTGCTTGCTTTGTATCGTTAGATACTTAAATTTGCTTACCGAACTTGAGATCGAACAGGCGTATCTTAATATGGGTCAAAATTTTTTTTTCAATATTGTTTTGTATGTTTGTATATATAAATATTTTTAATGGTAGATAGCTTGGATTACTAGTTTAGCAATAAATATACTCAATTATCATTATTTATTACTATTATTTATCAATTACTTTCTCTAGTGTCTGAAATAATTGCATCAACCACCTGATCCTCATAATGCAAATTGCATTAACAACGCATCAAAGCATTAATCTACTTTGCTTTTATTTTCTTGTTTCTAGGAGGGTGGGCCTAAGGGAATGTTTTCATAAGCCAGTCACTGAATTAGCTTATTGTGATACATTATTCAGCTGATAGCTAATACCAATAATAAAAAAATAAATAATTCTCATACCCTTAAAAAAAGTTTACCTGAAATTAATGTTATTTCTGTTGTAAAATATGATAATTTTCTTCTTCCAGAAATCATAAATGGAAAATGTGGTTTTCATCCAGCTGTCTATTGATGCCAGTGCATCATACCTTTTATTTTCCACTCGAATAGCGTAGCATCCCTTATACATTAACTACTACTTTTATTTTTGAAATGCACTGTGTTTGAAGCAGACATAAAGCTTGTTAACATTTAATGATACCGAGGGCCACATTTAAATTTAATTTCAAGTGATGATCTCTTTTTGAGACTCTTACATGTATTTTATAAATAGATTCTAGTGTTTTTTAAAAAGTAATTAATTTTATGCCAATTATTTCCCAAAAACAATGGTAACATTGTTATGTTTCCCTTTTGAATTAAAAACTACTACTCCCTAGTGATTGGTGTGATTATATAACGTAAAACGTAGAACTTTAAAAATCAATATCTTTATACACTCTTTGATCTCAAAACAATAGTTGAAGCTTGGAAAATTGAAATATTCACAAGTTATAACAAATAAAGGAAAAAAATATATATAACGTTTTAGTTTGGCTTTTTGGTTCAATTTTGTTTACCTGCGGCTTTAACTGATTTAATATTTATTTCTTTTGAATTACTGAATATTATACCAACAATTGTACAAATAAGGAAGAAAAATTGTTTCAAATTTCAGATTAGATAAAAAGAAAAAAGAAATAAAAAATCATTTCATGAATGATCAAATGATTGATTGCCTTGTAATATAAATTGACGTTTACGTTAATACTTACCATTTCTGTCAGTTTGATCTACTTATATAAAATATTTGATTCAAAAACTTAGGCAATATCAATTACGATTTCAATTCTTTGACTTAAGCAAACAAATAAGAAATAAATTGAATTTTTATGAAACAAAATTTGAAAAATTGAATTTAATTTGTGAGAATTATTTAAAGTGTTTGCAAAGAAAATAAATCAATTTTTTATATCAAAAAATCCCAATTTGCATGAAAAACTCTTGCCTAATAACTTTGACTAACAAAAATATTTGAGGAAATAATTAAATAATCTTATTAAGTTTCATATTAATTTATTGCATTGAATTTTTGTTATGGTATGAATGCTGAATTTTGATAAATTTGCTATATGTACTAGACTGGGCCAAAAAAATCGATTATTTTTTTTAAAAGTATATCAAAAATATTGTTAAAGGTGTTAAAAAAAATCGGGAAGGTTTGAGCCCTTAATAATAATATTGAAGGGTCTATCATCTTTAATTTCGATTTTTTATTTGTGCTTTGATTTTTGCGTCAATGTTGGCAAACAATCAAGGTAAAAAAAAACATCTGCACATACATTTATAGAAAATTAAATTCCCTACAAAAAACGTCTTTTTAAAATTTTTTACCAAACACGCCGTTTCCGAGTAATCAAGCTTTAGACAATGATATAATTTTAAGATTTATCTTCTTTATTTTGGAATTTTGTAACTAACGAACAAATAGATAAATAGATATAAACAAGATAAATTGTTAAAGGGAATTTAATGTTCTACAAAAAAGATATCTTAACGTTTTTACATAAAATCACTTTTTCAAAAGTTATTCGCAATTAAAGTTGAAGGAAACAAAAATTTCTATTTTTTTGTTGTTGTTGAATCAATTTTGAAAGAGTGATTTTAAGTAAAAACGTTAAGGGACTTTTTTTGTAAAACATTAAATTTCTTTTAAGAATATATACTGTTCATTTCTATATATTTATTTGTTTGTTAGGTACAAAATACCAAAATAAAAAAGATAAATCTAAAAAATTATATCAATCTTTAAAGCTTGATTATTCGGAAACGGCGTGTCTGGTGAAAATTTTTAAAGATACCTTTTTTGTAGAGAATTTAATTTTCTATAAATATATTTGCAGATGATTTTTTTTATCTTGACAGTTTGACAGCATTGACGCAAAAATGAAAGCACAAATAAAAAATCGAAATTAAAGATGATAGATCTCTTTATAGATGATAAAATTCAGATCTCATGTTTTATTAAATAAAAATACAATTCAGGTTATTTAAGATCGTTTTTTATTTATTTCATATTTTTAATATTCAATTAGCTACGCTTCGTTGCGTATCGTTACTTCATTAGGCTTCTTGATTGACAAAAAATATATTTTCAATTTAAATTCAATAAAAAAATATTAATATTAAGGACTCAAACCTTCCCGATATTTTTATTTTGTCTCATTGAAGAATATTTTTGAAATAATTATCAAAAAAAAAAAACGATTTTTTTGGCCGAGTCTAATATGTACATAGAATCTGGGTATGGAAATGAACAGACTAGTTAAATATTCAAGGATGTTAATAAAAAAGACTTGATTTCGAAAAGAAGAAACATACACGTGCATGGATGCAAAAGAAAGCAAAAGAGACTAAAATAATTTTCTTATGATACTTAGTCATCATTAGTTTTCAGTACAAGAAATATACCGTTTTATTTAACACGGTGAATACTTTTTTCTAATTGTGGAAACCAGTTGGTAAATATTTGAAAATCAATGAATGGGACTAGAAAAGTATTGAAATCTTCAATTTGATAACATTTACATAGTAAAATTCTTATCGAAGAAATTGCCAGATTTTTGAAGACTTATTAAGGAAAATAAACTTCACAGTTTAGAAAAGTATAATTGAACAATTTGTACAGTTTGAATATTAATATCTGTGAATTATACCAGTAGTTAGCTAAAACTAAATGCCATAAATTAATCCATTAATTATAGAAAATAATGTTTGATTAGTTTAATAATTATTAACTAAGTAATTTTTCAGTAATATTATTTTCTATATACTATGAAATGTTTAAAAGATAAAGTTGGTAAAGAAAATAATGACTTTCTTTATTAAAATCTATGATTTTGTTAGGCTTTACGAAATTGTTTTGAAAAGATTTCTGAGAAAGCTGAGCCAACGTCAAAGTGAATGTTTGAAATGATCAAAATTAACAGAAAAAAAGTTTTCCGAAATCGTTATCTCTCATTAAAAAAAAACTTTTCATTAAAAGAAAAAAAAAATTAACTTGGAATATTTACCTAATTATCACAATTAAATATTAATTGAGTTAAGCTCGGAGAAAAACCACTTGACTCAATATTCGTAAACATATTTAACAGGATGAATATCAAAAATGAAAAACTATTGGTATAACGTGATTGACCACGAAAATTCCTGTGATTGCGGTAGAATATGCTTCTAACAAATTGTAAAGTTAAACAAAAGGGCGTTCGAGCATTAAATTAAATTTATCAAGTAAATACAATAGTTGGCACTTACGAGCTGTAGTTTGTGTGTGTAAAACGAACATAACTCAGAAAATAAAGAAGAGAAATGAATAATTAATTGGAAATACTTTTTTAATATTAAATTGTCATGATAGAAAAAATATTTTAATCGATTTATGTTTCCCCGAAGGAAACTTTTTAGTTCATAACTTAATTAAAACCGAAGTGAACGGGACAGTTTTCATTTATGAAATTATCAATTTATAAAAGTCTTTCGTAATCATTAATTTTAACGACTTTTAGATATATCGTAATTTATGGCCTAATTAATTAGTAAAATTTCGGTTTTTCTAAAAAAAAAGTATCCATAAATTTTCATTTTCTTCTATTGGTGCCTCTTCAACATTGAAGATTGGCGATTATCATGGTAAAAAATTATTTTTGGTACAGCAGCACGGAAAAGTTCTCTTGTGCTTTTTCTGAACCACATATGAAGTTTGGTTTGCCAGTCTTCTTCTTCCAAGAGCTTTTTTTACTTTAATCCAATTCTAAATGATGAGCTGAAGTAGGTGATATTTATTGTTTCGCATGTCGTATCCGAAGTACAGTAACTTTCTGATCTTTATTGCTATTATTAGAGTTCTTGTGGTTTTAAGTTTCGTCAGTACTTTCTAATTTTGCACGTGATTTCCTCCAAGTTTTCATCAGGATTTAGCGATATACCCACATTTCATATGTGGTAATTTTATCTTTGAGTCTCTGGGTTAGACAATAGGAACATTGCACTTGATCATTTTTTGCCACAGTTGGAGTTCGAAGCTAAAAAATTTTTCTAATCGTTGTGGAAATTCCTTTGATTTACTCACTTCTTGGACTTCCAAATATTGAAATTTTTAAATTTTATTTGCACAATTAATTGGTGTTTTTTTTTATCGATTGAGAATTCTAAAAAAAAAAAAATTCAAAGCTTGCGTCTTTTCTCGGAAAACACTGTTTAAAGAAAAGCTCTTCTTGGACACTTCTTTAATATTGAAGCTTGAATACTTATGCAAGTAAGCAACGAATAATTATATAAACGAGTGAAAAAAATTGTTTCTTTCAAAACTTTTGAGTAACAAAAACACACCAACTAATAAATTAATGTTGAAGGCAATGTCAAACTTGAGATAAAGGATTGACCAAAGAAGGTTCAGGAAAGTAAAGGTCAATTTAATAGGGACCTCATTAACCCCATAGTTATTAACATTGCTGGTATTCTTATCCATGGTTTTATTATACATTAATAATTCTTATTTTCTGGATACTTTTTAATATTTGATGTTTTTATTAAATTTTTTGTACAACGTTTCGCCACATAAAATTTGTTATAATGTTATTTATTTTACATTTTATTGAACTATTATGAGAAAGATTATTTTACATGGATTTAAAAATTTGATGTTTCTAATTGAGTACCTGAAGAAGTTGCGAAAGTGGCGAAACGTTGTACAAAAAATTTAATAGAAACATCAAATATTAAAAAGTATCCCGAAAAAAAGAATTATTAATGTATAATAAATTAATGATAACAAAACAGTTTTGGAAAATTCAATATATGAAAAACGACCCAATTCAAGCTGTTTATTTAAGCAGTTGTTTTTCGAGAAAATATGCAAGTTATAAAGTTATTTCTTTTGGAACTTTCAAACGACAAAAAAACATCAATTAATTGCATAAAAAAATCTTTGAGTTTTCAATATTTGGAAAATGACTCAAATCGAGCTTTTTCTTCAAATGGCTTTTTCCGGGTAAATAAAAAGTGCTAAATTTGTTTTTTTGAAAATCTTGAGTGACAAAAAACAGCAAGGCATATAAAAAAAACGCAAACTTAAGATTTATAGAAAAGCTCTAAACGTCAAGTTAGGACTACATAGGGCTTTCCTGGAAAATATGCATGCGAAAAATTTCTTTTTTCCATAACTTTGGAACGACAAACAAACACCAAAATATTCTATAATTATTTTTTAATTTATTTTCATACTGTAATACTGTAATTGTAGCTTACGCGGTTAACGTTATTCAAACGCCTGCGTCTTTAAAGTTCTTAATAAGCCGTCCATTGATATGTCCTCAGTAGCTGTATTTACCGCTTCTGCAAAAATAATTTCACGTTTTTTTACACTCCGAAAATAAATATGTTTGTTGTCTCATTTTTTACCTAAATATTAAAGTTTAACTGGTTTCTGTTTACGCTATTATATTCAAATTCAATTCAAAATTTAAATCATCTTTGGAGGTACATAGTACACAAAACTGTACTGTTATCGATATAGACAGGCAAATACGAGATTTTATTGAAATGGTACTATTAATTAACTATTCAAGCTTATTGCTAATATTTTCGACACAAAAGTTAAAAATATAGAATTATCATATCTGGGTTTTTCCCCAGAAAAATATTACTTTGTCTAAAATTATTACTTCGTTTATTCACCAATATTACTAAAGTGTATAACACTGAATCGAATAGCCGAATGGACGAAAAATGAGCAAATAAAATCCTAAAATAAATATACAGGAGGCAAATTACCAAAGGTTAAGATAAAGAAACCTCTGAAAGAACATAACAAAAGACTTTTAAATCTAAGAAGGAAGGACATCAAAATGCTGGTAGGCCTATTAACAGGACACTGCAATTTGAGGAACCATCTCCAAACTATAGGGAAGAACACAGAGTCAGCAGAGGAACTCTCAGGAGAGGCCCCTAGAACAAAGGAAAAAAAATACAAAAAATCACCAATACTCAACACTTTTTTGGGAAACTAATTCTTATTTGAATTTTATTTGCATCTGCAAAGATTCACAATAAATAAATCTTTATAAACATGGTACCTATGGATCACATGACCTTTGCAACGTATACAAATTCAGTCAATGATATTGCAACTAAGACCAATGCCATTGCAATGAGAGTTAAATTTCTGAATTCAAAGTATCTTTACGTAAAGTACATTTAGAATTTCGGAGTATCAAATAATTAGACGGTGGAATTGAATAGGGAAAAACAAATTCTTACATCGAATTTTAAGTGTAGATAAAATGAGGAGACTCGAGAAAATAAATAGTTGTTCTGGTGACATTTAGAGAGGAAGAAAAAATAATCGTTATTTGATTTTTATAAAAAAGGACTAAAGAGAAAGGAGTAGGAGTTTCAATCAGATAAAACTTACCAAGGATAGGCTAGATTCATTAAATTTTGATTAGTCGGAAAACAGAAAAAAAGTTGCCATTACTGAATTTATCGACTTTATACATAAATTGATATTGCTTTTAGATTTACACTTTTAAAATTTTGGATTTAAACAGTTTTTGTTGTTTTGATAAAAGTTTCTTGTAATTACAAACTTTTAAGCCAATTGTTTTTGGATTAACGGTTCTAAAAGAGTCGCAAATCAACGTTTTAATATCATTATGTTAGTAAAGATTATATATTAGATTGCGCCAAAAAAATTAACTATTTTTTTTTTTTGAAAAGTACATCGAAAATATTGTTCAAGATGACAAAAAAAAATATCGAGGGCGTTTGAGGCCTGAATATTAATTTTAAGACGTCTATCATCTTTAATTTCGATTTTTTATTTGTGCTTTCATTTTTGCGTCAATGCTGTCAAACTATCAAGATAAAAAAAATCATCTGCACATATATTTATAGAGAATTAAATTCCCTACAAAAAACGTCTCCTTAAAAATTTTCACCAGACACGCCGTTTCCGAATAATCAAGCTTCAGACATTGATATAATTTTTAGATTTATCTTCTTTATTTTGGAATTTTGTAACTAACGAACAAATAAATATATAGAAATGAACAATATAGATTCTTAAAGGGAATTTAATGTTCTACAAAAAAGATATCGTAACGTTTTTACATAAAATCACTTTTTCAAAAGTTATTCACAATTAAAGTTGAAGGAAAAATTAATTTATTGTTTTTTTCGTTGTTGAACCAATTTTGAAAGAGTGATTTTATGTAAAAACGTTAAGAATATCTTTTTTGTAGAGCATTAAATTCCCTTCAAGAATCTATATTGTTTATTTCTATATACTTATTTATTCGTTAGTAACAAAATTCCAAAATAAAGAAGATAAATCTAAAAATGATATCAATGTCTGAAGCTGGATTATTCGGAAACGGTATGTCTGGCAAAAAATTTTTAAAGAGACGTTTTTTGTAGGAAATTTAATTCTCTATAAATATATGTGCTGATGATTTTTTTTATCTTGATAGTTTGACAGCATTGACGCAAAATTGAAAGCACAAATAAAAAATCGAAATTAAAGATGATAGACCTCTTAATATTAATATTAAGGGCTCAAACCTTCCCGATATGTTTTTTTTTTGTCACCTTGAACAGTATTTTCGATATAATTTCCAAAAAAAATAGTCGAATTTTTTTGGCCCAGTCTATTTGTACTAGAGGTATATTTTATATTTGTATACACGAATTAATTCGTAAATTGTCAATGTATATTTTCCTACAAAAAAATTTAGAAAGAATACTTCATAACATACAAAAAAATCGATTAGCAGCTAAAGCATTTTTGTTATTATACCTATAAGTTGATAATTAGAAGTTTGACTCATTTTATTTTCGATAATAACATACTAATAAAAATTAACGACTGTACTATTTTTGTTAGAAAATTGAATTGAAAGTATAATTACCAAAGCCATAACTTAAACTAAAACGGTTTCGAATATTTTTAATTGGAGTGAAAGTTATTGTACATCCCCATTTTTTCCCCCAAAATTAAGCTAGAAAATTATGACTACCCACACGTTATTGGACGAAAATCAAACACCTGCTCGGTGTCCGAAATATGGCAGAATTTAAGATTTCGTATTGGAATATCACAAACCTAAAGCTAATGCCCATCTAACATGCAAATATTGAGCTAATGTTTAGATTAGAAAAGCACAAGATTTTTGCGGCTAACTGTTTCGCGTTTCCCCGTTGTTGTCGATAACGGCTGCGCATACAGGCGTCCGGACGCCAGTGTCTATACGGAGCCCTTAAAGGCTACAACACGTATCAGTGTTGTTCGCACCGTCTTTGCTACCCCATATTCGTCGCGACATCCCCGATTCGTCAATCACGTTTCAACCACGTTACCATTTATTTCGAAAATTTCAAATCTCATATCGATTGCTAAAATAGACTTCATTTTAACTTTAAACATATCTTCATCATATCTTTGTTTAAATTTTTTAAACAAAATTTTTATTGCTATACAACTTTTGAAAAGGACATTACCAACGCGAGTTTCATAAAAAAAAAACTTTATAAGTGATTCAAGTGTCAAACAAAAAAAAGATGCACAAGAGTGTGTGTTGAACTTGTTGATTGTTAAAAAAAATTTATTTGAAAGAAAAAATGGCTGTCAAAACATTACTTCCACTGCTAGCAGCTTTTGGAATGGTTATAGCAAGATCGACTCTGGCGACGGTTGTTCAGACGGGTGCTAGGACTGCAGACTCTTCAAAAAAAGGTGGGACATCAGGCATAGATGATACAAGTAGTTCTTTTGTGTGTGATGAAGCTGAACAAGGCGTCTCAAAGCTCTTTAATGAGAAGTACAATTTTAATTGTGCAGATATTATCAAAGTGTGCCGCGCACTTTGACAACGATGAGTGCAGGGACTCTTTTGCACCAAGTGGATTGAAATTTTATAGGCAGAAGTAGGAGAGTTAGGCTCGTCATTTTTTCCTTTAAAGAATTGATGATTTCAAGAAGTTCTGTTCGCAAATTTGTTTGAAATGAAGATATTTTTGAAGAGGTGGCTTAAAGAAAATCCCAACTCATTTCTGGATTCATCATCTTATAGAGATAGTAAAATGAAAAAAAAAACGAGAAAAAAATGTGTTCCCTAGTTGTAATTGGCTTAGAGTTTAAGGCTTGAGAAAACATTTATTTAATTCTTGAAAAAGACAGAACAATAATATTTCGTAATACTTTTCCCTGCATCTATTCCTCTAGCTCTATAATGCTTACCTATGATTTTTGCCAGTCTTTTAATTTTCCTGGAAGAAATATGTTTAAAATATACTCAAAATTTTTATGTTCTAAATCACTTAACTTCCTACAGTAGTTATTATTATTGAACTTTTTAAAACTTAACACTAAAACATTCATAACTAAGGTGGACGAAGTACCCAGAATGATTATTTTTCTGTTAGATTATTTTAGTTGGCTATCTACAAAATATGACCGTTATTCAAAAAATATTTTTAAAACGAGCACCTTCAAAAATCAAAAAAAAAATCATTTATTAATTTGTTGTGTAAAGCTCTTAAAAATTTTATCGCAATTTCAATAAGTTTATTATTGATTCCGAACCTGTAGTTGATCATCAATTTGTTGTGATTCTGAGGATCTTTTATTTCTAATTGATTAACACTTTGTAATTTTTTGTGCGAAGTTTCGCGGTTTATTATAGCGCTTTTAACTTTTATTATAATATTATTTTTATTCGCTTGAAAAAGCAATAATTAACTGCAAAACGTCGTACAAGGAAAGACAAAGTGTAAATTATTTAAAAATACAAGATCCTCAAAAATCTTGGGAACCACAACAAATTGCATTTCAATAAGTTTTTGCTTAAAAACAGAGCAATTAAATAATTAAAATAATTGAGTAATTTAATATAATCAGGCTCCAAAGACGGTGAAACCCATCGACTAGGTGATGATAAATGTTTTTTGTGGTTTACATGAAATTGTCTAAATTGATTACTTGAAAATATTGACAATAAAAAAGTAAGTATTATTTGATGATTTGTTATTAATCAAAAATTAATATGCTTAAGAGAATAAAATTTTTTTTTTCTTTTGCGTATAATTTTTTTTTCCAATAGAAATGTACTTGTATAAACCTGCGCAGTTTTGATACAACTAATCGTCAGATTTACATATTGATATTTTTTGTTTTCAAGAAATATTTTTTTTTTATATTCAAATAAATTTCACAATCTGCATAGGGTTGCAATAAGTGCATTCAATCCAAAGACAATCACATGTTAGAACTAGTCCCAGTAGATTAGTGCTGTATAAGTACAAAATTTTTTAACAATCAATAGCAACAATACATGTAATTTTTATAGCAAAAACAACAATCAACAGTAGCAAAAAGAATAATAATAATAGTCTATAATAACAATATCAATGCTAAAAACAATGTTAAACATTAGTATATAAGTAATGTATAAAAATAAAGCTATATAATAAGAAATAATAATTTGGCGACAGATAGTTAATAGGAATATTTGTTTAGTTACAAAATCTATCAGGCAAATCTATTACATTCCATTTTTGTAACCTTCTTATCATCTCACTGTTGTCCAATAAGTTTATTGCGAGATGGTTGGAATGATCGTCTAGTTTTGTCACTAAATGTATTTCTTACTAAACCGTTGAATTTCCTCCTTTACAGATGGCATTTCTGTATCTTTATGTATTTTTTTATTGTTTACATACCATGGATCACCGATTATTTAAAAATAAATATATAGTGGTTTTTTGTGAAAGTAGGAGTTGATCACATTGAAACTTTTTTTGAAGTTCACCAAAAATTTTAATTTTTGAGAGATTTAAACATGTAAGCGAACATTAAATGAATGAATAATAATATATTTCCTATGACTCAATTTTTTTTCTTTATTACGACGCGTTTCAACAGCTTTTGATTGTCATCATCAGGTAATAATTATTTTGTCAATAGTAAACAAATTTCATATAAGTTATTTGTTTTATATAATTTGTCGTTAAGGATATTATTAGGATATAGTTTGTGTGCTTTGTATATTTCATATTCTTCTAGGGTGTTCATATGTGATCCTTTCTTGCAAATATTTACTGACTTAAAATTTGTTTCGAAATTTAAGCATTGATGATTTTCGCCATAAAGGTGTTTTGTAAAATTTGAAGTTGTTGTTGAAGTAGGTTTCTTGGATGTATGTTCCTTATATCTTGTTCCAAAAGATCTACCAGTTTGGCCAATGTAGATTTTCCACAGGAACTACATTTAATTTTATATATTCCGGTTTTATTTTTCATTGTTATTTGGTTGTTCTCCAATGGTTTTAGAATTTTCATCATGTTGGCCAATGTAGAATTTTTCATGTTATTTGGTAATCAACGACATAATGAACTTGTTTACACCATCATACAACAAAACTATTTCACTTTTTATCAAAAATTTTATCACTAAATCGAAGACTTGACCATGGGTTACCCTTTGTCAGGACTACTACCCGATATTTACATGAATCATTTTGAAAATAAATATATTATGAACAATATCTAGAAAAATAATATAATATATTATGGAATATATGTAGACGATACAATTATATTATTTATTTAATGGAACTACCCGACAGATTGACAATATAGTATTAGATCTGAACAAAATTAACCAGAAAATAAAATTTACTTCAGAACACGAACTAAATGGAACAATCAACTTTTTAGTCACAACAATCACCAATGAAAAAGAATAGTTGTTATATAGTATATACAAAAAACCAACAACAATTAGCACAAGTATCCATAAAGTATTATTTCAACCAAGAGACCAAAAAATTGCAGCTTACAACAGTCTAGTATACAGATCGATCAAGTTTCTTCTTAGCACCAAAGCTCGTGAAGAAGAATTTAAGATAAATAAAGATATAGCTATTACTAACGGATACAACAGCTCAATCGTAGACAAAATAATATCGAAATTTACTTAAAAAAAGCATTCTTCCAATTCCACCAAAAGAAAACAAAAAATATATAAAATCAAATTTCAATAATATATTTAGTTTTACAATCGCCAACTTCCTAAAGGAAAATAACATCATTAACGCATTTTAAATAAACAACAACATGATGAAAATTCTTAAGCCATTGAAGTACAACCAAATTACAACGAAAAATAAAACCGGAATATATAAAATTAAATGTGGTTCCTGTGAAAAACCCTACATTGGCCAAACTGGTAGATTTTTCGGAACAAGATATAAGGAACATACCTACATCCAAGACACCTACTTCAGCAACAATTTCAAAATTTACAAAACACCTTTATGACAAAAATCATCAATGCTTAAATTTCGAAACAAATTTTAAGCCACTTCATATTTGCAAGAAAGGATCACATATGAACACCCTAGAAGAATATAAAATATACAAAGCACACAAAATATATCCTAATAATATCCTTAACGATAAATTATATAAAACAAACAACATATATAAAATTTGTTTACAACTCACAAAATAATCATTTTCTGATGATAGCCAAAAACTGTTGAAACGCGTCGTAATAAAGAAAAAATTGAGTCAGAACATATTATTTATTTCCTTATTAATTTTGACTCGGAAATAAATAACACGAAAACGTGTTTAAGAATGCAGATATAAAAAAAGTTTGTGTTTTAAAATAAAAAATAATTATGGATCATTGTTTTGAAAAAAAAAAATGTTTGAGTTTTAAAGATTATAAGCGAATCACATAAAGGAGGAATGCTTAAAAGAAAAATTTTTAAATGCTAAATCATGAAAATAGAAGTTGCGAAAATTAGTCGATTAAATAATATAAATGTAGCCCCTTTCAGTACAAACTCTCTTCATATTATAATAATACCTTATAAGTTCGTTAAGATAAAAATAAACACGTTTGATCTTTTTTTTACATGCTACGATTTTACAACTGAATTTAACCATCGTTAAATTGACCCTAAATTAATATTTTTGACTATTTTTTTTTAAAAAAAACGTTTAATGGGTATAAGCTTGGATCAGGAACGTCGAAATTTGAAAATTGTTTTTGAATGGTTTCGATATTATTCCTGTACGTATTGTTCACTCGAATGCAATTTGTACGTAAATTTTGACATGTCAAAGTAGTGATTGTTATTTTCAAATATGTATTTAAACTGTATTATGTAAAATTAAATTTTCCAAATAAAGTCTACTTTGGGCAAGTCCACTTCAGCACACCCACAATTTGGCAACGTTGCATTTTCGACCTTGTTTTAATTTAATTCGCGATTAAGTCAGTCCATAATAAAAATAACTGTCGCTTCTCCATTTCTGGCTTGTCAAAGTTTACGTATAAATTGCATTCGAGTGAACAATACGTACCCATTCGGAATAGTTATCTACAGTTCGGAATATCTCGACGTTCCTGATCCAAGCTTATACCAAGTTAATTGTAAAAGAATATACGCAGCTCAAGATGAAGAAAAACACTAATTTAATGTTACAAAGAAAAAGTGAATAGAAATTGCGTTTGTCTTGAAAATAAAAATAAATTGTGACCAAATAAAAAGACATTGAGTTACTACCCGAAATGAAAACATTTTTACAAGAAATAAGTTGGGTGTAGAAACAATGATTACCCCATTTTAATATCTAGTTTAGGTTGTATGCAAATGGTGTTTTTCGAGTATCAATTTATAATTATTTATTTTACGAATCGAAATTTCCACTAGGGTCGCTTATCCTGTACATTATTAATTGGGTATTAAGTGCTCGGTTGTTATCGGAATATTTGTTGAAATATTGGTATTCGAGACGGGTGGAAGTTTTGCTCGTTCGGTCAGAGATAATTACGAGTGGAGATACACTTGCTGGTTTTTTTTTCATCCTACAAGTGGCTAATATTTTTTGCTTGCGGCAGCTAAAATTTTTCATCAAAAAAAAAATGAAATATTAAAACGCAATCGAAAGGATCCTCTATAAAATGTAAACAAATAGACTTTTACCAGCACTAATCAATTTAAAACAGCTGCCAAATTTAATGTTTTGATTAAAAAAAAAAAATATTAATATAGTCGAAGAAAATAAGAAAAAATTTTTTTGAACTTAGTAGGATTTTGGTTACACAAGATCTGAATTAATATTATATTTAAAGTAAAATCTATTCAACTGAAAAAATTTAACTGTAGTATCAAATGAATATGTCTTTCTGTCAAATTGATTATACCAAAAAGTATTTAAATATTTTAACAGCTCAGATACACAATTTAAATTAAAATTTGATTTCTATTACCTTTTTAACATTAAAAGATGAAAAAAAATAGCAAAAAGGGGTTTATATATAAATATTTAAACTGTGCTTTATATTCCTTGAATCTTTTTGAAATCAATTTAATGATGCATGAAGAACGTTTAAACGGAAAATATTAAATTTTTCTAAGGAACGTTCGTTCTTATTTCGTTATCATTGAAGCAAGACGTTATTGAATTAAAATAATTACACACGCGCTCCCGTAACGCTTCTGGAGTATTCAGCAATAGTGAAACGCCTCAACATTACGTAGGTGAACAATTTAAAAGCTCACCCTCACCTGCACCACCACCCTTGTTCCGACTCCAAACTTATTTTCCTACACACAAATGTAATATAAATACATAGAATTCTCAGCGAGTAAATTTTAAACTGTAATTAGAGTGACGGATTATAAATTTTCTTTGGTTGTTCACATAAGCGTAGTTTGAATTTGATGTTATTATGAATTCAAGTGACTTTGTACTCACTTATAAGTTGTATGAAATGTTTCTTATGTGTCTCATGTGAAAGAAGCTGAATATATTGTTGAAGGATTTTGCAAGCGATATGAATAAATGAAATGCTTTTGCACTTTATATTGACAAAGTATTTTGAAATAATTATGAAAATTTCGATTTAAGAACGTTGAATGTCTTTAAATTCAGCACAACACTTGGTTTTTTTTCAATTTGAAATAAGAAACGTGCTTTCACGACGACAAATTATAATTAATGAATCGAAAACCAAAGCCAAGTGAATCAGTTCTCCCCGATTCCCACTGTGAATTATCTCTCATTCAATAACGAAAATGTAAATGATTGAAGTGACGATGATAAACGATGTTCAAGTTTCCTTTTAAAATTCGAACGCACCAGATTTTACAACTGTGTTAGCAATTAGCTCACTAATTAATTAATTTCAAAATAACTGTGTCGCTTTATTTCTATAAGTTAAATCCAAACAATTATATTTGAAATTAGTATCAGTGTTATAAGGAATAAAAGATAAACTAAGATGGATTAAAAAAATCAGTAGGTAATCTATACTAATATATAAAATTTTTACGTCTGTCTGTACATTTCGATTTTGAACCCAATTTTAGGGTAAATATTTGTTTCAAGAGGCCTTTATTCCAAATTTAACATTTTTAAAATTTTTGTCTATCTGTCTGTCTGTCTGTGTGTCCCGATTTAACTAAATAACGGAACAACCGAGTTTAATAAAATTTGGTTTTATGATACAACACAATAAACAACACATGTTAGGCTACTAATCATTCCAAAAAAATAATAAGGGAAGGTATTCTCTAGGGATGAAAATAGAAATTTTTACTTTAGACAGGTTATTTATATATCATTGGAAAGGTAATAAAAAGTTATAAAATAATCCGTAAAAATATTTTCAGTTGAACTGATGAAAAGCATAGTAAATTCAATTTAAAGGTCAAAAAATTAAGGTTAAAAATTGCTTCTTTGAAATATAAACCTTTATATATATAAAACAAATAGCTGATGTTAATAGCGTAATGGCTTACGTATCTGACATTAAGATCCTCCTAATTATAAAGACGTGGGTTCGAATCTTACAGTAAACTTTGATTTTTATTTATTTTTTTACAAAATTGTTGTAAATAGACCTTAAGTTGCTCAATAAGGAAATATCAACGAAAAAAAGTTATAGTAGTAGAAATAATAACAGTAATTAAGCTTAAAGTAAATACGTTTTTAAAACCGTGCATACATAAAAACCTGTATTTTATATCCCCTCTGACTGATGAAATTTTAATATTCGATGCATTCCTTATAAAAAGAAGACATCTGAAAAGATTTTTGTTTTTTTGAAAATTCCTACCCCAAAAGAGTATAAGGGATGACTAAGTTTGTATGAGAAAATGTAGAGTTAATCAACAATCGAAATTTTGAATTTAGTAAGTGTAACTAATAAATAAATAATTAATTAATAATAAGTTTCTGTTTTTGTTATATCATTTTAATAACAGCATTTTAAATAACGTCATTTCACTTAATTAGTATGAAAGATTAGGTAGTAGGTACTTATACCAAATACCAAAGAGGCGGTTTTTAATTTTTGTTTGTTTTTCGACAATTTAACTTTTAAATCAAATTTTTATGAACCAATGATTGTGAACTAGAGGAATTATTTATTCTGCTGAAAAAAAATAAGGGAGCAGTTTTTATCATATATTTCATTATCCATTTAAAATATAAAATCTTCGATACTAACTTTTCTTCGGTATTAGAACAATTTGAAAAACAATTATTGTTTTTGAAAATAAATAAAAAAATCGAGTTTATTTTCACCCTTTCCACCCATTTTCAATAGTTTGTATGAACTACGTCCAAATATATGAAATCGAATAGAATTTCAGTCATTATAATCAAAATAAAGAAGGTCATAATTTTTTTCGGTTTACATAATATTTTCAAATATAAATGCATATTAGTGTCGATGAAATCTGGAAAGGGTTTTTCTTATAGGTTGCCATTATATAATAAGAAAGGATTGTCGATAATTCCCCCCCCCTAAAAGAGTGAAAAAAGGATGGCTAAGTTTGTACGGCTTAACGTCTAATAAAGAATCAAAGTTTCAAATTTCATTATCAAAGTATGTTCGTTACAGAAAAAACGTTTTATCGCTTAAATTAAAACAGTGTTGGTTTATTATTAGAAACAAAAACTGGTCTGCTGAAAAATTTAAACTGTGATAGATATATCTGAAAATGGTTAAGTTATTTTTAGAAGTGAGCATTAAGTTTTTTGGCTTTCACATATTGTAAACCTGAAAATCCGAAATACGTATTCACAAATAAATAGATTAGTGAGCGAATATCGAGCTGCGAGCAATTCGGCGAACTAAAAGAAAATGGTTTAATTATATAGTTGAAATTCAGATATTTTAATAATAAGTGCATAGATACACAATGGTTATACTTGATTATGGAGGAACTGGAGTTCCTAAGGAACTTCGTGCAATTGAACGAATTTT
This sequence comes from Sisyra terminalis, assembly GCA_958496175.1. NCBI lineage: Eukaryota > Metazoa > Arthropoda > Insecta > Neuroptera > Sisyridae > Sisyra > Sisyra terminalis. The sequence continues at coordinate 12,429,413 of OY292274.1, forward strand.
AATTTCGCGGTTGTTTTGTACATTGGAGCAGTGAAATAATTTTGAGAAAAAGGTTCATTTGGGAGTCGAGACAATGAAATGGGACTTCCACTAATATACTTGATCTAGACCCTTTACTTCTGTTATTTTGACGCGAGTGTTTTAATAACTTATTACTGTTTTAAGTCATAATTAAGACCGACTTTATTGAACTTTACGATAATGTTTTATGTATAAACCCTGAATGGTTTATGTATTGTTTGGTTAACAGTAGGTATACCTACTGTAGGTATACGCAATCGAAAATATTCTTTTTAGATATTTATAAATATTTTTTTGGAAATTAATTGATCATTTTATACAAATATTTTATTCTAAGCAACATTTTATTAAATGTATCTTTTTTAATTTGACAAAATAGTGTTTTTAATTATGATAATGTTTTTCATAAAAGAAATAAGAAAAATAAAAATTTTCACATACCACTACAAATAGCAAATCATAAAAGGAAATATAATCTGCAACTACGTTACGCAGACGAAGTCGCGGGGATCAGCTAGTTTAAGAATAAATGTCGTTTCTAGAACGGGGTTTCGGTAATTTTTTCTTGCTTTAAAATATACTAATTTTTTTGTTTTTACTGTTATTTAAATGTGATAAATACTTTATTATTTCTGTTTTAATGCTATAAATATGTGATGACTTGTATATTTGTTTATAATTTAGTAGCAACGTATATTTTTTGGTTTAATCCCAACTTAATGCATGACAGGTCTGCATCCTCATAAAATGTTGGCTGGTAAAATGTCAACAAATTTTAAAAGGTAGTCACTTTAGTCTACACAACATACTTTTGCATGTACTACATGTGCATTATGGAGAAAAAAAACGAGAATTCGAATTATTGTTGCACTTGATACAGAAATACTCGTCAGTTTACCGTGTTTCAACTAGTATCATGTAAATTTGAATGGAAACACGTTGTTGGAGCCAATTAACACTCCCATATTAAATTATTATAACTTTCATCAGACAAAAACTTAACGGAGAAATACTTTATGATATTAATGCAATAATTCACTCTAAACTGTGAATTCAAATTTACGAATAAGGTAAGAGGAATATAATGTTTTTAATTCAATAACTGAAACAGAAACGATTGAAAAAAGGGATTTAAGCAATTTGTTTGAAGTTGTAGTTAATAAGAATAATCAAAAAAGTTTGGGATACCAACATTGGAGTATCCCAAAAAACTAAATTTCTTTTTTTTTCAACGCATGCCCCCTAATTTGAATTGAATGTTGTTAAAAAGATTGAAAATATATTTTCCTGCACCTAGAACCACTGCAACTCGTGCCGACTTGCATCAAAACATACCAATACTTGTATACGAAGGCGCGTGGGAGTTAACATATGGATGTGCTTTTTATTGCTTATTTGTATAATAAGTAAATTTTTTTTTCTTGTAGTCAACATATCGGTGAAATTACGCAATTCTAAAATGGAAATACTTTTAATAGAAAAGTAAAACATCAAATTACCGGTTCCAAACTTCCCTAAAACGAACAGGGACAGGTAATTCCGTTCTATAATATCCGTGAAGTGAATTTATGTGTAAATAAAAGCGCAAATGTATTTGCGAAAGCATTATTTATTAAGAAAAGGCACATAAACCGACCAAATCTTTACCTAACTATGTTAAAAAAAACTAACGACCATAAACTAAACTCAGAAAAACTTACAAAAAAAAAAGGAAACAAAATTTTGCTACAAGAAAATTGGTGATTCTAAAATAATGGATTTACAAGCAAATTTGCCCATCTCCTTTAATAGCACACAAATTGAAGCTAATAAAACTTTAACTAAGAAAAATTTCATAGCTCTAATATTAGTAATATTAGATCATTACAAGAAATTGTTTGCTTACTACTGAAGCAACTATTGAGGCACTGGGACATAACAATAATAAAATTCTAAAAAGTAAATCCTCCATTCAAAAAATTCGAAGGGAAAGGCAAAAATAGCACGAGAAGCGACAAAAGTTGGTTCCCAAAATGTGTACCAGATACTGTAACTGTTCATTAGGATGGTCAACTCTGCCTGACTTTAAATGCATGAAAATCAAATGAAGAATGATTACTGATAGTTATTTCATATGGTAGTAAAAATCAACTTATCGCTGTACCAAAATAGGACAACTCTTTAGGAAGCAAAACAGGCACAGGTAGTTTGGAACGCCATGATTGACTGGAATCTTGAAAATAAACTCCAAATTCTTTGTTGTGATACTACTGCTTCACAGACAGGTTGTATTAATGGAACTTCTTAGCTTTTTGTGCAGAAACTAAGCAAGGAATTGCTCACTTTTGCTTGTTGCCATAACATCTAAGAAAAAGTATTAAAGTTATTAAGTATTAAGGCATATTTAAAAAAAATGGACCAGACAATTAAAAAGTCTTGACATTCGATTGTTGAAAAATTTTGGTGAAAACTGGAAACATATTGATTTTGAGGAAATACATAGTAAATACAGAGAAAAGTTGTCATGTCTCAATGTATCAGAAATGAACAAAATGTAAAAATTTTACCGAATTGAGTTAACTAAAGAAATCACTAAAGATGACTATTGAGAATTAATTTACTGCTATTTACTATTGACATCCAATGCTAAGCCTTGACTGCAATGTCATTTAAAGTTAAAAATACCTAGCTGGTGATTTTTTAATGCTTTTGAAAGGCCATGAAAGTTAAAATAGACAAATGAATCTCAAAATCAGCTTTACAGAATTTCAGCCAGTATTTACGGTATTTAATAGATGAATTGTCAGTCTTGTCCGTTGATGATGATGTAGACCAAAAACTAAAAGTAAAATTTATACCACTAGTAAACGCTATATCTCATCGAAAGAAGAACTTAGTGACTCATTTTATGGATAGGCAGGAAAGTAATAATATACGTTTTATTTATAACTAATATATATGATAAGGGTACGCTCATTTTTAATTTCAGAGAAAATCATCGATGACTTTGTTTCAATCGAGTTATATTCTAACTGGAAAAAGCAAACGTTGTAACGAAAAATTACTGAATATTGTCTTTGTAATAATGACAACTTAATAAATATAAGATTCAGACAAAGCAGTGTTTTATTTACTAAATTTAGAAATATCTTATATATTCCTATATGGTTTTTAGATTAATTTTTATATCCAAGGTTTAAAATCAAATCGGTACGGATTGTCGTTGTTCGATAGCGATAATATTTAATATTATAGTTCTTTGGGTCAAATAAAAAAAAATAGGAGGTATGCGCATCGAAATTCGAAAAAAAAATTCTGCCCCTAAAGTTTGGGTTACCCTAACTAACATACATACAAATTGTTTTGATATAGCAAGAAGATGTAATGAATTTGAAAAAAAAAGTATTTCGTAGATGATGTGAACCCTTGCAAATGACAATTTTAATAATATTAAACTTTTTTAAAATTTTTCTTTGCACTTCCTATTGGAGTAAATCAGTAGATAAAAAAGATCAAATTATGTTAAAAAAAAGCTTCTTTGTAGGAAACATTAAATTTTATAATGCTGTAGAAATTGCTTAATATTTACCAGTATTTTGTAAACATGAAACGAATCTCTCATTTCGTGTTAGTATAACTTGGTTAAATTCCCAAAAATCCTCAATTTGATCAGTGCTAGGATAAGGTATAAGAGGGAGATTTAATCTGCGAAATTGATTAACAAGAACATTGTTTCTCGTCAATATCTTTAATCGCGTCAATGTATTACTGTTAATCTTTTTACGAACCCTAATTATGTTGTACTTAATCTCTTTTGAAAATATTTGAAGTTTCGGAAAATATGAAAGGCCAATAATTGTTGTACCCATGTTCAAATCAATAAACCGTTTAGGCTTAAACTTTTACAAATTGGAATATAACTGTCGAGGATATGTTTTTAATTTTGATTTTAATTTTTATAAATTTAGTACCTATTTCAATGGATTTCTTATCCTAAGAATGAGAGTTTTCGTCATAGAAAAAATGTTATTCTCAAAAAAATAATGAGATTGATGAACTACTACAGGTATTATAAGTTACTGCTCCAAAAATGAAATGCAAATTTGAATACAAAATTAGTAACGACTTAATTAAAAATCAAAAAAAAAATAACTACTATTTGGTTTGTTTAATAATTATTTTAGTAAAATTTTCAGCAATTTAAAAGAACCAAAAGCCAAACAAATAGTTTAAGATAGAAAATGTATCTTGTTAACATTTTGTGTACTTTCTTGCAAAAATCACGTCATGGCTCTTCAATATTAGCAATGCATATTTTATACGTTAAGCATTGTATTAATACACTTTATGTAAGTGGTTTTAAAATAAAAAAAAAACAAGGGTTTTATTGAAACCACAAAAAAAATTGAACATTTCCTTAACCCTTATCATAGTTAATGTTTGTCTTATAATGCTCTTGTCATTAAATATTATAAAGGATAATATCAAAGTTGTGTGGGTATGACATTAAAATATTTAACATATTTACTGTTCTCTTTGATAATATTTCGAGGTAAAGTTTATAAAATAAAATTATCAAAATAAGCTGGATAATTACATATTATGTAGCTTTTAATTCGATTGCAAGTAAAAACGTAAGCAAAAGTGATTTCAATTAAATGGAAATAAATTATAAAAGATTTAGTAATGAAGTTGATATTAATGTGGTAGGTCTTATACTATTTTGACAATAGAAATAACTTGAAAAATCGTTATTTTTTTGTTCAAAAGTAAAAGTCAGACAATTAGCCTTTTTCTTGAGAAGATTAAAAAAAGATCCACTAGGGGCAGCACCGGTGGGGGGTACATGTGCTTGACAAGATCATCTTGTCCGGGACTTAAAACGATGGCTTCCATGTCGTAACTTATCCGTGTCTGATTATAAAAATGTCCTAGTTGAAAGGTTAGTTGGTTTGTAAATATTATCATATATGCCATTGTGTTGCATGAATTTTTAAAGTTTTAAATAAATTTTGTTGTTGTTTTTTTTCTTCATCTATTTTCATAGAATTGAAGAATGCATTGCAAATGGTAATGGTAAAAAAAATTTCATTGGAATTAATGGTGGTAAATGGTTAGCGGATAAAATACTACTAATGAAATTACTTAATGCAACTCTACCAAATTCAACATCCTGCACTTTTCCTACTACAAACTGGGCAAATTTTCCATCCCAAGCTATCTCCCGTTCTTTTTGCTATGCTATTATGTATAATTATATCACTAACGGTCCTATTGATACTTTAGATTTGAATGCAACTTTATCAGACGATGATGAACAGCTTGCAAATTGTGGAAACTCGAAAGCACTTCAAAGAGGAAGACAATACTGTCTGAGTGATTTTGTGTTAAATCTGGAAGATAATGCTAATGATTTACTATATTACTTAAGAGCAGATGTACAATCTTCTTTCCGAGTCACTGTGAAGTATAAAATAAGTATAGCTTTGGATAAGAATAGTAGCAAAATTACTGATGCTCAGGGTCAGCATCTTTTTCAAAGAACTGTTCTCATATTGCTGCTTTACTTTACAAACTTGAGGATTATACTGTACGTTACGGTTATGATGCACTCACATGCACATCAAAGTTAAAAGAATGGAATAAAGGCAAACAATTAGGCAATAATCCAGACAATATTTTAAGTGTTAGCTATCCTACCAAACGGAAACGCCTGAAGAAATCAATAATTAGTTTTGTTCCGAAAAGAAGTAAATATTTAAATGATAACCATGATAAAAATCAGTTAACGTCTAGATTTGTTAAGTAGACAAGATAACTTTTATTTTTAAACTTTTTTTTACCACAATATTTATTTATTCTTCTAGTAATAAAACGTACGTGTCAATAGAGAAATTAAAACATGTGTACCCCCCCCCCCGGTGCTGCCTCTAGCGGATCTTCTTCTAATCTTCCCAGGAAAAGAGCTAATAGAAAGTAATGATTCACACTACTGGGACATGGTAAAGTAGTTTCTGTATCGTAATTGTAGAATATGAAAAACTTATGTTTTCATCTAAATGTTACCACTCGTCATTGGATATTATTATTTTTTTTTTAATTATTTTTCATCCTAATAGTTTTTAAATTTTTTAAAATGCAAGGCTTATGCTAAAAACCTTTTTCATTAGCGGAGAATACAAAATATTAGGAAAACATCCTCTTTTCAAATCCAGGTCGTTGTAATTTCTGCTCAGGTGTGTCGGCTAAACTTTACGAAAAATAATCTTAAAATATCTAATTAAAAAAGCTTTTTTTTCACTTCTATTAGAATTTATCCAATATTTCCGCTCAAATAGGCGATTAAAGGATTTAAATGTAAATAAAATTGATGTAACTGCATTTCCTCTTGCTTTTTCTCACTTGAAAAGAGGTAAGCGTGCGTTTTGAATTGTGCCTCCGAGCTTTTCTACAGAACACTAGTCAAGCACATACACGTGTATGTGGGGGTACGTAGCTCTGTAATGAAATTGTAATTATTCGCAAGCACGGATTTAAGGGCGCAAAATTGTGCTATGTACGTGTCATCATCATTCCATCGAGCATTTACCGTCCGAATTAGCAGTGCAGCACCGGAAACTTTTTTTTTTGCTTACAAAACCTCCAACTTGGGGTTACCTGGATATCCAACTAAATTATCACGACCTAACACTTACATTATGAATGAACGCAGAAGAGCATTCACTTAATTTTTAACAACAGCCTACACAAACGACAGGAATCTATGGTAGTTTCAACTTTGCCATTTTAATAAAATAAAATTCATATATTTTATTCAATTATACTAAAACAAAACAAACTGATATTTCAAATTAAATTTATTCTTATCTTGACGTCCTCTGCAGAATTTTCGTTACTTGAAGATCTTTTACATGCCAATCTGAAAACTTTTGTAAATCAAAAAAAAGCTGAACACTTTCACGTTATTTTTCCTACTTTAATTGAAGAAAATGATATTTTTTGGCACATAAAACAACATAGGTAATGTATTTTTTTTTGTTGTAATTCCCATTAAATTTGCTTCAATGGATAAAAATGTAATGGAAAAAAAGGTGTGGGTGAAATGAGGTGGAGTAGTTATGTTGTACACTTCACTTATCTTTCAATTCGTACAAGAAAACTACAGCATTTCCCGGTCTGAATAAAAATCTTTTGTTACGTGAAGTGTCGTTATCACGGCGATACAAAGAAACAACATTGGATAACGACGGGAGGTCTTTCCATACTATTTTCTCTCTTTGCAAACAGAACAACGGTAACAAATTTACTCTGTGCTTTAATAAGAACTTATGCGTTGTGTCCTCAGAGTACACATCAGTTGAAAAGTTTGATGTCTCACAATGATATTTCGGAAAACGTTGATGAACGTTTATCAATAATTTTCTCAATAAAATTTTATGTATATTTGCGAAAAAGTAAGGATCTTTTGCAGTGAATAAAATCATCACGGAGGATGACTTAATACTTTGAACTTCATGATGATCTCATAAAAAACTTTAGCAAAAAAGCGGAAATCTTGATGAACCAGAAAAATATTTCTCTTTTTAATTAAATTCCATTAATTCAAGTAGGTTCAGTATACACACAAAGAAAATTGACATTCAAAGCCAATCGTATTGCAATAGTTTATACAGGATTTTCTTGGACTTTCGATTAACTTAAGAATTTGAATGAATGATGTTGAAACATCAAATCAATAAAAGAAATTGTATTTCCAATTTCTCATTTGAGACCACTAACTATTTGTCACATAGGAATTTTTAAAATTTAATTCTGTAATTTTTTACTTGGTATTAAACAGTTGACCAAAAATATTTTCTCATTAAAAACATTAGCTATTTTATTTTAATTGACAAACCTACTTGTAATTTTGAAACTAAAATCTTCTAGTACAAAAACAGTAAAAACATAATAAAAAATTCAACTTCAATATTGTATTTCCAAGTGCTTTAGATCAACACCAAATTAAATGAACCAAAGCTTTTTGGTGTAACTTTATTTTCCAAGAATATAGTTTTCGAGAAGCAGTTGCATTCTTTACATATATTTATAGTCTTTTATTTAAAAATAAATAAAAAAAGTAAAATAACCATTATTTTGCTGAGAATCTTCTCCCGGCTTTAATAAACGAATTTTCTTGAACGTTAAGATAATTAGTTACCCAATTTTTAATGAAAATTTATGGTTTCCTCGAAAAATAGATATTTTTATTACGTATGTCCGTAAATGGAACATAAAACGAACAAAATTACGATAATGTGTGATAATAAATCATTGTGGTCACCTAAAAAAATATTAAAATAAAATGAATATATAATTACGGTTGCTTTGGTAATGTGTGTCATGAACCAAGGAAATATAGGCAAGCTCTTAAATAAATATTTAACACTGTACAAAATATTGAAAAGCTTTGCTTATTTACGATGATAAAACTATCAAAAATTTTTAAATATGTTAAATTATTTTAAAATCCTGAAAAATATAAATATTTCTTTTGTTCAATATTGTTTGTTGACGCTTGTTTTTTGAGTGTAGTTTATAAAAAAATAAATGGTTTATTTCAAAGGAGAAAATAGATAAAAATAAGTCGATTTTATTTCCTTAAAAAATTTAAGCAAATATAATTCAAACTTACTATATATGAAGTTATAATTTCGATCAATAGTTACTTCATACGCATTTTCTAAAGTTTATAGTATCATATAAACATTTAAAAATTTAAACTTCATCCCTTGTATTTACGTTTAGAAAAATTCTTCTCTCATTATATTAAATTTGAACATGTGCTATAAATAAGACAAATTTTCCCTATAGTATCTAAATAAAATGCAAATTATCAGACTGGCTAAAAGTTTGAGTTCCTACTCTTAACCTTTAAACAATTTGAACTTGTTTTAATCGACAAAAATTATAATTTTTGAGATTTAACAAAAAAGTTTATGGTTTTTTTTTTAAATTTTTTAATTAACAACTAGTAAAATAATCAAAAAATTAAAATTTTTAAACTGAATGCAAATTTTCCTTAAAAATATAGTAAAACAGAACAAAGAATGAGTAAATGGCAATAAATCAAAGATTCATTGAGCAAATTTGGTCTTGAATGTTATCATCACTACGCTTGAATGCTCTTTACTTTCCCTCAAATATTCCCCACTATCAATCATCCTATCAAAAACCATAGAATGTTTTACTCAACTTTGCTTTGATTCTCAAATTAGCAATCGTAAAAAGTATGATTCCATATGGAAAAATTAATTTTCAAAAAAAATTAACGGTTATTTGAATTTTGTTTACATAAACCCATTCAAGTTGCAGTTCATTTAGAAAAATTAGGTCTTTTGTGCTTAAAATGAAAAAAAAAAATTTCATAAGATGCAAGAATGATATTTTCATTTGTAACTAAATACCGTTAAAAACGTATATAATAAAATTTGGATTCTTAAAATTAACTAAATTAAGATCCAGTTTTTCCTTTTTTCTGAATATTTTATTTATTTAAAAGTGGAAGACGTTTTTATAAAGTAGGAAATAAGTTACTGATATTTTTTTATAAAAAAATCTTCAATTCCTAAGATAATATTGCAGTCGTGATAATTTCTTTTTTTTTAACGATAGAAATGATAAGTAAACAATTTTCTCCGTGATCGAAAAATTTAAATGCATTAACCGAAAATTTTAGCAAAACTAATTGAGGTCAACTGCCAACACAGTATTCGAAATTTTCACTTCAAGGAAATGAACATTTCCAGGAATTAAAACAATTAATTACATAAAAAATGCGAAAAGTATCACGAAAAAAGTTTTACGATTATTTAACGTTAATATTTGAAGTTAGACATGCTATTATCATTGAGTAAAAATGATAAAGTAATGATTTGGGAAAGATAATTGCTGGTCAACCATTTCTGTGATTCATAAGGCGAAGCGAAACTGCAGTCGCCTAGCTTTAGAAAATCAAATGCTAGGACTCAAATATTTTTCTATAATCAAGTTAAGTTGAAGTTGCCATCTTCATAATTTGATCTGGTCATCGCTTTTACAATCGTATTTAAAATCATTTTTTTATCTACGTCAAATCAACGTGAAATGATTTCATTGATCACAGTTTCGGAAACATCAAGCAGAAATTTTATATTAGAATAGAAATAAACAAAAAATAGAATAAGTGCAAATAAATAATTTACTAGTTTCCGGAAACAATATTTTACTTGTTTAAATGTTTTTTTTTTCATATTTAATTTCAATCTACATCTCGTAATGAAAAACTGTTTGGTTTTCCTGAATAACTAACATAAGTATTAAAAATTTTAGTCTAGTGAACTTGAAATATTTGAATAAGGTTGATTAAAAACATCTTGTGTATAACCAAATTTTTCATGTGTATCCTGAAATATTTATTTTTTATTTAAGTCAAATAATTTGATGAATAATTAAGGGTGTATCACCGTCAGAACGTAAAAAAAAATGACTTTTATAAAAACTGCTGCCATTTTTTTTTAGAAATATTAAAAAACGGTCTGCGGCATGTAAAAGTTGAAGTTTTGAACTATTTATTTTTATTTGCCCCGATATGTCCCCCCCTCCCCCTTTTACAGCGCTTTGAAAATGGGTCCTCAAAAATGAGGAGGCAAACGGGAGACAAGTTTTCTCGGAAACCGGAAGTCGGATCATGATTGTCCAAAGAATGTAGGTTTTGGTAATGCGTCTTCTTGGTATTGAACCTCGAAAATCTGAAAAAAGTTAAAAATTCACAAAATGGCGCGACTTTGAAAAAAAAGTAAAAAAAAACGACCTTTTTTTGGACTTTTCCCCCTCCCCCACGTTGAGGGGGGGAGGTTTGGCCAATTTCAGAGGTTCAGTACCAAGAAGACGTGTTGAACTAAAACACTCTCCAGTTTCAAGTCAATCCGTCGGATAGTTTCTGAGAAATCTTGTGTCCCAGTATTAAAAAGTTGATTTCGAGAAAAACGCATTTAAAGTTTTTTTAAGATATTTTTTATGTTATTATCAATTTATTCAATTTTTATGTATATATGTATATACAGGTCTATAACTCGAAATATTTCGAATATCGACAAATCCTTTTAACACGTTATTCTTGAATGTTGTAAGAAGACATTTATGGAAAAAAAACATCGAAATTTTTTGTTTCTGACGGTGATCCACCCTTAAAATGAAATTTTAAAAGACTTAAAGTTATTCTAAATTATTAGTAATTGCTTCCCCATTTTTACATATACATTTTATTGAGCTTATTTTCAAGTTACTTTAAATATTTTTAGACAAACAAATATGACCTTTAAAATTTAAAAGAGGGTAGATAGAAGTCCGAAATACGATGAAAATATGCATTAAAATGAAATATAAAAAACTAGGTCAGGAAGATTTGATTAATAAATGAAATTTGAATAATAGCCAATCATTCGATCTAGCTGAAATACATTGCATTGGTATTTGGAAGGATATTAATGACATATGAAATACAATTCGATTGGGAGCGCTTAAAAATGACACAATTCGGACATAAACGGTCAAATATAAAGCTCTCAACATTTGTATTATGAATATTTATGCATCGGTTTTAATTTTCCAAATAACCACACCGATGACACGCACATTTACCTAAATTTTGTGACGCATCGGCTAGGCTACAAACGCCACCACGAACAAACGCCCACCAAAAAGCTCGCTAAAGCTCACTCTGCCTTTGCTTCGGCTCACATCTGTCTACCAAATAATTTTTATATAAAATGTTGGCGACAGCTGCCGTAAAATATTGTCTCATACACACACTTTGTACCGTTTATATAATCATAATGTGGGCTATAAAAGGAAACTTCCTATACTCAAAAAAGAGATGCAAAATAAACAGAGACGTATGTGATTTCCACTTCTTAACTTAAAGATTTTTATATTAAATAAAAAACAATATATTTTTATTATCTATTAAATTATATCTATTTATATTCCGCCGGCTTAGAGTGTCTATTTTAACAGTTTTTACAGGGGAATGAATAAAATGAATATAAGCTACATAAGTTAGTACAGATATTAGATTTTCAAAATTTCTGTACTTAAAGTGATTGATTAATTTGTTACTCGATAGAATTTTGTATTCCCTTCTTAATGGAAAAAATCATTAAAAATGCACTTAGCAGCTCAACACTTTAGGCTGACGATTTAAATTAATGTCTATTATATCTAGTTTTTTATTGATTTAAAGAAAAACTGAGTAAATAATAGGTAGAAAAACAATTAATTATTATTATTTACGTATTCTAAAGGCACTACACTGCAGAATTATTTGAAATTTAAAATTGAAAAATGGAACTTTATTCTTGAACTTCTGAATCGGATAAATTTATCTATAAAAAATAAAGATGCATATATTTTGATCACCTAGAATGTATCAATAACTTTGATTCGTAATTTAAAACCATGATCAACTTTTTAATAAACAGATCAATTTATGACAATAATAATATTTTAAAAGAATTCATTTGAAAACATTACATTATATTGAACTATATTAATCAGTTTTTTGATGGAATTGTGTCAATTTTGATGGATTTTGTATTTTTTTTTTCTATAGTCTTAGTAAATATCATATTCACTGAAATTTTGGAAGATATTAAAAAAGATTTAAACAAAATTGAATTTTTGATTTTTGAATCAAATAGATTTGAAATTTTTACGCAACTTTATTAAAAGATTGTCACTTTATTAACTACGATTAGCTACGAGCCTAGGATTGATTATTAAAAAAAAAAAATTAAGAAATATTACAATATCTTTGTGCTTATAATTTGGAGGCAGCAAAGTATTAATAGAAATATCTTACTTTCTTGATAACAATTTTGTAGTCTTAAAACCAATCATATTTGATTAATTGATATTCATTTCATCCTTTTTTTTTAAATCGTATTCTTGCCTTACGTAAAAGCTGCTATGTTTCTTAGTATTCAAATTAAAATAAAAACTTTAATGCTGAGAATCTTTTACACGTGGGATTTGAAATCACAAATTTTCTTTTTATGTTTAAAAAAAGTTATAATCAAAATAGATATCTACATTAAATTGAACTCTAATCTTATCGAAAATTTACCAATGGAGTAATCAAAATCATTCCAGCTCACTAAATATTAAAACATCTTTTGGGATGCATGAAACGTATTTTCACATCAGCACTTACAAATTACAACCGTTACTGATTATTTGGCTATGTGAACTTTTAAATTTTAATTATTTCCAACATTAAAAGAAGAAAAAAAATATTGGAAAATATTTAAGGAAAGAAGAAATGTATTTGGCGTAAAGTTCATTTCTCCGTCAAAGCAAAATGTAATATAATTTCTAATAACTTCCACTGTTTTATCGATTACGGTTCATATTAGATATGAACTACTTAAATTGGTCCAATTTAAAATTTATGATCTTTTTGTTCTACCGTTAATTAAAGTAATCACTTTCAATGTAATTGATCTTTAAGTAAAAGATAGTTACCTCCAGATAAATAGATGAATTTTGTTTACTGAAAATATTCATCAGTAATGATTGGCTTAAGAACAGTGAATTTGCTAATATATAAGCAGCATCTTGAGTAAATTTATATCACGAAAAAATTAAGCAAACATGTTTAGTGAATGCATGATTATTGTGTAAAGATTACACGTATGATAAAAGTTAGATCCAAACTAACAATTTCAGAAGTAAAAAGTAGTATTTAAATATAGGTCAATGCAACCAAAACCTAACAATTACGATGTTTAAAGTAGTAATGCTATAATCCAAAACTTTAAAGCATACTGAATTTTTTATTGCTGATTTTAATTGATCACCTTAAATATTCGAAGAACCATTCAAAACTCAAATTTTATAGTTTGCAAGTAATTAAAAATTCTAGACCAACATGATGTAGAAGTTGGAAATACCATTGCGCTATAATTTCAATCTCTGAATTTTAGAATAGAAGTTAGGTACATTTTTTTACAATGCTAAAACTGTTTTCTAGATTTTTCATACATATTTCAGATAAATTTTGTTAAATTATAATTAAAAAAAAAACCTACTGAAAATGATTTACCGATTATGTCACTAGGGTAGCTACCTAGTAACTATTAGATCCTTTAATCTTGAAGGAACATCAAAACCACTTATTGGTTTGTTGAACTTGTAAAACTGTATAATCAAAATAAGATTTTCCGCTGACTTTGAACAATAATACTGTGTATACAATTTATAGGATATATTGCGGTCCAATTTATGTAGTATAATCTGATATAATAATATATAAAAATCATACCATAAACATAAATTTGAACAGAAGTTCAAACAAAAATATTCGTGATGTATTTCCCAGATACGTATTTCGATTGCCAAGCAAGCTTCCTCAGTGGTCATCAAGTAGTGTGAATCATTCCGTAACTGATTTATGATGATTCACAAAATAATCACGGATTGACTTCAATTTATAAGTCGTGCCTTTCTCTCTTTGCAATGAGGTTATGGAGGGGGGTGCTCCCAAATTGGTGTTGGTCTGCTTTAACTTATTTTCCAGGGATTTCTCAAAAAATCGAAAGGATATGCAAACAGTTTGGAATAAAGACTGGATATACAACCAAAAAGTTGGGTGGATTTTTCAACGGTTCTAAAGATTCTAAAGGTTCTAAGAAAATTCCGGACATACAAAAATCAGGAATTTATGAGATCCCTTGCACGGGCTGTGATAAAAGCTACGTCGGTTAGACTAAAAGACAAATAGGGGTTAAGTTTAAAGAACATCTGGCAAACATAAAATATGCATGAGTTGAAAAATCATGTGTGGCAGAACATGCACTGGAAACAGGGCATACATTTGCAGAAGTTATACTTCTAAAAAATGTTCTAAAAACCGCCAAAAATCTATTGGATGCACTCGAAAGCATAGAAATTGTTAAAGAAAAGGAAATGTACTAAATTGGGAAAATGGACTAATTCAGAATTTACCACTTTTCGGCTTACTTACGAAGGATTCGGTGAAAGTAAAGAAATTTGGGAACACCCCCCCTCCATAAACACATCGCAAAAAGAGAAAGGCACGACTTATAAATTGAGGTCAATCCGTGATTATTTTGTGAATCATCATAAAGCAGTTACGGAGTGATCCAAACTACTTGATGACCACTTAGGAAGATTGCTTGGCAATCGAAATACGTATCTGGGCAAAACTTCACGAATATTTTTGTTCGAACTTCTGTTCAAATTTATGTTAATGATATGATTTTTATATAATATTATATTAAATTATACTACATAAATTGGACCACAATATATCCTATATATTGTATACATTGTAAAATTGTATTTTGTCTGTTTCTTAAAATGTTTAAATGACGAATTTGACAAAGAATAGTTGAAAATTGATTATTTATTGCCTGTAGTCGCACATCTAGCACAGGACAGTGAAACATGGAAGATGATATTTCTAGGTTCATAGGCATATAAGACAAAAGAAAGAGAGAGTACAAGATAAAAATTATAAAATTAATTTGTTACAACTTTTGTCATTGATAAATATTTATTTAATTATATAATTTATACTTACCTGATGATGATATCCAAAAACTGTTGAAATGCGTCGTAATAAAGAAGAAATTGAGTCATAGGACATATATTATTATTCATCAATTTGTTACAACTAGCATTTTTAAATGTGGATAAGCAATTATTATTATTCAGTTCAAACATCATGACTGGAAATATTGTATAGTTTAAATACTATAGGAATACTTTTATTTTTTTGTTTACAATGTTATCATTTATAAGCGCATTCATAGTAACGCTAGTAAAGTTAGTAAGGCTTAACCTTATAGCATACACAAGAAGCTTATAAAATCGTATTCAAATCGTAAATCGAAAATACGGTTCCAATTTTTGCAATTTATTGATTTTTTTTTGTTAATGATTTTATCGTGTGTATACAATGGATAGGATATATTGAGGTCCAATTTATGTAGTATAATTTAATATAATAATATATAAAAACCATACCATAAACATAAATTTGAACAGAAGTTCAAACAAAAATATTCGTGACGTATTGTCCAAATACGTATTTCGATTGCCAAGCAATCCTCTTCAGTGGTCATCAAGTAGTTTGGATCACTCCGTAACTGCTTTGTGATGTTTCACAAAATAATCATGGACTGACCTCAATTTATAAGTCGTGCCTTTATCTTTTTGCGATGTGGTTATGGCTATGGATAATCTTATTTTGAATGATTTTATCACTAGTTCAACATTAATTATTGTTATACATAGTGGTACTGTCGGGTATTAGCAATTTATTGTTTATTAGTATTACAAAAATAGTATTACATTAGTTTAAAGCATCTCAGCATAAAATAAACTTGTAAGAAATTTATGGCGTGTTTTTTTGACGCTCTAACGTTATATTTTGTGTATTGTTAACATTTTAATTTTCTAACAAAAGATGTTATTTCCATATTTCAAATTTTGATGAATACCTACTATAGATATTTACTATAAGGCAGTAACAACCCAAAAAAAAAACTAACAAATATAGAATACTAGGACCACCCAATTAAAAATATTATCCCAAGTTTTAGCATTAGTTTTTATAATTATTTTGATTTAAATCATTTAAATTGCCCTTGTTGCGACATATATAAACAAAAAGTTTTAAAACGTGAAAAAAGATAATTAACCGAACTAATTGGCATTTTTAATCTGCGGAAATGTAAAGTTGAATGTAAAATTTTCATTTTTTGGTTCATTAATTTAATCCCGCTTGCGACTTGATGTCGAATCTTTTTAATATGCATGTCAAGAACGCATCCGCATAAAAAATTTTAGCGATTTACAAATGGTCTAATTATAGTTTTAATAATGACAATGAAGGGTAATTTTTGACAAACGTGCTTTGAAAGTTTTCAGCTTAATCACGAATATGAAATTGTAAAACTCGAAATATAACAACTCGACGTGGTAAAATGAAATGGGGGAGTGTTTTGTCGTTGTCATATGAGTACACTTACGTTCAAAAGCATAATGCCTCACTAAAGGCTTAAGTGTGAACAAAGTTTATTTTATGATTATTTTGATTTAAAAGTTATTACCGAATAACTCTTTTTATACGAAAGATTCAAAAAAATGAGTCAGAATTTCAACAAAACCGTAGATATAGAGTTGAGTTGAAAAGTCTTGTCTGATTTTTCACACTTTTTGATTCAAGTGTGACTACATGTGAAAAAGCACAGATTTTAAAGTTTGTATACAATGTTAAATATAATCAGCGACCAAAAAAATGTTGGAAAAAACCAACATGGTTTTTTTTCATTGATTAAAATAAGAATATATATCTTTTTATTTTGTCTTCAACTTTAAATTTCTGGTTTAAATTATTGCCCCAAAAATTTTTACTTACTAATACATTAAAAACAAAATGTTTATTTTGAAGTTGACAAGAATGATTTTTCATGTGTCTGATAACATTTTTATTGCATGTATTTATATTTGGTTAGAAAAATAAATAATCCTTTAAAATAAAAAACAATTTATTGACGAGCAGACTTCTCTATCTCGGTAAAATATCGTTATTACATTGAACAAAACGCGAACTTCTTTGACCAATTTCAGTTCGATTAATTCTTCAGCTCGTTGAATACAAAGAGAGGAAATTTAATTATGTATTATTTCAATATATTTCTCTTTTTTATAACGTTTAATTCATTTTGAATAGAACACACAAAAGCCTTCTTTGTCTTCCCCTCATCTACCTCCCCCAAGTACTTTTCTTTCATATCAAGCTCTTGAAAATTCAATGAGATTTTGATCTCGTATAACATTCTTACATCAAACAAGAAGAATTTCGAAAATGAATTTGCAAGGCGAATAATTTTCGATTGAAAATCCTTCCAATGAGTTTTGAATTCAATCAAAAGTTTCAGGCTCTCTGCGTCGAATAAAATTACAATAATTATTATTGTGATTTCGCGTAAAATTGCTGCCTTGACAGAATTTCAAATTAATTTCTAAATTTTCACACCTTCCACAATGACGTTGTGTGTCTTAAGAAGAACATTTCTATTCCGACTAGAACGTGTTCGTGCCGGCAATTATACTTATAGCACTCTTAAATAGAGGAGGATTAAACGTGAGCTCCAGCTACATATATAACCCAATAAACTTTGCATAAATTACATCAAAAAATTTCAGGCATCAGCTTTAACTTTTGTCACACTTTTAAATCCTACAAAGAACATTTAAAATTTATGCTTAAAAATAAACACAAATAATTTTTTAACTTTTCTGTAATTTTAAGCACTTAACTACTAAAAAAATTTATAGCTTCTTTTTTGATTTTAGTAAATTAAAATATTTGACAATTAAGATAAAATGATTTATTGATTTAATTGATACAAAAGTTGTAACATTTTTTGAACTAAAAGTTCGTTCACGTTTTAGTAAAAACTTTACTTATCTGTAATAACTGGGGAGATGACAATCATTTGTCAATATTATAAAGCGCAAAAATACAGCTGTGAATCTACTGAGTTATGTTGTGCTGGTGGAAAATTAAAATTGCTACAATTTGTCTTACCATCAGATCCATTATGCTCCTCAGTTTATGGGATAGACTAGCTGAGCCCCGCAACTTCGTCTGCGTAACGTAGGTGAAGATTATATTTTCTTTTCAAATATGCTATTTGTAGTGGTATATGAAAATTGTTATCTTTCTTATTTCTTTTACGAAAAACATAACCATACTTAAAAACACTATTCTGTCAACTTTAAAAAGACACATTTAATAAAGTGTTACAAAGAATAAAATACTCGTAGTTCTATGTAATAATCAATAATTTTCAAAAAATATTTTAAATATCTAAAAAGAGTATGTCTATTGCGTATACCTACGGTAAGTATACCTACCGTGAACCAAATAGTCCGTAAATCAATCAACATCTATACATAAACAAAAAATATCGCAAAGTTCAATAAAGTCGGTCTTAATTATGAGTAAAAAAGTCGAAAGTTATCAAAATACTCGCGTCAAAATAACAGAAGTTAAGGGTCTAGATTTTTGAATTATAGTAAAAATCCCATCTCACTGTTTCGATTCCCGAATGAACTTTTTTCCAAAAATTATAACCCTCCTGCAATGTACAACACTATCGCGAAATTGAAATTTGTACAATTGCACGAAACCCAGTTCTTCCAAAATCAAGTATAACCATTATGTATCTATAAACTTATTAAATATCTGAATTTCAACTATATAATTAAACCATATTGGATAGTCTAGAGTTCACCATAAATGATTTTGCGTATGCCGTTTGTTCTGGAAGAGCATTTTAAATTTCTTTTATCATTATGGCTTACCGTAACAATGTTGGTATTTTCTTTTAGTTCGCCGAATTTCAACGCCAAAATTCTCGTTCACTAATGTAATTATTTCAGATTTTCAGGTTTACAATATGTGAAAGCCAAAAAACTTAAAGCTCACTTATAAACTTAACTTAACCTTTTTTAGATATATTTATGAGTTTAAATTTTTAAGCAGACCCCAAGTTTTTATTTTTAATAATAAACCAAGTTTGTTTTTTATATTAAGCAGTTATAACGTTTCTCCTTTAACGGACTTTGATTATGAAATTTGAAATTTCGATTGTTTATAAGACGTTATGGTGTACAAACTTAGCCACCATTTTATCACTATTTTAGGGGTGGAATTATCGAAAACCCTTTCTTATTATATAACGGCATACTATAAGGATAACACTTTCCAAATTTCATCGACACAAATATGCATTTATATTTGAAAATACAATGTCAAACGAAAAAAAATATGACCTCCTATATTTTAATTATGATTAAAAAGCAATTCGATTTCGCACATTTGGATGTTGTACAAACAAAATTGTTGGAAATAGGTAGAAGTAAAATTGAATATTTTATTTATATTCAATAACAATAATTGCTCTAGGTCACAATCATTGGTTCAAAAAATTAGGTTTTAAAAAGTTTGATTGTTGAAGAACATACAAAAATTAAAACCGCCTCTTTGTTATTTGGTATAAGTACCTACTACATAAAATTTCATACTAATTAAGTGAAACGACGTTATTTAAAATACTGTTATCAAAATGATATAAAAAAACAGACATTTATTATTAATTCATTATTTATTTATTTATAACACTTATTAAATTCAAAATTTTGATTGTTGATTAATTTAACATTTTCTCATATAAACTTAATCACCCCAATTCACTCTTTTAGGGTAGAAATTATCAAAAAAAAAAATCTTTTCTCATGCCTACTTCTTATAAGGAATACACCGATTATTAAAATTTCATCAGTCAGAGGAAGTATATAAATACACGATTTTATATATGCACGGTTTTAAAAACGTATTTATTTGAAGGTTTATTACTATTATTATTATTACTACTACAATTAATTTTTTTTCTTTAATATTTCCTTATTGAACAACCCTAAGGATTTATTTTCAACCAATTTGTAAAAATAAAAAATAAAAAAAATAGTTTACTGTGAGATTCGAAACCACGTCTCTCATATTGTGAGTATAAAAATGTCAGATACGTAAGCGAATGCGCTATTTACGTATGAGTATTTTAAGTGTTTATTATGTATTTAAACAATTATATTTCAAAAAGGCACGTTTTTGTATTTTAACATTTTTCATTTTTCAAATAAGTTACATTTTTAAACTTGTGATATCTTTCGAATGGAATGTTCAAATTGAATAACTCAAAAAGTTATATAATGGTATTGAAGCAAACTTAAATATGAAGTCATTTATTTTGGTAAGGATTAATCCCCAAGTATAAATAAAAGATCTTTTATAACGGTGACATTTATGTATATTTTTTAAAATGAAAAAACACTTATTGTGACATAACTATAATAGTTAGACATATGCTGTCGCTTTATTTTTTGTAGATAATGATATGTTCTACAAAATCGTACTACATTATTTTGTCTATAACCAATAGTTTTCGCAGCGCACGCGATAAAAGAATGTTTTTTGTTAATTTTTTTCAGACCTTGGGTTACATTATTGGAGTTTTAGTATGGATCCCTAACTTTTTTGAAAATTTAATATAGCCCATGTTCACCGGAAATAGTGTAGCTTCCCAACAAAGAAAGAATTTTTCAAATCGGTCAAGTAGTTTCGGAGACTATTCAAAGCAAACAAACAATCAAATCTTTCCTCTTTATAATAATAGATAGATAATGACTCTAAAAACTCACTGGCATTTGAATCTAAACATGTTTAATGTTCTTAAAGGTGTCAATCTTAATAAGTAAAATACCATTAATATTAATTTAACTGTGAATTTTTATTGTTATTGGTAGTAATTTTATAGTTAAAAATGTAGCAATATTACTGATATCAATTAATTTTCACAATTAAATTTTACGTGGTACGAAGTTCACTGAGTCTTTTGATGTGCTATAAAAAATATTTGCATATAATATAATCAATTACATATCAATTGTAACACAGGCAATTTGTAAAATGCTTTATTTTTTAAATGTATTTAATTTTATAACCATACACAAAAGAACTTAATGAAACCATGAAATAAAATTTGAAATTTGGATTGCTTGTAAAAACATTAAAAATATTATTGAGTTATATATAAACGAATTATACAAGTATATGGTTATAAAAGTTATATCCTTAATTTTTTTGATATGTTCGCTTCGATAATTGATTGTTTATTAACTTAAAACTGCGTTTACAGATACATAACCGAATTATATAAATTTATAAATTATAAAATCATATTTATAAATATAACTGCAAGCAAGAGTGGGATTCAAACCGTCCTACTTTCAACTGGTGGTATAAAATGGCATAGTAAAAGCTTGAAGGTCAAAATGGAAGATTGAAATATGTCGTTCAGGAATTTGGAACCAGTTTGAGGTATTTAGCATTTGTTTTCAATTGTACTTACATTTGTAACTGTTTCCGAATCCATAAATGACACCTTTGAATCTTTTTCTCGTTCAAATTTTGACCTTCAAGCATTTACTATGTTATTTCATATCTCCAGTTCAGAGTCGAATTGCTTACAATTCCACAACAGTTAGTAATTTTACCTGTTTCGCTCACAATATTGACCATTATGGAACAAAGATTGATAAAATTGAACGAAAATATTTGTCTACCTGAATTCTATCGTACAATTCAAGAACAGGTTTATCGATTTTGATAAGATTTTGTTCTCAGGTATATCTTAGTATTTGACCAAAAACAAGTCTAATCTAAATAGTTGTACCAATATTATTTTCTGATGTCACTTATGGTTCTAATTTAAAGACAGCTTTCTTGTAAAAATTTTTAAACAAGTTCAACTAATTTTTCTTCGGAAGAAAAGGTTACCTATTTACGTTGCCTAATTATTCATAATAATAGAAATATTATGTATATAATTATAATAATACATAATTATAGTATTAATACAATGACATTTAGAAGAAGGCCGATTAAAATAAATAAGCGGACACCTATTAATTGGATATAAATAAGATCCTTTAATTAAATATCTATGTTTTTTTTTAAGATTTCAAAAAATCAGCATATTTTTCGCAAATTATATTGAGGACTACTTCGGAAATGCATTATAACTCCGTAGGTCACTTTTGAAGTTATAACTCTGATTTTTCATATTATTTAATGTTTTGGTTTTCACAACTTTGGTCATTATAAAATGTATACATTTTATAAAAGTCTGATGCATATCGCGGGTCGAAAAAAATGTCAAGAGTGCCTTTTGCGGTCCACGGGTTGGCCACTTCTGACAACTTCTGATTTAAAAAAACAATGAATATTCTATCGTTTTTCTACATATAAAATTATTATATTGGTTTGGGTAGATTTCAAAAACTCAAAAAGTTCTGCATCGATGTAACTCAAATTTTGTCCCAATATACAATCCGTTTCAAAGATTGTTTTTATTTTTTTCTTGTATCAGTAAAATCTGCAACCGCAAGAAAACGGTTTTTCAACGATCAATACTTCATTGTTGTGATCATGCAGTTATTTTCAGAAGTGGAACAAATTTTCTCAAAATGTAATTAATAAATGTATATCTTGAAAGTAAGTTATATTGGTACATCAAGGGATGCTGCGGGTTGATAAGGGAGGTGTTTCTAATAATTCACAAACTTTTTTTTCGTAAATTCAATTTATTTATTTACCACCATAGGCTGGCAAGATAACGTCTGTCGGGTTCAGCTAGTTATAATATAAATTTTTACTCGTAAAACATTTCTGCAAATATAGAACAAGTTGTTTTATTTCATCAATTTGGTCTTTTAAGAATTTATGAAATTTTCGAGTTCCTTAAATATTGATCAATGGTAAGCAAGTTTGCAACAAAGTTCATATTCTAGCCAAAAACGTATTTACCGAGTACCGAGTTGTCATTAAAACTTTTTTTTTCAAATTTTGATTCAACAACAAGTTTAGCATTTCTTCCTTCCAAATCACCTTTTCTTTAGATAACTAATTTGAGAAACAGTCTTCTTGCTACTTAATTGAACTGATTTATTGTTACTCTGTAAAATAACTGAATTTTTATTTCGATTAATTGGAGGCATCTTTTAAATATTTTTTGAGCCTATCGATATTGTGATTTCTGCAATCTTTTGTTGTGATTGTTGCATTGAAAATCAGTAAACTTTGATGTGTACACTATGTAAAACCAATATATGAGATTTTTACTTAATTTTCGTTGTATACTCTTTCTTTTTTTTAAGTTTATTTAATTTAAAATAGCGTACGCTTAAAATGCATTATTTTTATTAAAATTGTAAGTAAAACTTAACGATTCGAAGAAAATGAAATAAAAGTAAAAATATGAAATTATCATACCCACAAGTGTTAAGCTCGAACAATTGCTGCTATTTGGGATTGGGGGTGGCTGTTTGTGATATCAAATGTAAATTTAGATTACAAAAGGGGACATTGTGTGTTGAAACTAAAGCAATTAAAACTAAAATAGTTACGCCTATAAAATTATTCAAACGCCAACCTCTTCCCTTTAAGTTTTTGTTCTGTTATTATATATACAAAATCCTGCTACAAGTTGTGCCTTCTATTAATATTGAACATTGTAATGTATGAGTCATTTGCGAATATTTGGTAGGAAACTGTTGTTGAAAATGTAAAAAAAAATGTTGAAATTTATTTGAAATAACGGAGACAATGTTTCTTTTCAAATGACCAGCGTACTTTTTGGACGAGTCGCAATTGAAGTTTAAGTGCATATGCAAGTTAAAATACGCTATGTTAGATAACAGTTGTATGTGTTATAAAATTTAAATTTTTCTCTTGTATAAATTACTAAGTGGTACGCTTGGCAAAAGAGGCGACTGTTCGTATTTGCGGTCGTTTGCATCGCGTTAGCTGTAAACTGTGCAAATACGGGGGAATGTTGCCTCGTCGACATTAATAAATGGTTGGTCTGGTATTTCACTTAACATCATAATAATTATTAATAGATAACATGAAGTTCTCTTCCTCTGTATAAGAGACTAAATTGTTGGCCAAAGTAATGAACATGTTATTACCTTTATGTACAAACGAGTGAGTATACGCTACAATAGTTTCAAGATAAGTGATATGTCACGGACGGACATTCGAATCAATTCAGTCCTTTTTCGAATCAACGCTACAATGACACGCAATCTATTGCAATTTTCGATTTTACCATCAACATCACATTTCATTTGTCGATTATAGCAAATTAAATTGCCCACAATAGTTTGTAGTTTATAACCCATCATAAATTGGGCGGAAAAATTGTTGACAGATTAGTTTTTAACATGTACAATATAATATAATGTACTTTTATATAAAAATAAAAGCACAAAAAGATTTGAACAGTAATAAATGTATGAACTGGTCATTTTTTCAATTGAATAAAATTTTAAAAACCAAAATTTTTGATTATAACTGAAGTCTGTTTAATACCTCAATCATATAAATATCGAGTTGACAAAAGCTGTCCTTTCAATGAATATTTTTGCATGTATTTACATTTTGCGTACACTGTAAAAAATTGATTCTGAGGTCGAATTCCTTAGGAGTTTGACTAATTTACCTTTAGTGAAATCTTTTTTGCTTTATTCAATCCCAAACGGCTAGAGTCAAGAATTTTATATTTGTTGAGCCAAGAAACACGCGTAGTTGTATGGAATGTCTAATACATTCACAACAATGATTAGTGCAGTTCAGTGAGCTCCCCTCCATATTTCACATCAAAATTAAAGGATTTAACTTTGTTTACCTAAGCTGCTCATGCGCATAACATGAAATGTTCAATACAGTTCCTTATAGTGCTGGATCATTATTGTCAAATACTGTTCATGCCGTTTATAAGAAAATATAAATACTATCCAAGAGTATCGACAATAAATAAAAATTATTCCTTCTCTCTTTTGTTTTAAAATTGTCATTCATTAATTTTATTAGAAATTATATTGAAGTTTTGAAAGACCGCGCTCTGACCTAGGTCGTTGAAGTGAAAAAGTGAGTTGAAGAAAGATAGGGTTACCAAGTCGAATACGGGATCAAACATGAATCCTCTATACTTTACTTCTGTGTTTTCTAAACTGTATTATCGATTTGAACCTATGAATTTTGGTTTTCATTTAACATTTTAACTTGTAAGTATACAACATTATTTATAAATTATTGTTGTAATAACATATTTTAATATTCATTAAAAAAATTTTAGCGGATTATTTATGTTGAACGATTATTACATGTATTGTATTTTATAAAAATGGCTCATGACGCGGTCAAAGTATATTTAATGAGGCGGGGGTTCGAAGATCTTATTGATAGTTTTTGAGGTTTGTATATTATTTTTTTACAAATTAAAATATTTATATATTTATAAACTTTTATTGTTCCTCCACGAGCCGGTGTGTATCAAACAAAAAAATTATTGGAAACCTACATCAAAAGAAAGCCAGCGAGGATTTGGTGTTCATATTAAAGTTAGTTATATTTATAATAATATATTTTATTTTATTCTAATAAATGATTATTTGTATTTTTAAAGTAAGGGCTAGGAGTTTATAAAATTCTTAAATATAGTACGGACTTATACTTTTAATTAAATAATTTAAGTTTACATATTTTGTTTTGTTTAAAAATATGATATAATTTTGTACATTTGTTCTTAATAAAATATATAAAATGAAAACCAAATCAGCCTCTATTTAATAAATTTTACCTACTTTCTAGCCAAGTTATTTTTAATTTTAAATAAAATTTAATTGAAACTAATTTTTTTTGGTTGAAATATTTGTGCGAATTAAACCAAATATATAAAATTATTCATTCAATTTCGTTTATATATGAATTAAGTATAGTTATGTTTGAAAAAAATATCCAAATTTTTAATCAAGAATATATATTGTTTGAAATAAATATGATGGTGATTTCGTACAAAGAAATCGAAGTTGACTTAATGTCGCTGAGTTCTTCACTCAACTGAATGTTTCTTGGCCCAAAATACATTTTGAAACTCGTTTAGCTCTTGATTTAAAGATCATGCGCATTTCGCCGTATCCAACGTTACAGCTGGTTTTAACCAAACGAAAAACGTTTGAGATTAGTACGCTTTTTTACGGTGTAAGTTTCACGAGAAATTGTTTGCTTAAAACAATTTCTGTGTAGTTAACTCGTTTAATTCAGCTTCATTAATGATTTATTGATCACTGTTTTTCAGGAGCTTTTTAACCACTTAACATGCCTATTTTATACCAAATGCTTGAAGATGATTTGCGTCTTTAAAGTTGAAGAATTTTCTAAATTGTTTTTCGATCAGTAAAAAGTCGTAACCAAAAACTTTAAGCATTTTGTTTCATCTATAATGCCATATTTAACAATACATTCGCAATTATGCAACACTACAAAATATGTATCATAATTTTTTGCATCCTTTTAAAATAATTGAATTAATTTAAAGTTTCTTTTGATTGCTTTGTTTGTATGATTATATTTATGATTATAGCGGTATGATTATAGCGGTTCCAAATCAATAAAGTTTCCAAAAATAATCAAGAAGCAATTCATTCAGTTTTTCTTTGATTGATTTCAAATGGAATTATTTTAACTTAAATTTGAATTCTTTTGTTACTTTAAAAGTAATTAATTTCAAAATTCTGTACAAAAAGTTTTAAAAATTTAACCTTGATTTACATGAATTGAATTTGTGCTAATTTTTTTAAAGTTCAATAAAGCTGTCGAAAAAAAGAAAGACAATATATATGGCAAAAGAAATCATATAAATAGGAACACAAAAGGTACAATAAAGTGTTTAATTTTAACAAGGACTTGTTTTTATATATAGAACAGTTGTTATCGACTACCGTAAGTCTTACAAAAGAAAAGAAAAAAAATAGCTTTATTTTGTTTTAAAGAAAAAAGCGTGCGGTATTTGTATTTTATTTTGCTCCGAAAATTCATCAGTTGTCAATTTTTTTTTTTTAAATATTCTCCGAATTTAGTTAATTAATTTTGTTTATGAAATTTGTTCGGAGACGATTGAATGTTTATCAATTTGGATTAAAGGGGTTGCGCCCAAGCAATATTTATTTCATTTAACAAAAGCAAGTAAGTATTTCTCGTATGAAGTTAAATTAAAATTTATGGAAATTAACAAATACCGTGTTTGGGGAGGAGTAAGGATATGCTAAATCTTCTTCCACTTCTTTATCTTGACATAACGTTGTTTACTCAAGGGTTTTCCTACGGTTGATAAATAGCCTGTAAAGTTGATTTTTTGGGAGTTGAAATTATTGATTAATTCTTGATATTTATTCAAACAAAAATTTATTAAACATTGATCATTTATATATTGGTTGAAATTTATACTAAAATAATATTGCACACATATGAAAAACGATATAAAACAATCATCTTTATCTTAAATTTCAAAACTTACGATTTCAAATGTTAAGGCAATTTTAATGAAAAACCTTTGCTTAGTTTAAGTTTCTAATCTTAAAAAAATCCAAATCATCTGACTAAACTTTTCAACTACCAAATAATAAAAAAATATTTATTCTCAATTAATGTTTTGAATTTATAAATTATTAAACCATTCCAGGCTAAAGAAATTAATTTAACGCTTTCCTTCATCTTTTCAATGTGAAATTTGTTACGGCAAATAAATTTGGGTTGTTGATAGACATTTTCTGTTCGTTAATTGTAAACAGCACTCAAGATGTGCTAGTAAATAATCAGCAAACCAGAAAGTTTGTGTTTTCTGTGATTGAACTTGTTTGAACTTTACATCGAGTTTAAAATATAAACAAAGCTTTTTGAAAAATTTTACTTAAAATAATTAGCCTTGTAAAAATGTGGTAATTAAAATTAAAAAAGTATTTAATTTAAAGGTACAGCATATTATTTCAAACTAGGGGTAAGAAATGGTACTGTTGAAATATCCACCAGCGACGTTCATTAACAAAAGAACGATTAGTGCTTCAGGCTCTTTTTAATTTGGCTTTTAATACTAAATATTTCTTCGAAGAGATGACGCATACTTCTGCATTAAGCTTTCATCCCTCGGAGTTTATCGTACAAGTGGTTGCTTTTTGAAGACAATAAGCACCCTCTCACCTGCACGTTTCCACATTGTCAAGGAAACTTGCCTTTAAATATAATCTTAAATTGACTAAAAAATACTGCTTTTATTTACAAAACAAGAAAAAAATTGTCCTAGAACTGTTAAAACATTACCCAGTGAAAAGTAAAACATCAAGAATAGATCAATCAAATAATTTTTCTCTCATTTATAATACTAACGGGACGCCATACTGTGGACATTTTTATTACCATTTTTTTTTTGAAAAAATTTCTAGATAAATAGTTTATTCTCGATTATTTCAGACCATAAGGAAAATCATAGGGAGTTATCGATTGAAAACACTGAATTCATTTTATTTTTTTCATCATTTATGAATTATTATATTTACTTGAGTATGATTGTCTGAATAGGAGAGAGGAACAGTATTCAAATGTACACATTTATCTCAATGTTCGATATCAAGTAAACAAGCTTTTCAACTAATAAAAAGCATTTTCGGTTCGATTGTAAACACGAAAACGTTAAACAAATATGAATTTCTGCAGCGTTTCCCTGTTATTTGCTTACAATAAGTCATATTTTACTTTTCACTAATCTGATTGAAGATAGCTAAGTTTATTATGAAAAAGGATTCTCCGAACAAATATTCGTATAATTTAATATTAGTACACAAGAGCGCAAATACGATGGTTTTCGGAGTCACTGGTTTCAAATATTAGAACCATGAGGCTTTTTGATGCATCTGACGATTGATATTGAGTTCATCTTTTGGAGTTTTTTCGAAACCTGTATGCAAAGTTGTATTCAAATACTTCCGAATAGAGCTGTTATGTGTTTCTCATCGCGAATTCAATGTTTATAGAATATCTAAAAAATATATTTGCGTGTGTTTTTAATTAAGTATAACAATGAAATATTCGGGGTTTTTAACAATTGCCATCTATTTTTCCCCAACTACATTAAACAACTACAATATCGTAAACTTATCTCTATCCTAGATCAGGATCAACAGACGCTGTTTGGATGGTTTATGCAAGGTACATCGCACTTAAAATTAAAAACAAAATGTAAACAAAGTATTTGTATATATATTATAAGAGCAATAAATTTTATTTTATTTATTTATTAACAATGAAATTCACGATCTCAAAAATCTCAAAATTAATGGTTTGAACTTATTTTAAATAATAAACTTCAAGAGATGAGATTCTTGAACCGTTAGAAACTAGGTGAAAATTAAAAGATTCAAAATATGTAAGCCGTGATCCCAAATTCGGATCATTTCGTGGCTTTAACAGTAAAATGCCCACTGAAACATATCAACGTTAATTCTGATATTAAATTCAAAACTTAAACCTCGACTTGATTTTGAGATAAAATATTATCTATACTTATATATAAAATTCTTACGTCTGTCTGTACATTTCGATTTTGGAATCAATTTTAGGGTAAATATTTGTTTCAAGAGGCCCTTATTCCAAATTTAACATTTTTAAAACGTTTGTCTGTCTGTCTGACTATCTGTCTGTCTGTCTGTGTGTCCCGATTTAACTAAAGAACGGAACAACCAAATTTAATGAAATTTGTTATTAAGATACAACACAATTTCTCACAGACTATAGGCTACTTATCATTCCAAAAAAATAATAAGGGAAGGTATTCCCTATAGATGAAAACAGAAATTTTTACACTAGACAGGCGAATTATATATCATTTGAAAAGTTATTTAAAGTTAGAAAATAATCTGTACAAATATTTTTAGTTGAACTGATAAAAATCACAGTAAATCCAATTTAAAGTTTAGAAAATTGCCTCTTTGAAATATAAACCTTTATATATAAAACACCAGTTGATGTTAATAGCGTAATGGCTTACGTATCTAGGTTTGATGCTCCTAATTATAAGGACGTGGATTCGAATTTTAGAGGAAACTTTTTTTTTTTTTTAAAATTGTTATAAATAGACCCTTAGAGTTGCTCAATAAGGAAATATTAACGAAAAAAAGTAATAGTAGTAGTAGTAGTAGTAGTAATAATAATAATAATAGTAATTAAAATGAAAGTTAATATGTTTTAAGACCGTGCATACATAAAATCCTGTATTTATAGCCTGAAAATCCGATATACGTAATCACAAATAAATGCATTAACGAGCGAATATCGAATAGCGAGAAATTCGGCGAACTGAAAGAAAATGGTTTAATTATATAGTTGAAATTTATATATTTTAATAATAAGTGCATAGATACACAATGGTTATACTTGATTATGGAGGAACTGGGTTTCGTGCATTTGAACAAATTTTAATTTTGCGAAGTTTTGTACATTTCAGTAGTGTAAAAGTTGAGTCAATAAAATGGGATTTCTACTAATATTCTAAATATCTAGACGAGTGTTTTGATAACTTTTGACTATTTTAAGTCATAACTATGACTGACTTTATTTAACTTAACGATAGTTTCTATTTATGTATAAAAGGTGATTGATTTACGGATTAATTGGTTCACGGTAGGTATAGCTACCGTAGGTATACGGAATAGATCATACTCTTTTTAGATATTTATAATAATTTTTTGAAATCTAATTGATCATTATATACAACTATTTTATTCTAAGTATTAGTTTATTAAATGTGTCTTTTGAAAGTTGACAAAATAGTGTTTTTAAATATGATTATGTTTTTCGTAAAAGAAATAAGAAAATAATAACTTTCATATGCCACTACAAATAGCAAATCTAAAAAGAAAATATAACTACACCTACGTTACGCAGACGAATTCGCGGGGATCAGCAAGTATATTGTAAGAGCAATGAATTTTATTTTATTTATTTAACAATGAAATTCACGATCCCAAAAATCTCAAAATAAGAGGTTTGAACTTATTTTAAATAATAAGTTTCAAGAGATGAGATTCTTGAACCGTTAGATGCTACGTGAAAATTAAAAGATTCAAAATTTGTAAGCCGTGATTCCAAATTGGGATCATTTTGTTGCTTTTGACAGTAAAATGCCCACTGAAACATATCAACTTTAATTCTGATATTAAATTCAAAACCTAAATCTCGACTTGAAAATAAAATATTGTTTCTTATAAAGTTCATCATTAAATTTTGTGCTCTCTTTTTTACCTTTCTCGCAAGTTTTAGATACTTTATTGTTCTTATTATAATCCTTTAACGTCAATCCTTGTTTGGAACATTTTTAGACTTTCGTCCTCATGAAGGCTCGTTACATTTTCAGGCTATGCAAATGAGAGCATTATCGTTGAACTTTCTCGGTTCTCAACCTTTGGAAAACTTGAATTCCCTTTGGTCATCCCATCACCAACATTCCACCTCGCTAACAAAGTTTGCCTAATTTATCTTACGTAGAAAACCCACTTCAAATTTTATAAAACCACTTTCTCTTTGACTAGTGACTCGCACAGTGCCAGCGTGCCTATCCAAAGCGGTTTGAAAAAAAAGATGCAAAAAGCACAAGTTTTGTCTTTGCCCATTAAACTTACCATGTGTAATGTGTTATCCGTGTTTTGCACTTGCGATTGTTTTTTTTTTAATTTAATGTCGCTGAGATTTGTTCGCGTTTGTAGAAACGCTGAAGATATTTTATTCGCTCTAATTGTTTCCGATTTTTTGTTTTGTTGAATACACGAAGCTTGTTGGATTTAATTCTCTGGTTTCTCCAGTCTAATTTGATGTGATTTATTTGAGCTTAACATAGATATGTAATATTTTAGAATAGATTACACGTGGCTGTATAGTAATTAAGGTGAAAGACAAGAAGAATAGGGCGTTCTTGTGTATGCTATCCCGTTTGCGTTGCTTGTTTGCTTTCCTGTTGGAGAGATAAGGGTATAAATCATGATAGCTCAGTAGCGATAGGACCGGATAAAAATAAACAAGGCGTTTTAACACACTGGCAACAAACAGAAAACAAGATGTTTTCAGAGCAAACGAAATCAAGATTCTCGTACATCACACACACGCTATTGACTCAAACTTTATTCTTTTCTCGTTAACATAAACCCAAAGATTACATGCAATTTGGGATAACCATCTAGCCGTCCACTTAATATATATAAATCCGTGAATATTCCTGTCAGAGGGAACATGTTAATTAATACTGAATTTGACCGGAGCAGGTCACTCCCGTTTCTCAAATCCCCAATCCAGTTCGGTTGTTAAAACGCCTTCACCCTCGTCCTCGTCAAATACATATATTATTATGTTGGTTCATCCTCATCACACAAAACTAGCATTGTTTGAGTCGAGGTGAAGCTCATAAATTTATCGCTGTTTCTAAACGTATTTTGTTTCGAAATGAAGCTTCATGTTCGAATCGTTAGTGGTTTTCGACAAGTATATATTGTGGGTTTATCGGTTTTCGAATATCTTGAAATCGTTTGCTTTTTTTTCTATTTAAACAATAATACAGAGTGGATTTTGAAACTAATCAATAAAGCAAAACAAAAACCATTAAATAATAACTTTAAAAAACCTTAATTAAAACAAAAATAGCATTACCAAGCTCGATACAAATGATTTTTGAATCTATTGAAACTACCGACAAAATAGTTGAATTGTATTCGGACACACAAAAATTTGCCTCAGGAGTGTAAAACAATATATTGATTGAAAAACAAATCTTAACATGATTTAACCATATCGTATTACCATTTTCAATATTCAACATTACGTTCAAAGTGATGATACTACATCACTACATAATTATGAAATTTAATTATTCAAGTTGTTGGTTTTGTACTATGGAGTGAAATAGAAAATGATTATCAAATATTGATTAAAAGAAAAATTAAAATAAAAAACTAAACTATATTCCTGTATATGTAAAAAAGGATTTCGCAGTGCATGTGTTTGAATTTTAAAATGGCATAAATATTATTTGATTGATTATAACATTTATTGTAAAGAATAGATGATAAAACTCAGATCTCAGCTTTTTATTAAATGAAAGCAGAAAACTAACGTTTTCTTAAGATCCGTTAGATGTTTTTCATCAGGCGTCCATATGAAGACTATATATATAACTATTAGACTGATTCAAAAAAAATGAAGATTTTTTTTTCTTAATTATATCGAAAATATTGTTGGGAATGACAAAAAAAAATCCTGTGAAAGTTTAAGCTCTTAATATTAATATTAAAAGGTGCCGCATCGCAAATTTCGATTTTCCATTAAAATAACATGGGAACAATATTCTCTTGCACTTTGGAATTTTATAGCTCACGTTGGTGACAATATTTCGGAATAATTAAGGTATATTCTTGTAGAAAATTGAACGATCTACAAAAAAGATCTCTAACCAAGTTTTTGATATATTTATTCCTTCAAAAGTTATTCGAGGTCAAAGTTGAACTAAAGAGAAATTTTAATATTTTCTCAATTTTTTGACGCAACCATCAATTTTATGAGAAAATTTTTATAGGACATTTTTTGAAGACCACTTTTTTTCAATAACTTATCTCTATAAAAGTTTTCGATATTTTTCACAGGTCCTAAGTTATTTAATTTAAATAAAAAAAATAATTTTTATGTTAAAAATATAATAATTCAGGGAATTTTCAGTTTAATGCAAATAACTTAGGACTTGTGAAAAATATCAAAAACTTTTATAGAGATAAGTTATTGAAAAAAAGTGGTCTTTAAAAAATGTCCTATAAAAATTTTCTCATAAAATTGATGGTTGAGTCAAAAAATAGATTTTTTTTTAAAATTTCTCTTTAGTTCAACTTTGACCTCGAATAACTTTTGAAGGAATAAATATATCAAAAATTTATACGAGATTCCAAAGTGCAAGAGAATATTGTTCCCATGTTATTTAAATAGAAAATCGAATTTTGCGATGCGGCACCTTTTAATATTAATATTAAGAGCTTAAACTTTCACAGGATTTTTTTTTGTCATTCCCAACAATATTTTCGATATAATTAAAAAAAAATCATCATTTTTTTGAATCAGTCTAATATATAGTTTAGGGTGTCCCAAGCTATAAGGGCAAAAAAGTTTTTCCGAGCATAAATGCGAACACTCTCTGTAATTTTTTCCTATTATACCCAAATAACTAAAATATTAAATATTATCGCTATCGAATAACGATAATTCGTGCCGACTGGATCTCAAATTTTCAACATAAAAATTAATATAAAAATCATATAGGAATATTAAATTTTAGTTTTCACTTATCTTACTATCTTGGATTTGTAGTGTTTTTATAAATAAAAAGATATCATTCAATAGTGTTTCTTTTCAATGTTTGCTTTTTCCATTCAGTATATAACTTGATTGAAACAAAAGCATTGATATTTTCTCTGAAATTAACCTTCATCCGTCCCTCAAATTGACTGTACAGTAGAGTCCCTCGGGTCTTTTTCGACCCAGATCGAAATTTTTGACTCAAAAGAAACAAAATGTAAATTATGCTTGATAAGGGATGGTAAAGCGCGATTTATGCGGTAATTATTTATTTATTACATTTATTACAAACATTAACAGAATGTGCCTTGAAAATACATTTGTTACAATGTTTACACTCTTATGAATTATTGTCTGATTTGGGGCAAATGTGAAATTTATTTTTTTTTGGTCACGTATCCTTGTTGTAGGTATTTTATAAAGATGGTGTAGTTATCCATTTTTGTTCTCATATAAGTTTAATTATTATAATTATTATAAATAAAAATCAGTAAAAATAAGCAGTAATAAAACGTGTAACACAAATATTATAGATGCACACTCGTTTGCGTCTTAAAATCGAATGTTGAAAACTTTACATTTAGATTTTATTGAAAAAATGATATGAATATTTTTGAGGATATTATAATCCCTTCAAAAGAGTACTTCTTAAAATGTAATTACCTATAATAGTCTCTTTGCGACGGAATTTTTCAGTGGCACAACAATTGTTTCAGTAATAAACACACAATTTCTTATTCATTTTGTAATAGTTCCCAGGATTTGAGAATCTTAATTTATTTTTAAATAATTTACATTTTGTTTTTTATTTTTGCACAACGTTTCGCAGTTGATTACTGCTTTTTCAAGTCATTATAATAAACAACAAAATGTATAATGAATAAATTGTTAACTTATTCATTTATTATTAATTCACTTCACGAATATTGAACAGAATTGAAATTTGGAACCAATAATTTGATGTTTTATGTTTTCAATTAAAAACATTCCCATTTTAGAAATGCGTAATTTCACCAACATGTTGACTGAATGAAAACAATACTTTTACTTTAAAAAATAAATAAGTAAGCAATAATAAGCATACGATACGTTAGCTCCTGCGCACCTTCGCATATAAGTATTGGTATGTATTGGTATTGGTATGTTTCAATGCAAGCCGGCTCGGATTACAATGGTTTTAGGTGCATGAAAATTTATTTACAAATGTTTTAACAACATTCAAATAAAATGAGAGAGGGTGTGCGTTCAAAAAAAAGGACTTTAATTATTTTGGTACATCCTAAATTATATATATTAGTATTGTATATAGGTGCAAGTGTGTAATTTTATTATATGAGCTTGGAGTGAAATTAAAACGTTTTCGTCATCCAAAACACCTGATAAAGTTGCGATTGGCAACAAAACGTCGCCCATTTGGAAAAAAATATTAATTCAGTAGGTATGGAAGCACGAAATAAATTTTATTTTTGATCAATAAAGACGAATTTATATTCCTGTACCAGGTTATATCCTAATGTACTTGTTTATTGGTGTCCGAAAAGACTTATTTTTTTTTATCGAAGGACTCGATAATCATTAATATCGTATGCCCCAAAATTTACTCTCTTTTTTCAATTTATCTTTTGAGGTGAGAATTATTTAGATGTTGTTATTGATGTAAGTGCTTCATTTTTTTCGATTCAACCGTGAAAGTCAACGTAAACGTTAGCTTAACTTTTAGTAAATCTTTTTGACTAATGAGACTGTGATTTTCAATCAACTGAAGATTATATTGTAAGTCGCTATTAGGTGTAAAATTCTAGGAGATAAGCTGTTTATGAACTCACATATGTGCCAGAGTTATTTAATTATTCAGTCCAGTGTATATATTTAAATACTAAGAATTGCTATTTGAAAATTTGATGTTATTTACAATTATACCTACAACAATCCCATAATATGCTTTGCTCTCCAAACATTGGGTATTTATTTAGAAAAATTTCTACCAATGGTTATAATAGCAAAGATGTTTTCCTTAAAATTGATACCCCTAAAACGATAGTAAAAAAAAGCATTTCAAAATGCTTCAGCACTATTTTTTCATTATTATGAGCGAATTAATCAAGAATGGTAAAAAAAATCTGGTTCTTTAATTTCCCAATTCGATGAATTATTCAATCTGGTATATTTTGGAGAGCAAGATATGAACTTAAAATAAACAAATATTGAAATGTAGAACCGAACCATTACGTGTGAATAGACCAAAATATCGACAAATCACATACGGGTAGTTTGAAATTAATTTTTAATCATCTCAAATTGAAAAACTACATGTATATGTTAATAAGTAATAGATTTTTTTTGAAATTTTTATGGTTTAATATGAAAAATAATATTTTTAAAATAAGACATTTAGTGCTTTGTGAAAAGGTTACATTTCGTATAAAAACTAGTTCATATAATGCAATAAATTGCATCAACTTTATTTTAGTATAATTATTTTAGAGAAAGCAAAATGGTAAATGAGTACCAGTTTTCACAATTGTTCAAATACCATTAGTAGACAATGATAGTTATTGGAAGTTATTGCTTTCTTATTTTGATATTGTAAATATTTTATAAATTGCATTATTTGTGAGAGCTTTCATAAAATGTGTTCTTGTTTATTTGTAAATATAGTTTTCTTGTCTCATTAAATGTAAAAAAAAAATAAAATCTTTTATACTTTCTGAGTCTGAATTGTGTTTTCACCATTTATTTTATGTGAACATTTTTACCGAAACCAGAGAGTTGGCTAGTTTTGAATTTTGCCAATTTATTAGTGTTTTCATTTCATTTTATAAAATTTGCATGTTCTTTTTAATTTATTTGCTAACTTCTTATTGATTTTGTTCGTTTTAGTTTGTTCAGTTTGTATAATATTTGATTTCTACCTAGAATTAATCTCTACTTCCACTACAAAGCTTATATAGAAACTAGACCGATTATCACAAAGAATATATTGTTTCACTGTCTTGAAGATTATGTACTTACAATAAATTTAGGTAAATATTCATTAGGGTGTCCGTTATTTCCCACATTGATTTTTTTACAGCGATCGCCCACTGAATTTTTAGTTTAAGATATAAAAAAAAACTATCCAATACAATTAAGCTCTTAATTTCTTGATTCAACCGTGCCGGAATCATGTTACTTTTACCATTTAAATAACATGGGATTATTTGACTTTTTACCATTTAATTTTTTTTCTCAGAAACAAATAGATGAAAAGATTTAAAATTAAATTATTCTTACGTAAAATTTAACGCTCTACAAAAAAGG
The DNA here is from genome assembly GCA_958496175.1 of Sisyra terminalis. Lineage (NCBI taxonomy): Eukaryota > Metazoa > Arthropoda > Insecta > Neuroptera > Sisyridae > Sisyra > Sisyra terminalis. The sequence goes on from OY292274.1 coordinate 12,467,607, forward strand.
TCTCTTATGAATTTTCGATTAAATCACTCCATTAAAAGTTATTCAACATTTAACTTTTTAACGACAAATCAATCGACTATAGGCTCAATAAAAATGATGTTGACTACAAGTTCTAAGAAATTTCTCATAGATGGCGTCAGGTAAAATGGTAAAAATTCGAATTTTAATTGAACTTTTGTCGATAGTCTCATTCATTAGTATGAAATTCACTTCGTAGGTACAAAATATTGATTAAAGTACGAAAATTTATTCTGGATAACCAAAATAAGATTATTTTCGCTGACTTTGAACAGTTATACTGTGTATACAATATATAGAATATATTGCGGTCCAATTTATGTAGTATAATTTAAAATAATAATATTTAAAAATCATACCATAAACATAAATTAGAACAGAAGTTCAAACAAAAATATTCGTGACGTATTGCCCAGATACGTATTTCGATTGCCAAGCAAGCTTCCTCAGTGGTCATCAAGTAGTTTGGATCACTCCGTAACTGCTTTGTGATGATTCATGTGAATCATGTGAAAAGAGTGATCCAAAGTACTTGATGACCACTGAAGAAGCTTGCTTCGCAATCGAAATACGAATCTGGGCAATATGTCACGAATATTTTGGTGTGAACTTCTGTTTAAATTTATGTTTATGTTATGATTTTTATATATTATTATATTAAATTATACTACATAAATTGGACCGCAATATATTCTTTATATTGTATATACAGTTATCCTGGATATATTGAATTTCACGACTATAGCGAATGCGGATCTTATGTGACCTGTTTTAATTGTCAAAAAAGGATTTTTTTGTTTAATTTTCAGTTCAAGCCATAAAATTAACACAAATAATCACTTGCGCTCTAATGATAATAATTTTTCTCGTCTCTTCCAATGATTTTATAGTTAAAAATAGTAAAATGAGCAAAAAATTGAAAACATTAGGCACAAGTTAAATGTTGAATAACTTTTAATGTAGTGATTTAATCGAAAATTCATAAGAGACTTTTTTTGTAGAGCGTTAAATTTAACGTCAGTATAATTTAATTTTAAATCTTTTTATTCATTTGTTTCTGAGAAAAAAAATTAAAAGTAAAAATTCAAATAATTACATGTTATTTAAATGGTAAAAGTGAAATGATTCCGGCACGGTTTAATCAAGAAATTAAGAGCTTAATTGTATTGGATAGTTTTTTCATATCTTAAACTAAAAATTAAGTGGGCGATCGCTGTAAAAAAATCAATTTGGGAAATAACGGACACCCTAATATACATTAAAATATTATCAAATAAGTAAGAAAGTTTCGTTTTATTTTATTATTATTAGACTGAAGAAAAGGTAGATCTGATAAGAATTTAAAGAAATTTTATGAAATTTAAGTAAATAAGTTTTAGCTAAATTAAGTGAATTGAGTACCTTAATGCCCACTTAGCTGTTGTCATATGTAATATGTTAGATAAACGTTTTCATGTAAAATAAAAAGATAGAATTTCATTTCTGATATAACGATTGTGCTGTCTTCATATTTATGTTTTTCAAACCGTAAAAAGTACATATCTTTGTGTCTGACATAAGGTTGAGGTTTTTCAACGAAAGGATTGGAGTTTTGAACAAATCATGCATTTGGATGCGCCTTATCGCCGCTTTTAAATTCCCTATACCCATCGGGGCTACGCCAGAGTAGTATCCCGAGGGAGAGTGCGTAAACGTGTGCGTTTAAATTCAAAGCCAGAAACAAAGCGATCATTTCACTCACTGGCTAGCAAACATTGGAGCGGGCAGGAGATGAAGTCCACACGCACGCAACGCACCAACTAACCAACAGCGATATTATAAATAACGCTCTGAAATTACTAACGTGGCTCTATTTACATTTTACCAAGATACTGTCCTGATAACGACGTTGAAATATTAATAAATCTATTTTAATTGCATACAAATTTTACGAGTTATTCGTGTAACTGCGTAAATTTGTACAACCAAGGGGTCAAACACCACCAACCAAAATTTATTCGAAATCCTTTAGAGAAATCGATCTTCGTTTTACAACTAAATCCAACCGATAATCTCTAAAGTCTAAAAAATTCAATTTTTCAAAATCAAGTTCGTTCGTGTATAATTACAATTAGTCAAAACCACATATGTTTTAGCTCTATAATTACAACCATGAAACGCGAAATTTAAGACACTCTCTATACCGAAAAAAAATATGTTTTTATAAATTTTAATTTATGTAAATCATTGGTTGTTTGATGCATTTGAGATTTATCAGTCTGCAAACATTATGATTGAAATTTATGCACCCGCGACGTCATTAATTTTAACAGGGATTGGCCTTTGATGTATTCTTTTATTATGACGTTAAAAACGTGGTTAATTAGCACATTAGCGTCATAAATTTAGACGATTATTATCTTTTTGCGCTTAAATAAATGAAAAAATTACGGTAAATAGAATTATGTTTTGAGTTTGTACAAATGAAATTAATATGATTATATTCATATCTTTATTGACCAAGGGAAGTCAAAAAAATAAACATTGTATAAACGACTTTTATCACCATTCCGTTATGTGTTCCTCGAATAAAATTAGGTAAATTTAAAATTTTAGCTGCAGTTTTCAACTATGTAATGATATAGTTTATTATTTAAATAGTATCGCTTTTTCAATCATTCTTTTTATTTTTGACGACGTAATACCATGTACTATAATTGAAAACCTAGAAGAATCTATCGTTGTCTATCGTTAATTCATCGTCTTTTTAAAAGTACAAAGACTTTTAGACTTAAAATCAGTGTGATTGTTGTGTATATGAGATGTGTTCGATGCTTTTGTAAGATCATATTTTTTTTAAAAGCAAACAAATTTTAACATTTGCTTTCTTAATTTCAGGTAAATATCAATTGCGGGTTTGAAGAAAGTGGTTACGTAAGATCTATTGGGAGAACAAAAGTCGTCTGATGGATAAATTTCCATTTTTTTGGTTATTATAGAAGGTAATTTTCCTAAGGTAACCATAATTTAAGTTCTTTTAATTCACGGCTATGACAAAAATTTACAGGTTGTTTGATTATTGAAAAATAGATTTGACTTAAGTTTTGACTTTAACCAAAAAATCATTTTCAACTGCAATCAATTTTGGTGAAGGATTTACCGAAGTTGAAAGTATGAAGATGCCATCAAAAGCAGAGAAAAATTACATTATTCACAATGATTCTTTTTTATTGTTGCTAAGGATGATTTATCTTTTTGAAAACAAAATTTTACTGCTTTTGTGCAATCAATTCTAATTATTTTATGTGTTCTGATATTCAGTTAATTTGAAAATTGAACCTGAATTAACGTATCGAATATTTTGTATCATCTTTAACGGTTGTTGTTATGATTTACTGTACCAAATCTCTATTGTAGTCACCGAGGATCTCCAAAATAGCGATTAGATTATTTATTTTGCATCATTCAACCAACAAATGGGACAAGCGGAAGCCTTAAAATGCAATTTAAGTTGAATTCAATAAGCATAGGACCGTTTATATGAACAAAACGAAGACAATGCCAGAGAACGGTAATGCATCCCTTGTGTAGTTCTAAAGTATAAAGATGCAATTCTCTCTAAAATTTCTGCACACAAAAATCTATATGTTTTATATACATACGTATACATATGTGCAAGCACATTGCAGCAAAAGTCGAGCTTTACAACCTTTTGACAATGATTGTAACCATATGTTTCACAGAAATTTCTTTTTTCATGTCGTTTCAATTGCAAGCAAGCGGTTGGTCGTTTTTTTTAAGGGAAAACCAGCTTCACAAAACAGTAAATGTGAAAATTTTAATGAAAAACTGAAAAATACAATGTATGAATGGTTCAGTACTATTATACTTGTTATTTTAGTGCACTAATTTTATTTTAAAATCAACTTGAGTAGTTCATGTTTTGAAGATTGAAAGAGCAAGTTTATAATATTACATTGATCTAAAAAGTAATTGAAATAAATTTATTAACATCAAAATAAACACTTATTACAAATAAAATAAAATTTATCTTAGAATTGGAATAGGTAGCGTAGATCGAAGTCTTACAAACTAACATATTTTGTCGGCTAATTTCATCAGCAAAATTTGAATATTGATTGCTTGTTCTAAACATGGGGTATTCTATTAGGTCAATTGAAAAGACCCTGGTCTGACACACAAATGGCGGTGCTAGTATAAAATCCATATGATTTTTAGTTAGTACCAATCTTTAAACGATACGTGCCAAAATTTGACAGCAGTCCGATCATTAGTTTGTGAGATATTGCGTTGTGAGTGTAGCTACTTTTGTTATTTGAAAAAGATGGAAAACAAAGAATTTCGTGTGCTGATAAAATATTGCTTTTTGAAGAGAAAAAATACAGTTGAAACAAAATCTTGGCTAGATGAAGAGTTTCCGGGGTCTGCACCAGGAAAATCAACGATCATTGATTGGTTTGCTAAGTTTAAACATGGTGAAATGAGCACCGAAGACGGCGAACGCAGTGGACGCCTAAAAGAGGCTGTCACCGACAAAAACATCAAAAAAGTTCACAAAATAATTTTGAATAACCGTAAAATGAAGTTGATCGAGATAGCAGATATTGTGAAGATCTCATCTGAACGTGTACATCATATCATTCACGAATATTTCTACATGAGAAAGCTGTTTGCAAAATGGGTGCCGCGCGAGCTCACAATCGATCAAAAGCAACAATGTGTTAATGATTCTGAGCAGTGTTTAAAGCTGCTTAAGCGCAATAAACCTGAATTTTTGCATCGCTATGTGACAATGGATGAAACATGACTCCATCATGTCACTCCGGAGTCCAATCGACAGTCAGCTGAGTGGACTGGACATGATGAACCGAATCCAAAGCGAGGAAAAACACAACAGTCAGCTGACAAGGTTATGGCATCAGTATTCTGGGATGCGGAAGGTATAATATTCATTGATTACCGCCAAACGGGCCAGACCTTCAACATCGATTATTATACAGCGTTATTAAATCGTTGAAAGGATGAAATCGTTAAAAAACGGCCTCATTTGAAGAAGAAAAAAGTGCTGTTTCATCAAGACAATGCACCGTGTCACAAATCAATGAAAACAATGGCAAAATTGCATGAATTGGGCTTTGAATTGCTTCCGCATCCACCATATTCGCCAGATCTGGCCCCCAGCGAATTTTTCCTGTACTCAGACCTCAAAAAAATGCTCGCTGAAAAGAAATTTAGCGCCAATGAAGAAGTAATCGCCGAAACTGAGGCCTATTTTGAAGCAAAAGACAAATAGTACTACAAAAATGGTATCGAAAAGTTGGAACATCGCTATACTCGCTGTATCACCCTCGAAGGCAACTATGTTGAATAATAAAATCGAATTTTGCCAAAAAAAATTGTTTTACTATGATAGACTGGCGACTTTTTAATTGGCCTGCTAAGTCTTACAGATTTATGAAAATTCAACTTTAGCAACAAATAATTGATAAGAACATAAGATAATTAAATAACAAATCTTACAAGCTTATTCTAACTTAGTAATATTGCTTATTTGTAAAATTAGTGATGTTGTAATAAGAAAACAGATTACATAATTGAAATAATCTTGACTAACGTACAGTAAAAGTTAAAATTTTGACAATCAGTGTCATCAGTGATGAAAAGCAGCATTTCCATGAAAATCTATCAATATTCAAGTTTGCCTGATGAAGTTGGAAAATATCACAACCATGGCCAATTCAGTTTTGATTCATCTGCGTAATCGGTTCCAATTTCTAATAAAGCTTCATTAATTTGTTTCAGGAGTATGATCATCAGATTTTTTTGTGAAACGTGCAAAATATATAGTAACTAGTAGTTACCCGTTGCATTCGCAACTAAAGGTGTTATCTCAATAAAAGGTTTGATATGAGATAATGTAGTTAATCAACAATCGAAATTTTAAATTAAATAATCAAAGTGTTGTTAATATAATAAAAATCATCTAAAATTATATCAAGAAATATAATATAAGTGTTTTTTTTATATCATTTTAATAACAATATTTTTTATAACGTCATTTCACTAAATTAGTATGAAAGTTTAATACTTATGTAGTACTTATACCCAATAGGCGATTTTAAATTTTGGTTCGTTTTTCAACAATCAAACTTTTTAAAATCTATTTTTAATGAACCAATGGTTGTGATCTGGAGTAATTATATTTTCGGCTGAAAAATATTAAGGTAGCAATTTTTTGCCATATATTTCACTGTCAATTCAAAAATTAAACCTTTGATACTAAATTTTTTTCGGTATTTAGAACAATTTGAAAACCAATTATTGTAATTGAAAATAAATAAAATATTCGAATTTTCTTCCACGATTTCCACCTATTTCCAACAATTGTATATGTACAACATCCAAATATGAGAGATCGTATAGCTTTTTAGTCATTTTAACTAACATATAGAAGGTCATTTTTTTTTTCGTTTTACATTGTATTTTCAAATATAAGTGCACATTTCTTTCGATGAAATTTGGAAAGTGTTTTTCTTATACGAGACAGATTTATAATAAGAAAGGGTTTTTGAAAATTTCTCCCCTAAAAGAGTGAAAAACGGTAGCAAAGTTTGTAAGGGATAACGTTTAATAAACAATCGAATTTTCAAATTTAATAATCAATCAAAGTCCGTTAAAAGTGAAACGTTATTACTGCTTAATATAAAACAAAGTTGATTTATTATTAGAAACAAAAACTTAGGGTCTGCTTAAAAATTTAAACTCTGATAAGTAGATATATCTGAAAACGTTAAGTTAAGTTTATAAATGAGCATCATGTTTTTTGGCTTTCACATATTGTAAACCTGAAAATTCGAAATACGTATTCACAAATAAATACATTAGTGAGTGAGTACCCTTACCAACGTTTTTAATGCGTAAGTGGAGATAACAGCGCATGCGCATACTAAAACTAAAGTTTTTAGCGTTTTTAGGGTTATAAAGAATACTTTAATAGAAAAATATTAAAAATTTTGTCAATACGAAATTTGAACCCAATATCTACCTGTTTTGGAACGGTAATATTGACCATTTTTTAGTTTAAAGAAATATTTTAATTTGTTAAAAAAAGAATATAGCACGTTCTACACAGTGAAAACATTATTTCAAAAGGAGAACTCGGAATTTAATTTAAGTTTAAAGTTATGTATAAGCGTCACTAGTGCTTCAGGTTGATCTTCATTTCACCTAAAAATTTGTCACTAATGATGAATTTTTGAAATCTTTTTATATACATTCGTATACAAAAATGGGTAATAAAAATATGCCTTTCCTTATATTCACAAATGACTTTCTCACCTGAGCAGTGAATTAATTTTTCTGAATTTCAGTTTTCGGTTGTAAGAAAAAATTATAATGTGAAATAAATAATTTTCATTTAACATATGGGGTCATCTTTTAAAAAAAAAAACAATTGATTTGACAGAGAAAAAAATTATAAGTTTGATATATTTTTATAAAGTTTTTCCAACTGAATTCCGCAAGTCAATAAAACACAATCGAGAGAGTTTAATGTTTTACGACCATTTTTATTATGGCTGGTCGAAGAGAAATTTTCAGAGAAAATCATAAATTATTGCAGTACGTGTTTTTAAAACAAACACAAAAAAGTATCGAACTTCACATGAAATATAATGTTACAGTCAATGAAAAAACTTATATTTCTATGAGAAATCGTGCAATCATTTCAAATTTTTCAGACTTTTTTCAATTGCAACTACAACTGAAATACACGTGGAAGAATTCCTAGTCTTTTCAGTTATGCATTGCATTTTTTAATGATATTCAGCTGTTTATTTTTGACAAATATATTTCTATCTTTTGGTTACAATTCTGTAAATCGATCCAAAAACGTTATACTGACGTGATTGAATTGGTTGTTATGATTTTTTGAGCTTAAATCCACGATTAGTTATAAACCTTACCAGTGTAAACTAGCAAAAAATAATAAAAAAAGCAATAAAATGTAAATAGCACGGAGTTCAAATATTGAATTTCAATTTATTTTTCTATTTTCTTTTCTGCTTTTTGCTAAAAGGCTATTTTTGAGATAAGCAGTAACAATATAAACTTACTTTAAATTGAACATTATTAATTTTTTTATAAAGTCACGTTTTTTTTAATTTAATAAAGAAAAAAAAACTAAAAATCTCTATTTCTTAAAATTTGATATTGCATCCAAAAATGACTTGAATCTTATTAATTAACTACAAATTCGTCAAAACTTGAACCTCCAAAGGATTTAATTTCATTGCAAACCACCGCAAAAAAATGAACAAAATCACCAAGAAGCGACATGATAGTTACTAGTTTTTTTTTTTCTAAATTTCTAGAGAAAACAACAAAGGACTTTTGAAATACAACAAAAGAGAATAAACCTCGAGTTGTGAATTCGGTTGAACGACAATAGCAAGTCTAGAAGGATTTTTTCTTTTGGGTCATTGATTTCAATTTGGAAATTGTCATTGAAATAAAAATCACTTATCATTTCAATTTTCGGATAAAATCTGGCAGATAATTTGTTAATAAACAGAAGGAATAGGATAAGTCTTTTGCAAGTTCAGCAGTGTGTTTGACAAGACAATTTCATCGGTCTTGTTTCTGTAAGAAATCATCAAAGACACAAAAGCGTTTTGATTAATTTTCTATTGCATATCAGTTAACTAATTGATTAGAAATTCAATCAGTAATTGAAAGAAATGAATTTCATATACGACAATGGAACAATATTTAATCAAAAGCATTGTTTTAGTTCAAATAAAAACAGCTTGATTATTTATGAACGTCGATTTTAATTAATATCAAATATTTCTTTGTTATAAATATTTGGTCGGAAATTTTGGTACCAATATTATAAATTAATAAGTTATTGTTGAATTTTGAATGAAGTTTTAATAGTTTGTAATTTAATAAGTTGTATATTTTAGATTTAAAATGACAATTTGGTATTGGGGGGCATTACTTTGGATGTTATATTTGTTGATGCATAGTTTTGCAATTATGATATATAGTTTTTTTTTTTATAAAATGGTATGACTATATACAATTCGATTTAGATTTAACATCATAAGACTAGTTTGTGCTTCAAAAGCTGATTATTTTAAGTATTATTTATAAAGAGCTTTTTGGATTTATTTCTTAGTAACTGGAACTGGTATGACTTAGTTTCAGGTAGTCAGAGAAAGATAAGTTTATTTTTTTTTTGTTGTTTTAAAAAGGTTATTTGAAAATAATTATTTGTAAATTTTTTATAGAGATATTTTTTTTTAAATTTTCAAATATCTTTTAATAAAATAATTGTCTTTAAAGATGAGTCAATGCATTAGTTGTGTGATATTTGAAGCGAAATATTCAATCGCCTTTAGCGTGCTTCCTATATATTCGTTTGATAAGGCAAAAATGTTAGCAATTGAATAAAGTAGATTTAAGAAAGAACAAAGTTTTATCAGAGGCGCTAGCTATTTGAATAAAGTGTCTTGAAGCACATTCGCATTAAACTCTCTCGAATAAATTGATTCATGTAAAACTTCGTTTTTGTCAAAATAGCAAGAAATTATAATTAAATTCCTAATATTATATTAAAAAGCATTGAATTGAAGTGGAATTAGCATGTGAAATGTGTATCAGTATGTGTTGTGGCGTCTGAAATAGAGACAAATCGCTCGAACTTGAGATTAGGCATTCATTAACGTGATGCTCCTCGTCCAATATTCGAATGACTTGAAAGCGATTTTCGCTCAAATTCATTCCACTAACCACACTGTCGGTTTTATATTATTATAATTACAATTACGCTGTATTTTACAAACTTAAGCAATATACGGAAATATTTCAAATAGTTTACTGCAGTTTCAACAAACCAAATTACATGCTCTCTTCAAATGAATATTTCGTTCATTAACTTTGCTATTTTCGCTATTCTATTAATAGAGTTTATTTCAAGGAATATGTCTGAAAGAATACATTTGGGCATTTTGTTTAATCAAATAGAAATTTATTTATAATTTATGATCGGGGAGAAATTCATTGTCAACTATTGAAATTAATGAAACTTCAAATCTTTTTTTTAATTTTAACTGACAATTCTTTGAATTGTCCAATTAAAACAATAAAATTGTTATTTTCTTTATTTGAATTTATTTCGAGCAAAATTAAAAATAAAATAGAGCTTTCAACGATCAAAACCCTTTTTCCTTCTCCCAGCATCCATAAAGTTTTTCTTTTATTATCAGGTCAATAGAGAACTATCGAAAATGGAATGATACTCAAAATTCATAAAGAAACGAACAACCGAGTTTTAAAAAATCAATTTTTCCTGTTGGGTTGGAACAAAAAGTGCAACATCTGGCGCTCCGCTTGAAAATATGGAAAAACTTCGTCGAATGTTTGCCAATTTTTCTTCGGTCGAGCTTTTAAAAACGTTTATAAATAATTGACGGGAGAAGTGTCGCTAAAAATACAATATGTTTAGTGGCACAATATCGATTGGTGATGTTCTTTCCATTGTGATTAGTCCCCAGTTTTACTTTGTTTCTCATGATTATTTAATGTACGTTCAATCAATCATCAACAATTCCTCATTTGTCTCGTCAAAAACTTCTGAATTTGACGATTAATTTATCTATACTAATATATAAAATTCTTATGTATGTCAGTACATTTTAATTTTGAACTCAATTTTAGGGTAAATATTTGTTTCAAGATGCCTTATTCTAAATTTAACATTACTAAAACTTTTGTCTGTCTGGTGTCTTTTGATAACTAAAGAACGGAAAAACCGAATTTATTGGAATTTGGTATTAAGATACAAGACAGTTATTTATCATTCCTTAAAAATAACAAGAGAAGGTATCCCTTACGTTAAAACCGAGGGAAGAAAAAACAATTTTACTTTAGACAGGTGAGTTATATATCTATCGAAAAGTAATTAAATGTTAGAAAATAATTTTAATTAATTTTTTAAGTTTAACCTACAACTAGCACAGTAAATTCAATTTAAAATACGAAAAATCATTTTTTTGAAATATAAACATTTTTAAATACATATAAACATAAGATTTATATATATATATTAATATCGCATTGGATTACATATCTGTTGCTCATATTTAAAGAGCCGTAGGTTTAAATCTTACATTCAACTTTTTTTCATAAAATGCTTGTAAAAAGACCGTGAGGGTTGCTCAATAAGAAAATATTATCTTTATAGTCCATTAGATTTTGATATTTTAACGAGATTTTGAGTATTTTGGAAGCTTTTGACTTTTATAAGTCATAATTGGGGCATTTCACGTGAAGCAGACAACGAAAAAAAGTGATGTTCTGAAATTTGTTCATGTTTGACATAATTGTACTTCTAGTAAGTATGAATGTGGATACAAAATATTTTTTTCAAATGACGATTATTAGCCAAGTTATACGCTTCTAAAGAATTGTCGTTTTTGAAATCCGTATTTTTTGAATGTTTTTTGGAACTAAAGTTTTTTTTTTTTAAAATATTTAATATGGCGGTTTAATTAGGAAATTAATTGTTCTTTCTAAATAAAAAATTATACTGGACATTTTTTTTTTTTTATATACAAAACCGGAAGTAAACTTTTCAAATTAGAATTTTAGTAACTTTGATCATTTTGATTTTTGATTTTTTTAATTCAAAATATAGCCTAAAGTACACTTATGATAAACCAGAAGTTTCAAAATGGAATCTGCAATAGTTTAGGAGATACAGGAGTTAAAGTACTTATGTGTCGTACTGAGCGTCGTACCCTAGCTTCCTTACGTCAATTGGTTTATGGGATATAACACTAAAACGCTGCAATAATTATATTTACTATTCTACATAAGCGTATTTGATGCACTAACAATGTTGTGGGGAATTATTATTCAAATTAAAATAGTACTTATAAAAAAAATTTTTAGTAGGAAACAGTAGTTTAAAATAAATTTCGTGATAAATAATCAAATTATCTGCTTGCTAACGAGGTTAAAGGACTAGAGTGAACGTGCTCCATAAACTCCATGTTAAACTTAAACTTTCATTTCCCCTCAATTTTCCAAGTGATCGTACCCCTTCCACAGCATATTTGTTCAAAATTGTTCTAATTGTTTTAACGAAGAAAGGAGAGAATATATTTTGTACAAATATACTGTGGAAGGGGTATGATCACTTGGAAAATTGAGGGGAAATTAAAGTTTAAGTTTAACATGGGTTCTATGGAGTACGTTCACTCTAGTCCTTCAACCTCTTTGGCAAGCAGACGATTTTATTACTTATCACGAAATTTATTTTAAACTACTGTTTCCTACTAAAAATTTAATTTATGCAGCGTTTTAATGTTATATCGCGTAAACCAGTGGACCTAATGAAGCTAGGGTACGACCCTCAGTACGACACGTATGTACTTTAATTTCTGTATCTCTTAAACTATTCCAGATCCCATTTTGAAACTTCTGGTGTACTATAGGCTATATGTTGAATTAAAAAAATCAAAAATCAAAATGGTCGAAGTTACTAAAATTCTGATTTGAAAAGTTTACTTCCGGTGTTCTATATTAAAAAAATAAAAATGTCCAGTTTTATTTTTTATTTAGAAAGAACAGTTAATTTTCTATTTAAACCGCCATATTTAATATTTTAAAAAAAAAGTTTTTAGACGAAAAAAAAATTCAAAAAATACGAATTTCAAAAACGACAATTCTTTAGAAGCGTACAACTTGGCAAATAATCATCATTCGAAAAAAATATTTTGTATCCACATTCATACTTATTAGAAGTACAATTATATCAAACATGAACAAATTTCAGAACATAACTTTTTTTTCGGTGTCCGCTTCACGTGAAAAGTCCCAATTAAGATCGACCTTATTGAACTTGACAATATTTTTTATTTATGTATAGATGCTAATTAGTTTATGGATTACTTGGTTCACGGTAGGTATACCTACCGTAGGTATACGCAATTGAACATACTCTTTTTAGATATTTATAAATATTTTTTCAAAATGAGTTGATGATTAAATATAACTATTTCATTCTAAGCAACAGTATATTAAATGTGTCTTTTTAAAGTTGACAAAATAGTGTTTTAGTATGATTATATTTTTCGTAAAAGAAATAAAAATTTTCATATACCACAACAAATTGCAAATCTCAAAAGGAAATATAATCTACAACTACGTTACGTAGACGAAGTCGCGGGCATCAGCTAATACAAAATTAATTTACTACTACACACAATATTTCATGTTTGTGTCATTAGCGAAGAATCAATTTCATAATGAGAGTTTATAGGAATGAAGACAGACAAAGCAAGCATCTTGTCAGATATATTTTCTCGAAAGGTTTTACATTGTATTTGTATTTGTTGCGTCGTTAAATATCTCGTATTTTCGTTAAAAAATTTACAACTCAGTTTAATAAATTCGTTGAGCAAGACGAAAGCGATAAGAACTCGAGTTGATCTATAGCTCTGTAAACGTAATTCACTTAACATGAGGTTTAATGAATAGCCATCAAAGTTTCTTCCTAATTGGTTATTTTCTCTGAAATAAGGGTTGCCTGGAGATGAGTTTTATGAGGAATTCAGTCAAGATGAGCAAACATAGTCGCGTACATCGACATCGGAAAGAATGAAGACCTTTGAATTTTCTTCGAATATACAAATATTTTCCATGTATTTTCATATTGGACAAATGCTGGAAATATTTTTCCGGCGCCTAAAGTATTTTGTTTAAAACTCACATTGACTTAATCTATGAATGGTTAAGCTTTTGTTTAGGTGCCGCAGGCATTTATATATAGAATATAAAATGGAGAGAAGAATTTTTGTCAATATCAGGATATGTTTCCAATTTCAATTAGTTGAGTCAAAACAAAGATTTTATTAAAATAAATAAGGAACTAAGAATAGGATAAGAATTAACTTTGAAATTAAATTTTACACTTTATCATATTTATTTGTTTTTGTGTAGTGCTTAAAAGTGACTTTTATTATTTGATAGAACTAAGAATTTTAGCATCATGCTCTTTTGGGAGTGGTGTTATGATTAAATTAATTATAATAATATAAATAAGATATCCATACAAATCTAGATAAAAAGGCAAAAATTATTGTTCTAAAAACACTTATTCATTAACTATTTAATGTAATTATTTTTGTTAACAAAATATAGAGTTCCTTATTTCATTTGTATTTGTGTAAAAAACCACGATATTGAATGCTATTATTCCTTTTCTCGATCTTTTTACAAAGAAATACAATAAATAAAAAAGAAATAAAATTTGACTGAAGCTTACTAGACTGTAACTCACGAAACAAAATTGAATTAAATGAAAAAAATTGGCTTTTACAAATAACGAAAAAGCATCTTGTCAAGATCAAAACATTTAACGTTGTAATAATGCAAATGTACAATGAAATTCCGGTTGTGAATAATTGAAAAAAAAGAGTTTACGAGTGCTTCAAAAAATATAAGTCAAAATGCCATGAAAAGAATGTACTGAATGCGGAGACTTTTTCAGAGAATAGAAGAAAGAAAAAATGTCATTATTTATTCGCAAATTATTGCTGTTAGCCGAAGTGGAGAGTCGACTGGAACAATGAATAAAAATTCAAATAAACGTGATTATATTTTCATATTGCGGCATTTGGAGTGACACGGGTAGGGCTTTTTCTGTGTAGGACTGAGAGGATATTCGCTTCTTCAGTCGGTCGCCGAAAAGGCCCACGTCACTGATGTGAGTTTTAATTTAGATCTGGACACTTTTGTAGTGTCACATCAAACGAAAGTCCGCCTGACTTGTTAATGCCCTACTTCAATATTGATGAAACCTTGTTGAATGTCTTTACCGTTTTATCGCATACACGCAACTACAAAAGCGTCATAAACTCCACAGAATACTGCCTAGCTGAATTTATAATAAGCAAAACAGATCGTCAAAAACTACCTTCCCTAAAAGCACCCGTCTTCTCGTTCAAACAACCACAAAACTTTTCACTCGCCTTCAACGTAAAACACATACCTACCGCTTGCTTACATTTACAAAAGTACCTTTTTACTTTTAAAAAATACACTCACATCTAATGTATTTCGTTTTATAAATGCGACACTAAAAAGAAAATATTGACTTTTTTTGTGTTAAAACTTTGTTCTTGCCAGATACGTTTTGTTCGTTTTATGAATTGTCTATGATAACAATATTCATAAAATTTTCTTAACTTGACCCAAAAGAGTTTTTTCTTCATTCAATTTTAAATTTTTTTCGCTCAAAAATATTCAAGAACCACGTTTTTTCAACGATAAAAACAAACTGAAAATTAAGCAAATGAAATAGTTCGTTGATGTTTTTTAAAAATTCATCTTAAATAAATCATATTTTTTTAAGATATAATAATTATAATTAACCAACAGCTTAATTAGAGCTAACGTCAATAGTTTTCTCATATTGTGAATGTGAATAAAGTTTGTTGTCTTGCAGTATGGAAAATAAAGGAGAATAAAGAAACTTAAGCAAATAATACATCAAATCAAATCATATCATATATCATATGTAATTTATAAAATTCTTACGTCTGTTTGAACATTTCGATTTTGAACTCAATTTTAGGGTAAATATTTGTTAAAAGAGACCCTTATCCAAAATTTAACATTTTTAAAATTTTTGTTTGTGTGTCCCAATTTGGCTACTTAGAATTCCTTAAAAACAAAAAGAGAAGGTATACGCTAGGGATGAAAAAGTTTGACTTTAGACAGGCGATATTTTTATATAATACATATTTGATGTTTATAGCGTTATGGCTTACGTATTTGACATTTTGGTGCTCTTAATTATAAACACGTGGGTTCGAATCTTATTAAACTTTTTTTTTTACAAAATTGTTGTAAATAGACCCTTAAAGTGGCTCAATAAGGAAATATTAGCAAAAAAGTAATAGAAGTAGTAAAAATAATAATATAGTCTTAAAACTGAAAGTAAATACGTTTTTAAAACCGGACATACATAAAATCCTGAATTTATATATCCCCTCCGAAGAAATTTTAATTTTTGATTTACTCCTTATAAGAAGTAGACCTCTAATAAGATTTCTTTTTTGCACATTCCTACCCTAAAAGAGTAAAAGGGGTGACTGAGTTTGTATGAGAAAATGTCAAGTTAACCAACAATCGAAATTTTGAATTTAACAAGTGAAATTAATAAATAAATAATTAATAAAAAAAGTTTCTGTTTTTGTTATATCATTTTTAAAAAAAGCATTTTAAATAAAGTCATTTCACTTAATTAGTATGAAAGTTTATGTAGTAGGTACTTATACCAAATACCAAAGAGGCGGTTTTTAATTTTTGTTTGTTTTTCAAAAATCAAATTTTTTAAAATCTAATTTTTATGAACCAAATGATTGTGACCTGGATCAATTATATATTCTGCTGAAAAGCATTAAGGTAGCGATTTTTTGCCATAAATTTCACTGTCAATTTAAATATAAAATCTTCGATACTAACTTTTCTACGGTCTTTAGAACAATTTGAAAACCAATTATTGTTATTGAAAATAAATAAAGTATTCGATTTTATTTCCACGCTTTTCACCTATAACAATTTTGTATATATAACGTCCAAATGTGTGAAATCGATTTGCTTTTTAGTCATGATAATCAAAATAAAGGTCGTAATTTTTTTCGTTTTTCATTGTATTTTCAAATGTAAATGCATATTTGTGTCAATGAAATTTGGAAAATGTTTTTCTTATACGATGCATATATATAATAAGAAAGGGTTTTTTGATAATTCCTCCACTAAAAGATTGAAAAATGATGGCAAAGTTTGTACTGTATAACGCCTAATAAACAATCGAAATTTCAAGTTTCATAGTCACAGTATCGTTATAAACGATACGTAATTACCCTCTTTTATAAAAAAAAGTTAGTTTAATATTAGAAACGAAAACTTTGGGTATGCTTAAAAATTTAAACTCTGATGGATATATCTGAAAATGGTTAAGTTTATAAGTGAGCACTAAGTTTTTGGGCTTTCACATATTGTTAACCTGAAATTCCGAAATATGTATTCACAAATAATTCACAATATTCACAAATATCTAGTAACTAGAAATTCGGCAAACTGAAAGAAAATGGTTTAATTATATAGTTGAAATTCAGATATTTTAATAATAAGTGCATAAATACACAATGATTATACTTGATTATGGGGGAACTAGGTTTCGTGCAGTTGAACAAATTTTAATTTCGCGGTAGTTTTGTACATTTCAGTAGTGTAATAGTTTTTAGAAAAAGAGGTTCATTCGACGATCGTGACGATTAATGACGATATTTTTTTATGTATAGATACTGATTGATTTATGGATTATTTGAATCGCGGTAGGTATACCTTCCGTAGGTATACGCAATTGAAGATACTCTTTTTAGATATTTATAAATATTTTTTGAAAGTTAATTGATCATTATATACAACTATTTCATTATAAGCAACAGTTTATTAAATGTGTCTTTTTTAAGTTGACAAAATAGTGTTTTAGTATGATTATGTTTTTAGTAAAAGAAATAAAAATTTTCATATACCACAACAAATGGCAAATCTAAAAAAAATATAATCTACAACTATGTTACGCAGACGAAGTCGCGGGGACCAGCTAGTGTATCATATAATTCATTTCTGATTCCAACATAGTTCAACTGCAGCAAATTAAAAATTTATTAGTATTGTTTTTTGAAATAATTAAGAACATAGATAAATTAAGAACAAATTTTATATTTTCATTAATATTGTCCATAAGCTCAAAAAATCGAGTTTTTTTACTGAAATCCTCATTCCCGTTTACATAATGTTTAGTAAAATCCAACTTAAACGAAGTATAACAAAGACCAAATTCCTACTATATCCATGTACCATTTATGCTAGAACCACAAACTACAACACAAAACTACAATTTGTTGCCGCAGTAAGCCGCTTTATTAATAAGATAAAATCTACAAACCAACCGTTACTATACTGTATATAAATCACACAAAAGCTCAGCGTATTGGCTATAATTCCGCGTAAAACAATAATGAAAATTGGTACGGAGATAGGTCCTTTGAATGCGAGGATGGGCTGTAGGTATGTCACATGGTTTATTTCCGATTCAGGTTATCAATATTAAGTGAAACAACCGACAGAGATTTGAGGGGCGAGTTGGTTGGTCGTTTGTTCTGATTGCCTTGTAGTGACAAAGATAACAATTGATTATCTTGTTATACTTCCATTAAACGCGTGAATGCGTTCCTCGTCGAATGCGAACATTCCTGCCAAATCCAGTTTAATTATTGTGGCGCTTTTGCCAATTAAAGAGGCTTTAGTCTTAAGCAGCAAGCGATCACACTGATTCCCCGTCTCACTTCCTATTTCTATTCGAAGAATTATCTGGGTTATTCAATTTTTTTCTTTCAATACATTTCAGTGTATTAAATGAACATTAATTCATTCGATTTTGAAGTAATTATTTCATGAAATATTACTGAAACATCACAACCAAAAATGTTTCAATGAAAAAATATTTTAAATATAACAATAATTCACTTAAATGTATTCACACTTTTTTTTAATTGGTTTTTATGTCTCGTAAAATTGTAAGTTGATGTTTCTTTACACCAATACATAATAATTAGATTTCAAAATATATTCTTCATAAATTATTTATTATTGTTGCATACGATGTTTAAAATCCAATTCACATTTACATCGAGGAGCACGTCTAACTTTATCTGCTATTTCTATAATTAGGGAAATTACTCGAAAAACTTAATTTCCGAAAATAGTTAAACTTGATTTAGCTCGAGTTGAGTTGCTAACGAAGGAAATTAGAAATGGGATATTTAAACTTTTGACAGTCGACAGGAGAAGCATATTAATTATCAATAAGATTCAACAAAGGATTATCAATGTAAATAAAAGAAATGATCACTATTTTTTTTTTATTTCATTGAAAATGTTTTGTGTTTTATTGATCAAAGCTAAAAGATGTATAGTTGTAAAATGTTTTCTTAGTGATATTTGACAAAATGGGAGTAAAAATGTAAAAATCGGTTTCTATAGTTGTTGAAAACATTTTTTTTTTGTATTGGTAAAGATTGAAAGAAAAATATTATTTTGAAATATGGAAAAAAAATTAGTGATAGTAATCTCTATAAAAACCATTATTGAAATCATAGCGTTCTTTTGCAGTTTGAGATCTGAGCGGTAGAGACAAAAATTGTAATTGGTCAGTTTTCATTTTCTATATTTAAAACAACTGTTGATTTAATTATGATCGTACATTTTGAATAATGAAATTAGAAAACGCTAAATAATGGTACCATATTATCCAATAATCATTCAAATCTAATAGCCAAGCTTAAAGTTATGAAAGTTGAAATCAACTTTAGAAGTTTGGTGCATTCATAAAGTTTCTTTTTCCAAATTCAGTCGACAGGTTGTTTAGGATCTATATAAAATTTTCAACGCCCTGTAAAAGTTAACCAAAATAAAACAGTGCTTTACGGGGTTAAATATTTTTTTAAAAAAATTAATATATTATAGTAATTTTAATTTCTTTTTCAAAAACAAATACTTTAATGGATAATTAAGACTTAACTCATACTTGACATGAAAGACAAAGCAAGTGGCGTTGATGACATAAGTAGTAAAATTCTTAAAACTATAGTTTACGATATTTGTTTCCCACTAGAATATATTTTCAATAAATGTATTAGCGAAGCTTGTTGGCCAAATTCCTTAAAAAAAGCTGATATTGTACCTATATTTAAGTCAGGAAATAAACACTTAACAGCTAACTATAGACCTATTTCGCTTGTCTCTAATCTAGCTAAAGTGTTCGAAAAAATAATTTACACTAGACTGTATGATTTCTGTACTAGAAATAACTTAATATCTGAAAGACAATATGGCTTTATGAAAAATAGGGGTTCAAATGATGCCCTGGCTTACACTTCTAACTTTATATATAACAATATGGATAAAAATATACCAACAGTGTTAGCTTTTTTAGATCTGGCAAAAGCTTTTGATACTGCCAATCATGAGATACTGTTGAAAAAACTTTGGAGAAAAGGAATCAGAGGTCTTCCGCATTAGCTAATTCAAAATGACTTAACCCACAGAGTGCAATGCGTTAAAGTTGGTAATGTTATGAGTGATTATAAATATGTAAGAGTTGGAGTTCCGCAAGGAACTATTCTAGGACCATTATTTTTTATCTTGTATATTGACGATATATTTGATGTACTACCGAAAAACAACTTAGTTTCTTATGCTGATGACACGGCTGTGTTATGTTGTGGTAGGAACTGGGGAGAGGTTAATGTTCATTTATTGAATTGGTTAAAAAAATTGGATACTTGGCTAAGAAATAATCAATTATCATTAAACACAAATAAATCTATCTTTATTACTTTCGGAAGCTATGTAGATAGTATACCAGTTAAATTTCAACTGTTTGTTAGAGATAAAGAACTAAAAAGAGTAACAAGCTGCAAATACCTTGGTATATATTTTGATTGCCACATGAAATGGAATATTCATGCTGTGGAACTTGCAAAAAAAATCAAATATTTTACATCCCTTTTTTATAAATTAAATAACTATCTCCAAGCACCTGTTTTAAAAATAATTTACCATGATTTTTTTGATTAAGGCATGATTAACTATGGAATTATAGCGTGAGGTGGGGCTTATGACAACTCGATAAGACAACCAGCCTACATCCAAAATAAGTTAATTAACAAAATATGTAACAACAATCAATTGACTGCGCCACTGAAAATACGAAACTACTTTATAGTTAGAGCTCTTATTTTATTATAATGATTGTAAAAAACTTCATGCT
Organism: Sisyra terminalis; assembly: GCA_958496175.1. Lineage (NCBI taxonomy): Eukaryota > Metazoa > Arthropoda > Insecta > Neuroptera > Sisyridae > Sisyra > Sisyra terminalis. The sequence continues at coordinate 12,488,542 of OY292274.1, forward strand.
GAAAGGCTGAGTAACACTAGATCTAAGCAGCTAGTATTGCCAAAAATTAAGAAAACTGTTCCAGCCAAAAGTGCTTACTACGTTGCGATTAAATATTTTAATATGCTACCTGAAAACATGAAATCGCTGATCTGTCTCAAAAAGATATTGAGCTGGGAAACTGGATTTCCAACTCTAGGACGTAATTTTAGAAAAAAATAGTTTGAAATAATATTGTAATATATCTTTTTTAAGTTTGTATTATTGATTTGATAAATTTTATTAACTATACTATTTTTGTGTAAATTTTGTAGTTCTTCTGGCTCTATGAACAGGTGTAACGCACCTCTATAGAAATTCCACCAGAAGTAAAACAATAAATAATGAAGTCTCACACTCCCGAGTCTCATGCGGTTATGTTATCGAGTTTACTATTTATTTTCTTCATTGATTTCTCTAATTCAAATTTTGTTTGTTTTTCTTTTTCTTTCAAAATGAGATTAATATATTATTATGGTAGGAGATAGTAGAAAACATTTTAAGCAATTGTAAGACATAAAAGATTTTCTTACTCTAAATTGCTGAAATAAAAATTAAATTCATTAATGCGGAACCAATCAATCGAATGCTTTAAAGTGAAATTCAATTATTAAAAGTCAAACAACATTGACGAAAGCAAATGAAATGAACACTTAATTTTAAAATTAAAATGTTAAAAATCACAAAGTATTCATTAAGCGTCCGTTACATTCAACATTAAATATTCAAGCTGATGAAAATTTCTTAATTTTCACACGAGAATTTTATTCTCAAAATGATACAGAAAAAGTTTAATTAATTTAATTAATGAATTTTTAGCGTTTTCAGCAATCTTTACAGCTATAAATATGAAATTCACCACGAAAATTCAATGTAAATCTACGTGAAACGAATACCCAATGTGAAAAGATATTCAATGATTTTTTTTTCAACCTTACATTTAATGAACTCGAAGCTTTTCTCTGCAATCAATTTGAATACTAACTGAGAAATCAAGTGCATTCGACTGGATTTTTTTTACTGCATTTTTTAATTTGTCATAATTATCATGATCTTACATAAGCTTTTTTCTTTTGAGAGAGAAAATACGTTCAAGAATTTATTAATTGTAGTCTAGCATTTTAAACTGAATGCAACTGCCGCGTTGTAGTGTATTTTACTATTTATATAATGTAGAATACGGAATGTAATTACTTCGTCGAGTGCAGCTTAGAAATGAGGACAGCGTTTTATGTTAAAATGAATCGGTTAAATATATATTTTTCGTGATAATTTATGAAGATAGAATAAACGGTCAGATCTCGAATGAATATGGTGTGCTTTCTCAATTCGTTCCCGAAGAGGCCAACTGGTGCTTGATTGTAAAGGTTAGATCGCATATAAACTCTGAATTCACTCCGTTCTAATGAACGGTGATTTGAGTTGATTAGTTTAGTTTAGGATGTGCTTGTATAAAGTGGATTAGAATGAAGTTCGTTATCTGTTCGCATTGTCTTCCCCGAGAGTGCATCCACCTTCAATAATTCCTTCAAGTCCCAAAACCGTTCTTCTATATTTTCTTTTTTGACTTCTATAAGTCTCACATGTGGATCAGCTGTAATTACAGCATTCGATATCTGCTCTTTCTAGAAACATATTGTGTATTTCTTTTTTCGTGTTGGAAATAAATAACATTGTGTTTTCGCTAATCGATAACGGAGTAGATATCATGTTCTGGAATTTACTATTCCCAGTGACGTGCTTCTTGGTATCTCAACATAAAGTTTTTTAACTTCTCACGAGAGATCATTAAAATCATAATTACAAATGAATGTTTTCACAAAGGAATTCTGGTAAAAAAAAAAACTTCAACAAAACCTATTGAATTATTATATTTACTGGCTAACACATTTATTAAGGCTTTTTAATTCTTTCAATCACTGATTTATTTACTACTTTTATAATTCTAATGCCTAAAGAGAACAAATTTAAAATTTTAATAATATCATCTTGAATAGTTATTTTCTTAACTTTTAGGAACAAATTTGAAAATTTCATTGTATTATTATTTCATTTTAAAAATATGAGAAATAATAAAGCTATAAAAGCTGTAATTCATTAAGGGTTTCTTTTAAAATACAGAACTTAAAAATACTATTGGTTTTTTTTAATTATTTTTTTTTTCGAAGAACAAGTTGAAATAGAATAGCACAATACCACCACCCTAGACGATCTAAATACGAAAACAAGTGCCTGCAAAATGAGGGTGGTTTCCATGGCCGATTCAAATGTAAAGTTTCAATCATATTGTAAGAAGACATCATTTTGAAAACTTATAAAAGATGTCAGACAATATGTCAGAAGCACTCTCAATCCAATTTCCCAGCGAATAGATTCTTTTCAATTCCAAATCATTCGTCATTTGCATAAGATATCCACAAATGTTCGTCAACTATGGTAAAATAAAGTTCCTTTAAAGTTTTTGGAGAATAAAGTATCTAAACCTTATTGGAAAAATATTTATTTAAATTAGTGAAACAATAACTGGACTATACGGGAGTTTTATTAACTTCGAATCATGGATTTACAAAAGCTGCTTGGAATAACAAACACAAATAAAGATGTTTAAAATCACTTTTTCTTTACGACTTCTTAAAATTATTTCAATAATTTAATTTCACTATAAGAAAAAAATTCAAAAAAGAAATCTACAGTTTCAAAGATTTGCAAACAAGTTTGAAATCTATTCTATTCTAAATTTATTTAAAAAACATTAATTTCATGTATTTTGATGAAGCCTGTTTTGATCTGAATCGCTAAAAAATTTACTTAGTGTATTATCAAATTAGATTTTTTTGCTGCCTTTGAAGGGTCACACTGTTAATTCATTATATAGAATATATTGTGGTATTTTTTGTGTAATATAATTAACTAAAGTAAACTATAAACATAAATTTGAACAACAACATAATCAAATGTGTTTGACGTATAGCCCAGATACGTATTTTGATTGCCAATTTTCGTATGCATTATTAAAAATGGTGATAGGACTTTTACGAATATTTTTTTTTATATTTTGCAAATGCATAAAAGGTGTAAATAGTACTGAAAGGTTATAAATTATTTATAAAATCGGAAACAGTACAAAATACTTCATGAAAATTAAAATCACTGAAACTATTGTAGGTACCTGGTCACATAGTGGGTCACCAAAAAATCGACAAATTAAATAGAAACATGTATAATTCTTTATTTGCCATTTTAAATTTTGTAAAAAGATTAATTTATGTACAAAAAAATGAAGAGTTTAACAAAAGAAGTGAAACTAGTTCATCAATCAACTCCTAATATATAACACATCCTACAATGGCGTAAAGACTTTGCTTTACTTCCAATTATAGCAAAAAAGGATAAAATAATTACCAGAATAAGATCGGGACATCATTGTTGCACATTCAAATAGCTACATTGTACTAATACAGAATGGCCAGCCACCTGAATCATGTGCTGAAGTGTTTTATGATAAAAACCAAATAAATATTATTTTTGAAAAAATACTGAAAAAAACAGGAACATTCCCAATAAGCATCCAGGCCCTGACTAATAGCGACCATAGGAGTGAATTGGTCTAATGAATCGTAAAATATTGAGGGGACAAATAGTCAAAAATAAAAATGTATTTAGAAACATCTATGTATATCTAAATGAATAAGTTTTAATTATTTCAATTTTCATATAGATATAAATCTAAATATGGAAAATTAGAAGTAAATTCAAAAAGCGCACTTAGTTTGTTATTATCAAGCATAAGTACCTTTGTGTATTCAATTATATCCATATTTATACATAACTAAAAATTTGGCACTATTATCGATACAATTAATTTTCCCAATTCAATGTTAAATGGTACGAAGTTCACCGGGTCGTCTATGGTATCCTCTGTGGTATATGGGTTTTAGCTTTTGTTCAAATTTATGTTTGTAGTTATTTTTTGTAAACTATTCTTAGTTAAAATATTTAATATGCCTATTGTAAAAAGAAAAATAAATACTTAGTGTAATTTGAATCTGAATTTTTGGTAATATATAGTTAAATAACTCCATAAAAAGTCAAGCTTACAACTGTTCTAAGTACTAATATTTCATTTGAATGAATGGAACAAAAATGTTTCAAAAATCTTAACATTGTCAACTGAAGAATAATAGCTTCAATGAAAAAGATGTTCCAAAAGATAATTTGTGTTAAATAAATAAAAACAAACAACAATAACTCAAAACACTGCAACAAATTTTGCATCAATATAACAGAAAAAACGACATTAGAACATTTGATTCAACGTAACAATCATTGAATGTAAATTCCAACAAATTAACACAACAAAATTGTCCTTGAATATTAATTGTTGGCAGTTATACGTAAATGCAAAAAGCTGCTTTCTAATTGCAGAAATAAATTACTAACCATTTTGATCATTTTAGTTATAGATAAAAATCTTTGAGAATGAACCATAGAGAAACTTAGTTTTAAGAATAAAAAAGTTTTCGTCAATTTTTTTTTAAATGAGCAATATTTAATCGAATAATAACAACGATTTCTGCTTTGAAAAAATATTTAAATGTAGAAAAATTGATATGTAAGGAAAAAACGTTACAAATAATTTTTTTTCGATTCTAATTTGTAAATCTGGCCAATACCTCCAAAGTTTATACGAGTATTTTTAGGTAAGAAAGCGTACTGTTTTTATTTTGAGCTAAATCAAAAGAAAGTAAATTCTTGCAAATGTTTCTACTTGAATCAACTAAGAAATGATAAACAAATCTATGAGACATCGACATTTTTGACCACATTATCATTAAATGCTTGAGGAAATTGATTGTAACAATTTTTAAAAAAATCGAATAAAAAATAAAATAATTGTAATGTAAATAAAAAAATGTAAAGCAAAAAATAAACGACAAATGATATAATAAAATGTGTTTTATTATATTTGACTCATAAAAGATCTTATGCTAAAAAAGTTTCTCGTTAAAAATTAGCTTTTATCTTTATCTTAATGAACTCTCGGAAATGTAATTAAAGTGGAAGGGTAAATCTGATTTTATACTAGTCGCCGGTGAGGGTTGATGTTAATTTGATTCACAGCATCTGTCACAAATTATGCACTTTAATCCAGCATAGTATTCACTTTTAATTACAACTCAGACGAAAGGTATTGGGAAGTGTGAGATTTTTATTTTCGACATTCGTACACGTTTTAATTAAGCGAACGTATTTAAAATGAGCCAGAGGGTTTCAGAAAGCGTCAAAGGACAAATTTCACAGGAAATTTTTACATGTTTATTTCAAATTCAACGAAAAACAATACAGTAATTTGATCGTTAATAATAATGGTTTTTAGGAACGTAAGGTATATAATTTGGTGATTTACTTTGTTGTTTTTAAAATGATTTGATATTTTTTTTTTCATAGTCGTAAATAAATGGACATGCGTCTTTATATAAAAATATCACCCACAGTTTCGGGAAAGAAATGACAATGCAGCTGTTGGAAGTTCGCTGATGCTACACTACATGTCGTTTGGGACAATTCATGCGCTTGTCCAAGAGGGAATGTTATTAACAAAGAATGTTTTCTATCTAATGTAGTTTTCATTTAATAGAACTGCACTGTAGGCGTCCTTATTCTAAGAGCTTAACATTGACAATAAATGTTGCATTTCTAAGATTGAAAATTTTGTTTTAAAAACTTATGAGGCTGATAAAAGCTTCATGTAAAGAAAAAAGACTATAATGAAACGGGTGAGAAAATTTCTTCAACTTACTCGTTGTGTTTTTCCTCTCCTTAAAAAAATAAAAATAATATTAGCACAATATTGATTTAAAGAGTTTTAAAAAACCTTTGCCCTTTTGAAACTTACGAAACATTATTGTTTCCTTTTTTTTATTTTTCAATTTTCAATAATTATATCTTGAAAATATTCATCCAGAGAACCACCAAATGTGGAAGACTACTAAAGCTATATTACAGGAAAAAAGTCAAATTCCTTGTCTACAAAAAGAAAGACATACATATGACTCCATTTTGTTGTTCTCAATTTTCAAATTTCTTTAGAAAGGTCTTCTATCAAACCTGCGTACAATCCGATACTAATTCTAATAACCATCTCCAAATCTCAGAGAACCAAATAGAATGTGTAACTCCGTCCGAATTGACACAACAAATCTAAATAGACTCTAAAATCTAAAAAATCTCCTGACCTCGATCAAATCTAAGGTTACCAATTTTAAATTAAAGAAAATCCGGAGAACGTATAACTAAATCTGGAGAGTTGTATTCAATAAAAACAGTCTTAAAAATTTAGCAAGTATTCTAAATGATAACGTTCACAAGCTTAACTGCTTCACACTATATTCGAAATATAATAAATATGTATTTTTTTAACTATAAAATCAATTGTTATCGCTTGATAACTGTGGAAAATTTTGATTTTTATTAACATTGAAAAATGTGGAAAATCGTTTTTGCAAACTGGAGTCAAGAAAAAATTACATTTTTCTGGAGTCTCCAGACTGGAGAGTTGGTAACCTTAAGCAAATCACTAATTCAATGCTAAAAAACCACCCAAACAAAATAATATCCCTTCTTACATCTATCTTTAATCTCTGCCTAAGCACAGGGCACTTTCCATCCACCTGGAAAATAGCTCACATAGTTGTTGTTCACAAAATTTCAAAACCCAAAAATAAAATCACAAGCTACTGACTTATCAGCCTGCTTAGCACATTGTCGAAGCTATTCGAAAGAATCATTAAGCAATGGCTTTACACTTTGGTAGAACTCAATCAAATTCTACCCAATACGCAATTTGGATTTAGACCTCATCATTCCACTTCGCAACAAATCTTAAGACTCGTGGAAACTTCGAAAGGATTTTTTAAGAAAAAAATACTCAGTAGGTTTGTTCTTGGATGCGACGCAAGTGTTCGATCGAGTTTGGCATCAAGGGCTACTCACAAAGCTTCAGAACTACCATATCCCTGAATATCTATACAATATAATTTCTTCGTTTTTGAGCAACTACTGCTTCCAAATCAAAATGGACGATCAGTTACCAGAGGAAAACCTACTCACTCGGAAGTACATCAGTGATCAGTATTGAGTTCAATACTTTTCAATCTCTATGTTGCGAAATTTCCGTCACTAGACCACTGTATAACCTCAATGTACGCGGACGACATTGCCATCATCAACCTAGACAAAGATCTTCAAAGAGTCGTTCAGAAAACCCAGCAGTCTATCAACCACCTATCTTCCTGGTTCAGTAGATGGAAAATGCTTATAAATCCATCTAAAAGCGTCGCCAAAATTTTCTCTCTAAGACGTTTCTCCAACCAACTGGAGCCTATCGTGCTGGATCACATGGAAATTCCGTGGAGTGACAAAAAACACCTGTTAAATATTTGGACATACGTCTGGACTCAAAATTAACCTGGCAAAGCCACATTTCAAGTAAAGTCAGAGAAACCAACACTCGATTCATCCAATTTTACCCACTTATCAACAGAAGGTCTCGTCGAAATATGGAATGTTCAATGATGATATTCAAAACAGTCATAAGACCACTTCTGACATACTCTTGCGCAGTCTGGCTTCTATCCTCAAAGAAAAATCGCAATGACCTACAGGTGTTCCAAAATAGAGTCTTGAGAATCATCTTATAAAGCTCCATGGTATGTGAAAAACAACCAAATTCATCACGAAATGAACGTCCCAAACATAAAAGATTTTCTAATCCCACTTACAAGCAATTTCCTTAACGGCCTAGACAATTGTCCTATTGCAATAGAATTAGGCTTGGGGAAAACTATAAATCAAAAAAGGCTGAAGTGGAAACTCCCGCAAGAGCTCCAGGAACTAGCAGTTGCTTGACCACAAGGGCAGGAACAATCAACAAATAAAAAAATAAAAAATACAGAGGAATGAAGTTCAACTCCTCCAGCTACTTAAACGCCGCAAAAGATCAATTGCCAGTTATCACCATCATGATATAGCAGCACATTCCTGAACTGGTGCAAATTACATAATAGTCCATAAAAAAAGGAGATTATTTTCTATTATTACAAAGAGGAAAGATTTGATTGTTTGTTTGCTTTGAATAGGCTCCGAAACTACTTGACCGATTTGAAAAACTCTTTCACTGTTGGGAAGCTACATTATTTCCGGTGAACAAAGGCTATATTAAATTTTCAAAAAAATTAGGAATCCATGCTAAAACTCCAATAATGTGTGAAAAAATTACTAAAAAGCTTTCTTACATCGCGTGCGCTGGTGATTTAACTAAAGAACGGAACAACCGAATTTAATGAAACTTTATATTAAGATACAAAATCATTACCCACACATGTTAGGCTACTCATCATTCCATAAAAATAATAAGGGAATGTATCCCCTACGTAAACACTGAGGAATAAAAAAAAATATTTTACTTTAGCTAGGTGAGTTATATATCATTGGAAAGGTATTTAAAAGTTCAAAAATGATCTGTATTAATATTTTTAGTTGAACAAATAAAAAACACAGTAATATTATTTAAAGTACAAAAAATTGCCTTTTTGAAATATAATTTTTTTTATAGATTATAATCCGACAGTAAACTTTTTTTTTTACAAAATTGTTGTAAATAGATCCTTAAGGTTGCTCAGTAAGGAAATATTAACGAAAAAATTTAATAGTAGTAATAATAATAACAATAATAATAATAATAAAAATAATTATAATAATAGTAATAAAGCTTAAATTAAATACGTTTTTAAAACCGTGCATATATAAAATCCTGTATTTATATACCCCCTCTGACTGATGAAATTTTAATATTCGGTGTATTCCTTATAAGAAGTAGGCATGTGATAAGATTTTTTTTTGAAAATTCCTACCCTAACAGACAAGGGCGGATTCAGGATTTTTTTCTTGGAGGGGGGGTACAATATCTTTTATTTGCAAGTGCATGAAAGGGATTACGAAAAAAATTCGCAATTCCAGCCAGAAATCATCATAATGATAAATAATAAATAATCATATCATCATAATGATAAAAGAAATTTAAAATCCTCTTCCAGAGCAAAAGGCATATGTCAAATCATGTTTGGCGAACTCTTGACTATCCAATATGTTTTATTTATATAGTTGAAATTCAGATATTTTAATAATAAGTTTATAGATACATAAAGGTTGTACATGATTATGGAAGAACTGGGTTTCGTGCAATTGTACAAATTCCAATTTCGCGGTTGTGTTGTACATTGCAATAGTGTAATAGTTTTTGGAAAAAGGTTCATTCGGGAATCGAAACAATGAGATGGGGTTATTTTGATAACCTTCGACTTTTTTTAGTCATATTTAAGACCGAATTTATTGAACTTGGCGATATTTTTTATTTATGTATAGATGCTGATTGTTTTACGGATTGCTTGGTTCACGGTAGGTATACCTACCGTAGGTATACGCAACTGAACATACTCTTTTTAGATATTTATGAATATTTTTTGAAAATTTATTGATTATTACATAGAACTATTTTATTCTTTGCAACAGTTTAATAAATGTGTCTTTTTCAAGTCGACAAGATAGTTTTTTTTAAATATGATTATGTTTTTCGTAAAAGAAATAAGAAAAATAAAATGCGTTACGCAGACAAAGTCGCGGGGATCAGCTAGTCTTTAATAATTTGATATGAATAAATGTGTACAAGGAAGATAGATGTCTGAATCACCTCAATCAAGGAAACGAAAAAGCTATTCCATTTTGTAAATCATGTTTTGTTTGTTTGTAATTCGAGGAAATGTTATTTTTATAAACGAGTGTGTCTAAAAGTCTAACATTGACATAAAAAATTTGAAATTATAAGAATTATATTCAAAAAAGTCTAAAGTTTTAATATTTTGTTACAAAATTATGTAAAGATTAACATAAGTCGAAGGAATAAAAATAATAATTTCAATTCTTCGTCAATCTATAAAATCTGAGCCTGAAAAGAATGATTGAGTGCTCTTCCAGACCTCTCAACGCCATTATTTACTCAAAGGCACTCAAGAATGAAATCTCGTTTTACTCTGAACTTGTCAAAGTTCACATATCTATAAAAACATTACTCATATTTTTTTAACAAAAAGACGGAAAAAAAATCGACGCTACAGCTCCGTGACAGTTGTATTATCACGACGATTGAAATACAATCCCTCAAATAAGCCTCTACTGTAAGAAGATTATCATTCTTACCTTAATGTTTACGAACTTTATGCTTTAATTTTTATCCTACATATTTGTTAATGAGAAGTTATTTACGTTTTTCATAAAATAATTTTGATTATAATTTGTTGGGTTGGAAATTTTTCCCTATATATATAGAAATGTGGCATAAAAATTTGCAAAATTAATTCGTTTGCATAAGCAAAAACCTTTACGGAGAAAAAAAACACCAGAATAATATTGAAAAAAAAAACTTTTGAATTTTTCGCATGAATAATTTAAAGATTTTACTGGCTTTGCAATATATAATGGGATCAATAATGTATATTTAACTCAAAGGTTAATGTGATTATTGAAGCTGAACGAGTGTGCCTACCTTTAGCTACATAAAATAGTATACTGAAAGGAAAAATTAGCCAATCAAAAATATTCGAGACTCCCACACAAGTGTAGAAATTTAGAGACGAATACACACTTGGTTTTGTGTAATAAGCTGTTTGCCTCATTAGTCAAATGAAAGCCACAGCTGTGTCAGCTTTTCGCTCATTTTCTTCTACTGCGAATATGCTTTGCACATTTTATGCACAAAAAAAAATCTAAAATCATTTTTTTATGTTGAATATATTTTTTTGTATTCAAGAGAGCTTTTATTTGCTTACTAATATTTACATTTAAAATCGTTATGATGTAAGCCAATACTAAGAAAAAAGCTTAAATGCTTCCTCGGGATAAGTTTCCGTAGTATTTTTATTGGCCTTCCATTCAATGAAAAATCAAATATTTACCTACAGTTTTATATTTTGATCAACATTTGAAATTAATTACTTTTAAACTCCAACAAACTAAAATAAAACGTGCAAGTAAAGTATCGATAAAGCAATGACAAAAGCATGATGCTTATAATATAATATTCTTTCGATTAGTAAAAAAATCTTTTTCAATTGATAAAAAAAAGAATACAAAAAATATTTTTGTGAAAACTTTTCAAATTCCTTTAATTATTTTTTTTTTTGTTATTTTTCAAGATTAAACACTGAATTAAAATTTATTTTACATGTAAATTCGTTTTTTTTGTTTGTTTTTTATTAAGTAGCATAAAATATAAATAAAATATATTCAATTACAACTTGTACTTCCCAAATATTATTGGATCAAAAAACATAGGGGTCAGCCCAAATAAAGAGGTCCGAAAATAAATGAAATGGTTGCTCGACCATTTAAAAAAAATAGTTTTGTGTGTGGTATCACCCCAACATGTTGGTAGTTCAAATTCATCAATATTTTAATTTTATTGTTTTTAGTTTTCCGATGGTGGCCATATTAGTTTTACTAGGTGCAGAAATTTTCGCACTTTTAAGGGTTTGCGTAAACTTGATTATCTCAGGACCTATTAGTCCTATCAAAATGAAACTAAAAGAAGTGAGTCCATGATAATATAATCTATAAAGTTGTAAAAAGACGTTTTCACCTAAATGTAATTCTTAGGGGTGAAATTTCAGCCTAAATTTTTAGCTCTCTTTTGTAAAAACTCCAATTTTCACGGAATGATTGTGAAGGAAGGAAAAGAGTCTACACATTAATACTTTTTTTACAAACAATTAGGTACTAGTTGTATTCAAAAACAAAATTTGAGGTCTGAGACTTTAAGCCTTTTTAAAATAAAAAATAACAAAATTTGGAAATTTTCAAAATTTGCAATTTTCTGAGCTCAATATCTCTGGTGGGGGACCAGATAAAAATCTGAAATATTACCTCATTATAGTACTGTATGATAGTATTATGCACCTAATATTTGGAGTTTGAGATTTGACTAGGAGCAGAGATATTGTATGCAGAAAATGTCAAAATAATGCATACTTCAGTAGGTGAATATAATGTATTTAACCATTTAATATGTGACATACACTTGGCAAAAAGGGCATTTTACACAAAACAACATATACTCTGGGCTAACTGTTATTCATATCTTAAATTTAAAACATATACTTCTTTCTGAAAGCTAATAATTTATGTACGTACAAAGAGCTGAGAGATCTCATCACACAGTTAAAGAACTTCATATACAATTTTGATAGGACTTATAGGGCCTGAGATAATCAAGTTTCCGCAAACCCTTAAAAGTGCGAAAATTTCTGCACCTAGTAAAACTAATATGGCCACCACCGGAAAACTAAAAACAATAAAATTAAAATAATGATGAATTTTAACTACTGATATGTTCGGGTGATAGCAAAAAAAAATCAGAATAAAAAAAAATAACCAAGCGACCAGTGCTGGACCGACTGAATTGGACTGACCCATAGGACCATAAGTATAGTGAATCGGCCCCAGAAGGGTATTTGGTTCATAATTTCAGGGTATGTTGGTACTAATAAGATACATTAATTCGGCAAGTTTCAGATCCCTTTATATTACCGTTTCTTTAAAAATCTAAAAAAGCTGGAAATCAGAAAAAAAATTTGTTCTCAAAAACTTGGAACTTGATTTATTTGAATTTTGGATATCTTATCTGATGATAGTTTCTAGAAGAAAAATTAAAAGCTTTATCGGTTTATAAGATCCTTTGAAAAAGAGAGCTTTTTCTTTTAATTTTTAACCATGATACAATTTTGGTAGAATTACGAAACTATTTTTTTCGGATTCCCCATCCAATTTCCTTTAAAGAAATGTGCCTTTTAAATTTTAAAAAACGGTGCACCATTTTGAAAAAAGTTGTAATATGTATGGAATGAATGAGAATGGAGTAAGAGAGCCCCAACGAAAACGTCTCATTGATCAGCAATCTTATTGTATAAGATAACACTTGATGCAAACTTAATCAAAATAGAGCCAAATAATTTTTATATTAACGATTGCATTCATTTAATAGAAAACAACGGTTTTCATATTATTGTTTTTATATTTTCTGTTATTTGTACTCGTATAGTAATCGAATAAGCTCTGTTTCTGTCTATTACATTAATGCATTTTTGTGTAAAAAAATCGGTTTTTATTTTTTTTCAATATGACGTACCGTTTTTTTAAATTTAAAAGACTCTTAGCTTTAAAGGAAATTGGATGGGGAATTCGAGAAAAATGGTTTCGTAATTGTACCAAAGGATCTTATAAACCGATAAAGTTCTCAATTTTTTTTATAGAAGCTACTATCAGCCTCTATAACATATCCAAAATTCAAATAAATCGAATCACAAGTTTCTGAGAATTTTTTTTTTCTGATATCCAGTTTTTTTCGATTTTTGAGGAAACGGTAATACATAGGGATCTGAAACTTGCCTCCGTAGAATGAATCTCCTGAAGGTTCTGAATGGAAGAGGACGGGGAGCAGACATGAATTCCCTACTGAATGCGTATCGTGCACTGATCAGATCCAAACTGGATTATGACAGTGTAGCTTACGCATCGGCTAGCTATTCCACACTTGGTATTTTTGACCCTGTACACAACCTAGGAATCAGAATCGCCACAGGAGTCCACCACACCTGCCCCGTAGCAAGTATGCTCGTAGAGGCTGGCGAACCAGACCTAACTATGCGGCGACAACTCCAAATTCTGAAATATAGCCTCAAAGCCAAAAGCCTGTCCCACCATCCAAACCATCAGTTGTGTAAATATTATCCCCAACGAAAGACGTTCCTGACCAAAATTAATAAACCCAAACCTCTCTCTATACAGGCCATTATCCTGGAAAAGGCACGTGGCATAAAATATCTATACCGCATAAATGAAGAAGGACTCAACAACAATGGGAAAACTGTTGCAAAAATAATGACAGAAATGTGGGAAAAAAAGTGGGACAAGGCACAAACCCATCTTAGACGGATTAAAGATAAAGTTGGGAAAATAGATTATAAAGGGAACATGAGCAGAACGGACCAAGTCACCCTGACTCGCCTAAGAACGGGGCACACCAGGGAAACCCATGACTGGATCCTAAGAGGCGAAGAACAAAAATCTTGTTCCATATGTAGTAGCGTCCTGGATGTCAACCATATTCTCGTTGGATGTAATGGGGCTCTATCCAGAAATGGGACGCTGAGATGGGAAGACCTCAGACCATCGTCGCCCATCGCCTTGGCTATTTTACAGTTTCTGAAGAAAACAATTATCAAAATATAATCTGTTATAAGTGAAAAATTTAATCTGTTTTGTAAATCCATTGTGCTCACATATTATTTCTATCTCAAATTTATAGTTTCACTTTAATTTTAATAATTTTAGCTAAATTTCAATGTTCATAGATAAATACCATTACATATAATATAAACTTAATATAAAAAACTCATCTATGTAAATGCACCATATGCACCTAAGGTGCATATGGCCTAAGTCGCTGAACACTAAAATTTTAAATAAAAAAAAAAAACAGAAACTTGCCGAATTAATGTATCTTAATAGTACCAACATACCCTGAAATTATGAACCAAATACCCTTCTGGGGCCGATTCAATATACTTATCGTCCTATGTCCTTTCTTGTTTTTCGTTTTGTTTCATCGAGAATTATATAATCCATTTTAATCCTTCTCATCGTATTTTCGATCAATAAGACTGCTGATTCTTTGGATTCACTAACTTCTTCTAATCATGTAATCTTAATGGTAGCATTCGATAGCTAGAAGCGCTTTACGAATATTAGTAACGGTATTTGTGTGCAAGGTAAGATCCGCTGAAACGGCATTATAATACAATCTTTCCTCGCAGGAACGTTTCGAAATCTGGCGATTTACTGTACTAGTTTCATACAAAAAGGAATCAATTTCCTTATGTTGGAATTACAGTTTGTTGAATGTGCATTCTCAAAAGATTAGAAATGAGAGTTTTAATATAATTTTAACTTGAATGGTTTTGTGAGGGATTTTAAGAAAAGCGAAAACTTGAAGGTACGAACGACGAATGGAGGGTGCCGCAAGTCGTCATAACTCGCATTAGATTTGAATCAGATGTGAAAGATATGCGAGAAAAAAATATATATATATATATACGATCTCATTGCGTTTATTTTCCTGGTCTGTATGGCGTTATTATTATGAAGATGATGATGATGGAATTGAAGGCGTCGCATCTATTTCATACCCGCTTATTCTCGTTCATCATTTGTGGCTACACTGGCACAGCAGGAGCCCCCCTCAATGGGGCTGCTTGCCGATAAAAATCTACGTACACAGATATAATCTACTTCTTTATACACACACTCCACTCACTGTTTGCTTATCAAACATTCCCATAATCTTATAACATTATCAAACAACGTCACATATGATTTTCTTATTTCACATCAAAGTGTAGTTTGTTGACGTTTTCTTCTCTTCAAAATAATCGTCAATATAAGCATAAGAAACTGCGAGATTGATACCAAAAAAGCTGAATTTTTGTTTGATAAAATCATGACGTAATACATTTTTTGTAGAGGATTAAAACACAAATTTAAAATAAAAAAATTACGAGTCGAGTTTATTAAATTTTTTTCATTAAATAAATATTCAATGCTACTTTGAAAATTCCACTATATCTTCATAGATGTAACCGTAAGTAAGAAGAGAGAATTTTACATTTCTGCTCGATTGAATGACTGTAGAATTAAAAAGAAGAAAAAGAAGTCATTGGAATTAACGCGTAAGCTTTCGAGGCGGGACGTTTTATGGTTCGGCGCAACAAGAAGTACTGGGGAACGAAAAATATGAAGATCTGCGTTCTCATTATTGTGATGTGGCTCGCTTTTGTTACGACCAAATTTGTTTGTTTTCCCCAGTGCATTTCATAATTCATAGGGGCTACCAGTTACGACATTTTCAACGTTCCACCTATCATTTTTGTTTGGCTTGATGTAGGCGGTTTCTCCCCTTATATCTTATTCTCCTAATTGATTTGTTTGAAGTTTACTATCCATTCCATGTAAAAAAGCTTCTTTTTTTAATAAAGAAACAATTAACTAAAAATAAATTTATTAAAATCTGGAACATTGTATCTATACTAATATATATCATTTTTACGAGTTTCTGTAGATTTAAATTTTTAACCCGATCTTAGGGTAAATATTTGTTTCAGGATGTCCTTATTCCAAATTTAAATTTTTAAAATTTTAGTCTGTAGGTATCTTTAAAACTAAAGAACAGAACAAGCGACAACCGAATTTAAAGTTATTAAGTATTAAGATATAACACAATTATCCACTCATAATAGGCTATTAATTATTCCTTAAAAATAATAAAGGAAGATATCCCCTAGGTAGAAACTGAAGGAAGAAAAAACCTTTTTTTACTTTAAACAGGCGAGTTACATATTAATCGAAAGGTATTTAAAAGTGAAAAATTTATTTTTATTAATTTTTTTACTTGAACTAAAAACTAGCACAACAAATTAAACTTAAAGTACAAATAATCGTTTCTTTGAAATTTTTATATACAAACAAAAATAAGATATGTTAATATGCTAATTGCGCTTTGGTTTACATGCCTGTTGCTATAATGCTGTAATTAAAGAGCCGTAGCTTCAAATCTTACAGTAATGTTTTTTTTTTATTTACAAAATTGTTATTAATAGACCTTGAGGGTTGCTCAATAAGAAAATATTAATGAAAAACGTAATAGTAATAACAGTAATAAAGCTTATAGTTAATACGTTTTTATAACCGTGGAGATATAAAATTGTGTATTTATATTCACCATCTGACTGTTAAAATACGTATAATCGATGTATTTCTTAGAAAGCATGCGATAAGATGGCATGTGATAAGAATTTTTTTTTTAAAATTTCTACCCTAAAAGAGTAAAAAGTGGCGATTAAGTTTGTATGGGATAATGTAGAGTTAACCTACAATTGAAATTTTAAATTAAATAATCAAAGTGCTGTTATAAGCGAAGAATTTTACCGCTTAACAAAAAACAAAGTTCATCTATATTTATATTGGTTAATAAAATATAAGCATCTGTTTTTATTAAATCATTTTAAAAATTGCGTTTTAAATAACGTCAATTCACTAAATAAGAATGAAAGTTTTCATAGTACTTATACCAAAAAGGTGATTTTTAATTTTATTTGATTTATAACAATCAAAATTTCTAAAAACTAATTTTGTAGACCTGGTATATCAGATCGAGCACTTATGTATTCTGCTGAAAAGCATTCAGGGTGTAATTTTTGTCAAATGTTTCATTATCAATCAATATATGAAATCCCCATGCTAACTTTTCTGCAGTTTTTCGAACAATTTGAAAATGAATTATTGTTATTGATAATAAATAAAGTATCCGATTTTATTTTCACGCTTTTCACCTACAACAATTTTGTATATGCAACGTTCAAATGTGCAAAATCAAGTCACTTTATAATCATTATAATCAAAATAAAAAAGATCAATTTTTTTTCCTTTTACATTGTATTTTTAAATATAAGTGCACGTTTGTGTTGATGTAGATTTGAAAGTGCTTTCCTTATACGATGTAGATATATAATAAGAAAAGGTTTTTTTGATTATTCCTTCTCTGAAAGAGAGAAAAATGATGGCAAATTTTGTACAGCATAACGTTTAATAAACATTCGAACTTTTTAATTTCATAATCAAAATGCCGTTATTGACGAAATTTTTTACCACTTAATATAAAACAAAGATGGTTTCCATATCGAAGCAAAAAGTTAGGGTCTGCTTTAAAAATTAAACTGAGAGATACATTCAAAAAGAGTTTAGTTTAGTTTATAAGTTACTAGCTAAACCTGGTAGACGTTGTCGTACTAACCAATAGTTGTAAATAGATAAATTGAATTTAGTAAAAAAAAAAGCTTGAGAATTATTAGAATCACCTCCCTTATCATCCTGCAGAATCCATCGTTGTACCAATTATAACTCACCTTCAATATATACATTAATCAATTACGTTTTGAGAACCTCTACCTCTAAAAATCACTATACCATCATAACAATAAAGTATTGACAGTTAACGGCTATTCTATTGACCGTTGAAAAAGCCGTTTTTTGTGATCGAAGATATGTTACTAACGCAAAAAAAAAGATAAAAACAATCTTTGAAGCGGATTGTATATCGTGACAAAAATTGAGCTAAATGGATGCAAAACTTTTTGAGTTTTTCAAATCTACACAAACTATCATAACAATTCTATATAAGTAGATAAAACATAGATTATTCACTGTTTATTTAAATCAGAGATTGTCCGAGGTGGCCAACCCGCGAGATGCATCAGGTTTTTATAAAATGTATAAATTTTATAATGACCATAGTGATGAAAATCAATATATTATAAATGTTTACAGTGTATTTAAATTAAGTATGGAGAATTTGAGATATATCTTCAAAAGTGACCCGCGGAGTTACGATGCATTTCCGAAGTGACCCGCAATACAATTTGGGTTGGCCACTCGAAATTTAAAATATGCTGATTGTTTGATATCTTAAAAAAGAACATTGATTTTTAATTAAAGAGTCCAATTTATATCCAATTAATGGATGTCCATTTAATAATTTTAATCGGGCTTCTTCTAAATTCAACTTTTATTATTAATAATTAAACGTAAATAGGCAACCTTTTCTTTCGTAGAAACATTATTTGAACTAAACTACGAAGTTTCTATCAAATCCGTTAAGCTGCCTTTAAATTGGAACCAAAAAAAAACCAGAATAAATTGGTACAACTATTTAGATTAGACTTGTTTGTAACCTTTATACTTATTTTTGGCGAAACACGTCTAAGATGTACCTGAAAACAAATTATTATCAAACTCAATAAACCTGTTATTGGATCATACGAAAAAATGCAGGTAGGCAGAAATTTACGTTCGAATTATCGACCTTTGATCCATAATGATCAATATTGTGACCGAAACTGGCTTAATTCAATTAAAGCTTATATGAAATTGCAAACGATTCCCTACCTGCTGCCAACGGGTGGTATAAAATAGCATAGTAAAAGCCAAAATGTGTGAAAAAGGTAAGCTCAAAGGTGTTACTAATGGATTTGGTAAAAACAAATAATAAATACCTCAAACTGGTTCCAAATTCCTTAAACGATATACCTATTTAAAGCTGCCATTCTCTCATTTTGACCTCATATGCAGACGAAAAATCCTTAAATTCTCACTTATATATAAGTTTAAAGAAATACATAGATATTGCTTAACTTATTTTTGTATTTATCTATATGTGTGCTTCAAAATTGAATTGTTGTTTTGGCCAATTCGATCCAAAGATCGCTATTAATCAGGGACTGGAAGCTTACTGGAAATATTCCTGTTTTCTTTAGTACTTCCTTAAATATATTTGTTTTATGGGCGAAACGACATCATTTGTAAACTACTAATTAGTTTTTCAAAATTGGCCAAGGAATTTTTACAATCATTTCCTATCCCATAAAGTAATAAGCGTAATGGATCTACTGATGGGACCAATTGGGGCAATTTTACTTTTCCACCAGCCCAACTTAGTCCAGTAGATTTACCGCTGTATTTTAACCCCTTATAATATTGGCAAATGATTGTCATTTCCCCAATTGTTCCATATTACAATAAATATTAAGTAAAATATGTAAATAACACATAAATTAAATAAATAAAAATTCCAAATTCAAACGATTCTAAGCGTTTTTCAAAATAAATCACAGGCATCAATGATTACAAATAGTATATAGGCAAGTAAGCGTAAGAAATTGCAGAAGATGTCAAGGGATATCTCAATCTTCTAGAGGTATAAAATATGCTTTATATCCGATTCCCATGCCTACCGAATATACATAGAAAATTTCATGAAAATTGGTCCAGCCGTTTTTGAGTTATAAATAGTGTAACTTACACGACTTTCTTTTATATATATATATATATAGATTATAAAACTGTAAATCCGAAATAAATATTCACAAATTAATGTATTACTGAACAAGTATTCCCAGAATTTCGGTGAACTAAACGAAAATACTTACCAATTTTGTGAACAGAAGTTAGTGACTCCTGTCGACATTGAAAGAATAATAATTTAAATGATGTTATATGGGATGTTATGTGTTGTGTCATATGTCGTAAGTCGTAATGATAAAAGAAATTTAAAGTGCTTCTACAGAGCAAAAGGTATACGTCAAATCGTGTATAGTAAACTCGGTACTCCCCAATATATTTATATTTATAAATATTTTTTTTAAATTAATTGATCACTGCATACAACTATTTTATTCTAAGTAAAATTTTATTAGATGTGTCTTTTAAAAGTTGACACAATAGTATTTTTTATTATGATTATATTTTTCTTAAAAGAAATAAGGTAAAAACAAAATTTTCCATACATCATTATATAACTAACACCTTCGTTACGTAGACAAAGTCGCGGTCATCAGGTAGTTTATTATATAGTTTGTTGGTATTAAAATTTTGGCTGTTAACTCAAATGAACTGCTTCACTTATAACAACTCAATAAGCTTCTTAGAAAGTTTCAATGAGATTTAGCTTAAGCTTCAGCTGCTGGTGAATTGAGTGCTAAGATTTGATATTCACAATAAAAAGCATGTATCAAAAAGTGGAGTTTGAAATTTGTAGAACGTTCCAATCAAGAGATGGAAGATAATGTTTGACAAGCGTTAAATTCTCGACAGTAATCTCTAGTAATGGATTTATTAATCATCTTCTTATCGGACAAGAAGATCGTGAATAACTTCCTTCTTGCGGTCGCCGGGTCGGGCTATAAGCGAGATGCGGAGATAACCGCTGCGTAACGAAGACGCCGCAACGTTTTCGCGTTACCCTTTTAGCGAATCCCTTCATCATTCCACAACCCCAATTTAACGAGACCTGTATCATTATCTTGTCGCCGTGCTATTGATTTGACTCTGGTAATATAAACCCACTTCATTTATCTGAGCAGCAAAAAAAATATACTTATTCTGACTTAAGTTCAATGTTGTGAATTTTGATTCTAGTTTTCCATTATATTGTTATCGCTGTAATTATATTCCAAGTTTGTTCCAGGTCATTTATTTAAGTCTGGTGTACAAATGTCACTTAACAATGGAATGTATGTGTAAAATGTGGTTGTAATTCCAATACAAAAGACACATCTCCCGGATAACAAACATTCATGTGAAGTGTAAAGCTCAAATTCCCAGCGTTGTACTGATAATCGTTTGTATATATTTTTATAATATTTTTTACAATGCAGAAAAAATCTATAGTATAAAATTTCAACACCACATGATTTCTTATATTTAGTTGTTATTCAGTTACTACTTTATTTTTCATACATAACAGCTAAAATTAAAATAAGAAAGATTTTTTTTTCCAAATTAAACAAAGAAAATTAAAATTACGAAAATTGAGCAGATATATTATTTTCAATTGTAAATAAATATTCTTGCCATTCTTTATATAAATCTGTTGGAAGATTGGTCTTATAATGATGCATCGGTATTGTCTTTGTAAATATATGAGAGAAAACTTGGGAAAATTATTTTCTTGACGCGGAATTTCCAAATGCGTCATCTGTTCCATTATAAATTGATCTTGGCTCGTGCAAATTTTGCCGAAACCTTTCCCCACAGAGCAATAATTTGAGATAGGCCAAGGCGGATTTCATATTCAAGTGGGCGCTTTTGCTTCGCGTATCACGTTTCGCGTCTAACGTTACACATTATCTGTTCAACCGATAAAAACGTCACATTTTCCAAATAAATATATAGCTTGACATCGGCCGACATGGTTTCGATTCGGTGGTCTTAAATTTGACTTTTTCTGTCCAAAAGCCTTAACGTCAATGTTTGCATTAGTGTAGTTGAGAAGCATCGTCGATTGTGCAGCTGACGGGCTCGTCAGTTTGTGCAAAAAGCACATCGAAGCTTTGTGTATGCTGGCTGGCTGGCTGGCGGGATAAAAGCGCACCTTGTTCCCGACGACAAAAAATTGCGCCGTATTGTTCAGCTATGTGCGGGAAATGTCGAAAATCCCAACGCCGAATAAATTGGTTTTCTTTACAAGGCTCAGCTGTTGCACATCGATTCACTAACATCTCTGACCTAACTTATTCACGGATGATTTATTTTTTCTTCTTGTGCTAAATCTAGTCGGAAAGAAAAACGATGCACTTTATTTAAAAATTTGGTTTGTTACACAAAGCCTTTTACGGCTAAGTAGTTTTGAAAATTATGCGTTTAACAAAAATTACTTTTAAAAGAAATAAATTTCATTTTTACAGAGGTGATTTCATAAATATCTGTTGAATACTCAATGAATATTTGAGAAACTATTAAAACATTTCACATATCTTAAAGTAATATAAACAATTTTAAAACAATAAATCTACCAGGTAATTTCCGTTACTTCTCTTTAACAGTAAAATTTCATTAACGGAAATTTTTGGTAAAAAAATTTACGCCTCCATTTCTGTATGTGACGTCAACTACAAAAGTAATGTCAAATTCTATTTGATCAAAATGGGTATTTTTAGAATAAAAATCTATCAATTTTTGTACTTTTTTTTTTAGTTAAAAAAATAAATCAAAACACAAAAATATTATTTTAAAAATTTGTTGGAAAAATTAGCAATTTAATACCTTATATCACTTTTTTTAAAAAAAAAAAAAACAACCAAATAAATAATCTTTTATTTTTAAGCATAATTAGTTTCTAATATGCCTAGTTCTCGGTCATGATCTATTACAATTCGAAAAAAAATGGTTCATAACATTGAAAAATATATTATTTATTTCCGAGTCACAATTAATAAATTAATGAATAATAATAAATGTCCTATAACTCAATTTTTTCTTCATTACGCCGCGTTTCAACAGTTTTTGACTGTCATCATCAGGTAATAATTATTTTGTCAATTTTAAACAAATTTCATATAGGTTATTTGTTTTATATAGTTTGTCGTTAAGGATGTTATTTGGATCTAGTTTGTGTGCTTTGTATATTTCATATTCTTCTAGGGTGTTTATATGTGATCCTTTCTTGCATTTATGTAGTGACTTAAAATTTGTTGCGAAATTTAAGTATTGATGATTTTCGTCATAAAGGTGTTTTGTAAAATTTGAAGTTGTTGCTGAAGTAGGTTCCTTGTGTGTATGTTTCCTATATCTTGTTCTGAAAGTTCTACCAGTTCAGCCAATGTAGAATTTTTCACGGGAACCGCATTTAATTTTATATATTCTGATTTTATTTTTCATTGTAATTTGGTTGTTCTTCAATGGCTTAAGAATTTGCATCATGTTGTTGTTTGTTGAAAATGCGTTAATGATGTTATATTCTATCTATATATATAAAAGAAAGTCGTGTTAGTTACACTATTTATAACTCAAGAACGGCTGAACCGATTTGACTGAAAATTAGTAGAGAGGTAGATAAGAACTAGGGAAAGGACTTAGGATACTTTTTACCCCGTTCCTGTCGTTCCTGTGGGATGTGACTTTTTGAAATGTAAATGTTTTTATACTTAATAAACACTTAATAGAATTATACGGTAATAGCACATTCGCTTACGTATCTGATATTCTAATGCTCACAATAAAAGAGACGTGGGTTCGAATCCTAAAGTAACCTTTTTTTTTATTTTTTATTTTTTTTATAAAATTGTTGAACATAAATTCTTAGGGTTTCTCAATAAGGAAATATTAACGAAAAAAGTAACAGTAGTAGTAAAAAAATAATTATATTAATAAAGCTTAAAGTAAATACGTTTTTAAAACCGTGCATACATAAAATCGTGTAAATATATATCTCTGCCAGATAAAATTTTAATATTCGGTGTATTCCTTATAAGAAGTAGGCATGTGAAAAGATTTTTTTTGGAAAATTCCTACCCTAAAAGAGTGAATTGGGGTGATTAAGTTTCTTTGAGAAAATGTAGAGTTAATCAACAATCGAAATTTTGAATTTACTAAGTGTAATTAATAAATAAATAATTAATTAATAATAAGTTTCTGTTTTTGTTATATAATTTTAACACAGCATTTTAAATAACGTCATTTCACTTAATTAGTATGAAAGTTTAGGTAGTAGGTATTAATACCAAATACCATAGAGGCGGTTTTTAAATTTTGTTTGTTTTTCAACAATCAAACTTTTTAAAATCTAATTTTTATGAACCAATGATTGTGAACTGGAGCAATTATATATTCTGCTAAAAAGCATTATGGAAGCAATTTTTTGTCATATAACAACAATTAGTTTTCAAATTGTTCTAAATACCGAAGAAGAGTTAGCATAGAAGATATTTATATATATATATATATATTATTTATATTTTTATATATATATTTATTATTATATTATATATTATTTATTGATGATAATGAAATATGACAAAAAATTGCATCCATAATTCTTTTCTGCAGAATATATAATTGCTCCAGGTTGCAATCATCTAACTATTATTATAAAGAAGAAAGATTTGATTGTTTGTTTGCTTTGAAAAGTCTCCGAAACTACTTGGTCGATTTAAAAAATTCTTTCACTGTTGGGAAGCTACACTATTTCCGGAGAACATAGGCTATAATAAATTTTCAAAAAAAAAATAAGGATCCATACTAAAACTCCAATAATGTAACTTAAGGTCTGAAAAAAATTACCAAAAAACATTATTTTATCGCGTGCACTGTGAAAACTATTGGTTATAGAACAAAATAATGTACTACGATTTTGCAGAACATATTATTATCTACAAACACTAGAGCGACAACATATGTCTAACTATTATAGTTATGTCACATTTAGTGTTTTTTCATTTTAAAAAATATATATAAATGCCACCGCTATAAAAGCTCTTTTATTTATACTTTGGGATTAATTATACGTTCATAGCGCATTCGCCTACGTATCTGACATTCTTATGCTCACAATAAAAGAGACGTGGGTTCGAATCTTACATTAGACTTTTTTTTACAAAATTGCTTTCGGAAAAGGTTCATTCGGTAATCGAAACAATGAGATGGGATTCCAACTAATATTCAAAAATCTAGACCCTTAACTTCTGTTATTTTGACGCGTTATTTTATTATTTCTTCAACAGGGACATTTGTGTATAAGTTGGCAATGTCAAGTGATGCTATTTTGATGTTCTGTGGTAGTTTTAGGTTTTTAGTATTATTCATAACTTCATATGTGTTTTAATGAATAATTTTCGTTCAATATGATGCCTGGTTATATGGTTTGAACTAATTTTTTGGCTAACCATTATTCAGGAACAAGTTTGTTACTACTGATCGAATTGACATATTTATTTTTATGGATTTTGGGTAAACGATGAAGTATTGGAGCTTCAGGTTTCATTGGCTTGAGGGTTCTTTTTGAAAATTCGTTTTCAAAAAGATAGTTGCTTTCATTTATGGTTTTGTAGAAAGTTTTGGTGAAGTTCGGATTTGGATCTTCTTTCATGTGCATTATATTATTTTCTTTAATGAATTGTTCCGTTTACAATAAGGTTCATGTATATTTGTTGTAGTTTGTGTTCATTTTGAATTAGTGTTTTGAATAAAGCTCTTTTAATTAAATCGAAAAAATAAATATGAAAAAATTCCTACTTTAAAGTTTGACATGGAGGCATTTCAATAATAAATATTGGCATTGATGCAGGGGTAGAATTTTGGATTAAATTATTTAAATTTTATTGAGCCTAATGTCCCCGATCCGATTACAGATTTAAATATTTATTTAAAATTTTAAGTTAAAATCAATATAAAATTAATTTGGGGAAACAAATTTACATCGATAAGCTTTATCATTACAATAAAATCATAAAAATTATTGTACCCATTTTATTTATATTTTGCTTAAATTTTCCATTTTTTGTCTCTCAAAAAGTTGATTTTAAATAAAATCTATTTGCAGTTCTTTCATCTATAAAGTTATACATTTTAAAAATAAAAAATTGAGTTTTGAAACTGCAGGTAATATTTTTATATATTAAAATTAAAAAGCTAAAAGCTAGATTTTGCCATCATTTGTAGGTTTTCAAAAAAAATAAAATAAAAAAATAGAAACGAGTGATGTCAAAGATAAATTTTTATTAACAACGTTCTTTTAAGTGTACACTTTATTTGAGCTAAATGAAAATAAATTCTCAGATTTCAAAGTGTGAAACCAATTTATTTTATTTCCTGAAAAGCATACTAATCAGCCAAACAATTTTATTAAAAAATCGTTGTTCGTCTAAATGTATTTTTTACTATTGTAAAAACACCCACTTTTTACGTAAAACTTTCAAATTGAGAAAATTACTCACTTTGTTGTTTTTCTTATAGTTTGATAAAGTTGTAGAAACTTCAACGCTTTTAAGGATTTTTAAGAAAGAAAGAGAACCGATAAAAAATCAAAGCTAAAGGGTACAGTTGAAGATGAATTTTCTCTTGGTTACATAGAATAAAATCAATTTTAAGTGTCTAAACGATTTTCTCGCCAGTTAATTTTGTAAATTACGTCACTGAAATGAAAAGAATGGGACAGAGAAGAAAAGATAAAAATTGGTGGGTGTGTCGGTTTCCATTTTATTTTCTCTGTTGATTGATGTAAATTTCCTTTAGTGGTGTCATGACGTTAATGTTCTCAAAATGCGGGTTCATTCGACTTCCCGAACTTTCCCCTATTCTAAGCTTCTTGGCCAATAAAACCTAATCGTAAATAAAAAGATTTTAAAAAATTATTTTCGAATTGTGCCAGCGAAAAACTGATAAGTAAATTGATCAAAACATTATCTATCACAAAAACTAACACGTTCGACTATACTTGTTTCACGGATTGGTGACTTTTAACCGAGTTGCGATAACTTCAGAACCAACGAACGAGGATACTTTGTCTTAATTAAAACTCAAATAACCTCTCTTTAAACATTGTTGTCTATCCTTCTGTTGTGCAAAAGCTATAAAACTAATGAAAAAGCTTAAAAACATTCGGAAAAAATAAACTTAACGAAACGAAAGTCTTTCATTTTAATATGAAAATTTCTAATGTCAATACGAGGGACATTTTTGACGGAGCTTTTCTTTCGTTTGCTAAGGGGAAACTTGTAAATAACACCACCGTACCACCTTTTGTATGAAATTAGGGAGGTTTGCAAATATTCATAGAGAAAAATTGGCGTGATCAAAAGAAACGAAATACGCTTCAGTTCACACAAAGATCACGTAATGCGAAAGAAATAGGTTTAAAGTGCAATCCACCTTTCGTTTGAATTGTGACCCCATGCAAAAGGTAGTCAAGCCTTATAATATCAATGATTTTCTAACGGAAGAGCCCTTAAATGCTTACTGAATACTTTTTTCTATTTGAATTAGACTTAGTACTATATATTAACTAATATTTCCCAATTTTTTCAATCATGAATATCTCTTATACCGTAAAGCAAATTTTGAAGCATCCAAAAAAATGGTTAAAAAAATATGAATTTTATAGTTGTTGACTTATAAAGAACTAAAAATTGTCTTCAAAATTAGCACTACAATAAAACAAATCTATACTTATATATAAAATTCTTACGTCTGTCTGAACATTTCGATTTTGAACCCAATTTTAGGGTAAATATTTGTTTCTTATTCCAAATTTAACATTTTTAAAATTTTTGTCTGTCTGTCTGTCTGTCTGTCTGTGTGTCCCGATTTAACTAAAGAACAGAACAACCGAAATTAATGAAATTTGGTATTAAGATACAACACAATTTTCCACACATAATAGGCTTCTTATTATTTCTTAAAAATAATAAGAGAAGATATTCTCTAGGGATGAAACAATAACTTTTTACTTTAGACAAGCGAGTTATATATCATTGGAAAGGTAATAAAAAGTTAGAAAATAATATATAGTTTTTCTTTTTAAGTTGAACTGATAAAAAACAGTAAATTTAATTTAAAGGTCAAAAATTGCCTCTTTGAAATATAAATGTTTATATATATAAACCGCATAGCTGATGTCAATAGTGTAATTGCTTACGTTTCTGGCATTCTGATCCTCCTAATTATAAAGACTTGGGTTCGAATATTATAGTAAATTTTTGATATATTTTTTTTACAAAATTGGTGTAAATAGACCCTAAGAGTTCCCCCCCCCTAAAAGAGTGAAAAAAGGTAGCTAAGATTGTACGACATAACGTCTAATAGACAATCAAAATTTCAAATTTCATTATCAAAGTATATTCGTTATAGACAAAGCGTTTTATCGCTTAAAATAAAACAATTTTGGTTTTTTATTAGAATCAAAAACTTAGGATCTGCTTAAAAATTTAAACTCTGATAGATATATTTGAAAATGGTTAAGTTAATAAGTGAGCATTAAAATTTTTGGCTTTCAAATATTGTAAACCTGAAAATTCGAAATACGTATTCACTAATAAATATATTGGTGAGCGAATATCAAGTAACGAGAAATTCGGCTAAATAAAAGAAAATGGTTTAATTATATAGTTGAAATTCAGATATTTTAATAATAAGTGCATAGATACATAATGGTTATACTTGATTATGAAGGAACTGGGTTTCGTGCAATAGAACAAACTTTAATTTCGCGGTAGTTTTGTACATTGGAATAGTGAAATAATTTTGAGAAAAAGGTTCGTTCGGGAGTCGAGACAATGAAATGGTATTTCTACTAATATTCTAAATCTAGGCCCTTTACTTCTGTTATTTTAACGCGATAGTTTTGATGTCTTTTTACTGTCTTAAGTCATAATTAAGACCGACTTTATCGAACTTTACGATATTTTTTTATGTATAAACCCTGATTGGTTAATGGTTGGTATACCTAGATTTTTAGATATTTATAAATATTTTTTTGGAAATTAATTGATCATTACATACAAATATTTTATTCTAAGCAACAGTTTATTAAATGTATCTTTTTAAATTTGGCAAAATGGTGTTTTAAAATATGATTATGCTTTTCATAAAAGAAATAAGAAAAATAAAAAATTTCATATTCCACTACCAATAGCAAATCTAAAAAGGAAATATAATCTACAACTACATTACGAAATAAACGAAAACGAAAAATGATAATGAGTGTATAAATAAAGAAGCTGTTTGTAGGTAAAATATTTTTACCATGCCACAAAAATTATTTAAAATGAATTCCTGTGCTTTTTTAGATAACTTTAAACAATAAATATCAACGTTTGAATTATCAAAAAATGACTTATTTTTTTTAATAATGCATTGCAATATATCATCATTCAGAATTGCATTTCTTTCCAAATTTTTGATATTTTATCTTTACTAAACTTTTACTAAAGAATTTCTAGGATACAAATGAGACCCAAATTTAGTTTTTATTTTACCAAAAGTAGCACATTTGAAAAAAAATCGGGATATTTGTTAATTTTAAAAATCGATTTTTAATTCATTCGAAAAACATGTCTCTATTAAATTTTTTTTATCGACTATGTCATTTTAAAGAAATCTCTTTGTATTTCAATGTTTTTGTAATTGATGTATCTTACATTTCTTCATATGTGCTTTTAGATCTCAAACTTAATCTCGTTTTAAACAATGAAAATATTTCATTATCATAATTTTCTAATAACATACTAAACAATTAATTTCCCATAAATTCATCGACAAATTAGTACATGTATTCTAGTATGTGGTAAAAGCGTAATGAAGTTAAAATCACTAGACATAAACATTAATAATATCTAGACATTACATGAAAACAATAGTAGTTATTTTTTTTTAAATTTTGTAAGTATCAACAATTACTAGCCGTTTTTTACTCAGTGCTAAGTTTAAGAAATGTTATTAATGAACTGGAACCTTTGCATTTAAAGAAACTATATTTATGAGAAATAGCAATTTCGGAACAATTATTTTTTTTTAAAAATTACAAATTTATTTTCATAATAACTTAATATAAAATTCATAAATTAGAGACACAGCATCAAAAGAAAATATAAGATTCAAAATCGGAAAATTTAATGATAATTTTCTTTTAATTGTTTGGGAAATATCATGTTTTCCAACAGTTTTAATTGAAAATAAGCGTGTCAATGAACAAGGAGGTTGCCAACAAATCAAAAGGCTTGGAAGTATTGAATTATTCGTCGGTTTTTTTAAATCGTTAGTATGCAATTTAATGGTTGACGCATTACATCCTTGAACAAAAAATACAAATTGGAAATAGAAATCTTTTTCTAATTTCAGTTTTAATAAAGAATTTACTTTAGATTCAAGTAAGGAAAAGTTAAGCCAAATTGGTACACATAAGATCTGGTAAAGCTTACAGAATTCATGTGGCAAGCCTATAGTGTTTATTTTTTTAAGTAATCATTTTGTGAAAAAAAAATATCCGGCAAAAATTGATGCGAAAAGCAGATGATTGTGAAGATTGATACTACAACTTTCTGTACCCCACAATTTTTTATTTATTTTTTTATTTACAAGTCTGGCATACATCCTATAGAGGTGCAGAAACACCTGTGAATAGGAACCAGATAAATACATTATTACATTTTAATATAAAAAGAGCTTTACAACATAAGTATATTCAATCTCTTAGACAATAACTAATGCAAAATTACAGTAATCGCACTTAACCATGAAGAGATTTTTCTTCTTAAGACTTTCGACGAGCAGTTTAAGGTTTTCATATCATTCGGTAGCAGATTATAATACTTACAACATAATATGCATTTTTAGTACTGATCGATTTTTTAATTTTTGGTAAGGTT
Organism: Sisyra terminalis; assembly: GCA_958496175.1. Lineage (NCBI taxonomy): Eukaryota > Metazoa > Arthropoda > Insecta > Neuroptera > Sisyridae > Sisyra > Sisyra terminalis. The sequence goes on from OY292274.1 coordinate 12,519,417, forward strand.
AACATCCTCCATCGAGTATTAAGTTATCTATTAATAAATAAGTTTTTACAAACGCTAAAATAATAAGTCAGAGAATTGACAATGGAAATATCTTTTATCTATCTATCTATCTATCTTCAATTGAATTGCGGTTTTTTTATTGTTCAAACACATCTATTATTCCGATCTGGTTGGGATTTAATCTATACATTTACGTATTAAGATTGGCAAACTTTTATCTAGCTAAAATTAATTGTTAATTGTAAGATTATCTAAGAAGAATTTTGAGAAAAACTTAAATTAATATCAAGTTTATTAATTGTAATTGACTGATCAAGGTTCATAGATTTATTTTTATTTTTTAGCCAATCTTTTATGTTTATTAAAGATTTCTAAAATTTCATATTATCTTTTATTCTGTAAACTAGGATATATAACAACAAACCCTTTTTTAAGTTAAATTGAAAACTGAATATTATTTCTTCGGATTTTCTGAAAGTATTCGTCGTTTAAGAGTGTATTGGCAAGCATATCTTCGTGGCAATTTTTCTTTAAGATAAGTTACAATTAGGTCATTTTTGAGATGGTTTTATAGGAACTAACCCAATTTCTGAATTTTCTACGATGAATCGTAACACGACACGATTGTTTTAATGCATCAAAATTATCTCGGGTTGTATAGCCAAAATGTGAGGGAATCAACATTTCGTGTGTTCAAGTAACTTAGCTCGTCGATCGTTCATGGTTCAAGCGTGTTTATCGCCATTATTTCATTTACGCCGATGAGGTGCGTGTATTTGCCGTATTATTAAACTAGTGTAATGACAGCCAAAGGCCCCAAAGCCTATCTGCACGGCTATCATTTCAAGTAAAAATATTACACCCTATCACTGGTGGTATTCAGTTTCAAGTCAATAATCTAAATCTTGTTATTTCAACAGTAGTTGTTATATTTCATTTAACTTATCTATTTTAATGAAACTAATCAGAGCTAAATTTCAATAATTAAATTTCAATTGTTATGAATGACCGTTTGTGCAGAAATGACTACGTCATTAATGAAAAAAATCTCCCCAAATTAGTAAATTATAATCGCCATTAAGATATAGTGAAACCTGAATCCATTCCGTTTAAAAAATAAATAAAATTTCGTAGATATAAAACCGTACGTTTTAGTTGTAATTTTAGGTCGAAATTTTTTATATTAGAATTAACAATTAATTTTCTTTTAAATACTTTTAACAAGTGGAAACAGTTGAACAATAAAATTAGTTAAAAGCCCAAAACTTTACCGCTATGTATGTGTACTAGACACGATTGTTAATATCAATAAAAATTCATATAAAATTAAAGAGTTTTTTTATATTCAGTGATGAAATATTTAGTAAAGGCCAAATTTTATCAAATTCATTCGTTGGCAACAGATTTAACACTCGTATCGTTTCGACAATTCATTTCTCACTCTTGATTTGTATCGAATTGAATTTTCTATATTTTCTTGAATAAATTGAGTACATTCGTAAATTAAGTACGCAATGAAAATTCACATTTACGTCGACATTTGAATAGAGCCCGTAGATGTTGCAGGTAGGAACATTGGTAGAATGTGGGATAAAGCATACCTACCATATGTGTGAATGAATCTATCGAAGCGAATATGTATTCATATTTCAGACGAATAGAGAATTTTCAAATTATATTTGCGCTCGTATAACAGAAAGCAATATCAGACTTAGTATAATAAAAGTAATTTATTTCTACAAATGAGAACAGAGTTCACCTTCGGCAAACGCATACCCTAATCTCGGATATAATGGCTGAGATCGCATAGAGCGGGACTTGCCGCTAATATTTGGCACCATCAGATATTATATTAAAGCGTCCCAAATTTTCTCCGTTCAATTTCAAATGGCGTCGAGTACGAATTAATTGCACAAAACTGAAATTGTTGTTTCAAAGTGTTGCCGATAAGACTTTTTGAAGCGCCGTTACGTTACGAAGACAACGCCGTGTTGAATAATCTCACACTGTCGAAGTCTGCAAAGTAAATATGTGAGTTTTATCAGATCAAACAATTTTATTTCTTTTTCTAAAACAAACAAAAAAAAAGGAGAAAAATATGATGAAATCTTTTAGCATTTCAATCAGACTTTAACAAAATTAACTTTGAACGCATAAAAATTTAACAACATTATTTTGTGAAATTGGTTTTATAAATAATTTTGGTGTTTTCAAAAAATGTAGATTTAGGAAAATATTTAATCAAATCTATTCATATTGGTTTGACGTATTGTTTGCTCATTTGGAGACGTTGAAGACGCCGCGACGTTGACAACGTCATCTAAATGTACTGAAGAGTTAAATAAACGTTGTCGTGGAGAATGAATAACAGTTTCGTATTGTTGCCTCTTGGTTCAGTTTGCTAACCACTTACTCAAAGCATTTATTCATTGCCAAACATTTGCCAAAACCATTTTCTAGCTACTCAAATGATTGTCATTTAAGAGTGAAAGCTTCGTCTCCATGTCTAATGGTTTTGGATATTTATTCAAATCAAATTGCTTGCTGATGGTGATATAATAATATAGATCATTTCGTTTCTTATACTTAACGAAAACTTTGTTAATGAAACCAATATCACAATATAATTAAAAAAAAAACTATAATTAAATTGATGAGTTCATATAAAAATTTGCAAAACTTAATCATCATTTTTTAGACTAGAAAAATAATTTTATATTCTCAAGAAATGTTCTTAATTTTATTTCTTGTTATCATTTATTATTAATCTCACTAGCAAATAAGAAAAAAGTTTTTTTAAGACTCCATCTGGTAAAATATATCAGCATTGTAATAAATACCTTTTGTGTTATCAACGAAAAAAAAAATAGTTTATATTTTTTGCCGAAATATAATAAAATTAAAACTTTTCCCTCCTTTTTGAATAACTTTCGCTTTTAAGTACTCAAGTGATATTGGCATTGCTTTTTCAAACGAATGATTACCATTTTGGAGGAAAAAGTATTTTAGTTTTTTCAACATTAATTGGTTCTTTCTAAGGAGAATTTATTAACGAGCTTAAAACTTATAAATGGTCATCTAGATGGACATTTTTGTACAAAACTTTCTGAGTTTTGAGTTCCAGAAAATTAAGTCAAGTGATTGTCAATACAATGATCAGGGATGTCAGTAACTTGCGTTTTTACTAATTTTAAGTGTCTTTTTTCATGATAATACAACGTTAAAAACATTTTGACATATTGTAAAAATCTTTCAGAAATTAACTGACGTCTTATTAACTTTGTAAAGTTCAACCCTTTTGAAATATTCCTATTTAATCTTAATAATAGAGAATAAAAATTAACAATATATTAGACAGTATAGCTAGTAAGTAGGACAAAAACTTTTTTTGGAAACTTTAGTATTTTTCTCATCTTTGTTTTTAAGAATTATAGCTCAGCAATTTATTTCTCAAAAAAATTTTTCATGAAAATGAATAAAAAAATTCAATTTATAACAAAAAATTGAACGACATATTTCATTGAATTTGTCTAGTTAACAAAGCACCAAATAATAAAACTGATATTGAGAGAAGATATATATTTTATTTTTCTTGAAATATGAATTTTCCACGCTTGTATTCTATTTAGCATAGAAATAGGCACGCTGTAATACACCCTCAATATTTTTCAAATGTATTTTGTATGTAGTTGAATATTTTTGGGCTTTAGTTGAATATTTTGCAAACGTATCATATTTACGTGTGAAAAGCACCGACGAAAGGGTGTTAAATAATATTTTTCATTTCAATTTTCCCTTCGAATATCGTTTTCAATAGATCAAATTCGATTACGTATTTCTTTTCATATTTTCTCAACAACTATCAAAGGGAGAAGGAAATCGGGATATGTTTTGCTCGAAGAAAAATCAATTTTAAATCGCAATTTTTTTTTTCTCTTTGTCAAACAAACATGATACATACAATAAGGATTCTATACTTTTATTCCGACGTGGTGTTTGTGATGGAAATGGTGTGTATGATTGTGACCGGGAATTCCGCCTTTTTGATGCAACCATGCTCCAAGCCAAAATTCTTTGATAAAATCGGCTCCCTTTTCAGCGACCATGAAAACAGGACCTTGAGTGTTTCCAGAAACGATGGTTGGTATTACAGATGCGTCTGTAACCCGAATACCATAAACGCCTCGTACTGCCAGTTTGGGATCTACAACTGCCATTGGATCACTTTTTGGTCCCATTTTACATGAACCAACTTGATGGTTTTCGGGTCCTGTTTCATACCGAATGGCACATTTCCAGTATTCATCACTACCATACGTCGTCGATTGTAAACAAGCCTCGACTTTTTCGGTTGTATGTTCAATTCCATATTTTTCTTTCAAATAGTTGGCATCCATAGCTTTTAGGGCTATCTTGATTCCATCAATTAAAATATTAAAATCGTCTTCATTAGTTAAGTATCGTGGATTCATAAGTGGAGGTTGCAAAGGATCAGCACTAGCTAATTTCAAATATCCTTTACTTTTCGGATGCAAATTAACAACCGAAACTGAAACAAACTCTGGATCATTCTCATGTTCTGGACTTTTAATCAAGCCAGAACCACACGATGAGTAAAATCCTCCATAAAACAACTGTAAATCTGGATGATCACCTTTTGGATCAGCATATTTTGAATTTAGAATGGCAGTAAACTGTGACATTCCCGTTCCTGAAAGTGGACCTTTTTGATCCATTAGATATTCCATAGCTGTGGCCCAATTAAGACCATTTGTGGTTAATTTTTTGGGCAGTTCAAAGTTAAGACCAAACGCCACATGGTTGTGTAAGTTTTGACCAACACCAGGAACATCTTGGATAACGGGGATGCCTAATTTTTCCAGATCTTCTTTGGGACCTATTCCAGAAAGGAGGAGAAGTTGCGGTGAGTTAATAGCACCGGCTGCTAAAACCACTTCTTTGCGAACCCGAACTGTCATTCTTTGATTGTTGTAAATAAATTCCACTCCGTATGCACGTTTTGTTGTTTCATTCACTAGAATTTTGGTTGCTGTTGAATTAACCATTACGTCAAGATTTGGGTGAGCATAACCAGGTCGCAGATAAGCTCGAGCACTGGTTAAACGAGTTCCATTTCTAAATAGAAAATAAAAAGAATTTAATGAATACCGTTTGTTACTATCATTTGCTACCTGTTATTTGTTTGGGTGATTGCAAATCCAGTAATTTGATCTCCGTTAAGGTCATTTGAAACATTGAATCCTTGTTCTTTGGCTGCTTCTAGCATGTCGTAAGCAAATTCGGGTGCATGTGGAAAACGTGCAACTGTCATTGGACCACCAGTTCCGTGGTATTTAGCATCAACCAAACTTCCAATTTGTTTGTTGTCTTCTGATTTTTTGAAATAAGGCATAACATCTTTCCATCCCCATCCAGTATTTCCGGCTGCTTCCCATGCATCGTAATCTTTTTGATGGCCTCGCATATACATCATTCCATTGATGGCTCCACAACCACCTAACATTTTTCCACGATGCCACGTGCAACGTTTTTCTGGATACCCAAGACAAGCGTTTTCTTGGGGTACGGTTTTATATAGCCAGTCTGTTAAGGGGTTGCCCCAGTAGTTAGTTACCATTGCTGGAACTGTTTGACCCGGAGGCTCATCCCCTCCAGCTTCAAGAACCAAAACTTTCCAGTGATTGATTTCCGCTAAACGACCCGCTACTACACCACCTCCGGACCCACCTCCAATCACCACAAAGTCATATTCTAAACTGGGTGTTGATTTTGGTCGTACTCGATCACAGGGCTCCACAATTTTGCACTGTTTACGAATAAAAGTGTCCAAAAGTGTCATAAACATAACAAAAGAACCCAATCCACACGATTGGTCCAATGTTGGACCAAGTGGCGGGGGTGTACAGTCGCAATTTTGAACTGGTTGGCACCACTGAAACAAAATATATACAGCTTTAAAACAAAACAATCTTCATGGAAATCATATTGAGTAATGAATCTGGGTCGATCCAAAAACCTCATATCGTTAGTTAAGCGAAATAAGAGACATATTTGTTATTACAATATAATATCGCATTTTCATGTAAATTACGTTCGAACAGGGAAATCGAATCGTAATTATTACAGGAAACCGCACATATACTGCACTAAGCTCTCTATTGAAAAATAACCGCATCGTAACGAGTGCTGTTTCATAAAATTAACCGCAATGTTCCGCAAAAACCACTTGGATTTATATTTGCTTTTCTAAAAGTTGTTATTGATTGAACCTCTAAAATTGATCATGTAAAACCTTCTGAAAATGACAAAAGAAAAATGGAATGATTTGAATTTGTTCTGGTAAAGCTTTATTGGAAAAAATACCATGATGTTTTAGTTTAAAGGTTCAATTAGCAATTTTGAAAAAAAAAATTTTAACTTTATATTTTGAGTTTTGAAAGCTTTAATAATTTAATGGAAGAAAGTTGAAGCCTTTAAGCTGAAAATCAACCACAAAAAAATGCTACTTTGAAAGTACTTACAGTATTGTACCTGTCTTAAAGTTGGTTGATTATTTCTCTGTTTAATTCCTTATTTCTTATTAGGAAATACAAAAGGTTTTTTCTTCTGTTATTTTGTTTGTTTAGAGATTTCTTTACAAAAAATGTTTGTCAATACATATTAAATTCCTATTGTCATTCATTGGATTATTTAATTTTCTCAATGTGTATCTTCTCAAAAGTTTAGTGAAATGATATTATTTGGATGCAGTAGAAATTAAAAAAAATATGTTTTTTATGTGGCAATATAAAGCAGGTTTCCATTGACTGTTAATGCAATATAGGAAAGTGGTAGTTATATGAAACCCACTTTAAATAATGAACTTTGTTGTTGGATAATTTTACTAAGACAATACATTTCCTCTATGATTAGATAAATTGTTTTGTTTACAATAACCCGTTTCAACTTTGTATAAATTTTGAATGATGAGCCATCACTTAATTTAAAAAAGTCCAAGAAGTTCTAAGTGCCTAAAGCAATTATCTTGCGAACATTTTCTAAGTTTTAATTTATTAAAATCAAGCTCTTCAATAAATAATTTCGTACAACAGCTTATATTATTAAAGAACTTATACAATATCCAACTGTTGACTACAAATCACGTCATTAAGTTCAGTGTTTTTTTTTACTATTTGAAAACGTAACTATGATGAAAACGTAACTCTTGATAAAAATATTTTAACTGACGTAACTGTAGCAATTTAATTTTAGGTGCTTCAAAGAAGAAAAATATCCGAAAATTGAAAAGAGAAAATATTTTTTTCCCGCTCTTCACCAAATGTAAAGGGATGCCTTATATATATATATATTTTCCACGAATTTTTCTTTATTATAGGTCATACAGTAATAAGTGAATCTGTGCCAAATTTCGTTGCATGATATAAAACGACTAAAGTAGTAACATTGTTTTATAATTTATGCTTTATAACGCTTATACAATATAAAAAAAATAAACCCACATAATTAAAAATATATTACAATTGATTATGTTATGTGTAGGGTCAGAAAAGTTTTCCTTGATTTATTTTTTTTAATGTATTTTTTCTCTTGAATCTTTTTGAGATGTACGAAAATAATAAATTGAAAGATAACTAATTTTACGATTCTCTATTTTCATGAATAACATTCATTTATTTATACGAATAATATTATAAAAAATAAATATATGTATTCACTTACAATCGTTTCACATCATTGGCTTGATATCAATTTTTGACAAAATTTAGCCTATATGAATGTAATATTTGTATATTAAATAATTATAAAACAGAATTAAATTTCGATTATTAGATTGCAATATTTTTTGGTACCCTGATATATATATATACATAAATTAAATTAAATGACAAAAATTATTTTAAGAATTTATGATATACCATTTTTTAAGTTATTTTTCCAACTATCAAAAATTGAATCTCTGCGATAGAGGCTGTACAAATTTATTGATCAAAGTGTTGATTTTAATGCACTTAACCTGCTTCTAGACAGTTTGTGATTGAAATATAATTTTAAGCACCAATGTGAAATAAAATATTTTTCTTTAAATAGTACAAAAAAGATTTTTAAGTCTAATCAAATTTTATCAATTTAAAATATCAATGTGTTCTTTGGTAAACTATTAAGTAATTATATTTTTTTGCTGAACTTTCAGAAACAAACTATTGAAAATTGAACTTACTGTAAAATAAATATATGATACTTATGAAAGTTGAATTAAAAGTTTATTGTAATATTTTCTCTGAAAAAAATTCTTTGTTTAATACAAAATAATGAGCTTTCATTTGTTTTATTAGTCTGAAAATAATAAATTATTATTCAAAAAACTTTGGTGCAAATGAAATCGAATGATTTTTTTCTATTGCACTGTTTAGTTTGCAACCCTAAATGATAATTATTATGGTCATGAAAAAAGGCAAAAAAATATCTAAATTACCTGATTTTTCCACATTTTCTTTTTTGAAAAATCCAAAGGATATTACTAAAACTTGTCTTGTTTTTGATTTTTGCGCAAAATGGTTCTCTGAGGAGTCGTTTCCAACACTGAAGAGTCACAATAATAAACTAATGTTACCTTGGCCGTCAGTTCCACTTTATACGGATATATCTTGGGTTTGTTAGTGTAATTTATACGAACATACATGTTTATACATATATATACTTTTTTTTATAAATTTAACACACACTTGAATGATTCATATGTATACACAAAGACAAATTAACTCTCGGAATTAAATTAAGTTCTGTCAAATATAATAAATGATTTTATGAATGATTTACTTAAAAAAAATATTTTTTATCAACAATTTGTTCATAACTTGTTTTTCGGTTATCAGTCAAGTTGATGTCAGCACCCCGTTATCAAAACCTGAATTTGGCGGCTCACGAATTTCATAATCAAGTTTATTCTTTCCGCCATATATACGACATGGCCACAAAAGAGTAGTATATGAGATGATAAACACTTTTTTTTGGACTAAAAACTCAAAGATTAAGGTTGCTTTTTATGAATAAAAAATTATTTACCTTATGTCTAATAAAATAATTATTACTAATTATAACAAGTTAGGACCTATAAAGTAACAAGTAATTGATTTTGTAACTCTAACTTGTAACGAGTCATTGTGAAAAATTACTTTTTTTTTAGAAAATTATGGTCATTCAAAGTGGTAATTACAAGGAATTAACATAAAATTGTACACTTGAATCAATAACGAAGAAGACATTAGTAACCTTGTAACGGTTTTTGAACTTGACTTCGATGTAATATTGGAATTTTTTTCACGCTGATTGGGAAAAACCAATTGAAAATAAAAATGAAAATTTTCTAAGAAAAAAATTATTAAAAACTGGCTTGTTAAACAGTTATAATGTAAATGTTTAGTTTACTAATTTCAAGTATCGTAAATTTTTTTATGAATTTGATGATGAAATATGCGGTTTTAATAACACTTTTTTACTGTCGCAGACAGTTTTTTTGGAGAGCATTAAAAAGGAATTAACGTTAGAATAAGTGAACAAAATGGATTTAAATTTGTAGTCCTTCAGTATGTTATAAAAAAATAACAAACATTTCAAATAAATTAGCAAATTTAACATCTAAACATTACATAAAAAAATAAATTGAAAAGAAGTAGTTGAAATGTATTCCAAATATTAATTTCATATACTGAAAAATAAACCATTTGTTAATTTTTTTCTGAACAAAGTAATAAGAGTGTAAACGCTGGCTAAGGAACATTGTTTATAAAATAATAAAATAAACAAAAAGTATTATAAAATAATTAATTTGATTAATTTTGCATATTTTGAATTTTTCACTAACCAAATCATTACTGTTCTGGTCTTGCTAATCTTTTGTGCATTTATATATAGTACTAGCTAAACCCGGCAAACATTGTACTGTCAGCCAATGGTTGTAGATAAATAAATTGAATTTAAGGAAAAAAAAAAAGCTTGTGAATTTTTAGAATCTCCTCCCTGATCAATCAGCAGCATCCCTCGATGTACCAATTATAATTTACCTTCAATATACAATTTTATAAATTTTACATTTACGAAAATTTGCCCTACATCTAAAAATCACGACACGATCATAGCAATGAAGTAATGTCAGTTAACGGCTACTGTATTGACCGTAGAAAAAGCCATTTTACTGCGGTCGCAGGTATGTTACTGATGCAAGAAAAAGATAGAAACAATCTTTGAAGCAGATTGTATATCGTGACAAAATTTGAGCTAAATCGATGCAAAACTTTCTGAGTTTTTGAAATCTACCCAAACCGGTATAATAATTTTATATCTGAAGATAATTCATTGCTTATTAAGCATGTTAAACATTGTTTATTCATTGTTATTTAAATCAAAGGTTGTCAGAGGTGGCCAACCCGCGGACCACAAAAGGCACTCTTGACAATTTTTTCGACCAACGATATGCATCAGACTTTTATAAAATGTATAAATTTAATAATGACCAAAGTGATGAAGTTAGTACAGTGTATCTAAATTTAGTATGGAAAATTTGAGATATAACTTTAACAGTGGCTCACGAAGTTATAATGCATTTCCGAAGTGGCCCGCAATATCATTTACGTTGATCACCCCTGATTTCAAGTATGCTGATTTTTTGATATCTTAAAATTATATCCAAATATCCAGTTTATATCCAATTAATGGATGTCCGTTTATTTATTTTAGTTAGCCGTCTTCTGAATGCTACTTTTATTATTCATAATAAAACGTAAATAGGCAACCTTTTCTTTTGATGCAAAATTAGTTGAACTTGATTATAAAGTTTATATCGAATCAGTAAAGCTGTCTTTAAATTATAACCAAAAGTAAAACCATAATATTGGTACAACTATTTAGATTTGACTTGTTGGATACCTTGATACTCTTTTTTTGGCGAAACACTATGATGTACCTGAAAACAAAATATTATCGAAATCGATAAACTTATTCTTGAATTGTACGATAGAATTCAGTTAGACAAATATTTATGTTCAAATTATCAACCTTTGTTCCATAATGATCAATATTGTGAGCAAAACTGGATAAATTCTTAATTGGTGTGAAATTTCAAGGAATTTGATCTGCTCTCAATTGGTGATATGAAATAACATAGCAAAAGCTTGAAAGGCAAAATGAGAGAAAAAGGCAGATTTAAAGGTGTCATTAATGGATTCGGAAACAGTTGTAAATTATCAACAAATAATAAATACCTCAAACTAGTTCCAAATTCCTGATCTTCATATTTAAACCCGTACACTCTCATATTTTTAATTAATAAATTTCTAACAATAACAATAATTTTTAATAACTAAATTAATATACATTGTATTTTACTTATTTTGATTTACACCTATAAAAACATTAAACATGTTAAAAATCATATGCCTAAAAAATCCTTAAATTCTCACCTGTTCATGAGTTTAAAGATATACATGTATATCTTTAAGCTCATGATTTTAATTAATCAAAAATATTAATGGATCTGGTGGTAGGACTAATTGTCGCAATTTTACTTTTCCACCAGCACAACATAATCCAGTAGATTTTCACTGTTGACTTTTAACGCCTTACAATATTGACAAATGATTGTTATTTCCCCAATAGTTATAGATTACAATAAATATTATGTAAAATATGTAAATATAAATAAATAGCAGTACTTTTGCAAAATTACAAAGCCAAGAAATTCTATAATATTTGCCATCTAGTTTCAAGTTTTCGCGAGACCCACCCGTCTCAACTCATTTTTATATAATTGATAGTATTATTATAAACTTCATATTTATTTTAATATCATGTATTTATTGTATTTATACTACACTATATTATAGTACGTATACTCTATTTTATTTTTTTTTCCACTACGTGTTTCAACAACAAGTCGTCAAATAACAAATAAGTTTTTGTTAAAGATATAGGTTGGACCATGTTTACGGGCTTTACATATTTCATATTCTTCGAAGGTATTCATATGTGATATTTTTCACACAAATATTTTGGGGTATAAGTTTTTTTTTTCTAAATCTGTGCATTTATGATTATCGTCGTACTGATATTTTGTAAAATTGTAAGATGAAATGCTTGTGCCGTTAGTTTTCAACAGAAAAAAAAATTATTTGATAAAAGAAAATTATTAATAATCTACAACTGTTTGGATTAAATATCTTGCATCGCAATTTGAGTTTCTTAGACCAACTGTTTCGTGTTACCATTTCAAATATTTGTTCATATAGTTTGATCAGTTTTCTTTAAATATTTTTTTTTTTAGATTTTATGTCTCTTCTGTGTAAATGTTTAAGAAAATAACAAAAATGTCATAAAAACGTCTGTACCTTGTCACTTTAGTTTGTACGAAACAATAAAAGATTTTTTCTTGTGAACTTTTTTATTTTTTCAAAATTAGAAACAGACCTGTAATATGACAGATGAAAATGTCAAAAATATTTCAATTTCGTAAACATAATAAAATAAAAAGACAAAAATTATACCGAAAAATGTTTGCTATGTGTAAAATTGTATATTTTGTTTTTGAAACTTGATTAAAAATTTAAACAAGAAAATCTGTCCTTTATCATGTTATGTTTACTGCACAAATGTCTTTTAGCAGTTGCATTTTTTATGCTTAAACTGTTTCAAAACACCAAATACTACAAATATATTTTTTAGAGATTTTTTATGGTAAGATTTTTGGTCAGATTTTCGTGGAACAGTTGCGTTTTATTGGCATGCGTTGTTATAAATTTACTGGTTTAAATAAAATCCTACGTTTTTACGATATAACGACTGATACCTTGATAAATAATCGAAACGGTAAACGAATTTGAGTCGAATGAGAGTCATGAATAAGTGATCGGTTGAAAATGTTCTACATGGGTCAACAGCCTTTTGTGCCAAAAGCAAAGAGACGTAAACGTAAAAAAGTTATAAATAAATTACAGATAGTTCAGAGTGTGTGAAGGATAGCACTCGTTTCGTAACGACTTTTTTCTCACCAATATATCTCCGACGACAATGAATTTTTCATTAAAACATTAAAGAAAATAGTTCCAGAATTTCAAATTTCCTCTTGTCTGCACTACATCTGAATGTTAATATTTATTTTCAATTTCTCAAAAAAAAAAAAAAGAAAAGGAAAAAATGTCCTTTGCTTTTAGGTTTGGAACGAATAAGGAAAAATAAACGAAATTCGTTGATACCAAGTGATATTGGATTTTTCTCGGAAAGAAACATTTTCCCTTTTCCCTTCTATCCAGAAGAGATCAAAGCACGAAAGCAAATTGTGTCCGACAGCTAGTTTAGTTTTGTCCAAAAGAAATATTTAATCATAAAAAGAATATTATAAAAAAATTATACATTAAATAATTTTGTAGTCTTAAAATTGCTTGCAAATTTATCGTTAAATAAAAAACAGGATTTATATTTCACTCATTTTGAAAAGATATTCACTTGAGTTAACATATAACTTTGTTACATGTTTTGATTTTTTTTACGTACAAGTACTTTAAAATCCAATTTGAAAAGTTAAACGATTAGTTTGATTGATTAAATAATTTATTTATATATCTTTTTTGTGTGTAGATTGTGTGCATGTTCTGAAATATAATTTATATATTCCAATATAAGTTTTAATAATCAATATGAAATAGATAATGTAACTTAGTTTATTAAATTTGATTCTTTTTGGAAAAAAAATATGATTTTTTCAACACTTAAACAAATATATAATTAATTTTTAACACTATAAGATGAATTACAAATAATGTACTATTAATGGTTGAGAAATATTCAAATTGAGGAAATGCTATTGGATTTAAGCTTACGAAAATTAAAAATAAATGATACATCAAAACAATAAAAAAGCCTGAAGCTGATTAACTCTGGACATAAACGCTTGCGAATATATAAGCAGAACCATATTTTGACTCTTCAATGAAATCATGGATAATCGAGTCGTACGATTCGAAAACTAATAGGATATACAATCAAACTTGAAAGTTCCCGAAAATGTTCATTGTGAAAAAGTGAGCAAAATTCTAATATATAAAATTCTTACATCTGTCTGTACATTTCGATTTTGAACCCAATTTTAGGGTAAATATTTGTTTCTTATTCCAAATTTAACATTTTTTAAAATTTTTGTCTGTCTGTCTATCTGTGTGTCCCGATTTAACTAAAGAACAGAACAATCGAATTTAATGAAATTTGGTATTAAGACACAACACAATTTCTCACACATGTTAGGCTACTTATAATTCCTTAAAAATAATAAGGAAAGGTATTCTCTAGGGATTAAAAAAATGTAACTTTAGACAAGCGATATTTTTATATAAGTTATATATAAAATACATTAATTATAAAAACGTGGGTTCGAATCTAACAGTAAACTTATACTTAGAGAACTTACAGAATCTTACAGTAAGGGGTCAGACAAAAATTTTTTACTTTAGACAGGCAAGTTACATACCATTGGATAGGTGGTTAAAAGTTAAAATATAATCTGTAAAAATATTTTTAAGTTGAACTGATAAAAAGCACAGAAAATTAAATTTAAAGTCAAAAAATTGCCTTTTTGAAATATTAACGTTTATATTTATAAAACACATAGTTGATGTTAATAGCTTAATGGCTTACGTATCTAACATTCTGATGCTTCTAATTAAAAAGAAGTTGGGTCGAATCTTACATTAATTTCTTTTTTTTACAAAATTGTTGTAAATAGACTTTTAGAGTTGCTCAGTAAGAAAATATTAACAAAAAAAGTAAAAGTGGTAGTAGCAATAATACTAATAATAATAATAAACTTAAAGTGAAAATGAAATTTTGAATTTAATAAGTGTAATTAATAAATAAATAATTAATTAAAAATAAGTTTCTGTTTTTGTTGAATCATTTTTAAAAAAACATTTGAAATAAAGTCATTTCACTTAATTAGTATGAAAGTTTATCTAGTACTTATTCTAACAAATCGATTTTTAATTTTTGCTTGTTTTTCTACAATCAAACTTTAAAATTTAATTTTTATCAACCAATGATTGTGACCTGGAGCAATTATATATTCTGCTGTAAAGCATTAAGTTTTTTATCATATATTTGGTTATCATCAATTAATATACAATCTTCCAAACTAACTTTTCTTCGGTATTTAGAATAATATGAAGACTAATTATTTTTTATTTATTTTATTTAAAGTCACTGTTTAACAACTTGGTCATTAATGACTAAAATAAATTACTTATTACAATTGGTAATACATCTTGAGTTCTAATAAAGAATAGTTAATAACTCTAATAAATAATATATAATAAATTCTGATAGTAACAATATTGGCTTATAGGTTTGTGAACACCAATTATTGTTATTGATAGTAAATAAAATATTCGATTAATGGATAATAATATATATCTTATGAAACTCAATTTCTTCTTTATTACGACGCATTTCGACAGTTTTTGACTGTCATCATCAGGTAATAATTATTTTGTCAATTGTAAACAAATTTCATAACGATCATGTAGTAAATATATATAGTAAATAAGCTATATGAAATTTGTTTGCAATTGACAAAATAATTATTACCTGATGATTACAGTCAAAAACTTTTGAAACGCGTCGTAATAAAGAAAAAATTGAGTCTCATAAGACATATATTATTATCAATTAATTTATTGTGACTCGGAAATAAATAAAATACTTATCAATGTTAAAATTATTCGAATTAACTTCCACACTTTCTATCTATTTCCAACAATGTTTTATGTACAATGTCCAAATCTGCGAAATCTAATTACTTTTTAGTCATGATAATGAAAATAAACTCTTATTTTTTTCCTTTTATTTTTTAATATGATATAAATGCATATTTGTGTCTATGAAATTTGGAAAATGTTTTTCTTGTACGATGCAGATATAAAATAAGGGTTTTTTGATAATTCCTCCTCTAAAAGAGTGAAAAATGGTGGCCAAGTTTGTGTGGCATAACGTTTAATAAATAATCGAAATTTCAAATTTCATAGTCCCGGTATCGTTAAAAACAAAACGTAATTACCTTTTATTATAAAACAAAGTTGGTTTAGTATTTGAAACAAAAACTTTGGGTCTGTTGAAATATTTAAGCTCTGGTCGATATCTGAAAATAGTTAAGTTTATAACTGAGTATTAAGTTTTTTGGCTTTCACATATTGTAAACCTGAAAATCGCATATCGAGTAGCGAGAAATTCGACGAACTAAAAGAAAATGGTTTAGTTATAAAGTTGAAATGCAGTATATATTTTTTTAATAATAAGTGCATAGATACACAATGGTTATACTTGAATATGAAGGAACTGGGTTTCGTGCAATTGTACAAATTTCAATTTCGGGGTATTGTTGTACATTGCAGTAGTAAAATAGTTTTGAGAAAAAGGTTCATTCGGTTCGGGAGTCAAGACAATGAAATGGCATTTCTACTAATATTCTAAATCTAGACTCTTTACTTCTGTTATTTTGACGCGAGTGTTTTTATAACTTTTTACTATTAGGTCATAATTAAGACCGACATTATTGTACTTGACGATATTTTTTTTATGTATAGATACTGATTGATTTTTGGGTTATTTGGTTCACGGTAGATGTACCTACCATAAGTATACTCAATTGAACATACTCTTTAAGATATTTATTAACATTTTTTTTAAATTAATTGATTATTACCAACAATTATTGTATTCCAAGCAACAGTTATTAATTAAATGTGTCTTTTTAAAGTCGACAAAATAGTGTTAATTATGTTTATGTTTTTCGTAAAAGAAATAAGAAAAATAAAAATTATCATATACAAATACTAATAAAAAAAAATATAATCTACATCTACATCGACGTTACCCAGACGAAGTCGCGGATATCAGCTAGTATAACTATACAAGATTAATTGTTTATATGTGGGCGGCAATTGTACTTGAAAAATACTCAATCTATAGTACAACTTTTGACAAAAGATAACAATTACTTTACGGAAATTAATGTATTTCATATGATTAGCTATCTTTACAAATGACAATGACAAAGTAAATTAAAATAAATTATGGTTCAAATTCTCAAACGCCTTAAGATTTATAGTTGTGTTTCTGTCAAAAGCAATTAGAGATAATTTTTGAATTAATCAATTTTGAAAATGATTGTCCTTAAATACCTTTCGAATGGAGATCAATTTATATTTATTATTTAACCATTATAGATATAACTTTCATTAACTTTTTATTTTACTTTTTGTTGCAGGTAAAGACACTTCATAAGTTACTAACGAATATTGTAAGTATATACCTCGTTTAACTAATAGCCAGTGAATATATTTTTCTACTTATTTCATCACGTTTTTTTTTTGCTTCTGTATATCTTTTTTTTTACTATGTTCTGGAGACCTCTCCTGAGAGTTCCTCTGTGCTGCGTCCTAAAAGGACTATATGTTTTCAGTTCCAATTGGTCAGGTCTGCTTTTGATTTGAATCTCAGCAGACGGTCAACTGGATCTTTGTATATGTTTCTCAGCTCATGTCCGGGTGGGCCAAGCGAGTTGTGACGACTTTGAGTCATGGCTAGCCAGTCAAATAGTATTTGGGAGGCAGTTTCATCTTCCACGCCGCATTTCCTGCAAGCTGCTGACTTTGTGTTCCTCTATATACTTTGGAGATGTTTTCTCAAATTGCAGTGTCCTGTTAATAAGCCTACCAGCGTTTTGATGTTCTTCCTTCTTAGATTTAGAAGTCTTTTGTTATATTCTTTCCGAGGTTTTTTTATCATAACCTTTGACAACTTGCCTCCTGCATTGTTATTCCAGGATTTTAGTTGCTCATTTTGCGTCCATATTATAGTAACAACACTTTATGTCAAAATTTTAAATTTTTAAAAAAAGATTCTGAGTTCGAAGTTTGATTGTTTTTGGATTAATGGAAACATTACATTGCTTTAGCATTGCTTTAATTGATTATTCTAGTGTTGAATTCTAATATAGAAAACTATTCTTTTGGAACAAAATGCTGGGTTTGTGCTTAGAAAGTATTTTTAATGACTAAAATGACTAAACTTTTTTATAGAAATTGCGGAGACTAATTCGAAAGAAATAATTTTAAGAAACTACGAATATAAATTTGATAAAAATATTTTTTGAAGTAAGTTTTATTTTTACTGTTTTCAAAACGTAATCAACAAGCATTAAGTTGTAAAAATGATGACAAAAATGCATTTTTAACGACTAAAAAAATTAAGTCGTTGGTTTAAATAAGTAACACATGAAATCAACCATTGTATTCAATTTTGAACAAATCAAACTATTTTTTTGTGCTCAAAGTTGGTGTAGCTATAATATACTTATGTGATAAGCTCACGATTCAACTTTTGATTTTTAAGTGAAATACAAATTTTAAATTTTATAATTTTACATGCAATGAAATTTAAAATTCAAGGACTTCTTGAACTCAAACCGTTGACGATTTAATGTTAGCAGATTAAAATTTTTTAATAAATTATAAGTTTTGATTACAGTTTTTTATCAAATAAATCGAATTGATCGGATAGGAGGCGGCAATTTTACATTTTTGCAAGATATATGACGCAATAAATTCACTCGTATTGCTTTGGGATTGACTCTAAGTAGATTCATCGCGTTTGTATGCCGCGCCGTAGATGAAATACAATCCGGAGTAATCTAAAATTGTAAAAAGACTTTTTTTTTTTTTGCTTTTTCGTTAGATCTTTGCAACAAAATATCACCAACAACGGCATAAAAAATTGTGTGTTAAATTAAAAGAATTACAGCATTTTTAATGAATTCAAACGATAAAATATGACATAATTTCAGCATAAACTTAATCATGCTATTATAATTTTTCTGTAAAGTAAAAAAAAAACTGAAATAATGCTGTACAAAATTACAAAGATTTAAAGTTAGCGATTGAACTCTTTTTGATTTCACTCTAATTAATGTCATAAAACAAGATAAATGATTATTAAGTATTTATAAGTGATAATAAAAAGGGAATTACATCATTAACAACTGTTTGACAAATAGTTAAATAAACGATAAAGCGAATAATTTGCCCTGATTCCTAACCATCATGGCACTGAAAAATACAAATTGACCATTTTATACGAAAATGTCTCTTCGATATTATGACAAATTGTTTCAATAATATTATCGAAGGAAATAAACGAAACCAAGTCACGGGGAAAGAAATGAAATAACGTAATAAAGTTGTAAAAAGTTTTAACGTTGTTCATAAATTAAACGATGAAAATAACATACGCATGTTTTAAAATTACGAAAGATGAAACATACATATAAGCACGTTGTGCAAGTAAATTTTCCTAGAAAACGGGTAGGAGATGCGAAATGAAAATACCTCTTGCCTTTTTTCATTTTCCCCTTTTGCCATATTCAGAAAATCTAAATATTTACGAATATATTATATGTATTGCATGCTCGCTGCCGATATTACACTCACCTCCATAAAATATTTAGAAAGCTTATTTTTCGAATATCAAACAATCTTCAGTTATTGAAATTCTCTGAAAAATGCCTTTACATGTACGTCGCTTCGCCATTCAAATGGCTACGTTCGAAAGTTATTATTGGTAAGGCACATATCTGACTTTTCTGATTCATATTTCAGGCCTTTTATTGCTTATAATATGTACTTCAGATAAAATGGGATTTGCATTTTTCCAGTGGCTTTAAAATTTTGGTTCCTTTAAAACTTCAACAAAATTTAAGAGAAACATTCGCTTAAAAATGTTACTTTTCGTTTTATTTTCACATTTATGTTGTTTGAATGCTCTTATTGTTCAATGCTAATTTTACTCTCATTTAATCGCTGATAAAAATTGCGAATGTTTATAACCAAATTTTATTTTCGTGTTATTTTTTATTATGTGTTTCTTTTTTTCCAGTTGCTATATTTTTTTATTCTTCACCAGTAGATAAATACAACGATAGCAAAATATCGGATTACGAGATTCTAAAAAGAAAATAGCATACTATCGCTATTGCTTTTCTATTGCTGTAGTCTTAAATCTTTCGATTTTTTGATAAATTGTAGTTTTTTTTTCCGGTTTTCGTGTATTTGCAATCTGTCCCTGGACAATGAGCAAATTTGACCTACGTCCACGCTCCATATTGACTCTATATTGAGTCAAATCGGTTCCTTGAACTTACTCCCTGTGAGGTAATTCCAGATTGGCATGGTCTTCCAGTCTTTTTTGATATTTTTGGCTGAATCTGGCGATCTCTTCTTCTCTCACGGTGGTCACCTTCAGGTCTTTATGTATGACGTGGTTAGTGATACACCATGGGGCGTTCGTAATGAGCCTGAGTGTCTTAGACTGAAAGCGCTGGACGATATCCACATTGGAGTTGCTAGTGATTCCCCACAGTTCGATGCCGTAGGTCCAGACTGACTTCAGAATTACTTTGTATATCAGAAGTTTAATGTCCAGGGACAATTGCGACCTCCAACCAATCAGCCACTGCAGTTGACGGCATTGGCTTTAAGGTGGTCTCTTTTGGCAGCTATATGTCTCCACCACGTTAGTCTTCTGTATTGTAAAATTAATTGTAAAATTGTAAAAATGAATTTCAAAATATTTTTCCCTGAATAAAGACTGAAAAAATCCGAACTAACGAAGTAGGTAGTACTCATTTTTGATAAAATGGGTATCAACATATATATTTCAAATTTCACCAAACTCGAAATATTAATTTCAAAATAGAAGTCAATTTTGATTGATTAACCAAAGAAGCACTTCTTTCGTATTGCATAGACCCAACGATAATTGGTTTTATATGGTACTAGCTGATCCCCGCGACTTTGTCTGAGTAACGTAGGTGTAGATTTTATTTTCTTTTTAAATTTGCTATTTGTAGTGGCGTATGAAAAATTTCTTTTACGAAAATCATAATCATACTTAAAAACACTATTTTGTCAACTTTAAAAAGACACATTTAATAAACTGTTGCAATTAATAAAATAGTTCTATGTCATTATTAATTAAGTTTCAAAAATATTTATAAATATCTAAAAAGAGTATGGTCTATTCCGTATACCTACGGTAGGTATACCTACCGTGAACCAATTAATCCGTAAATCAATCACCATCTATACATAAATAAAAACTATCGTTAACATCGATAAAGTCAGTCATAATTATGACTTAAAACAGTCAAAAGTTATCAAAACACTCGCCTAGATATTAAGAATATTAGTATAAATCCCATTTCATTGTCTCAACTTTTACACTATTGAAATGTACAAAACTACGGCGAAATTAAAATTTGTTCAAATACAAGAAACCCAGTTCCTCCATAATCAAGTATAATCATTGTGTATCTATACATCTATACACTTATTATTAAAATATCTGAATTTCAACTATATAATAAAACCAATTTATTTCAATTCGCCGAATTTCTCGCTATTCGATATTCGCTCATTAATGTATTTATTTGTGATTACGTATATCAGATTATCAGTTTTGTAATATATGAAAGCCGAAAAACGTAATGCTCACAAGTATACTTAACTTTTTTTAGATATATATATATATATATTAGAGTTTAAATTTTAAAGCAGATCGTACGTTTTTGTTTGTAATAATAAACCAACATTGTTTTATTTTAAGCGATAAAACGTTTCATCTATAACAAATATACCTTGATAATTAAATTTGAAATTTAGACTGTTTATTTGACGTTATGCCGTACAAACTTTGCCACCATTTTTCACTCTTTTAGAGGTGGAATTATCAAAAACCTTTTCTTATTATATATCTGTGTTGAATAAGAAAAACACTTTCCAAAGTTTACCGACACAAATATGCATTTATATTTTTAAATTCAATGTAAAATGAAAAAAATATAAATTTTATTTTGATTACCATGACTAAAAAGCAATTCGATATCGCACATTTTGATGTTGTATATACAAAATTGTTGGAAATAGATAGAAAGCGTGGAAGGAAATTGAATATTTTATTTATTTTCAATAACAATAATTGATTTTTAAATTTTTCTAAACGCCGAAGAAAAGTTGGTTTGAAAAATTTTATATTTTGATTTATAATGAAATTGCTCCCTTAATGTTAAATAATTGCTCCAGATCACAATCATTGGGTCATAAAAATTAGATTTTAAAAAAGTTTAATTGTTGAAAAACAAACAAAAATTAAAAACCGCCTCTATAGTATTTGGTATAAGTACCTACTACCTAAACTTTCATACTTATTAAGTGAAATGAAATTATTTAAAATGCTATAGTTAAAATGATATAACAAAAACAGAAACTTATTTTTAATTAATTCTTTATTTATAAATTACACTTGTTAAATTCAAAGTTTCGATTTTTGATAAACTCTACATTTTCTCATACAAACTTTGTCATTCATCTTACTCTTTTAGGGTAGGAATTCTCAAAAAAAAAATTCTTATCTGATGTCTTCTTCTTAAAAGGAATACATCGAATATTAACATTTCATCAGTCAGAGGGGATACATAAATACAGGATTTTATGTATGCACAGTTTTAAAAACGTATTTACTTTAAATTTTATATCTTTTATTATTATTACTACTACTACTATTACTTTTTTTCGTTAATTTTTTCTAACTCCAAGGGTCTATTTACAACAGTTTTGTAAAAAATAAAAAAAAAATAAAAGTTTACTATAAGATTCGAACCCACGTCTTTATAATTAAGTGCATCAGAAAGTTAGATACGCAAGCCATTACGCTATTAACATCAACTATGTGTTTTATATATATCAAGGTTTATATTTCAAAGAGGCAATTTTTAAAAATTTAATTTGTTTTTACTGTGCTTTTTATCAGTTCAACTAAAAATATTTTTACAGATTAATTTCTAACTTTAAATTACCTTTCCAATGATATCTGACTCACCTGTCTAGTGTAAAAATTTCTGAATACCTTCCCTTTTTTTTTTGGAATGATAAGTTGCCTAACATGTGTGGAAAATTATGTTGAATCTTAATACTAAATTTCATTAAATTTGGTTGTTCCAGTCTTTAGTTAAATCGGGACATACAGACAGACAGACAAAAATTTTAAAAATGTTAAATTTGGAATAAGGGCCTTTTGAAACAAATATTTACCCTAAAATTGGGTTCAAAATCGAAATGTACAGCCAGACGTAAGATTTTTATATATTAGTATAGATAACTATAACCATAATCTGGCAATATTATTTTTACTTCATTTAACAAAATGATTAAGATTTGGTGGAATGCATCCGTTGGAAAATGTTGTAAATATATTTATAAATACATAAATTCATATAAAGTAAATGTAAAACCGTTTTTAGCTGAAAACTTTGCTGACTGGTAATGATTTTAATTAGTAGAAAAGCTTTAAATGGGAAATTATCAGAATTTATGTTTTCGTTATTTTTCTCTACTCACGTTTGCATGTAACATGAACATGGAAAAAATCATAAATAATGTGGTCATCGTCAACACGTTTCGATTTCGAAACGAGAACAACGTATTTTGTTTGTGCAATCAGTCATTGTCAATTTACTTAAAACGAATGAAATATCATCAAACAATAAAATATTCGAAATAAATCAATCGGCATAGCGGTGTGAAAACAGGAAAAAAATTAATCATTGATATTGTATTGAACCACTGTGGCTTTATTCTCTTGTTTCTCCTGTACTTTCCGAGTGCCAATGTGAGCAGACATGTTTCTGAATTCCGCAGAAATCATCTACGGCGAAATCTCCGCTGATTATAAGGTTCAATTTTCCTTTCCTCTGATGAAATTTTCATTTCAAACGGCTCGTTTTTACATTTACAAATCAAGCAGGATAAATGAAAATCTCTGCGATTTTCCATTTTCATGATACATCCTCATGTTGTACACAAAAAGAAAAACGAATCATGCACGTTTATTAATCAGAAAAACCAACAAAAACCCAACTCGTTTCGGATTCCATTTGCATAATTACCAGCTGCCGTCGGTCACTAAAAAATTGCGCCATTGATTAGGGAAAAACGAAATGAGTCGAGTTGCTTATTTATTGAAATTTTGTAAGTGCTTATTACGTCTTATTGAAAAAACCGATTAGATTTTATCGCAAGCCGATCGTGACTGAAACATGAATCAGCGAATTACGGATCTATTAACGAACGTCTATTCGTACAGCTGAATTGCCCGGCAAACAATTAAACTCGTAGAACATTATAGTATTTTCCGTGTGGATTAAACTACAATTATATTAATTATATGTACGATTTATCAAAACTTTTCCTGCATTTCTCGCTGTTTTTAATTTGATTGTTTTGGAATAAAAAAATGCATTTTAATTGAACAAAAACGAATAAGTTTGGCTTAACGTCAATTCTATTTTTGTATCATGATTAAAAACTTTTCAGTTTTGACTAATAAAAAATTTCTGTTTTCATTTTTTAACCAATACTTGGTAATCAATAAAATGAACTGATTTATATTTAACTTAGAAAATAATTTTCCTTCAGTACATTATAAAAATTGAATATTTTTCTTAAATAAAGATATAAAACATTTGCATGTTTAAAAAACCTAAAAGAAAATTAATACATTATACTTAAGTATATAAATAATAAAATTATATTACAAACATAATCAAATTTTTTTTCTAATTAGCTAATATTGAAAATTTTTTCGTACCAACAGTCTAGCAGACTCCACATGGCGAGTTGGCCCCCAAAAAGGAACCAATATCGAAACTTATGTTAACATGTCGGCTTGATATACAAACACATTTTATATACTTTTCGCGACCAAATTCCTCTTTGACCTTGAGATATGGGCAAAAATGTCCCCCCGCATGGCTATTTTTCAAAGTTTTATATCTCAGAAACTAATTAAGCTAGAGAAGTGAAACCAATGCGAGGCTTTAGATTATTTTACAGAGTATATTATATAATTTTTGAAATTTTTAGAAAAAAAAAATTACACAAAAAAAAATCAAAAAACAAAGAAATATTTTTTTTTATGTGTTCTTTAAAAATGACAACCACAAAAAATATATTTTATGCTTGTATATGAACACTATAACTCATAAAAATTGCGTGAAAAAATAGTTGGTGCAACACCTTGAAAAAAAATGAAATGTGATTTACGCCTAGTAGTATATCTCGGTTTTATTTTTTTTCAAAGTGTTGCACCAACTTCTTTTTTCATAAAACTTCAATAAAAAATAGGTCACATAAAGGAGCACAACACATATTTTTTTCATAATTTTAAAGCACAGGAAACTCAAAAAAAATGTTTTATTAGTTTTTTATTTTTCTATATTTACTCTGAAGATACTTTCAAGAGTCGAAATAATTATCCTAAAAGAAAAAAAACAACTAGTGTTTAAGTTTATTTAAATAAGAAAAAAAAATTATCGTCACTGTTATAATTTAATTTTTTGGTTTTTTTGTACCAATGATTGGGACCTAGAGCAATTATATATTTTTCTAAAAAGCATTAAGGTAGCAATTTTTTGTCATATATTTCATTATAAACTAAAAGAATAATTTGAAAACCAATTATTGTTATTGAAAATAAATAAAATTTTCGAATTATTTCCACGCTTTCCACCAATTTCCAACAATTTTGTATGTACTACGTCCGAATGTGCGAAATCGAATATCTTTTAGCCATGATAATCAAAATAAAAAAGGTTAATTTTTTTTCGATTAACATTGTATTTTTAAATATAGGTGCACATTTGTGTCGATGAAATTTGGAATGTGGTTTCCTTATACGATGTTAATAAATAAGATAGGGTTTTTAAGAGTGAAAAATGGTTGTAAAGTTTGAAAAGGATAACGTCTAATAAACAATCGAAATTTAAAATTTAATAACCCAAGTCCCTTAAAGGCGAAACGGTAATGATATTTAATGACTTAATTACTGCTTAAAACAAAGTTGATTTTGTATTAGAAACAAAAACTTTGAGTCTGCTCAAAACATTTAAACTGATAGATATATTGGAAAAAGTTTAAGTTAAGTTTATAAGTGAGTATTAAGTTCTTGGACTTTCACATATTGTAAATCTGAAAATTCGAAATATGTATTCACAAATAAATATTTACATTAATGAGCAAGTATCCCCAGAAATTTACAATACTAGAAGGGAATACTTTTGTTAGCATTTTTGTGAACTAAAGTTAGTTGCTCCTGCCAACAGACAAAGAATGACAATTTAAGGGGGGGATGTTTTGAATGTTAAATATATGGTAAGTCATAATGATAAAAGAAATTTGAAATGCTCCTATAGAGCAAAAGGCAATATGGTTTAATTGTATAGTTGAATTTCAGATATTTTATTAAGTGTATAGTTACAACAAATTATAGTGTTATACTTGATTCAGAAGGAACTAAGTAACGTACAGTTGTACAAATTTTAATTTCGCGGAAGTTTTGTACATTGTAGTAGTGTAATAGTTTTGAGAAAAAGGTTCATTCGGGAATCGAGACAGTGGGATGGAATTCCTATTAATATTCGAAAATCTAGGTCCGTAACTTCTAATATTTTAATGGGAGTATTTTTGAAATTTTTAACTGCTTAAAGTCATGATAATGACCGACTTTGACGATATTTTATTTATTTATAGATACTGATTGATTTATGGGTTATTTGGTTCACGGTAGATGTACCTACCGTAAGTATACTCAATTGAACATACTCTTTAAGATATTTATTAAGATTTTTTTAAAATTAATGGATTATTACCAACAATTATTTTATTCCAAGCAACAGTTTATTAAATGTATCTTTTTAAATTTGACTTAATAGTTTTTTTTAAATATTATACAAATAACAAATCTAAACAGAAAATATAATCATTACCTACGTTTCGCAGATGAAGTGGCGGGCATTAGCTAGTGTTAATTAAAACTACAAAATACTGTATAGGAATGACCCAAATGAAGAAGCAAAAAGTAAATATTTAAATAAAAATTATGTCCAATACAAAATAAATAAAAAAATTTTGTAGTTTTAAAAAGTTTAATACTTAAATTATATTTAGGATATTGTTGGAGAAATATAAAGAAGATATTTTTTAATGAATTTTCAGACCACTTCTTTTTTAGTTTTTTTAAAAAAAAAAATCAATGTCTTAAAAGACTATTGAACAAGAACTCCAAAGTCTTGAAATGTAAAATTATACTTCATTGAAGACTAAGGAAATATATTGGATAACAATGAGTTTATACAAAGTCTTTTTATAAAAAGAAAGTTTGTCAAATTGGCCAAATATAGTGAAGATTTTCATACAAATTTTTTTGCTTTTTCTTTTAAAATAATCCAAAAAAAATTAAACCATTTTTTATTGTGTAAAAACTTTATCTATAATTATGGTTTAAAGTTTTTAATAAGTTTTGAGTTTTTTTTTTTTGATTTAATCAAAAGAAATATAAAATACTAACGCTTCATATGAGTAAATGGTAATGTATAATAGGAATGATAAAATGAGAAAAAGTAGTAACGTTCATCTCTTATTTCTCTCTGTCAACTCGCCATTGCTCAAGTTTTATAACCATATATTTTTTTTAATTTAAAACAAAAAAGAAATGTACGCAAAAGCCATCTCGTCTTATTCCATATTTTTACTTTTTTTTAATATTAAAAAAGTTATCGTATGTCACTTTCTTCACAACTTTTACATTCATTAATTTATAAAATTTTCAAGACTAAAGCTTGAATTTATTAATTCGTAAAGTAATCCTCCCACTAAGAAGATTACCACCAGTTGTCGTAAGTAAAATTAACATATTTCCCCCGAGTGCGACTACTTCTAGTACTTTTCGAAAAGCCGAAGAAAACAAGAAAATGCATTCGAAGCCAGTGTGCGAGAAAAACGCGCCCCAACCCGACAATACGCGATGAATATTATAAAGAAAAAATATCATCATTTTCTTAAGTAAATCATTCCATTATGCTAATTGCAAACTAAGATTAAATCTTCATAGAACGACGCTCTACATTGCGTCCAGCTGAAACATGTTTTGCTTGAAAAATCATACAAAATGATCGATTCTGCGTCTTTATTGAAATATATAGGTGCAAGCTTTTCACTCCATTTTTTCCATTCAGTTTTAAGCTAAGAGATAATTGATTAAATAATTTAAAATATAACATAATACTTATAAGTAAAAAATATAATTATTCATCAAAACTATGGGATTAAAAGTTTCCTTTAGTGTATTTTGTGTGTTCAATTAGAATTCAATCAGTATATGTAATATAAGTAAAAAAAAAAAACTATTATGCTAATGCTTTGTCTTCAACTTATTACCATAAATATACAAGTAGCTTTAAACAGATTAAAAAAAGCTTTTTTGATATAGAAGTCATTTATGAAATTTTAATAATTAAAACATTCATACATTAAGTGAATTCTAATTCAAATTCACATATTTATAAGCCGTAATTAACAGGCTTTAAATGTTATTTTTCTACATTCTTTAGGCTAGTAAAACTTGTACAATTATAATGTTTTTAATAACCAGTAAATAAAATTCTATGTTTTTAGAAAAAATGCAACTACGCCTCTCTTATAGAGTACATAAAATCAATTTTTCCTACGTCAATAGTCGGCATCCTTGGACCAAAAGTATTTTATCGACGGAAAGCGTCCGGTAATAAGGGGTCCGGTTTATTTCCCACAGTACATTGCAAAACTTATCGGCACATAGAATTAAAGAGAAATATGTTTATATTATATGTATTTTTAAAACTTGCTATATATAAATCGGCTATCGCCGTCGCCCAAACTGTCAGGTATGTTTATATTTAAAAAGCTTAATAGAACTATTTTGTGACAAAAGTGCATTTTACCGCTTATTATAATTAAGAATATAAATAACGGTTTCAGGTCCTGAAATTTTGAATTTTTAAATTGAAAACCATCATATATGTAACTGTTATCTTGGTTATCCTAAACAAATAATTACTACTACCCGGAAAATTGATTCTTTTTAAATAAAATTAATTCCGTCGTTCAAAAAATAAAAACCTCTTAAAATATTTGACTTTTTGGACAGAAGCAGATCAAAAGTTTGACATCAAAAGTGATATAAAACAGATGATGACAGTTGATTTAAAACGTATTCCAATTTAAATATTTAGATAACTAATTGATAAAATTAAAACCAAAAACAGTTTTAACGTGAATCAATGTTTTCAAAGTATTTAATTCAAGCACAAATAGCCAAAAAAGAACTATATTTTTACGTTATGACAGAGTTTTATGCTCAAACATACTGAAATTATTACATTATCTTGCATGGCTCTTACAGCTAACTTTGTAATATTATCCTGTTAAATTTTGTATTTTTTTTTCGTTCAAAAAAGTGTGTTAGAAATATGGAAAAAAATACTTTTTCAGTAGTGGGCGAGTGGTTAAGATGACCGCTCCAAAACTGAAAAAAGGAGAAGATTTTTAAGTATATTTTCAGTATTAAATTATGAAGTTAGGACATTAATAATCGTGCATTGATATAAAGGGTATTTCAATAAGTGCGCAAAATTTCAGTGTTCATTAAACTATGGTTTTCTGTAGCGAAGTGTTAAAATATTTATTGATTTAGAAAACAGACATTTGAGAATTATGTATGAAACAACATTTTTTTAAATGGTCGCCACTACTTTACTGGAATTTGCATACTCTTTTGAAGAAATTTTCAATAACGTTATTGAATATATGGGGTGGTATTTTATTGATACAGCGTCTAATTTCGGCTTTTAATGCTTCGATGGTTGCAGGCTTATTGCCATAAACCTATAATTTCAGGTAACCCTACAATCAGAAATCTAAAGGCGTTAAATCGCAAGAGTGTAGAAGCCAATTCTGGTCACCAAATCGGGAAATGACCCGACCAGGAACAAGCTCATGCAAGATCATCAATGTTTTATGAGTGATATGGTATGTGGCACTGTCTTACTGAAACCACATGTTGTCAAGATCCATAGCTTCCATATGAGGCACAAGAAACTGTTATCATATCACGAAAACTTTCGCCATTCACCGTTACTGCATTACTTTCTTCGTTTTCGAAGAAAAACGGTCCAATTATTTCTCCAGACCATAATGCACCCCATACAGTGACCCATTGTGGATGCATTGCTTTCTGATGAGTCATGCGTGGATTTTCTAAGCCCCAAATGCGACAGTTTTGCCTAATCACAAAGCCATCGAGGTAAAAATAGCCTCATTACTGAAAATGATTTAGTTTGCAAAATCAGCAGGTGACTCAAGGATCCAATTGGTGAATTCTCTACTCTGTTTATGGTCTACTGTTGCATGATTACGAAGTCCCATCTATTAACTTTCGATTTATCAAGTCATAATCATGTGACATGACTATCAAACACGGCGTGCAATTCAAATCTTGCCCTCTTATTAAAAATCAAAACACTTAAAATCATACAAACATTTTAGATAGATGACTTTTTTATGCGAAAATGTTTATTTTTTCAAAACGATAATTTTTTTATAATTTTTGAAGCTGGTTTTAAGGTAACACAATTTTAATGTATTAGTTTGTACTCTTGACAATTTTGTGCACATTTGAAAAGAATTAACTATGAAAATGTAAAAGAAAAAAAAGAACATGATATTTTTGGGGGTTTCCCTTATACATGTGTTCTTTTTAATTATCTGTATTGCCTTCTAGTTCAAGAAATTACCTTTTAGTTCAAAAGAAACAAATTACTTGATTAAAGGTTATTGTTATGTAAATTAACTCATTATTTTATAGGAATTGTTTTTAAATATTTATTTTTAGTTTTCATTAATAAATATTAGACACATTGTTTTACGGCATGTGCTTATATTTTTTCCGAAATTTTTTTTGTAACAATAAGTCTGTTTTCACCGTTTAGTTTTTAATAGAAAAGTTTAACGACAAAAATATGTTTTTCTCGTTCAGACATTTTCATAATAAGAAGATGATGGATGCGTTCCATTTGAGATTTTCTTGCAGCTGCTATTTCTAAGTGATTGCGGTCATTGTTTGTGTTTTGGCGAGTAATTTTCTTTTCGTAAAATATATCGCCAATATGCATTATGCTTATAGAAAGATAGAAAATGTGCGATTGCCAAAGTAGATGAGCAGTGCTTATCATTTTATTAGTCCGGCGCCCAGTGGCACTAATAAACCATTGGAAGTTCCATTATGAGATTACAACATACAGTCCCGTAAGCGAAAGCTCTATTATTGGTCGCTGGCAAAAGCTCTCATCATCAACAAATCGTTCCGTAGTCTGCAGAGTGTACTCAACTCCCGTACATAAAGGTATTGCCTGTATCTTCTAGCTAAATACATAAAGCCCCAAATTTACTAATATACTTTTGGCAGAGTGAAATTTGCAGATAACGACAACGATATAAAATCATGAATAAATACAAATCTTTTGTTTTCTTTATCTTATTCAGATATTATCCAAATATTTGACAATTTTTTCGTATTTTCCTCAATACATGAAAAGCCAAGGATCAAACAAATACCTTGATTTATTTCAGATTTTAATTAGAAGAGTTCCTTTAGTATATTTGAAATTAAAATCAAAGAGATTATTTCATCTTTTTTAATCACAAACAGAAAATATATTTCTATATTATAAACCAACTTGATTGTAAACAGATATTATAACCTCGAAAATATTAAAACATTTTTTGTACTCCACTACTTAATTAAAGTAAAGCTTATTCAATTAACCCAATTTTTACGATTGGTATTTAATTATTGTTATTCATAATAATCAAGAGTATTTAAACGTCAAAAATCTGTTTCAATTTCAAGAAAAAAAAATATAATACTCTTCGAAATTAATTGAGAAAAAATAAAGTGATTTAAGTTTTTTTTTATTCCACACCGAAACGGTACATTTAAAATTAATTAAATTACAAGTTTATGTATTTATTTGATATGTAACTTCTTAATACTTGAATAGCCCAAAATTACCTAATTGGCTTTAAATTGGAACAATTTTTTTTGGTAAAGTGTGCGCTTTTTTCATGTAAACTCTAATCATTTTTAAATAAAATCAAGACTGCATATTGAATTGTAATACTGAATTTGAATGGTGTAGGTCGTAGAACAGTAGAATATTAACTGTAAAGTTATAATCTATAATAATATATAAAATTCTTACGTCTGTCTATACATTTCGATTTTGAACCCAATCTTAGGGTAAATATTTGTTTCAAGAGGCCCTTATTCCAAATTTTACATTTTAAAATTTTTGTCTGTGTGTCTGTCTGTGTGTCCCGATTTAACTAAAGACTGGAACAACCAAATTTAATGAAATTTAGTATTAAGATTCAACACAATTTTCCACACATGTTAGGCTACTTATCATTCCAAAAAAATAATAAGGGAAGGTATTTCCTAGAGATGAAAACAGAAATTTTTACACTCGACAGATGAGTTATATATCATTGGAGAGGTGATTAAAAGTTAGAATATAATCTGAAAAAATATTTTTAAGTTGAACTGACAGAAAGCACAGTAAATTCAATTTAAAGTTTAAACAATTGCCTTTTTGAAATATAAACCTTTATATACATAAACACATATTTGATGATAATAGCGTAATGGCAACGGTATCTGACATTCTAATGCTCCTCATTATAGAGACGTGGGTTCGAATCTTACAGAACACTTATATTTTTATTTTTTTTTAAAAATTGTTGTAAATTGATCCTTAGAGTTGCTCAATAAGAAAATATGAACGAAAAAAAGTAGTAGTAGTAGTAGTAATAATAATAAAAGTAATAAAATTTAAAGTAAATACGATTTTAAAACTGTGCATACATAAAATTCTGTATTTATATATCCCCTCTGACTGATGAAATTTTAATATTCCATGTATTCCTTTTAAGAAGTTGACATGTGATAAGATTTTTTTTTTTGAAAATTTCTACCCTAAAAGAGTAAAAGGGGGCGATAAAGTTTGTATGAGAAAATGTAGAGTTGATCAACAATCGAAATTTCAAATTTAATAAGTGTAATTAATAAATAAATAATGAATTAATAATAAGTTTCTGTTTTTGTTATATCATTTTAATAACAGCATTTTAAATAACGTCATTCCACTGAATTAGTATGATAGTTTATGTAGTAGGTACTTATGCCAAATACCAAAGAGGCAGTTTTTAATTTTTGTTTGTTTTTCAACAGTTGAACTTTTTTAAAATCTAATTTTTATGAACCAATGATTGTGGACTGGAGCAATTATTTAATATTAAGGGAGCAATTTTTTGTCATATATTTCATTATAAATCGAAATATAAAATTTTTCTAACCAACTTTTCTTCGGCGTTTAGAAAAATTTGAAAATCAATTATTGTTATTGAAAATAAATAAAGTATATTCGAATTTCCACGCTTTCTATCTATTACCAATAATTTTGTATGTACAACGTCAAAATATGCGATATCGAATTGCTTTTTAGTCATGATAATCAAAATAAAGGTCATAATTTTTTTCGTTTTACATTGTATTTGCAAATGAATATTTGTGTCGAGAAATTTGGAAAGTGTTTTTCTTATACGATGCAGATTTATAATAAGAAAGGGTTTTTTGATAATTCCTCTTCTAAAAGAGTGAAAAATGGTGGCAAAGTTTGTACGCCATAACGTCTATTAAACAATCGAAATTTCAAATTTATCAAAGTATATTCGCTATAGACGAAACATTTTATCGCTTAAAATAAAACAATGTTGGTTTATTATTAGAAACAAAAACGTAGGATCTACTTTAAAATTTAAACTCAGATAGATATATCTGAAAATGGTTAAGTTAAGTTGATAATTGAGCATTAAGCTTTTTGGCTTTCACATATTGTAAACCTGAAAATCCGATATACGTAATCACAAATAAATACATTAATGAGCAAATATCGAATAGCGAGAAATTCGGCCAACTGAAAGAAAATGGTTTAATTATATAATTGAAATTCAGATATTTCAATAAGTGCATAGATACACAATGGTGATACTTTATTATGGAGGAACTGGGTTTCGTGCATTTGAACAAATTTTAATTTCGCCGTAGTTTTCAGTAGTGTACATAACATTTCAGTAGTGTAAAAGTTTTGAGAAAAATGTTTATTCGGGAGTCGAGACAATGAAATTCATTTTCTACTTATATTCTAAATATCTAGACGAGTGTTTTGATAGCTTTTGACTGTTTTGAGTCATAATTATATATATAGTTTTTATTTATGTATAGATGGTGATTGATTTACGGATTAATTGGTTCACGGTAGGTATACCTACCGTAGGTATACGGAATAAACCATACTCTTCTTAGATATTTATAAATATTTTTTGAAAATTAATTGATTATTACATAGAACAATTTTATTCTTTGCAACAGTTTATTAAATGTGTCTTTTTAAAGTTGATAAAATAGTGTTTTAAGTATGATTATGTTTTTCGTAAAAGAAATAAGAAAAAAAATAATTTTCATATGCCACTACAAATAGCAAATTTAAAAAGAAAATATAATCTACACCTACATTGCGCAGACGAAGTCGCGGGGATCAGCTAGTATTCTATAATTTTCTATTCGTATCTTTAAGAAAATGCTGAATGCGTTTCTCTAAAGATTAAATAGGTACACGAGTATTGAATCTTTTTTTTTCTGATTTTTATGACTTTCCTTGATATTTTTATCTTCCTAAATAAACAATCCAGAAAATGATAAAAAACGAATCTATTATGTTCCTCATTTCTCGGACAATAAACTGTATGTCAATAAATATTAAAAGTTATTACATTTGACTGAATTTTAGAAAAATAAAATTTCATTTTTTCTAATTAAATCTGCTATTTCTTAATTAAAGGCAAACCTACTTTGCTTAAGAAGTGAATCAGAACTGATTCTTCTGAGTAGAATGTTATGGAACTCGTTATAACCGCTGTTGAGTTGAGGAATGAAGTAAAGGAAATCTGATTTGGTATACCTAAATCAACCATGGAGATTTTTTTTGAGATTAACGTTAAATTAAGGAGTAATAAAGGCATCCACGATCGCTTTGTCGATGGTTTCATGAATTACAAGTACCTCCTTCTTCCTCTTGTGTATGTAAATTATAAGTACTACATTAGGTCCTCCATAATGTTGAAAATTACGTTGGTGAGTTTCTCACGGTTCTACACTTACTAGAACAGTTTCTTCGCGGTACGTATACTGATTCATTCACGAATATTCTTCAGTCAAGAGGCCTGTCTTGCCATTTCTTTATATCACAGCATGATAAGTGGATGAACTATTTTTAATTATTTTAAGTCATAGAGTAAATTAATTTTTCCAAATGAAATAAACTAATTTCAGTTTTGAGAGGGATTAATAAAAAGAAAGCATATAATATTTGTTGGAAGTGTTTCATTATTCATTAATTAAAAAATTCATGTTCATTTAGGGCTCAATAACAATCAAGAACTTTAGTTTAGTCAGTCAACAAAAATAAGGTGTATTCGTAATTAACACTCTATAATAATTATTATATTTTATGAAAAAAAAATATGTCGGAATCGTTTAGGTAGCTTTTTTATTTTATTTTGCATTTAACCTTTTAAAAAATGCAACCCATTGATACGTTTAATATTTGCTCGTTTTGTGATTTTTTTATCAAAAAATTTATATTAAACTGTAACGTGTGCGTTTATGCGTAACAGCATGGTTATTAATGACCATGAATTATGTATAATTTTTTTTTTAAATTCATAAGTTTTACTCGGGCGTTCGTTTTTCTGACAAAAGTAAAATATATATTCGTTTCAGTGAAGCTCAAGTCCATTGCCTCTTTTCTTCGTCGTGCTCTTAAAGCTTTGAACTGTTTCCGTTCAGTGTGTACGCGCTTTGAAGTTTCAACGAACTTTAAAGCTTTATTTCAGCTTTAAAAGTCAAGTTTTTTTTATAAGTGCGTTTGCACTGTGTCACAAAATTCTTTTCAAGTTTTTATTCGATAGGTTTTCAACACATAATATAATTTTTGTGAGATTTTCAGATATTTTTGTAATGTACCATATTTTTACCTTTTTTTTAATCTTTTAAATGTGTGAGTACCTATGTTCAGGAAGAGTTTGTCAAATGTAATTTAATTTTTTTACTTTGATATTATCAAAGAGGAAATGTGAAATATTTTTTTTTAAATACGTGGTAAAAACGTCAGGCTTTACTCGTTTGAAATAGAAATTATTTTTTTTAAAGAAAATGTGTACTCTGTTATGTAACAAGTTATTAGTGAAACTTTCACAAAAAGATTTTCCAATTTTCCGAGTTGAGCAAATAGACGGGTACACTAAGTTGATAGAATGAAAAAATTACAAGTTTCGCCGTCGGTTGGGATGGAATATGAAAGGAAAGTAATGCAATAAAATATGATGTCGTGCTCGAAAGAGTTAAGTGTTGAATGAGCCGAAGTGCTGAAGTACTTTGGCATCGCCTTCTTCTTCTTCTTCTTCGTCTTCTTCTTCGCATGAAAAGCCCACGCCGTTTACTTTATCGCACAGCACACCGGTGTATTATTTTTATTGGGAATATAATGAAAGACTTGGTAAATTGAAATGAAAAATTCATGAACGCGACTTGACTCGAGTCGCCTCATTTCCACGTTTGTGTGCTCATAAAGTGCTCCACATAAAAATGTCCACTACAGTATTGGGAGAAATATAACATTATTACTAGAAGCGTTACACTATCTTTCGGATATATAAGACAATCGGATGCATAATAAGACAATAAATGCAAAATTTATGTCATTTATGTAAAAAATTTCCACATTTCTTGCGAATAAATGTTAAATACAATTTTATATATGTTTAAGATTATTCTTCCAAAAAAATTGCCAAATTTATAAGTCAAGAATAATGGCTTTCATAAGGTTATGAAATGAATTATATGAACAGCATAAGTTTCAAAAAATATGCCAGATATTGTTTAAAGATAATTAAATATAAGATATTGATAAAACTTTGAATTTTCCAAATTCTTAATAGGGAAAACAGAAAATAATGATGTTAATGCTTCCAAAAATAATTTCCTTTAACAACTGCAATGATGAAAGTACATATACTTATATTATTTTTAATTACTTTGGGTAAACTTAATTTTACCTAATCTCTTATAAATCAGAAACAAAAATTTGAAAACAATCATTGAAAAGTTATCGATTCTTATTCATTTGGATGAACGAAAAGTTTCGTTTAAAAAATTCCTTATTATTGTGGTTCAATTATTACTTTTAAAATGTGAATACAATAAAATCAGTTTTAGAAAAACGTTATTTATTTTAATAACTTAAAATATAATAAACAATATTTTATATGATAAATTTATTTTAAATACAAAAAATGTTATTGGCCCAAAATTCAAAATTTTTATTGAATTGTGTTTACAATAATTTTAAAATGATGTTAATGTCTTCAATCTGAATAACGATTAGTATATTTTTAAATTATAATTTTTAACAATTTTTACATTATTATAACAACTTTAAGTAAAGCTCTTGATTTATTAACAATTTCAATATAGTAAACACCTACATTCAAAAGAAAACAAGGAAACTTGTAACTTTAAATTAAACTATTATATTTACCGTCATATTTTTGCCTAACAACAAATTAGAAAATAAGAAGCCTAAACAATATTCCACGTAAAATTGATAAATATTTTTTCAAAAGAAAAACTTTGAATTAAACTTTTAATTTTGAACTTAAGCACTTCAGATATTTAATCGTTCATCATTTTGAAATCGTCCCCATATTGTCTATGTTTTTTCAAGTATTCACTCGTTTGTACAGAATTGTTTGCCAGTTGTTTTAAATTAAACATTCTTGAAAATGTGATTTTTTTTTCCTTTTCAACCATTTTCTTTTTCCAAAAATAATTGAATTCACTGAAACATAAATGATTGATGTAATCAGTCATTATTTTAAAAAGAAAATAATATATGAAAAGTCATTTAAAAAACGAAAAGCTCCCAACTGATTTTTCATTCCAGTTAATAAATGATAAATTAACTGAAACATTTTTTTCTTCAACTTCAAATTATTTTTGCGTCTTAACTTCTTCTTTACGTTTAACTATTATTTAAGTGAAATACAAATTTTTAAATTAATTTCTTTTTTATTTTGAATTTATTTAAGCCATTAATTAGCCACCACATTCGGAACATGAAAAGTAAGTATAGTCAATAAAACTATAAAAGTAAAACTATGTAAGTATAAGTACTAGGATGTTCAAAGCTACAAAGGCAAATTTTGTTTTTTTCGAACTTCGATGCGTTTACCCTTTATTTTTTTTTTTTTTGAGCCAAATAACTAAAATATTATTGCTATCGAAAAACGATAACAATACCGATTTTATTTCAAAGTTTTAATTTAAAAGTTAATGTAGAAACCATACTGGAATATAAGATCTTGTGATTGTTAATTTAGTAAATAAAACACTGCTTTATCTGTATCTTATATTGATTAAGTATTTATTATTAAAAGAATATTATTCACTAGTTTTTCTTTTCAACATTTGTTTTTTCCAGTTTGAATATGACTTGATTGAAATAAACTCATCGATGATTTTCTCTGAAATTAAAAATGAGCGTACCCATATCATATATCTTAAAAATAAATAAAACTTATATTATTACTTGCTAGACTACCCGTAACATGAGTCACTAAGTTCTTTTTTCGATGGGATATGGCGTTTAATCTAATATATAAAATTCTCGTGTCACGGGGTGCGTAATTAAACTCCTCCGAAACGGCTCGACCGATTTTCATAAAATTTTCTATGTATATTCGGTAGGCATGAGAATCGGACAACATCTATTTTTCATCCCCCTAAATGGTAAGGGTGGTCTACCCTTAAATATTTTTTTTTATTTTTTGGATAAAATTTTTTGTTTTTATTTTTTTATGATACATCATACAAAAATACATACAACCCTAAATTTTCACCCCTCTATGATCAACCCTTATTTTTTTATTAATTAAAAACTTTAATTTTTTTGGCTAGATTTTTATTTTGTCATGACTTAGAATAACAAAAAAATCATATTACTCTTAATTTTCACCCTTCTACGATCAACCCCTATTTTAACGAAATATTAACGAAAAAAGTAACAGTAGTAGTAAAAAAAATAATTATTTTAATAAAGCTTAAAGTAAATACGTTTTAAAAACCGTGCATACATAAAATCGTGTAATTATATATCTCCTTTGCCAGATAAAATTTTAATATTCGGTGTATTCCTTATAAGAAGTAGGCATGAGAAAATATATTTTTTTTAAAATTCCTGCCCTAAAAGAGTGAATTGGGGTGATTAAGTTTCTTTGAGAAAATGTAGAGTTAATCAACAATCAAACTTTTTAAAATCTAATTTTTATGAACTAATGATTGCAACCTGGAGCAATTATATATTCTGCAGAAAAGCATTATGGAAGCAATTTTTTGTCATATTTCATTATCAATAAATATATATATATATATATAAATCTAAAATACCCCATTTTCGATTTAAGCACTACCTACTAGATTAGTTAATAATCTCGTTGCCAACAGATTCTAAATTGTCAAAATTAATAATAAATAGATATTTTCTATATTTTTATCCATCCCGAAGAATCTACATTTAATCAATTCTATTATTTTTAGGTAAGAATTGATTATAATCCAATATGAATTATATTAAGTATTGAATTGTAAATTTAAATTAAATAAAAACTATTATTTTTAGAATCAAATTAAAGTAGTACTTTTAATCACGTACTTACAAATTGATTAAAAGACATTTCTTCAAGGATGGCGAATAAAGAAGAAAAAATTTTTTTTTATCTCATAAAGAAGTCAAATAAAAACCACGTGGAAGCTATTTCAGAAGACAAGATAACTTGGTATGAAATACCAGAACAATTTAAAAATCTAAAGGCACATAGTGAACTACAAAAGCATAATACAGTGAATAATGCTTTTAAATCTATTTCAAAAATAAACGGATACAGGAAAATAGCAATAAAAATTACTCCAGAAATTAAAACATTCTATTGGGACGAGGATGGCAATCTCTGTATTCATGAAAATTATTTAGAAGAATACCAAGAAAAAGAGGAACCAAAAAGTTCAGACGAAATTTTACTAAGAAGAATAATAGAACTAGAAAATAAACTGTCATCCACGAACATTTTAAGTATAAGTGACTTAGAAAGGAAATTCTTAATAAATAAATTTGATGGCACAATTGAACCAATAAAATGGCTAGAAAATTTTGAGAAAGAATGCGAAAGATATAATATAACATCGGATGATATGAAAATTGAAACTTTGAAACTATTCATTGGGGGTAACGTCATGGATTGGTACCAAGCTACTTTAATAAAACTGAAAATCTCGGACTGGATTAAATGGAAAGATTCTTTTATCCAGACTTTCAAAAAGAACAATTGGGAACCAATCAGAAAAGCATTTAGTTATAGATATTTTGATGGATCAGTATTGGATTATGTGATGAAGAAAGAACGTTTACTACTGGAAGCTGATCCTAATATTCCAGAACAAACCAGATTATATTTAATAGTTTATGGATTGCCAACTCAACTACAAAATAAGTTGGAGAGAGAAATAATCATTAATATGCAAAATCTAACAGAAGAACTGAAGAAATATGGAGATGAATATAGAAAGAAAGATAAAGAATCAATAACAAAAAAAATATATACTTATAATAAAGAAAAAGAAAAGAAACCTTGCGAGGTTTGCGAAAAATTAGGTTTTGAAAACAGATTCCATCCAAGACAATTATGTTGGAATAATAATAAAATTAATAAAAAGATAAACGAAATTAATTTAAATAAAGAAGACCAGATAGATGATTTCATAGAAGAAAATTTAAACTAAGAAGCCCGGATAAGCCCACACCATGTCCTTTAATAAATATAGAGGTCCAAGCAAATAAACATAAAATTAAAGCTGTATATGATAACGGCTCTACTTGTTCATTGATAAATGACAATATCATTCATCTTTTAAAAGCTGAAATAATTAACAACAAAACTTTATTAAAAACTATAAATGGTGTGGACTTTAGTAAAAACCGGGCGAAAATTCACTTGAAAATCGGAAAAATTGAAGAAGGCATAGAAGTTATAGTTGTAAAAAATAATAATTTCAACTATAATTTATTACTTGGCTTGGATGCAATAAAAAAATTCAAACTCATTCAAGACGAGAATTTGCAAATCAAACAAAAATGGAAAAATGAAATAATTGACATAAAACAATTAAAAGAAGAAGAAATTAATGAAAACAATATAGAAAAAAAGGAAGTTATAATTAATAAAAATGTTATAAAAAGTTTTTGTAAAGAAGAATTAAACCATTCAGAAGAAAATAAGAAAGAGAAAATTAAAGAAATAATAGATAAATTCCAGGAATGCTTTGCTAAAGATAAATTTGACATGGGAACTATAGGGAATGCGGAAGCACAAATAAAATTAAAAGAAGATAGATTCATTTCTAAAAAACCGTACAGATGTTCTTATCCTGATAGGGTGGAAATAGAATCCCAAATATCAAAACTTCTAGAAAAAGGTATGATAGAAGAAACCAATTCACCGTTTGCTTCCCCAGTAACACTTGCATACAAAAAAGAAGATGGACGAAGAACGCGATTAGTGGTCGACTACACAGAATTAAACAAGATAGTAGTACCAGAAGCGCAGCCTTTTCCGAGGATTGATGACATTGTGGAGAATGTAAATGACTGCAAATGGTTCACAGCAGTGGATATTAACTCTGCGTTTTGGTCAATACCTATCAGATTGAAGGATCGGAAGAAGACGGCGTTCATAACACAGAAAGGGCATTGGCAATGGAAGGTACTACCATTTGGTTTTAAAAATTCTCCAGCCATATTTCAGAGAGCATTAGCGTCTATAATTAGGAAAAATGGATTAGATGAATTTTGTATTAACTATATAGATGATATTTTGGTTTTTTCGAAGTCTTTCGATCAACATATTAAACATTTGCAATCACTTTTCGAAGCATTAAAAAAGGAAGGAGTGAAATTGAAACTTAGCAAATGCAATTTCGCTAAACGATCTATCAAATTTTTGGGACATGTAATAGAAAACGGAAGAGTTCACCCTATAAATGACAACCTGGTGGCAATCAAAGAATTTGAACGTCCAAGAACAAAAAAAATGGTGCGACAGATATTAGGCAAAATAAATTTTTACAGAAGATTCATAGATCACTGCACTCAAAGACTAGAACCATTACACCAACTACTGAAGAAAGATGTCAAATTCGAATGGACAGATGAATGCGAGAAAGCATTTAAGGATATTAAAGAATACTTATGTTCGTCACCGATTTTAGCTATTTATGACAGGGACAAGGATATGGTTATAGAAGTAGATGCTAGCCGTCAAGGACTAGGAGCGGTGATAAAACAAACTCAAGAAGACGGAATACTACACCCAATAGGATATTTTTCTAAGAAACTGACACCTGGTCAAGCGAAGAAAGAAATAATTTACCTTGAATGTTTGGCAATTAAGGAAGCGATTCGATACTGGCAATATTATTTAATCGGTAAAGAATTTTTAGTAACGTCAGATCACAAACCATTACTGAATCTGAAATCCAAATCTAGAACGGACGAACCTTTAGGAGATTTGATTTTGTATTTATCACAATATAATTTTAAAATAATATATAAAAAAGGTTCAGAAAATATAGAAGCAGATGCATTGTCAAGGAATCCAATACTGGAAAGTTTTGAGAACGAAGAGGATTGTTTAAAATTACTAAACATGATAAAAATAGAAAAGATATATGAAGATCAATCAAAAATCAAAAATGAAATAAAACAAGAAAAAAATATAATAAAAGAAGGTAATATAAACTTTAAAAATATTGGAAACAGAAAAAGAATTTATGTATCTAAAGAAATGGGCTTAGAATTAATAGAGAGAACCCACAAATTCTATGGACATATCGGAAGTAAACAATTATTACTAAAACTAAGACCTTATTATTATTTCAAGAACATGGACAAAATTATTAGTGAATATTGTAAAAATTGCCAGATTTGTATAAAAAATAAATCTAGAAGAATGAGACCGATAGGATATTTGTCGAAATTGGGACCAGCAACAGAGCCATTTGAAATAATGTCTTTGGACACAATTGGAGGTTTTGGGGGTAACAAATCGTCAAAGAAATACATGCATCTGCTGGTTGATCATTTTTCTAGATATGCATGGATACTAACGGCTAAGGGTCAGCATGCAGAAGACTATATCAAACTCATCAATCCTATTGCAAAAGAAAACAAAATAAAAAAATTACTGGTTGATCAATTTGGTGCATTCAAATCAAATAAATTCAAAGAATATGCTAATAAGTGTAATATAGAGCTGATCTTCACGGCAGTGGATAATCCGCAATCAAATGGCCTTAACGAGCGTTTAAATCAAACACTCGTTAATAGAATAAGATGCAGGATGAATGAAGATGGACGCACAGAACCATGGTCGAAATTGGCAAAAAAATGCACAGAGGAATACAATAATACAGTGCATACTTCTACGAGATTCCCTCCATCATATTTGCTATATGGAAAATGGTCTGAAGTGGTTCCAGAAGAATTGCAAATAAAAAGAAATTTAGAAGAAGACAGAAGACTAGCAGTACTATACTCAGAAGAGAGTTTCAAGAAAAATAAGAAAAGAATAGACAAAAGAAGGTCAGATAAAGAAATTAAAGTAGGAGATCTGGTCTTTGTCACTAAAGGAAATAAATTGAATAGGAATAAGCTAGAAGAAATTCGAGAAGGTCCATTTCGAGTAAAGAAGAAAATATCAAGTACGATGTATGAAGTAGAAGATAAGAAAAAAGAAGGGAGCAGTAAACACCATGTAAACAAATTACTTCCATACTCTTTTAATTCAGGGAATTAAAAGAGTCATTCGGCAGGGGAGATATAAATCTAAAATACCCCATTTTCGATTTAAGCACTACCTACTAGATTAGTTAATAATCTCGTTGCCAACAGATTCTAAATTGTCAAAATTAATAATAAATAGATATTTTCTATATTTTTATCCATCCCGAAGAATCTACATTTAATCAATTCTATTATTTTTAGGTAAGAATTGATTATAATCCAATATGAATTATATTAAGTATTGAATTGTAAATTTAAATTAAATAAAAACTATTATTTTTAGAATCAAATTAAAGTAGTACTTTTAATCAC
Organism: Sisyra terminalis; assembly: GCA_958496175.1. Lineage (NCBI taxonomy): Eukaryota > Metazoa > Arthropoda > Insecta > Neuroptera > Sisyridae > Sisyra > Sisyra terminalis. Next base: position 12,563,779 of record OY292274.1, read on the forward strand.
GTACTTACATATATATATATATATATATTTATTGATAATGAAATATGACAAAAAATTGCTTCCATAATGCTTTTCTGCAGAATATATAATTGCTCCAGGTTGCAATCATTAGTTCATAAAAATTAGATTTTAAAAAGTTTGATTGTTGATTGGTTCATAAAAAAAAGATTATAAAAAGTTTCTTTGTTAAGAAACAAATAAAAATTAAAAACCGCCTCTATGGTATTTGGTATAAGTTCCCCTACTACATAAACTTACATAATAATTAAGTGAAATGGCGTTATTTAAATTTCTGTTATCAAAATGATATAACTACAATGCCCATTGTGTAAGCATAGGGAAACCGCCCTCACTCTCATTTTCCCCACCGCACTTCTAAACAACCATAACTACAGCTGTGAATATACTGGGTTATGTTGAGTTGGTGGAAAAGTAAAATTGCCACAATTGGTCCCATCACCAGATCCGTTACGCTCATTAGATTATAGGCTAGGAAATGATTCTTAAAATTTCTGGACCAAAACTCAAAAATATAACAGTTGATTACAAACAACATCGTTTGGGGCAACGCATATTGCGCTGGATAAATTCATGTCCCCCTTCAAGGTATAATTCCATAATAATTTTTGGATAACATTTAAATTAATTTTTATTTTTCAAATAATTTAAGAAAATCTTAAACAAATGCAGACAAGAACAAATTTATCACTTACTGGAAGCGCTGTTACCACTACTAGATATCCACTACTAGACCACTACTAGATCATCAAATCTTACAAATGTATTTTATGAGCAATACAGATACAGAAATTGATAGGCGTTGTATTCATAATCCGTAAACATAAACAATAAAACGAATCATTGTCCAAAAACTACGGAGGTATCTGAAAATGCAGAAAATTGTAATCGATTAAAGTCACACGACACGTCGTTCGGAAAATTGGGATATGTGGAATCAAAATGTCTTCTGCTTTGTATTTTCAATTCAATTTGTAACTTCGATAAGGTTGCTCATTAATTTTTTCACCGCAAGTCGGGTGTTATGACCAAAACGTGGTTGATCTATATATTCCACAACATAAGGATTACTGATCCAATTTTTAATTGGATTCTGAGGCGGTAACCCGGATAATTTCAGCGAATTTAAAATTCTATCCATAATTGAAAACATCATCTTTATTAGTAACGCAATCAACCGAATTGCAGGTCTCTAATTCGCCAGTTTTCCTATTTTGAATCTGAACTATCTATTTCATTAATATCATTTTCATTGACAACGTTTTTTGGGGTCAATATAACACGTTCTCTCAACCAAACATGATTTTTGTAATTTGTAACCAAGTTTGGGAACACCCTCTCGATGAGTTCGGTCTTTGATTTAGTAAAGTGAAAAAATTGGCAAAGAATGTAATGTATGCAGGTAATGTGTCAACAGAAATTTTGCCATTACTAATATCGATCAATTGTTCGGAAAACACTTTTCTAAATTAGTTATTCTGCAATTCGAATTAAATTTTCGAGTTTAATTTGATTGTTTTTAAATATTTCCATACTGTGGACGACTTCAGACATTAAGGATCGACTGTTGTCGATAAAATAAATGCTTGCTTTAAATTATCAAATATCTGGTACCATATAAATAAACTTCAGATGGAAGAAAACAAGAAAATTGTATTGCTGAACGATCCTTCTGCTGATGATTTCTCCAAGAAATTAATAAATGACCGTGTTCATTGTTTGAATTTTTATTCAAATTAAGTTTACTAAAACATTATTCAGCCTTTTTGTGAAAAAGCTAGCAATTATGTAAAAATTTTGAATGAGACGAAATCCCAAAAATTCAAAGGAAATGAAATCAATACGCTCGGTTCGTTGACAAGAACATGGTTATTACCGATATTCAACATTTGCTTGGGAAATTTTTCAGCAGATTGATCATTCCACAACGCATGCCTCATGTCTCCAACTGAAATTTCTTCACATTGTGCCACAGATTTTATGATTTTAAGCAAGTATTTATTTCATTGGTAGAATTCCATCTTGGAATACTTGGCACTGGATGAAATCACCAACAACAAAACCATTGCGCTTTCAAAACATATTGAGTCAATGCGAAGATAGATCTTTCAATAACTATCGTTATATACCTTTAAGAAAGAGTTACAGATAATATGAAATTGAAAGCATTGACATCAAAGTGTGGGTCACGTGAACTGCCAACTACGGAAAATTCCAAGCCTAATTATTTAAAAACTGATTTTGTTCAAATTTTTACGTGTATTATTAAGATATGTTAATAGTTACTCTGCTATTTGGAGCGATGGTGAATTGAACTAATCATTAATCATCAAAATCAGTCCAGTAATTTTTTAGTTAAAAAATGATCTAAATAACCTGACTTTATTTAGTATATTTAAGATATTTGATTTGACAAATCGTATGTCAATGTAATAGCAACGTACTTCAATGAGGAGAATCAATCTGAGGACAATGCATGCACCAAAATTCATAGCTTCAATAAATTAAATGAATTGTTGACATGCCATTGAATTAACTAATTTTTGTTTTTTATTAATAATTTTTGCTCCCATTGTATAATATAATATTATTATATAATATTGAACTTCATAATTGTATTCGTATTAGTTTGTTATTAAAATTATAAATTAAGAGTAGCTAAAATATTCGTTCATAAAAAACACTACGTTCAATTCCTGTTAGGCACTACGAAGTTTGCCGGGTCAGCTAGTCTAATATATAAAATTCTCGTGTCACGGGGTGCGTAATTAAACTCCTCCGAAACGGCTCGACCGATTTTCATAAAATTTTCTATGTATATTCGGTAGGCATGAGAATCGGACAACATCTATTTTTCATCCCCCTAAATGGTAAGGGTGGTCCACCCTTATTTTTATTTTTTTATTTTTTGGATAAAATTTTTTGTTTTTATTTTTTTATGATACATCATACAAAAATACATACAACCCTAAATTTTCACCCCTCTATGATCAACCCTTATTTTTTTATTAATTAAAAACTTTAATTTTTTTGGCTAGATTTTTATTTTGTCATGACTTAGAATAACAAAAAATCATATTACTCTTAATTTTCACCCTTCTACGCTCAACCCCTATTTTAACGAAATATTAACGAAAAAAGTAACAGTAGTAGTAAAAAAATAATTATTTTAATAAAGCTTAAAGTAAATACGTTTTAAAAACCGTGCATACATAAAATCGTGTAATTATATATCTCCTCTGCCAGATAAAATTTTAATATTCGGTGTATTCCTTATAAGAAGTAGGCATGTGAAAATATTTTTTTTTAAAATTCCTGCCCTAAAAGAGTGAATTGGGGTGATTAAGTTTCTTTGAGAAAATGTAGAGTTAATCAACAATCGAAATTTTGAATTTACTAAGTGTAATTAATAAATAAAGAATAAATTAATAATAAGTTTCTGTTTTTGTTATATAATTTTAACTACAGCATTTTAAATAACGTCATTTCACTTAATTAGTATGAAAGTTTAGGTAGTAGGTACTTATATCAAATACCATAGAGGCGGTTTTTAATTTTTGTTTGTTTTTCAACAATCAAACTTTTTAAAATCTAATTTTTATGAACTAATAATTGTGAACTGGAGCAATTATATACTCTGCTAAAAAGCATTATGGAAGCAATTTTTTGTCATATAACAACAATTGGTTTTCAAATAGTTCTAAATACCGAAGAAGAGTTAGCATAGAAAATATACATATATATTTTTATACATATATATTATTGATGATTATGAAATATGACAAAAAATTGCTTCCATAATGCTTTTCTGCAGAATATATAATTGCTCCAGGTTGCAATCATTAGTTCATAAAAGTTAGATTTTAAAAAGTTTGATTGTTGATTGGTTCATAAAAAAAAGATTATAAAAAGTTTCTTTGTTAAGAAACAAATAAAAATTAAAAACCGCCTCTATGGTATTTGGTATAAGTTCCCCTACTACATAAACTTTCATAATAATTAAGTGAAATGGCGTTATTTAAATTTCTGTTATCAAAATGATATAACTACAATGCCCATTGTGTAAGCATAGGGAAACCGCCCTCACTCTCATTTTCCCCACCGCACTTCTAAACAACCATAACTACAGCTGTGAATATACTGGGTTATGTTGAGCTGGTGGAAAAGTAAAATTGCCACAATTGGTCCCATCACCAGATCCGTTACGCTCATTAGATTATAGGCTAGGAAATGATTCTTAAAATTTCTGGACCAAAACTCAAAAATATAACAGTTGATTACAAACAACGTCGTTTGGGGCAACGCATATTGTGCTGGATAAATTCATGTCCCCCTTCAAGGTATAATTCCATAATAATTTTTGGATAACATTTAAATTAATTTTTATTTTTCAAATAATTTAAGAAAATCTTAAACAAATGCAGACAATAACAAATTTATCACTTACTGGAAGCGCTGTTACCACTACTAGATATCCACTACTAGACCACTACTAGATCATCAAATCTTACAAATGTATTTTATGAGCAATACAGATACAGAAATTGATAGGCGTTGTATTCATAATCCGTAAACATAAACAATAAAACGAATCATTGTCCAAAAACTACGGAGGTATCTGAAAATGCAGAAAATTGTAATCGATTAAAGTCACACGACACGTCGTTCGGAAAATTGGGATATGTGGAATCAAAATGTCTTCTGCTTTATATTTTCAATTCAATTTGTAACTTCGATAAGGTTGCTCATTAATTTTTTCACCGCAAGTCGGGTGTTATGACCAAAACGTGGTTGATCTATATATTCCACAACATAAGGATTACTGATCCAATTTTTAATTGGATTCTGAGGCGGTAACCCGGATAATTTCAGCGAATTTAAAATTCTATCCATAATTGAAAACATCATCTTTATTAGTAACGCAATCAACCGAATTGCAGGTCTCTAATTCGCCAGTTTTCCTATTTTGAATTTGAACTATCTATTTCATTAATATCATTTTCGTTGACAATGTTTTTTGGGGTCAATATAACACGTTCTCTCAACCAAACATGATTTTTGTAATTTGTAACCAAGTTTGGGAACACCCTCTCGATGAGTTCGGTCTTTGATTTAGTAAAGTGACAAAATTGGCAAAGAATGTAATGTATGCAGGTAATGTGTCAACAGAAATTTTGCCATTACTAATATCGATCAATTGTTCGGAAAACACTTTTCTAAATTAGTTATTCTGCAATTCGAATTACATTTTCGAGTTTAATTTGATTGTTTTTAAATATTTCCATACTGTGGACGACTTCAGACATTAAGGATCAACTTCTGTTTAAAAAATAAATGCTTGCCTTAAATCATTAAATTTATGGAACCATATGAAGAAACTTCAGATGGAAAAAACAAGAAAATTGTATTGCTGAACGATCCTTCTGCTGATGATTTCTCCAAGAAATTAATAAATGGCCGTGTTCATTGTTTGAATTTTTATTCAAATTAAGTTTACTATAACATTATTCAGCGGTTTTGTGAAAAAGCTAGCAATTATGTAAAAATTTTGAATGCGACGAAATTCCAAAAATTCAAAGGAAATGAAATCAATACGCTCGATTCGTTGACAAGAACATAGTTATTACCGATATTCAACATTTGCTTGGGAAATTTTTCAGCAGATTGATCATTCCACAACGCATGCCTTATGTCTCCAACTGAAATTTCTTCACATTGTGCCACAGATTTTATGATTTTAAGCAAGTATTTATTTTATTGGTAGAATTCCATCTTGGAATACTTGGCACTGTTTGGGGGAAATCACCAACAACAAAATCATTGCGCTTTCAAAACATATTGAGTCAATGCGAAGATAGATCTTTCAATAACTATCGTTATATGCCTTTAAGAAAGAGTTACAGACAATATGAAATTGAAAGCATTGACATCAAAGTGTGGGTCACGTGAACTACCAACTACGGAAAATTCCAAGCCTAATTATTTAAAAACTGATTTTATTCAAATTTTTACGTGTATTATTAAGATATGTTAATAGTTACTCTGCTATTTGGAGCGATGGTGAATTGAACTAATCATTAATCATCAAAATCAGTCCAGTAATTTTTTAGTTAAAAAATGATCTAAATAACCTGACTTTATTTAGTATATTTAAGATATTTGATTTGACAAATCGTATGTCAATGTAATAGCAACGTACTTCAATGAGGAGAATCAATCTGAGGACAATGCATGCACCAAAATTCATAGCTTCAATAAATTAAATGAATTGTTGACATGCCATTGAATTAACTAATTTTTGTTTTTTATTAATAATTTTTGCTCCCATTGTATAATATAATATTATTATATAATATTGAACTTCATAATTGTATTCGTATTAGTTTGTTATTAAAATTATAAATTAAGAGTAGCTAAAATATTCGTTCATAAAAAACACTACGTTCAATTCCTGTTAGGCACTACGAAGTTTGCCGGGTCAGCTAGTTTTTTATATAAAAATCTCGTGTCACGGTGTTTGTAGCCAAACTCCTCCGAAACGGCTGGACCGATTTTTATAAAATTTTGTATGTATATTCGGTAGGCATGAGAATCGGATATAAAGTATATTTCATATCTCTAGAAGATTAAGGAGTCTCTCGATATCTTCTGAAAATTTTTACGCCTACTACTATTTACGCCTATATATTATTTGTAATCTTCGATTCCTGTGATTTATTTTGAAAAACGATTAGCAACGTATGACTTTGGCATTTTTATTTATTTAATTTGTGTTAAAATAAGTATTAAATTTATATTTTGGGAGAGTGTTGTAAGTCAAGATTGTAAGTCCCCGTAATTTTGGAATTTAATTTTGCATTTATTATGTATCACAACGCAGTGCGTGCAAAATTATGTACGATTTATTTTAATTTACTCTATTCTATTGTCAACATAATTTTGATTAGTAATGGAATCAACTAAGTTGCATGGCATCAATTCGCCAGTTATCTTTTTTTGAATCTGAATACTCATTTCGTTGTACCTAATCAACTTTTTTTGGAGCCAATATAACATGTTTGCTTAACCAAATATAATTTTTGTAATTTTGAGCAAAGTTTGTAAACACCATCTCGAAGAGTTTGATTTTTATTTTAGTAAAGTGGAAAAAATTAGTAGGGAATGTAATGTATCTAGATGATGTGTGAACAGAAATTTTGCCATTGCCAATATCGAGAAATTGTTTGGAAAACACTTTTTCAGATTAGTCGTTCTGCATGTCAAATTGCAGAAGTGGATGACTTCAGACATTAAGGATAGACTTCTGTCTAAAAGATAAATGCTTGCCGTAAATTTTCAAATTTATGGAACCATATAAAAAGAAACCTCACTTGGAAGAAAACATAAGAATTGCATTGCTGAACGATCCATCGGCAGAAGATTTATCCTAGAAATGAATGAATATCGGTAATAGCCGTGTTATTGGTTTGAAGTTTTATTTCAATTAAACTGATTAAAACGTTGTTATGCTGTTTTATAAAAAAGCTAGGAATTAGGTAAAAAAATTTCGAAGGAGACAAAATTCGAAGGAAATGAAGTCAATACATTTAATTCGTCGACTAGAACACTGCTATTACTGCAGTTCAAAAATTGTTCGGAAAATTCTTCAGCTGCAGTAGATGGATCACTCCGCAACGCAACTCATATTGCCAGCTGAAATTTTTTCACATTGTGTCACATTCTATGATTTTAAAGAGGTTTTTATTTTATTGGCAGAATCTAAACTTGGAAAGATTAGCAATGTTTGGGAGAAATCGCCGATCAGTAAAATCATTGCGCCTTCAAGGCATAGTGAGTCATTGCGTCGAACTTCCAATGATTTCAATGATTATATGCGTTTTTTAAATAAAAATTACTGATAATACTAAATTGACCTATAAGTGTGGGTGACGTGAACTGCCAATTGAGTAAAATGTCAAACTTAATTTAATTAAAAACTTATTTTATTCATTTTTTTCGTTAATTGTTAAGATATGTTAATAGTTATTTTTCTATTCAGAGCGAAAACAAATCTAACAAATCATATATCATCAAAATCCATCCAGTCATTTTTTAGCTCTAATTGGTTTAACTACCCCTACTTTGTTTTATATATTGAAGAAATCTGATTTAACAAACTTCGTATGTCAATGTAATGGTAAGTAGCTTCAATGGAGAGAATCAATTCGAATGAACCCAAATACGTAGCTTCAATAAAGCGAATCATCAGCCTATATTCTCAATTTGCAAAGTCCACTTTTAAAAATTTTTGTTTTTTTGTTCCAATAGGAAGGAATAAAAAATTCTATCGAATGACAAACTGATAAATCTCTTTAAATATAGAAATTTCTCAATGTATAACACGAATCGGAAACCTGCTTTATGTACTAACTTATGTAGCTTACATTCACTTTTATTCCTTTCCCTGAAAACACTGTTAAAAAGAACTTAGCAGCTTAACATTTTAGGCCGACGAAATGTGTTGACTGACTTGCAATTGAAATAATTGATTTTTTTTTTATATAATTTTTCTTTTCTTTTTATATATTTATTATTCTAATGAAGTATTGAACTTAATTTTGTTCATTTTATTGTTAAAAATTTAAACTAAGTGTAACTAAATTTTTCATTCATAAAATACTACGTTCATCTCATGCTAGGCAGTTGGAAGTTTGCTGGGTCAGCTAGTCGTTGTATAATTTTTACTTTTGGGTTTTGGTCTACATTATCATCAACAGACAAGAATAACAATTCATCTATTAAATACCATAAATGCTGGCAGAAATTCTGAAAAGCTGATCTTAAGATTCATTTGTCAATTTTTTCCGTAAGCTTCATGGCCTTTAAAAAGCATAAAAAGGGTTGCAGTGGTTCTAGGTGCATGAAAATTTATTTTCAATCGTTTTAACAACATTTAAATAAAATAAGGGAATATGCGTTAAAAAAAAGGAGATTTGCGTTTTTGGTACACCCTTAAAACTATCTTTATATAATATATATACTATCTATAAATATATAACTTTGATTTGTCAAACTTAAGGAAACTCCTTATCCATAAACATATTTATTAAAAACAAAAAATTCTAACTCGGAAAAAATATTAAAACAATCAAATATTTGGAGTTTCAATTCACTTTCCCTAACTTAATTTATTTTGTTCTTAATGAAATATAAGAATTGACAATATTTTATTTTTCTTTACACGATTAAATTATATTTTAAAGTTACTTACAAATGTATTTTGCAGTTAATTCAATGATTTTGTATTTTATATAACAATAAAATTAAATTTCTTTGTAAGGTTTTAATAAATTTCAATTTTATTTAAAGTGGTAATTCTGTGAGACTTTAAAGTTTAAGTTCTAGATTGAAGTTAAGATTTATTTAAGGAATAAGGTTTAGGTAACAATATAATCTTTTTCTACGTAATTAAAAAGAGTAGATGATTCAAACATTTTTCCAAGTTCCAATATCTATATTTGAAAATAATGACCAACTAATCAATTTATCATTTTAATATGAATTTTTTTTTTTAGAGTTTTACAACTTCAGCGATTGAATAAACAAATAAGAACAAACATTTTTTGGTAAAATATTGATATTTGAATGCTTCAGGTTTAATTGAAAGAATTTCAATTCAGAATTTTCAATTTTTTTGTTGACTACTGCTTCTGTTGCTTACTAAACTTATTTTAACTACTTGCAATATTCAATTCATTTAATTATTGATCAATGCTATCTGATAATTTTTTACGCATTTCTCATTTTTCAATTAAGTCCCCTCAGTAAATCTATATCAGTGAATTTAAAATTATAGTATTTTTACTTAAAATTCAATTTCTACATTTATAATAACCAAACAAAAACTATCACATATCTAAACAAAACAAATTAATCAACAAGTGCTAGTTGCGTCTAAAATTACGATTGCCATCTGTAAGATCACTAGATTAAAGTAGAATTAGTAGAAGGTGATATGTAAGTTGAAAATGATATCATTTTTTGTATTTCTCATTAAATGTGACTTAATACACCAAAATTTTTAATTTATTCAAGAGTTTTTGATTTCTTTGTGCTTGTATAGATTTAATTTGAGTTAATTAGAGAGAGAAAAAGTTTTATTATAAAAGAAACTCAAATAAAGTATTCTCCTTTCAGAAACTTCTATCCTCTGTGGAAACAAACCAATTTCCCTTAAGAGAATTATTTAAAAATTAATGCAACTCACTTTTTCGTTCCAAACTCTTTCCGTTTCATATAAACTTTTTTCATTAACACAAGGATGTAAATAAGAATAATTAAACTCCGTATGTTTTTGATCTTTCACTATTAAGTATTTCTTGATGAAATGCTACAGAAAAAAATCGTGATCACTCCACTTTATTTTAATCTTGATTTCTTTTAACCATTTTTATAAATTTAATAAATTTGTTATGAGATATAATCGCGTGTAACTCAATTAGACAATCGTTTCCGTGAGATTTCCAAACTGCTTTTATTTTTCATATCTAATGTTATTGAAGAAAAATAAATGCCATGCGCTTGTCAAGTAGTAACAATCAGAATTAATTACATTTATGAATCTTGCTGAGTTTCTAATGCATGATATTTTACTGTTTTCATATTTCTTACTCCTATGAATCATGTTTTGCATTGAGAATAAATCGCATCATATGCAATATGCATATTGTTATCGTAAAGCATAGAACATATTGTTTATATTTGTTGTTGAAAAGTTGAATGTTACAGACATGAGACATCCTCGTTTTTTGGCTAGTCACCCGTTTGCACGCAATCCATGCTTCACATAAAAGCTCAGTAAGCTTCGAAAGCTGCATTTCGAAAGCAAAAATAAACTCGGTTCTTATTTTTAACTTTGATATAAATTGGGATCAATCACGTGACGTGGAATCATTTACATAAAATATTTGGTTACATAATGATACAAGTAAATAGGTTAGTAAGCATTGCTGTTATTTGTTCGATTGATTTTTATTTTTACTCCTTGAAAACTTTAATCTTTAATCTTTTTTCGACTAGTATCAATGGAAAATTGTAATTCAAATATTAACTTTGATTTCTTTGTGATACTTGGTTAGAATTAAGAAAATTTATAGTTCAATTAGACAATATACGCAAAGCAACTAATTTTTAAAAATTTTGTTCTCAAAATTTGTGATTATGAAATTGCTGAAGAAACATGCATAACACCTTAAGATTTTAATTTATGATACCTTAATAGGCAAAATTTGCATGATTACCTTGACCTACAACCAATTTAATTATTGATCTAAACATTGCCGTCTTTTCAGGTGAATGACGAAGTTGAATTTCCCTGAAAGGTATATCAAAAGAACAATCCCACAAATTTACTACTTTAGTTTTTACTTATGCAGTTAATGATATTTTCATTGTTTTTCTTTGTGTATTCTCTTGGGCTTAGAAATCATAAATTAATAATTGCATTTACATTTTAAAAATCACGTAAATATTTCTAGGGAAAATAAAGTTTCAATTTTTTAGTTATTTTGATAGCAAGCAAAAAGTTACACTGTTTTTAAAAAGATGAAAGTAAATATTTTCAAGTTTTTATCAATACATTTAAAACCGAAAAATTGACTCTCAAGTTTCAGTGAAATAAAATGCATACATGTTTTTAAAAGCTGACTCTATTTTTGGATATTCTACTTGAAAGCGTTCAAATATTCATTTTAAAATCGTTTTATATGGCTCAAACATGGCACGATTATTCTATTACAGGATAATTTTCTAGCAATCACTTATTTATTTTTCATGTGGAACGAAACATACGTTCTATGGACAATTTTTTAAAATTATGTAACATTACCTACTAAAACTATACTAACATATAAAATTCTTACGTTTGTCTGTACATTTCGATTTTGAACCCAATTTTGGGATAAATATTTGTTTCAAGAGGCCCTTATTCCAAATTTATCATTTTTAAAATTTTTGTCTGTCTGTGTGTCCCGATTTAACTAAAGAACGGAATAACCGAATTTAATGAAATTTGGTATTAAGATACAATAATTACCCACTCACATTAAGCTACTTATCATTCCTTAAAAATAATAAGGGAAGGTATGCCATACGTAAAAACTGAGGGATGAAAAAAAATACTCTATTAATTAACAGGTATAACTCAAGCGATTTATATTTGGTTGGGAAGGTATTTAAAAATTACAAAATAATCTGTATTAATCGTTTAGTTGAACTAATAAAAAACACAGTAAATTATTTTTTAAGTACCAAAAATTGCGTCTTTGAAATATAAACGTTTTATATATTATTAACAAAGAATTCGTTTGGCAAATTTGCTTACGTATCTGACACTCTGGAGCTCATAATTAAAGAGATATGAGTTCTAATTTTACAGTAACCTTTTTTTTTTGTTTTTAGAAAATGGTCGTAAATAGACTCTTAGGATTGGTCAGTTAGGAAATATTAACTAAAAAAAGAAATACTAGTAGTAATAATAAAAATAATAACAATAATAATAATAATAAAGCTTAAAGCAAATACGTTTTTAAAACCGTGCATATATAAAATCCTGTATTTATATACCCCCTCTGACTGATGAAATTTTAATATTCGGCGTATTCCTTATAGGAAGTAGGCATGTGATAAGATTTTTTTTTTGAAAATTCCTACCATAGAAGAGTGAACGGAGTGACCAAGTTTGTATGAGAAAATGTAGAGTTAATCAACCATCGAATTTGTAAATTTAATAAGTGTAAATAATAAATAAATAAATAATTAATAATAAGCTTTATTGTATTATTTTAATAACAGAATTTTCAACGTCTTTTCACTTAATTAGATTAAAAATTTATGTAGTAGGTACTTATACCAAATACCAAAGAGGTGGTTTTAAATTTTAATTTTTTTTGAACAATCAAACTTTTTAAAATCTAATTTTTTGAATCAACTATTGTGACCTGGAACAATTATATATTCTGCTGAAAAGCATTACGGGAGCAATTTTTTGTCATATATTTCATTATCATCAATATAGAAAATCTTCGATACTAAGTTTTCTACGGTTTTTAGAATAATTTTTTTTTAATTTTCAAATAAATTGCACAATCTGCATAGGGTTGCAATAAGTGCATTCAATCCATAGACAATTACATGTAAGCACTAGTCCCAGTAGATTAGTGCTGTATAAGTACAAGATTTTTTACAATCAATAGCAACAATAACAATAATAGTAATTCTTAGAGCAAAAACAACAATCATAAAGACAATTAACAGTAGCAATAAGAATAACAATAATAGTCTATAATAACAATATCAATGCTAAAAACAATGTGAAACATTAATAAAGAAGTAATGTATAAAAATAAAGCTATATAATAAAAAATAATAATTTGGCAATAAATAGTTAATAGAAGTATTTGTTTAGTTTCAAAATCTATCAGGCAAATCTATTACATTCCATTTTTATAACCTTCTTATCATCTCACTGTTGTCCAATAAGTTTATTGCGAGACGATTGGAATGATCTTCTAGTTTTGTCAGATATTTCTTACTAAACCTTTGAATTTTCTCCTTCGTAGATGGCATTTCTGTATCTTCATGTATTTTTTTATTGTTTACATACCATGGAGCACCGATTATTTGTCGTAGGATCCTTGATTGAAATCTTCTTTATACGAATTTGAAAATCAATTAGATATTGTTATTGAAAATAATTAAAATATTCGAATATACTTCCACGCTTTCTACTTTTTTCCAACAATTTTGTATGTACGTCCAAATGGGAGATATCGAATTGCTTTTTAGTCATGATAATCAAAATAAAGAATGACAATTTAAAGAGTGGATGGCAGTGGTTTGAATGTTAAATGTACTACAGTAAGTTATAATGATTAAAGAAATTTAAAATTCTCTTTCAGAGCAAAAGGCATACGTCAAATTGTGTATGGTGAACTCGAGACTATCCAATATGGTTTAATTATATAGTTGAAATTCAGATATTTTAAAAATAGGTGTTACACAATGGTTATATTTGACTTTGAAGGAACTGGGTTTCGTGCAATTGTACAAATTTCAATTTTGCAGTAGTGTTGTATATTGCAGGAGGGTAATAGTTTTGGGGAAAAGGGTTCATTCGGGAATCGAGACAGTGAGATGGGATTCCTACTAATATTTGAATATCTACTCCCTTAGCTTTTAATATTTTAACGCGAGTATTTTTGAAGCTTTTGACTTTTATAAGTCATAATTAAGACCGACTTATTGAACTTGACAATATTTTTTATTTATGTATAGATGGTGATTGATTTATGAATTATTTTAACACCATACATTTTTTAGATATTTATAAATATTTTTTGAAAATTAAATGATCATTAGATACGACTATTTTATTCTAAGCGACAGTTTTTTAAATATGTCTTTCCCAGTCCACAAAATAGTGTTTTTAAGTATGATTATGTTTTTCGTAAAAGAAATAAGAAAAATAATGATTTTCATATGCCACTACAAATTGCAAATCTAAAAAGAAAATATAATCTATAAGTTACGCAGAAGAAGTCGCGGGGATCAGTTAGTTTGTTTTATAATTTTACTGCTCAAAACTTTAAGTCCGAGATTCCTTAAAAAAATTTAGCCGAAGAAATCACTTATCCCCAAATATTAAGTACCAAATATCAAATGTATTGAAACTGTCAAAGAAAAAATCGTATATCGTGAAAATATTAAACGATTATGGGACTTATAAATACGGTGAATTAGCCAGGAAGAATATTTAAATAATACTTAAGAAATATGTAGAGATTTATAAGATACTAGTCCTGGAGGTTTCAAAAACCTGTCTTAAATTATTTTGTAAAAAAACAGTTATAAAAGAAAAACAGAAAAAATTTGTTTCCAAGTATTACATCATATCTTTTTTATATCAGGAATGTTTTTATTCGGAAACTACAAAGTGAAAAAAAATCAGTCTTGATGTAGATTGCTCTTGTCCTTTCATATTAATTGTGAAACGATTTGAAATTTCGTAGAACTGAATGGTTGGAGTTTATATTAATTACTTAAGGGAAAATGGAACATATGAAATGATTTAGAAAAGATCTTGTCAAACTGAACAAGGAAAATTTGTTGACTCTATACAGTTTTGAACCACAGATTATATGTAGGAAGTTTAATTTATTTAAAAGAAATTTTTCTTTATATTGAGAGTGAGAAAATATTGTATATATATATATATATTGTATAAGATTGTATTATCAGTTTGAACAAGCGTAAACGTGAAGAGAAAATTTAATAAAAAGCAAATAGAGGCTAAATAATGAAAAACAGAAATAATATGTGAGTGAACCCATTCACGTTTGTGAAAGAGGTTGAAGTAAAGCAAATGGTGATAGGATGAGAGCTGGTTTTACCACTCATATAAAGAACGTGTGTTCCATTTTACAAATTAAATTTTTTATTGACATTTTAGTACAGCTGTTTGTGGCTGAACTCATTTTCAGTATCGAAACATGAATGAATTGTAATATTTTTGATCCTTTGCCCGTGTTATTTCGAATATTGCATCTGCTTCATACAGGTTGGCCTCTCATTTTTCGAACAAATAAAGTTGAGTCCTTATAAACAGATGTACAGGGGACTTTTCGAGCGTTTTACAAATATTATACAAAATGGGCACATAGTCGAGTTCTATTGCGCATAATTCAAAATATAATAGTGGCACAATAATTTGCTTTCAACTGTTGTGCGATACCAAACCGAGCCAAATACCGCATAAATATGTTATGGCTGTGCGAGCCATGCATAAAATGTGGTTGTTTGCTATCTTTAACTACCCTGGATAACTCACGCCCTACGACTACGGGGTGCTGGACGATGAACCCCACATGCCTGCTATACCCAAAGGAAAATCTATAATAATAATAATAATAATAATCATAGTAATCATACTATAACATTTATGTGCATGCAATGTAAACTTCTCGTCTCCCTGTTAAGTACCAAAATCAGTTTTAACAACACAGAAAATTACACGAAGAATAAATACATAAAATCGCCTTAAAAACCAATATTTTTAAGCTTCAAAATAAAACTTTTTAAATTAAAACATTTATTGTAAAACAAACCGCTCCTCTTAAGCTTATCTTATGTATTTTGTAAAATAAAAGTTATTTCTTTTCATACATTTCTTCGTTTTTTTTACAAACAATTAACACATAACATCCAATTTTGATTTTATTATTGAATAATAATGTCTATAGTAGACAAAAAATTTGTATAAAGATTTATTTTTTTAATGCAAATATAAGGCAAAAAATATATCTCTGAAACTTTTAGGTAACAATTTTTTGACCTATATTTTTCTATTCGAAAATAAAATCTTTCACGATTACTTCTCTTCGGTAAAAAAATATTTTTTGGGAAATTGAGCTAAGAATATATGTTTACAGTTTATGGTCAACTATTTTATATATTATATTTAATTATAGAAGTTTAGAATTCAAATTGAAGACAACCTACAGAATCGAAATAAATATTGAATATATTTCTGGGATCATAATTATTTTACATTGATAATTTCATAGTAATTGAAGTTTTTTTTTTCAATAAAATGCACCACATAACCACCAAAAAACGAATTGGAACTCTTATTTTTGGTACTCATTTTTTTAAAAATAAGTCAGACAATTTTCTAATAACTTTGATGACATTGTAATGCTCTATAGAATGAAATAAGGAGTGATTTTAGGAAATAATTCTTATTTTTTTTATCAACAAATGTTAAATTTTTTTTACCGACATCAAAACGAGGATCTTGTTGTTAATGGAACTTAGATTCATTTATGTATACATCAATATTAATATTCTTTTTTTGGGTCATTTACAGTAAATTTGTTGTTTTTAGAATTATTACAGTATCTGAAGAAGTCGGGAAAGAAAGGCTGTACGAAAATTAAAATAAAATTCCCTTATATAAGAGAGTTCAAATTATTTTTACCCAATTGTAGAGAAAAACCATCATAAAATGTATATTTATATACTAATTCAATTATTAAGAGAGAATTCCAGAAAATTATAAAAGAAATGCCACGATTTTTAAGTTTTCTTTCGACTAGCACTAAATAAAACACTAATGTTTCCATATTTTCCAATCGATTGCCCGCCTTGCTCAGCATTCGAGAAACGGAAAAATGAGAATATAGAATTTTCTTCACCATAAATATTATCAAGAAAAATTATGTAATATGTCTTTAATATGAAAAATTTTATAGGCTTTTTCTGAAATTTAAAGTTCGAAAACTATTTTTGATTAAGCTTTTAGATTTCTTCATGTTTAATAAAGGAGAAATGTTTCTGGTTTCTAATTTTCTTTTTCCTTACATAAGATGGTGCCTTGAAAATTAAAAATATGATAGTTCCAATCCATTGTGATCCACAGTTCCACTAGTTTCTCAAGGATGAAATAGTTGTTATTGGTTGGTTTCGTCTTAAATAAAGTTACCAAATTTAAAAAAATCATAGATGTGGAAAACAAAATTTACTTTTTACAACAAAATTTAATTTAATTTAAAATAGGGAACTTTAATAAATAGTTAAATGAATATTAAATTAAATAAATAGGAAACTTAAGTTCCCTTTAAAATAGAAAAGAATTATATCTTGTTTAGTATTTAAAAATGTTTTTATTGTTCCTTAATCTGTTTTTAAGCATTCAAAGATCAAGATAAGGTTTTGAAGTTAAATTTAGAGATGAATTTTTTAAATGCTATGGTTAATTTTAAATTTTTGTAAAAAATTAAGAAGTTCTGAAATCGATTTGGTAAAATTATAGTACCATAGTTGAATCTTCCAAATTATATAAATTTTATAAAATAAAATATGTGTTTTTGTATTTTTATTTAAAAGTAGATAAATCTTTAAAAAGTTCCCGGAAGTATAAATGGTTATGTTGTTTTAACAATATATCGAATAGGATGCTTGTTAATATTATATTAAACAGTTATAATCTTAAGAAAGATATTTCTAAGAGGCATAAAAGTGTAAAAATATAGATTTTAGACATTCTGGTTTTAAAACCTACGGTATTACATTATTTACATAATTGTATACCAAAAACATATTCATATCATTCTGTGTTCCTTCTCAACATAAATAATTGACATAATAAAACGAAAGTTGAAATATTTCACTCGTTCAGTCCGGAAATTGTGAACATGACGTTTAAATTTACAACAAACCATATCAAAGTAAAGCTCCGTGGCATTTAATGCGAAGAGTATAAAATAAAACGCTAAAATAACTTTATAAAAATTAAAAAGATTTACTCTTACCGTCTAATGAACATAAAAAATGAGCATTTAATCTTAATTAGATCAAAATTTTTATCAATTAAATTGTAATGGAAGGGCAAATTCGTTTTGATTTGTTCTAACGATTCAACAACTTGAAATAATCGCTGCAACAAAAGCGCTCTGTTCTTATTAGATGCAATTAATATCAGTTATGAAGAAAACTAGGAAATAGAAATTCATTCATAATAATTGCCATCTGCTGGAATAGACTCAGTTCTACCATATAGTTTTGCGCTTGACTTCGAAAAGGAAGAAAAAAAAAGCTTCAGAAATAGAATGCATTCGTCTCGACCTTCTATTGTTTAAGGCCATTCAATGATTCTCGCTATGATGGTTCTATGTAAACCGAGAGTGGGTGATTGATGACGCGTTTTATTTAGAATTTAAATTAATTGGGGAATGCTCAAGAAATTGTTGATAAACAAAATGAGTAACAATTAGAGAATATATGACGATAATACCCACGATTTGTTTGTTTTTTTTTTATTAAACATTTTTTCAATAAAATATGATCCATTTATTTAAATACCTTAATATTTACCTTTTCATCCGAGTAAATGCACATTGTATATACTTTAAGTTGAGTAGGTGAAAGCTTTGCAATGCAGGAAAATAGAAACGCGTGAAAGAATTCAATTTCCACTACATCATATGTTTTACTTCTATTTTGTAGTTACTTTTGTAGTAACTTCCAGAAAAAAGCTCTTCTCAGTATTATTAATAATCAATTCACAAACTCCATGTTATTATTTCGTTTTTCTTGGTTGAGATTTTTTCTTTCTGATACTTCATCATCAGAAATTTTAATTTAAATGTTATGTAACAATAGGGTTTCGTTATTTATGAATAAGCTTTTCTTTATTCAGGCAATAGCTTAATGAAGAATATTACTATTCTTTTGCGTTATTTTTTTAGAGTTCTATTTATTATTTTCGTAGAAATTATGATAAAACGGCAAGAACAATAAAACGGAGCTTATTTCTTACCACAAAATTTCTCGGTTGTAAATGACGCATCAAATCATCTCACATGTGTTGATGGCCGCTCATAAAACTTTTTTCCCCAAATTTTAATAATATGCTAACATATAGCGCTCGTATTTTCAACAAATATACCCGGCAAATTGAAATGATGTGAACCGAAAAGAACCAAATTTATTTCACTAAAAAATTTATATATTTTTTCTCCAACTATATGTGAATCAAAATGGTTCATTATTAAAAAATTTTTGTCTTCAAAATTTTATCATCAGCTTTTCCCAGTAATAGACTAAAAAACCAAGTTCATGAATCTTAAATGCTTCTCTAAATAGATTTTTTTTGTTGATAAATTTAATATTATTATATTACATCAGAAATGAATCAAATGTAATGGAAAGTGTTGATTCGACAAAAATAATGAAGGATCAGATAAAACATATTAAGATTTTTGCACACTTTTCAACCAACAACATGATAAATTACTTTATAGTATAAAAATAGAATTTCTTTCGATTTGGGAAAAAATATCAGTGTGAATTTATAAGACGTCATGAAATCAAGCCTTTCCAAACATCATTGACTTCTTACGATAAAAACTCTTCAGTTTGTCATTCAAAAATCAACATATTTCAAATTGTTATCAAAAGGAATGATTAGTGTTTTCTTCATACATGTATTTTAAATACACTTCAGTCATTTAAATCAGAGTTATAAATTTTAAATGTTACAAAACAATTTTAATAACCTGGCATAAAAATGAAGGCGTATTTATACTGCTGTTTCATTAAAACTAACGTTTAGCTAATCTTTCGTACGATTATAAGAAGATTATCAACATTATTTACACAAAATGTTATTTGTTTAGGTAATCAGAAAATAATAATCCTAAGAAGTAAATTCAAAATAAAAAATTCTTTTAAATCTTTGAAACCCTCACTCACTGATTCTATTTGATCTTGGACCAATAATCATTTCAATTCGTTTTTTTTTATGTATGTATCCTAAAGGCTATAAAACTCATCCGAAAAATGTAATTTAAAAGTCTTTCCTTCAATATTTCACACTTGTTTCAATAAATATTTTTTTCATTTCTGTAATGTCAGTCAAATAAAATTTTCCATATATTAAATAATTTTTTTTGGTATATAAAGCTGAAGCTTCAATTTTTTATTTAGAGCGAAAGTTTTTATAAAATTCAACGCTTTTAATATTAAATTAAAAAAAATTCTTTAAAGATTAAACAGCAATTACGGTAGCATTAAACTATATAAATTTGTTAATTTATTACTCATATTTTTTTTTCGAAAACGTTACACCACATCAAAGTTTAGAACTGAAATTTTGGGGTTAAAGTGGGAGATAATCTTTTAATTAAATTGTTGTTAAGTAAAGCGAAAACTTTTGTTCGTTTAATGGAATATTCATTTATTATATTTTAGAAATTCTTGGTTCTCATCTTGGTAACAATATGAGTTTGGGTGGTGGTCGTTTTCTATCGCGAGATTATATGGGAATATTTCAGGTTGTATTTGGGATAGATTTAAGTTTATGCGGTCGGTAATTAAACATATTCGAGACGGTTTATTATTACGTTTTCATTTTGGTGTAAGTGCGAGCTTATACAAACGTACGGGATCATCCTCTGACAGGAAATGAAAATCCATACTTTGCTTGCAATATATGGAAGGTATCGTATGTGAAAATCTTTATACATAGCACACACTTAAATGAAATAACATAAATCCTACTAAGAGCTTTCACATTCAGACTCTGGATCGTCGTCGCATCGCGTCTGTCTCACCCAATTGGATTTCCTTAATAATTTATTACTGTTTTCGTAAAAATTTTAAATTATTAATTTCCACCTTAATGAGACTTTAAGCGATGTCGTAAATAGTTAATGGCTTATTTACACAACAGTACTAATATTGTCCAATTAAATAAAAGGTGAAACATTATCCGCTAGATCAAAGCAAAATAAACATCTCATTTGAATTTCATTTTGCTTAACTAATTTGTCATTTTTTTTTAGTTCTTATATTATATTTGTGTTATAAATTTCTTGTCTTCAAGAAAGTCAATTTTAGCATTGTTTATTCAGATAAAATAAAATAAAATAACAGAAAAAAGTATAATTAAAATGTTGCTGTACTTTTTTATTCTAAATTAAATTGTTCTCATTCATTATTTGCAGTTTCTTAGGTAAAAAGAGAAGTGTTTCATTAAATAAATTTTAATGTGGAAAAAACAAATTCAAAAATACAGAAGTTATAAAAAATTAAGATATTAAATTACAATAAGTGCACCGGAAAAGAATGTCGTTTTTCAATATACAAAATTTTGTATTTTAAACTATGGATTTTAAATCATTGATATAATCAGCCTAAATTGAATTAACGTTTTGACATCTAGTGTACAAATTTGTGCCATATCCATAAAAAGCAATTGATTACGAAGGACAATATCAGAAAATTACATTATGAATATCCTTTTAGCTTTTATTTTATTTTCATTTAGTTTCACGATTGAAATAAAATAGAAATCCGTTGAAAAAATGAAAAAACTATGAACAATTATAGTGAGTACGGTAATATTACCTCCCCCTTAATTAATTAGTCATTCTAGAGCTTTACTTCTACAAAAGGGTCTTCCATTACCGTGTTACAGCATAAAATTTTATTTGTTAACAGTTTTTGAACACTTTTGAATATTTGGCTGATCGATTAAGATTGATTGGGATTATTTGACAGCTCTTCGATTTTTTGGTATACATTTGGCACCATTTCCCCTTTTAAATTTTTCTTGGTTAAATTTTTTGTCATATTTCATTGGTACCAGTTGGAGAAATGAAAATTATCGAAATTGAACTTGAAAAAACTCATTTGGCATTAATGAACATTACATCTACTTAGATAAACTTTGAAAATATTTTTAGTAGCAACTTTGTGTCGCTATCCTGTGAAATTCGAAAAACATACAATACTGAATTCTAATTATTTCAGGTTTTGGTCCTACCATTCCAATATAGGCTGCGGAATAAAAAATATTTTGTAATCTTTGCAAAATTGATATATTACTGTAATCATAAAATGTCTTTAGAACCACTTTGAAATAACTTATAAACAGATAAAAGGCAATTGAATGACTATTGGCTTAAAAACGACATTTTTTTTCCGTTACACCTAATACAACACCAAGGTTAAACAGTGATTCCCGCAAATTATTACCTTTGATTTCATTGTGAACTAGGAATGTATATTTTTTTTTTGCAACAGCGGATTCGAAATATTTAACTTCTGAGAATTTTGACTCATTTAAGAAAAATATTACGGGAAAAGTCCAAACATAAACGTTAATTTTTTGTCGGTCAATTATTTACTTTAACGGTAATGAAGAAAGGTTTTTCTCTTTCATAAAAAAGTATAAACTTATTATAAAAAGCGTAAATAATTTTAGGCTTTGTCCATTCATGTAGAACATCATGGACAAGCAAAACTAATATTTATCTTTTGAAACTAGCTTCTAATTTTTCCGTCAACTTTATTAACCATAGTCGATCCAATTGGATCGCTCACAAAAAAAGTTACAAAAAATAAAAACAATAGTTATTTAGCATTTAATTTTCAATAAACTTACCTATACGTAAGTTCATGATTTACATAGAATAATAAAAATTAAATGCGTGTGCAAGTCACATGCAATAAAAGTGAAACTTTCGAAAATTTGAGCTTCAATATATTAAGTCTAATTAAAAATTTTATTTTCAAGTTATAATATTGACATCAAGTTTGAAACGCAGAGATGTAATATTGAGGACTCATGTTTGATTTTTTTTACTTTTTAATTGATTCAGTAATTCTTTATCGCTCTAACATTTATAAATGCATATAATTATAAAAATTTAATGAGGCGTACGAAGCGCCGTCTGCGTAGGCACAGTTTTAATGAAAACTAAAAACAAATAAGCATTAGCGTTTTAATTTTTTCAAATACTTTCTTATTCTACAGTAGAGAAGAGAGACTTATATTTGAAAATTCCTCTTCTAATGCTTCCAACAAAGGCGCTGTTGCATTTCGCTTAGTTCACTCTAAATTTGTGCTTACTTAGATGGCGCTGGTAGTTACTTCTAGTGCGTTTCTTTGTTTAATGTACAGCTTGTACTGGCATGTACCAACAGTGCAATATCCATTACAAATAGATTAATGGAAACCGTGGAAACATTCTATAATGTTTTATATCTCATTCTCTTGCACGATAAATCGTATTGATTTGTGTTTGCCTCTTTTTACTGTCACTTTTTCGTTTCATCAAATTTCAAATTACAACGATGCTACAGAATTTTCCACTTCAAAATTTGGAAAAAAGATGGTCATTTTTACAAATATAGTTCCTTCGGATAATAATTTAATGAAATCTGTATATGCTTCGCTTCTATTCTTACAAAAATGTGACATAGTGGAAAGCAAATATAAATTAAATAGAATACTGAAAAAAAAATTTCCGGTACCCTATTTCTATTACTTTTATTGAAAAGATTTGATATTAAACTAAATTACCAAAGGTGTTAAACGTTTTAAAAATATTTGCCCCAACTGTCAGCTTTCAAAGTAGTTGTAAGAAATTAAAAGAAATGAAAAAATTGATTTTTTCATAAGCTTGAAAGTTATTTTAGAACTTAAATCTCATGTGATTTCAACTGTCGTAAAATAAACTTATTTTTGCAACATTAAAATGATTTAGTTTTCTATTGAAAGTTTTCGTTGAAATTGCGCTTGATTTTAACATAGCGAATGTTGACTTGACATTTTTCTTTTAGTTCAAATAGTTTTGTATACGATTCAAAGGATTTATCAATAGTTTTTTGTTTCTATCTTATTCTGTACGTTTAAGTTTCTTTCCGCTACCTATATTTTATTTAAATCGTATCGTCAAACAACATTCGTGTCACAATTGGTCATATGTAAATCCCCTGGGGAACATTCGCCAGTAGAAGGATTTAAGATAGTGTGAAGAATCTGGTTTTTATCGTTCGAGCTTTATCAATGTTGTTAGTAATTAAATTCGAATGTTTTCTTATGAAATGGGAACCACCTTTTTTGAACACGAAACGCGAAAATAATTTAAGGAAGAAAGTTTATCGGTGGGCGATGAGGATCCGAGTGGCCGGAAGTCGCTGGGTTGTACTCAGAACTTTCTGAGCTTTTTGCCATTGAGCCTCGGACTATTCTATACATTGTAACACGTAGCAGTAACATAGCAGCTTATTTCCGAACGGCAATTCTTATCAGTTTGAACACACGTCAGGTGCCAGCACACCCAGACGCCTGATAACGACAGTACCAGCCTTTCCATTCGTCTTACGCCTCTCCCAACTCTTCTCATCCCTCTCCCACCCAATCCACTATCGTACAGCTATTTATAAAATTGCTATATAATTCATTTTATACCTCCCACATAAGAAAAAATTTATATTTTATAAAACGAATCATATTTTTCCCTTAAAGTACACACCGTCTTGATTGAAAACTAACTTTTGAGTTCCATGTTTCAATCACCATTTTTATTCTCATCATCATCGGATAATCCATGGATTTGAGTTCAAATTACCCAAGAAAGTAATTTAAGTTTAAATTCGGTTGATTAAAGAAGCTAAAACATTTTCATTCACAAAATTAAAATCAAAGTAACTCACTATAAAATTCATAAAAATTTTTTTTTTAAAAAATATAATCTTAACACGTTCGTTCTATCTATCATTTTGAGACCTTATCAATTTTTATAGCCAAAAATAGATTGAGTTGTGAGGAAATAGAATCACGAAAAGTTTAAACTTCAACTCAAATCATTCGCAAAAAATAATCTATCTTGGACACCAAACAAACTCTTTCTAAACTTGTAAAACATTTTTTTTTTATTTAACTGTTTACTAAATTAGGAAATAAATATACTTTTTTTTTCTTATATTTATGTTAAATCAAACTTAGTATTAAGGCAATCTTCATGCACACTAAAACTGTGGGAATATAAAGTCATTTTTAGTAGGTATTTTCAATATCTTAAGCAAACTTATTGAAATACAATGAACCATTTTGTTAATTAATTTACTAGTTAAAATAAATCCAAACCCTATAAAAACTGTTATAATGAAATTATATGCAAGAAAAGTATTCTATTTCTCAAATCAAACATGAAATTTTTGAAGAAATTTTTACGTCCTATTATTTTTTTCAATCGCTTACTGCATGTAAGCAAAATTTACCATGAGCTTCTAGACACCTAAAGTATACGTTATTTAGTTTAAGTTTTCTGAAAAAAACACCAAATGCGTGGCTCTTTCAGGGCATCAAGATAATTAAGACCAGCCTTGGAGGAACTTTCACTTTAGGAGTTCATATTGTATGAACTTTCGAATATTTTTTTTTTTATTTTTTTCCGTTTTTAAAAACTTTTCCTATGAAATATCTACTTAAAAAATCAACCCTGACTTTTAAGGATACTGAGTTTATTCTCGTTTTTTTCCATTGTTTTGTTATACTACTGTATATTGGTTCAAAGAAAAAATGGTAATTAATGTCCTTAAAAAAATAACTGGCATATGATAAAGTTATGAGATCTGCTTTAACTACGAAACTACTTGAATATTTTATTAAATACAACTTTAATGATAATGATTTAAAAAAAAGATGTTAAGTCTTATAATACACTTCAATTTTGCTATAAAACAAATTAAATTTTCGACTTATAACCTAATAATCTATTCTAATATATAAAATTCTTACGTCTGTCTGTACATTTCGATTTTGAACCCAATTTCAGGGTAAATATTTGTTTCAAGAGGTCCTTATTCCAAATTTGACATTTTTAAAATTTTTGTCTGTCTGTCTGACTATCTGTCTGTCTGTCTGTGTGTCTCGATTTAACTAAAGAACGGAACAACCGAAATAAATGATATTTGGTATTAAGATAAAACACTATTTCTCACAGACTATAGGCTACTTATTATTCCTTAAAAATAATAAGGAAAGGTATTCCCTAGGGATGAAACAAAAAAAAAAAAAACTTTAGACAGGCGAGTTATATATCATTGGAAAGGTAATTAAAAGTTATAAAATAATTTGTAAAAATATTTTTAATTGAACTAATAAAAAGCACAATAAATTCAATTTAAAGACTAAAAAATTGCCTCTTTGACATATAAATGTTTATCTATCTTCTATCTATTATTATAAAGAGGAAAGATTTGCTTGTTTCTTTACTTTGAATGTGCTCCCAAACTACTAGACCGATTTGAAAAATTCTTTCACTGTTGGGAAGCTACATTATTTCCGGTGAACAAAGGCTATATTAAATTTTCAAAAAAGTTAGGGATCCATACTAAAACTCCAATTATGTAATCCAAGGTCTGAAAAAATTACCAAAAAATATTCTTAAATCGCGTGCGTTGCGAAAACTATTGGTTATAGAACAAAATAATTTGCTACGATTTTGCAGAACATATCATTATCTACAAAAAATAAACCGACAGCATATGTCTAACTATTATAGTTATGTCACAATAAGTGTTTTTTCATTTTAAAAAATTTACATAAATGCCACCGTTATAAAAGCTCTTTTATTTATACTTTGGGATTAATCCTTATCAAAATAAATGACTTCATATTTAAGATTGCTTGAATAGCATTATATAACTTTTTGAGTTATTCAATTTGAACATTCTATTCGAAAGATATCACAAGTTTAAAAATGTAAGTTATTTGAAAAATGCCGCATGGTCATCGCTCTTTACTTATAATTAAGACCAACTTTATTGAACCTGGCGATATTTTTTATTTATGTATAGATGCTGATTGATTTACAGATTATTTGGTCTAGTAGCTATACGCAATAGACTTACTCTTTTTAGATATTTATAATTTTTTTTTTTGAAAATTAATTGATTATTACATAGAACAATTTTATTCTTTGCAACAGTTTATTAAATGTGTCTTTTTAAAGTTGACAAAATAGTGTTTTTTAAGTATGATTATGTTTTTCGTAAAAGAAATAAGAAATATAAAATTTTCATATACCACTACAAATGGCAAATTTGAAAAGAAAACATAATCTACACCTACGTTACGCAGACGAAGTTGCGGGGATCAGCTTGTATACATATATATATATAGAACACATAGTTGATGTTAATAGCGTAATGGCTTACGTATCTGACATTCTGATGCTCCGAATCAAAAATCCGTGGATTCGAATCTTACATTAAACTTTTTTTTACAATTTTGTTGTAAATAGACTCTTAGAGTTGCTCAAAAAGAAAAAATTAACAAAAAAAAAAACAATAGTAGTAGTAATAATAATATTAAAAGTAATAAGACTTAAAGTAAATACGTTTTTAAAATCGTGAATCGTGCATGCATAAAATCTTTTTACACGAAAGCAAAGTGATTAATTTAAATTTGTTTTTTTTTTTTCACAGGAGAACTAGAAGTGTATATGTAGATGTGGCTTAAGGTTTTCGAAAAAATAAAACACAAGGTTTAATTAAATTATAATTTCAATGATTTTTTGCATAGAATTTTCTTAATTTTTAAGACGAAATAAAAAAAAAATAGAAAGATATTTTAAGATTTCAGGGTGATTTAAACAAAGTTCAAATTTCAAATATTAAATGACAAGAAATATCTGTCGAAATAAATTTAAGCTAAATTAGCAGATTTGCATATAAATCTAGTTTTAAACTAGCTTGAAAAAGTTTGCCAAATTCAAACAGACAATTGGTTTTGAAATGTTATGACGGAAAAGAAAACATAGAACGGAGAAAATACGTTTAAAATTTTTGAGCCAACATCATAATCCGTGGTGGTGGTTTCGCATATAACCGAAACATCCACATGCATATAACATTCTTAGACGATTCACACCACCAAAGATGAGCCCGAGAGAAGATTGAAGACGCGAGTTCATCATCGCATACAAGTGGAAAGTGTGCGCTTTTATTTGTCTTTTCAGATGTTCGTCTTTATTTTTCATTTGAGTCATTTTCCCTCTCGTACCGTTTCCGTATTTTCGTTTCGTTTCATTTCATTTCCTACATATCGCTGTTGGGTTAGACGAGGCGACTTTTTCAGACAACGTTGAGCAAACTTTATGGATTATTTTGTAAGAAATATTTTACGTTTGTTATCTTTTTGAATTGTATGTAAAATAAGGCAATATATTGTAGATGATTTATATACGAAATGAGAATATTATACGGCACCACGTCTGACATAATCGGTATTGAATCTAACCAGATATTTGTCATAAAAGACTATCCGAGTTTAAGACACTGAGTTTGACTGGAAAAAATAACAATAAAACTTTATATGTAAAACCCTTAACAGCGAAAACAATTTTTCTCTCGCCAATTTATTCATGAGAGAAAACTTCCAGTCTTGAAACGTTTAAATTAATAATTGACGAGCAATTTTTATAATGAGAAAAGAGAAGACAATTTTCACCTACGAGGACATGCCACTCGTGAAACGAACAGTAAAAGCTTGATTCTCATAATCTATTGGGAGAGGTTTCTTCATATTGTCTCTTGTCATAGTGTTTATATTGAAGATGCCTTTTTTTATAAATCATTAAAAATTTATTATATTTAGCAAGTGATTTTAAGTATTTTTCTTCGTTATCTTAAACATTCAATGATTTCACCACTTCTGATAAACTAAATGAATGCTTTACATTAATCAAAATTTGATTTTTTTTAATTTTAAAAATATTTTCTATATTTATTACTTAGATTAAGCATAATTCTTGTGAAAATGATTATCAATTTTTACATTTTTACTGTCAAATTCTCTTTTATCGACCACTTTCATGTGTTGTTGAGATCATTGCTAATGTCTTGTTTTGCTACTTACCGCAAAACCAGAATGCTTTTACTGAAATGTTGGATGGAAAAGAGCATTTGTGTCTTAAATACCACGAGTTGTGACCGTAATACTCTTAAGCAAGAATCACATTAGAAAACTTAAGCAGAAATGATTAATCAATTGATCAATGACTATTTTTTAAACACTTTTTCACTCCAAATCTAATTCATAGTTGTTTGTTTTGTTCATATTACGCAAGCAATTGTTTTGAATTATAAGTGGCTTTTATGAAATAAAACTTTTGCCATTTCTCAAACGAATCGTAATATTTCCTCTAATAGATTGAAATATTTAAATTAAAGTTGACAGTTTGAAACCTAATGCAGTTGGATATTGAAAAAAAAAACATAAACATTTTATAGATTGAAAAAACGAAAAACTTTTATGTGATAAAGTTTAACTTTTTTTTTGTCAAAAGGTTACCTGCAATGTTTGACCTAAAAATGTTTGAATGAAGGGAAAATTGGCTTTAGAAGATAGATGGTATTTGTAAGAAGGTATTTGGGATAACAATGTGAGCTATGGCCTTAACGTGGTTTTTACAAATATCAGAAAGTAGATCTCCCCACACTATATACGTATATGCACTTTGCATATTTGTTAAGCCCCGCAATATATATAAAAAAAAAACGGAAACGTGATAGAGTTGGTTAAAAACGAAACAGGAGTGGATCTCATCAAAATAAATTCCTGTAATATTCGTTTATTTCTTCTCAATTCACAAGTATAGATGTATCGAAAAATAAGAAAACATTCATTTCACCATTCGATTTTTCGGGTGAGAAATGGAAAAAGCTTTAAGTTTCCGATCATATTTCTTATGCTCAAGTAGATGTGTTGGTTTGTGTGAAAAAAGGCTATATCGAGGGTTTTATTGATACGTGAAAATGTCACAGTCAGAACCGAAAATAATTTACGAAATTGATATTGACGCCAAAATATGAAAATCTCATTGAAAAGTAATCTTTTTGGGGTTGGATATGAATAAGTTTTTAATTAAATTTCTTTTATATGAACCCGGTTTAATATGTATTTAGTATTATTTTCGACCAGATTGTTATTAAACTTCTTGAGATTAAAGTTTTCGATCAAATAAGTTAGATCGTTAGTAATTTGTAAAGTTCGCTAAGAACATTGATGAAAAGGAGATCATAATTATCCATCAAGTTGGAGAGTTATAATTCAGCTTTTGAAAAGCTTAAATTAAGTTAAAAAAATAGATGCAAAAATATTTCTGTTGAATTTTCAAATGTTAATCTCGTACTAAAGAGATTAGTTTCGAGATGTTTTTATACCATTTTTAAGCTGGTTAACAATATTTTATGCAGAGAAAAAAATCAGCCGGTTTTAGCTAAAATATAATTCCAGAAAGGCGGTCGTTTCCTCGTTTAACATCGTGTTTATACAAAGTTATTAAAAGATGTTGTACCCTGAGGATACAATAATATACAGAGCTTATCTGCGACTGTGTCATCATAACACAGGATTAGAGGCCGCAGAGCCACTAACGCCCAATGCGGTTCAGTCGGCAATATTGAATGCCTCGCTACATTATGCGATTATATGCCCTCTGCACGGCTTCAACCACCAATTCGACCTCATTCCCATATTTTAAAACTTCACATTTCCAGTTAGAGGCAATCATTAATACTATCGAAGAATATTAGGACAACTGGAAAATGCTTTACAAGAAAAGTATTTAATTTGGAAAGCTCTTTTAAAAAAACAAATTTCTTTTCAGTAGAATTCTTCACAGTACAACAATTTTAAATTTAGTCGTTTATTTAAAAGTTTTAATTTTTGCTGATGGAAAAATTAAATTTTTCAATTTCAAAAAATCATTTCAGAATACTTCATGTTTTAACAAACAATCATTTATGGGGGGAAATTTATTACAATTTTCAACAAATTGTTTGGTTTTTATACCAAAAAAAATATTTCTTACAAAAAATAAAACCAGTGAAACAAAGAAGTAAAAATTTAAACTAACTTTCCAACTTATGTAAGTAGTCTATTTTGAATCGGTGCCAAATTCTCAAACGCAGAAATCAAACAGGAAACAATACTGTGCAATTACTATGCGAGATCCAGCGTGAGTCATGTCCAACTACTTGTTTCGAATATTTATTTTAAACTAATTTAATAACTCCTGTTGATTTTTTGTTTGGTGTTGACTCAAAATTGATTATGCATAGTTTTAAAATTGTGAAGTGATTTGTTTTTCTTTTTCTTTTACTTTTGATTTTTTTTTCGTCAATTTTGTTAAAAAACTCTTAAAAACTACTATCTATTGTTTTTATTTTTCATATATATGTGGGTCTTGAGTTATAAATTTTTGGAAAAGTTGCTAGAAGACTCGTTAATCTTAAAATCGGATAGTATTGATTTTTCGTGTAAAATTTTCAAATCCGGTCAAATTTGTTTTTGTTATTTTGTCTTAAAACTTTCTGTACTTATTTTTACAGACTCTTAAACGATCGGAACATTGCATACGAAACGTTTTTCTCAATTTTCCTGAGATTTGAGTGTACCACAAATATTTGGTATATTTTTTATCAAATACGATTTCTATAAGAAATTCTATTCGGCTAGACTTACGTAGTTTTTGTCAGTTAAAAATAATAAAGTAAACAAAAAGGAAGAGGTATTTATTTTAGAAAAATTTATCATTGCTAGAAATTGAATAGGTCCAAAGCTAGCTTTCATTGAAGCAGAACAGCAGATAATTGCGAAAGATTTTGAACAATTTTTCCCAAAAAGAAATCAGTTCCTAGATTCTGAAATGGGAGAGGTCGTTTTAACATTGCACAAGAGTGAATACCAAGTACCTCTTATTACACTACTCTTACGAATTACAAACATTAAAAAACCATAGGCAAAACTTTGTTGAGAACTTTTATAAACCTGATAAGAAAAAAAAACACATGTGTGTAGTTCACACGCGGCAGAAATGAAACCTTCAAAAAAGATGAAATTCAAGATATTGAGACAAATGTAAGATTTTAAGAGAAGGGTAATTGAAAAGGATAATTAACATATATATAACATAAATTTATTATAATTGTGAGCATAAACATTTCATTATTTTAATACAATTAATTTTCAAGTTTCCCGTAAATGAATACGGATTATTGTCATGATTATCGAAAAAAATAAGAAAACAAGGGTATAAAGACGTCAAAAGGTTCAACAGAACGTGTTCGTGAATTTCGGGCATGACAAAAAGCATTTTTAAAGGGGAAAATAAAAGTTCTAATACGTTTAATAATGATTTGACTGTGCAAAATAGTGAAAATGATGCTAGTAAGTACTTAAATATTTTCTAATCACATATTTCGTCCTTAATCTCGAAATTTCAATAAAATAAAAGCTAATTTAAATCAATTCTGATACCACATAATATTATGAACTGTTTTTCAGGTGCTACTCAAATGAATGTACAGCCGATTTCTTCTATACTCACAATTTCGTGGAAATAAAATTGCTCATGAAGAATTTCGTTAAATTTTTTTTTAACAATATGTTCGGTCATAATATGTGCTACTTTTGTGAACGATTATGATTCCAACGAAATTTAAAACTTCAACGTGCAAGACATGAAGATCTTTTATGGATAATAACTAAAAATTCTAATGCAAATGAAAATATTTTACTGTGCTAATGCTGCATGTATTTTCAAGCAATCGAGAAAAATGTAATTCCAACGATGTCCAATTGACAATAGTTTCAAATATTAAACGATACCTGCATCTTTACCATCCCTAGATTTATTTTATTCTTCCATTATCATAAGCTCTCATATCATTTATCGAAAATGCAAATTTGGATTCAGGATAAATTTATGTTATATATATGTTAATTATCCTTTTCAATTATCCTTCTCATAAAATCTTACATTCGTCTCAATATCTTGAATTTCATCTTTTTTGAAGGTTTCATTTCTGCCGCGTGTGAACTACATACATGTGTTTTTTTTTTCTTATCAGGTTTATAAAAGTTCTCAACAAAGTTTTGCCTATGGTTTTTTAATGTTTATAATTCGTAAGAGTAGTGTAATTAGAGGTACTTGGTATTCACTCTTGTGCAATGTTAAAACGACCTCTCCCATTTCAGAATCTAGGAACTGATTTCTTTTTGGGAAAAATTGGTCAAAATCTTTCGCAATTATCTGCTGTTCTGCTTCAATGAAAGCTAGCTTTGGACCTATTCAATTTCTAGCAATGATAATTTTTTCTAAAGTAAATACCTCTTCCTTTTTGCTTACTTTATTATTTTTAACTGACAAAAACTACGTAAGTCTAGCCGAATAGAATTTCTTATAGAAATCGTATTTGATAAAAAATATACCAAATATTTGTGGTATACTCAAGTCTCATAAATAAAAAATCTATAAAATTTAACATGAGAGAGAATGAGAAAGAAAACATTAATATTTATTATAGTTGTGCGCACCTGCGTATTACGCTACTTGAGAATGGTTTTCATAGCGACTAATCACAACCGTATTAAATGAGAGTGAGATCTGAATTTTATCATCTGCTATAAATAACTGCTAAAAGCAAATAAAGGCTACATATGGATTTTGTAAGAGAAGGAACTAGCGAGATTAAAATTGATATTGTTGCAATTTTTTTAATTGTAAAAAGCACTGTCTTAATTTAGTATTAAGTTTCAGTTACTTTAACTAAAAGATGCAATCGTTATTTTGTAATGAACTTTTCTATTAGTGAATGAAAAGAAAAATATTGATGCCTCTTAAAATAACTAACAATGGACAGTACCAAAACAAATAATAAAAATAAGAAGATATGCGATCGTAAATATTCGAAAAATAAATATTCTCGTTCTTGTATTAAACAATATATTTCACAAAACAGTTACCATCTGCACGAAAAGAGAAAAATAAAATATAAAACAACCGAGCTCTATTTCTTCATACTTTGCCTTCCAAAAAGCTTTCATGGAATGAGAAAATAAGATGATTGCTAATAAAAATATATTGCATTTCGCTATCAAGAGTTTTAAATGAATAATTTACTAATTATTTTTTAAAAAAATATTAAGGAAAACTCTGATTTAAGTACCTAGTTATGGTAATAACAAAAATCAAATGATCTCAGATTTAAACTCACATGTGAATTGAATTGATCAATGGGCTACTAAAAATAAAATTAAATGAACAATTATTACTAAAAACATAGCAAAACAACGACAAGTAAATAATCTAATAATACATCCAAGATCACGTTCAGATCTCACTTAGTTTGTACGTGTTATGTTGGTGTTTATTAGAAACAAGGGAACAATTTTCCGACCACATTTGCTCTCGACAAAAAGTGATATATTAATCTGAGATATTTGGTATATACTCTAACATTGATCGACGATTATAAGATTCTTTTTTTTTTTTTTTGAACTTGAACATAGGATAAATGACAAAAAAAGAAAAGAGAATGAAAAGTCGTGTGTGATGTTTGTATTTTATTTTATTAGAGTTAGACAGAGGTCTCTATTGAGTAATGAAAGTCGAGTAAGGTGTTGTGTCTACATTAGTTGTGCTTGTAAGGCTATTTGTTCTGTTCAGTGCTTGTGAACGATGCGTCTCAACATCTGGAATTTGTTCCCTCACTACATCAAAATCAACTAAAGGGAATTTATCACGGTTTTTCGGTTTGTTGCAAATCAAATAAGAAAATAAATGTGAACCAACTAATGTTAATCAATTGAAGTGGATGGATAATTCAGAGATAATCAAACGTAGAGTTAATAAATTATAAGAATTTTATATTTTTTTTCTTTTTTTGATATGTACTTTTTTATGACACAATGAATTTTTTTCATTCAAAATGATTTTCTTTCCAAAAAAAAAAAATATAAAAATTGTATTTTTGAGCAAAATTTGGGAAAATTCTCTCGATGAATTCAGTCTTTGATTTAGTAAAGTGAGAACAATTGGCAGGGAATGTAATGCAACCAGACGATATGTCAACTGGAATTTTGCACATTACCACTATCTAGAAATTATTTAGAAAACACGTTTCCAGATTGGTCGTTTTGCGATTCGTATACAATTTTCGAGTTTAATTTAATTGTTTTGAAGTATTTCCATAAAGTGGACGACTTCAGACATTAAGGATCGACTGTTGTCGACAAAATAAACACTTACCTTAAATTATCAAATTCATGACCACAAGTGAGGAAATTTTAGCTAGAAGAGAATGTATGAATTGGATTGCTGATGATCCATCTACTGAAGATTTCTCCTAGAAATTATTAAATATCGGTAAGGACCGTGTTCAATATTTGAATTTTTAATTGTAAAAAAGCTAGCAGTTATGTAAACTTTTTGGATGAGACAAAGTCGCAAAATTCGAAAGTATTGAAATTAATACGTTCGATTCATCGACAAGAACACGGCCATTACCGATGTTTAACATTTGTTTGGGAAATTCTTCAGCAGATGGATAATTGCGCAACGTAACTCTCATGTTATCAGCTCAAATGTCTTAACATTATGCCACAAAAGGTCTAGTAGGATCCACATGGCGAGTTGGCTCCCAAATAGGAACCTATATCGAAATTTATGTTAAAATATTGGCTTGATATACAAACACGATCAATAAATTATTATAGCAGTGACGATAATTTTTTTTTATTCTTATTTTAATAAAAATTGAACACTAATTGTTTTTTTTTTCTTTTGGAATCAATTATTTTGATCTTGAAAGTAATCATCTTAAGAGTAAATATAGAAAAACAAAAAAAACTAATAACAATTTTTTTTTAACTTTCCTTAGACTTACAATTATGAAAATAATATAAGTTTTGCTCCTATATGTGGCCTATTTTTTGTTGAAGTTTTGTGAAAAAAAAGTTGGTGAAACACTTCGAAAAAAAATAAAACCGAGGTATACTATTAGGCGTAAATCACATTTCATTTTTTTTCAAGGTATTGCACCAACTAATTTTTCACGCAATTTTTATGAGTTATAGTGCTCATGTAGAAGCATAAAATATATTTTTTTCGTGATTGTCATTTTCAGAAAACACATTTAAAAAATATTTCATTTGTTTTTTTGTTTTTTAGATTTTTCATTTGTTTTAGAGATATACTCTGTAAAATAATCTAAAGCCTCATGT
This sequence comes from Sisyra terminalis, assembly GCA_958496175.1. Classification (NCBI taxonomy): domain Eukaryota; kingdom Metazoa; phylum Arthropoda; class Insecta; order Neuroptera; family Sisyridae; genus Sisyra; species Sisyra terminalis. The sequence continues at coordinate 12,600,200 of OY292274.1, forward strand.
TGGTTTCACTTTTCTAGCTTAATTAATTTTTGAGATATATAACTTTGAAAAATAGCCAAACGGGCGGACATTTTTGCCCATATCTCATGATCGAAGGGGAATTTGGTCGCGAAAAGTATATAAAATGTGTTTGTATATCAAGCCGATATTTTAACATAAGTTTCGATATAGGTTCCTATTTGGGGGCCAACTCGCCATGTGGATCCTGCTAGACCCTTTTATAATTTTAAGCAAATGTAATCTTTTTAAGCAGAATACGATTTTGGAGTGATAGGTAATATTTGGTGAAAATCGCCGATTAGTAAAATTATTGCGTTTTTCAAAAATATCGAGTTAATGCGTAGATGTTTCATTGGTTATCTTAAGAAATTGAGTCGTATGACATACATTATTATTCTTTAATTTATTAATGGTGACTTGGAAATAATAAATAAAATATTTATCAATGTTAATTATATCAATCAAAAGATTTTAAACTTCCAAAAATGTATTTAATTCTTAACGTAGTCTTTTATTTTTTTTTTTGTAGATGAAATTCATTGCTCCCATACAAGAGTTCATTACAAAGCTTTAAGTAAAAAAAATTACCATTTCGTTTAACAAAGCTTTATTTATTTTCATGTGAAAAAAAAGGTACCATAAACAAAAAAAAAACGTTTTTGTTAAATTTATTGACCACTTTACTTTAATATTATAACATTTTAGTCGCCGCATATAATTTTTGAAGACCATCGCGTCCCTTGTGCAATGTTAGCGGCCGCTCTGTTCCACCATCGTATTTTGCATTTATTGTATTTTAAATTTATGTGGGTTTGACTCTAACTTAGATCTCATATCAGAAAATGGATAAAAATATTCATAAATAATCCAAAGAAATAAAATCTCGCATTAAAAAAAGCTTTTAAACGTGACAAGTTAGCAGCAGCATACACTTAAGCGCACAAACATTACTCGTTACAACTCGACTTTTAACAAAAACACCAAATTAAGCTTAAATTATATGATTTTAATAAGTATCATCTTTTTTATTTTACATCAATTTGATGATCTTTTAATAATTTTTATAAAAAATTAATTTTATTGATGATTTTATTGGATTGATTTGGATCACGAGAATTAAAATAAACAAGCATTTCATTTTTGTAGCCTTATAGTAATCTAATTATTAATTAAAGGTTTCGTTATGAAACTGTGCTAAGTTTCATTGGAGTGAAAGACAAGAAATTTGCTCTAATTCTAATAGACTGTATCCGTCTACTTTCAAACATCATTTCGAATCCTAGTCACGTATGCACCTAAACATCCACCAATAATCGCCATTCAAGTGCTCCCGCAACAGTCATCAATCTTTCTAAGGTTTACTCGTTAGTACACTCCAATTCATTTACTCATTCCGATTCAAGCATTCCATTAAAATCTTAAATTTTTCAAGAGAAATTCTAAAATAGTTTCATTTCGGACAGAATATTGCTCCAAATGGGATAGTTGAAAACTTTTAGTCGTATAGTAAATACCCGACGTCGCTTATGATACTAGCAAACTGAGGGAAAGTTTACCCTTAAGGTGGTGGCGGTTTGTCGGTGGAATTAGCCGCTGTTAACTTACCATTGTCGTACGACGGCCACGGAATGCTAATTGTGGATCGATCAACCGCAGAAACGACGCTATTGCTTCGAAAACTTTACGCCAAGTTTGCTCTTGATCAAAACTCGCCACATGCACACAACCCCTTGCGATATTCATCGCTTCTATTATTATTTATTTAATTCATTTATTTCCTTAGCACAACCAAAATGTTTATCCATAAATTCTCTAACGACATAAGCATTAGTCTTTATTTCTCTGCAATCCTTTTTCAATATATGCTAATCAGTATTGAGATTTTGTTTTTCTTATGATTTTTTCTATTTACTTGTACAGACTTCTTTTTCTTAACTAACCTAACGGTAGCATAGAAAGTAAATCTTATATATAAAAATCTCGTGTCATGGTCTTTATAGCCAAGCTCCTCCAAAACGGCTGGACCGATTTTCATATTTTTTTTTTATGTATATTCGATAGGCATGAGAATCGGATGTAGAGTATATTTCATACCTCTAGAAGATTGAGGTGTCCCTCGGCATCTTCTGCAAATTTTTACGCCTACTTGCCTATATATTATTTGTAATTATCGATTCCTGTGATTTATTTTGAAAAACGCTTAGCAACGTATGAATTTGACATTTTTATTTATTTTATTTGTGTTAAAATAATTATTTAGTTCATATTTCGGGAGAGTGTTGTAAGTCCGCGTCATTTTGGCAATTCATTTTGCATTTTTAGTATGTATCACAAAGCAGTGCGTGCAAATTTGAAAACGATTTATTTTAATTTTTAAAAAAATATTTTTTTGTTTTTATTAGTTAACAGGCGATATATATTTGACTATGTGAAGAACATATATTTTTAAAATTTATGCCCCAAACATTGAATGACTGCTACTGTAATTTATTTATCGGCATTACACAGTATTCTAAGTACTACACTAAAAATTGTAATGCTTTCAAATCGCTTGGAATCATAGGGATGTGTGAACCCCATCGTCTTCACCTTCATATTTTCATTTCAATATTGTAACTTCGAAAACATTGTTCCGTAATTTTTTCACCGCAAGCGGGTGCTATTACAAAGACGTTAGTCTATATGTTCCACAACACATTAATGATTACTGATCCGACTTTTAATTACAGATTATGAGGTGGTAATCCGAAGACTTCCAGCGAATTTGAAAATTCTATTTATAATATATTCTATTCTCAACATCAGCTTGATTAATAATGGAATCAACCAAGTTGCATGGCATCAATTTGCCAGTTATCTTATTTTGAATCTGAATACTCATTTCGTTGTACCTAATCAACGTTTTTTGGAGCCAATATAACATGTTTGCTTAACCAAATATAATTTTTGTAATTTTGAGCAAAGTTTGGGAACAGCATCTCGAAGAGTTTGGTCTTTAACTTAGTAAAGTAAAAATAAGTAGGGAATATAATGTATTCAGATGATGTGTCAACAGAAATTTTGCCATTACCAATATCGAGAAATTGTTTGGAAAAGACTTTTTCAGATTAGTCGTTCTGCATGTCAAATTGCAGAAGTGGACGAATTCAGACATTAAGGATCAACTTCTGTTTAAAAAATAAATGCTTGCCTTAAATCATTAAATTTATGGAACCATATGAAGAAACTTCACCTGGAAGAAAATATAAGAGTTGCATTACTGAACGATCCATCTGCAGAAGATTTATCCTAGAAATGTTGTAATAGCCATGTTTTTGGTTTGAATTTTTATTCCAATTAAACTGATTAAAACGTTATTCTACTGTTCTTTAAAAAAGCTAGGAATTAAGTAAAATTTTTGAATGAAACCAAATTCAAAGGAAATGAAGTCAATACGCTTGATTCATCAACAAGAACACTGCCATTACCGATATTCAAAAATTGTTTGGAAAATTTTTCAGTAGATGGATCATTTCGCAATGCAACTCATGTTACCGGCTGAAATTTTTTCACATTGTGTCACGAATTTTATGATTTTGAACAAAGTTTATTTTATTGGCAGAATCTGAATTTTGAATGATTTGGAATATTTGGGAGAAATCGACAATCAGTAAAATCATTGCGCCTTCAAAACATAGTGAGTCATTGCGTCGAACTTCCAATGGTTTCAATGGTTATATGCAATTTTTAATAAAAATTACTGACAATTTTAAACTGACACATACGTGTGGGTTACGTGAATTGCCAATTGCGTAAAATGCTAAGCCTAATTTATTTATAAACTCATTTTATTAATTTTTTCCGTGAATTGTTAAGATATGTTAATAGTTATTCTGCTATTCAGAGCGAAGATGAATCTAACGAATCATATATCATCAAAATCGGTCCAGTCAATTTTTTTAACTAATTGATCTAATTACCCCTACTTTGTTTTGTATATTGAAGATACATGAGTTGACAAACTTCGTATGTTAATTTAATGGCAAGATGCTTCAATGGAGCGAATCAATCCGAGGGCAACCTAAAAATACATAACTTCAATAAAGCAAATTGTCGGCCTAAAGTCTTAATCTGCTAAGTCCACTTTAAAAAATTATTGTTTTTTTGTTCCAATAGGAAGGAATAAAAAATTCTATTGAATGACAAACTGATAAATCTCTTTAAATATAGAAATTTCTCAATGCATAACATTAATCGGAAACCTGGTTTATGTAGTAACTTATGTAGCTTATATTCACTTTTTTCTTTTCTCTGAAAAAACTGTTAAAAAAATTTTTGCAGCTTAACACTTGGGGTCGACGAAATTTGTTGGTTGACTAAGCATTGAAATAATTGATTTTTGTTTTTTATATAATTTTTAATTTCTTTTTATAAAATTATTATTCTATTGAAGTATTGAAGTCAATTGTATTCATTTTATTATTAAAAATTTAAGCTAAGTGTAGCTAAAATATTCATTCATAAAACACTACGTTCATTGTCTGTTAGGCATTACGAAGTTTGCCGGGTCTGCTAGTAAGTAATAAAAGTTATAGGACAATATTTTTGATAAAGGAAATTGTAAGAAGTTCAAATTTGCACTTTAAAAAAGTTTGCTCAAACAAAATCGTTTCACGCAGAATGAATGAACATAAAAAAAATAAAAACATACAAGACAGGGGGAGGAAAACTGCTGGGAGCCTTAAAATGTTAGTATAATTTTTGTATTTCATTGTTACTGACAAGCAAAAACGGAGATAATTACTTTATAAACATAAAAATAATAAAAGGACCATAAAAATCATAACAATCTTAGTGACGTGTATTGAGAGCAGCTATTAAAAATTCCATTAGCGCGTCGCATCACAAAACATTTACGAAACATTTACGATACGAAAAAAATTGCAAAACAAGGGAAATTTTTCAAATATATGTGCGCTGTTGTTGCATATTCAAATAAACATTGATAAAGGCTCGTTTATAAATTTTCTGCAATGTTAAAAATTGCTTTATGCAATAGATTCGCGAGTAGAAAAGCAGGGAATGGGCATCGAGGATGTTGACGGGGTGGTGGTGTTGAGTTATTTATTCTCGTAAAACGTTTTATTCGTGTCACATTTCTCTACATTGGCATTGAAAACTTAGGTGATGAGGGGTGTGGAAAAGTAGAGAAATTTATTTCTATTTTCCATACAGAGATTGTGGGTATCGTAGAGGAAATGAAAAAATGGGGATTGCGAGGGGTGCGAGGGGTAGTGTTTCAGACACAGTTGCATATTACATGGACAAACCGTATTGAGGGATGAATGCAATATATAGTATTAACTGGCACAATTGTTCAGTTTCACAAGTGTCATAATACTTCATATTGATAAACTGCTGTATTTTTTCGATAGATAATTGAATAGGAAATCATTTTCATCGTAGATATTTTATGAATATCTATATATTTAAACCAACACTTATAGGATAAAGAAAAAATACATGTTTCTGAATTTATTTGCACGTGCAATGTAAACAATTGTATCATACAATTGATATCAAACTGGTACTATAAACGCCTATCACGAAATTCCTTATGTAAATTTCATGTTTCAATTAAACTATTGAAAATTTAACACTGACTGGAAAAGAGCTCTGCAGATTCTAATGAAAAAGGGAAAATGAAATGTTGAAAAAATATTCATGTTTTCTAATTGATAAGACTTGAAAATAAATTCTTGACTGTTGAGTTATATGTCTCTCCATTTTTGAAATTCATTAGCAAATATGTAATCGAGCCTTGGTCAAGTTAAAAACAATTTTTTTTCTTCAAAATTTCATTTTCCTTGCAAAAAAAATTTGAAACGAAATTGATTAGGTTTTTTCTAAGATTAATAATGTTATAGTTTTTAGAAATCATGTTCTGCACACATAGTGTTTGGAAAAAAATATTTTATGGTTCCTTGGATCAGATAAGTTTTACTTGTTCTACTTCAATATTTGCGTTGCCCAAATTCATGTTTCATCGGAATTTATTCAAATATATATTAGTTGATGTTTCAATCGATGCTCTAACTTCTTTGCTGACCGATTTTTTCTTGTAATTTTAACATTTAGAAAATGTAACTTTTACACGTGTTAATAGGTTGACTAAAAGAGGTATATAAACCCTCGCATACTCGGTTTACCCTTTCCATGTTCATCGTGAATTCTTATTAAACATATGAAGGCAAATTGCAAGTGATTTCATCTAATAGGTCAACATCGGTGGCAAAACTGAAACATTTTTGTGACCTTTTCAAAACTGAAACTCTTGGGAAAAATTTAAGTTAATATAAACGTTTTGGACTCAACGAACCAAGCGTATATGTCAACGTTTCACATACAAAAATTTATGATAAATCTAACATTAAAAGAGGGTTTTTTTTTTCGATTTTCCATGAAAAAATTTATATGCACATTTAATAATATCGTGTGTGGATGGTAATTTTGTATAGAGGATATTTTATGAGTGGTCAAACTGTACGTAGTTGACCTCAACACCCTTCGAATTTTACGATGATTCCAAACAAGAAGGTTCGCGCAGCGCCCGAGGGGTGTTTGTGGTTTTTATATTTTTTGCTATTTCGTTTACCTTCACGAAAAAGGATCATCAGCAAAAACATTTCCGAAAAAAGTATTATCTCTCAGCGAATAAAAGTCATTGCTGTAAAAATATCTTTCACATTTTATGAATTTGACCAAAATTGCACAGAGATTTCTCTGCGAGGCATATAGGGACCTCAAATAATAAATATTTTACATAATCCCTTTTCTCTTCATGGAAAAAAAAACACAACATTCCGATCGATTTTCATAAAATTGAAATGATATTGCCAATTTTAAATAGCAGGGTGTTGGGATTAAGATTGAGCCGGGGTTCTTAAGTATTTATAAACATTCTTTTTCTCTTTTACACGAAAAAATAAACCACATCGAATGACTAACCCTTGCTTTCATTTTAATTCAAAGATATATAAACTGAATATTAAACATCGTGGTTGAACAAAAAATGATACTACATAAAACCAGATCAAATAGAAACGAAAACCTTGAAAATGCTGAACAAAAGCAATCAAGCTCTAAATATCATACTAACACTCATACTGCAAACTAGTAATTGAAATTTTTATATTGTGTACAAAAATATATCTTCTTTTTAACAGAATAAACAGTAAAAATAATAATAATAATAAAATAGCTGGGACTTTGGAATTTCCGTTATAAAATTTTGATTAAAGCCATTAATAGTTAAAGAACAAATGTTTTTCAAATCACCTTTTCAGTTTGATAAAAGTAGAATTATAAGTGATCATCTATTCGATGAGCATACTTGTTGAAATAATTTGTGCTAAAAATACAATTTTTGTCTTTGTGGCCTTAAATATCTATTATTTTTGTAAGCTCACAAATAAACAAACATAATTTTCAATAAAAACTCTCAAAATTTTAGATTGTAATAGGTGCACAAACTTGGACAATGAATTTGTTTCTTATACCTTGAATTACATTTTTATATGCATTTAACTTAATTTATTTTATACACAGTATTAATTGGTCGATGAAAAATTAAACTTACTGAGTAAACTAAACTGATATTCGAAGTCAATTGACTAAACTAACAATTAAGTATGCATAAAAATAATTGCATACAGTTCTTTGACGCAATTAAGGCATAAAGATAGAGGGTAAGTATTTATCATGTTCTGTTTTGCATTACAAGGATTTCAAGAAAAAACATTGGAAAAGATTAGAGAGTCTTAACTTATCGAATTTTTGTCTATTGATTGTACTTAATAAGTATATTATTTTTTGAATAATTAGTAGATAAATATTTTTATGCTCATTTAAACAATAAAATCCCTCTCAAATTGATTAAAATTAAATTCGATGTTCTAGAAAAAAAATTGAGATTTCGCTCTTCTTCATCGATTTGTTTTTTGTTGATACGAGTAAGGTTTTCAAAGAAAAACTCCATTAATATGTAAATCCGGTCCTCGAAATTCTCAATTCATACGGTTTTTGTATATATATGAAGTGGGGTGAGAAAGTGAAATTGAAAACAAGAAGAAAATTAAAAATCGTCTCAATAATGGATAGCTTCACAATTTAGGCGAATTAATTAAAGTTAAAGAAAATATAAAACAAAATAAAACTATCTCTGTTCAGAATTATAATTTTTATTTTCATTGAATATCGTAGCATTGGTGCCATTTAATTTTTAAAGTGGTTGTTTTTATTATTTTTGCAGAACAAAAAAAAAATAATTTTAAAACAAACCTATTTCGTTAACTCTCATAAAAATATTGTAAGTTTGATTCGGTGAATTAAGGGTAAAATGTTTTTTTTATTATTTAAAAGAATAATTTAAGAAAATAAATAGACAGAAGTGAAATCTTTCAAAATTTGAATTTCAACATTATGAGATGAATGTTAAGTTCCGAGAGTAGGATAGTTGTACGTTGTAGTACTGACAATATCATATAGTCCCTGATCAAATTATTAAACAAACTAAAAATTTTTTCCAATTTTATGTATTCTACTAAATTAAATTTGATTCTATTTTCCTCCTACATTATAAAAAGTAGTAAAGAGTTTAGGGAAATATAACTTCCAAATAAATGTATATGCTTGATTATCACCCCAATTACCCTAATAGAGGGAAATAGCCCTGATTTGAACCCCAATGAAAATGTGTGGGATTTGATGGGGAAAAAAGTAATTAAATAGGTGATCACATCAGAAAAAAAACCCTTAGAAAATAATATTCATAAATAGATTTACCATCCACAAATGCAGTGGGCATTATTGTTCTACATATACCGCACGCTACGAATGATTGAAGATTTAATAGCAGTAAAACGGCTTTCAATTAAATATCAAACAATTAAGTTCACCATAATTAACAAGATATTAAAAATGATAGTAATAGTTGTTTTTCAGTAAAAATGTTTTTTTTTTGACACATTAATTGGTAATAAATGTGATAAATTATTTTTTTAGGAATGTCAAATCCAATCAAAAATTAAAACACAAAATATAATAGCTTCTACTTCATATTTTCTACTAAATCAACAGTACGTCTATTAACATAGCCAGAAACTGTAATATTTTACATTTTATTCACATATATTTTAAAAAATTTCCATATTCCAAGTTTGCATTTTTGATAAATGATATGAGACGCTTATGATAACTGAAGTATGAAATTAGTACTTTAGTTTTGATTAAATCAATAGATATATCGTTGGCATACGGGTAAGAACGTTGAGTGGAAGAACCAAGCAGAAAATGTAGAGTAGGTATTTCCATCAACAGCGAATCACAGTTAGATGATTGAAAATCAGTGGAAAAACCTTGAAGAAAACAATGACAGATCGTTTCCACCAATAGCAAATCACAACTGGGTGATCAAATACTGTTTTTGATCTTATTGTTGATTCAATGCGACTGCTACACATGTTTGATATAATTTTGGTGGCCAGAAATTCATTCAAAGATAACGTTGTATCTGATACAATATTTCAGTTAAATTCTTCCCTTAAAATCTTCGAAATTTTATCTTCTTAAAAATTTGCGTTACCTCTGGTGTGTATTTTATTTAATTTTTGTTGATGAACTTATTGCGGTCCTTTTAGTACTGAAATCATTTTTCTCAATAATCACGATAGTATTCTGTATCCGTTTGTGGCATACTTTAATTTTTTTTTGTTGAATTAAAGAAATATTTATGTAAACAAAGCACAAATTACCACGCTTGTTAGGACGACTATTCCCGAGCAGCGCAATACGCTGGCGCGCACATATATAAGGAACAATTGTAATGCTTTCTATTTTGATTCTCATATTCATTAAATCTTATAGATTTACATGTTTATTTCTTTTGACTATCGCTTTTTCGTTTCATGAAATTTCAAGTTAAAAATAATAAATAAATTAATTACTTTCAAATTTGATCTTTTTTCTCTCTTATTGTCAAACTTTTATTTTTTATACACCCAGCTTTACACGAAATTCTACAATGCTATTTGAACTTGAAAAAAATTTAAGAAAATTTCAAATATCCCTGTAAAAAATTGTTGAGATTCCAAAAAGAGTTATTCTCTCGTTTTCTGTAAACTTAACATTCTATTTGTTTTTTTTTTATTCATTCGAAGCAAATAGAACGTTTAGCCTTTTAGTTTTGTTGTCGAAGAAATTCATAACTCTCTTGTTTTCTCTGTGGCTCAAGTATAACAATTGTTTCGTGAATGTGAGCTTTACGCTGGGTTGGGTAGATAAACGAAAATGATCTTGTTTTGTTGGAATTCAAACTGTTTAAACGAAAAATGGATGTAAAGATGCTGAGGAGTAAAAAAAATCGCTACAATGCGAAAAAATGTTCGTTTGTTAGCAAAAATGTGTCAGGAAAATGTTTGACTGATAAGAGTCGAGGATTTTGTAACAACTTCAAGACAAATATGTTTGCGAGGTCTTTTTAAGCGTGATACATTTGTTTAGCCTTATCCTCGCCGTGAGTCTTCTTATGCCATTATAGCGTAGTACTGTCGCACAATCCGGATTTGCAACCTGACTAACTTGATGCTCACCTGGATTTTGTTTTATGTATGTATATATGTTGTGTTCTATAGATGATAAACTGTAATTTTCTTATCTATGAAAAAAGGTGCACATAATACGTCGACTTGGGCTATAAATAAATCTGACAAATGAAATGGATAATTTGTTTTGTAGGACAATCTATTTTTCTGTAACGTGTCAAGCTTTTACACAAATTACTGAATACTTAACGATAACAAAATGTGATGTTCTTAATACAAAAATAAAAACTTTTTTCAATTTTTTTTGTTTTTAAAATAATTCTTAGATGGAGTGGTTGCACTTCTTCACCGTAGTACTAACGCTTCGTTACCTTTTCCTTAATAGACTGATAATTTTAAAAGTCAATATTTTACATAATTTGTGTAATGAAGCAAGAGTTAAAGCGTAGGTTGTCTAAAAGGGTCTAGCAGGATTCACATGGCGAGTAGGCCCCCAAATAGGAACCTACATCTAAACTTATATTAAAATATTGGCTTGATATACAAAAACATTTTATATACTTTTCGCGACCAAATTCTTCTTTGAACTTGAGATATGGGCAAAAAAGTCCCCCCGTATGGCTATTTTTAAAATTTGTATATCTCAAAAACTAATTAAGCTAGAGAAGTCAAACCAACACGAGGCGTTAGATTATTTTACACAATATGTCATATATTATTTTGAAATTTTTAGAAAAAAAAAATTATACAAAAAAAATCCAAAAACAAATGAAATATTTTTTTATGTGTTCTCTCAAAATGACAATCTCGAAAAAATATATTTTATGCTTCTGCATGAGCACTATAACTCATAAAAATGGTTATTTTTATGAGTTATGATTTACGCCTAATAGTATACCTCGGTTTTATTTTTTTTCAAAATATTACACCAACTTTTTTTTTCAAAACACTTCAATAAAATAGGTCACATAAAAGAGCAAAACATATATTATGTTCATAATTGTAAATCACAGGAAACACAAAAAGAAATGTTTTATTAGTTTTTTTGTTTTTCTATATTTACTCTGAGGATAATTACTATCAAGAGTTGTAATAATTATCCAAAAAAAAAAGAAAAACCATCTAGTGTTCAATTTTTATTAAAATAAGAATAAAAAGAAATAATCCTCACTGTTAAAGTTTACTACAACTGGAATACTATGCGTCTCTAATTAATTCTGGGTACATATTGACGGCGTCTGAATTACCTGGTTTTCTTCATTTAGCTTAGGATATTATTCACTGGCTCATACCAAAATTTTTACAGTTTCTACCTAAAGTAGGTGAATAAATGAACTATCAAATAATATTTTAAAACAATGTGTAAAATAAGCATATAATATCATTAGGGTAGAAGTAAAATCAAGACATATGTATAAATAGCAAAGATAGTCGTATTGTATATACAATGATTATATTTCGAATGGTAAATATTGTAACAGTATTTTCCGTTATTCCTGTGATTCTCCAATAGAAACTTTACAGTGGGATATTGTTCTCATGCAACAGCTTTAATTTGTTATTTTTCATATGAACAATAATTATCCAGAATTCTGCGTCCTACGAGATACTAACTAAATTATTTAAATTATTTTAGGTTCCTAATATTCTAGTTGTAATAAATTATAGCAGTGAAGATAATTTTTTTCATTCGTATTTTAATTGAAATTGAATACTAGTTGGTTTTTTTTTTGGGATCAATTATTTTGATCTTGAAAGTAATCATCTTAAGAGTAAATATAGAAAATAAAAAAAAATAATATTTTTTTTTATATTTCTTTAGACTTACAATTATGAAAATAATATATGTTTTACACTTGTGAAACACTTCTAAAAAAAATTAAACCGAGGTATACTATAAGACGTAAATCACATTTCATTTTTTTTCGAGGTGTTGCACCTTCTATTTTTTCACGCAATTTTAATGAGTTATAGTGCTCATGTAGAAGCATAAAATATATTTTTTTCGTGATTGTAATTTTCAGAGAACACAAAAAAAATTATTTCATTTGTTTTTTGGTTTTTTTTTTGTATAATTTTTTTTTCTAAAAATTTCAAAAAAAATATGATATACTCTGTTAAATAATCTAAAGCCTCGCGTTGGTTTTACTTCTCTAGCTTAATTAGTTTTTGAGATATATAACTTTGAAAAATAGCCATGCGGGGGGACATTTTGCCCATATCTCAAGTTTAAAGAGGAATTTGGTCGCGAAAAGTATGTAAAATGTGTTTGTATATCAAGCCGATATTTTAACAAAAGTTTTGATATAGGTTACTATTTGGGGTTCCTATTTGGTGCTAGACCCTTTACCACAATACTTTATTGAAATCATTTGCTATCACTTGGTGTAGACTATTTGCTTTCATTTATGTTTACTAGCCTTATGATTTCTTCATTGAACTTTTCAAATAAACTCAATGTAAAATATTAAGGGTCTTAGTGCATTTTAAATTGTAATGCAAAACAGAAAAATTACAAAAAAATCCTCTAACCAAGGTTTAAATAAAACATATTCTCAACTCAATTGATTTGTTAATATTAACACTACAGTATTATTTTAAATTGATGAATCCAGCATGAAGGTTATTTATGGCCATTTACCAATCATGCACAAAAATTATGAACTATTTTTTTTTGTTGGTAGTATTTCTGTTACATAAAATAATTACGGTAAAATTATTAGAATGTATTTAAAGTTTTAACAGTAATCTAATCTACAAACTGAAAATAAATTACTAGTTTTTCTATACGTAGGCATTATACTTAAAACTTGTTGAATACAAATGAAAACTCATAACAAAAATGAAATATATATATACTGAGCATACATATCTATTATTAGTAAATCGTAATTCAGCTCTATTAAAAAGAGCTTTCATTTGATAACTTTACTGATAAAAAGAAATTAATGCAGTTATTAAAGAATCAATTATCCAATCCGATGAAAAGTTCAAAAAATAAAGTTTCAATTGTCGACAGGAACAGACGTTTTGTTATTTAATTAAAAGCAAACATCAAAAATATTGGCAAATTCATTTTCCTACAACTCCAACTTTGAAAATTATATTCACAGCTTCCGGCAAACTAAAAAAAAATCGAAGCAGAAATAAACACTAACAACTCAATTCCAATTAACAAAAAAAAATAACCATGGACGAATTAATCTTCGTCCTATACAAGGCAGGTAACACATCACCTGGACCTGATAGACAATTCTTAAACAATTACCATGCAGTGGGGCAAACTATATGCTCGACCTCTTCAACTGTATATGGAAATTCCAAATGTTTCCAATTGAATGGAGGATAGCGATAATAACCGCAATAGTCAAACCTGGAAAGGATCCAAGTTCCTCTGATAGTTACCGTCCAATTTCACTATAACGTTCACTCTGTGTAAAATAATGAAAAAATTATTACGGGGACCGGCAAGTATTGCCGTTTTTTCAATCAACAATTAAAACACAAAATTTTGTTACAACTTTTAATTTTAAATCAGTGGTTTAATCAGCCTCGATAGTATCAACGTTTTGACATCAAGTATGTAAATTTTGAATGCCATATTAATAAAAATCAATTGATTACTAAGAAAAATATCCAAAAATTACATTTTGAACAACACTTAAGCTTTCAATTCTTTTACCACTTAGTCAATGAAGTAATAATTGAAATAAATAGAAATCCGATGAAAAAACTGTGGATGGTTATAGTGGGTACGGTAATATCATCTCCTCCTTAATTAATTAGTTTTTCGAGGGCTTTTCTTCTACAAAAGGGTCTTCCATTACCGTGTTACAGCATAGAATTTTATTTTTTAACAGTTTTTGGACACTTTTGCATATTTGGCTGATCAATTAAGATTGATTGGGATTATTTGACAGCTTTTTGATTTTCTGGTATACATTTGCCACCATTTCCCCCTTTAAATTTTTATTGGTTCAATTTTTTGTCATATTTCGTTGGTACCAGTTGGAGAAATGAAAATTATCGAAATTGAACTTGAAAAAACTCATTTGGCATTAATCTAAGTAACATATATTAACATATTTTTAGTAACAACTTTGCATTGTTATTCTGTGAAACTGGAAGAGCATACAATGCCGAATTTATATTCTTTCAGGTTTTTGGTCCTACTATTTCAACATTGATTTCGGAATAAAAAGTATTTTGAAATTTTAATTAAGTTGATAAACTGTCTTTAGTACCACTTTGAAATAACTTATTAGCCGATAAATGGCAATTGAATGATAATTAGTTTAAAAACGACATTATTTTCTGGTTCCCTGAATGTATCCAAAAGACTACGGTGGTTAATAAAAGCAAGAACCTATATTATCCAAACCAATTCGGATTTAGAAAAAACCGATCAACAGAAATGAAATGGCGTCAACAATTAAAATATTAGTAGTGACCTTAGACCAAGGAAGACCAGAAAAAATCATATTAAACCACTTAGAACTGGTTGCTATAAAAGACTAAACATTTTAAAGATATTAACTACTAGAGGATGAGGGGCATAGATTTTGAAACCTTGGTATACAAGGCATTAATTCAACAAAAAATCAAATATGGTGCAGTTCTATACGATGTATCCTCTAAAAGTCGATTGAAGACCCTAAAAGCGATTCACAATACAGCGGTGAGAATCTGTATTGGAGTTTTTAGAATCAGCCCAATCACATCGGTTAAAGCAAACGAACGACCTCTGGTTTTCAGAAATGAAGAAATCATTCAAGAATACGCATCTAAATTTAAACATTATCCAAATAATCCAGCTAGGAAAAGTTGTAGTAAAAACCAGGAGATCAACATTAATAGGGAAAATGAACCTCAACATCATCAACCATTGAAGATTCGAATGGTAAAGTATGAAAGTGAAATAGAGGTAGAGGTACCAAAAGGGTATTCACAGCCTGGGAATCAATGACCACCTTGAAAACCCTGAAACCCACCGATAGATATTTCCTTAGCTGAATACCCAATTGACATTACACCTGCTGTTTTGTTTGTAAAGCTATACATGGAAATCCGAAACAGACATCAAGGATATCAGGAATTCTACACTGCTGGATCGACACTAAACGGACAATCGGAATGTGCCATCATATCAAACAATCTTGAAATTTCCTGCTGACTGAAAGATGAAACCTCAATTTTAACCTGCAAGGTCATAGCAATTATCAAATGCTTTGAAAATATCAACAAGAAAACCAAAACGAAACCGTCAATCATTTCTTCGAACTCACTATCTTACCTAAATGCCATTAAAAATCGGAATAATAAAAACAAAATAATAATACAAAAAAAAGACCATGTACTCAAATGCAAGTATCGAATAAAGCTAATCTGGACCCCTGAATGGACGAAATGTGTCACTTTTGCGATACTTATTCCTGATCCTCATCAAAAAAACAGAAAAAAAAACACCATGCATTCATGGTTTCTCATTTTAATGTAATATAATAAGTTAAATTTAGTCAGTCAGTCATTCTGAAAACATTAACATTTTATTTGATATGCGGCATTTATTTTAGACATTTGTTCAAAAACATTACATTTCTACATTTGACAAGCCTTTCATCCCTTTTGTTTTTCGTAAGCTTCAAACCAATTTTCCAAGTTATTGAATTAATAATTACACGCAAACTGAGGGTAATACTGATTTGTCTTGCTATTATATGGCGGAAAAAATTAATAAGTAATAAATATCAAGTTGTATTATAATTGACTTCCGTTTTAATACGAGTTTCTGATGAAAAATTGACAGCCTAATTGTTTGCAATTTCTACGATTATTAGGAAAATTGGTTTAGTTAAGAGGCAAAGAAAGAATGATGTTTGAGTTTTATTTTAAGCTAAAGTCTTAAAGAAATATAACACTTAAACAAAATAAAAGAAACTTTATTGCAAAAAATGCTGTTTAAATATTATTATATTATGCCAAGGAGTGGTGTTTATTACCAAGTAGTTTCTCTTAAATTTAATTAAAAAGTAGACTCCCATATCTAAGTTTCAAACATATACAAGAATTAAGCAATGGAATTTGAGTTGGAATTATTATTTGTGTCGAAGGTTGGTCTTGGTTGTATTTGTATTGACTGCACTACGATTGTCTCACAAGTTTCCGAATGTATCAAATGGAATCGAGATTGGTAGTTTAGAGAAATAGATATACGAAAATGGGTGCAAGTTGCACCACAAAGTTTATTGCTTCGGTCGACAGATTTCGAACTCAGGCATGAAGTTATTCTCGTTGGATTATTTCTCCCTTCGAAATCCACTCTCGGCACATGTACTGACACTGACATCGTTTCATGAACCTAAGAAACACAGATATTATAGAGACGAAGTGCTTAGAGCTTCTTGAAACACCACTTTATAATTTTTTTTCTTAGTTTATTTCAGTCTTTATCGTTGACAATGTTGGAGCTTTTGTGTCAATAACACATCTCTGACTTTCAACTTGAATTTCCTCGTTTTCAAATAATATTGACTGTGCTTTATCTTTGCAGTGCCTGCCGTGGACATAATGGCTGTTGAAGGAAAGAGTGTCATGTTACCATGCAATGTAACGCCACCTGGACACGATAAAGTTTATATGGTTTTCTGGTTCCAAAACGACGCAGGAGTTCCACTTTACAGGTCAGAATTTGCAATGTATACATTTTCATTTTTCAGCTTATCTTAATTATTATTTTTTTATCATAGTTTTTTTAATCTTCACCAAAAAATGTAATTTCCAAACTTTGCAATTTAAGTATCAGGATATTTAATACCTACTTTGATTTAAAAAACTGGATTTTTAGGTTTTTTATGTTGATATCATTTTAATTGTAAACTCAGTTTTACTATAAGAAATTAAAATATTTTTTTAGTTCATTTTCAGAGCTTTATTCAAATAAATGTGAAAAAAAGCTGCGTTAATTCAAACTTGAATTGCTTATTGTATCCAATTTGTATACTTTTCCGAATATTAAAATACCGACACTAGACTGATTCAAAAAAAAAGCTGATTTTTTTTTCTTAATTATATCGAAAATATTATTGGAAATGACAAAAAAAAATCCTGTAAAAGTTTAAGCTCTTAATATTAATATTAAGAGGTGCCGCATCGCAAATTTCGATTTTCCATTTAAATAACATGGCAACAATATTCTCTTGCAGTTTGAAATTTTATAGCTCACGTTGGTGACAATATTTCGGAATGACCAAGGTAATATTCTTGTAGAAAATTGAACGATCTACAAAAAAGGTCTCCTACAAGGTTTTGATGTATTTATTCCTTCAAAAGTTATTCGAGGTCAATGTTGAACTAAACACAAATTTTAATATTTTTTCAATGTTTTGATGCAACCATCAATTTTATGAGAAAATTTTATAGGACATTTTTTGTAGAGCATTTTTTTTTCTATAACTTATCTCTATACAATTTTTTGATATTTTTCACAAGTCCTAAGTTATCTGCATTAAACTGAAAATTTTCTGAATTATTATATTTTTAACATAACAATTATTATTTTTTATTTTAATTAAATAACACTTGTGTGGAAAATATCAAAAATTTTTATAGAGATAAATTATAGAAAAAAGTGCTCTAGAAAAAAATTCCTATAAAATTTTCTCATAAAATTGATGGTTGCGTCAAAACATTGAAAAAATATTAAAATTTCTCTTTACTTCAACTTTGACTTCGAATAAATTTTGAAGGAATAAATATAACAAAAACTAGTACGAGACCTTTTTTGTAGACCGTTTAATTTTCTACAAGAATATACCTTGGTCATTCCGAAATATTGTCACCAACGTGAGCTATAAAATTTCAAATTGCAAGAGAATATTGTTGCCATGTTATTTAAATGGAAAATCGACATTTGCGATGCGGCACCTCTTAATATTAATATTAAGAGCTTAAACTTTTACAAGATTTTTTTTGTCATTTCCAATAATATTTTCGATATAATTAAGAAAAATAAATCACCTTTTTTTTTGAATCAGACTAACCAACACCAATGTTATTAAGATTTATAAGTTGTGACACATAAACAAGTCTGTAACTTTTATTTCCTAAAATTGTTTGCATAGATAAGTGTACAAATGAAATCTGATTAGATATTCGGTAAAACTTATCGCAAAGTTATTATATACTTTTAAAAAATTTTCGCGAAATTTACTAGACAGGTAATTGATTCCTCATTACAGTCGAAATAAATGAAAAAAACATGTTTTTTTTAAAAAAATAAAACAAACTAATCAAAATTGAATAGTTAATGCTAATAAATTCAAAATTTCTTTCTTTTATTAACAATCTATAGGACTTGATTATTAAAATACATTCGATTAAAGTTATAATTCTAAAAAAAACCAAATTTATGTATCGATGCCCTTTATAAAAAGCATTTATCTAAATAAATGGCTTTTAAAAGTATATCTTTTAATTTATGACTGAAATATCATAAGACGTCCAACCAAACCATTTTTGCTCGTCTAAAAATCGATTTTATATTTAAATGTGCAATTTTAATGACCATCTATTGCTGCTATACTTATACAATGTAGGTTAATAGTCACGATTACGCGTTTTATACGACGACCAATATAAATGGATCAAATCATGAAAACTTTTATATACATATACACATTATACACTCGTAATATGAAACTAGTTAATACATTGTCTCATTTCTATGCTCTACGACTGTTTTGTTTAGCATTTACATCAATATGAAGAATGCATTTTAAATTAAACCTTACCTGTTAGCAGCAATTACTTATCGTTGAAAAATCCTCCACTAGCTTGTGTCATTAACTATTTATGGAGGGTTGAAGGTTTAGTTGATATCCTAAATATCAGACAATTGATTTTTGAAATGTTAACATGTTATGACGTTCATATCACGATTGGTAAATACATATCAAATTCATTATTAGTAGCACGCCTTTGAGTTATAATAACACCAACGTCTCTTGTTTTCGCTCCCTCCAACATTCCACCCCAGGAAAATTACGGTGAAACCCCGACCTTTAATAAAGGCTAGAGCAGCTATTTATCATACGATAGCATCTGATCTTTGTATGCAAATGATAAACTTCACTGCATATTGCACCAACCTCTCTTATACCAGTAATCTTCTAAAAAGAATACCATAAAACCTTACGCCTCAATTTGATTTTTTTCCTTTCATTTTTGTAACAGATTTTGTTAGCTCAATCGCTGAGAATTTCATAACAAGTCACTATATTTCGGGGTTCTAAACTTATTTAATTTTACTAAATGCTTGTTTATTTTATTTAATACTTAATAGCTTAGACTTTAGTCAATTATAAAAACAATTATTCCACATTATAATATATACTTTTGAAATTGCATAATTATAAATTCTTAATTGATATGAACTTTAAAATCAAGGCTTAGAGTTAACAAATTATCAAATGAATAATTGTAAATTATATATTCCTATAAGTTGTACTCTTTGTAATTCTCATCCATGCTATTTTCATTTAGATTTTTCATCAATGCTATAAGAATAAAATTCATAGAACGTACCAAACCTATACAGCCTTGAAAAATCCCAAAACCTACAAGAAGAATAATAAACACCGTTATTTTCCTTTATATTTTGCCCCGTTTACATATAAAACTTTTCCTAAGTGAGTATTTCTAAAGAAAGTTTTCAAGAAAATTTTATCAGAAAAGCTTTGAAGCAAACAACTTTTTTCAATCTATTGGGGTAATGTGGCATTTTATATATGAAGTATTTGTGAAAGAAACTAAAATTAAAATGATATTATCATTAAATTGGCCCTACCTGAAAATATACGCTTTACCTTTTCTACAAAATTTGACGTTTTCTGCGAATTAAAGATTTATTGTTATGAAATCAATTTTCTATTCTAATATTTGAAGATATATAAGCTTGAGATATAAGCTTTTTTTATTCATGAAATGCACGGTTATGGCATTTATACTAGAGGTGTGCGAATGTCGTTCGAATCGAATCAAATCGAATAATGACATTCGATTCGAAATTCGAATCGAATATTCGAATAGTTCGAATTATTCAAATAATAATTTTCTATCACCAAATTAATCAATATCGATAGAAAAGTTTTTTTTTTTTTAGTTATAATCGACTTAAGGGGTTAGGGGTAGTCAGAAGCATGAAAAAATAATATTTTTTAATATTTTTTTTTTGCTAGTAAATTATTTTATTTTACAAAAGTAAGAATATTGAATTAATACGTTATGTTTCCACTTGACTTCACCAAAATTTCAAAAAAAAAATCAATAATTTTAAAAGTTATGGCTGTTTGTGTGGACCCAGTTTCTCCAGAAGTCCCTTGTGATGATCATCACAAATTCTTGGAGATTCATCAAAATCAATCGGACAGAAAAAAATAATTTTATTAATAGATAATCTAGTGCCTGATCGAGGGTTTTTTTTTTTTAAAAAAATTACAAAATGGAGGCCCCAGGAAATTATTTTCCGAATTTTCGGGAAAAACCAACAGTTAATTGTCACACAACAATTAACTGTCACTAGAAACCGTTAAATATCTTATTTTCTTACACAGAATATATCTCAAAATAACTAATATTATAATTGTCATTTCTTATATAATAATCAAAATAAAAAATTAAGTTAAATCGAATTTTTCTTTCCCTGTCGTCATACCTATTAGCATTTAATAGTAATTTAATAAATTGAAAAGGTTTGAATTATTCGAGCTATTCGAATAATTCGAATATTCGCACATCCCTAATTTATACAATATGTTTTTTAACTTCAAATTTTTAAAATTTGCATTTAGAACAGATAAGACAGGTCTATGTTAAAAATAATATTTATGTATAAATAACCTTAAACACTTTAATAAATTGATGTACTTAAGAAATCATGGTATCGTTCATAAATTACATTAGCCAATTTTTAGAGTTCAGAAATTTTCAGAAATTATCGGCCTACTTATTGTAGGCAGATGTATGTACACTGCAGGGTGTTCCAAAAAATAAAAGTTCTGCTTTTGTACGCATACTCTTTCATTTTATTTGAATGTTGTTAATATATTATATATATTAATTAAAATTTTTATACACCTAAAACCAATGCAGCCCGTGCCAACTTGCATCGAATCAGACCAATACTTGCATACAAAGGCGCACAGGAGCTAACGTTTGGATATGCTTTTTAAGGATTAAATGAAATACTCTTAATAGGAAACGTAAAAAAAACAAATTATCGGTTCCAAACTTCCCTAAAACGGACAAAGACAGGCAGTTCTGTTCTATAATATTCGTGAAGTAAATTGATGTGAAATAAATTATTATAATTTATTGAGAAAAGGCACATAAACCGATTAAATCTTTACCTAAACTATATCCAAAAACCAGGCGAACAAATACTAAGCTAAAAAACATTTACAGAAAAAAGAAACTAAATTCTTCTACAAGAAAATTTGTCTTCTGATTCTTAAATAATGAATTTACAAGAAAATTTGCCCTTCTCAACAACTAGCACACAATTTGATGCTAATAAAACTTTAACTAGTTAAAATTTCATAATTTCAAAACTAGTGGTAGTATTAGATAGGCGTCAGTTCAGTATAAGAAATTGTTTGCTTACTACTGAAGCAACTATAAAAAGGAAATTTTTTTTTAATGTTTATTTGTACCATCTGCCTCTTGGCAATAATTGCAATGTGTCACACTTTCAACACTTGTGCGTAAGTTGTGTCCATTGACACAATTAACATTTAAAATTATAAAATTATAGTAGCTTAATAGTAACAATATTCTAGTATTATAATAGTATTAATAGTATTCTCAAATAAAGTGACAGTAACAAATAATAACTAATAGTAGTAAGGGTCATCTCAGTCAGGGTGCATATCACTTAAATCGGTCTGTCAGGTCGAGTATGGCCACTCTTTTGAGACGCTTTAGATCCCCACTGTTGTCCAGTAGATTCAAGGCGAGGTGGTTTGGGTGATTATTGAGTCCAGCTTGATAGGCCCGCGCTCTCTGAGTGATCACTTCTTTTACATGTTCCACCAGTAGGTTGTCGTGGATTCTTACATTATTTAAGTACCATAGTGCACCAGTTATTGTCCACAGAACCTTGGACTGGAATCTTTGAATTATTTCCACGTTTGATTTGAATGCTGTGCCCCAAAGTTCCACTCCATAGGTCCAAATTGGTTTAGGACATAACAATAATAAATTTTTCATAAATAATTCCTCTATTCAAAGAATTCGTAGGGAAAAGTGAAAAGAGCACGAGAAGCTATGAATTTCGATTCCCAAAATGACTATCAGATACTGTAACTGTCCATTAGGATGGAAAACTCTCCCTGGCTTTAAATGATTGAAAATCAAATGAAGAATGATTAATGATAGTTATTTCATATGGTAATAAAGAACAACTAATCGCTGTACCAAAATTGGACAACTCTTCAGGAAGGAGGCCAGGCACGGGCAGTTTGGAACGCAATTATTGACTGGAATCTTAAAAATAAGGAGTAAATTTTTTGTTGCGATATTATTGCTTCACATATAGGTTGTATTAAGAAGACTTCTGTGCTCTTTGAGCAGAAACTAAGTAAAGAAAAACTTCCTTTTACTTGCTGCCATCCCATCTATGAATTAGTATTCAAAGGCGTGTTTAAAGAAAAAATTGGCCAGACAATTAAAATGTCTTCGCATTCGATTGTTGAAAAATATCCGCGCAAATTGGAAAAAAATGATTTCAAGAAAATAAAGAGTAGTACAAAAAAGTTGTCATGCCTTAATGTATCAGAAATGAACAAAATGTTAGAATTTTACCGAATTGAGTTAACTAAAGAATTTACTAAAGATGACTATTGAGAATTAATTTAACGACATTAACTATTGACATCCAACGCTAAACCTTGGCTGCAATGCAATTCAGCTTTAAAAGCACCTTAGCTGGTGATTTTTTGGCCATTAAAGCTTACGAAAAAATATACAAATGGATCTCAAAATCAGCGTTACAGAAGTTCTGCCAACATTTATGGTATTTAATAGATGAATTGTCAGTCTCGTCCGTTGATGATGACGTAGACCCAAAACCAAAAGTAAAAATTATACGAGTAAGTGCTAAATCCCATCAAAAGAAGAACTTCCGGACTCATTTTACGGTTAGTCTGGCGAGTAATAATAAGTTTTATTTATTATTGAGATATATGATAAGGGTACGCTCATTTTTAATTTCAGAGAAAATCATCGATGACTTTTTTTCAATCGAGTTATATTCTAACTGGAAAACGCAAACGTTAAAGAAAAACTACTGAATAATGTCTGAATAAGAAAAAGAGATTATATAAGATACAAACAAAGCAATGTTTTATTTACTAAACTATCAAATATCTTATATCCCTGTATGGTTTCTACATAAATTTTTATATTAAAAGTTTGAGATCAAGTCGGCACGGGTTGTCGTTATTCGATAGCGATAACATTTAATATTTTATTTATGGAGGCAAATAGAAATTAATAGAAGATATGCACATCGAAATTTGAAAAAAAAAAATTTATAACTTGGAACACTCGTATGTACTACAGCATGAACATTTTGAGCTTTAAGCTTTAAAAAAATCGTTAAAAAGACAACTTATATTAAATCATTTAATTTTAATTTTCAGTCTAACTAAAAATGGATAAAAAATCAATAACATATATATATATATATATATATATATATATATATATATATATATATATATTGAGGTTATTTACTTTAATGACAGGGAAAAATGTAAATATAAATTATTAAGACATGATACAATACAGATCTCAGCTTTTATTAAATAAGATGAAAATTCAGGTTGCTTAAAATTTTTATTCATTTATTGAATTAATTTGAAAATATTATATTTTTTGTGATTCAAGAAGCCTTATGAAGTTACAATACGTAACGAAACCTAGCTCATTTGAATATTAAAAAATATTAAACAAAAAACAATCTTTAACAACCTGAATAGTTTTCTTATTAAATTAATTATTAAAAAAAATATTAAAATATATGTAAAATTGAGTGCATAGTGCATACACTATTAGTTCAGATATTGACAACTACTGACTTCTATATAATAAAAACTATGTTTCCGATTAACAAATAGAAAATTTTCATGCCTATGTCAAAAATTATTTTCGATTAATAATACATATGACAATAAATATAAAAACTTTTTTTGATTTATTTCCTTTTTGTTCTACCTATCATGGTAAAAATTGTACATAACTTAGTAAATAATTATTTTTAAATTAGTTTAAGATATAAAGTATGCTTCATTATAGTTGGAAATTTATAAGCCTTTAAAAGCATTAAACCCAATATTAATCCTCTTATGGACCGCTTTTGTAAGTATCTGCATATATGTACATACAATTTTGCGCAAACTGCAAGTACTAGTAACAATGAAATTATTTATGTTAAACTATCTCAATGCTGCGTATAAGTAAATTTAGTTAATGAGCATCTCTTTACTTTTTAATATTTCAGTAAGTGTTTTGTATTATTTGTTGCAGTGGGGAAGCAAGAAAAAAATTACTAACAACATTCTGACGATAATAATAATCCAACGACCACATTGTATTTTCATTAGAACATCCGCGTATAGAGTAATTATAAGAAATGGATCGTTTCTCTCACGACTTCAGACTATGAGAAAATCTACACAAACCAAACTCAATTCCACTCGAAGAAGTAACATTTTCTTCGTACTAGCTTTTCCCCTTTTCTCTTGTTGCAAACGAAAGAGGAGCTACTTTAAATTATGCTTGGTTGGTTTTATTGCAATTGTATTTTACCCAGAACGACTTTCATTGTACAATTGCACTGGCTTATTTGAAACAGATTCAAATACTTGATGAAAAACATAAGAAAATGAGCAAACAACAACAAGGAAGATTGAAATGGAAAATAATGAGAGTGAACAAATATATTATATATATGTATATATTTTTTATTTTAAAGAACATCTGAACATAGATTAAATGTGTAAAGGGTGTAATATGATTAAATCGAAAAGTTTGGCATCATTCTCTCTACACAATCTCTAGATTTCGAGAACAATATAACAATGTTATGATTGAATCATATAATGTTTACTTTAAATCAGAAACTTTTCCAAAACTTTCTCCCCAAGTTTTCCACAACCAACTTTCATGTAACATTCACTCTTAAATTCACTTCCATGTAGGCCTTAAAATTATGCTACTCTAAATACATATTTATATGTTATTATAATTTTCTTAAAGCTATAAAAATAAACAAACTTCAAATTGTTTATTTTATTTCCAACTTAATTTCAAGTTTTCTTACGCATAATACTCCTTTTTTACTTAAATTTGAAAACAAAAACAGAAAACCTGAATATATGAAGAAGCTTGAAGGACTTTTGTGACAGTCGCAAGTTATTCAAATCTTTATGGCAACTTAATTAAATCATGTTACGTTTCATTAACTGAATTATACAACTCTATTACACTCAATCATTCGTCTGAATGTTTAATTGGCAAATTTTACAACGTCAAACGTAATAATTGTTCACATTTTCGCTAATTTTTTGCTCGATTTTATGAAATGGTTGTTAAATTAATTATCTGAATAAGAGAAAAGGAAAATGAACTTTAAGAGCAATTTATTCTTAGACGTTTTTGTGTCAAGAACTCTTTATTAGTCAAATTCAGATAAAAATGTAGAGTGAACGTTATACGTTTCAATTTTTCTTTTTCATTGATTTGATTAAACTCTTATGCTTGAATTCAGATAATTGAAAATACCTTACATTTAAAGAAATGCTTTTTTAAAAATGTTTATATATTTTCAACTTTTGAATTTAGAAATATAGTATTTTAGCTACCGTAGGATAATTTTGTATTTCTTTTTTATGTTCATATAATTGTACAATTATCCATTTGTAAAATGATTGATTTCACTTTACAGCGTCTTGATTTAAAAATAAAAGACCATACATTAACATAAAATAAACATTTTAATAGAAGTAGAGGTATTTTGAAATTAATTAATTATTTTATCAATTTTATTAATTGCCTTCTAATAAAATTTATTAACCGAATAAAGATTAAGAGCCTTTAGAAAACAAAAAAGAATGTTCTTCAATAGTTTTGCCTAGAAGAAAGCTTATGAAATCTAATGCTAAACCGGATGTAATTAAAAACAGAGACGCGTTGGAAAGCTTGACTTATTGTGGTTGTCAGAGGTGGCCGACCCGCGTACTAAAAACAGTACACCTTAACAAGTTTTTCAAAATGTATACAATTTATAATGACCAAAATGGTGAAAATTAATATATATTAAGAATGTTCACAGTATATCTAAATTAAGTATGGAGAATTTGTGATAAAAATTCAAAAGAAACCCACGGAGTTATGGTGCAATTCCGAAGCGGCCCGCAAAATAATTTATGGTTGCCCCCTCCCCCCTAATTTAAAATATGCTGATTTTTTAATATCTCTAAAAGGATCATAAATATTTAGTTAAAGGGTCCAATTTATATCCAATTAATGGGTGTCCGTTTATTTATTTTAATCGGCCTTGTGGTGAATGCTACTTTTATTATTGGGGCATTCCATGAGAAATAGGAAAATGACTTGGAATTAATAATTCCCCTTATTATGTTAAATTTAGCCCTTACTTATAATAAAAAGTAGAAATTTTACTAATATCAAAAGTTTTTTTTCTAAAACGATAAAAAATCGATTTTTTGGTTTGGCTAACATTCGAGTACAAGTTAGTACATGTATTCATGGCAAATGTTCCTGTTAGCAACATTGGATTTAACCATCTAATTAATTTCAGCAAGTTTATCATTATATTCAGCAGACCAATAACATTATAAACAAAAGGACTACGATTTTTTTAATTGAAAAGATACGTTAGTTTTTGTATATTTCGTGTTTGAATATAAGATAACTACATGTCCCACCAATCACACAAAAAGATACAAAAGTTGTTTTTTTAACCTCAAACCGTCCTAATTCATTTTTTTTCTTGGTAATAGTAAAAATAAACATGTCTTAAATAATTTAAACTTTTTATGATTGTTAAAAAATCTATATTATAGTCTCTAGGTTCTCTTAGAATATATATGTGACTGGTGGGACTATAGCTTATAGCCAATACATGATGGATTTTTTTTTTTTGAATTGGATAGAATTGGAGTTTTTTTGCTTCTGGTCATGGTAAAGGAGCAGTTGATGGTATCGGAGCAATAGCAAAACGAACTCTTTGGTCTGCTATTATGACGAGAAAAGCAGAAATTAAAAATAGTAAAGACTGCCACAACTATTTAGTGTTAAAAGGTATCAATGGGTTCCATTTTTTCTTTGTTGGAGCAGATGATATTAAAAAAAATCATTCACATCTTAACAAACAGTGGCAAAACATTAAAAAAGTTCCATGCATTAGAAAACACCATTGTTTTAAAGCTGATGACAATAAAAGCATTAGTTATTATTTGACGGCACCATCATCAGACTGCAATAATGTAAGACACTGGACTTTACTCTTCAAGGATAATGATTGAATAAATATTAATTTAATGTTTATTCGGAACTTATTGAAAAAATTTAAGTCTAAACGATATTCTTGTTTTACCGAAAATATATAAATGTATAAAAATAAATAGAATTCTACCTTTAATCTAAAACCTCCACCAGTGCGGTGCCCAATTAACAATACAAAGATAGAAAAAATATAAAAGTGTCATTAACGAAAAATTTTGTTTACACATTTTGTACTTGTCCCACTAGTCACAATATTTTTTTTTTAATTTCTTCTATGTAAGTAATTAGTCTAATACTTGATGAAAATGAAATAATGTGAGATAAATATAGTAGAAGGAGGAAAATCTCTATTGAAAATGTAGTAGTCGAACTGAAATTTGTTTTTTAGTGCACCATAGTAAGAGAGAAGGATTTTTTGGTGTCCCACAAGTCACACTAATTTAAGTGACAATTTCAAGAAACTAAGAAAAAAAAAGTTTTTTTTTTTTTATTAAATGATGTTTATTGGTTATTTTTCTATAATATGAGATACATTTTATGATTATACTAGTTTCAATTCATAAAATTCTATATAAAATACTTTTAGTCCGAGACTGAATGCTTATTGGGAATGTTCCTGTTTTCTTCAACATGTTCCCTAAACATAATATTTGTTTTATAAGCCAAACGACGTCATTTGAGAACAACTATTATATTTTTGAATATTGGCTAAGGAGTTTTTAGAATCATTTTCTATCCCATAAACTAATGAGCGTAATGGATGTGGTGGTAGGACCAATTGTGGCAATTTGATTTTTCGACCAGCACAACATAATCCAGTAGATTCACTGATGTATTTTAACGCCCAAAAATATTAACAAATAATTGTAATTTCCTCAATTGATCCAGATTATAATAAATATTACGTAAAATATGTAAATATAAGAAAATGGCAGTACTTTTGCAAAATCAAAAAGCCCAGAAATGACATATTTGTTTGTCACCAAATATTTATTGGTGTTTTGAATATTTGGCTGCTCTGCATATTTGGCTCAATTGACTGGTATTAATAGTACCGGCACACAAAAAAAAAGCTCTGTACTTTTGACCTTATCTACATAAATCTACGTATTTTGACCCCCTGAACACGAATCCGGGGTCGGTTTGACTCGTACACCCTCAAAAATTCGAGAAAACTTTAAAAAACCAAAAAAAATGGTTAAAATCGGCAGTTTTGGGGACATAAAATTTTTATTGAACTAAACCGAGCATGATTTTCATGTTTTTCGATCCCCTGAATACAAATTCGAAGTGTATATAGACCATAAGCCGTTTTTATTGTAAGAAAATTGCCTGCTTTGCGAGCCTACCGTCTGTCCCTGGGTTAAAGGAGTATATGCCGATGACAGACGGTTCAGGGACAGACGGTAGGCTCGCAAAGCAGGCAATTTTCTTACAATAAAAACGGCTTATGGTCTACATAAACCTCGAATTTGTATTCAGCGGATCGAAAAACATGAAAATCATGCTCGGTTTAGTTCAAAAAAATGTTTATGTCCCCAAAACTGCCGATTTTAACCATTTTTTCGGTTTCTTAAAGTTTTCTCGAATTTTTGAGGGTGTATGGGTCAAACCGACCCCGGATTCGTGTTCAGGAGGTCAAAATACGTAGATTTATGTAGGTCCGGTCAAAAGTACAGAGCACTTTTTTTTGTGTGCCGGTGTAGTTGATGTGGAGAAAAAATTGTTATTTTTACTATTTTTTTGACAACTTGTTTATACTTTCTAACCTTTTAAAACTTCCTTTGCCAACTACAAATAATTCAATACCAAGTTTTTACGAGACCCACATGTCTCAATTCATCATAAAATAGTTATATTTCTTTCATTTAGCGTTTCCCAAAAATTGTCGTTGATATAAAACTATTTTCATTGAGAAAAAATACTTTAATTTTTAATAAATAATATGATAAAATTTTCATCGTTTTGATAAGACATATTAACAAACATTGTTTTTCTCATTCCATTCGTTTGGTATCCTGTTGCGGTTCTCATACTGAAACGATTCACTCACTTCAATCGAATAAATGGCATTTCTCGCCTTAAGGTGCGCTGTATATTGCTTCTGCCTGCCACCAAACGCCACTTTTCCTCCCTTGCATACCTTCGCCAGCTTATATCATCATAATCCCTTAATGGTTTTGCATACTCAAACTTTTAATCTCCAACAGAATATTAATAAAAACAACTTTTCTACCTGAAACACACAACATAAAGCCATAAAGTCAGGGTAATTTCGCTCGGTTCACCTTAGAAATCTCGCACAGGACTCATTTCTATACTTCTATTCCATCAAAAATAATGTTGGTAAATTATTAAAAGAATCTTCGCCATAATCTTTTAACGTAACGCAAGCGAGTATTTTTTGTTTAGGTATAAAATTATTAATACTCAACTTGAAACTTGATACAATGGAGTTAAATTTTATTATGTGAATGTTGAAAAACAAGAGCAAATATATATGTATATATATTGTACGTTATTAAAAAAATAGCTCAAAAGAAAATGCTGGATTGGATATTAACTCATATAGTGTTGAATTAATCTGAATATGACGTTTCAATTTTTTTCAAAAAAAAAAGCTCTATTTTCATACGAATAAGCTTTATATGAATTTTTCAAACGTTGCAAACAATTAATATGAGATGGCTTGTTTGTGATAAATGTAATAAAGAATGTATTAAACAGAATTCAATTTCAATTGCATCATACACTTTTTATTAACAACTTGTTGAGTGAACATCGTTTGATAAGTGTTAATATTTGAACTTAAATTACATCGAAACTATTCTTTTGAGCTTTTTAATTTGCTGCACATCTAAATAGGATATTATACGTGGATTTTTTTTTTATCTGCACGAGAATAGAGAAGATAAGTATTTTATTTCATTGCATTTTTGGTTTATTAATTTTAAATTTTATCATAAAATATACGTACACTATACAGTGAAAACTATGATAGTCGTAAGAATATATTAATAAATATCGAGAGTGGAATATTGTACTTTACATTTCATTTCATGTAGGTACCAAAGGAAGTTACACACTAATGAAAATTCTAATCATTTATTTAATGGTTGTATAAAGTGAAATGGTTCATAAAATAATTCCAGATAGTTATCTTCGTTTAAACGTAGGAGTGTAATTATGGTAGTTGAATTATATAAGTGTTTAGGAAACGAACGGAACTAGCAAGAATGAAAAGTGTAAAACGTGTGTCGACATTGACGGGCGAGTGTGTGAGCTTTCAAAATTCCCGGTTTGAATGTCTGGAGCCGGATGACGATGAGGCAGAAACGAAAAGCAACGTCAGTGTTGTAATCTCAGCGGATCATGTTTAAGCCTCGACATCAAACTTTAGCGACAACAACGCGATTAAAGTTGCACACGCGGTTTTGCCAACTCACACATTGTCTTCGCAACAAAAACCACTAACAAGATAATGTGAAAGTTTCAAGTCATACTCATAACACATTACCTATATTGGCAACATTTTTTTCTTCTGAAAACCTCATCATTTGTGCCTTCAACAAAGTGAACGAAAAATTGATTTTTATATCGCTATATGTCGTTGAAAAGGTTTTTAAAAGTTGGAAAATAATTTCAATTAATCATTTTAGTTGAACTAACATCTACCTCAGTAAATTCAATTTAAAATACAAAAAATCGTTTTTTTTTTGAAATAAAAACAATTGATATACAAATAAACATGAGATTTATACCTATGTTTGTAGCGCATTGGCTTACATATCTGCAGCTATACTGACATAACTAAAAGCCATGGGTTCAAATCTCACAGTGACCTTTTTTTTATTACTAAATTGTAAATTGACCCTAAACGTTGCTCAATAAGAAAATATAAACGAAATAGTGAAAAGGAGAGGCTAAGTTTGTATGAGATAATGTAGAGTTGATCAACAATCGAAATTTGACGAAAAATTTGACGAAACGTAATTACTGTTTAATTTAAAACAAAATTCATCAGAATTTATAAAAAAGAAATAAAGTATAGGTGTCTGTTTTTGAAATGACAACTTCTTAAGCATCGTTATGACTTGAAATTTTATGAAACGGAAACGGAAAGCGGCAATAAAAAGAGAAACCTATACATAAATCTATGAGATTTAACATGAGAGAGAATGAGGTAAGAAACATTAGTATTTCTTATGGTTGTGCGCACCTACGTATTACGCTACTTGAAAATGGTTTTCATAGTGACCAATAACAACCGTGTTAAATTGCTTATTATAATTATGAGCATAAACATTTCATTATTTTAATAAAATTAATTTTCAAGTTTCCCGTAAATGAATACGGATTATTGTCATGATTATCAGAAAAAAGTAAAGAAAACAAGACTATAAAGGCGTCAAAAGGTTTAACAGAACATGTTCGTGAATTTCGGGCACGCCGAAAAGCATGATTAAATAAGAAAAATAATAGTTCTTATACGTTTAAAAATGATTCGACTATGCAAAATAGTGAAAATGATGCTAGTAAGTACTTAAATAATTTCTAATCGCATATTTCGTCCTTAATCACGAAATTTCAATAAAATAAAAATAAATTTAAAATTAATTGTGATATCACATAATATAACGAACTGTTTTTCAGGTGCTATTCAAATGAATGTACAGCCAATTCCTTAGGTACTCACAATTTCGTCGAAATAAAGTTGCTCATAAAGAATTTCGTTAAAAATTTTTTAACAATATGTTCGGTCATAATATGTGCTCCATTTGTGAACGATTGTGATAACAACGAAATTTAAGATCACAACGTCCAGGACATAAAGATCTTTTGTGGATAAATTTAAAAATTCTAATGCAAATGGTAATATTTTACTGTGCTAGTGCTGAACGTATTTTCAAGCAATCAAGAAAAATGTAGTTCCAACCATGTCCAAATAGAATATTTTCAAATATTAAACGATACCTGCATCTTTACCACCACTGGATTTATTTCATACTTCCATTATCATAAGCTCTCGTATCATTTATCGAAAATGCAAATTTGGATTCAGGATAAATTTATGATATGTATATGTTAATAAATCGTAAAATAAACTCTACAATTATTCTATTTACAAAATCTTACATTTGTCTCAATATCTTAAAGTTCATCTTTTTTGAAAGTTTCACTTCTACCGCGTGTGAACTGCACACTTGTGTTTTTTTTTAAATTCCTACCCTAAATGAGTGAAAAGGAGTTTGTATGAGATAATGTAGAGTTAATCAACAATCGAAATTTTAAATTTATTAATCAAAGTGCTGTTATAGACGGAACATAATTACTGTTTAATACAAAACAAAATTCATCAGAATGTATTTAAAGAAATAAGTTATAGGTGTCTGTTTTTTTTTTAATTTTATTTTGAAAACAATCATTTTACATAACTTTTCAATTACATCATAACATCATTTTAATTTCTCTTAATAAGTAGGAAAGTTTTATATATAGTACTTATACTAAATAGGTGATTTTTAATTTTTGTTCGTTTTTCAACAATCTTTTTTTAATGAATGAGTGTGACCTGGAGCAATTATATATTCTTCTGAAAAGCAATAAGGGAGCATTTAAGTCATATGTTTCACTATCAATAATAATATTAAGTCTTTCATACTATTTTTTTTTTTGGTATTTAGAACAATTTGAAAATATCGCTTTTGAAAATAAATAAAATATTCGAATTTATTTCCCCGCTTTCCACCTATTTCCAACAATTGTGTATGTACATCCTCCAAATGTGTGAAATCAAATAGCTTCTAATCTTGTTAGTTAAAATAGAAAAGATCAAAATGATTTTCGTAATTTCACGTTTAGGTCGATTAAATTTGGAAAGTTTTTTCCTTATACGATTTTGATATGTAAAAATTGATTTAATAATGTATTTAAGTTTCTTTAACACACAGAAATGTTCGCTTATTTCTTTATTTGTTGTATCCTCTAAGTGGTTATAATATGAGAACTTACAATAACTTTGCAGATTATTCTTAATATTTAGTTAAAAAATGTCTGTATTGAATACTTCAACAATAAAACTTATCAAAAATTATTTTTTCTTGGCAATGAAATCATCCGGCCAGATGAAGTCGGTTTCAAATTAAATATTTGAATTGATTCAACGAACGAACGTGACATGCAAATTGTGAAGATCGGGATGTGTTGGATAAGTGATTGTTGGCAAGAAGCGCGATCGTATCAAATATTAATTACAATATGTGGACTGAATTATAATTTCCTTAAATGTAATATGATAATAATGTGTAATTATATGGTGAGATATGCATATCAGTGTGGTATAAGCGTTTCGAATGGCTTTTGGTGGATTGTGCTTGTGGGATGTGACGACAAGCCAAGGTGGTAGCACACAAAGGATGTAGTGTGGCAACCATTAGCAGTACGGAGGGTTGGCGGCATACTGGAATATCTGTTTCGGTGGTATAGTTGTGGATGAAGTGAGAAACGAGAATAAGTGATGCTTGCGGTAGGTTTCGAGGTTTCAAACTTTTCTCAACGCAAAGATTGGCTTTGCTTTGCTGTTAGCTGCACCGTATCATTAAGCCAAACTTAACTATTTCAACAAGTTGTATTTTCCATAATTTCACTTTCTTTTCTTAGCAAAGAAAATTAAATCATCTTAACCGTTTGAAAAAACTAACGAAGTTAAAATACTCTCAATGTTGCCAATATTTTTCATAAATTTAACATTAATAAAGAAGGTTTTTATAGTAGTAAGTAAAACTTAAAATTCTCAATAAAATAATTAAAACAATAAGCTAGTATGAAAAAAATTGTTACTATAATTTCGAGGCCTATAATTTTAAAATAATCTAGCTGATCCCCGCAACTTTGTCTGCGTAACGTAGGTGTAGATTATGTTTTCTTTTCAAATTTGCTATTTATAGTGGTATCTGAAATTTTGTATTTTTCTTATTTTTTTTTTACGAAAAACATAATCATACTTAAAACACTATTTTGTCAACTTTAAAAGGATATATTTAATAAACTGTTGCAAAAAATAAAATTGTTCTATGTAATAATCAATTCATTTTCAACAAATATTCATAACTATCTAAAAAGATTATGTCTATTGCGTATAGCTACGGTAGGTATACCGTAGACCAAATAATCTGTAAATCAATCAGCATCTATACATAAATAAAAAATATCGCCAATTTCAATAAAGTTGGTCTTAATTATAAGTAAAAAAGTCGAAAATTATCAAAATACTCGTGTCAAAATAACTGAAGTAAAGGGTCTAGATTTTTGAATATTAGTAGGAATCCCATCTCATTGTTTCGATTCCCAAATGATCCTTTTTCCAAAAACTATTGCACTATTGCAATGTACAACACAACCGCGAAATTGAAATTTGTAGAATGGCACGAAACCCAGTTCTTCCATAATCAATTATAAGCATTATGTATCTATAAACTTATTATTAAAATATCTGAATTTCAACAATATAATTAAATCATATTGGATAGTCTAGAGTTACTACCATACACGCTTTGGTGAATGCCTTTTGCTCTGGAAGAACGTTTTAAATTTCTTTTATCATTGTGACTTACCGTAAAAATGACTTGCTGTAAAAATGTGATATATAATTACACGATTTTATGTATGCACGGTTTTAAAAACGTATTTCCTTTAAGCTTTATTAATATAGTTATTTTTTACTACTACTGTTACTTTTTTCGTTAATATTTCCTTATTGAGCAACCCTAAAGATTTATTTTCAATAATTTTGTAAAAAAAAATAATTTTGCTGTAAGATGCGAACCCACGTCTCTTTTATTGTGAGCAAAAGAATATCAGATACATAAGCGAATGCGCTATGCACATATAATTGCATGAGTTGTTTATTATGTATAATACATGTATATTTCAAAAAGGCAATTTTTTGTCCTTTAAATTATTATTACTGTGATTTTTATTAGTTCAACTGAATGATTTATACAGATCATTCTCTAACTTTTAAATACCTTTTCAATAATAT
Source organism: Sisyra terminalis (assembly GCA_958496175.1). Lineage (NCBI taxonomy): Eukaryota > Metazoa > Arthropoda > Insecta > Neuroptera > Sisyridae > Sisyra > Sisyra terminalis. Next base: position 12,636,407 of record OY292274.1, read on the forward strand.
ATAACTCGTCTGTCTAAAGAAAAATATTTTTTTCATCCCTCAGTTTTTACGTAAGGGATACATTCCCTTATTACTTTTAAGGAATAATAAGTAGTCTAACGTGTGTGGGTAGTTGTGTTGTTTCTTAATATCAAGTTTCATTAAATTCGGATGTTCCGTTCTATACTATAGTGCCGTCTAACCGAACGGTGACCATGCGACATTTTTCAAATAACTTACATTTTTAAACTTATGATATCTTTCGCATGGAATGTTCAAATTGAATAACTTAAAAAGTTATAGAATGGTATTAAAGCAAACTTAAATATGAAATCATTTATTTTGATAAGGATTAATTCCAAAGTATAAATAAAAGAGCTTTTATAGCGATGGCATTTATATCTATTTTTTAAAATGAAAAAACTTATAACGACATAACTATAATAGTTATACATATGCTGTTGGTTAATTTTTTGTAGACAATGATATGTTCTGCAAAATCGTACTGCATTATTTTGTTCTATAACCAATAGTTTTCGCAGGGCACGCGATAAAAGAATGTTTTTTGGTAATTTTTTTCAGACCTTGGGTTACATTATTGGAGTTTTAGTATAGATTCCTAACTTTTTTGAAAATTTAATACAGCTCTTGTTCACTGGAAATAGTGTAGCTTCTAAACAGTGAAAGAATTTTTCAAATCGGTCAAGTAGTTTCGGAGCCTATTCAAAGCAAACAAAGAATCAAATCTTTCCTCTTTATAATAAATGATTTAAAAATAGTACTTCTTTAACTTCCAAAACTAGTTTTGAAGTTCAAAGGTTTTTTACGTTAATTGAGCATTTTCTAGTTTGCATTCATAAAATCCTATACGTAATTTGGTAATTTTTTTAAGCTTAGCTTTAAAGCAAATAAAAAGCTATGAAAAGTTATGAAATATTGTATGTTGAGCATAATAAAATCTAAAAAAAATAACTTGCTTAATGTAAAATCTTTTGTTTAACATTACATTGCAAAAAATAAAGCTAAGAATTATTTTTTCTTTAATTATAAAAATTGTAATAAAGTAAGACTCTTTTTGGAAAAGGCATATCAAATAATTCCATATAGGTAACAAACTTTTCTTAGTTTTTTAAGAAGCTTTACTAAAATATTGATGCTTTTCTACAATGAACAGCAAATAAATTGTATTTCAAAATGTTTTTTGCACAATTTAGAGAAAATTAATCATTGTCAAACAACTTCAGCTCAGTTCATGTTCAGAGTGACATTAAAGTGGTTTAAAAAGAGTTGCAAACTTAAAAATAATGGCGGTGGTTAGATTCTTTCACTATGTCAACATTGAATATCATAAAATTATTTACCCTTATAAGTATGTATTTTAAAATTGCTTATGTTTTATGTGAGAGTTTTATTATCAAAATACAGCCGAAAAAATAATTTAGTTTTTAAGTATTTAATTTGTTGTTTAAGTTTTGCAACAAACATGTAGGTATAAAGCTAAATCAAACTTTCTATATTTTACTGCATTATATAAATTTTTATGTCTTAAAAAATACAAGTTTTTTGGAAAAAAAACAATCGTCATCATTTGATAAAATCTAAGGTAGTTTGAAAGAATTGTAATAGAATTATTAAACGAGACAATAACTAATAAATTTGTATTGTTTAGAACTTATTAGTAGAATGCACCCATTTACTGACATTTTAAACGTCTCCCCTAAAAAGCATGTGAGCATTTTGCAGGCCGTAAAAGATGGGGTGAGCTTGGCTTGTAGATGGGTGGGTTTACTCATAAAGTTAGTTTGCTAACTGGGAGAGTTTTGCTTTGAGTTTCTTGTATAACAGAAATGCTTGTTTCAGCTCATAGCTTAGTACAATGCTTTATAGTTTTACTTCAACCAAGTACAAGTTTTCGAGGAATTGTGAGAGGAGGACATGTGTAGTCATATAACTGTATAAAGAACACATTATGTGTACGTAGACTTGAAGTTATAAGGCGTTTTCTTCGCCAGATTCAATTGCTGAAACAATTGTCCTTGTTGTCAAGTTTTCCTTAGGATGGCTGACATTGTTCCTTCCGAGATACTATGGCACATAAAATCATTGACGCTAAACCCAAATGCATCAATCGTCCTACACAATGTATCAATATAACTTCAAAACTTCCATCCAAACTGTTTTTCAATTTAAACTTACTGCTTTGTCATACATATTGTCATTCCCTACATAAATATCAAACGTGATTTTGTTTAATTTTGGATCTCTCATATTACCATTGATATATCAACACAATGTTTTACTTTATTTATGTAAAATTTGTTTAAAACAATAATTTTGAGGAAAGATATTTGAATTGTTTTGATATAAATGTCGATCAAAAATATATCCAATCTGAGATAAAATAATTTCTAATTCTCTTACTTAAAAAAAAATACTAACGACAGGAAATTAAAACTTTTCTCTCTTCAAAGTATATGTTTGTGTTTGTATGAATTTCGCGTACACCTTTAATTTAATCAAAATAAGATTTTTTCGCTGACTTTGAACAATTATACTGTGAATACAATATATACAATATATAGAATATATTTATGTTTAATTGGAAAAAAACAATATTTGTAGAAATAATTTCAATGTTACTTATTGAAAAATAAATAAAAACCAAATCAAAGTTAAGCAAATTTGTAATCAAGTTTTCTTTTAAACACAAATCTACTACACTTATTTGGTAAAATATAATCTATCAGCGCAAGAAAATAACACTAATAAAATTATCATTTTAAAGCTAAAAATAAATATTTACCATTCAAATTAAGAAAAGCTTAGAGGTATACTTATATTTAATTTAATTGTGGATTTAAAAGTGGATTAAGAAAAATATCTAATTTATAATAATATTTAATAAATATAGAATTTTTCTGCAAAAACTAGAATTGCTAACGTTTATTTTTTATTATCAAAACCAAAGTTCCATTAAAATCGGTATGAAAAATGTATTTTAAAAAATTTAAAAAGAATATCACAAATAAGAAGAGTAGATCCGATTGAATGAGTCCAAAACCGATTGATAGATAAAGTGGGTCTGTGGGATTTATTTGTTTTACAAACATTATGATGTTATTAACTCTATCTCAAATTTTTACTATGTATTTTTAACGAAACAAGTTCAATGTTGTATATTTTTTATTACGGTTACTGAAGAAGATTTATGTACAGTGTTTACTGAAAAACTAGTTAAGATACATAAATTATTCTATACAGAAACAATTATCCAGAATCCAAGAAAATACTCTCTTAAAAATATTTTATTATTTATTTGATGAGTTATTATTTTATCCACAAAAATTCAAACAAAAGCTTTTCCTTTGTGTTTTTTTTACAATCCAATTCAAACGTTTTAAGGTTGATAATTTACACTTAATTTATAGAAGAAAATTGATCATATTTCTTAAAATTTTAATTAAATATTTTTCAAGAGTATTTTTATTATGTAGTCACAGTTTATTTGATAATCATTTTTGTGAGAGTTTAAATAATAAACAATAGACTCAAAATAATTAAACGTAATTTAATTCTTAACTTTTTTAATTAAACATTCAAAGTCGTAGTGAGACAAGATGAATAGCTGCATAAAATCACTTTGTATAAAAGCAAAATTTAATTTGTAATTAATTTAAGAAAAATAAAGTGGTTGAAAAAACCCTGTTTGTAAATGATGAGGAAGTAATTTTTTACTACCCCGAAAAGATAAAGTACAAATGATTATTTTTTCTTGGCAAATGCAAAAGCTTTAAAAACAAAACGCTACTATTGAAGAGGTATGTGCTGCTAGGGATGACTAAGAAGTGGTAGAGATATATTTTCATTTATTTTGCAATTCAAATCGTTCGGAAAAGGGAAATATTTATGTAGGTAACATAAACTGGGCCTTAACAAATGAAACGCCATTGCCATCCAACAGTTCAACACATCACTTTCGTTTCACACGCGTTCTCTTATCTTTCCGCATGTTTAATGTTTTTTTTGTTTTTTTTTTTTTTGGATTGGGAAGATGAAGAGTCGCCTCCATCAAGATTTATAACATAATTATTTTTTTTTTAAAAAAAAACCTTTTTTCTGTTGACTTTGAACGGTTTTCTTCGATTCGGTTACTAATGGCACAAAAATGTGAACAATTCGAGTGGATTTTTGTGACTTTGATTAGTGTCCGACGAGACCTCTTACGAACTGCAAAAGACAAGTGTAACAAATTGAGTCGAAAAAAGACCGTCTGAAAAATTGATTCGCATATGCTAAGTTTTTATACGTACACATTTTTTACATTTAAAAAATAAACTGTTCAAATTTTCCTCTCTTTGTATCTTCTAATGAATCATTTGTGTCCATGAACTAGGTTTTCTTTGGCTTTGTATCAACGGTCCGAGAATATGCGAATAAAAGAAATTCAATTTCTCAGTTAAAATTTTTGAAGGAAAATATTCTTTCTTGTTCTTTTCAAACGAAACATCTCTTAAAATCAAGTTTTTAATTTTAGAAGAATATTTTTATATAAATTTTGGTTTTAATGTTTATATAAAACACTTTCAAAAAAGTTTGTTACTCATTTACTAAATTAAATTTGCATAAAGAATAATAAGAATCGTATTCTTAATTTGTGTTCAATGTCTTTTTGTTCTCAAAAATAAGTTACAAAACTTGATACAAATATTATTGAATATTTAAAAATGGAAAATTAAGTATGGTAAGAACGCAACTTTTGTCGACTTAATAAAATTATTCTATCGAGGAAACTTATAAATCGTCAATTATTAAAATATTTTTTGGATCAAGCATTCCTTTTTTACTAACCGAAAATGTAGGTTAAGTTTATTCAAGTAGAATTGATTCCCTTGGTTTTGTGAACACAAATGTAATGCGATTAACGTTAAAATAATATGTGAAAACTGACCTCCACTGTGTTAACAGGAGCTTAAACCGAAAAATTTAAAATATGTTTTGTGGAATGAAAAACGGATCAGGTTTTATTATCTTTTTGTGGTTCCAAATTCAACCATGCATAGATTATTCTTTGTATAAAATCATTCTCTTTTGCAGATGAAATCGAGAAAAATGTAACAGAATAAACAATAAGGATATTAGCGAAAAGCTTTTTGCTTCACGAGTAAGAGGTCGAGAAGATCAAAACGAAAAGCACATAGAATATTTAAAATTGAAAAGTGCCTTGGATAATGGCCAGCTTTGTCCTTGATTTTATGAGCAATTACTGATGCCCGTGACTTCGTCAGAGTAACGTAGTTGTTTATATTTTCTTTTTAGATTTACTATTTGTAGTGGTGTTTGGAAATTCTTATTTTTCTTATTTCTTTTACAAAAAATATAGTCATACTTAACACTATTTTGTCGGCTAAAAAGACACAAATCATAAAATGTTGCTAAGAATAAAATATTTGTCAGTAATGATCAATTCATTTTCCAAAACGATCTATAAGTATCTACATAGAGTATGATCTATTGCGTATACCTACCGTTTACCAAATAATCCGTCAATCAACCAGCATCTATGCATAAATAAAATATATCGCCAAGTTCGATAAAGTCGGTCTTAATTATGACTTAAAACAGTCAACAGTTTCCAAAATATTTACCTCAAAATATCAGAAGTTAAAGGTCCGGATTTTTAAATATTAGTTGGAATCCCCCATCTCACTGTTTCAATTCCCGAATGAACCTTTTTTCAAAACTATTACACTACTGCAATGTACAAAACTACCGCGAAATTGAAATTTGTGCAATTGCACGAAACCCAGTTTCCCCAAAATCAATTATAACCATTGTGTAACTATACACTTACTTTTAAAATATTTGAATTTCAACTATACAATTGAACCATAGTGGATAGTCTCGAATTCACCATACACTATTTGGCGTATTTCGTTTGCTCTGTAAGAGAACTTTTAGTTTTCTCTATGTTTTTGAGTAATATATTCACTTTCAAAATACTACCTCATCTCTTGCCGGTAATTATTTTCTTTTAATTCGCTGAATTTTATTTGGGAATTTAATTATTTATTTTTATTTGGAAATACGTATATTGGATTTTCAGGTTTACAATATGTGAAAACCAAAAAACTTAATGCTTACATATAATCTTAACTAATCCTTATTCAGATCCTTATCTATCAGAGTTTAAATTTTTAAGCAGACCTAAAGTTTTTATTTCTAAATATAATTATACCATAGGTGAACTTTGGTTTTTATTTAGGGGTTAAAATATTTCGGCTTTAACGGCACTTGGATTATGAAATTTGAAATTTTGATTTTTTTTTTAGACGTTATCCCATACAAACTTTGCCACCATTTTTCATTCTTTTAGAATAGAAATTTTCTTAAACCCCTTCTTATTATATTTCTACATCGTATAAGGAAAACACTTTCCAAATTTCAACGATATAAACGTGAACTTATCTTTTAAAATATAATGAAAACCAAAAAAAATATGTCCCTTTTATTTTGATTATTATGATAAAACAGCAATTTGAATTCGTATATTTAGATGCTGTACAACAAAATTCTTCGAAATATGTGGAAAATGAGGAATTCAGTTCTAAAAAAATATTTATTTTCAATAACAAGAATTTGTTTTCAAATCGTTCTAAATACCGAAAAGAGTTAGTATGGAAAATTTTATATTTTAGTTGATAATGAAATGTATGACGAAAAATTGATCCCTAAATGCTTTTCAGCAGAATATGTAATTGCTCCAGGTAACAATCATTGGTTCATAAAAAAAATGGATCTTTAAAAGTTTGATTGTTGAAAAACAAACAAAAATTGAAATTCGCTTATATTGTAGTAAGTACAAAAATTTTCGTATTAGTTTAGTGAAATAACGTTATTTAAAATGCTGTTTTCAAAATGATATAACAAAAACAGACACATATTCTTTATTTAACGGTAAAAATGTTGCATATTTAGCAGCATTTTGGTTATTAAATTTAAAATTTCGATTGTTGAAGAACTTCACATAATTCACTCGTTAAAGGTAGGAATTTTGAAGGGTAGATACGTTAAATTTGGAATTAGGGCCTCTTGAAACAAATATTTGCCCTGAAATTGGGTTCAAAATTAAAATGAACAGATAGAGGTAAAAGTCTTATAAATTAGTATAAATATTGATTTAAATATCGATTTTTTTAACTTTATCATGATTTACTAGTAGTTTTGGACCTTGAAGTTTTATAAGTTAACTTAACCCAACGAAATGATTCATACACTATTAGCAATATATGTCATCAGTCAATATGCTTCCTTTCCACTTGTCTGATATTCCACGATTCGATTTTATTTTTGAAATTAATGGTACTGAGGAACTACGCAAAAGAATAAAATATTTTAGTGATCGTTGATTAAGTGAGCAAATCGCAAAGCTCTTCAGTAAAATTGAATAACTTTTAAAATTATTATTAATTTCAATAGAAAAAAATAGGAAAAAAATCTATTATTATACTAGAGCTTAGCTCAATATTTCTTTGGTCTTTGCCAGCACACTGTGTTATACTCAAGTAACAGCTGCTTTTTGCACGTTCTTATGATCACATGAACACAATTTTGTTAATATCAAAAAAAAAAATACAAGGAAACGTTGACACTTTTAAAATGAATAAGAAAGACTAAAAAATATCCTTTGAAACAGGCAAATCAAGATTTGATTTTTGTAAGACAGCTAATCAATATTGTATGTTTGCACTTATATCTACCCTTTGGTATTATTTTAACTATCTTTCGTTTGAAAAGACCAATACCCACTCTTTTGTTAACGCAAACAGAAATTCTTTCTTTAACAAACTAAATTTGTGATTTTTTATCAATTTAATTCCACCAATTTCAATTTGTTAGTCATAAAAAAACTTTAATTAATTTTATATTCTTTTATGTATTACATTATAATTATATATAGTGTATTTTGTAACTTGTTGAGAGAAACTGACTATTGTTGGGACTCTTTATTAATAATTTAGTAGATCTCGCGGCCATCGGCGTTTTAATCGACGTGAAGGGTTATTTGAATGGAACATATGGAAGAAAAGATTTGAGCGTTGGGATTCGGGTGGTGGTGCAGTTATGAACTTTTGGAAACGGCCTTTGATTAAATTATCAAGGAACGAAATTTTAAGATCGTTTTCCATGACTTTATTCGTATTATTGTCGGGAGCATTTAGGGTACGACGAAGAAGTTTTGATTGGATGCGTTGAATGTTTGTGTACTTGGCAAAGCCCCACGGCTCTACTCCATATGGTCAAAAAGATTAAATTAAGGCTTTATATATTGTTAATTTGTTTTTAGTGTCAAGTTTTGGCTTATGTTTTAATGATCTGGGTAGCATTTTGTAGTGGCTATTTAATTCCTGTTTTTTTTTTTGTTTTGATATGTGTCGCCCACATGAGATGATTATCAAGGAGTAAACCTAGGTACCGTACGTTATTTGAAGTTAGAATTAGTTTGTTATCAATGTTTATTGTTGGGTTGTTTAGTCGCATACTTGTGAACATTGTTATGGTATATTTGCTTTCATTTATTATGATTCTCCACTTTTGGCATCATTTCGAAATGAAGTCAAGATGATGCTGCATTGTAGTGGAGGCTTTTGTTGGGTCTTGGTTGGAAACTATCATTGCTGTGGATAGGTTGGAATACCAGTAGTGTATATACTATAGACTTTAGAGGATAGGGTTAAAGATATTTTCCTAAGGGACACCAGCATGTACTAGGATGAAATTTAAATCCAACAAACTTTAATTAACCTACTGGTGGCCGCTCCAAAGCTGACAAGTGTAGGATATCCATCTCATATTTATATATATACCAATATTTTTATATTTTTATTAACTACAGAGTTGTTCAAGACCTGGATAGTTATAGGGCGAAGGTAAATAACAATAAAGAATATACTGGAAAAAATATATATATATGATAGGCAGAAAAAAAAATATTCTTAAGGAAAAAGCAATAATAATAAATGCTTAACGTTTAAATATTGATTAAACTTTTTGACACACGTTTATTTGAAGCTACTAATTTGAATTTGATAACTCGTTTTTTGTTATCCCCACATTATTTGTTGCAAACAATCATTTGCTGTCAATGACCTTCACTGACCGATGATAATATTAGACAATTGATCCGTAACTATTTTGTAAATTTATCGAAAACTCATAACTTCAAACAGAATAATTGTAATTAATTAAACGTATTCTCTATGGAATAAACTTCGATATTTTCCACATTTCGCAAATAATTTGAAACGATACACTAGTTAAAACGTAGGGATTAAAATACAGTTTTGTGAATTAGAGTTCAATAATATAAATTCAAAATTGGAATATACAGAAACGTCAAAACCAAAAATTTTATAGAGCATCATTATCTATACTAATATATAAAATTCTTACGTCTGTCTGTACATTTCGATTTTGAACCCAATTTTAGGGTAAATATTTGTTTCAAGAGTGCCTTATTCCAAATTTAACATTTTTAAAATTTTTGTCTGTCTGTCTGTGAGTCCCGATTTAACTAAAGAACGGAACAACCGAATTAAATGAAATTTGGTATTAAGATACAACACAATTTACCACAGACTATAGGCTACTTATCAATCCAAAAAATAATAAGGGAAGGTATTCCCTAGGGATGAAAACAGAAATTTGTACACTAGACAGGTGAATTATGTATCATTGGAAAGGTAATTTAAAGTTAGAAAATAATCTGTAAAAATATTTTTAGTTGAACTGATAAAAAGCACAGTAAATTTAATTTAAATTTTAAAAAATTGCCTCTTTGAAATGTTAATAGCTGTTAATAGATGTTAATAGCGTAATGGCTTACATATCTAACATTCTGATGCTCCTATTTATAAATACGTGGGTTCGAATCTTACATTAAACTTTTTTTTTTATTTTTTTTTTCAAAATTGTTGTAAATCGAGCCTCAGAGTTGCTCAATAAGGACATATTAACGAAAAAAAGTAATAGTAGTAGCAGTAGTAGTAGTAATAATAATGATAGTAATAAAACTTAAAGAAAATACGTTTTTAAAACCGTGCATACATAAAATCCTGTATTTCTAGATCCCCTCTGACTGATGAAATTTTAATATTCGATGTATTCCTTTAAAGAATTACACATCTGATACGATTTTTTTTTTAAATTCCTACCCTAAAAGAGTAAAAGGGGTTACTAAGTTTTTATGAGAAAATGTAGACTTAATCAACAATCGAAATTTTGAATTTAATAAGTGTAATTAATAAATAAATATTTAATTAATAATAAGTTTCTGTTTTTGTTATATCATTTTAATAACAGCATTTTAAATAACGTCATTTCACTTAATTAGTATGAAAGTTTAGGTAGTAGGTACTTATACCAAATACCGAAAAGCCAGTTTTTAATTTTTGTTTGTTTTTCTACAATCAAACTTTTTTAAAATCTAATTTTTATGAACCAATGATTGTGACCTGGAGCAATTATTTAACATTAAGTGAGCAATTTTTTGTCATATATTTCATAATCAATCAAAAAATAAAATCTTACAAACCAACTTTTCTTCGGTATTTAGAAAAATTTGAAAATCAATTATTGTAAATAAAATATTCGAATTTCTATCCTTCCACGCTTTCTATTTATTTCCAACAATTTTGTATGTACAACGTCCAAATGTGCGATATCGAATTGCTTTTTAGTCATGATAATCAAAACAAAGGTCGTCATTTTTTTTGTTTTACATTGTATTTTACAATTTAAATGAATATTTGTAGCGATGAAATTAGGAAAGTGTTTTTCTTATACGATGCAGATATATAATAAGAAAGGGTTTTTTAATAATTCCTCCTCTAAAAGAGTGAAAAATGGTGGCAAAGTTTGTACGGCATAACGTCTATTAAACAATCGAAATTTCAAATTTAATTATCAAGGTATGTTCGATATAGACGAAATATTTTATCGCTTAAAAAAAAACAATGTTGGTTTATTATTAGAAACAAAAACGTAGGATCTGTTTTAAAATTTAAACTTCAATATAATATATATCTAAAAAAGGTAAAGTTCATAAGTGAGCATTACGTTTTTTGGCCTTCACATATTGTAAACCTGAAAATCCGATATAAGTAATCACAAATAAATACATTAATGAGCGAATATCGAATAGCGAGAAATTCGGGGAACTAAAAGAAAATGGTTTAATTTTATAGTTCAAATTCAGATATTTTAATAATAAGTGCATACATATACAATGGTTATACTTAATTATGGAGGGACTGGGTTTTGTGCATTTGAACAAATTTTAATTTCACCGTAGTTTTGTACGTTTTAGTAGTGTAAAAGTTGAGAGTTGAGACAATAAAATGGGATTTCTACTAATATTCTAAATATCTAGACGAGTGTTTTGATAAATTTTGACTGTTTTAAGTCATAATTATGACTGACTTTATTGAACTTAACGATATTTTTTATGTATGTATAGATGGTGATTGATTTACGGATTAATTGGTTCACCGTAGGTATACCTACCGTAAGGTATACGGAATAGACCATACTCTAGATATTTATAAATACTTTTTGAAAATTAATTGATCATTATATACAACAACTATTTTATTTAAAGCAACAGTTTATTAAATGTGTCTTTAAATTCGACAAAATAATGTTTTTAAGTATGATTATGTTTTTCGTAAAAGAAATAAAAAAAAAATAATTTTCATATGCCACTTACAAATAGCAAATTTAAAAAGGAAATATAGTCTACACCTACGTTACGCAGACGAAGTCGCGGGGATCAGCTAGTTGAAGCATAAATATGTAGGAATGAAACATTGCAGAAGTATTAAATACAAAATAAAAGAAACGATTATAGAAGATATATAGTTTTCTTTATAATTTTTGGATTTACAGCGTTTCAACCGTTTGAATTCCGAGCAATAATGATACTTTCTAAGGAATTTTTTTTTTCTTAATCTTCAAGCCTAATCTTCAAGTTGGAGATAATAAAATATATCAATTATATAAAAATTATATATACTTCTTATGATAAATATTTCGCTTTAAAGGTTTTACCAATAAATTAGTTACGAATTACTTATGGCTGTGACATATACACCACAGAAGGACATGACCAATTCAAAAAGATTCCGTTTTCACTATGAAGTCCTGAAAACTATCTGTCTTAAAATTAAGTGTAAGTGCTACATGGCATATCTTACTTCTTTTGGCCTTTCATTGATGAAAATTAAACAAAAATACAGTTAAATGTTTAACACAAAATTTTTCCCCTGAAATAACAAACTTTATGTAGAATAAATTTTAAAAATTGGTTTGTTTTGAATTTCTTGCTCGATTGCTAAGACTTAAAATAAAATATAATTATAAAGCTGATGAAAAAAACAAGTCAAAATAATCCGATTGTCTGGCATATTCTTTTCAAATTTCGGAAGGAAGATAAGTTTTGTGGAGTTTTCGTTTTGTATTTGAACGTATAGCGCGCTTTAATTACTGATCTCATTCCATTATCGTTATTGACTTTGCCAACTTCTGCCTATCATTAATCAAACGAGGAAAATAGAATAGAAGAGAAAAAATCTTGACAAGAAACAGAACTCGACGTTGAGACGTTTTTCTATATACTTTCCTATGTATGTGTACGTTTAGTACCTAATACTTTTCATGAATGTAAGCTGGCAAACCCAACGAGCTTTATGGATGCTAACGTTGCGAGCTTTCATACATGTTTTACTTGACGAAAATAAAAACATTGGACTAGGAAATTACATTGTTTTTATCCTATTTGTTTTTGGAAAAAAATTGGATAAAATAAATCAATCAATACCTACTTCGAAAGTAAATGTTTGAATGATGAGAATGAAATGAAATAAAACCTACGGTTTTTGGATTTTTTAAAAAGCTTTTTTATGTTATCTTGTAGAATTCAAAACGATAATCAGACTTAAAATTAAAATTAATTTTTCAAGATTTGACTACGATAAACCATATTTTAAAATGCTTCAAAGCATAATATAACGTCTTTAAGTCGTTCTTAGAAATATATGAAAAGACGTGCCAAAATTTATATTTTTTTAGACATTTTTGATTTTTAAGCGTTGCGTATTATTTATCAAAGAAATAAAAAAAATATATCTTAGAATTTTTTTTTATTTAAAAAATATTCCAGTTGATGATAGTGCATTTAGCCTTACGCACTTTTTGTATGTTTAAACGATAAATCATATATTTCTTTTATGAATATGTTTAGAAAATATTCGTAAATATTTTTTGAGCCACATGGCTGTAAGCTGATGAAAACGAAATTATGCTAAAACCAAAAAATAAAATATATGTGGTATATTAAATTTTAATAGTTCATATTTTCGATGGCTCTTTTGATAATTATGCTATTATAAATTGACAAAAATTGAGTACATTTCTTACAACTCTTCTTAACTGTTGATTTGTTTTTATTTCTTTCAAAAACTTGTATTTTTTTAAAGTTAAAAGCCCTGAAGCTTTTGAGATTAGTTGTATTTGACAGAGTGGGAGCAATTCAAAGAGACCATCATCTTTGAGCGGGACGAATGCATGGTAAATGAATGTTTATTATTGTTAGCCTTAATTACTCGCCCAACAGAAAGAGACAAACGTTACTTAATCCATATATCGTTCCTTGTCTGCAATCTGCATACAAATGCCGCTTGACAAAGTAAAACAATAAATACCCAACAGCACAAGCAATAACCCCAGTCTATTTTGCCAAGAATAAATACAAGAAATGCATTAAGCTCATAAAACGATAAGTTCAACTTTCCTTTCAAAAACGGCATTTGTCAATGGAATGTGAAATAACGGGAACTATTTGCATTAAAAGTGGGAAATTATAGTGAGACATGCCAAAGAATATTTAACTTTTTTTTTTCGATGGCAACTTGTATCAACTAATTGTCTTCAAAGTGTTTAATTTATTCAATTGAAAGGCCTTGCAGCCGTAGGGTGTACGATGGGGAATCAAGCGAAGTTCTATGTGATATTATGTGTTGAGTTTAGGTTGGTCATATGCAGATCGTTGGTCAAAGTGTTCAATTGAAATGCAGCAAATTCCGGAGCGTAATGAGCGTCGCTTTACATAGAGAATGACTGCTCACTCGTCCTCCGGGACCTCCGAAGGGTGAATAATTGAGGGAGGAATTGAAGGCGATAACAAGCTGAATCACAGTTCAGTGCTCGTCTGGGGAGTGGCCACCATCGACTTTCAAACGCCAATCTTCAGTCTCTCGTTCTAATATTTTCACACGCTTAGTCTGACACATAGTCATTATTTTGCAATTAGTAGGAAAGCCGAGAACGAGTCCCAGAGGAACGCGGACTAGATTCACGCCCGGAAAAACCTTAAATAATACACCAACTAAAAGGTCACTTATGTAATTTGTGTGGACTAATTTAACTTTATCAAATAGTTTCAGTTTATTTATAAGAAAAATAAATATAGGATAGTAATGCTTGAAAACCAATGAAAATTGTCAAACAATTTAATTTTGCAATCAACAGTTTTCTTTCGCATTTTAACTCTGTTTTTCTAGATTTTCTGCCAAAAGATAAGTTCCGTTTTTCACGTGGTTTATACAGTTTTTCTGGTCACGATAGTCAATTCTTCTTTTCAATAGATCATGAATTTCTATTATCTAGGTTCCTTCCTGTTTATTTTCTACAATATCCAAAAAATCTTTTTTTTTTAAAGTTTAATCTATTTACTTGGTTTTATTCTTGCCGCCATATCTGTCATCTAAATTTCTGTTAAGATTTCAATTCCAAACGTTTAATTGGGTTCCAATGTAATTCTTTTTATTCATCCACACCAGTATAGTTAAATATTAGGGGGACCGGAAAGTATTCTCGTTTTTTCAGTATACAAATAAAACACAAATTTTTGTTACAACTTTGGATTTTAATTTTATTGGTTGAATTCTTTGTCTTATTTCGTTGGTACCAGTTAGAGAAATAAAAATTATTGAATTTGAATTTAATAAAACTCATTTGACATTAATGAACATCTAATGCACTAAGATAAACATTGAAAATGTTTTAGTAACAACTTTACGTTGCTATCCTGTGAACACGAAGAGCTTACAATATCGAATTTATGTTCTTTCGGGTTTTTAATTCTACTATTTCAATATAGAATTTGAAATAAAAAATATTTTGTAATTTTTACGAAGTTGATTAATTACTCTAAACATAATATTTTTTTATTATCTTTTTGAAATAACTTTTAAACAGATAAATGGCAATTGAATGATTGTTGGTTTAAAAACTTCATTACTTTCCTTACTTTTTAACTGCATCCTTTAAAAAGTTTTTCCTTTTCCAACATTCTCATCACTTCCGGTTTTCGGTCTTGTTCTTTAAATTATTTGTTTCGTATAGAATTTGGATCAACTAGATATTTATGATATTTTTTTTTCTTTTTCTATTGCAAGTTTTGTGTCTTCTTTAGGATTGATTTATTTTTATTATTTGTATTGTTTTCTCTTTAGTTTGTATTTTAAAATTTTGTAAGAAAAAATACATTTTTATTTTAAACTTTCTAAGATGAAGTTATCACTACATGTAAAGCTTACGCTTATTTAAGCACTGATTAGATATTAATGCTTGAAAAAATGTTTGGTTTTTGTTTTAAGTTGAATTTTTAGTTTTGTTGATAAAGTTTTAATATTTCCTGCATATCTTTTATTATATATTTTCCTTTGCCTTGATTAAACAGTTTCTTTTTACTGTTTTGGATCAAATTATAGATGAAGGTAAATTAATATCCTTTCAATCTACCATTTTTCAATACGATCAAAGTAAATAGTGATTGTCTTTCGAAATAATTATTATAACTAAATATTCACATTTAACGCCTTACATTTTTACACCTAATTGATATATGGTAATCGGAAATTGATCAAGCAATTCTTTTAAATTATTAAATTTTAATTATTTGTTTCAATGCATAATGCCTTTACCGGCATATACAATTCTATTTCCTTCAAATCAAACGATTTGATTAAGTTTGAAGTCACATTTACATATGAGTGACTAATTTGAAAGAAAAAATATTAAGACATTATTGTGGCTTTCATGATTTTTTTTTAATTTCTTTTATTCAAGATCTTTAAAATTTCATCTTCAAGTGAAACTAGGTTCAGGATACAATTACGCTTTGAGAGATTGAGCTTTATGTACAATGTTATTGTTAGAAAGCCTTTCAGACGATCAAATTCAAAGATGTGTCCTCCTTTGTAACTGAAATTCAATTGAAGTTCACCAATATTGGAGAATATACATTAAGCCTATTACCAACGCATTATGCATGAAAATATCCAACTATTATTTCTTCAATTCTTCAAATGCCCATATTGTTCTATAAAACTTACATTCTTACTTGCTCGAAAGAAATCAATTTAAAAATTATTATAATAAATTGTGTACGATCCTCACCCTTAAAACCTGATTTTAAGTGAACCTTATATTTTTTCTGATCTTTTTCCGTATATTTTTGAAATTAAGACAAAATTTTGTTCATAGCTTGCAGAACTATTTCAACTGGGAATACGGAGGATTGAAAGTTTGTAATAAAATTAACTTTGAATAAGTTATTTTATTACGACATTTGAAAGTCTACAAACGTTTTTACTTTAGTCTCGTATGTCGTCGATAAACGATAAAGAAGGCAAATAAAATTGAAAACTTTGAATAAATTTCGATCAAACTTTTTTGTATATTCAATATATTATTTGATGACAAAAATACAACTGATCGATAACGGGTTTTTAATTTGGCTACATAAAACGAGAGAAAAATATAGTTTCTGTCCAAAATATATTATTAAGTGAAAAAGCTCCATATCATTAAAAATCTAATTAATTTATCGATTTTATCGTCACGCAGCTGGTGGTTAATCTCATAATAAGTATAGAAAGATTTTTTTTTTATCTTGTTTATTAAGCCTATAGATTGATATTTGTTTTAATTTTCCTGTCCGAAATCTCTTCGTTATAATTCAGTTCAAATACTTGAACTGTATCAACACTATCATTGATCCCGTTATTGTTGTTTTATTTGCAAACATGTTAACACTATTTGTGTGTTTGTTCTTTATTCGATTAAAAATAGTTGTTGTCTTTGATTTCCCTGGACATTGAAATGGTAAAACTCAATTGGATCGATTAGTGCGACTGATAGTCAACCAAAATTATTAAGAACCAAAATTTTTAAGAAAATGCATAAGTAACGTTGTTTAAACGATGATAGATATACAAGAAAAAATATATAATCGTCTTCTGCTAATAGCAGTTTAAATGTAAATGTATTTGTCTAATTTTATTGATTTCCATTTATCAACTATACGCTCTTTCCGAGAAGAACTACACCACACCATTTAACCCAAATGATTTTCTAATTGTTAACTGTTTTAGAATTTATAAAATTATGACTTTATCGGACTTCGTTTCATATTTCAAATATGTTTTACATTAATATCATGTTTTACGTTAATACAAGTAGAACCTTGAAGGCCAAAATGTGTACGAGGGAATGACAGATTTAAATATATCATTTAATGATTCGAAACCAGTTTAAGGTATTTATGATTTGTTGGCAATAGTACTTATATTTACAACTGGTTCTGAATCCACAAATGACATTTTTGAGGCTACCTACACATTTTGGCCTTCAATCATTACTATATTATTTCATATCACCAGTTGAGAGCAGGAAGAGTTGTTTGCAATTCCACACCAGTTGGAATTAAGCCGGTCTTGCTTACAATATTGAACATTATGGATCAAAAGTTCATAAAATTGAACGTAAATAAATTGAACGAGTCAAGAACAGGTTTATTAATTTCGATAATATTTTGTTTTCAGGAACATCTTAGGGTTTTACCCAAAAAAAGTATAAAGAAGCTCACCAACAAGTTTTATCTAAATAATTGTACCAATATTTTATTCTGCTTTAAAAAGCAATTATTTATTCCAATTGAAAAACAGCTTTAATACAAACTTTATAATCAAGTTCAATTAATTCTTCAAGAAAAAATCATGCTGCCTTTTTACGATTAATTATAAAAAATAAAAGTATCATTCAGAAAAAAACCGATTAAAATAAATACACGGACACATTAATTGGAAATAAATTGGACTCTTTAATAAAATATCTATGTTCTTTTTTAAGATATGAAAAAATCAGCATACTTGAATGATATTAAGCCTAGTAGTTTGGTATTATCTATTTTCTTAGTATTTTAAATTTACCTTTTAAGTTTGTATTTGTATTTTTTATATAATTTAATCATGTTAAAAAGAAATGAATAGTAGAAGCTTTTTATGATAAAAAATGTGGGATATTTGAGACATGGTCTTTGAGGGATTTACGAATTTGATAAAGCTTATATTTAATCCTTGAATAAGAAATATGATGATATTTTAAATACTTTCAAAAGAAGTAATATGTTTTGAAAATTAATTAATTTAAGCCTTCAAAAAAATTGATTAACGATGTTAGTTTATTTTTTCAGTTTTGAAACGCGAATACTGGTCTATGGAGGTTTATATACAGCGCGATTTCTAGATTGAAAGAGGAAAGATGTTTGAAAAGGGAAATATTTTGTGAATGATGTGACTACGAGTTGTTTAGTTGTAAATTTAATTCGCAATAAAGCTAAACAATGTGAGACGAGTCACGTTTGAAAGATGTAAATTTTTATAAATATTACAGCATTTCATTGTTATGTCATAGTTTTTCCGCATGTGACTATAGCGAACATTTCAAGCGAAATACTGAGCTTGAATATTTGATGAACGAAATCTATTCGAGTTGCTTGCAGGCCCACGCCAACGTTTCCAACCTTCTTTATGTAATGTGTAGATTTTATGTACATTTTATTGGCCATCTTGTTTGAGTATGTGGACAGATATCACGAATGAGAAATGAGAAGACGGGAATTTCGGGATAGGTTGAGAGAAGTGTCTCGTAAACGAGATAACGTGACACGGCTTCATTCAAATTACGAAACGAATGCCGCAGTTGTGTCTCTTCCTTTTCATTCCCTTTTTGTTAAAAAAAAAATAGAAATTTAACTGTTTTTTTTCTTTTGTTAAACCATTATGATTATTATCTTTATTGAAGTAAGGAAAGTGTAAAATAATTTCCAAGATATAATACCTGGTTTCTTAAGATATGTAAGATGATTATCACTAAAAAATTGATGGCAATGTTTTCGTTGATTACTTTGTTTTTCTTGTTCGTAAATCATAAATTTTCCTCGTGAAATGTAGGTTTATGTTGTTGATTTTTCCCTTCACACATGTGCTTCGTCATCGGTGATGTCGTATACTATAATATTGAGCTCTTTGGATGTGTAAAGTGTATAGCCACAAATATGTACGTGAGAACATAACGATGAGGCAATTTCATATTCCAACAAGCTTGCAATATCGCAGCTTTTTCCCTAAAGACACAAACCGTGATATTCAACCATAAGAATTTGGTGTGGATTGCATTCTTTTCAACGAAATAACTTAACAAATCTGACAGTTTATCATTTGCATGATTAAAATTAACAATATCACAATAAAATGAATCAAATTCAAAGAAGTTATACTTCTTTACCGGCGTTTTGAAAAAAATATTAATCCGAATGAATTATTAAAAAAATTACACTTTAAAGTTACAGTATAAAGTTGCTCGCAAAAGAAGAACGGTTCAAGCGGACGAAATCTGACCGATTTTTGGGAACTATATGCATAGAAGTAAGACGACTGAAACACTATCGCATCGATCAAGTTAAGCCAGCACTCGTCGCATATGTAAGCTTATGTTTTTCATTTATCGTGGGACTCGAGGGACTCGAGGGGAGAGAATTCGATTATCCCGAACAATCTCGAATTAGATACGAAGTTATAGCTAACAAACAGTAAAAAACAGCCAGAATAGTTAGAACCTTTAGAACATGGAGAAGATAGATATCGTTAAACTAAATATTTTCGAATTTTTCAGTCTAAACAATATCTATATTGATAAATAACTAAGTAATAACTTCCCATAAAATATTCACCGCCCAATATTGACGCAACCGACAAATGGTAAAAAATGCAATTGATTGAATGAAATCAAAATGACTGTTGAAACTATAACATTAATCATTCAATTCAAATTTGAAAGTAATTATTGAAAATATATTCAAAATATATGCATACATATGATTTACGTTTGCTTGTTAGTATTATTATGAGAATTAAAATGCATTTAAAAGAAAAATATTTTTCCGAAGTTATTCAGTGTAATATTTAAAACAACGTAGTAAAATTCAATTGATACATTATGTAGAGTGGACCATAACATATTTTTTTTAAATGCTATAAAATTAAAACTAATGAATATTTTTTCGTTCTGATTTTTTTATTTGAAAGTTCTATCCTTGCGTTTAATTGTGGAATACAACATCATTCATATGGCTGACATGGCTAGCCATACAGTAGCTCATTCGTTCAGTCCAATTTTTCAGTACATTTTCGATGGTATGCGGCAAAATTTCCCCAATGGTGACACGAATATTGTCCTTGAGAGCATCAATCGTGGCTGGCTTGTTGGCATAACACTTGTCTTTGACGACACCTTAAAGATAATAGTCTAATGGTGTCAAATTGCAGCTTCTTGGTGGCCAAACGACGTCAACATTTCGGCTGATAATGCGATTTTCGAAAACAGTACGCAAAAGATCAATTGTAACATTACTTGTGTGGTATGTAGCGCCGTCCTGCTGAAACCAAATGTCGCCCAAGTCATATTTTTCGATTTCTGGAAACAACAATTTGTAACTGCCTCATTTTCAAAGAAAAATGGGCCAATGATGCCGCCAGACCAAAATCCGCACCAAACCGTCACTCACTGAGGATGCATCGGCTTCTCTTCGATCACGTGTGGGTTCTCCGTGCCTCAAATATGACAATTTTGCTTGTTTACATACCCGCCAAGGTGGAAATGCACTTCATCCGAAAAGATGATTTTTCGGCCAAAATTGACATCCTCTGGACCCATTTTCAAAGTATGTTTTCAATATTTCAAAGCGTTCTTTAAGCATACACCCAACCATTTTCGTTCAGCTCAAACAATAAACTAATTTTCTGTCAAAAGCGAAATGACATTAGTGTTACCGTTCACGAGATAAATGGTAGTTAAAAAAGAAAACGGTAGATAGCCAACCCTATATTACATTATATTTGTTTATATTTAAATTAAAAATCAGTTTCAATACATATATATGTAAATGGGTAAATAAAATATACAACCACTATTGTATAAATATAATATTTAGAACATCACTACTTAGGATTGTTAATACATATCTCTACATGCTATTTTATGGCAACAATCTACTTCTATATGGTAAAGATTTTTGATAAGTGTTTTTCGAACATGAGACTCAATCTGTTAATTCAATTAAATGGTTTATTCATACAATATGTAATACACATTTTGTGTAAGTAACCGAAAATCTTTTATTTGAAGCCCAGTTACATTATGTGAAATATTTATAGCCCAACAATGACACAACTAACAAATGACTAAAATTAGCAATTGAATGAAATCAAAATGACAGTTGAAACTAATGCCATTGTAGTTCAAATTTGAGCCAATAATTATTATATTTGTATCACACTAACATGGGATGTATTTGAAACTTTATATTCTTTGTCTATGTTTTTGCCCCAACACGTTTCCCATTGTGTATTTTGATATTAAAAGTAGTTTGTGTTTATAATTGAATCATATTTTAGTAATCACAAATCTTATAACTGGTGTGTTAGTTCAGGCACTTCCAGAAGAGGCTACGGTAGTGATTTTAAATGCTCTTAAAAATAATAAAAATATTTGAAAACTACACGACCATGTCAGATATTTATAATTTTAAAACCAAAAAGTATGCATTTTAATTATATTTTTGAGGCAAATTTTTTTTTAATTGATTTTTAATTTTTAAGAGCTTTTTAAAGCACTGCCGTAGCCTCTGCCAGTAGTGCCTGAACTAACACACCAGTTATGAGATTTACGATTACTAAAATATGATACAATTTTAAACAATTTCCTTTTAATATAAAAATACATAATAGGAAACGTGTGTGTTACGGCAATGATAAGGACAAAGAATATAAAGTTTTAAATACATCCATGTCAGTGGAATACAAATATAATAATTATTGGCTCAAATTTGAACTACAAATTTGATTTTTCTTTTAAAAAAAGTAAAAAATAAAATGCAGGTTAAAAAAATGTTTTTTTTTAATGGTAGTTACCACATGTCGCTTTCGACGTTGAACTGCAAAAAAACACTGTGATGTCTCATTATGATAATTTAATTTGTGAAATTGGTTTGTAAAATGTTTTTGGTATATAAAAATAACGGCGAAACATATCTTGCGGGCTTGAAAAATCGAATTAAACATCAATGTAAAAACAAGAGCAGAGCAATTTTAACATTTATTTGTTTAAGTCTTTCAAATTGTTAATTTTCCTTAGCATTCAAGGAAATATGTTACCCGATGCAAATGTTGTACGAAAATGTAAGATCTGCTTTTGAAGTTTTTAAACCATAATTTTGCATGACAAAGCTGTAGGACATTTCATATATCACTGACGAGGCTAAAAGCGAAGTGTAGGTAATTTTTAAAGTTAAAGAATACCGAATGATGAACTTCTCCGTACCAATCATACAAAATGTCATGAATACTAAGCAAAAAAAAAAGCAAGACATTTGTTTCACATCGGAGTAAAAAAGTTAATTTCGCAGAAAAAAGCGGGCGTGATCTGATAAAAGCTCTATTTGAGCACGTCAGAAATATTGAATTTTTATTCTATTTTTAACGCCGCGCGTAAATGGTGAAGTTTTGAAAAGTAATTGTTTAGCATATCTTTGATTTTTGCAAGCAAAAAGTTAGGCATTTCACGTCTTTGCGTTGAAATTATTATACATAAATACGTTAAACGTCAGGGAGTTCGTCATAAAATATACATTTGGATGTATTGATTTTACAAACCAGAGCTCTCGCACTTTATTACATATCAAATCTCATTGGTTTACGTGCTTTAAAAAAAAAACTTGCCATTTGCCAGCAAATGTAATATGTACACACCACGAATAAATATAAACTCATTTTTTTTGCTTCTCATTTAATATGAACAAGTACAAACTTTCAAAAGCTACACTTTTATCGATATATTTATACTTTCGACGCCGGCGGCTTCATTTTGAAATTAGTTTTCTTTTTTATGCGTCAACACACGCATATTTATCAAAATTCGTTTTACAAACTTAACTCTCTTCCAGCCACCTGATTTAATTTGCTTCACCCAAAAGCTCTTTTCGAAATTCAATTAATTTACTCTTTATATTTGCCTTTATATGATTAGTATTGGTTTACCATTTTAACGGATTACTTACGAAAGCACCCAACATCCAACAAAATCGTTTGATAATTCTAAAGCTTAAGTATCTAAAGAAAATAATTAAAAAAAACAATCCCCAATTAATACTTTCCACATATTTCATACATTATCATTTAAAATTCTACAGGGATTTGACCTATTTACCATCATTACTTTTCTCAAGAATTTTTTTTTTAATATATATAAACACATACATCAAAATTGCTTCTCTTCTGCATTTATGCCTCATTTCCCCGCAATCCCTTCGAATATACTTGTGTTTTATGATAGAAGATTATAGTGTAAACCATCGCTAGTTATAGGACGTCGTTACAAAGTTATCGACTTTATGGTCCCTTAATATTATTGCCGTAATAAATTCGACGTCTATTTTCAAGTATTAAGGGAAATACAATAACGTGTATATTCGATTTTATTTAAAATGTTTGCAGGCGTTTGTCGTTTTGTCTTCTTTTCGTTGAATAGAAAAATGAATGCAGGTTGAATAGAATATGTTAAAAATTGGCTATATATATTGTGTCAAAGATGTGTGTGCATATAAAGAGGAAAAACAGGCCAGATTTATTGAGATTTTTAATGAAATTTTCAACAGTACTCTACCATCATCGAAACGCTCCATCTTCCCTGGTATCTTTTTTCAACTCCTTAAATTCCCTCACATCTTCTTAATTTTCTGGAAAGTAGTCGAAATGGGAATGAAGAAAATATACTTTCAAAGTCAATGGACAACCTAAAGCTTGAAATGCTTTTAACAT
Source organism: Sisyra terminalis (assembly GCA_958496175.1). Classification (NCBI taxonomy): domain Eukaryota; kingdom Metazoa; phylum Arthropoda; class Insecta; order Neuroptera; family Sisyridae; genus Sisyra; species Sisyra terminalis. The sequence continues at coordinate 12,660,661 of OY292274.1, forward strand.
TCTTTTGACGATTTGTTTGTATATTCGGGTCGTTATTAGTGCCTAAAAAAATTTCCAAGACCTTTTTAAAGGCAATCCACCCTTCTCTTTGAGCATCCGTCATGGTTTCGATGGATTGTGGATCAGCCATAAACCGTCAAATATCTGGTCCATCAAAAACACTTCCCCTTAATTTTGCCTCCGAAAGGCCTAGAAACTTTGATATTTAGTTATTGAAGCAATTTCCATATCTTGGAAGTGATTTTACAAATTTCTTTATCAGTCTCAGCCTTATATGAAGTGGTAGTAGAGGAACTTTCTGATGAAGCATCAAAATTTCGCCAATTTTAAGCTTGATAACTATAATACCAACACTTTTTGGTCCAGAGATTTGGTCGATTTCTAATATCCCATTGAAACAAAAAGCAAGTGAATTTGGTAAAAGAGTTAATCCAAATAAAGTGGTTCAAAAATAAATGAAATGGTTGCTCGACCATTTAAAAAGAAAATATTTTTTTTGTGTGATATCACCTCAACATGTTGGTAGTTCAAATTCATCATTATTTAAATTTAATTGTTTTTAATTTTCCGGTGGTGGCCATATTAGTTTTACTAGGCGGAAACTTTTACTAGGCAGTTTACGGAAAATTGATTATCTCAGGCCCTATTTGTCCTATTAAAATTAAACCAAGCAGTGTGTACATAAAAATATAAGCTATAAGGTTGTAATAAGATGTTTTCACCTAAATGTAATTCTAAAGGGTCAAATTTCAGCCTAAATTTTTAGCTCTCATTTGTAAAAAACTCCAATTGTCACGGAAAGATTGTGAAGGTAGGGAAAGAGTCCACACGTTAAATTTTTTATACAAACAATTAGGTACTAGTTGTATTCAAAAACAAAATTTGAAGTCTGAGACTTTAAGCCTTTTTAAAATAAAAAATAACAAAATTATTAGCTTTCAGAAAGAAATATATGTTTTGAATTTAAGATATGAATAACAATTAGCCCAGAGTATATGTTGTTTTGTGTAAAATGCTCTTTTTGCCAAGTATATGTAACATATTAAATGGTCAAATACATTATATTCACCTAATGAAGTATGCATTATTTTGATATTTTGTGCTTGCAATACCTCTGGTCCTAGTCAAACCTCAAACTCCAAATTTTAGGTGCATAATACTAGCATACAGTACTATAATGAGGTGATATTTCAGATTTTTATCTGGTCTCTCACCAGAGATATTGAGCTCAGAAAATTGCAAATTTTGAAAATTTCTAAATTTTATTTTTTATCTAAAAAAGGTTTAAAGTTTCAGACTTAAAATTTTGTTTTTAGATACAATTAGTACCTAATTGTTTGTAAAAAAAATTTAACGTGTGGAATCTTTCCCTACTTTCACAATCTTTCCGTAACAATTGGAATTTTTACAAATTAGAGCTAAAAATTTTGCTGAAATTTCACCCCTTAGAATTACATTTATGCGAAAACGTCTTGTTACAACCTTATAGCTTATATTTTCATGAACCCACTGCTTTTAGTTTCATTTTGATAGGACAAATAGGGCCTGAGATAATCAAGTTTTCGCAAACCCTTAAAAGTGCGAAAATGTAACGTAATATGGCCACCACTGGAAAACTAAAAACAATAAAATTTAAATAATGATGAATTTTAGCTACAAACATGTTGGGGTGACCGCAAAAAAAAATCAGAATTAAAAAAAATAATCAAGCGACCAGTGCTGGACCGACTGAATTGGACTGACCCAAAATTAGTTTAATTTATGAAATGAAGCAGCAATTTATAAATTTGATCTTTGTTCTTTCGTTTCCCGGTATTTGTTCAACTTTTACCCACAAATCAATTTATTAAGTATGTTCTATTCGGCAGTACAAAGTTAATTGGATTCCTAACTTTAATACAAACTTTATTTTTTTTATTCAATAGACTTACATAAATTTGGCGCCAGATACAGCAAAAGTAATCTTAAATAGTCATTTTTTTTAATGTGTCAAACTCTAAATAATAATTTTTTGTATCAAAAATAGCAAAAAGTTCACTCATAAGGCCTCAAATATAACAAAATTAAATTTTGCGAAGTCTAATGTTCTATATTTTGATCCAGAAAAACAAAATATGATATATTTCATTGTTCATTTAAAAAAAATTGAAAAAAAATGTAATTTTTCAAATGATTCTGTCAAGTTGTTTTCAAAATGAATTTCATATTTCATACGTTTGACAAACTTATTAAATTCACTCAACACAACAGCAACGTTGAAAAAATCAAATTAAAATGTCATTCGTTTGGAAATAATCACAACAAAAAACATTAGTTCAAATATCAAAAACATATAATTTATGAAATTTTACATTTTCTAGATTGGCTAATACGGCTGTACTCGTGGTTGACTAGCTTCGAATTAATGCCAGTTAATTCTTTCAGTTAGCAGAAAAGCAATTATGTCATAAAAAAAAAACTTTTAGAATCCAAGCGACGTCAATAAAACATCAAACACCATTGAACCACCCTTATCAAGGGGAGGTGTTTGTTTCATCAATTAGCTCGATTTATTTGAACTGAAACACCAAAATCGATATCCAGAGACTCAATATGGGAAAAATAGCGTCATTATCTCTATCTTTTCATTTCTTTTTCACATTAGGAATTTGGTTTTTTCGACGAGAGCTTTCTCGCCGTTATGCGTCGACTGCTTTTACTAGTGGCGAGTAATTAAAGCGAAGTGGTGAATATTATTTGTAATGAAAATTGCTCGCCCGAGAATTTCGAACATTACCTTTATTCGTGGTGTTTATTTATGTTTTTTCTCGAATACACATTTTCATTATGGTGTGCATTATGATTATCTTTTATTACCTAGTTCATTTTGCGCTACTTTAAGCTTATAAATCAATTTTTAGTAAAAAAAAAAAATAAATAAACGACAAAGCTATTCGATTCGACATTAATGATTTTAGGTAGGAAAAATTAAAGTTGGCTATAATGATTGAATAGTTAAAAGAAAAAAAAATAATTAAACTTGTTTTTTATAAGTTTAAAAGCAATTAAGGGTTTAGTGCTGCTTTTTTATTACTATCCGTTACAGTTGTGGAGCAAGTATTCAAAAAAAAATTGACTTCAAATCCTTTTGAAAAAACTGTTTTTTGTTACTAAGGGTGTCCCAAAAAAACAAAACCTATTTTTTTTTTCAACATATACCCCCCCTAATTTTATTTGAGTGATATTAAAACAGTTGAAACTAAATTTTCATACACCTAAAACCACTGCAACCCGTGCCGACTTGCATTTCAATATGAAGACGGTCGAGAATTAACGTATAGATGAGCTTTTTATCGCTTAATTTGTTAAATAAGTAAAGTTTTTTTTTTCATTCAGTCAATATGTCGGTGAAAATATCTAGTTCTAAAACGGAAATATTTTTAAAGGAAACGTAAAACATCAAATTACCAATTCCAAACTTTTCTAAAACGAACAAGGACAGGCAGTTCCGTTCTATAGTATTCGTGAAGTGAATTTATATGTTAATGAATACGCAAATCTATTTCCGAATGCATTATTTATTAAAAAAAGACTCATTAACCGATTAAATCCTTACCTAACCGTAAACAAACTAGTGATCAGATACTAAAACTAGAGAAATTTAAAAAAAAAACTAAATTCTACTTTAAGAAAATTTGTCTTCCGATTTTGAAATAATAGATATATAAGTAAATTTGCCCATCTCAACTACTAGCACACAATTCGATACTTATAAAACTTTAACTAGGAAAAATTTCATAACTCCAAAACTAGTGGTAGTATTAGATAGGCATCAGTTCAGTATAAGAAATTTTGCTTACTACTGAAGCAACTATTGAGGCAGTGGGATTTACCAATGCTGAAATTCAAAAAAGAAATTCCTCCATTCAAAAAATTCGTAGGGAAAAGCGAAAAGAACACAAAAAGCTATAAAATTCGATTCCCAAAATGACTACCAGATATTGTAACTGTCCATTAAGGAAGTTAACTCTTCCTGGCCTTAAATGAATGAAAATTACAAGAAGAACGATTACCGATTGTTATTTTATATAGTGATAAAGAACAACTTATCGCTGTACCAAAATTGGACAACCTTCAGGACAGAGAGTAGGCATAGGCAGTTTGGAGCGCAATTATTGACTGGAATCTTGAAAATAAAGTGCAAATTCTTTGTTGTGATACTACTGCTTCACATACAGATTGCATTTATAGGACTTCTGTGCTTCTTGAGCAGAAACTAAGTAAAGAAATGCTAAAAATCTTGAAAGCTAAAAATCTTTTTTTACAATTTTAATTTTTTCATTTTTTAATTAACGATTGCTTAAACATAGTTGAGAGCTTGAAAAAGTCTTGATAATAAAGACGAAACGTCGCAAAATCAATGATTGTTTAAATTAATTTAAAATATTTTCCAATTACCCGTGAACCTGATTATTATTAATGTTATTATTTACACTGGAATTGAACCTTACATAAAATGGAATAAAAATGGGTGTTTGAAGAAAAAATTAGCCAGACAATTAAAATGTCTTGATTAGGGTGATTTTTTTTTGACTTTTTTTTTTTTTGATCCCATCGTGAAATTTTGTTGGAAATACCAAAAAAAAAAAAATTCCCTGAAAGTTTGAGCCCTTAAAATTAATTTTAAGTCCTCGACCAAGACGTGTAAAGATTTCCCATTGAAAATACACGGAAACTCTGATTTTTTATTTTTAAATTTCTATATCTCAGCGGCATTTCATGGGATCGCTTTTACCGAAGATGGTTTTTTCTCAGAATTAAACGCTCTACAAAAGTGCCTAGTGCGACAAAGTCGTAACTCACACCGGTGAGGTAGTACGGGCCACTGAACCTGATTTTTCCATAAAATTCGCGTTTTTTTTGCATTTATCTCGTAAATAACAAGAACTACGGAAAAATTATAAATGAAAAACTTGTAAAGAGTTTCATTTCCTACAAAAAAGTTCTTGTAGACTAAATCGCGAAGATCAATATTAAACGAGATATTAAGCCTTGAATTTTATGAAAAAATCAGGTTCAGTGGCCCGTACTACCTCACCGGTGTGAGATACGACTTTGCCGCAATGGGTACTTTTGTAAAGCGTTTAATTCTGAGAAAAAACCATCTTCGGTAAAAGCGATCCCATGAAATGCCGCTGAGAAATAGAAATTTAAAAATAAAAAATCAGAATTTCCGTGTATTTTCAATGGGAAATCTTTACACGTCTTGGTCGAGGACTTAAAATTAATATTAAGGGCTCAAACTTTCAGAGAATTTTTTTTTTTTTTGGTATTTCCAACAAAATTTCACGATGGGACCAAAAAAAGTAAAAAAAAATCACCCTAATATTTTATATATATATATATATATATATATATATATATATATATATATATATATATATATATATATAATATTAATATATATATATAATATATAAATTAATATATATATATATATATATATATATATATCCAAAATAAAGAAGATAAATTTAAAAATCATATCACTGTTTAAAGATTGATTATTCGGAAACAGCGTGTCAGGCAAAAATTTTTAAAGAGACATTTTTTGTAGGGAATTCAATTTTCTATAAATATATGTGCAGATGAATTTTTGACCTTGATAGTTTGACAGTATTGACGCAAAAATGAAAGCACAAATAAAAAACTGAAATTAAAGATGATAGACCTCCGTGTATTTCCAATGGGAAATCTTTTCACGTCTTGGTCGAGGACTAAAAATTAATATTATGGGCTCAAACTTTCAGAGAATTTTTTTTTGGTATTTCCAACAAAATTTCACGATGGGACCAAAAAAAAATCACCCTAGTCTTGATATTTGATTGTTTTTTTTTGTATTCAAACAAATTGCACAATCTGCATAGGGTTGCAATAAGTACATTCAATCCATAGACAATCACATGTAAGCACTAGTTCCAGTAGATTAGTGCCGTATAAGTACAAAATAGATTTTGAATATTCAATAGCAACAATAACAGTAGTAGTATTTCTTATAGTAAATATAACAATCATTAAAACAATCAACAGTAGCAATAAGAATAATAATAATAGTCTATAATAACAATATAAATGCTAAAAATAATGTCAAACATTAATATATAAGTAATATATAAAAATAAAGCTATATAAAAAGAAATAATAATTTGGCAATAAAAAGTTAATAGGAATAATTGTTTAGTTACAAAATCTATCAGGCAAATATATTACATTACATTTTTGTGACCTTCTTATCATCTCATTGTTGTCCAATAAGTTTATTACGAGATGGTTGGAATGATCGTCTAGTTTTGTCAGGAAATTTTTATTAAACCTTTGAATTTCCTCCTTTACAGATGGCATTTCTGTATCTTTATGTATTTTTTTATTGTTTACTTTGGAAAATTGGAAAAATATTGATTGCAAGATAATGCATAGTAGTTGGTTCTAAAAAGTTGTCATACCTCAATATATCAGAAATAAACAAAATGTTAGAATTTTACCGAATTGAGTTAACTAAAGAAATCACCAGAGATGACAATTGAGAATCAATTTACTGGCATTGATCCTATTGACACCTAACATTAAACCTGGGTTGCAATGCGTTTTAACTTTAAAAGTATCGTAACTGGTGATTTTTTATGCTTTTTAAAGGTCATGAAAGCTTACGAAATATAAAGACAAATTAATCTCAAAAACAGCTTTACAGAAGTTCTGCCAGCATTTATGGTATTTAATAGATGAATTATCAATCTTGTCTGTTGATTATGATGTAAACCAAAAGTAAAATGTATACAACCAGTAAACGCTATATTCCATCTAAAGAAGAACTTACTGACTCATTTTACGGTTAGTGTGGCAAGTTATAATATGAGTTTTATTTATTATTATGATATATGATAAGGGTACGCTTATTTTTAACTTCAGAGTAAATCATCTATGACTTTGTTTCAATCAAGTCATATTCTAACTGGAAAAAGTCAATTTTGAAAAGCAAAACTACTGAATAATGTCCTTTTAATAATAAATATATAATGAATATAAGTTACCAATAAAGCAGTGTTTCATTTACTAAATTAACAAAGATCTTATATTCCTGTATGGTTTCTACATAAATTTTTATATTAAAAGTTTGAGATCAAGTCGGAATGGCTTATCGTTGTTCAATAGCGATAATATTTAATATTTTAGTTATTTGGGTCAAATAGAAAAAAATAGAGCATATGCGCATTGAAATTCAAAAAAAAAAATTTGCCCTTATTGCTTAGGACACCCTTATGTTACTGTTATAACTATTAATTGTGTAGGGTTTGTGTTCAAAATGTTTGTGTAAACATTTTAAAGTTTTTAAAAGTAATTAAACTTATTTTGCGAAAAATATAAATTTTAATGTGAAAATCTAATTCAAGTAAAACTCCGAAAATTCAACATTCATTGTATACTTGAGTTTTTATTTTTGTTTTCATCTACCAAATTCTATGTGAGAAGTTAAATTTTGTAAACATATTTTAGTAACAAATTTTCACTTGTTTTCTATGTTTCCACATTTCGTGTACATATCACTCCGGAAACAACCAACCAATAATATAATTTGAAAGTTTGATTATCAAATGTTGGAAGCTTTAACAAGTTGCTCTTTTCCCCTCCTATTTGTTAATGTTTGGGGTTTGCAAATTTAGCATTTTGCTTCTACGCTTACTATTAGGTGAGCATATTTCGGACAAAATAAAGTTATGTTAATGCACATTTAGGAAAGCCACACACATGCCGAACGAAAACCTTTCACAAAATTCAAAATTGGCTAAATCTCGTTTTCCTTAAGCGATACGGTTATGATACGTTTATATTTGTATGTTATATTTGAAATATTATAAATTATTTATGTTATTAAAATGTTCACTCCTTAATATTCAGATTTCCGAGAAATTCAAATATTTATACGTTTGGAAACTTCAATTCTTATCTGTGATTCATAATTGAAATATTGTACAGATTTTGGCTATTAAAATTTAATTAAAAGCTTTATAAAACAATTCCAATATTTACAATTCTATTATAGGTAACTTACAAAAGGTAAAACAATAAAGATATCTCAATCATCGAATATTATGTCTCGTTTCCTTCGATGAAACGAGAATTGAGTCGAAAATTGTGCGAATCCGGCATCGTTGTGAGAAACGCCATTTTACCAATTGGCTTTGTGTTAGAAATTGCTTTAGTTCATGCTATTTCAAGTGTAAGCAGATAATCGAGGCACACAATATATAATACTGGTATATTATACTACATAGTGATTTGTGACTTGGTACACTCTTAACAAAATTCAACTTGCTAGTCACACACACATCCAATCCAATGACACTGATCCCGTATTCCAGCAATGTCGTCTCTGGAACGACGAACAGACACAAAAAACAAGACGAATTTCAACAAAAATAAAATCTAAGCGGTTTTAATCGGTTTTCTTGACTTCGTAGGAAAAAGTTCAAGCAAAAATGTAGTTCAGAATCATTTTATTTAAAAAAAAATAGGATAGTTTTTTATTTTTTTCCTATATTACAATATTTTTTTTTCAAATAAATTGTACAATCTACATAGGGTTGCAATAAGTGCATTCAATCCATAGACAATCACATGTAAGCACTAGTCCCAGTAGATAAGTGCTGTATAAGTACAAAGATGTTTAACAATCAATAGCAACAATAACAATAATAGTAATTCTTATAGCAAAAACAATAAACAGTAGCAATAAGAATAATAATAATAGTCTATAATAACAATATCAGTGCTAAAAATAATATATAAGTAATATATAAAAATAAAGCTATGTAATAAGAAATAATAATTTGGCAACAGATAGTTAATAGGAATATTTGTTTAGTTACAAAATCTATCAGGCAAATCTATTACATTCCATTTTTGTAACCTTTTTATCATCTCACTGTTGTCCAATAAGTTTTCCATTGCGAGATGGTTGGAATGATCGTCTAGTTTTGTCAGCTATTTTTTACTAAACCTTTGAATTTCCTCCTTTACAGATGGCATTTCTGTATCTTCATGTATTTTTTTATTGTTTACATACCATGGAGCACCGATTATTTGTCGTAGGGTCCTTGATTGAAATCTTTGTAGGATATCAATGTTGGAGTTGGATGCAGTACCCCACAACTGTAACCCATATATCCATATGGGCTTGAGGATGACCTTGTATAGAAGAAGTTTGTTTTCTGTTGATAATGGTGCATTAGATGCCATTAGCCAGTACATTTTTTTGTATTTTTTATTTAAATGTTCTCGAGTTTTTTTTTGATTTGCACAGCCCATTAAGTTTTTGATTTAAAATGCATTCCGAGATATTTTACCGTGCTGTTTTGCGGTAGTTCTGTGCCTTCTATTGTAACCGGTTGACATATATTTCTGCGCAGTGTAAGCATTATGTGTGTAGATTTTGTGTTGTTTATTTTTATTTTCCACTTTTTTACCCATTTTTCTACTTTGTCCAAGTTATTTTGGAGCTTTAACGAATCTTCATTGGGTTCATCTGCTGCGGTTACGATGGCTGTGTCATCAGCAAATGTTGCCACTAATGCATCTGTTGTGTTTGGTATATCGGCTGTGTAAAGGGAATACAACAGAGGTCCTAGTACGCTACCTTGGGGAACCCCAACTGTTGTTTTCCTGGGAGTCGTTACTTCCGATTTGTATTTGACTTGAAAGGTACGGTTTTCCAAGTAGGACTAGTAGGATTATGTTAAAATACTCAGGAAGTTTTTATTTTTATTTTGTATAACAGTTAGGGATGCCACACCTTATCGAATGCCTGTGCCACATTCAGAAAAGCCGCAAAACAGTATTGTTTTCTGTCCTGGGCATAGCGAATAGTTTCAACGATTCTGTGAATTTGCTCTAGTGTTGAGCGACCATTTCTAAAGCCAAATTGGTGATCTGGTAGGATTTTTTTGTCTTGTATTATTGGGTGTATTCTTTTAAGAAATAATTTTTCCTATACTTTGCTTAAGATTGGAAGCAGACTTATTGATCGGTATGAACCAACCTTTTGGGGAGGTTTTCCAGGTTTCAGGATCATAATAACCAACGCTATTTTCCATTGCCCTGGGACCTGGGCTGTTCTATTAATGGCATTGAAAATATGGGTTAGATAAGCAATTCCTTTTCTTGGTAGTTCTTTTAGTATTTTCCCCGTTATCGAACCATAACCTGGGGCTTTGCCTGATTTTAAGGCTTCCAAAACGAAGTTCACTGCTTTAGGTGAAATATATTTAATTGCTCCAAAATTACTCCATGTATTTGTGATTTTCTCCATGATGGTTGTTGTATGTTCATCGTTGTACGATGGAATGTCATGGAGGGTACATAATTAAAGATTTTTTTAACATAAATTTTTGATTTTTTTTTCAATTCATCAAAGCATTTTCATTTTCTTAGATGATAGATGTCACAGTTCCAATTCTTCAAAATCAAAAAAAAATAAATAGAATAATAAAATGTTTGAAAAGCAAAAATTTCCTCCAAAGGTGTTTTTTTAGGAATACTATAAATTCAAATAAAAAAAATGTTTTTTTTTCAATATTCTAATGCAAATAAAGAGAAAACCCGGAATAATTTTCATAAAAATCACAACGATAATGGACGAAACAAGAATTTTTAAAACAATAAACCCATGAACTTTCTCGCAAGGTTTCTCAATAAATATTTGAAAATTAGGAGAAAATCGATACTTTATACCATACCAAACTTTAAAATAGAGAAATCGACACGTCTTGCAATCATACAGATTTTGTTTTGCTCAGATGGTACTTTTCTCCGATATAACCCACGTGTTAGTCCTAGCTTTAGTTAGTCTTTATATTTTTTTATTTTAGTGCTAAAATGATTGTAATGCCCTTAAATAAGAGATTTTTTCTTCTTTTTTTATTCACGTCCAAGCAAATAAAATGTGGTACAAATTTCAAATGACTACTAAATGACAATACAAAAGATCACTTCAAGCACTAAAAAATAACACTTGTGGAAACAAGATTAGCACAAACATAAGCGATTTAAATTGTAAGCATTAATAAATGATAAAATTCAGATCTCAGCTTTTATTAAATAAGAAGACAATTCAGGTTGTTTAAGATCGGTTTTTTTATTCAATTTTTTTTAATATTCAAATTAGCTACGTTTCGTTACGTATCGTAACTTCATCAGGCTTCTATAAAAAATTAAAATAATTACAAAATATGTCAATCATACAAAAATTTCAAAATTATAATAATATTCATAAATAAAATATTTGTAATTAAATAATAATAACTAGCTCATAATTTCAAAATATGACAAATATTTTAAGAGATATTTTTATAAATAATTAAATATATAATAATAAAATTAATTAATAAAATACCTTGAATCATGAATGAAAAGATAATTTATCAAATTATTTCAATAGTGTTCATCCAAATATCCAATTCACTTTGGAATTGGAGAGGGATGGTAGTATCGTATTTTTAGATACTCTGGTATTGAGGTTATCAGATAGTAAATTAATTACGAATTGGAACCAAAAACCCACATCTTCTGGACAACTTCTAAATATCCGGTCACATCATCCAATTTCTCATGAAGCGAGTGTTATACTGGGACTATTAGATAGATCTATGAAGTTGAGCCATGACAAAAATATGATGAAAGTGATTAATTTACTTAAATTAAATAATTACCCAAGATTTTTTTTCAACCAATGTATTGAAAAATTTAAGCGTATACATCTAAGTGAGGAAGAAATAATTCTGAAAAAGGACAATCTTAATAATAATAACAATACCGTCATAAAAAAGAAGAACGAAGAGAATCGGTTCAGGTTCCCGTTTCTGACGGGTCTAGTTCCGTTGATAAGTTTATGATTCCGTGGAATTGACAGGCAACCGGCTTTTTTAATATTCATACAGTGGGGCAAATTTATAGTAAGTTAAAAGATAGAGATAAATTATTAAAAAATTCAAATATTGTGTATTGTATCCCATGTTCATGTAATAAAGTTTATATTGGACAGACAAAACAGTATCTGGGCAGTAGAATTTATCAACATGAGTATAGGTGTAGAAAGGCTGATAAATTAAAGGACAATACTGCGTTATGTCTTCATCACCTAGAGACCGGTCATCAATTCGATTTTAATAATGTCAAAATTTTAGATAAAGAGAAAGTTAATTACAAACGTAATATTAGTGAAATAATTCACATATTTTTAAGTAATACTGTAAATTTTAGAACAGACACAGAAAATTAAAGTGAGAAACATTCTAATTTGCTTTATAAATTAAAAAAAAATAGTTTAAAAAAGTTTAAATTGGTGGACCTATGTTTGAATGACGCGCGGTTGGATGATAAATAGGCTCATAATCGTATTTTTTTTAATTATTATTTATTTTATTGAATTTAAATGGAAACTAATATATTTTTTCCGATTCAAGGTATTTTATTAATTAATTTTATTATATATTTAATTATTTGTTAGAATATCTCCTAAAAAAATGTCATATTTTGAAATTATGAGTTTGTTTTTATTAATTATGTTCTTGGGAACTTGGATTTAAATAATAATATTTCCAACTTCTTCAGGAGAATTTTTGATGTTAACATCCTCTATAACTAATATAATTGCCACTAGCGTACTCACTCGGTTATCTTGTTAAAAAGCTAGTATTTACAACGAGGATGTTAACATCAAAAATTCTCCTGAAGAAGTTGGAAATAAATACCAACGAAACGTTGAGATAATTTGAAAAATAACGTCTTATTATTTAAATTCAAGTTCCCAAGAACATTATTAATTATTTACCACACCATGAAAGCAACCAGGAATTTGTTATTATTATTTAATTACAAATATTTTATATATTGTATGTATATTATTATAATTTTTAAATTTATGTGTGATTGACATATTTTGTAATTATTTTAATTTTTTATAGAAGCCTGATGAAGTTATGACACGTAACGAAACGTAGCTAATTTGAATTTTAAAAAATATTAAAGAAAAAAGTATACTTAGTTTTAATGAAACAATTCAAAAGTAATAATTTATTATTAATTATCTGAAACAAATATTGAGTTTTGAATAAGGAAATTCAAGTAAATGGTCTTTGTTTTGGAAACCTTTTAGGCGTATAAGTGTAAAGGACTTTAAATCCTTTTTCAATGTTTCCGCAACCCTTTTAACGAGCGTCCCTTATCAAAAATATAAACTTGTAAAATTTAAATTTAAATATATGCAACTCGTGTCCGTTGGCAAAACTGCTTGTTCATAAAATGTAAATCAGCGAGCTAATTCCCAAGTCCTTCGTACCGTTACAGACATATAATTGCAGTCTTAATTGTACGAAAACCACACAAAATGGATACCAGGCTTATGAAACGATATTGATATTTAATGAATGTGAACACTGTAAACTTTATGAAATAGTCAACTCATTGAAACCATTTCTCAATTGAAACGATTTCCATTTCAAGAATTGATTTTGTGAAGATCTTACGCCCGAAAACGTCTTATAATAAACATTTGAAGATGGTTGGTTTCGTATATTCACTATTCACTTATTTGTATGCAAATCCCAGCAGCTTTTACCTTCGCAAGTACCTTAATGTATTTATTATTGTTGTTGAAGCAACGACCCGCAAACAATCAAACCGCACAGCTAAGACGTCTCACATCACGCAAGTTTTAAACCAAAACCCTCCCCCACATCACATTCAGGACGAATTATACTTATGCGCCTCACAGGTTTAGCACGAAAAAATAAAATTAATATCCGTCCCGAATTTCCAATTGAATTCAACAATTTTACGCATAATAACGTAAATTTAACGAAGAGAATTTCAAAAAATTGTACGCACAAATTCGTAGATGAGAAACGGTAACGAGAGATTTCTTGTCAGGTTTCGTCAATTTTAAATGGCAAATTTAAAAAATATGAAAACAGAAATATCAGTTTTCTTTTTTTAATACTTCTCTTAAATTTAATAAAAAATGTGTATTTTTACATCGCTTATCCTTCAATTTCTTTTGCACGTGTTGTAAGACGAAAATTTAGGCATTTTATTTTATAAAATAAAAAAAATCTTGTCCGATAGTAAAAAATTTTTTGTGAATTAAAAAGAAATAAAATAATATTATACTACTAGATACTGTTCGCGACTTCATCTGCCTAACGTAAGTGTTGGTTATATTTTCTTTGTAGATTTGTTATATATAGTGGAATATGAAAATTTGTACTTATCTTATTTCTTTTGCGAAAAACATAATCATTAGACTAATTCAAAAGAAAAAATGATTTTTTTTTTCTTAATTATATCATAAATATTGTTGGGAATGGCAAAAAAAAATCTTATGAAAGTTTAAGCTCTTAATATTAATATTAAGAGGTGCCGCATCGCAAATTTCGATTTTCCATTTAAATAACATGGAAACAATATTCTCTTGCATTTTTGGAATTTTATAGCTCACGTTGGTGAGAATATTTCGGAATGATCAAGGTATATTCTTGTAGAAAATTAAACAATCTACAAAAAAGGTTTGTTACAAGTTTTTGATATATTTTTTCTTTCAAAAGTTATGAAAGCTCAAAATAGAACTAAATGGAAATTTCAATATTTTTTCAATTTTTTGGCGCAACCATCAATTTTATGAGAAAATTTAATAGAACATTTTTTGTAGAGCACTGTTTTTTCTATAACTTACCTCCATAAAAGTTTTCAATATTTTTCACAGGTTCTAAGTTATTTAATTAAAATTAAAAAAATAATTTTTATGTTAAAAATATAATCATTCAGGGAATATTATTAATTTAAAACAATAAAATTAGGAATATTTTCAGTTTAATGCAAATAACTTAGGACCTGTGAAAAAAATATCAAAAACTTTTATTGAGATAAGTTATAGAAAAAAAGTGCTCTAGAAAAAATGTTCTATAGAATTTTCTCATAAAACTGATGGTTGCGTTTAAAAATTGAAAAAATATTAAAATTTCTCTTTAGTTCAACTTTGACCTCGAATAACTTTTGAAGGAATAAATATATCAAAAACTTGTAACAAACCTTTTTTGTAAATCGTTTAATTTTCTACAAGAATATACTTTGGTCATTCCGAAATATTGTCACCAACGTGAGCTATAAAATACCAAAGTGCAAGAGAATATTGTCCTCGTTCAATAAAGTCGATCTTAAGTTAAATAATGACTTAAAAAAATCAAATTATTTTCCAAATACTCCCATTAAAATATCAAAAGTTAAAGGTCTAGATTTTCGAAAATAATAGGAATGTCACTATTTCGATAACCGAATGAACCTTTTCACGAAAACTATTAGCCTCCTGCAATTTACAAAAATACCCAGAAATTGAAATTTGTACAATTGCACGAAAACCAGTTCCTCTATAATCAAGTAAAACCATTGTGTAACTTTAAGCTTATTAATGGATAATAATATATGTCTTATGAGACTCAATTTCTTTTTTATTACAACGCGTTTCAACAGTTTTTGACTGTCATCATCAGGTAATAATTATTTTGTCAATTGTAAACAAATTTCATATAGGTTATTTAGTAAACATATATCGTAAATAAGCTTTATAAAATTTGTTTACAATTGACAAAATAATTATTACCTGATGATGACAGTCAAAAACTGTTGAAACGCGTCGTAATAAAAAAGAAATTGAGTCTCATAAGACATATATTACTATCCATTAATTTATTGTGACTCGGAAATATATAAAATACTTATCAATGTTTATGCTTATTATTAAAGTATGGGAATTTCAACTATACTTTTAAATCATATTGGATAATCTCGAGTTTACCATACATGATTTGGCGTATACCTTTTATTCTGTAAGAGCATATTAAGTTTCTTTTATTATTATGGCATACCGTATATTTAACTTTCAAAACACTCCTCCCTGTTTAAATTGTCATCCTTTCTCTGTCGATACGAGCCACTAACTCTAGTTCACACAATGCCAATAGTTATTTTTTTAGTTCACCAAACTTCAAAGAATACTCGCTCACTAATGTATTTATTTGTGAATACGTATTTTGGGTTTTCAAGTTTGTAATATGTGAAAACTAAAAAACCTAATGCTCACTTATAAACTTAACTTACCCTTTTTCCACATATCTATCGAGAGTTTAAATTTTTAAGCAGACACAAAGTTTTTGTGCCTGATATTAAATCAACTTTGTTTGTCTTTAATGTCATTTTGGTAATGAAATTTGAAATTTCGTTTATTTATTAGACGTTATCCCATACAAACTTAACCACCATTTTCACGATTTTCTTTTAACGTAGGAATTTTTAAAAAACCTTTCCTAATATACATTTGTATCATATAAGGAAAACACTTCCCAAATTTTATCGACACAAATGTGCATATATATGAAATACAATGTAATTTAAAAAAAAATGATTATATTTTTTATTTTGATGATCAAGATTAACAAGCTCCTCGATTTCGCTCATTTGGATGTTGTACATATAAAATTGTTGGAAATAGGCGGAAGCGTGGAAATAAATTCAAATCTTTTGTTTATTTTCATTAACATCCGTTGGTTTTTAAATTGTGTTTAATACCGGAGAAAAGTTTGTATGGATGGTTCTAAATTTTACTTGATAATAAAATATTTGGAAAAAATTGCTCTCATAATGCTTTGCAGCAGAATAAAAATTGCTCCAAGTCACAATCATTGGTTCATAAAAAAATTGAGTTTGAAAAGTTTGATGTTGAAAAACAAACAAAACTTAAAATTCGCCATTGGTATAAGTACTTTATAAACTTTCATACTAATTAAGTGAAATGATGTTATTTAAAATGCTATTCTTAAGATGATAATATAAAAACATACACTTATAATTTATTTCTTAATGTAAATATAGATGAGCTTTGTTTTATATTAAGCAGTAATAATGTGTTATTTTTAGCAGCACTTTGATTAATAAATTTAAAATTTTGAATATTGATTAACTCTACACTATTTTAAAACAAACATTACCCCTTTTCACTCTTTCAGGATAAGAATTTCCAAAAAAAAATTATCACATGCCTACTTCTTATAAAGAATACACTGATTATTCGAATTTCTGGAGGCAAAGAGGTTATATAAATACACAATTTTATACATGAACGGTTTTAAGGGTGGATCACTGTCAGAAAAAAAAATTAACCCATAAATGTCTTCTTATAACATTCAAGAAAAACGTGTTAAAAGGATTGGAATAACTGCCTTATGTATTTTCACTGATAAAAATTGAATAAATTGATAATAACATAAAAAAATATCTTAAAAAAACTTTAAATGCGTTTTTCCCGAAATCAACTTTTTAAAACTGGGAGACAAGATTTCTCCGAAACTATCCGACGGATTGACTTGAAACTGGAGAGTGCTATAGATCAGCACGTCTTCTTGGTACTGAACCTCAGAAATTGGCCTAACCTCCCCCTCCCCCCTCAAAGTGCAAGAGAGGGAAAGGTCCAAAAAAAGGTAATTTTTTATAACTTTTTTTTCAAAGTCGCGCCATTTTGTGAATTTTCAATTTTTTTCAGATTTTCGAGGTTCAGTACTAAGAAGACGCATTACCAAAACCTACATTCTTTGGAAAATCATGATCCGACTTCCAGTTTCCGAGAAAACTTGTCTCCCGTTTGCCTCCTCATTTTTGAGGACTCTTTTTCAAAGCGCTGTAAAAGGGGGAGGGGGGACATATTGAGGCAAATAAAAAAAATAGGTCAAAACTTCAACTTTTACATGCCGAAGACCGTTTTTTAATATCTCTAAAAAAAAAGTGGCAGCAGTTTTACAAGTCATTTTTTTTACGTTCTGACGGTGATCCACCCTTAAAAACGTATTTATAACTATTACTTTTTTCGTAAATATTTTCTTATTAATCAACCCTCAGGGTTAAATTACAAGAATTTTGTAAAAATACTGTAATATTTGAACACACGGTTCTTTGATCATGAGCGTCAGATGTGTAAACCAATACGCTAATAACATATTTATGTATCGTTTGTGTGTTTATATATAAAAATGTTTATATTCCAAGGATTTTTTTTTACTTTAAATTGAATTAGCTGTGCTTGTTATTAGGTCATCTTAAAAAGATTTATACAAATTCTTTTATAATTTTTAAATACCTTTCCAACGATATATAACTCGTTAGTCTAAAGTCAAATTGTTTTTTCATCCCTTAGTTTATACGTAGGGGATACTTTCCCTTATTATGTTTAAGGAATGATAAATAGCCTATTGTGAGTGGATAATTATGTTGTATCTTAATACGAATACATTTAAATGCCCTGAGAAACAAAAATTTTAAAAATGTATAATTTGGAATAAGGACCTCAAAAAAACAAAGAAATAAATATTTACTCTAAAATTGGGTTCAAAATTGAAATGTACAGACGTAAGAATTTTATATATAAGGTTAGATTTATAACTGCTTTCTTTCTAAAAAGTCAATGTCACTATTTGCCATCACCTTGTGTTGGTTTTTTTTTTTAATTTTTGCAACGAATTTTTATTAAGTGGAAATGAAATTTGTTTATTTAAAGGCTCTTGAAAATAACTTTTATCAATTTACAATGTTAAATATGCATGTAAAGTTCAATTCTTTGAACTTCTTAAAATTTATTTATAAATACACGATAAAATCATTTTTGTATTAACTTATTTAATAACGTCTTTTATTTACTTTGAATTCTATAACTTCTGATTAGAAAAGCTTAGATAGTAAGTTGTAGAGTTCTAATAGCTCCAAGCGGCTTTGAGATAAGATTTAAAGTGCGTGGAGTTTTGAAGACATGCTTATCACTCAGAAAATTTTCCCTTTGGTGAAATATTCTTCTGTCTCTTATAAATATTTTCACGGAATTGAAATCGCTGCCTGATTATTCTATTTTCTAAAATAATAACGCCCTGTCAAAGTAATATTATTTTATGCAATCATTTTGAGAAGCTCAAGATCAATGTTTCCCTTTTCTCTTGAACATAGGCGGTTCGCCAAAAATAATTCAATATTTACAGAAACTTTTTGTTATGAGCCAAACTTTCACTGGTTAAAAACTTAACTGAATATAAGAAAAAAGGGAACAAGTATAATGTAACTGATGAAATAGCAATAAAGGCAACAAAAAATAATACAAAATTCTAAAAATTGAATACTTATTCGAGAAAAAACACCGAGATGGTCTCAAATACTTAATACATAACAAATAATATAAAAAAAATTGAGCACTCTTTTGAAACACGAGCTAAAATTTCTCGTTCATATGAAATTAACTAAACTAATTTTCTTAAACATTTTATACGAACTGTAATAGGCAACCTTTGAAATCTCTCTAAGCTATACTCGATAATAAAAACACAGTTATTGATCTTTACACTATCGTAATGTGAATTTAGTGGTCCTGGTCATTGCCTATAAGTTTATCTTCTATTATTATAAAGAGGAAAGATTTGACTGTTTGTTTGCTTTTAATAGACTCCGAAACTACTTAACCGATTTGAAAAATTGTTTCACTGTTGGGAAGCTACACTATTTCCGGTGAACATACGTTATATTAAATTTTCAAAAAAGTTAGGGATCCATACTAAAACTCCAATAATGTGTGAAAAAATTACCAAAAAACTTTCTTACCTTGCGTGCGCTGGTGATTTAACTAAAGAACGGAACAACGGAATTCCATGAAACTTTATATAAAAATACAACACAATTATCCACACACGTTAGGCTACTTATCATTCCTTAAAAATAATAAGGGAATCCTCTACGTAAAAACTGAGGGATGAAAAAATATATTTTACTTTAGACAGGCTAGTTATATATAATTGGAAAGGTATTTAAAAGTTAAAAAGTGATCTGCATTAATCTTTTTAGTTGAACTAATAAAAAGCATAATAATTTAATTTAAAGTAAAAAAAATGCCTTCTTGAAATATAAATGTTTTTATACATAATAAACCACTTTTGTAATAATATGTTCATAGCGCATTCACTTACGTATCTGACATTCTTATGCTCACAAGAAAAGAGACGTGGATTCGATTCAAACAGTATTTTTTTTTTTTACAAATTGTTGAAAATAGATGCTTAGGGCTGGTCAATTAGGAAATATTAAAGAAAAGAAGTAACAGTAGTAGTAAAAATATTTGGAAGAAATTTGGAAAGTGTTTTTCTTATAGGATGCCGGTATATAATAAGAAAAGGTTTTCGATAATCCCCCCCCCTAAAAGAGTGAAAAAAGGGTGGCTAAGTTTGTACGACATAACGTCTAATAAACAATTTCAAAATTTCAAATTTCTTTATCAAAGTCCGTTAAAGGTGTAACGTTATTACTGCTTAATATAAAACAAAGTTCGTTTAATATTTGAAACAGAAACTTTGGGTCTGCTTTAAAATTTAAACCCTGATAGATATATCTGAAAATGGTTAAGTTAAATTTATAAATAAGCATTAAATTTTTTGGCTTTCACATATTATAAACCTGAAAATCCGAAATACGTATTCACAAATAAATATGTTAGTGAGCGAATATTGTGTAGCGAGAAATTCGGGGAACTAAAAGAAAATGGTTTAATTTTATAGTTCAAATTCAGATATTTTAATAATAAGTTCATAGGTACATAATACTTATAATTGATTATGGAAGAACTGGGTTTCGTTCCATTCTTCAAATTTCAATTTCGCGGTTGTGTTGTACATTGCCATAGTGTAATAGTTCTTGGAAAAGGGAATCATTTGGGAATCGAAACAGTGAGATGGGATTCCTATTAATATTCAAAAATCTAGACCCTTAACTTTTGTTATTTTGACGCGAGTATTATGATTACTTTCGACTTTTTTACTCATAATTAAGACCGACTTTGCTGAATCATGGCGATATTTTTTATTTATGTATAGATGCTGATTTTTTACGGATTATTAGGTTCACGGTAGGTAAACCTACCGTAGGTATACGCAAAGGTATACGCAAAGGTAGAATATACTCTTTTTATATATTTATAAATATTTTTTGAACATTAATTGATCATTACATACAAGTATTTTATTCTTTGCAACAGTTTATTAAATGTGTCTTTATCAAGTTGACAAAATAGTGTTTTGAAGTATGATTATGTTTTTCGTAAAAGAAATAAGAAAAATAATAATTTTGATATTCCATTATAAATAGTAAATCTAAAAAGAAAATATAATCTACACTTACGTAACGCAGACGAAGTTGCGGGGATCAGCTAGTATAGTTATAAACGTAGTTGAAATATTGAATGATTTTTAAAAGTATAAATCTTGTTTTCCTTACGTAAATTTAATTGGAAATTGATTAAAACTTATATCAGATGACTTTCAAACTAAACAACGTTTTATTATTAATGAATAAAATATAGTTAAATCAACGGAAGCGAAATATAAACGAAATATGAAAGCAAGAAACCTTTTAAATTAATAAAAATATGAGTTTCCTGTTTATTGTTTCTGTGATCTGAAGTAGCTTGTAGTTTTCTCTTTGTCAGTTTTCTTATAATGCCCAAATGATAATATGAACAGAAGAGTAACAGTAATTTTATTGCTTTCGTAACAGTATTTCATCTATAATAAAAAAGTTTTATTGTTTTCTTTTGTTGATTTTTTTTAAGTGACATAAGCTTTTAATAATAATTAAATATGGTTTTCCTTTGTTCCAGGTAAAACTCAAATCTTAAGTTCTACACGAATTGGAGTAATACAGGTGTAGTATTAATTCAAGCTTTAGTAGTGATTGATAGCTATTACCCATTCCTATACGAATAAATGTTAATCTTCCCTGTAAATACGTCACAGTTGTCTGCTTCAATTGTTGGTTAATCAGGGATGAATAACATTTGGGATGCTGAACACCCGAATATATCATTATTCATCATGACACAAATGATTATGACGATGTTGCAACCGGAAATTTAACTCTGATGAAACGAATCAGAAAAAAGATGTAGCAAGGAAGATTGATAATTTATTCAACAAAGTTTTTCTGAAAATTTTGCATCAGTTCGTTATTATATGACAATGACGTGAAGTTTAGTTGAAAACCAAAATACATCTTAATTCACATTTCAAAGGATTACGAGAAACACGAGGGTTGTGATTAAATTTGGTAGTGCTTTAGTAACCCGAATTATCTTTATAATTCTAAACGAAAAATTTCCATTTTCGAAACTATAATTTCATCTTCAGTTTTTTTGAAATGATTAAATTAAACTGGAATTGAATGTATTGATTTTTCAATTGATTAAAATTACGTTTTAATATCATCCGAGTTTCAGTTACATTTATAATTAAATATTCTTTTAATTAAAACTCAAACAAATTAAATATTCAAGTATTTGTTTTTCGATACGTTACATTTTTGGGAAAGAGAGTGAAATTGAGTTTTAAATTTAATTTTATGTAAATATTGATAGAATTTAAAAACGTGGATATGGAAAAAATTGGCGAAAAGCTTGAAAAACAACAATTATTAGAATATATGACAACTTTTTTCAACAATGTAAAACTAGACAACATTTCAATCCTTTGTTTTTAATAAAAATATACAAAATTTTCATTTATAAAGATCATTATATTTCTTCATTGAAAAAAAAAATACAATATACTTTCCATTATACCTATTGCTGGACTTAATACATTTCTGAATAATTTTTAAATGTTTGTGTCAAACAGTATCGATTGCAGAAATGATTTTTCGTATGTTTTTTATAATTTTTTTCTGACCAAATTATTGTTATACAGTGGTACCTCGAGATATGAATGGCATTGGTGATTTATTAAATGTATTTACATGTTCATAATGTTACGAAATTTGTGCCCTATTTCAATTAATTCTTCTTTAATGTTTTTGGTTAAATGTTCAAAAATTTATTATAAGCCGTTTAAAGTTAATAGAGGCATTAAAGACATGTTAATTGTAATAATTTCAAAATGCCTTTTTTAACAGGGCAGTACTGGTTCCTGATAACCTCATATTGACATAATACTTATTTTATTAATTTTCATTCTTATCTGATGCTATACCATCATAATAGTCGCTTTTTACAACTTAAATGCGTGGACGATTTTCTGAAATCCTACTAACAGTTATAAAAATTCATTTTAAATAAATAAAAAAAGCATTTTAATTTCTTGTAGAGCTGGTGGCTGTGGCATCATAACTGAAATGAACATTTTACTTTTTTTCCGACCCCAGTTTTCTAATGGTAAATCATTCGACAATTAATGTTTGTAACAATGTTGTTCAGCTGCATCTGTGGTGGATAGAAAAAAAAATTGTAAACTTAACAGCCTTAGTCTTTATTTTTTTTCAAAAAAGTTTCAATTTATTGCAACATTTGTCTTTAATCTCCCTCCGTTATACATTTTAAGACTGCAAGATATTCCATTTTTGGAAATCCACAACAAGTTCGGAAAGACTGTTAAATTTCGATTCTCACCGATGTGGCGTTAGATTTATTGTTCAGAGCAATTAAACTTAGGCATAGTTCGTTCCGTAAATATTATTTTAAAAAAAGTAAAATATTTGTTAAAATTAAATAATTACCCAAATTTCTTCATTAAGAAATGAACAAATAAGTTTAAAAACAAACAATTTATTAACAACTTTACAAGAACAGAGGGATCTATGAATAACTATCAAGAAGAGGTTGGTAGTCATCAAATAAGTAGAAATAATAATCAGGAGAATAGCTTTAGGTTCCCATTTATAATAGGTCTTTCAAAATCAATCACGCGGTGTTTCTTGGGTACCAGCATTTTAGTTTTCTAAATTAAAGGATAAGGATGATCAGAAGAAAATGTCTAACATAGTATATAGTATTCCTTGTGGCTGTGGGCTAACGTATATTGGACAAACTAGTCAGTATTTAGGCAATAGAATATATCAACATTTGTATAGTTGTAAAAATTCTGGTAAAATGAGAAAGAAAAATAGCTTTATGTGTATATCACATGGAAACTGGACATAAGTTTAATTTCGATAAAGTTAAAGATAAGATATAAACGAAATATTAGTGAGATGATACATATTTTTGCTAATAATAGGACTAATAATAATAAAGCTTTTTGCTAATAATAAAGGGCTAATTTTAGGACTGACACAGAAAATTTTATTAACATTTATTCAAATTTGTTGTGTTAATTTAAATTAAACTCTTAAAAGTAAATTAATAAAAGCTTCACCAAAATATAATGTTATTTAAATTCTTAGTAGTGACGATAGTAACCTGCTACCATGCACAGATGGGCTTTCTAACTTTAATGTTTGTTTTTTTATTGAATTTATATGTTTTATTGGTAATTTGTACTATATAATTAATTTTAAATGTTATATAATTCATTGTAATTGTTTTGTTTAAATGTTTAGAATGTTATAGAAAGTTTGTACAATTTCAAAATATTTTTAAATTTCAATTTTAAATCATTTGTACTCAATATCACTATAAAACTTGAGATGTTTTGATTATTTCCAATGAAAAGTAAAAAAAGGACTATTATATTGATAATTGACCGTTGATCATTTTTTACCGATGAAATCCAATTGAATAGTCCCAACTAACAATTACTAGATATCTTTTTAAACTTAAATTGGTTTAAGATTAAAATGCATAGTCTTCGAAAGCATATTTGAGCCACTAATTAGTTTTTTTAATATTTGAAACAAAAAAATTCTGAAAATCTAGTATCTTTTGGAACTTTCCTAAATAAGAAAATATAGATTACAAATAAGTAAATCATTTGGCTCCTGTTTTTCCTAAAACACCAATAACTTTCAACAATAACGCAATACGATTTTAGAAAATGTTAATTTTTGTATGTTTTAAACCATCATTTGCACGATAACTATGGCACATACTGGAAGTTATTATAATATAAAATGTTTGTTTGTTGAAAACATCCTCATCTTTTAAAATTAGCATCTACGTTCTTTTTGGGGAGTTCACTATTATATTTCTCTTCTTCGACTGTACTGTATACAATATTTATCATTTATAGTTACATTTCTTTAATTCAAAAGCACGTAACAAAAACCTGAGTTATCATTTTGGGGGCTGGTACAAAATAATGGCATTTTCATTAATTCCAATAGCGAAAAATGCTATGAAATACGAGTAAATTGACATATGAGTAAGAATACACAAGGAATTAAGCTCGTATCTTGAAATATCAATCATTTATAAATTTGTTTAATAATTTTGTACTAACAAAAATTATAAGTATAATAGATTTTAACTTGAAGGATGAAAAAAAATTTTTTGTACAATTTTTGCTAAAATCTAATCTTTCTGAAATTGGCTTTTAATTAAAATATTGAAAAGTTATCTTTTCAAAAAAATTATCTCATAACTGTCGAACTATTTCTTAAAAATTTGTATTGAACACAAATTCAATATACGTACCTTACGTCTATTGAAGTTTTGCTTAATTTTGGTACTTTAATTCAAAGGAAACGAAATAAAGTTTTGCTAATTTCCATGTCTTCAACGAATTGATCAATATTTTTCAAAACGAACTCAAAAATTCATCCCTACAATTAACTAAATATAAGTTATTTATTTCAATTAAGTTGATTTATTTTTAACTAAGATTAATCAAAGATTTGATAATTCTGCTTTTAACTACTCCAACGGCTTAATTCACGGTTGAAACGATTCCCTTGTCGTTTATGGCAGAGATCAATCGCAATAAACCAAATAGTTGTTGAGACTAAATAGTTGTTACTTCCCATTATTATCGTCGAAACTCGGCTAAAATTTAAATTCGATTAAAGCGGGACAAACCTCTTAAATAATGATCACTTCGTGCTACATTACGCCAATTTCCATTTGTAAAATAATATAAATGGAAAACGTGGGTTATCCAAGCTGAAAAATATTAAAACTGAAAAAAATCTCTTACAAATCCCTCGAGAAGGATTTGCTGAATTGAAATAACCTTATTTCTATAATATCTTCAGAACGAACAAAATACGAATTTAGTTGACTAATACCTTTTTAAAGGTCTGGAAAAGTCATATTGATTTTTAAACGCAATGACTAGAAAATATTTGTTAAAATAATAAACGATGTTGACAATTCATTTACATATTGTATAATACCACCAACTTTGGCTTTACATTATAACTTATAATAGATTGAAATTTATCTTATCTCTCGTATCTCCCTTTAGAGCTACCCTCTTAGTATGCTTACTAGGCATTAGGGGTGTGTAACGTTTAGAGTAAGTAAATAGAGAGACAAACAGATTGACGTGAAAATGTAACTCAATCATCCATAAACATACACGTTACGTAAACAAAATCAACAGTATGAAAATACCTGATTTCTACATTACTAATTATTTTTGTTAAACTTTACCAGGAACTATAATTGCCCGTGATTGACATATGAAGATTTTCATAAGGCAATATCAGATATTCTACGTCTTTTATATTTCTTAGAACGTTTCCACAGTTACTTCGTAGTCTATTTTAAATAGAGTTTCTCGAATAACCCTTTTGTAATCTCTTCTACCGCATAAACAATCCAACTAGCTTTAAAATACTCTTGATTTTGTTACCCACATTATAATCTGGCAAATTTATTGCTTGCTAATCGGATGTGAAAGACGATTAGGTGCTATAGAATCAACATGGGTTTGTTGGTTTACCAATTTGCCAGACCATAATATTTTAATTAATTAGTTGAGAATTATTTTGTGAAGAAAAATTTTTGACCATCGGAAAAACTAAAGGAAAATTAATGCAGTGTTGTTCCAATAGTACGTTTGAGAGAAGATCAATCATTTTATGTGATTAATTCTTTCAAAAGTCTTGCTAATTTAATAAGAATATTATTTGCAATTATATTTAAATCGAGAAAATCTATCTTCTATCTATTATTATAAAAAGGAAAGATTTGATTGTTTGTTTGCTTTGAATAGGCTCCGAAACTTCTTGACCAATTTGAAAAATTCTTTCACTGTTGGGACGCTACACTATGTCCGGTGAACATAAGCTATATTAAATTTTCAAAAAAGTTAGGAATCTATACTAAAACACCAATAATGTATATACAAATTATCGCGTGCACTGCTAAAACTATTGGTTATAGAACAAAATAATGTGGTACGATTTTGCAGAACATACCATTACCTACAAAAAATAGACCGACAGCATATGTCTAACTATTATAGTTATGTCTCAATAAGTGTTTTTTCATTTTAAAAAATATATATAAATGCCACCGCTATAAAAGCTCTTTTATTTATACTTTGGAATTAATCCTTATCAAAATAAATGAGTTCATATTTAAGTTTGCTTCAATACCATTCTATAACTTTTTAAGTTATTCAATTTGAACATTCCATGCGAAAGATATCACAAGTTTAAAAATGTAAGTTATTTGAAAAATGTCGCATGGTCACCGTTCGGTTAGACGGCACTATAGTAAAGAACGGAACATCCGAATTTAATGAAACTTGATATTAAGAAACAACACAATTACCCACACACGTTAGACTACTTATTATTCCTTAAAAGTAATAAGGGAATGTATCCCTTACGTAAAAACTGAGGGATGAAAAAAATATTTTTCTTTAGACAGACGAGTTATATATTATTGAAAAGGTATTTAAAAGTTAGAGAATGATCTGTATAAATCATTCAGTTGAACTAATAAAAATCACAGTAATTTAATTTAAAAGACAAAAACGTGCTTTTTTGAAATATAAATGTTTTTATACATAACAATCACTTAATGTAATTATACGTTAATAGCGCATTCGCTTACGTATATGAAATTCTTATGCTCACAATAAAAGAGACTTGGGTTCGAATTTTACAGTAAACTTTTTTTTTTTTTACAAATTTATTGAAAATAAACTCTAGGGTTGCTCAATAAGGAAATATAAACGAAAACAGTAACATTAGTAGTTAAAAAATTAATTATATTAATAAAGCTTAAAGTTAATAAGTTTTTAAAACCGTGCATGTATAAAATTGTGTATTTATAGTATTTATATACCCCCTCTGACTAATGAAATTTAATAATTGGTGTATTCCTTATAAGAAGTAGGCATGTGATAAGATTTTTTTTTTGAAAATGTCTACCCTAACAGAGTGAATGGGGGTGACTAAGTTTATATGAGGAAATGTTTAGTTAATCAACAATAGAAATTATGAATTTAATAAGGGTAATTAATAAATAAATAATGAATTAATAATAAGTGGCTGTTTTTTATATATCATTTTGATAACAGCATTTTAAATAACGTCGTTTCACTTAATTAGTATGACAGTTTGTGTTTGACATTGGCGGTTTTAATTTTTGTATGTTTTACAAAAATTTAATTTTTTGAACCAATGATTGTAACCTGGAGCAATTATATATTCTGTTGAAAAGCATTAAGGGAGCAATTTTTTGTCATATATTTCATTATCATCAGTAAATATATAAAATCTTCCATACTAATTTTTCTACGGTTTTTAGAACAATTTTAAAACCAATTATTGTTACTGAATATAAATAAAATATTCGATTTTACTTTTTTCGATTTTACACGCTTTCCACCAATTTCCAATAATTTTGTATGTACAACGCCCGAATGTGCGAAATCGAATTGCTTTTTAATCATAATTAAAATATAGAAGGTCATATTTTTTTTCGTTTTACATTGTATTTTCAAATATAATGCATACTTGTGTCGATGAAATTTGGAAAGTGTTTTCCTTATAGAATGCCGTTATATAATAAGAAAGGGTTTTCGATAATTCTCCCCACTAAAAGAGTGAAAAAGGGTGGCTAAGTTTGTTCGGCATAACGTCAAATAAAAAATCGAAATTTCAAATTTCTTTATCAAAGTCCGTTAAAGGTGTAACGTTATTACTGCTTAATATAAAACAAAGTTCGTTTAATATTTGAAACAGAAACTTTGGGTCTGCTTTAAAATTTAAACCCTGATAGATATATCTGAAAATGGTTAAGTTAAATTTATAAATAAGCATTAAATTTTTTGGCTTTCACATATTATAAACCTGAAAATCCAAAATACGTATTCACAAATAAATATGTTAGTGAGCGAATATCGAGTAGCGAGAAATTCGGGGAACTAAAAGAAAATGGTTTAATTTTATAGTTGAAATTCAGATATTTTACTAATAAGTTTATAGGTACATAATGAGAAACAATAATGAGGAGAAACATTATTACTGCTTAGTATAAAAAAAAACTTGGTTTATTTTTAGAAACAAAAACTTGGGGTCTGCTTAAAAATTTAAACTGATAAATATATCTGAAAAAGGTTAAGTTAAGTTTATAAATGAGCTTTCAGTTTTTGGCTTTCACATATTGTAAACCTGAAAATCTGAAATAATTACATTAGTGAGCGAGTAACCCTTGAAATTCGGCGAACTAAAAGAAAATACCGACGTTTTTACCGTAAGCCATAATGATAAAAGAAATTTAAAATGCTCTTCCAGAACAAACGACATACACTAAATCGTGTATGGTGAACTCTAGACAATCCAATATGGTTTAATTATATAGTTGAAATTCAGATAAATAATAATAAGTTTATAGGTACATAATGCTTATAATTGATTAGGGAAGAACTGGGTTTCATGCCATTCTACAAATTTCAATTTCGTGGTTGTGTTGTACATTGCAATAGTGTAATAGTTTTTGGAAAAAGTTTCATTCGGGAATCAAAACAGTGAGATGTGATTCTTACTATAATTCAAAAATCTAGACCCTTAACTTCTGTTATTTTGACGCGAGTATTTTGATAACTTTCGACTTTTTTACTCATAATTAAGACCGAATTTATTGAACTTGGCGATATTTTTTATTTATGTATAGATGCTGATTGATTTACGGATTAATTGGTTCACGGAAGGTATACCTACCGTATGTATACGCAATTGAATATACTCTTTTTAAATATTTTTAAATATTTTTTGAAAATTAATTGATCATTATATACAACTATTTTATTATAAGTTACAGTTTATTAAATGTGTCTTTTTAAAGTTGACAAAATAGTGTTTTTAAGTATGACTATGTTTTTCATAAAAGAAATAAGAAAATAAAAATTTTCATGTATTACTACAAATAGCAAATCTAAAAAGAAAATATAAGTTACACCTACGTTACGCAGACGAAGTCGCGGGGATCAGCTATATGTAATAATATGAATCTATTTGATACTTTCCAAATGAAAGAACATTCATATCCAATAACTTCATGGATTCCTAGTTTTCAACATGACTTTGAAATCTATATTTATATATTTTCATCAAATATAATGAATACAATATTTTTTTTCGACAAAAAATTACTGCAAACATTTCAGAACAAAATTTAATAATTAGTTTTGTTAGAGTTGAACAGTTATGATCAAAAAAGATATTACTGAATTCTTTCATATTTCTAATGAGCTTTTGAAAATAAAATGAAACGTTTGTTAAGCTTAAACAAAGACTATTTTGAAGTAGTTTTAGACTGTAAAGCTATGTATTTTTTTCAGAAAATGATTTATAAAATGTTTAGACTTTAACATAAAATTGATAAAAGCGCACTTTATGCTGCATTTATTTAGAATAGAAAGCAAGTTGAAATTGATGGGGATCTGTGGAAAAAAAAGCCGCGAACGATCTATTTCGTGATAATAAATAGCCGAATGCTCACGCCTTAAATCAAAAACGGCTTTGGACTGACAGAAATGACAGTTGGAATAATGTGCAAAACATTCATTCAATAATAACGTAGTGCAGTTGGGCCGTAATGCGATCAATTGAGTTAGTTTAGTTAGTCGAGCCGCTCGTCTCTTCGCTATGGCTCACGTTGTGTTAAGCTCTATGAAATTGATTGCCGCTTGTCAGGTTGCATTCATAATCCTTCACAATCCTGCCTGACATATTAATCTTGACTAAAATGATCAACTTGGCCATATCTCTATGCAAAAATGCATGGTGCCAGGCGAGAACGTAATGAATGGAATAAGCCTGCATGACCTTAAACATTTTACATTTGAATTAAGAGCAAAAGAGATTTTTTACTTAAAACAAATTTGTTTACTATAAGCGTAAATCATTCTCAGACCACAAAATTCCTTGGAAAACAAATATGAAATTATTCGTCCGCTTTCACGTCTCGACCGAAATGGCATCGAAACGGGCGAGCATTTATTTTCGGAATGCAAAATATGTAGCCAACCACCAACCACCACCCATTCGCTGGTGAAAACGAAACAGAAAATTCTGCTTCAATGAATATATGAATTCAATTCATCATCCAAACTACAAACACACTAGCCTATTTTTTACCAATTTTTTAACATTTGTTATGCAGCATTTTGTCTTGAATAAAATTGGCCACATAAATCATTTTACCCTGAAAAAACGAAATTACATTTACGTAAAGCTTCAAATAGCGACTAATTTATGTCAATTGCAATCAAACGATCATAAAAACTCTTATCCTTAGACATCAGTTATATTTATAATATTGTAAGAAAAATAGTTAAATAAATAATTGTTTACCTAAAGATTTGATATATTTCCCAATTAAAAATAGTATAAAACCTGAAAACATGTTTATCAATAATTTTTTCAAAGCCTTAATAAAAGCGTGAGATGATTGAAAAATGGAAAAAAAATAATCATATTTTTTTATTAACAACAGTTAATCAAACTGTTTTTAATAATCCAAAAAAATGCATTCATTATTTACACTTTATAATTGATTTTTTAATTAAAACCCAATATTTGCTAAAAATTTGATTCTTCACCGCAAAAGGAAACCACAACAAAAAATTCAAAAAATAAAAAAAATAAATTCAAGTTATGAAAACTTTGTTTAAGAATGGGAATTCTTCTATGTGGTGTGCGCCCGCGTACGCTAATAAGATCTAATTAATAATTTAATTTAAAGGAAATTCTGCGATAATGGATACGAAACTGTTGTGGTCTTCTGTATCACTTTCAACTCTTTATGGAGAGAGAAAATTAAATAAATATTTTAATTAGTTCTGCTTTGAAACTAATGAGAATTTATTTAAGAATCTTCACAGAGAAGAAACTTTATCAAGGAAGCAGTAATTTCATATTTTAACGCAGAAATACGACTGCTCATGGTTATGAGTACAATGGCTAAACTATTTCCTTCGCACTTACCAAGTAATTATCATCCTTTTTGTCTCCATCGTACTACGCTTTATTATTTTGAGAAAATTATATTTTCAATTTATGGAAATACATATCTTTGAAAATAGTTTGGAATGTATTGCTTTTAATTACATTTGTTCTTTTTCCACCAAGGTAATATTTTTTTAAAAATATTTTCAAGTCAAAATTCAGTTTATGCAGTAAAGAATGTCGTTTTTAAAACAATAGTCATCAAATTGCCATTTATTTACTTATATTATAAGTTATTTCAAAATGGTACTAAAAACATTTTTTGATTAGAGTAATTTATCAACTTATTAAAAATTAGAAAATATTTTTTATTCCGAAACCTATACTAAAATGGTAGGACCAAAAACTCGAAAGAATATAAATTAAGTATTATATACTCATTGAGTTTCACAGGATAGCAATGCAAAATTGTTACTAAAAACATTTTCAATGTTTATCTAAGTGTATTAGAAATTCATTAATGTCAAATGATTTTTTTTAAGTTCAAATTTGATAATTTTCATTTCTTCAATTGGTACCACCGAAATAAGACAAAAAAATTAACAAATTAAATGTTAAAGGAAGAAATGGTGCCAAATGTATACCAAAAACTCGAAATACTGTCAAATAATTCGAATCAATGTTAATCAATCAGCCAAATATCCAAAAGTGTTCAAAAACGGTTAACAGATAAAATTCTATGCTGCAACATGGATAATTCAAAACTCTTCAGCAGAAGAAAAGCCTTGGAAAAAACTAAATAATTAAGGGGAAAGTGATGTTGTCGTACCCACTGAAATCATTTTAAGTTATTTCATCGGATTTCTATTTATTTCAATCGTTACTACATTTACTGAGTAGTAAAATAATTGAAAGCTTAAATGATGTTCAAAATGTATTTTTAATATTAATATTTTCTTTGCTAATCAATTGATTTTTACTAATTTGGCATTAAAAGTTTGCATAATAGATGTCAAAATGTTGATACTTTTGAGGCTGATTATATCATTGATTTAAAATCAATAGTTGTAACAAAATTTTGTGTTTTAATTTTATATTGAAGAAACGACATTCTTTTCCGGTGCATCTATTAGTTGTACCAATATGGTTGAAAAAATAACAAATAATTAAAGATTCTTGTATTTCTAAATTTTAAAAGGAATATGTTCCACCAAATAAAATTTGGTACTTTAATGTTATTTTTTTAATTTCGATTATTTTTTGTGATAACCTCAATAGAAGATTTCAACATCAACAAAATTAGAAATTTTTACCAGACAAATGTATCGAAAAAATAAATATTTTTTTCTCTTATTTCCATCAATTAATATAAGGGAAAAGAAAAATTTGAGACAAAACATATCACTCCGTTTACATTGGAAATTTCTTTGAGAAATCGCCACTCAATTGTGAGCTTAATGGTGGTAATTTTAGAGAGTGGTGTAATTGTGCCTGGAAGCAAAAAGGAAAAATCAATATTTTGAATTTTTAAAAGAAACGCACGTTGAGAAAATATCTTTAAAAAATCATGAAAATTAGGAACACCAAAAGCCTGATTCTCGTTTCTGCGCAATTAAATATGGAATAATTTTTTTCAATCAATATATCGTTAAAACATATTAAACTTTTTTCTTTTAAATATTAAAAAAAAATTATATGTGACCGATAAAGTGATATAATTTAAATAAAAAAGGCAATATGTATTCTTGTTTAATTAAGTAATTGGAAAATGTATATTAACAAAAATTGGCAATTGCGTAAATCTAAAAGTTTTAACATAAGTTAGCTTCATTCCAATTTAATGACTCTTAAACTAACTCTTAAAAATGACTCTACACATAAATGATGGGTTTAAGAATTGATTCTTAAGCATGCTCGTAGGTACATGTTGATTTAACTTTGCATCAATTGTATTAAATGTAATTTTTATCATAAAATGTAATTGTTTTTACTTTTTTGAATATTTTGTATTAAGAATTTTTGGTATAAAAAGCCGAAAAACTACAAAATAGTTTTTATTCCGAAATCTATCCAGTATTGTATGCTCTTCGTGTTTTACATGATAGTAACGCAAAGTTGTTACTTAAAACCGTTTTCAATGTTTATCAAAGTGCATTAGAAGTTCATAAACGCCAAATAAGTTTTTTAAGTTCAAATTTGAAAATTTTCATTTCTCCAACTAGTACTAACGATATATGACAAAAATTTAACCAATAAAAAGTTAAGGGGGGAAATGGTGCCAAATGTATGCCAGGGAGTCAAAGAGCTGTTAAATAATCCCAATCAATCTTAATCGATCAACCAAATACCAAAAAGTGTTCAAAAACTGTTAATTGATGAAATTCTATGCTGCAACATGGATTATTTAAGATCCTTCTACAGAAGAAAAGCCCTGGAAAAAACTATTAATTAAGGGATGTGGTGATATTGCTGTACCCACTTAAATCGTCCAAAGTTATTTCATCGGATTTCTATTTATTTCAATCTTTTTCACATTTACTAAGTGGTTAAAAAAATTAAAGCTTAAGTGATGCTCAAAATGTATTTTGGTGATATTTTCTTAGTTATCAATTGATTTTTATTAATATAGCATTAAAACTATACATACTTGATGTCAAAATGTTGGTACTATTAAAGCTAATTATATCATTTATTCAAAATCAATAGTTGTAACTACTATTGAAACTATGCAAAAAGTTTTTGTTAGCGGCTATCAATTGTAGGTGGTTTTGAATATTAACGAAAATGAATCTTTAATGCCTTGACTCGTTTAATGACTAATCATATTATATTTAGCTACAGTAGTGAAAAGTTTTATGGATCACTAAACACGAAATAAATTTTGATATTGTAGCAAATAGCGTGTTGTAGCGTTGAGGCGCGCATATTGTCTTTTTAGCGTTTCACCACGGCACATATCACATTATTAGCGTCGTAATAAACTCTGTACAATAGCAACCTTTAACGGCAGAATTTCCAAGAACAGTCATCAACGTCGTCGCCATCAAATCATTTGTGTTTACAACAAAAACGAATCAAGTCACAGAGTATGAGCAATTTTTTTTTTTTTGGTGGAGGCCTACAACGCTTACGTCTCCCTCAGTTCGTCAGTTTTTATCAAGTGATTCAGATAAAGACTTGGGCTTTTTATTTTCAGCAATATTGTTTATGACTTCATTATAAAACTACAAACTTTTTCAGGCTGTCAAATCCTACTTCATAACGATAAAAGTTGGTCCCGTCTAAACGACCAAAGCCCATTTGTTTGTTCATTCGGATTACAATTCAGCAATAAAATGTACAATTTTACAACTTGTCCTGCCTTTCCCTGTCGCTTTTTCAGTGCCGCGGCTGCTTGCTAACAACTATTTTATTTATTTAAATTTTATTACGACAACGCGAATGTCACAATAACGACTTTGTCCCACTCAAACATAAGTTTCGTTTTGGAAAACGAAGATTCTTACAATTTTAACGTCAAGATATCTCGGGAAAACAAGACATAGGCAATTTCAATAAAAAATTTATTTCATCAACAATTTATTTCATGAGAAATTGACGAGTAAATTGAAGCTTCATATTGCACATTAGTTCTTAGGAAGAAAAATTTCTTAAATAAGTTCAAAAAGCTTTATGTTCAAAATTAATTTTGTGCACAACTATTAGCTACCGAAATCTTGTAACTGATACGATTTAACGGTCAAACCAAGATATCTTTCACATCGACAAATTTTTATCATATCCTTCTAGATCTTAATCCTTATTTTATTTTTACGTATCCTCCTGAACTTAACAAAACAATCCTCATATGAAACTTAAGTGAAACTCATGTGAATTAATCTTATCTTTTACCAGTCTTAACTAAGTCGTTATCACGATAAAGAATTAAATTATAATTATCTAATTTTCGAAATTATGCATTAAGTTTTTCACTAAACAAACTTATTTAGATGCAAATGAATATATTTATTTTATGTATTGTTAAATCCCGTATAACTGTAAATACCAAAGTAACATCAAAGGTAATTGTCAATTAAATTAGTGTTATTAAGATTTTTATGGTACCTAGAACAAGTCAAGAAATCAACATGAAACGTGTGAAAAAAAAAACAAAATTAAGACAATATAAATAATTATAAATTTTCTTTATTGGAGAACCATCAGAATGCTTATTAGTATATAATTGTTTTGGTTAACATATTTTTTTATATAAATAAAAAGTAAAATCATTTATCATTACTTCAACATATTTCCTATAATTTTGGGTAATAAACTTGAAGTTATCGAATATATTTACGGCATCACTTGAACGATTTTTTAAATAAAAAACCCTAAAACATTTCTACGTAAGTTCTTCTTTCCTTATATCTTGTTCCAAAAGATCTACCAGTTTAGTCAAGGTAGAATTTTTCACAGGAACCACATTTAACTTTATATACTCCAGTTTTATTTTTCGTTGTAGTTTGGTTGTTGTCTAATGGCTTAAGAATTTTCATTTTATTGTTGTTTGTTTAAAATGCGATATTGAAGTTATTTTTCTTTAGGAAGTTGACGATTGTAAAACTAAATATATTATTGAAGTTTGATTTAATATATTTTTTGTTTTCTTTTGGTGGGGTTGCAAGAATAATTTTTCTAGTAAATTTCGATATTATTTTGTCCACAATTGAGCTAGTATTTGAGCTTGTATCCGTTAGTAATAGCTATATGTTTAATCATCTTAATTTCCATAACAATATATATTGCCATACAATATATACAGAAAACCAACAACAATGAACACAACCATTTTTAAAACATCATTTCACCCAAAAAACCAAGAAATGGCAGCTTACAACAGTCTAGTATACAGAACGATCAAGTTCCCTCTTAGCATCAAAGCTCGTGAAGAAGAATTTAAGATAATTAAACATATAGCCGTTACTAACGGATACAACAGCTCAATCATAGACTAAAAAATATCGAAATTTACTAAAAAAATCATTCTTCAAATTCCACCAAAAACAAAAACAAAAAATATATAAAATCAGACTTCAATAATGTGTTCAATTTCGCAATCGCCAACTTCCTAAAGAAAAATAACTTCAATATCGCATTTTTAATAAACAACAACATAATGAAAATTCTAAAACCATTAGAGAACAACCAAATTACAACGAAAAATAAAACCGGAATATATAAAATTAAATGTGGTTCCTGTGAAAAATTCTACATTGGCTTAAATGGTACACCCAAGAAATCTACTTCAACAACAACTTCAAAGTTTACAAAACACCTTTATGATAAAAATCATCAATGCTTAAATTTCGAAACAAATTTTATGAAATCTTTTATAGTATATCTTTTAATATATCTTGTAATATAGTGTCATTTTTGAATTTTGGTAAATAGAACTCTGAACCTTTGGTTAATGTGATAAGTTCATCTTTGGTGAACTTGATATTAGTGCAATTATATAATTATGAAATTGTCACGAAATTAGTGAGAGCATGCGTGATCATTATTGTTGAAGTTTTTTTCACTATTTTTTTATCCTAATATCTTAAAATATCTTAAGAATTTTGTCTTTGGTTAAAATCTTTAAGGTTTTAGTAATAAATGCACTGATTGGTCCAATAAAAGATTGAGCTTTTCACGATGTGTTATGATTGGCCCATGCATTCTGCGCCATTACTACAGTGCCTTGATTTGTACAAAGTAAGCTTAATATTTCTCGTTCAGAGTGACTTTTAAGTACAGAACATTTGGAACGGTATTTCTTTTGATTTATATTTCATATATCGCAAAGAAAATGATTGTTATTTAATTTTTTTTCTATATAACTCTATAATCCAGAATTAATATTATTCAATTTAAAATTTACTTTTGGGGATTAAGATCGTTGATTTTGTAAAAGGTATTTTTCTTCACCCAATTAAGACCTTCGGTCTTAATAAAGATCCGTAAACTGAGAACCATAAAAAATGTTTTCTTTTTATATTTTGGCAACTTATTGTCTTATTCTAATTTTGACCATTATTGCGATTGGCCTTACTGTTTTTAAAGCGAAATTTTGACTTACGATTTGAAATCTTAGAATGAAGTCCAATAACTCTCTTTCACTGTTCGCATTTATGATTTTATCGTCTACGAGTCGAAGGTTGGAAAATCGTAATCCACCAATTTTATTTCCACTATTTTACTCGTCCAAAGTGAGTTCCAGTATAATCTCTCCTACAACAACTTCAAATTTTACAAAACACCTTTATGACGAAAAGCATCAATGCTTAAATTTCGAAACAAATTTTAAGCCACTATATATTTACAAGAAAGGATCACATATGAACACCCTAGAAGAATATGAAATATTCAATATCTACAAACTAGATTCAAACAAAATCCTTAAAGGGGTATTCTAGTCTAGAGGCCCGAATTTTGAGCGTTTTTTGATAATTTATAAAAAAGAAGCATTTGATATTTTTACTATCCAGTTTTTTATCATTTGTTTATTGATGCTTGAAGAAAATACAAAATAAATTTCAAAAAAAAAAAAAATTTCGTGGAGTTATGCATCCTAGAAGTAGAAGGGAAAAACCGTGTCCTGGTTGTCATAATTTCAACCCCTGTAGTCATCTGAAAAATAAAAGAAGGGTGAATTTTTAATCTGTATGAATGTAGCTATCTTCCGAACTAGCGAATCCAAAAACAAAAAAAAAAATTCCATAAAATGGCGGCTACTCAAAAACTAGGTCGACTTTTTCACTGATCTTTTGACTTTATCAAATTTTTTAAAAATATAAGGAATTAGAAATTTTTATTTTTTGCTAGTTCCAAAGATAAACAGATATTTAAGAAATATTCATGCCATATTTCAAGTGAATCGGCTGGAGATATCTTGACAACCGTATCGAAAAAAGTAGTTTCGAGAAAAACGCGTTTAAAGTTCCAGTCGTACGCTCAACCGGTCTGCTTGCCACATCACTAAAACGGCTATAACTACGAAAATAATTCGAATTTAAAAAAATCCTTTTAGGGAGACATTTTTGAATATCTAAACTATCGAATAATGAAAAAACAATTTTTCGATTTTTTCGAATTTCTAGACTAGAATACCCCCTTAACGACAAATTATAAAAAACAAACAAACTATATGAAGTTTGTTTACAACTGACTAAACAATCATTACCTGATGATGACACCTTGGAACTTTTAAAACGCGTCGTAATAATGAAATTGAGTCATAGGACATATAAATTATTATTCATTATTTTAATAATCAAATTATTTAGGTAATAAACTTATTACTTAGCTAAGATATTCTACAAACAACAAAAAAACATACATTGCTTCAAATTGATATTGTTCAAGCCAATTTTATCAATCAATTGCAGAAATAAATCACTGCATGGTTTTTGTTGAAGCGCAGATGTTTTGTACTAAAATTTACTTTTCGGAATACCTAAAGCTGGAGCTTTTAAAGCACGACATTTGAAAGGAGTGAACATGAGGTTTGGCAATAACTTGCCCATTTGTCCACACCCGAAATCCACTCTTTCCCGCCGACTTTTGGTCGGTCGGATGGAGATCAAGCCGGATTTGAAATCGCTGATGTTTATGCCACACATATTGCCAACTATAACGGGATAAACTACCTAAGGGAACATCTGCTGACATACACAATGCGGAAAACGACTACCTACTTCTTGGTCTCTCGCACCATCGCTTTATCGATCTGTTATGTCGCGATAAAAAGCCTTTTTCCTAATTAAATTACCCAAAAAAACTCAGTACAAAAACAGGATAAAATATTCATCAATTAAATGAACGCCCAATATTTTTATCAATTATAAAGTTTAAAATTTAATTATTCAAACATCCGGAAACTATAAGCTATTTATGAACAATGCGAGAACCAATATTTACTAAACTTTCAACTCCTAAAACTTTCCTATTTATTTAATTGCCAGAAGTTAAGTTCATTTTCCAGCTCGCAAAACATTCTTACTAAAAAAAAAGAAAACGTACAATTAAACGAAATCGAGAGAATTACCATACTTTTTTCATTTATTCAAATGTAAAACATTCTTTCAAACTCTTTCTTTATATTTCTTTCTACTTTAAAGCTGGTTAGTTCATTATGAAACCGTAAAATAATTCGACAATAATAATAATCGTAACACATAAAATGATAAGGAAGAAACAGGGATAAAGTAGCATTTAGGAAAACTTGAACGAAACTTTTTGTGTTTTTCCCAAGGTTACATCCATAATATTTTGTGTTAAGCTTGAAAAAAAGTAGATTCAAATGAATGTTGTCTTTTAAGCTCAGTATTTTCCTTATATTTTCAAGAAAATATTCAATAAAATTTATGCGAACTGGGAGCATTTTTTAATCAAATAATTGATTTAAAAAAATGATAAACAAATAAGCATAAAACAAAAATTTTTTTTTTCTATTTTAACACTATAAATAAAACATAAGTAGATTTTTAATAGTGCAAAAGCTCTGCAATAGTAGTACAAGTAGTACGAAACACAATTAGATGGAAACAATTGGATAAAAGATACTGATATTTATGAGAAAATATTTTGATTCAGTTGTGGAAATTTGATCATTGTAAACTAAAAGATAATTGGATTTGGATGTTTCAATTAGGTTATCTTCGAATTTGAAATGAAACATAAAATATATATGGATCGGAAACAAAGGTGAAAAGCAATCAGCCTTTCTTATAGCTGGAATAGTTAGTGCAAGCTCTGAGTTTTGAGCTTTATTACACCGATAGATTTTATGATAAAATTAGTTTTTCCGTACGCAATAATTAACTTGTTACCAGTGTTGTCTTGATTGTAATCAATTACGACGAAAAGCGAGCAAATTGAGAATTCCTCAGTTCCGTATTAAATATCGAATACGTATATGAAAGTGAAACGAAACACGTTCGACAGTTACTTGTTGGTATCGTGGCTACCGTTTTTTCATCATCTCAACGAATTAAGACAACTGCAACCCTGACTGCTGACGTGGCTTCGTCACGTTGGATCCTACGCTCACGCTTTTGCCCCGACCCCCAAACAACCAATCCACTCGCTTTTATTAACTACAAACAAATTTATGGCCGTTTAACCTTTTTTAATTCGAACCGAAACTTTATATTCAGTCCCTGCGTTGCGTTTCTCGCATTGCTTTTCACAAAACCGAAATTGGTTTTTCTTAACTTTTAAAAAACTTCTTCAACTTTTTCTTTGAAGTTTGCTTTGGAAAAAGCTCAGCTTTTATTCGATTTCAATTCTAGTTAAATTTGACGTCTGAAAATTGTTACTGCAGTTTTTTTAACAGCAAAAAGTTCAACTTCTAAGTTATATAGTATCAAGATTAAATATTTTTTTTTTTGTAAGAAAACGGTCCAAACTTTTCCACAAATTTCCTTTTAATTACTTACAACTTATTATTATTAAATATCCTCCTAAAAACTTAAAGTTTAAATTCCGAAAAAATATTATAAATTAATATCAAGGATTTATTTTCTTTACTTTTATATTCTCCAACCGATAGTGCAAAATGGAATTGAACTGCTGTATTCAAATGCGGTATTCTATACTTATAT
The DNA here is from genome assembly GCA_958496175.1 of Sisyra terminalis. Classification (NCBI taxonomy): domain Eukaryota; kingdom Metazoa; phylum Arthropoda; class Insecta; order Neuroptera; family Sisyridae; genus Sisyra; species Sisyra terminalis. The sequence goes on from OY292274.1 coordinate 12,702,498, forward strand.
ATAAAATTCATACGTCTGTCTGTACATTTCGATTTTGAACCCAATTTTAGGGTAAATATTTGTTTCAAGAGGCCCTTATTCCAAATTTAACATTTTTAAAATTTTTGTCTGTCTGTCTGTCTGTCTGTCTGTGTGTCCCGATTTAACTAAAGAACGGAAGAACTGAATTAAATGAAATTTTATATTAAGATACAACACAGTTTTTCACAGAATATAGGCTACTTATCATTCCAAAAAAATAATAAGGGAAGGTATTCCCTAGGGATGAAAACAGACATTTTTACTTTAAACAGGCGAGTTATATATCATTGGAAAGATAGTTTAAAGTTAGAAAATAATCTGTAAAAATATTTTTAGTAAAACTGATGAAAAGCACAGTAAATTTAATTTAAATTTTAAAAAATTGCTTCTTTGAAATATAAACCTTTATATATATTAAATACATAGTTGATATTAAAAGCGTAATGGCTTACGTATCTGACATTTTCATGCTCCTAATCATAAAGACGTGGGTTTGAATCTTACAGTAATTTTTTTTAATTTTTTTTTTTACAAAATTGTAGTCAAAAAAGTAATTGTAGTGTAATAATAATAAAAGTAATAAAACTTAAAGTAAATACGTTTTTAAAACCGTGCATACATAAAATCCTGTATTTATATATCCCCTCTAACTGATAAAATTTTAATATTCGATGTATTCCTTTTAAGAAGTAGACATCTGATAAGAATTTTTGTTTTGAAAATTCCTACCCTAAAAGAGTAAAAGGGGTGACTAAGTTTGTATGAGAAAATGTAGAGTTAATCAGGAATTGAAATTTTAAATTAAATAAGTTTAATTAATAAATAAATAATTAATTAATAATAAGTTTCTGTTTTTGTTATATCATTTTAACAACAATATTTTAAATTACGTCATTTCACTTAATATCTATGAAAGTTTATGTGATAGGTACTTATATTAAATACCTAAGAGGCGATTTTTAATTTTTGTTTGTTTATCAACAATCAAACTTTTTAAAATCTAATATTTATGAACCAATGTTTGCGACCTGGAGCAATTCTGTATACTGCTGGAAAGCATTAAGGAAGCAATTTTTAAACATATATTTCATTATCAATTAAAATTTAAAATCATCCCAACTAACTTTTTTCGGTATTGAGAACAATATGTTATTTTTATTGAAAATAAATAAAATATTCTAATTTGGTTCCACCCATTCTACCTATTTCCAATAGTTTTTTATGTACAACATCCAAATATGCGAATTAGAATTGCTTTTTAGTTGTGATAATCAAAATAAAGGTCATTATTTATTTTCGTTTTACATTGCATTTTCCAATATAAATACATATTTATGTCGATGAAATTTGGAAAGTGTTCTTATACGATGCAGATTTATAATAAGAAAGAGTTTTTTGATAATTTTTTCTCTAAAAGAGTGAAAAATGGTAGCAAAGTTTGAACTGCATAACATATAATAAACAATCGAAATTTCAAATTTCATTATCAAACTATGTTCGTTATTATACTTGTATATATTATAACTATTCGTAATTTAATTATCAAGGTATGTTCGATATAGACGAAATATTTTATCGCTTAAAATAAAACTGTTGGTTTTTTATTAGAAACAAAAATTTAGGATCTGCTTAAAAATTTAATCTCTGACAAAAATATCTGAAAATGCTAAAGTAAAGTTTATAAGTAAGCATTAAATTTTTTGGCTTTCACATATTGAGAACCTAAAAATTTGAAATACGTATTCACAAATAAATACATTAGTGGGCGTATATCGAGTAGTGAGAAATTCGACGAACTAAAAGAAAATGGTTTAGTTATATAGTTGAAATTCAGACACTTTAATAATAAGTGCATAGATACACAATGGTTGTACTTGATTATGGAGGAACTGGGTTTCGTGCAATTGAACAATTTTTAATTTCGCGGTAGTCTTGTACATTGCAGTAATGTAATAGTTTGAGAAACAGGTTCATTCGGGATTCGAGACAGTGAGATGGGGTTTCTACTAATATTCTAAATCTACACCCTTTACTTCTGTTATTTTGACGCGAATGTTTTATTACTTTTTTACTGTTTTAAGTCATAATTAAGACCGAATTTATTGAATTTAACGATAGTTTTAATTTGCGTATAGATGCTGATTGATTTATGGATTACTTGGTTTACGGTAGGTATACGCAATTGAACATATTCTTTTTAGATATTTATAAATATTTTTTTTGAACATTAATTGATCATTACATACAACTATTTTATTCGAAACAACAGCTTATTAAACGTGTCTTTTGAAGATGACGAAATAGTGTTTTTTAGTATGATTATATTTTTCGTTAAAGAAATACAAAAAAAAAAAAGTTTCAAACTTATTAAGACCAAACAGAAAGCTTACTTTATAAATTAACAAAATTAAGTTATGTTAAGTAAAGAACCAGCAAATTCATAATGTTGTTCTCCAAGTAAAAAATGAGAAATTTCATTAACATTTATTGAAGAACGTGCATGTTTTGAAATGAAAATGAATCACTAAATACGATTTGTTGAAAATAAAGTTAAGAATAATGTAAATGTACAAGTGTCAAACAGATCAGAATGTGCCAAGAATATATTAGTTTTGTTACGAATTGAATGTCGTTCGTTATTTGAATGCAAGAATAGAAGGCAAAAATACATTATTTTATCTATTATCCGAATAAATAAAGGAGCAAATGAAATTTTTCTTTTTACGTAACAAGTACTTTGTTCGAAAATCGGTGTATGTGTTTGCTTAAAAGAGAAATAAGGGTAAAAATAGAGAGAAAAGAATCGCTTCCATTTGTCCTGGTGATAGAGGTTTATCAATTATTTACATTAAATCGAACTTGACGCTTTTTTTTTATTTTTTTTTTCGAACTGAACAAGTATTTAACAAATCGAGCAAGAATATGAATCGAAGTGATTTTAACGTATTTTAGTTTATTCTTTAAATTTTCAGTTATCCTTAATTCAATCATAAATTTCTAAATCAACTTTTGAAATGGAAAAAATTTACATCAAATACATTTATTCGAAAATAAAAGCAAGTAAATTCAAAGCGAATAGTGTTTGTGGCCTGAGGAATTGTGTACAATGGCGTTAAAACTCACCTTGCGATTTGGCGAACAGTCAATAATGAATTGGATTCTAGTCAACACTTTCATACATTTAAGAAACAATGGCCACATAGATCCAGATAAACACTATAGCTGTGAATATTTAAAAGGGTAACTGCTTTAAAAGCATAAATAAAAGAGTAAAATGAATGTCTATAAGATATGTAGACATTTATATAGGTATTTCACGAAATTAAATTCTTTGTATACAGAAAATTTTGCCACACTATAGGGAGCTTTATTTTTTTTGTGGCAAAACTTAATGCTCTACTAATTTGTTTTGGTCAAGTTAAATTTTATTTAATGTTATTTTATTAACAATAAAGTCGCTACAGACCTTAGTAGTTATATAGCAACGGTAAAAAACAAATAAAAAAATTGATTTTATTATCACTTTTCTGAAATTTTTCTATACTTCCCGTGAATGAAGCTGTAGCTTTTTGTCATAGAAGAATCAGCATAATATAAAACAACGAAGTTGTAATATATTAAGTATCCAAAAAAAGCTTATTTTTTGTGAGCTAAGCTAAATTTTTATGTAATGTATAATACAGTGTCAGGACAAAGGCCCAAGTACAAAGAACATATGGAATAAACTTCTGTATTTTTTGGCCCATCTAGGAATAAAAACAAATTAAGTATTTGTATTGTTTCATGATTTTTAAACAGTAGTTTATATGAATTTGAATTGTAATTTGACAAAGAAAAGATATGCGAGATGTAAATATTGACAGAAATTTAGAAAATTTTCAAATCAATTTGATAAAATATATTATTTTATTGTACGTTTGTTTGCTTTCATAAAAAGAAAAATAACACAATTTATTAACATATAGGTAAATATTTCATGAATTTTTCCTAAATCCAAATTTGCATTTTCCATAAATGATACGAGAGCTTATGATAATGGAAGTATGAAATAAATTCAGTGGTGGCAAAGATGCAGGTATCGTTTAATATTTGAAACTATTTACTGTATTTGGACATCGTTGGAATTAATTTTTTATCGATTGCTTGAAAATACGTGAAGCACAGTAAAATATTATCATTTGCATTAGAATTTTTAATTATTATCCATAATAGAACTTCATGTCCTTAGTGTTATGGTTTTAAATTTCGTTGGAATCACAATCGTTCACAACAGGAGCACATATTATGACCGAACATATTGTGAAAAAAAATTTAACGAAATTCTTCATGAGCAATTTTATTTCGACGAAATTGTGAGTACCTATGGAATCGGCTGTACAGACATTTGAGTAGCACCTGAAAAACAGTTTGTGATATTATGTGATATCAGAATTAATTTAAAATTAGCTTTTATTTTATTGAAATTTCGAGATTAAGGACGAAATATGTGATTAGAAAATATTTAAGTACTTACTAGCATCATTTTCACTATTTTGCACAGTTGAATCATTATTAAACGTATAAGAACTATTATTTTTCTTATTTAATAATGCTTTTCGGCGTGCTGGAAATTCACGAACACGCTCTGTTAAACCGTTTGATGTTTTTATACCCTTGTTTTCTTTACTTTTTTTTGACAATCATGACAATAATCCGTATTCATTTACGGCAAACTTGAAAATTATTGTTTTTAAAATAATGAAATGTATAAGCTCACAATTATAATAAGGAATTTAACACGGTTGTTATTGGTCGCTATGAAAATCATTCTCAAGTAGCGTAATATGCAGACGCACAACCATAAGAAATACTAATGTTTCCTACCTCATTCTCTCTCATGCTAAATCTTATAGATCTACGTATATGTTTCTCTTTTTGTTCCCGCTTTCCGTTTCCATTTCATAAAATTTGAAGTCACAACGATGCTAAAGAAGTTTCCACTTCAATATGCCAAACTTGAACGATTTAATTTCATCACGTTAAAGGTTAAAGGAGATTTTATTCAGAAAAAACACAATCTTTGAAACTTTAAAACAAAATATTTTTTAAATTGAAGACTTTTCTGAATTTATAAAAGAAATGTTATTTCTTACGAATCACTAAACAAACAAGCTTAATTCGTTTAATTATTGCCCCTGGGTATGTTTGATTAAAAATTGTCGCTCCAAATATCATTTAATCTTGATGTTGAGCTTTTGCAAAAGAAAGAACAATTTTAAATCGCATTTTTGAATAATCAACTAGCATTGTGCTTGAATATTCATTGATTTATTCCTTAATTAACATCGTCAATTTATTATTCCGTTACGAAAATTCGATACTACAGCCCTGGCCATATTTATAGATGCACTATAGGTTTAGGTTATTTTATTTTAGGTCCATATTTTTAATTGGGCTTAACTTTCTTGTACAAATTGCATTTATTTCGCTTATTACCAACAAGCGAGACAAGAAATCGTATTTACAAAAAAATAAATTTTTAGCATCAAGTTAATAAAACATTTAATTTATGGTGGGCTGAATGTTTAATATTTTATTGAAACCCCGTTTACTGATATTTAAGTTCCCATTCTGCGCAGTATGCTGTCTATGTAGGGCAATACCGTCTGCTGTATTTGTGGATGACGATTCCATACGTGAATATTTTTTCTAAGGGCTATTTTTCTGTTGTGACCACCTATTTAGCTACTTTTTTCTTCGGCAACTTCCACATACTTTCAATGGGTTTCAAATCAAGGCTATTATCTTAAAGTAGGGTAATAGGGAAAGTAAACAAAGTCTTACCCTTACCTAAAAAATATATTTCTAAAAAATCAATATAACTATTTAAGTTATATATGAAAAGTTAACAATATTAAATTTAATTAAGTAGAATATGTACATTTTGTATAAAATCTTAAGTGTATCTAATAATATGGGCAGGGACTGTATAAAATATTTAAAATTTGCTCATTGTGAGGTCCAATTCCAGCATTTATAAGGACCACTAGTAGGCTTTCTTCAATTTAAATTCTTAAATTTTCATGCAATAGTATTTTGCATGCATGCCACTTTCGTAAGAAAATGCAGCTCTTATTAAAATCATTACCACAATTGTCGGAAAAATTTTCTTTTCTTATCTTAATTCTCAATTATATCACACATAATTTCTAGCTAAGATATTATTACTCGTTAAAAACGTACTTAGATCCTTTTTTGACATTTTACATTAAAAATTTAAACGCTGATTTAACGTGTTGTCGTAAGTTTTTCTTGTCTTAATTTTTTTTTCTCTCTTTTATGCTTGAAGCTTTGTTAAAAGAGGTTATCAGCATTGTTGACATATGTTGTTTGTGTGTCAAACGTAAATGATTTAATAGGCGTTATTCGTTGGCGAAGACTTTTGTCATCAAACATGAGAAGAAAATCTGGTCGCCCGGGAGTTGTTGTTTCTTTGACGATACGTTTCAAGCTTATTTGATATGCAGAAGACGTTTCTAACTTCAAACACCCCCAACTTAATTGGTTCGTCTTGTTTTCAGGTAGAGTCACTCTTTGCTTCCATTCTTCTGAATATGGTCTCTAAGTTTTAACTTTTGTTGAAAAAATCATTATTTCTTGCAATAATTGTGTTGTATTACAAAACATTCTTAATCGCCATACTGAAATCATTCAATATCCGGATGGTATTTTCAATTTAAATTGACAATTGCGTTAAAAGCAGTTCTATCAGTTTTGAAATGTTTTAAACGCGCGAGACACGTAAGCGACAAATGGCTCTATACAATTTTCTAGCCTGGAAGTAACGAGACGAGAAAACTCAATAGTTGAGTTGTGATTCGTCGACGATGGCCAACCAACCAACCACCCACCCCCCTAATGCAATCAGAGAACCTTTCAGCCACGATAGATCGTATTCACTGGGAAACGCAGCGCTTGTGTCTGAGAAGAAAAACTAGATGCAAGAACGATTGGAAGCTCCCGGACGATGACCAACTGGATGAACATTTGGCTTATCTTAACGAGCCGATTACACTAGTTGACAAGTATCATCCAATTATGAAACTCATTCTTTATGCACTTTCCACGTACGTACATGCTTGACCCTTATGAAAAATCACATCTTATCACTACGCGCATCTGGAATTCAACGCCTTTACAAACTTCATCCATTTCTTAATCGTTTTTATTTTGTTATTTTTTTTCGGTAATTATGAATATTTTTTCAAACTATATAATTTTGTATAATATTATATATATATATATAAACAAAATTTATTTCAGAATTTTGTCAAACCTTAAATCGAATAGTGTACAAATATTAGGAGCATATTCCAAATAACTTGATATCAACAAAAAAATTTAAATATAACACTATACTGTGCGATTGGTATGTGACAGTTAATACAAGTAGTGCACAACACGCTAAAAATGATGAATTTGTAAGTATAATAGCCCATCGCTAATTAAAACATGTTATTAACAATAACTTAGTTATAAAAATTAAAGAAAATGGATTTTAATTTTAATTATTTATAATTGAGTTACCAGATTGTCAGTTCTTTTATAGTAAAAATTTTTTTTCTATTTTCTTTTGACATATATTATATTCTCTAGTTGTAACATCGAACAACCAAATTTAATGAAATTTGGTTTAAAGATACAACACAATTTCCCACACATGTTAGGCTACTTATCATTCCTTAATAATAATAAGGAAAAGTGTTCACTAGGGATGAAACAATATTTTTTTATTTTAGACAGGCGAATTATATATCGAAAGAAAGGTAATTAAAAATAAAAAAATAATCTGTAAAAATATTTTTATTTGAACTTATAAAAAGCACAATAAATTCAATTTAAAGTCTTAAAAAATTGCTTCTTTGAAATATAAACGTTTATATATATAAAACACATAGTTGATGTTAAAAGCGTAATGGCTTACGTATCTGGCATTCTGATGCTTCTACTTAAAAAGACGTGGGTTCGAATCTTACAGTAATTATTTTTTTTATAAAATTAACGAAAAAAAATAAAAGTAGTTGTAATAAAAATAATAATAGTAATAAAACTTAAAGTAAATACGTTTTTAAAATCGTGCATACATAAAATCCTGTATTTATATACCCTCTCTGACTGATGAAATTTTATTATTCGATGTATTCCTTATAAGGTGTAGAAATCTGATAAGAATTTTTTTTGAAAATTCCTACCCTAAAAGAATAATAGGGGGTGACTAAGTTTGTATGAGAAATTGTACAGTTAATCAACAATCGAAATTTTAAATTTAATAATCAAAGTGCTATTAAAGACAAAACATTATGACCACTTAATATAAAACAAAATTCTTCTATATACAATTTAGAAATAAAATATAAGTGTCTGTTTTTGTTATACATTTTAATAACGTCATTTCACTAAATTTATATAAAAATTGATGTTGTACTTATACCCAACAGGCGATTTTCAATTTTTGTTAGTTATTCAACAATCAAACTTTTAAAATCCATTTTTTTTGAACCAATGATAGACACCTGGATCAATTATATATTCTGCTGAAAAGCATTAAGGGAATAATTTGTTGTCATTTATTTCATTACCAATTAAAATATAAAATCTTACATACTAAATTTTCTTCGGTATTTAGAACAGTTTGAAAATCATTTATTGTTTTTGAAAATAAATAAAATATTCGATTCGTTTTCTATGCTTTCCATCTATTTACAACAATTTTGATTGTACAACGTCCAAATATGCAAAATCGAATAGCTTTTTAATGATGAAACTCAAAATTAAAAGAGTGCAATAAATAATTAAATAAGTGCAAATTTGTGTCAATTAAGTTTGGAAAGTGTTTTCCTCATACGATGTAGATACCGTAAAGTGGGGCTACTTGAACACACTTTTTGTACATTTTTTGTAATAATGACAGAAAAATTAAAATTATGGTGCTAAAAAATATATATTGGACCAACATAAACTTAATTATTATATATATAGCATAAAATTTTGAAAATATCATACACGTATATAAAAAAATTAATATAGAATTGGTGTTCAAATAGCCCCGTTGTTGGGGCTTCTTGGACATTAATTTTTTTTTGAGTATAAAACTCTTTGTATGCGTGTAAGATAATCAAATTTCCTCGTAAAACGTAACTTTAGTGTTGAAGAATGTTCATTTATAAAATAAATTTTTATTTTCTGAAATAATGAAAAATAATCTGATTTATAATAGATTAACGACCTGGACCGATTGATATTGAGGCAATTCTGACAGAAAGATTGTTTCTGGCGATGAAAAAATCAATGAAATCGAAATCGGGACCCAATGTGTTGTCCTGGAAGACCCGGACAAATTTAGTTTGTTTTTCTAGATATTTCTTTACTACATCTGGAATATCCAGCCTTTGTCAATGGGAATCCCCAATTCGCGACAACTGCCAAGGCTTCAGAAATCAACTGCTCTTCAAATTTACTTAGAACAGTCGGATGGCTAACGGATTTCGGATTTCTTCCAAGCATCTTCCATACTAATGTAGCTTGAGGCACTTTAAAAGTTTCTGCAACCTTTTTTTTTTGGATATTCCTCCCCGAACTGCATCCATAGCTTTTTCCATATCCTCCATTTTATAATTTTGATAGGGTTTTGACCCTGGAGTTTTTTTTTATATAAACGCACCATTTTAAAGTAACGACAACCAGTAATAACACAAAACAAAACAAAACTAAACAAAAAACTTATTTAAGATGACTGAGACAGCGACAGAAATGAACATATTTGCGTTGTGTTCATGTAGCATCAGTTTGGTATATAATAAAAAACAATTTCTAAAAATTACTTCCCTACCTTACATATTTAAACTCTGATAGATATATCTGAGAAAGGCTAAGCTTAGTTTATAAATGAGCAAAAGGTTTTTGCCATTAATTAATGGTAAACCCGAAAATCCAAAATATGTATTCATTAATAAATGTATTAATGAGCGAGTATTCTCTGAAACGCGGCGAACTAAAAGAAAATACTTACTAGCGTTTATGTGAACTAAAGTAAGTGGCTTCTATCGACAGTGAAAGAACAGTGATTTAAAGCGGGGGAGTGTTTTGAATGTGTACTATATCGTAAGTCATAATGATTAAAGAAATATAAGATGCTTCTACAGAGCAAAAGACATACGTCAAATCGTGTATGGTGAACTCGAGACTATCCAATATGGTTTAGTTGTATAATTGAAATGCAGATATTTTAAAACTAAATGTATAGTTACACATTGGTTATACTTGAGTATGGAGGAACTGGGTTTCGTGTAATTGTACAAATATATATATATATATATATATATATATATATATATATATATATATATATATATATATATATATATTAAATATTTTTGAAAATTAATTGAACATTATTCACAATTTTTTTATTCCAAGCAATAGTTTTTTCAATGAGTCTTTTGAGACCCGACAAAAAAGTGTGTTTTAAGTATGATTATATTGCATCAACGTTGTACAGACGAAGTCGCGATCATCAGCTAGTAGAGTGATCTTTTTAAAAATAAAAATTAAAATGAACCATTGACTCGTTAATAATGTTGGTAATTAATATTTTCCTGGTAGCAATAAATAAATGCTAATTAAAATCAATGAAGATTGCGCGACTAAATGCATCATCTTTATCATCTAAAAAAAAACAACACGAAACATTTAATTAAAAGCAATTAGAGCCTTGATTATACAAAAGATGTCTGGAAAATCTTCGTGAAAAACTTTGTTCATAAAAGTTTCCGTACAAATTCGCGAAGAATTTTCAACTTTTAATTTCGATTTTTTTTCAAATGCTTTATTCAATGTGAAAAAAGAAGCAAACAAATATATATATCACGAATCAGTTGGAGAGATTGTCAAGAAGGACAAAGGCTGCGATTTTAAAATGTCGAGATTTGTTGTTGTTCAGCCTGAGATTCGAAACGAATGCGCAATGCGAGACGAATGCAAATAATTCCGTGCGATGTTGATTACAAAAGACGTGTCAACGCGGCTAACGTGAGGATTTGCCCCACGAAATATCTTTTTAAGCAGACATTCAGGACACTCACATCCCACGCTCCTATGCCTTTTAATTTTAGATGGCAAATGTTTGAATTCCAAATTTAATCTTGAAATGTTTATCGCCTTTTTGTAATGAAATAAATTCAAAAACGACAAACACAATCATGAAAGACACTGAAAACGAAATTTGAATAGACACAATTTTCCTGTTGTGATTCTAATATTTGAGTTTTAACACGCCCGTATTAGTGAGATTTAAATACCCGATAGCAACACTCTCCATAACAATAGTTTATTCAATAAGTGATTAAATCATTAATACAGAAAAAATATTTGTAAGCTTTGTTTCAATAAAACCAAAATGTAATTTTTTTTCGGTAGCATTTAAGTTATGATTTTATCAAGTATGTAGACTTACGTAGGCAGAAAAATTTATTGTTATTATTATCTTATCCTTTAAACTGAATTTTTCATTAGCGTAACCTATTATTCAATCAAAATTTATGGTTTAAATTAGGTTTATTTAACATAATTTGATAATGTGATAGGTACGATATATACTCCATCCTTCATTAAGTGATGGTATTGTATGCACTCTAATGACATGCCGATGAATTACAAAATGAATCAAATCAATTATCTTCACCGTGAGCTATTGAGTTACTGAGTTTGGTTTCACTTTACATTATCAAAGTTTCTATGGTAGAAATAAATGTTTACATTTAAAAGAATTCTGAAATGGTTTTGATCAATGCTTATTTTTGAGGCTGACTAATATTTTTATCTGGTTTGGCCATGTCCTACTTATAACTTCAAATTCTATATCCATTGAAGGTGAATAATGTTATAGTCAACCAATTTTATTTCTGAGCAAATAAGGTCCAAAAGTGCAATGATTGTTTGCCTTGCATTATTAATGAGTTCGTGCAGAATTGTATAATTTTGCGCGGCTAAAGAGCAAATCAATTATTTAATGTTTGCAATGATTTATGGACGAATAATAAAATAAGCTAAAATTATTAAAACGAAGCGTTCCGATGTCCTCGTCCTCCGCGCGGAGGTATGAATAATTCGATCGTAATGCCACAATTTAGTTGGCCATAAATTAAATGCTGATTTGTATTTTCAACACTATGAGAGCTGTATGAGCTATTTAATGCAATTTGAAATTGATTTGTATAATAACCCCCGTGGGGCATATTTAACACGTTCGTGTTAACTCAAACTACGTAGTCACAGATCATCGTAATATTTATGTGCACTGGTAAAAAGCCAAAATAAACCGTTCGATTTTTTTTATTATATACCACAAATAAATATGCCTTAGCTATCGTTTTTGTGGGAATTAGGTTTTATGAATAGCAGAAAGTTCTACTCTTATTTCCTTTCATTTAGCTCTCACAAACGCAGAGATGAAAATACAAAGTCTAATGAATATGTTAACACTCTACTGCAAGTTATATGGTCTGACACTAAACACTGATGAAACCAAATATGTGAATTTACCATTGATATAATATTCAAAAGATGATCAAAATAAGATTTTTTCGCTGACTTTGAACAGTTATACTGTGTATACAATATGTAAAATATATTGCAGTCCAATTTATTAACATAAACTTGAACAGAAGTTCAAACAAAAAATTCATGACGTATTGCCCAGATACGTATTTCGATTGCCAAGCAATCTTCATCAGTGGTCATCAAGTAGTTTGGATCACTCCGTAACTGCTTTGTGATGATTCACAAAATAATCACGGATTGACCTCAATTTATATGTCGTTCCTTTCTCTTTTTGCGATGTGGTTATGGAGGGAGGTGTGTTCCCAAATTTCTTTACTTTCACCGAATCCTTCGTAAGCAACCCGAAAAGTGCCGAATATTGAATTGGACCATTTTCCCAATTTAGTACCTTCCCTTTTCTTTTAACAATTTCTATGCTTTCGAGTGCATCCAATCGGTTTGTGCGGTGAACACTTTTTAGAAGTCTAGCTTCTGCAAATGTATGCCCTGTTTCCAGTGCATGTTCTGCCACACATGATTTTTCCACTCTTGCATATTTAATGTTTGCCAGATGTTCCTTATACCTAACCCCTATTTGTCTTCTAGTCTGACCGACGTAGCTTTTATCACAGCCTGTGCAAGGGATTTCATAAATTCCTGATCTTTGTATGTTCGGAATTGTATCTTTAGAACTGTTGAAAAATCCACCCAACTTTTTGGTTGTATATCCAGCCTTTATTCCAAACTGTTTCCATATCCTTTCGATTTTTTGGGAAATCCCTGGATAATAAGTTAAAACAGACCAATGGTCTTCTGGTCCTTCCATCGTTCGTAATGTGGTTTCTGAGAGTTTTTTCCTCCAAAGAGCTCTTTTGAGGATTCTGTCTACAATTTTGGTAGAGTATCCATTAAAGGTCGCCACACCTTTAATGTATTCTAATTCTTTTGTAAACAGATTCTTTGCCAGAGGTACATTTACGAGTCGGTTTATCAAGGAATGGAAAACAGCCAGTTTATGGCTATTATGACATACGGATTCAGCCATAACATATCTATCTACATGTGTTGGTTTTCTGTAGATGTCAAAAACCAGGTTGCCCTGGTTTCTGGTTATTTTCAGGTCTAAGAATGGTAAACTACCATCTTTTTCTCTTTCTACCGTAAATGTTATGCCAGGCTGTATTGAGTTGAGATAATCCAAGAACTTGTCCGGATCTACTGTCCCTTCATCAAAAATAGCAAAAACGTCGTCAACATATCTGTACCAAACCCTAGGAAAATGATCACAATTTCGTTTCGCCTGCAGTTCGAAGTTGCTCATAAAAAGATTTGCCAAGAACGGTGACAAAGGATTGCCCATGGCCGTGCCTTGCGACTGTCGGTAATATGAACCTCTAAATTGAAAAATAGTTTGGTTCATACAATGTTTTGTTAATCTGACATATTCATCTAACTCTGGTTGTGGGATATTATTCTTTTTTAACCAAACTTCTAACAAAACCATTGTTAAACTGATAGGAACACTAGGGAACAGAGCACTGACATCAAAAGATATCAACCGTTCCGTGCCTTTTAGTTTAACGCCTTTGATTCTTTCTACCAATTCCAAATTATTTTTTATTGAAAAACCTTCAGGTGCCCTAAAGTTATTGAATCGTTTACATAACCATTTGGCCAATAAATACGTCGGAGCGTTCATGCCCGCAACAATAGGACGCATTTGATTGCCTGGTTTGTGTATTTTCGGTAAGCAATACAATCTGGGTACTGATGGATTTGAGAGTTGTAGGCTTAAACGGTCACTTTTCTCTACTAGATTTTTACAACTAGCGAGAGCCTCCTTGACATCACGAATCATCTCCGGTAGAGGATCTTTTGTGATTCTGATGTAAGGACCTTCCTCCAGCAGCTTCCCAACTCTACCATCATAGTCATCTTTATCCATTATGACTATGCTATTTCCCTTGTCTGCTTTTGTGTAAAACACATTTTTTGATTTTAAATTCTTAACCATTTTATTATCGTTGCCTTTATGTTTTACACCAGTATGTTTCTGCAATACGTTCAACCAACTGCGCCTAATGTACTGTTTCTCTTCATCTGGCAAACTCTTGATTGCAGACTCAACATCTACAATCAATTGCTCAGTTGGGATAGTACATGGAGCTGGAGAGAATTTCAATCCTCTTTCTAGGTATTTCAATTCTTTTAACTTATTATCCAGGGATTTCCCAAAAAATCGAAAGGATATGGAAACAGTTTGGAATAAAGGCTGGATATACAACCAAAAAGTTGGGTGGATTTTTCAACAGTTCTAAAGATACAATTCCGAACATACAAAGATCAGGAATTTATGAAATCCCTTGCACAGGCTGTGATAAAAGCTACGTCGGTCAGACTAGAAGACAAATAGGGGTTAGGTATAAGGAACATCTGGCAAACATTAAATATGCAAGAGTGGAAAAATCATGTGTGGCAGAACATGCACTGGAAACAGGGCATACATTTGCAGAAGCTAGACTTCTAAAAAGTGTTCACCGCACAAACCGATTGGATGCACTCGAAAGCATAGAAATTGTTAAAAGAAAAGGGAAGGTACTAAATTGGGAAAATGGTCCAATTCAATATTCGGCACTTTTCGGGTTGCTTACGAAGGATTCGGTGAAAGTAAAGAAATTTGGGAACACACCTCCCTCCATAACCACATCGCAAAAAGAGAAAGGAACGACATATAAATTGAGGTCAATCCGTGATTATTTTGTGAATCATCACAAAGCAGTTACGGAGTGATCCAAACTACTTGATGACCACTGATGAAGATTGCTTGGCAATCGAAATACGTATCTGGGCAATACGTCATGAATTTTTTGTTTGAACTTCTGTTCAAGTTTATGTTAATAAATTGGACTGCAATATATTTTACATATTGTATACACAGTTCAAAAGATGATAATTTTCATAAGCGACTTAAAATTCAAACG
This sequence comes from Sisyra terminalis, assembly GCA_958496175.1. Taxonomy (NCBI): domain Eukaryota; kingdom Metazoa; phylum Arthropoda; class Insecta; order Neuroptera; family Sisyridae; genus Sisyra; species Sisyra terminalis. The sequence continues at coordinate 12,718,076 of OY292274.1, forward strand.
AGTACACAAGTTATCATGCTTAGAAGTTGTAATGAGGGATAGATGAGAACTAAGTATTGAACTTAATAATCTAATTGCCAAAGCAAAAACAACATTCTTAAAAATACTAAAAATTTAATTCATATTTCTACTGATTTAAAAATTAGAATGCTCTAATAATACTATAACATTTTCTTAGGGCATCTGTATGGAGTAAAAGCTTGAACAATAACAAACATTTTGCAGCGAAGAATTAAAGCTTTTGAGATATGGATGTGCAGGAGAATTCGAAAAGTTCAATGGGTGGACAAAATATCGAATGAAGAAATATTACGCTCGACGGCTCAAAACACAACTCAGTTAGTGAACACCCAAAAAATTACACCTTACTATACCAAATAATTCAAGGGTAAATTAATGGAAAAAGAAGTGTTAACAAAAGGACATCTTCCCGGCTGAAAAATTTAAAAACGTGGTTAAGCAGATGGTCAACACAACTATTTCCGAATGTACATCTATACAAATATATACAATTCTTACGTCTGTCTGTACATTTTGATTTTGACCCAATTTTAGGGTAAAGATTTGTTTCAAGAGGCCCTTATTCCAAATTTGACATTTTTAAAATTTTTGTCTGTCTGTCTGTCTGGGTGTCCCAATTTAGCTTAAGAACGGAACAACCGAATTTCATGAAATTTGGTATTGAGACACAACACAATTTCCCACAGACTATAGGTTACTTATCATTCCAAAAAAATAATAAGGGAAAGTATTCCCTAGGGATGAAAACATAAAAAAAAATTTTTACTTTAGATAAATGAGTTATAAATCATTGGAAAGGTAATTTAAAGTTAGAAAATAATCTGTAAAAATATTTCTAGTTCTGTTAAAATTTTAAAAAATTGCCTCTTTGAAATATAAACGTTTATATACATATAACACATAGTTACTGTTAGTATAGCGTAATGGCTTCCGTATCTAACATTCTGATGTTTCTAATTATAAAGACGTGGGTTCGAATCTTACAGTATATTTTTTTTTATTTTTTTTTTACAAAATTGTTGTAAATAGACCCTTAGAGTTGCTCAATAAGGAAATATTAACGAAAAAAGTAATACTAGTAGTAGTAGTAGTAGTAGCCATAATAATAATAGTAATAAAACTTTAAATAAATACGTTTTTAAAACTGTACATACATAAAATCCTGTATTTATATATCTCTTCTGATTGATGAAATTTTAATATTCGATGTATTCCTTTTAAAAAGTAGACATCTGATATTTTTTTTTAAATTCCTACCCTAAAAGAGTAAGATGAATGACTAAGTTTGTATGAGAAAATGTAGAGTTAATCAACAATCGAAATTTTAAATTTAATAAGTGTAATGCATAATAAGTTTCTGTTTTTGCTAAATCATTTTTACTATAGCATTTTAAATAACGTCATTTCACTTAATAAGTATGAAAGTTTAGGTAGTAAGTATTTATACTAAATACCAAAGAGGCAGTTTTTAATTTTTGTTTGTTTTTCAACAATCAAACTTTTTTAAAATCTATTTTTTATGAACCAATGATTGTGACCTGGAGCAATTATTTAACATTAACGGAGCAATTTTTTGTCAGATATTTCATTATCAATCAAAAAATAAAATCTTCCAAACCAACTTTTCTTCGGTATTTATAAAAAAATTAAAATCAATTATTGGTTTTGAAAATAAATAAAATATTCGAATTTCCTTCCACGCTTTTTATCTATTTCCAACAATTTTGTATGTACAACGTCAAAATGTGCGAAAACGAATTGCTTTTAGTGATGATAATCAAAATAAAAAAAGTTATAATTTTTTTTGTTTTAAATTGTATTTTCAAAAATAAATCCGTACTTGTGTCGATGAAATTTGGAAAGTGTTTTTCTTATACGATGCAGATATATAATAAGAAAGGGTTTTTTGATAATTCCTCCTCTAAAAGAGTGAAAAATGGTGGCAAAGTTTATAGGGCATAACGTCTTATAAACAATCGAAATTCCATATTTAATTATCTAGGTAAGTTCGTTATAGACGAAACGTTTTATCGCTTAAAATAAAACAATGTTGGTTTGTTTCGTGCATTTGAACAAATTTTAATTTTGCCGTAGTTTTGTACATTTTAGTAGGGTAAAACTTGGGACAATGAAATGGGATTTCTGCTAATATTCTAAATATCTAGGCGAGTGTTTCGATAACTGTTGACTTTTTTAAGTCATAATTATGACTGACTTTATTGAACTTGACGATAGTTTTTATTTATGTATAGAAGGTGATTGATTTACGGATTAATTGGTTCTCGGTAGGTATACCTACCGTAGGTATACGCAATTTTACATACTCTTTTTAGATATTTATAAATATTTTTTGAAAATTAATTGATCATTATATACAGCTATTTTATTCCATTTTATTATAAGTATCCGGTTATTAAATGTGTCTTTTTAAAGTTGACAAAATAGTGTTTTTAAGTATGATTATGTTTTCCGTAAAAAAAATAAGATAATATACTCTACACCTACATTACCCAGACGAAGTCGCGGGGATCAGCTAGTAGTAAATAAAATATTGATAGTCAATCTACTAGCCAGTAAAAGTATTATAGTCAATAATCGTATTAATCATAAAATCTAAAGAAGAAGTGCTTTCCAAAATTATGCAACATAAAAAACATAACTAAATTATAAAAAAAAAAAAAGAAAGAATGTTTACTATCTTTAATGCTAGTCTAAAAACATATGTACGGTATCGAAATGTTAGAAATATTACTAATTGCTTTTATACAAGTCACAATTTGACAACGTATCATTCTCGGTTAAGTCTAAATTTCAATTTTAAGTTCGCCTAATTTTTCTTTTTTAGTTAAATTGTCGTTATGGCCATATTGTTCGCAAATTGGGCCAAAACTAAAATAAAGAATAAGATGTTACCAGAAAATAAGTTACGTAGAAATGTTTTATGTACCTAAAAAATTATGAATTCTTATAATGAAACATCATGATTCATCGTCATGATAGATTGCAAGTTTCTCACAAGTATTATGAAATATTGATTATGTTTTCAATGAAACAATACATAAGTAATGATAATCATAATTAAAGTTTTTTTTTAATGTAAAAACATAAATTTTCCTTCAAAAAAGGACTACAAATCAGCTTTTTCATATTTGAAAAATGATTGCTTTATCATTGTTTTTGTATTAAAGCTTTATGATGAATTTGCTCTAAAATATCCAGCATTCGAAATTAAATTTTTAACATTCTCCCGGCCTCTTAATTAAGCTAGCATGCTGAAAAGTAATTCATCAAAATTAACAGCGCTGATGTTTTCAATTTGCATTGCAGCTCATTTTGATACATATATTTTCATTTTTAAATTAAAAATATTCCTCTCTTTTTCGTTCAAAATTGCTCTATTTTCATGTGCAAACATTTAATTGCAACGTGTTTTTTACATTTAATTTATCTTTTATAAAAGTAGTTTTTTTTAAATGAAAAAATAATTCTTTTCTCCAACAGTTATTATTCACATAACGATTAATTAGTTTCATGAATATTCAGACGCTGTCGAGATAAAAATTGCAATGTTAATTATTTCATTTAAAATAGAAATAACATTGTCGAGTTGTTGAAATGTTAAGGTTTTTATGCAAAGCTTGAGTGCTTTTCTTAAGCAATTATAAAAAAAATGTAATGTCAAACTTTCAGATACACAAAGAAAACTATTTAATAAATTAAAATTCATAACGATTGCTTGTGTAGTAGAACTCTTGGCTTAAAATTTCTAAATCTGAAAGCTTCACATATCAAAGTGAAAATGTTATGAAATATTCATATTTAATACAACCAAATGGATTTCTAAGTTATTATATTCGGTTGAGGCGAGCCATCAAAAAGTGTTTAATTATTCCTCTTATGTTCAAACACGAACAATTACCATCGCGGTCATTTTCTCTGAGAAGCAATGTGAAAGTATGAAAGGGGGAGACCGAATTTGTTTTCACACACCAGTTATTTTCAATAGAAATAATTACCAATTTCATTTTAGGGTTATTTGCAAATAAGCGTACGCAGGCGATTTGTGGTTTTGTAAAACCTTATTTATTCTTAAATATTGACCCCTATTGGGTAATATTGGAATCAATAAACATAAACTCGTTGGATTAAAACTATTATTTGACTAAGAATTAGATTTCATATAACTTGCATTTCTGTTTAACGGATTAAGGCTCTTTCTCGTTTATACTGTGGTTTCACATCAAATTAATTTCAGAAAAATATTGCTTAGGATAATATTTCATCTATCTAATACTTAATAACGTCCTATATGTTTGTTACGTGCGTAACTAATTTTAGAAATTTAATGAATTATCAAAAATAATTACAACTAATGAAATTTGTTGTTTATTTTAAATTATTTTTGACACATGAAAAATTTTCGACCAAAAGATTAAAATATAACAACATTCTTGTGTTAATTGTAAATTTTGAGTATCAAATTGAGAAAACATTCAATATTTACACCACAGACATCTACCTGTTATTCAAGAGTGGCACAACCACCAAAATATAATATTGTAGTAAATATTTTTACGAAAATATATCCCGGGTTAGCTGTTGACGAGGATGGGTGGTTTGTTCAAATGATACACATATCATCTGGATCCAGGTTTCCAACAATGATTCCACCTAAACCATTATCCTGATTTAAGCATAGATTCTGACCTTTATGTTCCGGACGACACGAGAAAAGTTTTACGACCCGGACGAACACATTGGGACGTTTCATATTGTGTAGCCACACCATAATTTTATTATGTGATTATATTCAGCTTGTTTATGTGAATCTAGAAAATATAAAAAGTAACAAAAACATAATCATAATAACTCGTATAGTAATCTGATAAAAGCGAGTCGAAAATACGTTGCTTTTTTAAAGTGCTTTACGGCCTTATATGGCCACTGTGAGCCAAGTCCGGCTCATAAGGATTATTATCAGAATGACAATGAATGAATTTAAAACACGGAAACGGTATATTATGAAATTACAAAAGGTTCTTGTCACAACTGGAACTCAACTCGACTGAACTGAACCAAAAGCAAACACAATTTAAAACGGTCTAGTAATATTCAAATGATAATTTTTCACTCCGTTAGTACAATATTTGAGAAAAATGTTTGTCTTTGCCACCATAAAAATTGAATTAAAATTGTTGAATGAAAGGAAAATATTTCTTTGAACAAAAAAAATATAATTAAAAAGGAGAAAAACTTTATTTTTTTAAGTTTATTTTCTTAATTAAATGAAGCTCTTATTCTCAGGAAAAGAATCAATTTCTTATTGATATTCTTAACGGTAACTCATTTTAGAGATTTTCAATTCGAAACATAAATTTCATTATTTTATGTATGGACAAACTGCATTCTCCACAAAGTGACCTAGTTTATAATATATTTTTTTGAATAAAGTATAGATAAAGCAAAGTTTATATAATTTACGTTATAAAATTTTTCTTAGTCTTCTATAGATGAAAATATTTGCTTTTACAATAAATTCGAATAAAATACTTTATCTCATCCGTAAAATTATGCCAACTCTAAAATAATATTGTTGAAAAAATTCAACCTACTAAGAGTTAAGAAATAATCGAAAGATTTGTAGTTGTAGCTAAGAATGGGTATTCAAAAAAAAAAACGGTATGTGTACTTATGTAAACTAGAGTGTCCCAAAAAAAAAAACAAACTTCTTTTTTTGAACGCATACCCCTTAATTTTATTTGAATATTCTTAAAATACTTGAAAATAAATTTTCATGCATCTAGAACCACTGCAACCCGTGCCGACTTGTATCGAAACATACCAATACTTGTATACAAAAGCGTGCGAGAGTTAACGTCTGGATGTGCATTAATTGCATTGCTTACTTGTTTAAAAAGTAATAATATTTTTTTTCATTTAGTGAACATATCGGTGAAATTAGGCAATTCTAAAATAGAAATATTTTTAATAGGAAAAGTAAAACATCAAATTACCGATTCCAAACTTCCCTAAAACGGACATAGACAGGTAATTCCGTTCTAAAATATCCGATAAGTGAATTTATGTTTTAATAAATGCGCAAATCTATTCATGAATGCATACTTTATTGAGAATAGACACATAAACTGATTAAATCTTTACCTTACTATAATAAAAACTCAGCAAACATATACTAAACTTAAAGAAATTTACAGAAAAAAAAAAACTAAATTCTACTACAAGAAAATTTGTCTTCTGGTTCTGAAATAATGAATTTACAAGAAAATTTACCCATTTCAACTACTAGCACAGAATTCGATGCAAATAAAACTTTAACTAGGAAAAATTTCACTACTCCAAAACTAGTAGTAATATTAGATAGGCGTCAGTTCAGTATAAGCAATTGTTTGCTTACTACTGAAGCAGTTATTGAGGCACTGGGACATAACCAAAAGAAGAACGATTACTGATAGTTGTTTCATATGGTAATAAAGAACAACTTATTGCTTTTCCAAAATTGGACAATTCTTCAGGAAAGAGAACATCCGCAGGCCATTTTTTACTGGAATCTTGAAAATAAAGGGCAAATTCTTAGTTGTGATACTACTGCTTCACATACAGGTTGAATTAAACGCAACTTCTTTGCTTCTTGAGCAGAAACTAAGTAAAGAAATGCTGACTTTTGCTTACTCTCATCACATATAAAAGTTAGAATTAAAAGACATATTAGAAGAAAAACTTAACCAGACAATTATAAAGTCTTGACATTCGATTGCTGAAAAATTTCCCTGAAAACTGGAAAAATATTGGTCCCGAGAAAGTTCAGAATAGTAAACAAAATATCATATCTCAATGTGTCTAAAATGAACAAAATGTTAGAATTTTACCAAACTGAGTTTACTAAAAAACCACTAAAGATGACTATTGAGAATTGATTTACTGGCGTTAACCATTTACATCTAACACTCTTGATGCAATGCAATTTAGTTTTATGTTTTTTTAAGGTCACGAAAGCTTACGAAAAAAAATATACAAATGGATCTCAAAATCAGCTTTACAGAAGTTCTGCCTGCATTTATGGTAATTAATAAATGAATTGTCAGTCTTGTCCGTAGATGATAATGTAGACCAAAAACTAAAAGTAAAGATTACACAACGAATAAACCCTATATCCCATCAAAAGAAGAACTTAGTGATTCATTTTACGGTTATTTTGGCAAATGATAATATTTTATTTATTTCTTAGATATATGATAAGGGTACGCTCATTTTTAATTTCAGAAAAAATCATTGATGACTTTGTTTCAATCAAGTTATATTCTAATTGGAAAAAGCCAACGATGAAAAGAAAAACTACTGAATATATGTACTTTTGATAACAAATACTTAATAAATATAAGATACAGACAAAGCAGTGTCATATTTACTAAATTAACAAAGATCTTATATTCCTGTATGATTTCTACATTAATTTTTATATCAAAAGTTTATGATCAAGTCGGCACGGGTTATCGTTGTTCAATAGCGATAATATTTAATATTTTTGATTTTGGGTCAAATAAAAAAAATGAGGGTATGCGCATCGAAATTCGAAAAAAAATTGCCTTTATAGCTTGGGACACCCTAATGTACACATGTGAGAAATTATGAGTTGCTTATTAATATAAATATGGTTTGGACTGTAAAATTTGAACATTGTTTAGTTCTACAATGTTTATGTTTTAATGTAAAATGTGTCCGACTGAAATTAGTTTTTAAGGCCGAAACTAAAACTTAATTCTGGCATCAGTTTTAGTTTCCTGCTAAAACCATATAAGGCCATTTTTTCATAGGAAAAAAATAAATCATAATTATTAAGTCTTTAAGTCCTAACGTTTATTTATTTACCTTTTTATTTTTAATTTTTGTACTATTCATGAACATTAAATTATGTATATTATTAATTATTAATATTATTATCACTTTCTAATCCAAATAAATTATTTATGTAGAAGTAAGGAATTGATTTAAAAGAAAAACATCTATTATTATTTTTGAATATTTGTTACGAATAACATAAAATAAAAATAGTTACAGAAAAAAAATACTTTTAACCTAATATCTTTACGTTCACAAATCAGAACGAACTCTTTTTTACATCTTTAAAACACAATTATTTCTCTAAACCTTGGTCAGTTTTCTTTCAAACCGAAAACAAAAATATTACAGATAAAATTAATTATAATTTCAATAAACTGACAATTATTAGCATTTATAATAAAAGAATCTAATACATATTGTTAGTATTAAACAATAATTTCTTAATACTTTCATCTCACGTAATCAATTAATATAGGTATCTTAAAAAATAATTAAGCTGGAGAAGTTCCACCAACGTGAAGCTTTACGTTTCTTTACAGAGTATATCATTTTTTTTTCAATTTGTAATAAAAATATTTTTTAATGTAAATAATATATAAAAAAGATATTTTATGTGTTCTCTGACAGTGGCAATCATAAAAGAAATATGTTTTTGCTTTTAAAATAGCACTATTACAATAATTACGTAAAAAAAAGATGGTGCAACGCTTTTAAATGTGATTCATGTCTGGAATAATTGTTCTAAAAGAAAATCAGTTATTACTAGTGATCAATATTTTTCAAAATTAAAAACAATGCAATAATCATCGTCACTGTTATATTTAATTATAATTAGATAACTTTGAGTCCCATATAGAGCATAATTCTATTACTTTGATAATAATCACAGAAAATAACAAATATCCAAACGGGAAGAAATTGAAGAAAATGGTTAGCAGAAACTATCATTTAATGAAATTTTGCTTCAAGTTATTGATGGTTGACTAACAAAACCAATAAAACTTTTCAATAAGACTTTAAAAATTGTAACCAAATCAAAATAGAAAATTTTCTTTTCTTTTCTTTTCTTTTCTTAAAATATTTTATGAAGGTATATTTGTTGCTTGGCTAAAGAAATAATTTAAAATCTCTTGATAGTTTAAACAATTTCATAGCTTTTTGGACATAAAATTGAAATTTATGCAATATATTTATAACTTTCTCTGCAACCTCTTTTCCATTCTCTTTAACGAACAAATTATATTCTCGTTAATTTAATTACTAATTGACTTGTACGAAAATCTAAATTAATTTTAATATGACTTTTACAGTGACATGTTTATTCAAAACTTAGCAAGTCTTTATTTAAATAAAATCCAAGTTACTTACAAACATAACTTTTCTGTTATATCAATTTCATCAGGCAACATTTTACATCAATTTCCATTTATAAATTCAGGCGCAAACTCATTTATTTTGATTAGTCATTGCAACGATGGCGAGTCCAACCCTGGAATTATAATGATAATGTGAAACGTTTTATTAATTGGAAAGCGGCAAATAAAAAGAAATACTTTATTATTTATTGTTGTTAAGACGCAGCAGTTTTAAATAGAGAAATGATACAATCTTTTCTTTTATTAAATATTTGTTTTGTGTTAAAAATGAAGCAAGGTTTTTACAATGGATAGGAGAGGATTGTTATTTGAAGCATCCTCAATTTTTATATTGCCGATAATATCTTTTATTGTTGACGAACAGGAGACTAGGGTGTTGCGTTCAATTGGCCTTTGGAAATGGACTTCTGAATAGAGTCACTTACTACAATCAAATTCAATCGTAATCGTTTCTCATTCTCTTCAGAAAAGAGAAAAAGAAAAGCAAAGAACCGATGGAAAAAGGGATTACATTTATTTAAATCGTTATTGTATTGTTTATCCTTATTTCGTAATGATGTCGACTGATTCGAGTATAAAGTGCTGGCCTGGACGAAAAGCATAAAGAAAACGCTTGGAACGATTATAGAGTCGCATCCCCGTTTAAATTTCGAACTGATCGAATAAAAAAAAGTTAAAAAAGAAGTAATCGTTTTTGGTACTTCGTTTAACCGAATGTTATTTCCCTTGAAATAACACTGTTTTGTCGCACTAAGCGCTTTGTGTATCGTTCCATTGCGCTCTTTCTCGGTAAAAGCTGAAAAACGAAAATGTGAAAAGAGTTCTAAACTGACATTGCAGTTGGAGACATTGTACGTTGGAAACTAAAAAAAAAAGCTCTACTAACCAACTATAATTATCCTGACAAAAAAGTTTTCGTTTTATTCGTTTTTAACACACCTCAAATACCCGTGAAAGCATACAATAGTACCAAATAAATGAAATAAAATATGAATGCAAGTTTATATTTTAATTTAGTTATTGCAAATATTTTTTTTAAGCTTATTGATTATTTTAATTTTTTACATCAATTACAAACAATGCGTTTTATTATTTCTTATGCAGCAAATATTAGTTTTTGAATTTAAATCAGTTTGTTTGTTAATACTCTTTGCTAGCAAATAACAATTGATTATTTATATAAATTATCGAATTAAACAATCTTACTGAAGCTTAAAAGGTTTTTTATAAAGCAATTATTTATTTATCTAGAAAAAATACAATCATTTTTGAGATTTTTTATGAAAGAACAACCGTTGAGAGCTACGATAAATAAAAATCCAATGAAATGTTGTTTTTTTGATATTTAGTATTTTTCTCAATATTCTGGTGATTGAAAAATATTTAATACGGTTTTTGTTAACTACCGTGTTACTTGTTATAAGCGTTATAAGCTTTAAATTTTAATACGACACATATGGGATCCAACAAAATTCGAAAAAATAATTCTAAGTTGTAAAATTTTTGAATTTGTCGAAAAACAACTTTTTAAAAAAGTACATATATAATTATACTGCTTTCAAACACCATCGAAGATCTTCCTCTACCCATAGAACAAAGGACCCTACACAGATTAGCCAACAAAATTTTAAACTGTGAATTTTCCGATTTTTTTTTGCCAATCGATGGGAAATGATATAGTAAAATGTTAAGAAAATAAGGTTTTAAGCGACATAGAATAACAAGAATGCGGAAAAATTTAGGAAACGGTAGATTAAAACTAAATGTATAAAAAAAAGTAATGATAACTAAACAGAGCCTCCCCCCTTCGAAAAAAAAAAGACAATCGTGAAATTAATTTTTTTCCTTAAATTATATTTTCCAAAATAACAAAAATCGGAACATAATTACACACGCATTTCTCCAAAAATTTTTCATCGTTTGTGAAAAACAATTTTGCTCAAAAAAAATTTTTGAAAATATATATATCTGAAGAAGAACATTAACTGTTTTTTGAAATTTGCAAAATATTTTCCACACTTTCTGATTCAGCCAACTTTTCCAAACTGGCAAAAAACAAAACAATAATGAACAGGCTTTTAACACATAAATTTTCATCGTTTGTGAAAATCCTTTTTCTCATAAAAATTTTTTTATCCTAAAAACACTGTATTATTTGGATTATTTATACTCAATACTTTTTTGTGAGAAAACTTGATTTTCACAATCGATGAAAATTTATATGTTACAAGCCTGTTCATTATTGTTTTGTTTTTGCTAGTTTGGAAAAGTTGGCTAAATCAGAAAGTGTGAAAAATATTTTCCGAATTTCAAAGAACAGTTAATGTTCTGCTTCAGATATATATTTTCAAACATTTTTTTGTAAGAAAACTTGATTTTCAGAAACGATGAAAATTTCTGAATGAAAAGCCTGATTATTATTGTTTAGATTTTTGCTAGTTTGGGAAAGTTGCCTGAATCAAAAAGTGTGAAAAATATTTTTCGAATTTCAAAAAACACTTAATGTTCTACTTCGTATATATATTTTCAAAAAATTTTGTATGAAAAGTTAATTTTCACAAACAATGAAAATTTATGTGTGAAAAGCTTGTTTATTATTGTTTAGAATTTTGCTAGTTTGGAAAATTTGGCTAAATCAGAAAGTGTGGAAAATATTTTCCAAATTTCATAAAACAGTCAATGTTCTTCTTCGGATATATATTTTCAAAAATTTTTTTTTAGCAAAATTGATTTTCACAAACGATTAAAAATTTTTGGAGAAATGCATGTGTAATTACGAGTATGTTCCGATTTTTGTTATTTTGGAAAATTTTGAAAAAGTACAATTTGAGGAAAAAAATTAAATTCATAATTGTCTTTTTTTTTCATTTTTTTTCGAAGGGGGGGAGATTCTGTTAAGTTTTCTTTACTTTTTTTTAGTCTAAGTTTTAATCAACCGTTTCCTAAATTTTGTCGCATTTTTGTTATTCTATGTGTTGCTTAAAACCTTATTTTATTAACATTTTACTATATCAATGACTAATTAATTAATTTTTCTTAATTAATTAATTACCGCTAAACTATTTTGTCACAAACGAAACGGTTTCTTTCACAAACCTCTATCAATGAGTCCCATCGACTGGCAAAAAAGATTTCGGAAAATTCACACTTTAAAATTTTGTTGGCTAATCGGTATAGAGTGAACAAAGGCGCCTTAAAAGGAATCATCATGGAGTCCTCCTGCTTTCAAGTGATTAATAATACCATAATTTAGTGCAAACTCGATACCAATAACGAGAGTACCATCTCAAAACACAGTGGGTCTACTGTTGAGTAGTGACCCAAGTCAAATGCCATTCCTTCGAACCCTTAATGAACTCAATAATAAAGCAAACTATTTTGCAAATAGTTAAACTAGTAAAAAAAAAAATTCATAAGTATGCATTGTTGAAAGGGATTTTTTTAGAAAAGTTTAATTAACTGAATATTTTTTTAGGGACAAAGTCCAGTTTCTATAAACAAAAAAAAAATCAAATAGGAAAATTTAAATAAGACCAATTGTGTATATGTCGAATTCAGAATCTTCTATTTCATTAGTCTTTTTTCTATAAGTTAAAATAAATTTTTATATCAGACGGTAATTTTTTTTCTGTGTCAAGTAATCAACAGTATATAAAATTCAGATCGAAAATGTAATTAGTTTCGTAAAAGATTGATATGTGATTCACATGAAAAGATTCTTTTAAATTTGTATGATCGGTAATAATAATTGAGACAAATAATATAATGAAATAGAATTTAATATGAGTGAAAAGTGAATGAACACATTACAAGTTTAATCAAGATGAAATCGTAGGAACGAAATCCTTATGAAATATCCGCTATAGCAGAATCTTTCATCATCATATTTATGTTCCAATACCGTTTCAATCGCAAACTCAAACCAGTGTCATATAAAGACGAAGAATTGAAGAGCTTCCTTGTCTTTGAATCCAATCTCATCATTACCGTCTCTGTATTATGGTTTTGTATTATATTACCTCGAGTCAATCGCGATGAAAACTTGTTCATGTGGTCGACAACGCCCACATTTACTTTTTACCGCATTCACTATGGCGCTTTTATCGATTATCAACTTATCGAATACGGGAAATAAAACTCACAATGATAAACCATTAAACGAGCGACTAAGAATCTCCACCATTAAGTCATTTTCTAAACGAGATCTTAATCTTTTTCGCTTCCCGCAACACCTCCCAATTAATACCAAATGATTGAGAGAAAAATATGCGAACCAATCTTTATTAGATCATTAGTATAAGCAATGTACTGAAAGAAATTTCAAATGGTTTTTGTTGCATTTGCACATGAAGTGATTCAATTAGGGTAAAAAGCTTTCTAAGATAAAAAGGTATGAGGTGTCGAAATGATTGATAGGACAATTCAAGTCTTTTGCCATTTCATTTAATTTAGCGGTGTATTTGTCGATCATGATGAGCTAAAGACAAACAAAAGCGACGCCAAATGACCTAACAATCTATCGTTGAGGTGTGGTTGGTCTTTTAAAATCAAGCACATCATTCAATGTTATAAGATTGAACTCTGAACAGCCACGTTCGACACACCCTTCATCAAGTCAACATCCTGCCAAACTTTCTCATAGAATTACTCATATTAGCACATTTTCTCAACGACAAAATATGCCTTGAATCGAGATGGGGTAAAGCAATTTGTCCGTCGTTCAGTTTGATCAAAAATGAATTGCTTCTTCTGCTCCACTACGAATACTTTGTACATTTTCTTGTTTCCCCGCGTCGTAGATTTGATTGAAGCGAATCGAACTAAACCATATTTTCTCGTCGAAGGTCTTTTGGCCTTATTATCAGTTTACAAGCTCTTCTTCTTGTTTAATGCAGATTTTTTTTCACATAATATGCTCCGTTAACATACATATCACATCATCTAATATCGTTTGGCAAAAATAAAGCTCTATTATTCTATTTTTTCTGGAAAAGATATTTCAAATTGGAAATGAAAAGAAAAAAGTTAAAAACTTGATTGTATGTTTTTTCAAGAATAAACATCCTAAATGATTTTCTTGCATTATATTGCATTCAATTGCAACTCTGTGTACCAATTTTTAAAATTTAGAACTTTATCTATAAGTAGCTAATCCCCGCAACTTCGTCTGCGTAACGTAGGTAAACATTATGTTTTCTTTTCAAATTTGCCATTTGTAGTGGTATATAAAAAAACAATATTTTTCTTATTTGTTTTACGAAGAACATAATCATATTTACAAACACTATTTTGTTGACTTTAAAAAGACACATTTAAGAAACTGTTGCAAAGAATAAAATTGTTCTATGTAATAATCAATTAACTTTCAAAAAATATTTATAAATATCTAAAAAGAGTATGTCTATTGCGTATAGCTACGGTAGGTATACCTACCGTTGACCAAATAATCTGTAAATCAATCAGCATCTATACATAAATAAAAAATATCGCCAAGTTCAATCAAGTTGGTCTTAATTATAAGTAAAGAGTGATGACCATGCGACATTTTTCAAATAACTTACATTTTTAAACTTGTGATATCTTTCGAATGGAATGTTCAAATTGAATAACTCAAAAAGTTATATATTGCTATTGAAGCAAACTTAAATATGAAATCATTTATTTTGAAAAGGATTAATTCCAAAGTATAAATAAAAGAGCTTTTATAGCGGTGGCATTTATATATATTTTTTAAAATGAAAAATCACTTATTACGACATAACTATTATAGTTATATATATGCTGTTGGTTTATTTTTTGTAGACAATGATATGTTCTGCAAAATCGTACTGCATTATTTTGTTCTATAACCAATAGTTTTCGCAGGGCACGCGATAAAAGAATGTTTTTTGGTATTTTTTTCAGACCTAGGGTTACATTATTGGAGTTTAAGTATGGATCCCTAACTTTTTTGAAAATTTAATATAGCCTATGTTTAGCGGAAATAGTGTAGCTTCCCAACAGTGAAAGAATTTTTCAAATCGGTCAAGTAGTTTCGGAGCTTCTTCAAAGCAAATAAACAATCAAATCTTTCCTCTTTATAATAATAGATTGCATTGGTCCTCTAACTTGAAAAGTGAAAGAATTGATTAGTGTTTCCTCTTGGCTAATTGTGCTTTATCAAACAAATCATTTCATGTATAACATATAACTTGTAACTCTAAGGATAGATCTTACCATCAAACATTTGCATAAAACCCAATTATGATGCCTTTTTTTTTATATTAGTAATTGTGTTTGAATAATGAATACTTTTCAGAAAGCTAATGAAAAATATTGTTCTCCGAATGATGCGTCTTTTCTCTTTGATAATTAAAGTTGATATTTTTGTTTATCTTTTATGAAAAATAAACACAAAAGAACAAAACTAGTTCTTAAACATCAATAAACATTGTTTTCAAAGATGGTAATTGTTATTTTATTTATTTTATTTTGAAAGAAAATACCTTTCAATGAACAGAGTTTGTTTTGATTATTCAATTTTCAATAAGCAAAACATATAGCTTGAGGTCTACAAAGGAAACTTTTTAAAATACAAACGAAATATAAAAAAAAAACTTGCTAGTTTATATTTAATTATTAATTTCAATTTCCTTGATTTTTTTTTTTTAATTAATAACCTCGCAATTCAAATATAAAAATTGTGTATGTTCTGTCATAAATTTTTGTCATAAGTAATAAAATATTACTATTTATTTAGATAAAAGTTCACTTTTTGACGGCACTTATCAATTGAGAAATTTTAATGAAGGTAAAGTTAATTTTGTGCTAAGTGCTTTTCAAATTAGTCACGAAATGTTATACTCATGATGTTATTGGTACTTCATCAAACATTTAAACTGGCTTTGGTGTTTAATACCTGGTCATCGATTTGTCTGTGATTTTTTTGAAGTCAAAACTTCTTTTGCATCATTGTGACTTGAAATTTTATGAAACGGAAACGGAAAAACGGCAATAAAAAGAGAAACATATACATAAATTATTGTAAAGTTTCAGATCCTCAATGATGATAAATTGGTAAAAAATATTCAGAGGACTAGGATCAAATAATAATCAGTCAAAACTATTTATTACATGCGCGACGTTTCAACCCGGTTATTGAGCCTTCCTCAGGCGTTCTGAAATACCATAGCTAATTTTTATTAATATCAAAAAATATAAACAATTATTACAATGAGTTCTTTCATACCGTAAATAATCGCTTTAACTTTGTTAAAAACAATCATTGTCCATTCATTTTACAGTTGGTAAAAAACAATCATACAACTCCCAAGATACACAACATTTTTTCAGTAAAATATATAAAAAATAAAATTTCAACAAAACTAATTTTTAATTGTTTTTATATATTTTACTGAAAAAATGTTGTGTATCTTGGGAGTTGTATGATTGTTTTTTACCAACTGTAAAATGAATGGACAATGATTGTTTTTAACAAAGTTAAAGCGATTATTTACGGTATGAAAGAACTCATTGTAATAATTGTTTATATTTTTTGATATTAATAAAAATTAGCTATGGTATTTCAGAACGCCTGAGGAAGGCTCAATAACCGGGCCGAAACGTCGCGCATGTAATAAATAGTTTTGACTGATTATTATTTGATCCTAGTCCTCTGAATATTTTTTACCAATTTATATACATAAATCTATAAGATTTAATATGAGAGAGAATGAGGAAGGAAACATTAGTATTTCTTATGGTTGTACGTGCCTGCGTATTACGCTACTTGAGAATGGTTTTCATTATTTTAAATAAATTAATTTTCAAGTTTGCCATAAATGAATACGGATTATTGTCTTGAATATCAAAAAAAAAGTAAAGATAACAAGATTCAACAGAACGTGTTCGTGAATTTCGGGCACGCCGAAAAGCATTATTAAATTAGAAAGATAATAGTTCTAATACGTTTAATAATGATTCGATTATGCAAAATAGTGAAAATAATGCTAGTAAGTACTTAAATATTTTCTAGTCGCATATATCGTCCTTAATCACGAAATTTCAATAAAATAAAAGGTAACTTAAAATTAATTCTGATATTACAAATAAAATCTGATAAAATCAATTATCAATTATTCTGATATCACATAATATTACAAACTGTTTTTCAGGTGCTACTCAAATGAATGTTCATCCAATTCCTTAGGTACTTAAAATTTCGTCGAAATAAAATTGCTCATGAAGAATTTCGTTAATTTTCTTTTAATAATATGTGCGATCATAATATGTGCTCCTTTTATGAACGATTGTGATTCCAACGAAATGTAAAACCACAACGCTCAGGACATCAAGATCTTTTATGGATAATAATTAAAAATTCTAATACAAATATTTTACTGTGCTGCACCTATTTTCAAGCAATCGAGAAAAATGTAATTCCAACGATTGTCCAAATTCAGTAGTTTCAAATATTAAACGATATCTGCATCTTTACCACCACTGGATTTATTTCATACTTTCTTTACCATAAGCTCTCGTATCATTTATCGAAAATGCAAATTTGAATTCAGGATAAATTTATGCAATAATTATTTTTTAGTAATAAATCGTAAAATAAACCCTACAATTATTCTACTCATAAAATCTTACATTCATTTCTATATCTTGAAGTTCATCTTTTTTTAAGGTTTCACTTCTACCGCGTGTGAACTGCACACATGTATTTTTTTTTAATTTTTAATTTTAATTAACCATCGCTATATAACTAGCAAGATCTTTATCAACGTTAGGGTTCTTAAAAATCCGTGTTCCAGAAATTTCATGACGTTGACATTTCCATATATCAGTTTCACGGTTACAAAGTTTCTTTTCTCTGAATTTAATTGAATTTTTCAACTCTTTACTTTTTCCTTCTACAAATAAAACTAAGTTTAATCGAAAGAAAGATATACGTATTTATCTGCATAAATAAATTTAAAATTTCAGAATCTAAACAAATCAGTAAATTCGTGGTAAAAAAATTTCCTAATTTTTTGTAGAAACCAGCAAAAAAGTTAGTAACTTGATGTTTTTTTTTGTTTTAGAATAATTGTTAGATCAATTTTGCCAATAAGTTTGTTGAATAAAAATTCACTATCAAAGTCGTATCAGTAATCATCACAGCGTTATATATGTGGAAAAAATTAATAATTTGTTCTCTTTTAAGTTTTTTCAAAATTCCTAATTATATTGTTGGTATTCTTAACCATTTTATTATGCATTAATGATTCTTATTTTATGGATACTTTTTAATATTTGATGTTTTTATTAAATTTTTATACAACGTTTTGCCACTTTGGCGGCTTCTTTAGGTACAACAAACAGACAGTAACAATATTACATAATAAATACAATAAATACATTTAAACACAAAATACACTCAATAAAATTCAGGTAATAAATAAAATTGAGGTTTTTTTTAAGTGTATTTTGTGTTTACATGTATTTATTGTATTAATTATGTAATATTGTTACTGTCTGTTTGTTGTACCTAAAGAAGCCGCGAAAGTGGCAAAACGTTGTATAAAAATTTAATAAAAACATCAAATATTAAAAAGTATCCATAAAATAAGAATCATTAATGAAGTCCTAATTATACTTTATCGAAATTTTTATATTTAATTGAATGAACCTGGATAAAATTTTATTACAATTAAATGTTATTCTCTGAAAACGTTGTATTTATGCAACATTTCCATTTAGTTTGTTTAATTTGAGTTCTTGTCGTTGAATCGAATCGTAAAAGACGGACTCAATCAAGTAGATACTAACACGATTGCATTTATGTCTCACATGCTGCAATAACATTCCCGATATTTGAAAAGGAAGACATCAAATCAAAAAGTTCGTTTCTTGTATGTATGAGCTCAAATATAATCTGTAATTCTAATTACTTTGTTTTTATAAAAAAATAATATCTCCCAGGGGCCACTGTAGTGTCAAGGAATCTGATAACTGTTATTATTTTCATTCAAACGGAAAACAAACAAAACGTAATATATTTGTTATACATTAAATATATTTTTTTTACTTTTACAATAAATCTGAAAATCTCCAATCCAAGACTACAACACATTAGCGGGTTCAAGTTTACCCTAAGCTTAAGACGGGAATGTCTCTATCAAAGGTTGTCGTATTCTAAATCTCCTTTGTTTATTTTCCTTTCAAACAAAATCGAAATTCTCTCGATGAGTCGCTTTTATTAAGGATTTGCCTCAAGGATGTCTTAGACCGAACCTTTCAGCTCTAAGACCTGCTTAACTAAGCCAAAGCTGACCGCAGTGGTGAAACTTAATGCATTGTTTAGGCTGTTAAACAGTTTTTGTTGACACACTTTCGAGACGTTAAACTCTTACTACTAATATCGAACACAAATGAAAACGGGAAAATGTCGTCTCCCTGTTATTATCTTTACGCTTTTCATCGAATAATGACACTGTAATTTGCTAAGAACTACACAGGTCTTCCTAATACCAAACCAAGTTTCCGTTAAGTTATTTTTCAAGTAATACAATAGCTCTTTGGTTTGTACAAACAATTATTAACAACTAGATTTTGTTACAGATATTTTAATATTTAATTTTTGATATCAAATTTTATAGCAAAATATTTCAATATTTTATTTTATGTACTTTGAGGTTGAAACAGAAAAAATATTGTTTTTTTAACTTAATTGATTATATTTATAAATTAGGTTTTCAATTATTTATTTGATTTTGATATTAGAGGGTATTTTCTCTTTCATAAATGTGCCAAAATAGTTATTTTATTAAATTAAAAAAACAGAAGACTAGTTAGAACCTGAGAATGTGCAATTCTCAGAACTCTGAACCAAAGAATCAGGTATTTTCAGTCGACGTTGCAAAGCTGAACTTTAGTGAATTCAAAATAAGCAGAAATGAATTTCAATAGCAATAAAATAATAGATTATTCGATTTTCCAAAAAAATAATTTTTTTTTTCTGAGAAACGTTAGCTTTATAAATCTTTTCTAAATTTATTTCGTCACTAATCAATAGTATAAAGAGATATTCCTCAAAATCGATATATCGAATCTACTCGATGTTTA
Source organism: Sisyra terminalis (assembly GCA_958496175.1). NCBI lineage: Eukaryota > Metazoa > Arthropoda > Insecta > Neuroptera > Sisyridae > Sisyra > Sisyra terminalis. The sequence continues at coordinate 12,738,421 of OY292274.1, forward strand.
TCATATGATGCATCAGATTGATTCAAAGTTTTCGATGTTTAGAATAAAAACATACCTTATCGTGGTAACTTTGGGTACAAAAATATGGTGGTCAAAGTTGGGAATCAGTAACCCAATAGTGCATTTAGATTTAGTTTTGCGATAACAATATCAGTGTGATTGATCTTTGTAAAAAATAAGATAAAATTATTTAAAAAATTATTAAAAAGATCATTTTTGTAAAGTCACACAAAAAATATTCTATGATAACATATAAAAATATTCAATTACGATCGTACACTTTAGAGTCACAGTTTAACGGTTTGATGTGGCGATTATTTTATTATTATTTTTTTTGTTTTGGCATGCAATAAAATATTTTCGTAGATTGCATGGTTGTCATAAAACAAGTTACCATGCAATCACGAGTGGTAAATGTTTCTATATAAATACTACATACTATATACACTACTATATAAATCAAAATATTTAAGTACTTAATCAACTTGATGTGATCGAAACTATCTTATATAAATGAAACAATATTTTTTAACTTTAAGAAATCTTTCAAATGTTTCAAATGTGTTTTGCATAGATATTTTAAACAAAGTGTCCGTTAAAACCAAAATCACATTTTTAAGAACCTTGAAAATGTCAGAAAAATCAATGAAAACTTTCGTACAGAATTCATCAGCAAAAGGAAGGAATTTTTTCGTAAATTTACGAATTTGGAACGATTTGTACATGTGTTTGGTACAAAGACGGAAGGTCACGAAAGTTAGTTACAAAAGAACGTAAGAAAAAATTTCCTCTTCCGAGATGGTCTTTGTAAATATTTTATGATTTCAATACGGAACAAAAAGGCCATGTATTTGCAAGGCTTTTCAAAATACATTAATACAAATAAAAATCTAAAAACAACCGGTTTTAACTTTGAATTTTTATCTCCACTTTTGGTCAGCTTTCAATCAAAAAAAAAATATATAAATGTATTCTGATAAAGCTTTCGTTTTAATTAAGAAGATAAAGAAAATAATGGAGCAAAGCATACCAAAATGATATAAAGACTGCAGCATCTAAAATTTTAGTTCATATTGAATTTACTAAATTTTTGACACAGCTATTCACTAATAAATAATCTTCTTTCAATTTTGAAAAACTTGGGAGTCACAGTTTCTTTAATTCTATTTATTTTTTATGACTTTTATGTTTCATCCTTACTAATATTATAAACGCGAAAGTTTGTAAGAATGGATGTATGGATTTTTGTTACTCTTTCACGCAAAAACTACTGTAAGGATTTTAATGATACCTATCAAAAATATAGCTTATACATCAGAATAACATTTGGGCTATACTTAATTAAGATATTGTGTGAATTGTCCAAAATATATTGATAAGGATCAATTAAGTACGAAAAAATTCTACCCTCTGTGAGTTATTCTAGCCTGCACTGCAAAAACCATTAGTTACCCCATAATATTCATAACTTTATTAATAGCGCATTTGTTTACATATCTGTCGCTTAATGCTGTAATTAAAAGCCATCGGTTCAAATCTCAAAGTAACCTTTTCTTTATTAATAAATAGTTGTATATAGACCCTGAAGATTGCTTAATAAGAAAATATTATCGAAAAAATGATTTTTTGTAAATTCCTACCCTAAAAGAGTGAAAAGGGGTGCCTTAGTTTTTATGAGATAATTTAGAATTAATCAACAATCAAAATTTAATATTTAATTATCAAAGGGCTGTTAAAAACGGTGAAACATTTGTATCGTTTAATATAAAATAAAGTTCATCTTTATTTAGAAATGAAATGGGGAGTTCCTAATATCTCCGGCGCCGCGATTTAAGAACGGATTATGATAGAAGAAGCAAAATCAAATCGAAAATTAAGAATACCAATTTGCGAGTTTTCGCTTCGTTTTCTTGGAAAATAAGTTTTTAGCAGAAAAATTACAATGTTATTTCTTATGGGAAAAAAATAATTTTGAGTTTGACCAATCGATGAAACTTTGCGTAATTTATACATTATAAAAAGCGTTCATGAAAAGCGCTGTGATTGGCTACAACTGGCTTTAAATATAACAATCCTAGTAGGCCAAGGAAATATGCTCTTTAACTAAATCACTTCGACCATATTTAATTCAATTAAAACATCTGGAAACATCTTAAAAAATTAACAAAATTTGAAAATTATAAGAGATAAGAATGCCTACTTCATTAGTGATTTTTGGTTAAAAACGTATGCAGGTTAATTTCATTTCCCCTTCATCATTGTTTAAACTTTACAATGAATGAAAAAAAAATTCTATTATAATTATAGTCTTTGGATTGACTCAAAATAAAAATGATTGAAAACCCGTTATAACAATCGTTTCATCAATAATATCATTCAAAAAATAGTAGTATTATTATTGCCGCGACTTCATTTTCCGAAATATGTTTGAATGTATTACTTTAAATTTTCACACTCAATGAAAATATTTGCGGAAACAATGAAATTTGAATTTATGTGCATTACGGAGGGAGGTTATGTTTTGCTTGGAGAGATTTAGTTATTGTGAACTTTGAAACGGCTAAAAAGACTCAAAACGAGAAGTAAAAGGCGAAAATTTGTAAATTCTGTAAAAACTATCTACAGTTTAATTCGGTATTTAAAACATATGCTTGAAAATTGGTATAAAAGTCTCGCCAGGCTTACGTCTCAATTTTCTGGTGAAAACTCACGTCAATGATCATTATGAAACCCATTTTCACAATGTTTATATTCCAAACAATTAAAATTTGAAAAATTCTTTGAAACCGACAAGAATCGAAAATTAAAACATCAGTAGTGGGATATGTGACCAACAAAAAAATCAATTATATTTGCATTTATGGAACTTCATGAGTGATATTGTGTAAATGTAAAGGCAAAGTAAAACTTTCAAATTCAAAAATAACGTGTTTTTATCCAAAACATTTCATTAAAGTTGACTGTTTTAATACTTCAAATACAAGAAAAAAAATCGAGGGAACTGCGTAATAAACGCTAATGTGAACTATTAAATTTGGTGGACTTCATAAATTTTAAACCCGTAAGTTGAATCAGTTACAAAAAGATGTAAATTTATAGAAAACATTTCTTACTCTACCTAATTTACAATTTTCTTCTAGAAACGAACAAAAATTTGAAATTCATCCGTACCATTTGAAAGAAAATAATTCAACTAATTCTCGAAGTTATTCAAATATAATGTGACTGCCAAATTTGTATAAAATGTAGTTGGTGCAAGGATATTGCGAAGTGTATGTTTCGAAATTAAATGAAAATATTGGTTTGTATTTAACGTTTGGGAAATGAATGAATATAAATTTAAATATTATATTTCTATTTTTTAAGATTCTTTCATCAAAAATCAGGGCTTTTTCAAATTAAAATTCAACAAATAATTTCGAAGAAGTGTTGGAAACCAAGAAATCAAATACTTTATCAAATGTAATTTAAAGAAAGCCTAAAACATACGTAAAGAAAAATTGTCACAATAATATTTTTGAAAATTTAAAACCGAATAATGAATAAAAAAGTCAAAACCCAAATAAAATACCTACAACACTCGATTATAAACATTTACAAGGGATCATATATACACATTGGACACGATAATTAGAAGTATTGTACTTCAAAGAGAGCAGATGATTACTAATAATAATATCCTGAGAGGCTTTAGCGAATTTATAATAAAAAAAAAATGTGTAAACTTGGTGTTACAAAAAGTAATATGCTAATTTAAATAAGTGATCCAACAACGAAAATTAAACCCTTATTGAGTATCTACGACACTCGCTTATAAACATAAATTGTTAATCTACTCACAGGTGAGACAGTGATTAGTAGTATTGATAGTTCGATAAGGACGGACGACTAAAATAAATAATAACACGAGAGAGACTAGCGAATTAAAAATGAAGAAAAATATAGATACGTACACCAGGTTAAACTTGCAGTAAATTGTGAATTTTAAGGAATAATAACCCGAGATAGATTAACGAATTAAAAACGTAGAAAGATATACATGGGTACGCCAAGCTAAACTTACAGTAAATTGTAAATTATAAGAAATAATAACCCGAGATAGATTAGCGACTTAAAAACGTTGAAAGATATAGAAGCGTACACCAGGCTAAAGTTTCAGTAAATTGTGAATTTTACAACATAATAACCCGAGATAGATAAGCGAATTTAAAACGTAGAAAGATATAGAAGCGTACACTAGGCTAAACTTACAGGAAATTGAGAATTATAAGAAATAATAACCCAAGATAGATTAGCGAATTAAAAACGTAGAATGATATAGAAGCGTAAACCAGACAAAAATTAGTGTAGATTGGGAAATTTACACAATAAAAACCCGAGATGGATTAGCGAATTTAAAACGTAGAAAGATATAGATGCGTACACTAGGCTAAAGTTACAGTAAATTTAAATTTTAAGAAATAATAATCCGAGATAGATTAGCGAATTTAAAACGTAGAAAGATATAGAGGCGTACACTAGGCTAAAGTTTCAGTAAATTTTGGATTCTAAGAAATAATAACCCAAGATAGATTAGCGAATTTAATACGTAGAAAGATATAGAAGGGTTCACCGGGCTAAACTTACAGAAAATTGAAAATTTTAAGAAATAATAATCCGAGATAGATTAGCGAATTAAAAACGTAGAAATATATAGAAGCGTATACCAGGCTTAAGTTAAAGTAGATTGTGAATTTTAAGAAGTAATAACCCGAGATAGTTTAGCGAATTTAAAACGTAGAAAGATATAGAAGCGTACACTACGCTAAAGTTACAGTAAATTGTGAATTTTACAAAATAATAACTCGAGATAGATTAGCGAATTTAAAACGTAGAAAGATATAGAAGCGTACACTAGGCTAAACTTACAGTAAATTTAAATTTTAAGAAATAATAATCCGAGATAGATTAGCGAATTAAAAACGTAGAAATATATAGAAGCGTATACCAGGCTTAAGTTAAAGTAGATTGTGAATTTTAAGAAGTAATAACCCGAGATAGTTTAGCGAATTTAAAACGTAGATAGATATAGAAGCGTACACTACGCTAAAGTTACAGTAAATTGTGAATTTTACAAAATAATAACTCGAGATAGATTAGCGAATTTAAAACGTAGAAAGATATAGAAGCGTACACTAGGCTTAAGTTACAGTAAATTGTGAATTTTACAAAATAATAACTCGAGATAGATTAGCGAATTTAAAACGTAGAAAGATATAGAAGCGTAAACCAGACAAAAATTAGTGTAGATTGTGAATTTTACACAATAAAAACCCGAGATGGATTAGCGAATTTAAAACGTAGAAAGATATAGAAGCGTACACTAGGCTAAACTTACAGTAAATTTAAATTTTAAGAAATAATAATCCGAGATAGATAAGCGAATTAAAAACGTAGAAATATATAGAAGCGTATACCAGGCTTAAGTTAAAGTAGATTGTGAATTTTAAGAAGTAATAACCCGAGATAGTTTAGCGAATTTAAAACGTAGATAGATATAGAAGCGTACACTACGCTAAAGTTACAGTAAATTGTGAATTTTACAAAATAATAACTCGAGATTGATTAGCGAATTTAAAACGTAGAAAGATATAGAAGCGTACACTAGGCTAAACTTACAGGAAATTGAGAATTATAAGAAATAATAACCCAAGATAGATTAGCGAATTAAAAACGTAGAATGATATAGAAGCGTAAACCAGACAAAAATTATTGTAGATTGTGAATTTTACACAATAAAAACCCGAGATGGATTAGCGACTTAAAAACGTTGAAAGATATAGAAGCGTACACCAGGCTAAAGTTTCAGTAAATTGTGAATTTTACAAAATAATAACTCGAGATAGATTAGCGAATTTAAAACGTAGAAAGATATAGAAGCGTACACTAGGCTAAACTTACAGTAAATTTAAATTTTAAGAAATAATAATCCGAGATAGATTAGCGAATTAAAAACGTAGAAATATATAGAAGCGTATACCAGGCTTAAGTTAAAGTAGATTGTGAATTTTAAGAAGTAATAACCCGAGATAGTTTAGCGAATTTAAAACGTAGAAAGATATAGAAGCGTACACTAGGCTAAAGTTACAGTAAATTGTGAATTTTACAAAATAATAACTCGAGATAGATTAGCGAATTTAAAACGTAGAAAGATATAGAAGCGTACACTAGGCTAAAGTTACAGTAAATTTAAATTTTAAGAAATAATAATCCGAGATAGATTAGCGAATTTAAAACGTAGAAAGATATAGAGGCGTACACTAGGCTAAAGTTTCAGTAAATTTTGGATTCTAAGAAATAATAACCCAAGATAGATTAGCGAATTTAATACGTAGAAAGATATAGAAGGGTTCACCGGGCTAAACTTACAGAAAATTGAAAATATTAAGAAATAATAACCCGAGATAGATTAGCGAATTTCAAACGTAGAATGATATAGATGCATAGACTAGGCTAAACTTACAGTACATTGTAAATTGTAGGAAGTAATAACCCGAGATAGATTAGCAAATGAAAAACGTTAAGAGATATAGTTGGTAATTGAAACTAATAATAATGTGAGAGCGACTAGCGAATTTAATATGAAGAAAAGTATAGATGCGTATTTTAGGTGTTTCTTAATTTAAATAATTAATTTTATGAAATTTTAAACCGTGAGAGATTGGCAAATTAAAAATGTGGAAAAATATTGATGCGTATATTAAGTGTTACTTAAAATAATTTGTTTATTTTTATTTATTATCCAATTAAAATATCTGGGATAGCTTAATAAATAAAGAATGCAAAACCTTTACTGGTCAGTGCATATAATGTTCATAGCTCGAAGGTGATAGGTAATAAGATTTAATAATATCCCGAGAGAGATTAGCGAATTAAAAATGAAAGTTATAAACGCATATATTTGTTGATACTTGAAATGATTTCGTCTTAGTTAACTTGAACAAGAATTTCAAGTTTACTATAATTCTTTCCCGGTGAGACTTATTTTGAGGAAATAGTCAAAAATAATATCCTGAGAGGGATTAACGATTTAAAATTAAAATACTAAAATGCTAATGTAGGGAGACATTTTATGGAAAACTGATCTTAAATTTGGTAATGTTATTTTCATAAGTGGTTCTGAATGGATCAGAGTTACCCGTTCCAAGAAAATATAATTTCTTATACTGTTAAATTTTAGTAGGCTATTCTTTTAATTTTTATTAAATAAATTTTGTCTTTCTTCATTCTTGTAAAATAGTTCAACCTCATCAGTCGTGTTTTTAGTGTGATAATTTGTGATTTGACAAAATTGAGTGAATTTTTGACAATAGGCTGCTTCATTTATTGGTAAGGTAGCCTAAATTTTATATACATTAGTTTAAAAATTTAATTGTAGAAACTTACGAAAAAAAAATTGGAAATGAATTTAGAAACATTTTATGAAACATTTCCAATATCTGTCGTTTTACAATTTTTAAAATTAAATGCCTGTTAGACTTTTGAAATCAATTTTCAAATTCGATTTGTACTTTATTTTCGCTAAAACTCGACCATTATAAAATGTTGAATATTTCCTAAAATATCCCTGCTGTAAAATTGTTGTGACAACAGCTGCCCATTTTACTTAGTAACATTGATTGCAAGGTACCTTGATTCTTGATCGAATAATTTAAATGAAATATGGAATTAACTCAATCTACATGCCTAAAATAAGGACCGCAACAAAAACCTTTGCGTTGAAAATATCGTTATCCGTTGAAGTAGGCCGTTGGCGGATTTATACAAATTGATTTCCCATAAGAAATAACATTGTAATTTTTCTACTAAAAACCTATTTTCTAGGAAAACGAAGCGATAACTCGCAAATTAGTATTCTTAATTTTCGATTTATTTAGGCTTCTTCTACCATAATCCGTTCTTAAATCGTGGCGCCGGAGATATTAGGAATAAGCCAATGAAATATAAGTGCCTGCTATTTTTTTGTATATCACTTAAATAACAATAGTTTAAATAACGTCATTACACTTAATTCGTATGAAAGATTAATATGTAGTAGGTACTTTTACCAAATAGGCGATTTTTAATTTTTGTTGCTTTTTCAAGACAAACTTTTTAAGATTTAATTTCTTTAAGGATTGTGACTTAGAGAAAATATATATTCTGTTGAAATGCATTTAGGATGCAATTTTTGGTCATATATTTTATTATCAACTAAAATATAAAGTTTTCCACAACAATTTTCTTCGGTATTTAGAACAATTTGAAAACCAATTATTGTTTTTGAAAATTAATAAAATTTTAGAATTTATTTCCACGCTGTTCACCTATTTCCGACAATTTTGTACGTACAACGCCCGAATGTGCGAAATCAAATAGCTTCTTAATCTTGATATTTAAAATAAAAAAATCATCATTTTCTGCGATTTACATTGCTTTTTTAAAACTGAGTGTACGTTTGTGGCGATGAAATTTGGAAAGTGTTTTTCTTATACAATGTAGATATATAATGTAGGATTTTTAAGACAGAAAAATTGTTTCAAAGTTTGTAAGGGATATTGTCTAACAAACAATCGAAATTTCAAATTTAACAATCAAAGTGCAGTCAAAGGCGAAACGTTATTATTGCTTAATGTAAAATAATTTTGATTTATTACTAAAAACAAAAACTCAGGGTTTGCTTAAAAATTTAAACCCAAAAGATATATTTGAAAAGGTTTAAATAAGTTTATAAGTGAGCATTATGTTCTGTGGCTTTCACATATTGTAAATCTGGAAATCCGAAATACGTTATCACAAATAAACACATTTTTGAGCGAGAACCCCCAGAATTTTGGCGAACTAAAAAAAATACTTATCAACATTTTTGTATACTAAAGTTAGTGATTCTTTTCGACAGAGAAAAAAATTTAAGAAGAGGGGTTCATGTGTTTAAAATATTAAATATACGGAAAGTCATATTGGTAATAAAATTAAAATGCTCTTCCAGTGTAAAAAGTATACGCCAAATCGTGTATGGTGAACTCGAGACTATCCAATATGATTTAATTGTATAGTTGAAATTCAGATATTTTAGTAATTAGTTTAAATTTTTACAATGGTTATACTAGATTATAGAAGAACTCTAGGTTTTTCGTACAATTGTACACATTTCAATTTCGTGGCAGTGTTGTTATCTTTCTGCAAGGAGGGTAATCGTTTTGGAAAATAGTTCATTCGGGAATTGAGACAGTGAGATGGGATTGTTACTAATATTCAAAAATCAAGACCCTTAACTGCTGATATTTTGACGCGAGTATTTTTGACTGCTTTAAGTCATTATTAAAACTGAACTTATTGAACTTGATGATATTTTTTATTTATGTATAGATGGTGATTGATTTAAGGATTATTTGGTTCAGGGTAAATAATAAATATACCTACCGTGGGTTGCCATAAACTGGCTGTTTTCCATTCCTTGGTAAACCGACTCGTAAATGTACCTCTGGTTAAGAATCTGTTTACAAAAGAATTAGAATACATTGAAGGTGTAGCGACCTTTAATGGATACTCTACCAAAATTGTAGACAGAATCCTCAAAAGAGCTCTTTGGAGGAAAAAACTATCAGAAACCACTTTACGAACGGTGGAAGGACCAGAAGAACGTTGGTCTGTTTTCACTTATTATCCAGGGATTTCCCAAAAAATCGAAAGGATATAGAAACAGTTTGGAATAAAGGCTGGATATATAACCAAAAAGTTGGGTGGATTTTTCAACGGTTCTAAAGATAAAATTCCGGACATACAAAAATCAGGAATTTCAGGCTGTGATATAAGCTACGTCAGTCAGACTAGAAGACAAATAGAGGTTAGGTATAAGGAACATCTGGCAAATATAAAATATGCAAGAGTGGAAAAATTATGTGTGGCAGAACATGCACTGGAAACAGGGCATACATTTGCAGAAGCTAGACTTCTAAAAAGTGTTCAAAAAACCGCACAAACCGATTGGATGCACTCGAAAGCATAGAAATTGTTAAAAGAAAGGGAAAGGTACTAAATTGGGAAAATGGACCAATTCAAAATTTGGCACTTTTCGGGATGCTTACGAAGGATTCGGTGAAAGTAAAGAAATTTGGGAACACCCCCCCCCCCTCCATAATCATATCGCAAAAAGAGAAAGGCACGACTTATAAATTGAGGTCAATCCGTGATTATTTTGTGGATCATCACAAAGCAGTTACGGAGTGATCCAAACTACTTGATGACCACTGAGGAAGATTGCTTGGCAATCGAAATACGTATCTGGGCAAATACGTCACGAATATTTTTGTTTGAACTGCTGTTCAAATTTATGTGAATAGTATGATTTTTATATATTATCACATTCAATTATACTACATAAATTGGGCAGCAATATATTCTATATATTGTTTACACAGTATAACTGTTCAAAGTCGGCGAAAAAATCTTATTTTGATTAAACAAAATAGTGTTTTAAAGTATGATTATGTTTTTCATAAAAGAAATAAAAAAAAAAATCATATACCACTACAAATAGCAAATTTAAAAAGAAAATATACCCAACACCTACGTTACGCAGATGAAGTCGCGGGCATTAGCTAGTATATAATATTCAGGGTGAAAAATATAATAGTAAAATATACCATATTCTTTTTAACAGGGATTTTTTCAACATGAAATTTATTTAACACAAGTCAAAATGAAGAGCTGCAAATCTTTCTACACGAATTGTTATGTTTTGTAATATTTTAACATGAATTTTTGGGTAAGTACGAAACATATTCTCAAGTGAACTTTAACAAGAATTTCTTAATATAGTTAACACCTCGTTCTCTTTTTTGATGATTTTTTTGGAAACGTATTTATCTTATTAAAAGAGAACTAGGTGTACAAGAATTTACATAACAAATAATAAAAAACAAGCAAGTGATTGATTTAGGACATTAGGAAAAAATAAATTTGAAATAACTATTAAATATTTCAGCCTTTACACATCAATTAGCCTTTTTCCTGGGAAGATTAAAAAAAGATCCGCTAGGGTGGGGGTATATGTGTTTTGAATTCTTTACTGACAACAACGTTAAACATCTAAAATTATTATGAAATTAACGAAAGATGATGTACCTGGCGCGAAATTGAAATTTCCAAAAGTGCAAGATCATCTTGTCCGGGACTTAAAACGATGGCTTCCATATCGTGGTTGACTCGTGTCTGCCGAGTTGAATTGTGTTGAATAAATTTTTGTAATTTTAAATAAATTTTGTTGTTGTTTTTTTCTTCATCTATTTAAATAGAATAAAAAAATGCATTGCAAATGGTAATGGTAAAAAAAATTCATTGGAATTAATGGTGATAAATGTTTAGCGGATAAACAACAACGCATGAAATTACTTAATGCAACTCTTCCAAATTCAACATCCTGCACTTTTCCTACTACAAACTGGGCAAATTTTCCATCCCAAGCTATCACCCGTTCTTTTTGCTATGCTATTATATATTATTATATCACTACCGGTCCTATTGATACTTTCGATTTGAATGCAATTTTATCAGACAATGATGAACAGCTTCCAAATTGTGGAAACTCGAAAGCACTTCAAAGAGAAAGACAATATTGTCGGAGTGATTTTGTGTTAAATCTGGAAGATAATGCTAATGATTTGGTATATTACTTAAGAGCAGATGTACAATCTTCTTTCTGAGTCACTGTAAAGTATAAAATAAGTATATCTTTGGATAAGAATAGTAGCAAAATTATAGATGCTCAGTGTCAGTGTCCAGCATCTTTTTCAAAGAACTCTTCTTATATGGTTGCTTTACTATACAAACTTGAGGATTATACTGTACGTTACGATTATGATGCACTCACATGTACATCAAAGTTAAAAGAATGGAATAAAGGCAAAAAATTGGGCAATAATCTAGACAATATTTTAACTGTTAGCTATCCTGCCAAACGAAAACACCTGAAGAAATCAATAATTAGTTTTATTCCAAAAAAAAGTAAATATTTAAATGATAACTATGATAAAAATCAGTTAACGTCTAGATTTGTTAAGTAGGCATGATAATTTGTATTTTTTAACTTTTTTGCACCACAATATTTATTTATTCTTCTAGTAATAAAACGTACGTGTCAATAGAGAATTTAAAACATATGTACCCACCCCCACGGTGCTGTCCCTAGCGGATTTTTTTCTAATCTTCCCAGGAAAAAGGCTAATACATTTTTGTTAATCTAATTAATGATGGTGGTTAATTGATCGAAAAATTTAATTCAATTTTGTCAATAAGTCATTTTTTTCCAACTAAATGAAGAGTAAAAGACAAATTAACTTGATCAGCTGTAATTTGAATAAAGCAGCTTGTAAACGCAGCTGCGCTTTGTTGTTGCAAAGTTCAATTTACCTCTACACCTTCAATAAATTGATGTTTGTGTGCACGTTTGTGAATACAAAATAATCAACAGTTGCAGTACAAGTAGATATAAATGTACTCGAAAATGCATAGATGCATATTTGCACAATGCACTAGATACTCTATATATATATATATATATATATATATATATATATATATATATATATATATATATATATATATATATATGCAAAATGTAGTGGAAAGCTATGCGATGCGACGGTTTAGTTTGGCAGCGTCAATGTTCAAAACTTGTCAGAAATACGTAAAGCTTCACTGCACTGTACAAAACAAGCACTTCATTCTTTTGTCTATGGCAAACCCCTTTTATATTCCGTATTATATTTCGTTGTATCACACTAACACATATTGCACCTCTACCATCACGTTATTGCAAAACGAAAATGATTAGTTTTCCCTATTGGTTTTTCGCGGAAATTTATTAACGCCACATTAATTTCAATATGTCTTTTTTAATAACTGAGCTATTCTTGAATGTTATAAATTACCAAAGTGTGTCATATATTTTCTGAGGAGAAAATGTAAATAAGATAGCTGAATACGAGTACGATAGAAAACATGCACTTAATGCTTAGATAAATCTTCAATTCATAAAAGATGACAACTTTGCACACTATAACAAACACCTTTTTCATCTGTTTATAATTCCTTGCATAATAAATTTCATCACTCTTTTCATCCTTATCGCGCACCGCTTTTCGTTCATTACCACCATATATTTTAACGATTTAATATTTAATATTACTTAAATCTGATAGGGTATTATAAGAATACTTTAGTACAATAACCACATGGCTATTTTTCATAATTAATTTTAAAGACTTGAACAAAAGACTATTTAATTTTGTATTTGGTTCTCAATCTACTACACACTGTTATACGAAAAAGAAAATTATTACTTAAAACTAGGTAGATAATTTAAAACTAGGAATTTAACTAAAATTTGCTTTTACATTTATTTATTTTTTTCTCATTTCTTTGAGACACATCATCATTTGACTAATTCGTAAAGTTTTATCATTTCAAAGCTGCTATATCTGGAATGGTTGTTTCCATACTTTGGCTGACTTTAATGGAAGTGATTTAAAGAATATAAAAGTTTTTCGGTAAACATTATTCGTTAACGCACGTGTGATGCAATATCCCTCAACTTTTCTATCCGTTCCACTGGTTCTAATTGAATTTTTCAATTAGCTGTCAAGAAGAGAAAAAATAATATTTTAAAGCGGAAAACGTTCCGGAACGAGTCGTTTTCAAAATATAATATTAAACGTGATGAGAAACATAATAAATTTTTGATTTGAAAAAAATTATTCAGACACATAAACCCGATTAAATTGAATTTTTAAACATGTCTTATTTCATACAGATATACGAGTCAAGTCGAGACAGTTTAACTCCCACGAGAATTTCATGTAAAGCAGTTTCACGATGAAAAATTAAAACTAAGAATTAACTACAGCTTATGGCGTATTTTACCGAAGTTAAATACATTAAAAAAGCAACTTTTAATATTAACGAGCACAAGAATAAATTTCTAATAAGGCGAAATACGTTTCTACTTTAGTTTTATTAGGCTAATTTCACTTGAAATTTACAACACATGCGATACAATAGCGATATTTTTGAAAACTTTTCGAGTTTTGATGGTTATGTCGTAAAAAGAAAACCAATTTACGTACTTTTAAAATCCAATTTATGTTTACAGGGCATAATTTTTGTTAAATTTTAACAAACATTATGCGTCAAACTTTTAACCAGAATTTGAAATATATCTTATTTGTTTTTTGATGATAAATTTTCATTATTCTCATTTTGTTAAAGGAATGAAATTAATGCTAATATAATTGAAACAAATAATGAACTGTTTGTTAGTCTAGTTGAATGAATTTCAATATACATTTTAACAATTTAAAAATTTAGAAAGATGCGCTTTTAGGGACACAAACATCTAAAAACTAATAGTTATTTAAAAACAATCAAAAATGTATACACATTTTCTTCATGAGATGCCATTTTTGAGATTTCGAATCAATATTTTATCTATCTATATTCCGCTTTCAAACTATTTTGCCCTGGACAATGTTAGCGAACATTGGGTATATTTCTCCCTTTTTTGTTCCAAATTTTGTAGTTTTTTTACTTTAACTTCTTGGATTAGCTGCAAAGTTTTAGCAAGTCGCTGTAGTACTTCTTTGTTTGTATTTATGTCTAGGTATCATATTAAAAGCATTCAAGAATGCAGAACTATCTCTATTGAAAAATTAAAAATTTAAACAACATTTTTTGTCAAACTGTTGTAAAGCTTTAAATTTTATGTTTTGTTTTGATTATTCTTGTATACAGTATGTTGACTTGTTAAGATTTCTGTCACAATAATTTCCTCTGCGAGTTCAATTCTTGCCAAACAAAACAAAAAGTTAAATAAAAACACAAATCATTCTTAAAATAATTCATATCTCTTTCTTGATTGCACAATTGCACATGCATGCTAAAATTTAATAATGTATTACTTGTCCCATTCAAGTGAAGTTTTAAAAGCACTTAAAATAAAAATCATTACGTTATATTTCTGTGAAATCAATCTATCTGTAATCTGTATATCTATACAAATATGTTTTTTTTTTTTATTAAATGAATTGACTTGCCTTAATATATTAAATGGAAAATGAACGTAGATCGATTATTGCATTGATGCATTGACCTAAGCAATAAGGGGTGTTTTCACCAACTACATTGTTTTCAACTCTCCGTTTTACATGCATGTACCTATATTGTTCAACACGTAATGGCATTTTTTTCCCTTATTTTCCGTCGGCACAACGTAAACTTTGCCTGCTAACGCAGGATAAAGAAATTAGCGTTGTTTCTCTCATTTTTCCGGTAGTCATAGGTAAACACAAATATTATAGATAACCGTTAGTACAATAACGTGGCAACTCTTTAGCATAACTCCATCAAGGTGCACTTTAATGCATAGTAATTAATCTTGTTAGTTTTTTCCTTCGTTTCAAGCGAAGATATATTTAACGTCTCTTGCATAGGTGCGAGTTCTTCTTAACGTTAATTGCAACTATACATGAAGATGTTATCTGCTTCGCGTACCTTAATGTTTACAAGCCACTTTGACAATGTTTAATTACATATAAGATTACTAGTAAATTAATATTTACTTTTATTATAGTGTAAGTGATCTATCTTCACCGAATAAATTGGTACAGTTACAAAGTTTATATTTTGAGACATTTTAAGAACCAACAATTTGATTACTTATAAATTAAACCTTTTGTTAATATTTCGTTTTCGATTATTAAGATTTTAAATTTCATTCTGTGATAAAGCTAATATTATACTATGATACTCGGTTCATTGTTTCATTTTAATTCACATTGCATCGAAATATTATAAATGTAGATTTATATTATTACCAACACAATATCATTGCTTATAGCTGTCATTTTATAAACCTATTTAATATTTTTGAAATTAATATTCAGTTTTTTTTTTAAATTTCATTTCCCGATTCATTTTTGAATCACAATTTCTATTGTATTGTGATTCATTGTTTGCAAATCAAAGGCAGATAAATTGGAATCCTTTAATTTATAATGTTAATTGATCAGAGAATAATTTACACCCCAAATTCATTTGAAGTGGAAAGATAAAATCGTTGAAGCTATAAAATATGTGTGAATTGGCGAAATTGCTCATACAGCAATATAAAATTCTATCTTTTTATATTTTAAACATTGAGATAATACAAACAACCAAATTCATTGTTAAATTTGCAAAAATATTATCAAATCGCTGCTTAAAAAATATTACAAAAATAGCAATTTTATAATAATAATAATAATAATAATATCAGGAAAAACCAACATAAAATTTCGTATTTGTTAAAAAATTTTTTTTCTGCTAAGCATCTTTTATCAACGTAGCTGAATAAATTGATTGATGAGCGGTAAAAATGTACATTTATAAGCAAAAAAAAAATAGAATAGAAACCTACGTTATTGTTTTAAAAAAATATAAAATAAAAAAATAAAACGGAGAGAAGTTAAAAAAGCTAGCGTCTGTTGTGAAATATAAAAAGAAAACAATTCATATATTTGAAAAGCTCAGAACCATTTATTAAAATCTTTTGTCAAATAATTCACGTACACGTTGTCTTATTTCTTTTTATAAACATACACTGGCACAATAATAATAAAAACATGAAATTTATTCTGCAATATGCTAATAATTTCTTTACTTTAGAAGATAGAAATTTACATGTAAAAGGACTCATTTTAATTTAATTCTTAATTCTGGAAATTCAATTTCTTACTGTTTGTGTTTGTTTACGTTTTCTTTGTCGATTTATTAGCATAAGAAAAACACCATTAACATTTCATTTTCGTTATGTCAGTCATTTACAAATATTAATTTTCTTAGTTTTTTCTCTTTAATTTAATACCACGAAATTTAATTCTATAAAAGTATCACAGTCTATTACGGCGATAAGCTGCAAAATTTTAAGTCAGACGCCGACACGTCGATTTCTCTGTCTTTTATAGTGTCACTCTATGACATCAAGCAATTTCGAGTGGGATTTGCTACATTTTCGGAGGTTGAAGTGGCGTTAACTAATTGAGTAGTGACCCTAGATGTAAGACGTCTGTTTCACGTTGATAGTTACGTTGCGAGATTGAGTCATTTATCACCATGGAGGGTGGAAAATACAGAAATCGCTCGGAAAAATATTGCGCACTACCAATTTTCAACACATCCCCTTAATTCAATACGATGTATCAAATAATCAAGGTAGGCATTCAAGCGTTAGAGGCCTCATTATTTATCAGCTCAGCTAATAATAAGTACAACAATTTGTTCTAGTTTTTTCTTCGATCAACTTATATGCTTTCGAAGACAAAATATGATACTTAATAGCTTTATCAACAAAAATCAGCTTTCTAAATGCTCTACTAAGATCTCCAATTCATTGATTGTAGATTTCTTATGAGCTTTTTTTTAATTTTTGTCTCTTAAATGCGATATGCAATTTGGTAGAGAAAATGTAATATCAGCTTCGAAAACTTTATTATTTAAAAAATAAAATTTAAATAAGGGTCTTCACACTTTATATTCCATACAACTTATTCTATAAACTAAATGTTTGCTATACCTCTTTAAGATTGCGAACATTGAGACATTGAAAATTATTAACTCATGAACTTTTATTGTTAGCCCGAAGCCCAAAAAAATGTCACGAAACCTGGAGTCTCCAGATCAAAATGCCTTTGCTGTCAACCCTATTCCTTTCAAAAAATTATAAGTTTTGGGCAACATGAATACAAATAAATACTTATCTGGAAATTCAGGTAATAGTACAATGTAATAACACAATGTAATAGTACATACAATGTAATAGTACATTGTAATAACAATATTATTAGGTCAAAGTATAGAATAGACAAGTACTAGAAATGGGTTGGTAGGAATGCATGGGGGAAATTTTGTTCAAGTTGGTATGGTTTTGCGTCTTATATACTCGTTTGCGATATATCGTTATTTTCATCACGTGTTGACATCTACCGCCATATTTAAAATATCCAAAAATGAACATTCAAAGTAGAAATAAAAATTAACTGGAAATATTGAAAGAAATGAATGAAATTTATGATCTTGTACCCAAAAATAAAATAAAAGGCCAAACTAAAATACTGCAATTGATACAATTACTTCGTATTTTTTTATTTTTCCGAGAAACCTCAAAATTTCTGCGGACATTTCCATAGAAGTTCTCGTCTGATAATTTTTTTTTCTTATTATTGATGAGCTTTTATGGCGAAGCGAAAATGACCAGTGAAAAATTGTTAAGTCATTTATGTAATGCTAGCAATTGGAGAAAATTTTAATGAAACCTTTTTCATCTTTAGATTTCATAGTTTTTTTAAGTTTAAATACGTGTTAATTAATATTTTAAGTTATAGTTGATGTACTAAATAATAAAATTTAATAAATCTTAGTACAATTATTCAAATGGTTGCTTACATACTTTCGACGGTAAAAGAAAGTATACCAGTACTCTTTTTTTTACAAAATTAACCAAAATAGGTTAAAATTTACGTATTAATGAATTGAATATTGACCATATGTACAAAGTCTAAATGTGTAAAGCATAATTGGGAAGAAAGAAGTTATAAAATTTATAAAAGCATATTTTATAAAAGCATTTGTACAAGTAGCTTTCGTACATACCACTAACTCAACTTCTTATTTTCTATTCTGTTTTTAATTCAATTCGCGAATAAATCAGCCGTGATAAATAGGTAACGACAAAAGATCAATTATTAACCAAAACTGAATTATTAACAAATTTGCGAATGGAAAAAGTTCGCGAATTTTTGAAAAAAACGAAGTAGAGAGTGAGATGTTACCAGAAAGTGCCTTATAAAAAAAGTACTTGCACCAAATCATGAAAAATTTATTAAACCAACATTATGTATTTATAATATATGTTCTTAAACACAAATATTATTTACTATATAACGTATTTAACTAAAACCATCTTCTTCATTTCTTATTATATATGTTTTTAAATTCACTGGGTTCCACCTCTACTACCACATCTTTGGGACAATTCTTCAGTTGAGTATATTGCTTTGTACATTGACGGGAAATATGTTTGATCTAAAGAGAATTACTACAAGGAAATTTCTACAAAAATTATAAAGTTATTAGCAATAATAAGAAAACCACAAAGTAATTATTTCAGTATTCCGTATACCAGTATTGTTTAATAGTTTATTTTGGCTTTTTATTTCATTTTTAGGCATAAAATCATGAAATTATATCCATTTCTTTTCATATTTCGAGTAAATGTTTATTTCTTTCAATTTCAAATATAATATAGATGTCAAAACGTGGTGAAATAACGATATTTTGCAAACGAGTAAATAAGACGCAAAACCATACTAACTTGAACAAAATTTCCCCTATACATTCCTACCAACCCATTTCTAGTACTTGTCTATTCTATACTTTAACCTTTTATTAATAGTGCTGGATGCATAAAACTTGTGGGTTTTAAATTAACATAGGTAGACGAAAACAAGTTCAAATATTATATTAATCACTGATTCAGCACCATGCAGTAAGCATTTGTACACTATTTTCACTGATTACGAGTTCTTTAGATTAACAAATGAAATATCTGCCTTTATTTAAAGCTTAAACATTTCATCTTCTAAGTATTCACTATCATCTTTCATATTATTTACTAAAAGATGAGCTATTCACATCAGTTTTAAATAAAACCGGCTTTCCTCACTAGATTTGAATGCAACACACAAAATAATAAAAACCATATAATTCTGAATAAATTTTCGTCTATTTACCCAAAATAGGATTACTCACTGATTAGTATAAAATGGATAAAACACTACAGCAAACATGAAGCCGCATTAGAAGCAAATATAAGTTCCACTTATGCTGGGACTGAATTGAACTGATTGAACTTACCAATATAAAACAGCGCCTGTATTGGATGAGGTGAAAAGCTTTTGGAATGTCAATATGGGTACCTGAAACAAGTGAAATGCAAGCGCTTATTTACGTTAACTCACTTGTCAGTCGTTGATTTTAGTTCAAAAAAGAAAATAAATTTATCTTCCTCAGATGATACTTAGTATACTTCACTATTTTTTTTATTTAACAGTTTTTTTACAGATTATTGAACTTATCGATTACAATAATATAATATTATCAGATATAACTTAGTGTTTCACAAAAAGGTACATTTATGCACATAAATTTTAGACGATTAGTCCGGTACATAACAACAATATTCTAATCTTTTGGTTTAAGCGTACATTTTTGGGCTAAAGTTCCTTTTAGCACAGTTAAATCTGGCAACATTGCATTTTCTACTCTGTTTTAATTTTAATTCATGATTAAATCAGTCCATGATGAAAATTTAGCCACAAAAGAGAAAAGAATGCCATATTAAAAATGAAACATTAAAAAAATCACGAATAAAATAACAAAGAAAGTAGAAAATGCAACGTTGAAAGGGATTTGAGCCAATTTTTTCAACATTTGCCTAATAATAACCCTTAATTTTTTAAAGTTAAAATCAATAGTAATTTTTCACTAAAAATTTATCATCAAAAATAAAACTCCAAAATTTGATCAAGTGAAAAAAATGAGCTTGCAAGTATGAGTTGCCTATTTTTTGTCGACAATTTGAAGCTATTCCTTGTCTTATCTTTCTTATTTACTAAACGAACTATTCTTAAATGTATGTGTTTTGGTTTTTGAATACAGCTCTAACAATTTTGATGAAAATTTGAAATTGAATAGAATTATGTTTTTAAAGTTTATTTGTCAAGTTATTTTCTATGGAAAAATGCAAATTTCCACGAAAAACGGAAAAAAAAATAAAAAAACATTGAGCCATCTGTCGATGTGTTTACATAATGAATATAATCTGTGCTGGTTTGAATATAGACTAATATATAACAATTGGTTTCAAATTTTATTTAAATATGCATATGTCAAATATTTTTAAAACAAAAACTAATGTATTATCAGCTTTTAGATTTGCATTTTTTAAAAGTATTATCTCCATAATCAATTTTAAAAACTAAGTAAATAGTTAATAATAATTATTGATCTTTATAAAACGTGTTAAATATTTTTCGTTTCTATATACTTCCACATAGCCGAAACATATCCGAATGAAATTTTATAAAATTTTATGAAATTTCAAACCGAGTTGAACTCGGTCGTCCAAGTACTGCAAAAGAAGTATTACCGCAAATGTTGGCTAATGTTAAGGATGTACTCTAAGTTTTAAATCAGAAAATAATATTAGTTTGGAATTATTTCTTTTATGTATAATTTCACTATAAACATTGACCCAAATGTTTATAAAAAAAATTATTTAGAAAAAAATCCAATAAAAATGGTTTCACAAAAACTAATCACAACTTTTTTTTGCCAAATTCAAATTTTTTCTTCAGTAAATTATTTAAACTAGCTTCTTAAAAAACAACTAATATGATCGCTCTTATGCTATTTCCTCTTTGATAAAATTATGCGTTTTCACGGTAAAGAAATAAATAATTAACAATTGTTTTATTAGTGGCGATTTTTCTGTTTTTTAACCAAGTACAAAATTTATCTTAAACTCATATCATATCACCTTTTTCCTCCAAATACAAATAGGTTTTTCCATCTGATGTGAAGTAAGTGCTATTAATCAAAAACTATATTTTTCTAATATTTCTTTAGAGCTGTGAAAGCTTGAAATTTCTTCAATGTCTATGACAAATTTATAACAAAATCATTAATTTTCGAAGCGATAAATCGTGGTTGGATAAATTTTAACAAGATTTTCTTGTGAGTGACATTTGGAAAAATGTTTTTTTTTTTAATTCTCGCAATTATATCTACCTTAATTTTGTTTTCACCATTAATGTGAAAATGTTCAATTCGATTGATATTTTTGAATTTCAATTTGGTACTTATCCAATTATGGTGAAATGTGAACTTAGTATTTGATAAAGGTTGATGTAGACATTTTTAATTTAAACCGACATCAAATTAACCACTCACTCCATTTGATATGGGCACAAAAAGTGACATGTCATTTGCAATTATTACAATTATTATTATGGTCATTCACAAATTATTTGACAGTTGTACAGAATTTAACTATAAATTAGCAATTTGTTACTAAAACGCACAACTATGTTTGTTTTACTTATTTATATTAAATACATTTTTAGAAGTTTTTCAATTTTTTAATAAAACACGTGCCGAATTTAGAACCTTTTTGATTAAAAATTTCAAAAAAAAAAATCATTTTTGAAACAAAGGTGTTTTGAAAAAAAAATGAATTCAATATATTTTTCTAAACAGCCTTAAAAAAGCAAAACGTATTCACTAAAATAAAATTATATACGATCTTGTTAATGAGAATGCGTGCTAACTACAAACGAGAAAATGAGGTGAAAAATATCTTATTTAAAACACAATTGTGATAATTACAACCTTTACTGCAATTTTCCTCTGTAATTTTGTTTTTACACGCATTTTCCGCAAACAACTTTGTGTTATTAGTTTGCAATGTCAATATTCTAAATTAGTTTCTTTACCCAAAGTACAAGCCTACCATGCTAATCGTTCGTCAAATGCAATGAATATTGTATCTCCAATTTTTAAAAAGCAATTCAAATAAATATGATTTCATAAGCATTAGTTTGAATAAAAACAATATTGATATTGTGACACACTGAAAAAAATCATTAAAACCGGGGAAGATTCATTTGACTCTTGGTGAATACTTACATTGTATACTAAATATTTACTTCCATGGTTCAATAATGTCAATACGCAATCTCAATACTCAGAGATATTTGATTTAAAATTTTCGATAAATTATATTTAGAAAATTTTCCTCATTAATATTTATCACTCAAAGGTTTTATGTAAATTATTCCATTTTAGGTAGGTTTGTTTTTCTTTCATTAATAAACATTGGAAAGAGTTCAAGGAAAAATACGAAATAATTATTACGAAAATAATAAAAATTTATTACACTCTTAAATTCTAATAAGTCCTTTCATAAATTTGTACCAAAGGCTCTTTAAGAATAGGGAAGACATATAAAAACTTCCAAAGCTGTTTCGTGACAAATAAACATGAGTAATATCGTGCCGCTATAATATTTTGATTCATAACACAAAAGAGGTTTTTCGACATTTTTTAGCTTTATAAACCTTATTTTTAAATTATTAATTAAAAAAAGGCTTAAATCTTGACATTGATAAAACATAGTTGCAAGTAAGAGTATTGGGAAAGTATACTAGTTAAGATTTTCAAGAAAATTGAAGCTGAGATTATGTAGCTTTCGTAAGATGTTAACCAATAAATTAGCTAGAATTCAAAGTTTCAATAAATTGTGATGGGTGCCAAGATCAGGCGAGAAAACGAAATAAATCTTGGGAATATGTCCTTAGAAAATGTCAAAATGAATTGCAATTTTTCACTGACGACGATTTCATACTTGTTGATTACAAAAAGTGTGCAAACAGTTGATAATTGCAAAAGTTTTAATTAGGTGTCACTTGGTAGTTGTCGCTAGATATCTGTGCACCCGTAAGGCTAATATATTTTTATGGTATATGCGTATTATAAATCGTAGGAGTAAAGTGTTTTTTTTTTTATTATAATTTATTTATTGGTTTCAGCTTTGATGTACGAGGAAAACCGTTGGCCCAAGCTCGACATTGGTCAGCACCGGAAGTGTTTGGTTCACGAGCCTACTTCCGGACCGTCTCCGATCCCGCGCAGTTGGTTATTGATGACATTAAACGTCACGATGAAGGTGTTTATAGATGTCGCGTTGATTTCCGAAATACACAGACTCGCAGTTTCCGCTACAATCTAACGGTTATTGGTAAGTGTTTGAACTTTTCCGACAAAACATCGAGTGTACTGTAGTTTCCGTCACGCGATATTTACTATTCCTAACCTTCATATTCTTTAGAATACAATACTCGGTTAGAGAATAAAAGTAAAAAAATGTTTTTCATTTTAAAAAAAGGGTCGATTATGTAATGATTTTTCATTTAACATACTTCCATTATTCATAATATATAAGTAAAATAAATGGAAGGATTTATATTTAGTTTAAATTGAATTAGTTTAAATGTGGTCTGACGATTTCTTTAGTAATCAGTTTAGAAAGAAACTTTTGCTTTAAGACTAGTTAGAAACACTGAAAAACAACTACACAAAAAAATTATGAAAAATTTTTGAATTATTGTTGCTTACCAGTCTTACAATTATTAGTAAAATATAAATTTACTAGCTAAGCCCAGCAGACGTTGTCCTGCCATCCTATGGTTGTAAATAAATAGATTGAAAATAAATAAAAAATCTTGTGAATAATAAGACTCACCTCCCTTATCAACCCGCAGCATTCCTGGTTGTACCTATTATAACTTACCTTAAAGATATACATTTATCAATTACGTTTTGAGATTTTCTTTACCTCTAAAAATCACTTCACGATCATAACAATGAATTGGCAGTTAGCGGCTATTGTATTGACCGTTGAAAAAGCCGTTTTTTTGCGGTCACAGGTATAATACTGACGTAAGAAAAAGATAGAAACAATTTTTGAAGTAGATTGTATATCGTGACAAAATTTGAGCTAAATCGATGCAGAACTTTTTAAGATCTGAAATCTACACAAATCAACGTAACAATTTTATATATTTAGATGAAAGATAGATTATACATTGTTATTTTAAGTCATAGGTGGCCAACCCACGTACCGCAAAAAGCACACCTTGGCCAATTTGTCGACCCGCGAGATGCATCAGACTTTTGTGAAATGTATACATTTGATGATAAATTCGGCCAAAGTGGGGAAAACGAATAAATTAAAAATGTTTACTGTTCACCTATCTAAATTTAGTATGGAAAATTTGAGATATAACTTTAATGGTGGCCCGCAGCGTTATGATGCATTTCCGAAGTGGCGCACGATATCATTTGGGATGGCCATTCCTGATTTAAAATATGCTGATTTTTTGATATCTTAAAAAAAGAACATAGATATTTAATTAAAGGGTCCAATTTATCTATACTTATATATAAAATGCTTACGGCTGTCTGTATATTTCGATTTTGAACCCAATTTAAGGGTAAATATTTGTTTCAAGAGGCTCTTATTCCAAATTAAACATTTTTAAAATTTTTATCTGTCTGTCTATCTGTTTGTCTGTCTGTGTGTCCCGATTTAACTAAAGAACGGAACAACCGAATTTAATGAAATTTGGTATTATGATACAACACAATTTCCCACATACTATAGGCTACTTATCATTCCAAAATTCCAAAAAATAATAAGGGAAGGTATTTTCTAGGGATGAAAATAGATTTTTTTTTTAGACAGGTGAGTTATATATCATTGGAAAGGTAATAACAAGCTTTAAAATTATCCTTAAAAATATTTTTAGTTGAACTGATAAAAAGCATAGTAAATTCAATATAAAGATCAAAAAATTGCCTCTTTAAAATATAAACGTTTATATTTTTAAAACACATAGCTGATGTTAATAGCGTAATGGCTTACATAATTGACATTCTGATTCTCCTAATTATAAAGACGTGGGTTCGAATCTTACAGTAAACTTTTTTTTTTTTTTTTTTTTACAAAATTGTTGTAAATAGACATTAAGAGTTGCCCAATAAGGAAATATTAACGAAAAAAAGTTATAGTAGTAGTAATAATAATAGTAATTAAACTTAAAGTAAAAAAGTTTTTAAAACCATGCATACATAAAATTCTGTATGTGTATGTTTTTATATACCCCCTTTGACTGATGAAATTTTAATATTCGATGTATTCCTTATAAGAAATAGACATCTAATAAGCATTTTTTTTTAAATTACTACCCTAAAAGAATAAAAGGGGGTGACTAAGTTTGTATGAGAAAATGTAGAGTTAATCAACAATCGAAATTTTGAATTTAATAATAATAAATGAAATTATTAAGTGTAATTAATAAATAAATAATTCATTAAAAAAAAGTTTTTATTTTTGTTATATAATTTTAATAGCATCATTTTAAATAACGTCATTTCACTTAATTAGTATGAAAGTTTATGTAGTCGGTATTTATACCAAATACCAAAGAGGAGGTTTTTAATTTTTGTTTATTTTCCAACAATCAAACTTTTTAAAATCTAATTTTTTTGAACCAATGATTGTGACCTGGAGCAAATATATATTCTGCTGAAAAACATTAAGGCAGCAATTTTTATCTTATATTTCATTATCAATTTAAAATAAAAAATCTTCTAAACTAACTTTTCTTCGATATTTAGAAAAATTTGAAAATCAATTACTGTTATTGAAAATATAAAAAATATTCTTATTTTCTTTCACGTTTTCTACCCGTTTCCAACAATTTTTTATGTGCAACGTCTAAATGTGCGAAATCTAATTGCTTTTTAGTAATGATAATCAAAATGAAGAGGGTCATAATTTTTTTCGTTTTGCATTGTATTTTCCAAATAAAAGCATATTTGTGTCGATGAAATTTGGAAAGGGTTTTCCTTATAGGATGCCATTATATAATAAGAAAGGGTTTTCGATAATCCCCCCCCCCCAAAGAGTGAAAAAGAGTGGCTAAGTTTGTACGGCATAACATCTAATAAACAATCGAAGTTTCAAATTTCATTATTCAAGTATATTCGTTATATACAAAACGTTTTATCGCTTAAAATAAAACAGTGTTGGTTTATTATTAGAAACAAAAACTGGGATCTGCTCAAAAATTTAAACTCTGATAGATATATCTGAAAATGGTTAACTTAAGTTTATAAGTGAGCATTAAGTTTTTTGGCTTTCACATATTGTAAACCTGAAAATCCAAAATATGTATTCACAAATAAATACATTAGTGGGCGAATATCGAGTAGCGAGAAATTCGGCGAACTTAAATAAAATGGTTTAATTATATAGTTGAAATTCAGATATTTTAATAATAAGTGTGTAGATACACAATGGTTATACTTGATTACGGAGAAATTGGGTTTCGTGCAATAGAACAAATTTTGATTTTGCGGTAGTTTTGTACATTGGGGTAGTGAAATAATTTTGAGAAAAAGGTTCATTCGGGAGTCGAGACAATGAAATGGGATTTCTACTAATATTCTAAATCTAGACCCTTTACTTCTGTTATTTTGACGTAAGTGTTCTGATAACTTTTTAGTTTAAAGTCATTATTAAGACCGACTTTATTGAACTTTACGATATTTTTTTATGTATAGACTCTGATTGGTTTATGGATTATTTGATCAACGGTAGGTATACCTACTGTAGGTATACGCAATCGAAAATACTCTTTTCAGATATTTATAAATATTTTTTTGGAAATTAATTTATCATTACATACAAATATTTTATTCCAAGCAACAGTTTATTAAATGTATCTTTTTAAATTGAAAAAATATTGTTTTTAAATATAATTATGTTTTTCATAAAAGAAATAAGAAAAATATAAATTTTCACATACTACCACAAAAAGCAAATCTAAAAAGGAAATATTATCTACAACTACGTTACGCAGACGAAGTCGAGAGGATCAGCTAATTTATAAATAAATTAATATACATTGTATTTTATTTATTTAGATTGTTGAATTTAAAGACAAACATAAATATTTCTATATTTGTTTTGTTTTTGTCTTCTTGTGTCCCTCGAAATTGTATTTTTCTTTTTGCTAATTCGATCCTAAGGACGCCATTTGTCTGGGACTGGAAGCTTACGTGAAATATTCCTGTTTTCTTCAGTAGCTACTTCCTTAAATATAATATTTGTTTAATGAACTAAACGACGTCATTTGAAAACAAAACTGTTATGTTTTTGAATATTGTTCAAAGAGTTTTTAGAATCGTTTCCAATTCCATAAGCTAATGAGTATAATGGATCTGGTGATGGGTAGATTCAGATAGTAGATTCACTGCTATATTTTAACGCCTTACAATATTGACAAATGATTGTCATTTCCCCAATTGTTGTTCTCTAATTATAGATTACAACAAATATTAAGTAAAATATGTAAATATAAGTAAATGGCAGTTCTTTTACAAAACCACGACAAGAAATGAAATATTTGTTTATTGTCAAATATTAATTGGTGTCAGTGGCTTCTCTGCGGCTATTTGACATAGGGATTAACAGTTTATATGGGGAAAATTTTTCAACCCCTTCTTTTCAATGGGTCGGTGATTACTCTCGTTTCCTTTTCCCTTCTGGTCATTCTTGTACTATCAGTTGTTCCATGATCTTGTGACGCACGATATGCAAAAAAACGAGGATTTATCCACATATACGTTGGTGAAGAGCTTCTGGACTGGCTTGATTTCGTTTAAGATAGTAAAATTCGTTCTTTTAGCCGTTCATGAGATCCAAAGCACATTTTCTTTCAAAACCTAAGAATTTTTCCGTGTGTTATCATACGAACTATCAAAATTTTACCAAAATAATATGAAACCTTACAAAATATATCTCTTTGGCAATGCACTTAAACGAAACTTTGAAATCAATATTCGGGATAAAAGTTATCGCTGAATAATAATCAAGTAAATGACACCCTTACGAAATAAGAACTTTTACTTTTTGAATATCGATTTAAAACTTATTTAGTTCTAAAACTTTGTTTCCAAAATTTAAAATTCCGAGAAAAAATTAAAAGAGTTTTTTTTTGGTAATTTAATTGGCAAAATGAGTTGTTAACGTTAAGAAAAAAAATACAAAATGTAAAAAAAAAGTTTTCAAATTACATTGATTATGCATGAACTACTACGGTAAATTCAGTTTAATAAAGCACATCGAAAACTTTTCAAATACTTGAGAATGAAATTACACAAAGAAGTACACGCAATGGACATGATCGTACCCAGAATCATAATAACTTTTCGTTAACTAACGTCATTATGTTTAATGACAATTACAATTATTATTATAATGTGCCTAGTTCTATATTGTTGGTAAGGGAATAAAGAATAATAACAAGACGAGAAAATCATCGGGCAAATTCATTTCATTTGCTCAATATACTTCAAACAATTTTTATAGCTACGATAAAATTTGAGGAATTTAATATCAAATGAATTGATGTAATAATAAAAATTATAAAACGTTACACAAGAAAAATATTGCATATGAGCTCTGGTATATATAGTGAAGTATTAAAAATGCCATGTTAGCACGAAAAGTTCACATTGATTCTTTTTCTTGTTTTTGATTTATCTACAGAAATAAATCTTATCTGCAAATGTTTACAATGCGCGAAAATTTGCTGTAACTCTTGTAAATATCCGTATAACACGATAAAATGTATTCCCAACCAAAA
Source organism: Sisyra terminalis (assembly GCA_958496175.1). NCBI lineage: Eukaryota > Metazoa > Arthropoda > Insecta > Neuroptera > Sisyridae > Sisyra > Sisyra terminalis. The sequence continues at coordinate 12,767,805 of OY292274.1, forward strand.
ATGTTTGCGTTTGCTTGTCATATTGAAATTTGGAACTTTTTTCAATTGATTATAAATAACTTAATGAATTGTTTCATGTCTTAAAAGTAAGTGTTAATTAGTTCGAAGGTTCAATTGTAATAAATCAATATTGATTTGAACCCTACAATTTCAAGTATCCACTCTTTGGTTCACTCTCTCAATATAGTCAGAGTCAAGATCTTCATTAGGTTACATCGTTGTGAGTCGTATCCTATCCCAACATTCATGTGCAAATATTTGTTGCTACTTCCTAAAGGGGAATACATACATCGATTCTCTACATCGAAATGAATAAATTATTCATGCATTGAAATGCTATTTAATCAAGAGATTGAATCATACACTGACTGAAATAATAGTTTTGACATAGTACAGTATAATATTTTAGTAGCTACCCACAATTTATAATGGCTTAAATGCTTAAGTTAATGTGTCTAGTACTTTCAAACAAATCAAATTTAGAAATTCCCACGAAATGCAAAACCCGAGAGGGGAAAATTTTGTCTTTATTGTCAAATTTTCATGTACTAATCGCTTTCGTAACACAGCCAGTATTGTTGCTGGCATTTGTGCTTAATAAATCTCCAAAAAATAAATTTATATAAATCTACTAGCTGATACCAGCAACTTCGTCTGCGTAATGAAGGTGTTGGAAATATTTTCTTTTTAGATTTACTATTTGAAGTGGTGCATTGAAAATTTATTTTTCTTATTTCTTTCACATAAGAAAATAATCATACTGAAAAACACTGTACTGTCGACTTTAAAAAAACATATTTAAGGAACTGTTGCTTAGAATAAAATAGATGTTGGTAGTCAATTCGTTTACAAAAAAAATGTTTGTTAAAAATATTTTTAATTAAAAATATTGTCATGTTCAATTATGTCGATCTTAAATTGAGTTATGATATAAATCAGTCAAAAGTTTCCAAAATACTCCCGTTTAAATATCAAAAGGAAAGCATTTCGATTTTTGAATATTAGTAGAAATCCCATCTAACTGTCTTGATTCTGTAATGAACCTTTTTACCAAAACTATTACTCTCCTGCAATGTACAACACTACCGCAAAATTTAAATTTAAGCCCAGTTCTTCCATAATCAAGTATAACCATTGTGGAACTATAAACTTAGTATTAAAATATCTGAATTTCAACTATACAATTAAACCATATTGGATAGTCTCGAGTTCACCATACACGATTTGGCGTATACTTTTTGCACTGGAAGAGGATTTTAAGTTTATTTTATCATTATGATTTACCGGATATTACATATTCACCCCCCCCCCCCCTTCTTTCTCTGTCTATAGGAGCCACAAACTTTAGTTCACAATAACACCGATAAGCATTTTCTTTTAGTTCACCGAATTTCAAAGGGTACTCGCTCACTAATATATTTATTTGTGAATACGTATTTTCAGGTTTACAATTTATAAAAGCCAAAAAGCTTAATGCTCACTTATGAATTTAACTTAACTTTTCTTAGATATATCCATCAGAGTTTAAATATGGTAAGGTAGGAATTTTTAGAAACTCTTTTTTAATATATACCTTCATCGTATAAAGAAAATACTTTCCAAATTTCATCATCACAAACGTGAACTGAAAAAAATTTGATGATCTTTTTTATTTTGATTATCATGGCTAAAAAGCAATTCGTATTCGCACATTTGAACGTTGTACATACAAAAATGTTGGAAATAGGTGAAAAGCGTGGATACAAATTCCAATATTTCATTAGTTTTCAATAACAATAATCGGGTTTCAAACTGTTCCAAATACCAAAGAAAAGTTAGTATGGAAGATTATAGTTTTAGTTGATAATGAATCATTTAACGAAAAATTGCTATTTTGATGCATTTCAGCAGATTATTTATTTTTGTTCGTTTTTCAACAATCAAGTTTTTTAAAATATAATTTTTCTTTGAACCAATGTTTGTAACCTATAGCATTAATATAATCTGCTGAAATGCATCAAAATAGCAATTTTTCGTCAAATGATTCATTATCAACTAAAACTATAATCTTCCATACTAACTTTTCTTTGGTATTTGGAACAGTTTGAAAACCGATTATTGTTATTGAAAATTTATAAAATATTCGAATTTGTATCCACGCTTTTCACCGATTTCCAATTAATGCTATAGGTTACAAACATTGGTTCAAAGAAAAAATATATTTTAAAAAGCTTGATTGTTGAAAAACGAACAAAAATTAAAAACCGTCTATAAGTACTACGGTATAAGAACTACATAAACTTTTTTGAAATTTTTGGCGTTGTTTGAAATGTAATTAATAAAATAATATAACAAAAAAGACACTTATATTATATTTATTAATATAAATTTAGATGACGTTTGTTTTTTATTAAGCGGAACAACGTTTCATCTTTAACAGAACTTTGATTATTAAATTAAGGGAGTATTCTAGTCTAGAGTCATGAATTTCAGGTAATTTTTGAAGTGTCATAAAAAATAGCCAATTAATATTTTTACAATCCATTTTTTTATCAGTTATTTATTAATATTTGAAGAATACAGAAAAAAATAAAAAAAGTTAAAAATTTCAAAAATTAGCAGCTGATGAAGTGGGGGGTCTCAAAAAATTGGCACATGACCATACCCACGATTTCAACCCTCCTAGTAATCTGACCCCAAAAAAAAACAAAGATTAATAATCTAGAATAATGTCGCAATGTCTGGAACTACGAAAAAGTATGAAAAAAAAAATTTCACGAAATGGCGACTGCCTGAAAAAAAATAACAATTTTTGTACCACTTTTTTTGGCTGTTTCGAATTTTTTAAAAATAGTAAAATCAAAATTTGGGGATGGGGATAGTTCCAGACATAGACAGGTCTATAAAGAAGACTCTCTAAAAATTTCAGGTAAATCGGTTCAGTAGAACCTAAGAAATCGTGGGTATCGTTTTGAAAAAGACAGTTTCGAGAAAAACACGTTTAAAGTTTTACGTTGTTTCAGGCAGCGTAATTGATAGAATAGTACGTATTACTTACATTCTCTTAATCAGCCATCCGAGCTTCATACAAAACCGCTAACTTCGAAAATAATTTGAATTTTGAAAAATTCTTTTAGGAGGATATTTTTGAATATCTAAACTATCGGATTATGAAAAAAAATTTTTTTTGATTTTTTCAAATTTCTAGAGTAGAATATCCCCTTAAAATTTTCGATTGTTGATGAACTCTTCATTTTATCATACAAACAAAGTAACCCCTTTTTTCTCTTTTAAGGTAGGAATTTTCAAGGAAAAAATTCTTATCACTTGCTTAATTTTTAAAAGGAATACACCGATTAATCGAATTCCTTATTTGATCAATCACAAGGGATATATTAATATACGATTGTATATATGCACGGTTTTAAAAACGTATTTACTATAAGCTTTATTAATGTTGCAACCATCACTTTTTTCATTAATATTTTCTTACTGAGCAACCTTTAGGGCTTATTTACAACATTTTTGTAAAAACAAAAGATTACGGTAAGGTTTGAACCCACGGCGCATTAATTATGAGCATCAGATATGTAGGCGAATGCGCCTGTTGTTGGCATCCTTTTAAATCTTATGTTGGTTTGTATAAAGAAATGTTTGTATTTCAAAGAAATAATTTTTAGTACTTTGAACTGATTTTGCTGTGATTTGAATTGATTGTAGTGAGTTCAACTAAAAAGGTTAATACCAATTAATTTCTTAATTTTTGATACAAGATTTAAATTTTTTAAAAATATTCATTTAAATTTGAAAACCCATATCGTTGAATTTGTTTATTATTATTCACAAATTTTTATATATCTTTTACTAAAACAATGAAAGTTTTTCACTTTTAACGTTTAATTTGGTTTATATTTGCTTACAATAAGCCATAAAAAACCAGTAATACTTCATTAAACTAATTCTTTATTGCAATGAAAATTTTTTTAGACCTTTGAAACAGCAATTAATTCAATTTTTTACACAGTAACTTCATTTTCTTCTTAAGTTTTATACGATTGTATGAAGTTTTAAGATGAAACCCCGACACATGTTTAATTAAAGAAAAAACTTACAATATAAAAAAATAATCTTCAGCGGAGATTTAAGGAAATAATCGAAATAATTTTAATGCTTTTAGGCTTTTGTATTGTTTAAAACTATAATTCTCTCAAATATTTTAAACTAAAAGCTGTGTTTGTTGAAACTTGAAGGGTATTGTTTTTTGGCTGAATGAATTATTTGTTAATAAGCGAGAAAGTTTTCGGTGGTTTTGCAGTGCAAATGTGTTTAATTTTGTTAATGATGTAGGTTGGTGTTGAGCAATGGTGAAGCTGTTGGAGACAAAAAGATGTTGTAGACACCCGGTGTATATGTATATGTATATTTAACATTGATATAGAGTGTCATATCATACAAACAAGCGACTAAAACGATCTTTGCCCGAGAAAATCGTTTTGGCCGTTGTGTACTGATTGGTGCCAGATGGCGCGGTCGTAGCATAGTAGTGTAGTGGTTACTTAAAAAGCTTCCACACCAAAATGATACACTCAATCTTCGTTAATCTGCCGCAACACAATGTTGTACTACACATTGAGAGTAGGAGACATGTCGCTTTTGTATTCATCCCCATAAAAAGAAATCATCTCCATTTGCCTCTAACTCCCACGAAATAAAGATAACAATGTTCTATTCTTGATAACGCGTAAAAAACTAACACGAAAACGCACGGATGGCAGCCAAACGACATCAAACTAATCTCATTCCCTCTTTTATTTATAATAATACTGTACTTTTGACTCTTGACACGAATTTGCTTTTTTATATGAATTATTTAATTTGATATAGCAACCCCTTCTCACGTATTCCACGTACGCGTCAGAACATCCATCCGCTTGGTATATGTACATTTCGTATGCAGTAGCTTTTCAAATTTTACCACACCAAACTTTAGCGTAGGTATATTGTATTTACGATATATACATAAATATATAATAATGTTTAAACAAGAAAAACTTTTTACTTAAGTTTTAGTATAAAAAATAACGCTGGCAAAATACGCTCTAATTTATTTATTTCGCTGCAAAAGTCGTGACAAAAAGAAAACAATAAATTAAATGTGCATTTGCATAATGCTCATTAAACACAATTTCAGTCTGTTTGTTTCAATTGTAGTAACGACTAGCAAGGATGTCAACTTATTTCCGACTTCCTGCATATCCTTGTTGATAATCTTAAACATTTTAAAATAGGAAAACTTTTCGTATACAAATAAAATGTTAACGTTTTAATTTTCTCAACTTTGCATTACATGAAATAGTTTTGCTATACAAATGCCACACGGTATTTGTACAAATAACACAGTCCAATTTAAGCCTTTTATTACAAGAAAAACATTTTTATTATTTCCAAGCACGAAGAATTTCCTCTGAAAAAATTCAATTTATCCCCAAATTTGCAAAGCGTATAATTTAATTTTTTTTCGTTTAGAAACGATAATTTTTCCTAAAGCCATAACTACTAATTTATTTAGTCCCAACATAATCACGCAAATGGTCAAGTTTCTTTGTCCTATTTCACGAGCCGACCAGTCCAATCTGATACTTGGAATTTTTTTTTAGTCGTCGTACATATTTTATTACATAATGCCACTTTTCTCTGAAAACGTAAAAGTTTATTTTTCTCTCTATTCAAAATAACAATAAAATGTAATTGTCGTTTTACAAGTTGTACGTTCTCAATGTTGCACATCTCTTGCTTGCTTACTCCCATATTCCATTATAAAAACTCTCACTCACTCTTTCTGAGTATCTATATATGAAGGAATTTCAACAAGAAAACGACGAGAATGAAAACGAGCTTTTAATTAAACGTCGAAAATAATGCTACAATATCGTAAATTTTCACAAAAATGGACAATAAAATGTACGCTAGTCTTGCAACAAGTCAAATACAAGCGCATTAAAACTACAATTACAATTAGTCAATTTATTGACTCATTATCAACTCAAATTTATAATGGAACTGTTTTTTAGTTTGATTCTTAGTTTTTCAATGACAGTTTATAGACAGCCTTTCAATTCACATCCTTATAACGACATAAATATATCAATTTCTAATTGAGTAATTGTTAATTCATTTCATTTATTAATAATTAAATAATTAAGAATTAATGTTCAATACCTCTTCAATTCAATCCCGATGTAGATCTATTTATAACTTATCATCAATATTAATTTTCTCAAATATAATACATCAACATCACTAATCAAAACCACTTCAGTTAATTATATATATATACATACATATATTATAGCCTACACGAGTAATACATTACAAAGATATTTCCATCTAAAAGATGATTGAATTTTTAATAATTTAAAACATACACACATTTAAAGTTAAAGAATAGGTTTTTGATAAAACATCAATAATAAACAATTGAGTGTTTTATGAATTGAAAAAAATTAATTTGTTTCATTCACTGTGGATGTTATATTTCAATTATTAAATTTTAGCCAAATAAAAATTGCACGTATATAATATTTATAGTTGTATCAATTATTCACTATATATTGGTTGGAACTTTTAAATGCCTTGAATTTTTAAAATTGTTTGAGTTATATTTGATATTTAGTTTTAATTGAAAATAATATTTCTATTTCAATGCAGCAAAGATAAATATAACTAATATTTATTACTGTGAAAATTATTTTTACAATTTCAAAAATTTTGAGCAATCGCAAAATTTCAGTACTTTGCAATAATGCAATAAAAGTACACCTATACAATAACTGAAAAATATTTTATTAAATATTATCGGTTTGTGTGGAAATTATTTTTAATGAATTTTATTGAATACGTTCTTTAGCATCGTTGTGATTTGAAATTTTATGAAACGGAAACGGAAAGCGGCAATAAAAAGAGAAACATACATAAATCTATAAGATTTACCATGAGAGAGAATGAGGTAGAACATTAGTATTTCTTATGGTTGTGCGCGCCTGCGTATTACACTACTTGAGAATAATTTTCATAGCGAGCAATAACAACCGTGTTAAATTGTTTATTATAATTGTGAGCATAAACATTTCTATATTTTAATAAGATTAATTTGCAAATTTGCCGTAAATGAATACGGATTATTGTCATGATTATCAAAAAAAAAAAATAAAGAAAGCAAGGCAATTTCGGGCACGCCGAAAAGCATTATTAAATAAGAAAAATAATAGTTCTTATACGTTTAATAATGATTCAACTGTGCAAAATAGTGAACATGATACAAGTAAGTACTTAAATATTTTCTAATCGCATATTTCGTTCTTCATCATGAAATTTCAATACATTAAAAGCTAATTTAAAATTAATTCTGATATCACATAATATTACGAACTGTTTTTCAGGTGCTACTCAAATGAATGCCCAGCCGATTTTTAGGTACTCACAATTTCGTCGAAATAAAGTTGCTCATGAAGAATTTCGTTAAATTTTTTAACAATATGTTCGGTCATAATATGCGCTTCTTTTGTGAACGATTGTGATTCCAATGAAATTTCAAACCACAACGGCTAGGACATGAAGATCTTTTATGGATAATAATTAAAAATTCTTTTGCAAATGATAATATTTTACTGTGCTAATGCTGCACGTATTTTCAAGCAATCGAAAAAAATGTAATTCCAACGATGTCCAAATAGAATAGTTTCAAATATTAAACGATACCTGAATCTTTACCACCACTGGATTTATTTCATACCTCCATTATCGTAAGCTCTCGTATCATTTATTGAAAATGCAAATTTGAATTCAGGATAAATTTATGCAATAATTATTTGTTAATAAATCGTATAGTAAAGCTTTCAATTATCCTTCTCATAAAATCTTACATTCGTCTCAATATCTGGAAGTTCATCTTTTTTGAAGGTTTCACTTCTACCGCGTGTGAACTGCACACATGTGTTTTTCTTTTGTCCTATTGAATCTTTTTTTTTTTTTTTGAAATTTTGAAAATGCAGACAGTCTTGGTTAACAATATCAAAATCTTAATAAATTTTATTGAGTTTAATTTTCTATCGTATTTTCTCATGATTTCTACTAATTTGTAGCATTAAAATATCCTGTTAAATTGAAGTCCACATGAACTATAAATCAATAGATTCCATTCAAACTATCTTTTCAATTTTTAAATCAAATAGTTACATTTTAACTTATATAATGATACAGAAATCTCCATAAAGTAAAAAATGCAGTTTGCCCTCTACAGGAATCGAAAAGTATTTTTTATTCAACTTAATGATTTTCGAAAGAAACGTGGAAATATTAGAAAAATATTAGTCCAGTTTTATATTTTTTTCAAAATCGCTTTACTTATTAGTTGCAAGCATTTGATTGGATCAGAAACTGTTGAATAAAAGCTGTGCTTAAATATCGGTTTTGTTTTCTCTGCTATCTTATTTTAGACAATAAGGAAGAAACAACGCCCCGATAATCTATACCCCCAATGAATTACTTGTTTTTATTATAATCTAAATGTTTGCTTTTAAACCTTTATTGGCATTAGATACGTTACTGATAGCATTTTATTATGACAGGCATAAACATATTTTCCTCATCGCTTGGTTCTATAGTTTTTATATATTATTACTTATATTTGAATCTCATATAAAATTGTTTTCCCCCTTTCGAAATTCTAGTTTATTTGCCCAACGTGTAGAAATTAAATTTAAATATTATTATATTCATATTTATAACGACAATAAAGGAAGAATAAACCCGTTGGTAGAATATTATATCTCGCTTGGTAACAGTGAAATGAGGTTAGTCGAATGCAATTGTATGCATCTAATAAAAGCTCGGCAATTAGCGTTCACTTGTATGCAAAGTAGCGACAAAATAGAGAAAATGTTTACAAGAGTGAATATACTTGTGCATATTGTTGATAATATTGCTGCTAAAAACGGAAGCGTTTCATGAATGCTCCGTACCTATATACTTTTCTGAAGGATAGAAAATAATATATGGCCGTTTTATGGGTGGTGGTTAATGATGAAGCAGCTTCGTTTCGCTCATATAAGCATTGTTTATATATAAGTTTACTAGGAAAGAAATGTACGCTGCAGTGTTTTCTGCAACAACTCGCCGCAAACTCATAGTTTTAAATCTATTTGACATTTTAATAGTTTAATTTCAGTCGAAAAGTTGAGCCTCAGGCACACATTTTGTATGTGTATGTAAAATCCAATGTTAACATGATTATATGTTGGTCGAGCACTGCTGCTGTTGCCGTTACATCCATATTCAACTTGTATCGAATTGGTCATATAGTACAAATATCAAATAAAACATTACATTGTTTGATTTCGAAACCAGTTTACATATTTTATTGGAGTTTTTTCGTTAAAACAAATATAATTCTGCTTTAGTTTTGAAGCACAAATTATTAAGTTATTGATTTGGAAGGATTTTCAAAAACAATTATTTGCATACTAAATTTCTTTCTATCAGAAAACAAGTGCATAATCAACGGTATATTGTAATGAAAAGTAACCATGCAAAGCTATATTTTTATAAATATTTTTTAATGTAAAAAAAAATATAATTTTACATAAATTGCTTTTTTCAATCGACAAAAAAAATACAACCTTTTTATTATAATCACCAAATGGTCTTATTTTGATGAATTTTGTTCTTTACGTAAGCTCACAAAGAATATGTTTTAAAAAAATTATATCGTTTTTAAAAACATAATTGTGAGAAAGTTTGGGCTTTCCAGAAATGTATAAGTTAGATTAAGTAAAATTAAAATTACAATTAGCAATATAATAGTATCGTAGCGGTAGGAGGGGGGGGGGGTACAGAGGAGACCATGGCGCCGAAGGACACATGAAAACGAGGGGACATATTGATATTGATAATTCCATTAAAAAAAATGCTGTAAAAAAAAACGAAGAATAAAATTAAAATAATTACTGAATTTAAAAGCATTTGACTTTTAACAAATTTTCTTGACTGATAAAGAAAATAGGGGGTGGCGAATTTTTGGTTGGGCCCAGGTGGTGAATGCCACTTCACTATAAAGATAAAATACAACCGCATGCATGCTACTAGCTTTCACATACCGAACTACTTTTTCATAAAAATTAAAAAAAAACGTTTGAAATGAGCTTTTAAAGATAAATCTATACTAATACGTAAAATTCTTACGTCTATCTATGCATTTCGATATTGAACCCTATTTAAGGGAAAATATTTGTTTCAAGAGGCCCTTATTCCAAATTTAACATTTTTAAAATTTTTGTCTGTCTGTCTGTCTGTCTGTGTGTCCCAATTTAACTAAAGAATGAAGCAACCGAATTTAATGAAATTTGGTATTAAGATACAACACAATTATCCACCAACATTAGGCTACTTATCATTCCTGACAAATAATAATGAAAGATACCCATTACAGTAAAACTGAGGGATGAAAAAGAAATTTACTTTGCACAGACGAATTATATATCATTGGAAAGATATTTAAAATTTAAAAAAATTATTTGTATTTATCTTTTTAGTTTAACTGATAAAAAGCACAGTAAACTCAATTTAAAGTAGAAAACTTTTATATATATAATAAACATAGCTGTTGTTAATAGCACAATGGCTTACGTATTAAAGAGACGTGGGTTCAGATCTTACAGTAAACCCTTTTTTTTACAAAACTGTTGTAAATAGACCCATAGGGTTGTTCAGGAAAGAAATAATAACCATAAAAAGTAAAAGTTGTAAAAATAATAATAATAATTGTAATAAAACTTAAACTAAATACGTTTTTTAGACCGTGCATATCTAAAATCGTGTATTTATACTTCCCCTCTGGCAGATGAAGTTTAAATATTCGATGTATTCCTCATAAAAAGTAGACAAGTGATAAGAATTTTATTTTGAAACTTCCTACTCTAAAAGAGTGTAAGGGGTGACTAATTTTGTATGAGAAAATGTGGAGTTAATCAACAATCGAAATTTTAAATTTAATAAGTGTGATTAATAAAAATATAATAAATTAATAGTAAATATCTGCTTTTGTTAATTATTTTAATAACAGCATTTAAAATAACGTCATTTCACTTAATTGGTATGAAAGTTTAGGTGGTAGGTTCTTATACCAAATACCAAACTTTTTAAAATCTAATTTTTATGAACCAATGATTGTGACCTAGAGTAATTATTTATTCTGCTGAAAAACATTAAGGGAGCAATTTTTTGTCATATATTTCATTATCAATTAAAATATAAAATCTTCCAAACTAACTTTTTAGATATTTATAAATATTTTTCATAAATCAATCAGTCGTTACATAGAACTATTTTATACTAAGCAACAGTTTACTAAATGTGTTTTTTTAAAGTCAAAAAAATAGAGTTTTTAAGTATGATTATATTTTTCGTAAAAGAAATTAGAAAAATAAAAATGTTCATATACCAATACAAATAGCAAACTGAAAAGAAAATATAATCTACACCTACGTTACGCAGACGAAGTCACGGGGATTTTATAAAGTCTTACTTATTTTAACCAATCGAGAATGCAAAGATATATCATAAAAATGAACATTTTGTAAATCAGCTGTAATAAACTTTGTCACTACAATATCGACTAGAAAATAAGGATCCGTTAAAAATTTTGTTTTATGACTTATAATAGTGATTTAAAAATATACAAGTTTTGATTTGGTAATGTTTTATACAGAGCTCAGTTGAATTTTGTCGGTATTGTTATCAACCCTGATAATTTAAAACGAAAACAGCTCTCTAATTTTTATCACACCGCATTTGTATGTGTCGTAATATAAGTATCTGAATAGCTACTGTTTTAGAATAATAAATTAAAAAGATGTGTACGAAATATATAATTGTAAGCACGTTTAATAGACGTTTATCGTACACAGTAAAGAAAGTTTTTTTTTGTTGTTGTTAATTTGACCCTATTATCCGTAATAATAATAATATAATTTAATTTCATGTTACCAGTTGTTTTTACCTGGTAAATACGAAACACGCCGTCAGGCACCTAAAAATATAATAGCATTAATTCATTAAACTTCTCGGTTTATAATTTGTAGCTTTATTAGAGGGAAAAAAGGAAAGGATGGTTTTTGCCAGAGATTTGTCTTTTTTGTAAAAGGTAAATGAGTTTGTCTCGAATCAAATTCAGTGTTAAGCTTCTGAAGATGATGTGCGTAACTTTTTTATGACAATTTTCAATTAGTTAAAGCTTTGAATACGTCACAAAATTTGGTTTTTTCTATAAAAAATTCACTAAAATTATGATATTTAATCAAGTATTTTTTTGATATTTTACCAAAAAATATTAGTTTCCTTAAGCTAACGGAATTTTCTCCAAGTTTTCGTCGTTACTTCTCAACCATCTTCATATCTATGAGATTTTTTCCGTGTTACGTTACTTTAAGATGCGATCTTTGTTTTCGTAATGCATTTCATTGTTCTTATCTTCATTGGTTTGAGAATTTGTTTTGTCTTGAACGTCGTCTAGTTTCCTGACACTATGGATTTACTAATCAGGAGAGTAATGCGAGAAAGTTTTATATGTAATCTTTAATTTAATCCATGACAAACTGCATGAAAATACAAAATTTTTCCCGTTTACAAAATCGTTCGTGGGGATAGCTTTTCAAATAATGCAAGGTAGAATCTAGTTCGATGCAAAAAAAAAAAAAAAAAAAAACAGCAAACAATGCTTGTTTGAACAAATAATTTTGTTATTTTAGAGGATAATGTGAAGAATCCATTAGGCTGCCATTGAATCATTAGTTTAATTATAAAACTGAAAACTTTCCTGTAATTAGCATCACAAAATTTAACAATCTGGATTCGGGACACAGAAAGCACCAATGTCCGAGCGCTGTAATACTATATGGTCTACAGTAATTTACGTTGTCAAATAAAATATAGATAAACGTAATTTGAGAGAATGCTCTGTCTGTACAAAGGGTGTTAGCGTAGAACGAATGGTGGATACGTTAAATGGAATTTGATTTGACCATATAACATTAATAATTATTTATGTACGTAATTGCAAATTTGCTGTTACAATCATTACTAATTTTGTAATTAGAATATTTATTCATTGAATTTTAATGCAATTTGAAAATATGTACGAGATGTTGAGATAAACAAATTTTCGTGCATATTCGCTCAAATATTGATTGCTCCTAAATTTTATTTTTGTATAACCAAACGAACAAGTACCATTATAATTAATACATCATTATTTTTGACTTTTTATCAGGAGAATTTGACGAATATGTAAACAAAGAATAAAAATTTCAAAACACAGGGATTCAACACGACTTATTTTTTGAAATAATTTTATTAGCATGGTAATTTTCAACTAACAAATGAAATGTTTCAATTCCCTCCGGAACAGTATTACTTATTGTTAAATTGGGGTAATATGAAATGCATGTAATAGAATTATGAATCAATTTTGACTCTCAAAAATAATACGTCAAGCTTGTGTTACAATAAAACCATTGAAATATTGAAATCTGTCTATGATTACATTGTTTACGAGAGAATGAATTTAATCATAAGGTCTGTAATGAATTTCTGTCGAATTATTTACAACTATCAATAAAATGTTGTTCATTCATAGCTTTGTAATTAGATTTGCTAGACTCATTGAAAAGTTGTTCATACAAAACTGAAATAATAACTTTATGTTAATCATTTTTAAATTTTAAAATTATATTATTAATCTCTTTTTTAATTAAAATAATTGCTTTTTTTCTAGTTGAAAAGTTTAAACTCTTTTATCATTTGTATTGTAATTATCAAAGAACTTGCTATTTCTCCGAGTTTTGAATCCTTACAGAAATCATAAATTAAATGAAGTCAATTAAAAATATAATTTCGCAATAGTGAGATGAAGTTGACGGCTTTTACTAAATAAAAATGGATTTTTACATTGGCCAATTGAAAGTTAAAGTATCGCTAGGTGAACCCTGTTTTTATGGTCGAGCTTTATTTTGATGAATTCATTTTAACTTAAAAATATATATGCTTATTGCATTATTTATGAATTCTTAGTATGAATTCATAGTAGATACTAGAATTTTTGAATTCATTTCTCATAGTGCTTAAATAATATACACAATAATACTTGAAAAAAAAAAATAACAAGTAATGGTACGTAGTTGCAAAATTGTATAAATTAAATAACATTCTTTGGAAACTGAAATGAGAAACGCTAAGAAATCAATCAAGAAAAGTTATTGCAAAGATGATTGGTTTATAAACTTCAAAAACCGATAAGAAGTTAATGATCCAAACAAAACATATCCAACATCCAAAATATCTCACATTTCTTACCGATTTTCTTCAATCGTATTATCTTAAAATGAGATAGGAACAAACAAGATAATGCTTAGAAATGTCTATTAGATAATTTACAAAATAAACGCGAATGATTGAATGTATGGATTTATGGATCCTGAAGGTATGGATTTGATACTCTTTCACGTAAAAACTGTTGAATGGATTTTATTGAAACTTTAGAATAGCATAGCGTATACACCAGAATAATATATAAGCTAAAAATTACAAAGATATTATGTGAATTGTTTAAAATATAATGATAAGTGTCAAGTAAGAAGTGAAAAGTTCTGCTATCTGCGAGTTATTCGGGCGTAATTTGCAAACACCGTTAGAGTTACACATATATAATGTAAAATGGAAATTTTTATCTTATATAGACCTACAAAAATGCCCACGAAAGCATATATCTATGTACAATAAAAAGGATATTTATTTCTAATGCACATTTGGTAGTAAAAAATTGATCCTTATATCAAAATAAATACTTTTTTCGCTTTTGAACAATACTGTAGAAAGGAACTTTTCAAAATACCTCCAAAAACCCAAAATTAATTTTCAACAACCAAATTTTTAAAATTTAAATTTTGTATGTATCTATAAGTGATATAGACCTGGAGTAATTATAAATTCTGGTGGTACATTTAGGGAGCAATTTTTTGTCATATATGTCAATAACAAAATAAAATTTTCGATGCTATACGCAAAAGCGTGCAACAATTTCAGTTATATTTCGTACTTTACCTACGTTTCTTGAGTCTTCCGCAGTTTACCCGGGTAAACCTAGGTTTACTGGTCAGTCTAGCTTTACCCGTTACATATACACTGTTTAAAATATTTTTCAATTTGTGATTATGATTATTCGTATCATATGAAAATGTGACCGTGATTATGGAGGAATTAAATTTCTTGCAAATGTTCAAATTTCGAACTCGAAGCAGTGTCGGATAGTGTGAAAAATCTAAGCCCTGCACTTGTAAAATTTGGATTCAATTTCACTATAGACATATCCATTTCAAAAAAATATATTCATTTAAACCATAGGTATTTTTGAAACTTATGTCTGTTATTCTATTTAAAGTCATATTTCAACTTAAGACCGAACTACCGATTTTTACGATATTTTTTAATGTCGCATATCTGAATGATATGCGGGTGATTTGATTCACACCAGGCATACACCATACAGTTTACATAATCCTGTGGAATTTAAATAGAAAAGTAACTTTGAAATATTTTTTTATTTGTCTATTTTATGCCACATTTCAACTTAAGATCAACTTATCGATCTCATAACATTATTTATTAATACAAAGATTGATTTAAGGATGAATAATATATAGCTAAACATGTATGTGTCTACGCATAAGAGGCAAAAAATATCGATTTTAATAATCGTGATGAGTCTCATCAGATATTTTCTAAAAATAAATAAAATATTTACTGTGACTTTGTATAACAAAAATTAACAATTCATAAAATGTACCAGTATAAAGGCGTTAAAATATTAATTTCAAGATTCGATTACGTTTTTGGTTAGAATATAATATTTCCGATTATAAATCTTAAGTTTTACCCACATTTTAAAAGAAAATAATACCATCATATACGTCACGCAAAGTCGCGGGAATCAACTTGTTAATCAAAAAGGTATTTTTTTTTTTGTTATTCAAGTAAAAATAGACAACTGTAAACTAAAAAAAATAATTTTTGGGAAACACTATATTCCATGTTTCCGAATCAAACTTTTCAATTTCAAGAATCAAAATTTTATGGCCAACTTTTACTATTGTTGCAAAATATCTTGATCTTTAAAAAAACATATGCTATGAAGTGTAACTAAATTCTATTATTATTTTAATTATTTCACAGCCCCTTGTAACTGAATGTTTTTGAATATAATTGGATATTTAAAATACTGAAAAATAATACAATCATTCTTCAACTTTCTCTGGAATAAGTAAAAGTTGAGCTTAAAGAACAAACAAAACGAATAGAAGACGAAAACTAATAGTTTTATGTCACGTAGCTTAATCTAAAATTCTAACAGTAGAAAAATGAAATGTTATTATTTATTCGGTGGAAATTCAGACAGTTTATTTTTACGACTTATGATTAATTTCATTTGCGTCTTTATTTGCGATTGTTTTGGTTGTGGTTGCTTAGTATTAAAATATTTTTTTGAAGCTTCAGCTACAATAGATATAATTATTTTTTTCCTGAGTACTTATTAGCATTTTTTGTACATTAAAAATGAATAATAAATTATTTATCTTATATAGAAAAAAAATTTGATCAATAGAGGTTAGAGTATTTTGAATACGTTTTAAGCTAAGAATTATGAAGAAAAGAGTCTTTTTGATTTAAATAATGATATAAACACCAATAAAGATATTTAACACCTACCAACATAATTTCCTAAGCTTCCTTTATTTATTTAGATAATAATGAAATTTAAAATATATAAATGTATTTATACTTCAGAAGTACTAGCATATTAGCATATATTTATTTATTTTGAAGCATGTAGAGACAAAACGCATTTCATGCAATGTAACTTTTGCACTTTGGTATAGTTGTTGAACGTCACCGATGACTGTGTATTGCATTAAAAAATAAATTAAAATTTTGAATCACAACAAAACATAAAATTCAAACCAAAATGGCAAAACTAAATAAGTAAATGGTATTAAATGTTTCACTATTGCAGCAAATTCTAGCCTCTTACTGCCGTAGGTAGTATTTAAATTCAGTCTTTGCATTTTAGAACTTGCACAGTGCACTATCATTAATTAAAACGCTGCAATTAACTCATACGAGCTTATATTTTCCATGATATTCTCTAAATCCTATTTATCATCAAAATAGCCACATTTATATCATTCCTCTGATCTCATTTTTTATCAGTAGGTACACTGATTTGTCTGACGATTCAAATCAAATATGTTTTTAACTGTTTGATATCAAAAATTGTTGCAATTTATTATTTCTCATTTTTCACTGTTTACAAATATTTTTAATAATTGTTAAATACCTTCCAGATAAAATCATTTTGATTTCAAAATAACCAATTGATGTGAATATTTTAATTAAAGATAAAAGTGAAATATCCGACAAATGATTATTGCGCCTTCATGTTTTGTACAATTATATAAAATATCTTTAATCAAATTGTTGAAAAATCAATAGGCATTTGGTTTTTTTGCGATAAATTAGCTATTACTACCGTTTACTACTACAGACACGTTGTTTTGAAATCGATAGATTTTATTGATGTTTTTTTTATTTCAAAAATAAATTACAATTTATATAAAAGACCATAATAAAATGACTCATAAATTAGTCATTTTAACTGAATTATTTTCTTGAATCTACTTATCAAATAAATTTATAAGTAGCAAATAGGCATTTCTAAATTTCTTCTTTTTTTTTTTGAAAATCATGGTATTGAGTTCAAACGTTGAATACATCATCTATTACATGATTTTTATTCTATTTTTACAAAAAATTGAAATGAAAAAAGTATTTAACTAGTGTAACAATAAAATTACGAGTCAATAATTCATATAAAAGCAATTATATTTAACAATTGTGTTTTGTTAAGCCTACAAAGTTGTGGATATACTGCAGCTATATATTTTTTCTCCTAAAATAACGAAAAATAAAAACATTTTTCCAAAATCTTATGTATAAATATTAAATGTATCTGATTTGACAAAATTCGTATATCAATGTATTGGCAAAGCGCTTCAATGGAGAGAATCAATCCGAGGGCAACGCATGAACTAAAATTTATAGTTTCAATAAAGCAAAGTTTTGGTCTAAAGTGTTAATTAACTGCTAACTTTATTTGTAATCAATTTTGATTTTTGTTTCATTAGGAAGGGAATGAAATGTTCTATCAAGTGACAAACTGATGAATCACTTTAAATATAGATATTTCACAATATAACATGAAACTGCATCCTACTTTATATACTAACTTATAGTCCTTGGCCATATTAATAGACGCCCTATAGGTTTTGTATAAAACCTAAAGTAAGAACTACTTTATTTTGAGTTCATATTTTTGATTGGGCTTAACTTTCCTGTACAAATTTTATTTATTACGCTTATTACTAACTAGCGTGACCAAAAATTGTATTTACTAAAAATTTTACCATACAGTTAATTAAACATCTACTTAAATATGGCAAGCTAAATTGTTTAATATTTAATTGAAAGCCCGTTTACTGATATTTAAGTTCCCATTCTGCGCAGTATACTGTCTATGTAGAACAATACCGTCTGCTGTATTTGTGGATGATGATTCCATACGTGAATATTTTTTCTAAGGGCTAATTTTTTGTTGTGACCACCTATTTAGCTACTTTTTTCTTCGGCAACTTCCACATACTTTCAATGGATTTCAAATGAAGGCTATTATCTTAAAGAAGAGTAATAGGGATAATAAACAAAGTTTTACCCTTATTCAGAAAATATTTTTCTTAAAAATCAATGCAACTTTGTATAATGTAAAAAGTAAACAACAATAAATTTAATTTAGTAGAATATATACGTTTTGTATAAAACCTTAAGTGCGTCTAGTAATATGGCCAGGGACTGTATGTAGCTTATATTCACTTATTATTACAATGAAGTATTAAACTTAATAATGTATTCATTTTATTATGTTTTTAAAAATTTAAACTAAGTTTTGCTTAAATGTTCATTGTCTGTTAGGCAGTAGGAAGTTTTCCGAGTCAGCTGGTAGTGATTTAAAATTTCGCCTACGTAACTAAAATTTTTGGAGCATATGTTCCATATAATTTTTGCAATATTCTTATTCTTTTGGTTAATAATAACAATTTTATGTCAGGAATATATTTTTTTTTGCGTTATCCACTATAACGCTAAAGCGGTAATTTTCGGAACTTAAAATTAATTTTTACAAAAAAAAATTTGGCACTCTTCAATATATTATTATCATATGGTATGTAATCAGAATACACTGCAAATGCAATAATTTAAAAAATAATCAAAATTATTTAAGTTAAATCCCAAAATGAAACAAGACTTCAAATCATTTTTAATTAGTATTAAGGTAACTGAAATTGAAATATCCATCTATCAATGCATGAAAAGCGTGTGTATGTAAAGGATATATAATATTCAATATTCTAATGAGATGGAATAATATATTCATGGAATCATAATTTTAATTCAAGCCCTTTCAATTTGTACATTTACTATGATGATCAAAATATTTTGCATTTATTTGAAATATCCAAACTTTCAGTCATTACCAAACCAAATGTTCAATTCTTTTTGCAAATTGATAAGTTAAATTATCTATTGATTATTCATAAAAATTTCAGTATTTCCTCTGTGATACATAACAGCAAAATTAATTTTCCCAAATCATTATTCATGTATTTCAGTGAAAATTATTTTCAAATATTATAACGTTTCTTCGTCGTATTCTGATTAAACATATAGGTCGATAACGTGTATTTTTCTAGTACCTGTTTGTTTAACAGTCCAGTGAATTCATCAGAAAATTGTTGATTTCCATTTCAAATCGAAGAAACCGAGAATTTCGCTTGTGTGCTTCAAATTGTAAACTAACTGAGGTAAACGATGCGGTTGTGATGGCGATGAGAGATGTATCTCGTGTTTATTTTGATTGTAGGCTTGAAACAAGGGTTTAAGGGCTGCTGACGGACGGAATAAATGGGGAAATGTTCGCATTCTTGTATTATAAGCATGCCCTTGTGCAAAGTGAACCCAATCTGGAAATATTTCACCGCACTTAATGCATGATTAGTGACCATTAGCATATTTGAAATTATGTTAACAATGTTATTACACCGAAATGATAATCGATTGAAATTTGTTGCAACAACTTCAATTTTTGGAGTATTTTCAAAATAAATGCCTGATATTTTTGAAGAACATTTATCAATAATTAAATTAATTTATATAATATTCTTAATGATGGTAACAATTTCATAGAAAATAAGATTAATGTGCAAAGTTTTATAAGTGAATGGTATATTTAAGTTTTTAATCAAAAGATTTAAAATCTTAAGTAAGTACTACAAAATACAGTATGATGTAATCCAAAAGCTTGCAGGGTCAAGTCAGTAAATTAAATAGGTCTCAATTCAATGGTCAAAAAATGCATATAGTAAAATGATTATTAGGTACTATTATTATCGCAAACTCTTCATTAAATTAATTTTGTCTGTCATTTTTCGGTTGAAATGGATGATGGTACTTCTTATTTGTACGGCTATTTATTTGTATGCCATCGAAAAATATAACAATGTCAAATTGTTATCAAATTGAATAAATCCAGAAAAATCGACATTGTTTGAAAAAATCAACAATTTTTTTTCCAGGCCTTTTCTTCTGCAGAAAATTTCTGCATTACCGTGTTGCAGCATAGACTTTTCTCTGCTAACAGTTCTTAGACACTTTCGATCGACCAAGATTATCAAAATAAGATTTTTTCGCTGACTTTGAACAGTTATACTGTGTATACAATATGTAAGATATATTGCAGTCCAATTTACGTAGTATAATTTAATATAATAATATATAAAAATCATACCACAAACATAAATTTGAACAGAAGTTCAAACAAAAATATTCGTGACGTATTGCCCAGATACGTATTTCGATTGCCAAGCAATCTTCATCAGTGGTCATCAAGTAGTTTGGATCACTCCGTAACTGCTTTGTGATGAATCATCACAAAGAACTTGATAACCACTGAGGAAGATTGCTTGGCAATCGAAATTCGTATCTGGGCAATACGTCACGAATATTTTTGTTTGAACTTCTGTTCAAATTTATGTTTGTGGTATGATTTTTATATATTATTATATTAAATTATACTACATAAATTGGACTGCAATATATCTTATATATTGTATACACGACCAAGATTAATTAAGATTATTTTTTGACAGCTCTTCGATTTTCTGACAAACATTTGGCACCATTTCCTACCTTAACTTTTTATTGGATAAATTTTTTATCATTCTCTGTTGGTATTAGTTGAATAATTGAAAGTTATTGAATTTGAACTTAAAAAAATTCATTTGGTATTTATGAACATCTAATGTATCTAGATTAACATTGAAAATGTTCTTCGTATTAACTTTGCATTACTTTCCTGTAATACATTACGATAATATTTCTTTTTACAACTAAAGTTTTTATAGATTTGAAAAAAAAATACAATCAGTCGTTTCTTTAGATTTAGTTGTAGATTTAAGAGTTGTAATAATTTTTTTAGAGATATATTTATATCTGAAAAAAAAGAAGAAATCAATCATGTCTTCAACAAATCTAGTACAAATAAAAGTTTGGTTTTAAATTTATGGTTTGAGTAAAATCAGTAGATTTGTACTAGTTACGCCCAAAATTTAATGAATACGAGATCTATTTTTTCCCGTATACTGTCAAATGATACGAATAAACTGTATGATGATCATGCGCATGATCTCTGGGCTCATCGAGTCGTTACACTCTTATTGAAAAAGCTTGTAACATGAATTTTTCAGTTCGCATCACATGCACCTTGCAATGATAGCTACATTCTAATTTAATTCAATTTGTTTGATCTTTGACGCTGAATGACACTCTTTGCTCAAAGTAAAGCGGATGTATAGAATCGACATAGATGTAATATATTACGAACGATACTTTGCGAACTCTTATGAACGATAAATACAAAGAAATAGTCTGGGAACAGCTCTTTCGCTATATAACATTAGTAGTGCATTCCATGCAACTACTAATTCGCTTGACTACCGAGCCGCGGACTATTGCGGAACGGCGCCATATCTCTTGCTACATGCTTTTCCAATATTCTATAATATGCTAAAGGTGCACTTCCAGCGGCAATTTCCCACTGAAAATTAACGGATTTAGCTATAAATTTCTTACGTTTTCTCTTTTTCGTTCCAAAAATTAAACAGTTTTCTCGTTACTTTTCACATTTACAAATATTTTGTTGAAAAAGACTTTTTGATGTTTTTCATAAATGTAATGATTAATTACTCTTTTCAAACAGTAATTAATTATAACTAGGCAAAATCGTTAGCATTTGACTAAAATAAATTTGGTTTATTATGCTTTATTACTTTAAACATTATATGACAATCTAATGCAAACAAAAAGACTAACTTCTATGACTATAATCAAAATAATTAATTTGAAATATTTGGAGTAAAGCGCTATTTTTCCACAATAAAAAGAGACTATTAACATTTTTAATATTGATTCCACTAAACTCGTATACAAATGTGGGTATATAAATTTAGATTTTAAAATGGTTAAAGTAAAACCGCTTTGTCATATAAAAATCCATTTAATCTAACAAAACATTTTGCAACTTTGCCCTTCTGAGACAAACAATTGAAAAATGGAAAAAGACTGCTATATTTATGGTGATAATTTGTTATTATCCATACAAGTGTATTATATTTGTGAATAAGTCCCTCAATAATATCGGTAAAGAGGAAACTACAAGATAATTAATTTGAGTCTGCCTTATCCTCGTCATTCGTTTGTGCAAAAAGGTCTTGACGAAAATCAAGCCTGTGTCAATGGCTAATTAGACGAGTGGAATGGATAAGTGTAGAGTTTAGATACAATAAAACAACTGTTGTGACACAACAAGGAGTAAAATTAAGTCTCCGAAAAAAAAATGATCAAAATACAAAATATATTCACTAAAATGTAATCAATACTAATATATAAAACTCCTACGTCTCTGTTCATTTTAATTTTAAACCCAATTTTAGGTTACCCACTCACAATAGGCTATTTATCGTTCTTAAAAAATAATAAGGGATTGTAATGCCTACGTAAAAATTGAGGAATAAAAAAAAATACTTTAGACAGGCGATTTATATATCGTTGGAAAGGTATTAAAAGTAAGAAAATAATTAGATTAATCTGTATAATTGAACTAATAACTAGTACAGAAAATGTATTTTAAGTACGAAAAATCGTTTCATTGAAATATAAACATATTTATATAAAAATAAACAAAAGATTTTTAACGTGGCTTACATATCTGATGTTCATAATTAAAGAGTCGTGGATTCAAATCTTAGAGTAATCTTTTTTTTTACAAAATTGTTATAAATAGACCCTTAGGGTTGCTCAGTAAGGAAATATTTACGAAAAAAGTTATGGTAAAAGTATTAAAGCTTATAGTAAATACGTTTTTAAAACTTTGAATATAGAAAATTGTGTATTAATATTTCCCCTCTGACTGATGAAATTTTAATATTCGGTGTATTCCTTATAAGAAATAAGAATGTTATAGAATTTTATTTTGACAATTCCTTCCCTAAAAAAGTGAAAAAATAATGTTCAATCGAAATCATAAATTAAATAATCAAAGTGCTGTTAAAAACGAATTATTTTTTTTTTTTTTTTTTTTGTGGACTTTTGTGTATTTTGCACCAGCTCAGCGGTGTGTCGCTATATCATGGTGGTGATGTCGGGCAATTGGTCTTTAGCGGCGTTTCAGTAGCTGGAGGAGTCGAACTTCATTCCTCTGTCTTTTGTATTTTTTATTTTTTATTTGTTGTTTGGTTCTTGCTCTTGTGGTCAAACATCTACTACTTCTTGGAGCTCTTGTGGGAGTTTCCGCTTCAGCCTTCTATAGTTCTACCGCACTAGGACAATTTTCTAGGCCGTTAAGGAAGTTCCTTGTGAGTGCAGTTAGAAAGTCTTTCAAGTATGGAACGCTCATTTCATGATGAATTTGGTTGTTTCTCACATACCATGGAGCTTTGGTGATAATCCTCAAGACTCTATTTTGGAACACCTGTAGCTCATTATGATTTTTCTTTGAGGATGGAAGCCAGACTGCGCAGGAGTATGTGAGAAGTGGTCTAATGACTGATTTGTATATCATCAGTGAACATTCCATACTTAGACGAGACCTTCTGTTGATAAGTGGGTATAGTTGGATGAGTCGATTGTTGGCTTCTCTGATTTTACTTGAAATATGGCTTTGCCAGGTTAATTTAGAGTCCAGAAGTATACCCAGATATTTAACAGGCGTTTTTTTCTCACACCACGGAATTTCCATGTGATCCAACACGATGGGCTCCAATTGGTTGGAGAAACGTCTTAGAGAGAAAATTTTTGCGACACTTTTAGATGGATTTATGAGAATTTTCCATCTACTGAACCAGGAAGATAGGTGGCTGATAGACTGCTGGGTTTTCTGAACGGCCCTTTGAAGATCTTTGTCCAGGTTGAAGATGGCGATGTCATCCGCGTACATTGAGATTATGCAGTGGTCAAGTGACGGAACGTCCGCAACGTACAGATTGAAAAGGTTTGGGACCCAATACTGATCCCTGAGGTACCCCCGAGTGGATATGTTTTTCCTCTGATAACTGGTCGTCCATTTTGATTTGGAAGCATCGGTTGCTCAGAAATGAAGAAATTATGTTGTATAGATACTCTGGAGTATGATACTTCTGAAGCTTTGTGAGTAGCCCTTGATGCCAAACTCGATCGAACGCTTGCGTCGCATCCAAGAACAAACCCACTGAGTATTTTTTTTTCTTCAAAGCCCCTTTCGATTATTTCTACTAACCTTAAAATTTGTTGCGAAGTGTTATGCGAAGAATTATTTTTAACACTTAATATAAAACAAAGTCATCCATATTTATATTTCGAAATAAAATATAAGTGTATGTTTTTGTTCTATCATTTAAGAGCGACATTTTAAATAATGTCATTTCTCTGAATTAGTATGAAACTTTGTGTAGTACTTAAACCGAATTGGCGATTTTTAATTATTATTCGTTTTTCAATAATCAAACTTTTTAAAATCTTATTCTTTTATGAACCCTTCATAGTAACTTGGAGATATTATATATTCTGCTGAAAAGCAATAAGGGTGCAATTTTTGGTCATATATATTATTATCAATTAAAATATACAATCTTCCGTACTACCTTTTCTTCGATATTTAAAACAATTTGAAAACCTTTTATTTTTATTGAAAATAAAAAAATAAAAATCAAATATATTTCCACGCTTTTCACCTATTTCCAACAATTTTGTTTGTATATCGTCTAAATGTACAAAATCGAATAGCTTTTTAGTCATGATAAAATAAAGAAGGTCATAATTTTTTTCGTTTTACATTGTATTTTCAAATATAAGTGCACATTTGTGTCGATAAAATTTGGAAAGTGTTTTCCTTTTACAATGCAGATATTTAATAAGAAACAAAAAGTTTTAAATATTCCTACCCTAGAAGAGTGAAAAATGGTGGCAAATTTTGTATGGTATAACGTCGTATAAACAATCGAAATTTTAAATTTCATAATCAAAGTACCATTATAAACGAAACGTTTTACCGCTTAATATAAACCAAAGTTGATTTATAATTAGAAACAAAAACTTAGGAACTGCATAAAAATTTTAACACTTGTAAGTAAATCACAAAAGGGTTAAGTTAAGATTATAAGTGAGCATTATGTTCTTTGACTTTCTCATATTGTGAACTTAAAAAGCCGAAATACGAATTCTCCAATAAATATATTAGTGAGCGAATATCCCCTTAAATTCGGCGAACTAAAAGAAATTCTAACAGACCATTTTGTAAACTAATGTAAGTGGCTTCTATCGATAGAAAAAGAGTGACAATTTAAAATGTTCTTCCAGAGCAGAAGGTATACGCCAAATCGTATATGGTGAACTCGCGATTATCCACTATGGTTATATTGAATAATTTAAATTCAGATATCATTTATATAAATTGACTATCGTGCGTCCGTGCGTGCAGAATAGGCTATACGCATGCGCTCTGTTATCCCCACTTACGCATTCAAAACGTTGGTAAGGGTAGTCACTACTAATGTATTTATTTGTGAATACGTATTTCGGATTTTCAGTATGTGAAAGCCAAAAAACAATTCTCACTTATAAACTTAAACTTTATCATTTTCAGATATATCTACTAATCAGAGTTTAAAATTTTAAGCAGACCCAAAGTTTTTGTTTCTAATAATAAATCAGCTTTGTTTTATATTAAGCCGTAATAACGTTTCGCTTTTAACGAACTTGGATTGATTATTAAATTTGAAATTTCAATTGTTTATTAAACGTTATGTGTTACAAACTTTACTACCGTTTTTCACTATTTTAGGGGAGAAATTTTCAAAAATCCTTTCTTATTATATATCTGCATCGTATAAGGAAAACACTTTCCAAATTTCATCGACACAAACGTGCACTTATATTTGAAAATACAATGTAAAACGAAAAAAAATAATAACCTTCTTTATGTTAGTTAACATGACTAAAAAACTATTCGATTTCGGACATTTGGACGTTGTACATACAAAATTGTTTGAAATAGGTGGAAACCGTAGAAGTAAATTCGAATATTTTATTTATTTTCAATAACAATAATTGGTTGTCAAATTGTTGTAAATGCCGAAAAAAAATTAGTATCGAAGATTTTATATTTGAATAGTGAAATATATGGAAAAAAATTGCTACCTCAATGCTTTTCAGCCGAATATATAATTACTCTAGATCACAACCATTGGTTCATAAAATAAAATAGATTTTAAAAAGTTTGATTGTTAAAAAACGAACCAAAATTTAAAATCGCCTATTTGGTATAAGTACTACATAAGTATTAAACTTTCATACTAATTTAGTGATATGATGTTATTTAAAATATTGTTATTAAAATGATATAAAATAAACACTTATGTTTTATTTCTTAATATAATTTTAGATTAACTTTTTTTTATATTAACAACACTGATTATTAAGTTTAAAATTTCGATTATTGATTAACTCTACATTATCTCATATTAAACATTTTCTTGAAATAAAACCTTTAGTTGTGAATGCAACGGGCGGCTACTAGTTTTAATAATAAATATATATATAGTTGCACACGGTTTAACTTGATTATGGAAGAATTTTATAAATTTTAATTTCGCGGTAGTGTTGTACTTTGTAGTTGTGTAATAGTTTTGAGTAAAGTTAATTCGGGATACGAGACAGTGAGATGGGATTGCTATTAATATTCAAAAATCTGAACTCTTAACTTTTAATATTTTGACGCGAATATTTTGGAAACTTTTTACTATTTTAAGTCATAACTAAGACCGACTTTATTGAACATGACGATAATTTTATTTATGCATAGGTGCTGATTGATTGACGGATTATTTAGTTCACGGTAAGTATACCTACCGTGGACATACGCAATAAAGCATACTTATTATTTATATACATATATCTAATATATATCTACAAAAAAGGTATCGTACAAGTTTTTGATATATTTATTTCTTCAAAAGTTATTCGAGGTCAAAGTTGAACTAAAGAGAAATTTTAATATTTTTTCAATTTTTTGACGCAACCATCAATTTTATGAGAAACTTTTATAGGACATTTTTTGTAGAGCATTTTTTTTCTGTAGCTTATCTCTATAAAAGTTTTTTTATATTTTTCACAAGTCCTAAGTTATTTGCATTAAACTGAAAATTCTCTGAATTATTATATTTTTATCATATTTTTTTTTTATTTTAATTAAATAACTTAGGACCTGTGAAAAATATCAAAAACTTTTAAAGAGATAAGTTATAGGAAAAAAAGGGCTCTACAAAAAATTTCCTGTAAAATTTTCTCATAAAATTGATGGTTGCGTCAAAAGATTGAAAAAATATTAAAATTTCTCTTTAGTTCCACTTTGACCTCGAATAACTTTTGAAGGAATAAATATATCAAAAACTTATAGAGATCTTTTTTGTAGATCATTCAAGTTTTTACAAGAATATATCTTCGTCATTCCAAAATGACAATATTTATATATATATTAAAAAAAATTATTAAAATTAATGGATCATTACCAATAACTATTATCTTCAAAGCAACAGTTTATTAAATGTGTCTTTTTAAAGTTGAAAAAATAGTGTTTTTAAGTATGATTATGTTTTTCGTAAAAGAAATAACAAAAATGTAAACTTTCTTTATACCACTGCAAGTAGCAAATCTAAAAAAAAATATAACCAACACCTACGTTACGCAGACGAAGCGCGGGCATCTGCTAGTAAAAAAATATTCTTTAATGGTTTGAATAATTTTTTTTTACTTAAAGTTACAAAAGTTATCAATTCGGAAACACAGATTTAAAAAAAATGTAAAATTTTGCATTAAAAAGGAAATATTTTTTAAAAATTAGTTTGTAATTCATCAGTGCCCTTAGTTAAATTTAAATTCCTTTTTAAATATTTTTTTTAAGTTACAATTACTCAGTGATAATGGACTCCTCTTTGCAAGTTTCTAAAACAATTCCATTGGTTGGGTTATGTCCTCAGCTTAAAGTTACAGAATTTATGTTTTTCATAAGACTATTTCTCTTTATGTATTTTTTTTTTTATATTATTTAGGCATTAAAATTGGTACAAATAAAACAATCTAATTTCATTCTTTGCAAATCAGGAAAAGATGAATGAATGAAGGAAAATCAACATTGAATAATTAAATGAGCCATTTTAACTTTTATCGATACGGAAAAGAGCGTTAAACAATTTGGAGCACTTTTCATTTGAAAAAATTAAGCCAATTCATCATTTAAACGATAAATAAAATGGTATTGAATCAAATGCGAGCATGTTTAAACCGCAAACTTGATTATTATTATAGAATTTGTAAAACGAGAAACTGAAATGGAAAAATGGGGAAAAGAGCGTAGAACGGTGGTAGCAAGCTGGTTTGTCTCGTACGCTAAATCGAATGGACGTATCGTGTGAAAGGAGCTCTACATTTGCCACAATATTGTCCGACGTGGAAAGCAAAGTGACAAATGTGCTGGGGGTGGGTGGTGGTCTGTGGAATGAATAGAATTGGGTGCCATGGGGGCAAAGTGACTTGAACCTGGCTAGAGGCGGTGCCCGGCATCACATCAGTGTTTAACGAACCGTTTGAATTTGTGTGGTCTGAGCTTCGCAAACTTGAAGCAATCGGAGAGAACAATATGGCTTGCGTTCTCGGCGAAATGAATAAAACCAACTCTATTTTTCTCGCATTGTTTCACATTGTTTGGCATGGGGGCAAATGGGGCATCGGGGGTGTCGTTGGACTTGACGCGTACATTGTGCATTCAACTAAATATCGTGTTCAACTAACATTTTATTGGGTTAAATATTACAATCAAACGGGAATTATGTTACGCTAAGTGGCATTTGACTTAAAATTCAATTGTATTGATACAAACACCGTAGCTTATTTCATCAACTTTTTAAGCCTTTTTGAAAGTTTTCTTAATCTAGATTATAGTGATATTTGATGTATTTTCCTTAAAATTTTCTGCCACACTTGCTTCCTTATTTCTCATAATGTATTAGCTTACAGCCCACAATCTATATAAATAAACCTTAAATAAAACCTTATATAAATCACCTTAAACATGATTGGATTGCAAAGTATATTTTTACTGAGTGACTATAAAATATTCCTAAATTGCTGAGCAGCTTTTTTTTTTATTTTATTTTACATTAATTATCTTCAAACTAAAATCTTTAGACATGTGTGTTAAAATTCCAACATGGAAGAGTTTGTTTTATGTTTTAAAAGCTAATGGTTTTCCTCTTCTCTGTGCAGAGTATATTGGGAAAACAAATTTAGTGACAAGTAGGCACAAAGAAAAATTATTTAACGTTTTCAAAACTTTTAAAGTAAATCAACCATTTCAGATTTGTCCATAAAAGAAAAAAAAATATTTAAAATTTATAAGTTTAAAAAAATAGATAAATTCAATTAAATCGTCAGGTAATAATTTTTTTTAATTTGAAAAATCAAAATTATAAGAACATTTTAATATTTAAAAGCATCATTCAAGGAATTATTCAGTTCTATGCTTTGATTTCAATTTATTTGAAAATCGATGAAAAATTTAGGTTTATAGTTTTATAGTTTAACTCATAAAGGAAACGCGATGCAAACACAAATAAATAAATAAGTAGTACCGAAAAAAAGAAATATCTAAACAAACACAACAAAAAAGTAAAAAAAAATGTCTCTGGTTTCATATTTCTTAATTTTTCAACTCCCAATTTCCTTCTTTACTTTTCCGTCGATTTTGTAGTAAAAGTTGCTAGCCAAAATAATATATATAATATATATAATAAAAGTTGTTAGCCAAATTCGATAATATAACAAAAGTAATTTAAACCGATTTTAATTTTCAATACCTACGTACTCGAAATTCAAAATTTTCCAATTGAAATGTTTTGTTTCCAATTTAAAATTTTAGATTTTTCAAACAGGAAATTATATTAAATTTTTCCTGTTCAATTACCGTTGGTTTTTATTTTCGTAATAAATTCAATTTCAGCTTCTTTATGCAAAAAATATAAAGTTTTTTGTTTTGAATATTCGATTCTGATTCATAATATATTCAACCCAGACCAATTGAAGTTTATCTTATCTTAGTATTGATGCAACGAATCGTAAAAGACATTGAATCTTTAATATTAAAGCGATATATAAAACGTGATAAAAATCGTAATAATGTGCATAATCTAGGTCATTTAATATATAACCGAATGAATTATATATACTTGTACTGTTCTTTATATCTGGTCTCCATTAAAGATGCTGATAAGATGATAAGAAACTATAATTTTTGCAGTGGGCCATAAAAAATTTTTTGAAAGCCATAATAATTTTGCACATTAAAGTTTTTCGTTCATGAAGAACTTTAATAATCCATATATTTAGAAGAAAGTTAAATTATTTTCTTGCTTTAATATGAAACTAATTCATATGAACATTAATGCTGAAAGCTGGTCAAAATGGAATCTTTGGCCATATTGTTGTTGATAAAATTAATTTATATTGACATAAATTCTTTCCTGTTTGAAGTTCCAGTTATAATATTTCCTTTTTCGACAGAGAAATTCAAGCAATTCAAAAAATATTCAAACCTTTAACCAAACATTCATTTGTAAAAACAGTACATCTGTTTACTTTCATTCCACATATAAAATTATGACTTATTTCTTATAAAATTGCAATGGAAATATTTAAAGCAAAAGAAATCTTTACGTCGAACAATTTCATAATAATCTTATCAAAAATCATCTTTCGTATTTCATGTTAACAATGCATGCCATTATTCCATAAATATCATTCAAGAATGTTATTTCATGTTATTCGTTGTTGTTCCATGTTATCCCATCCACTTATATCGAGGTATGTTTCATAAAAATTATTCAACCTCCTTAACGTCACACATAATTTAATTCACGTATTCGTAGTGTTTCGTCTAGCTTTTTTCTTACGTAAAGTTCTTAGTGCACTCTTTTTTTTATTTCACACGATACCGTACCATTTGCGGCACGTTTTTCCATTAAAAATATACGTAGATGGTGGAGGAAAATTGAAATATCGCATCGTGTAGTTAAACACGATATTAACTTTACCAAAAAAAAAAAAAAAAAAAATATAAAAGAAACGACCGAAAAAGCTCTAGTAACAATCTATTCCCGAGTACCTACTATTGAAACACTTCAAATAAACTGTTCAGTTTACGTATTAGTAATAAACATTTTGTCATAAGTTTTATTACTGCCATAAATTTATAAATAAGTATATTTCAAATATATTTTTGAGATCTTTTTTTTTCTAATTGATGGTTTCGTAAGGATGGATCAGTCATTTAATAGAAAAACTACACCGTAAAAAGAGCGTACTAATCTCAATCGTTTTTCGTTTGGTTAAAATCAGCTGTAAGGTTGAATACGGCGAAATGCGCATAATCTTTAAATCAAGCGCTATACGAGTTTCAAAATGTTTTTTGGACCAAGAAACATTCAGTTGAGTGGAGAACTTAGCGATGTTAAGTCAACTTCGATTTCTTTGTACGAAATCACCATCATATTTATTTCAAATAAAATATAAACTTAATTAACAAGTTAGATACTTCTTTTAAACATAACTAAACTTAATTCAAATATAAACGAAATTGAATGAAAAATTTTATATATTTGGTTTAATTCGCACAGATATTTCAACCAAAAAAAAAAAATAGTTTCAATTAAATTTTATTTAAAATTAAAAATATACTTTGCTAGAAAATAGGTTTAATTTATTAAATAAAGGCTGATTTGGTTTTCATTTTATATATTTTATTAAGAACAAATGTACATAATTATAACTTATTTTTAAACAAAACAAAATATGTAAACTTAAATTATTTAATTAAATGTATAAGCCCGTACTATATTTAAGAACTTTAAAAACTCCTAGCGCATACTATAAAAAATACAAATAATCATTTATTAGAATAAAATAAAATATATTATTATAAATATAACATACTTTAATATCAACAGCAAATCCTCGCTGGCTTTCTTTTGAAGTAGGTTTCCAATAATTTTTTTGTTGGACTGATACTACGGCTCGTGGAGGAACAATAAAAGTTTAAAATATATAAATATTTTAATTTTTTTAAAAATTATATACAAACCTCAAAAACTATCAATAAGATCTTCTAGCCTCTGACTCAATAAATATACTTTAACCGCGTCATCAACCCTTTTTATAAAATACAATACATGTAATAATCGTTCAACACAAACTTTCCACTAAATTTTCTTTAATGAATACTAAAATATGCTATTACACTTATTAAAACAAAAATTTATTAATAATGTTGTATACTTACAAGTTAAAATGTTAAATAAAAAGCAAAATTCATAGTTTCAAATCGATAATACAGCTTAGAAAACACAGAGGTAAAGTATAGAGGGTTCATGTTTGATCCTGTATTCGACTCGGCAGCTCTATCTCTCTCCAACTCACTTTTTCACTTCAACGACCTAGGTCGGAGCGCGGTCCTTTCAAAACTTCAATATAATTACTAATAAAATTAATGAATGACAATTTGAAAGCAAAAGAGAGAAGGAGAAGATGGAATAATTTTTATTTATTGTCAATACTCTTGGATAGTATTTATATTTGATTATAATCGGCATGAACAATAATTGACAATAGTGATCCAGCACTATAAGCGACTGTATTGAACATTTCATGTTATGCGCATGAGCAGCTTAGGTACACAAAGATAAAATCCCTTAATTTTGATGTGAAATGTGTAGGGGAGTTCACTCAACTACACTTACCATTTTTGTGAATGTATTTGGCATTCTAAACAAATACGCGTGTTTCTTGACACAAGAAATATAAAATTCTTGATTCAAACCGTTTGGGATTGAATAAAGCGAAATAGATTTCACCAAAGGTAAATTAGTCAAACTCCTAAGGAGTTTGACCTCAGAATCAATTTTTTACAGTGTACTCTTAATAAGCCTTTTAGATTTTTATAGCTTAAAAGCTTTAGACTCACATATGAACAGCAAAGAAACCAAATTGAAAACAACAAACATTGAAAAACTGAAATATCAAACTTACTCAATGAGTATTTCAACCACTTCAATGTAAATAATTCCCCAGAAAGTTGCATCATTTTCTAAAATATCAATTCCCCACAAACCCTCATACAAGGCTACAAGGCTATAAATCAACAAAAATTGGACTATAGAGCCATAATATATGATTCAGCATTAAAAAAAACACTGGCGACTATAAACAAAATCCATAACGAGGCACTACGAAGAAGAGGAGCTTATCGAACTAGTCCTATTAACAGCATCTTAGCGGAATCCAATGAACCTCTCCTGCCATACAGACGTAAGGAATTAGTAATCAAATATTGTCTAGGATCAAAATGTAAAATAGGAAACCCTGTACTAAATTATCCTAAAACCAGCAACCCAATAGACACCTTCTTTCATAACTACCCGAAGTTCCCTCAACCAATACATATAAGACTTTCCAAATATATACAAGAACTTAATATAAGCATTCCAGAAACAACACGTACTATTTCCCCATCCCTCCTCCATGGAAAAATACAAAAATGTCAATAGATCTGTCCCTAGGACTTCATCTTATCAGTGGAACAACAAACACTGTTTTTCAGAACCTGCTGTAGAAAATAAAGAATACAATGTTCTCTTGCGAAACGTACGCTATCCTGAAATCCTTAAGGATGGTAGGACGAAACCAGCGTAGAACACCTGTGGCCATATATACAGACTCGCAATCGACCCTCACGCCAGTCCTTAACGATAAAAACCCTGACAGAATAGTACAAATGACTAAGGAACAATTATATCACTTGGAACAAATGGACAGAAAATAGTCCTAGTCTGGATTCCAGGACATTAGGGAATCCCAGGGAATGAAATGGCCGATATAGCGGCCAAAGAAGCCACAAACGGTGAGGAAACTGATGGAGAAGATTTTTTTTTGGAAAGGGACCTGATAGCGTTGGCAAGAAGAAAGAGCTGGATACAGTGGAATACCCTGTGGCAAGGGCGTCCACAGAAATTGTCCAAAGTAAGAGACTCGGTCCTTGAGTCAAGCCCTGAAATTGGCAAGCCCTCATAACAAGACTTAGAATCGGCCATACTAAGCTAACTCACAGCCAAATAATAAAAAGGGAATAACCGAATACTTGCCCATGATGTGGAGAGATACTTACAGTGCACCGTTTACTTATAAAATGCAGAACCTAAATTGGTTGTCGAACCGAACAACTGCCAAGTTCTATAAAGGAATGCCTTAATTCGCCGAAGGACATCGAAAAAACAATAAGGTATTTAAAGTCAATCGACATAATAAATAAAATTTGAAGAAGGCATTATCAATTCGTTATTACTACTGTTATGTTATTATTATTAATATTTTTTTATTATTATTGTCGTTGTTAATATTATCTACTATTATAATCAGATTATCTACTGTTAAAGTTATCATAGCTATTACTATACTGCTTTTATTGCTATTGTTACTACTGCTGCTTCCATTCTATTTATATAACTATTATTATCATATACGTTATTAGCATAAAAACTACTTAAGTTATTAAGTATAGATTTACAACGCTAAATGTATATATTCTATATATTGTATTGGGCATTTTTTTATACTATGCCCTATAGTCGCTAATAACCTGAGAAGTTGAAACGACTTGAAATAATTTATAAAAAAATTATTCAAAATTTAATTTTAAATCATATTCAGAAAAGAACAAAGATATAAATCAGAAAATTTACACAAAGCATTTCTTTCTTCTTTTTTTCTATGGATATTTTCAAATTTACTTTTGCAACATAATTATATAGCTTTCATATCATTGCAATCTCCTTATCAATCAAAAATGTCAATTTCTTACCATTAAATAAATAGCTCATCGCAATCTTTTCAAAACGAAACCAAAAGATTGATATTATCTTTAATAATAACTGAGGAAATATAAATTTTCATTACATGTACGTACAATGTGATGAAATGATAATTTATGCATAAACGTGTTTTTGAACAGTGGAATCGGAGCAGGAAAATTTGTATTGAAAATTTTGCATAAATTAATCTTCTGTAAAATATTGTGTAGACATTTGTGTGGGTGGGGAGATTAAATTGTTGATAAAGACTCAATAATCTATCGATATGATAGTGCCCCTATCAAGATGAATCAAAGCAAAACAAAGCTACAACTAAAAGTTTCATCGAATTTTCAAGCCTTATATATCCTCCGACTTGGATAATACTACTGATACCAAAGTCTCAGGATTAGATTTTATTTCAAATTCTTGATTTGTTGATTACTATTGTAATAAGTAGTCTCAAAGTAAAATTCTGGGAAATGACCAGAGATAAATGTTTGGAATCAAAGGCATTGTTAAAATTAAAAGTGATTTTTGAAGAACTTGGATAAAATTTATATACAGTTTTATGTTGACCGGAACAAATACTGAACAAACTGATATAAATCTCGAATTAACTGAATCAATAAAACTTGAACCAACTGTTACATTGTTAACATTGAATCTAGTTTAAATAATAATAATTTTAAATGAAGAATTAATGCAAGCAATTACATAATATTTTTCAAGCAAGTTTGAAAAATTTAGTTTCTAAACTTACAATACACTATTTAGTCTGAAAATCGCAAGTTAAAAGATCAGACATTTTTATCAAGGGTTAAATTTCTTAGTTTATTGACATCTTATTTTTTGTCGATATGGCTACATTAGGAAAATGGAAAAGCATAGTTGTAGATTTTTACTTGTTATTACATAAAAAATAGATATTGAAACATTAAGGGTCAAATCGAAACTGTTTATGTGTGTAAGAATTGAACAATTGAGCACAATGTAATGGTAATATAGAAAGCACTGCGGTTTATATGCAATTAATATGGATCGGGAACCTCCTATTGTGTTTCAGATATAGTGGAGCTGTCACCATAAAGGAAATATTGAGTAAATCATAAAGCGCTGTACCTCGAAATATTGAATTGTTTCTGAGTGTGTAAAATCCACGTACCTATGATATTGACGTCCACATTCATACTGGAATCATGAAGGATGATGGTTAGGGAAATGGGGGTAGGCGATGCGCGTTCAAGCTTCAGAGTGAAGACGAGATTGATGATTGCATATTAACTATCCGGTCCGCCCAACACCATTTCGCTCACATAAAATAATATTAATAAAACAAAGCTACCCCTGCACACGAATATAAATTGCACCATTTCAATATCGCCGTATGGGAAATATGAGATATGGCTTTTATAGTTACTACAAACACCGCAAGAATTAGCATGTGTGTGTATGTTCTATATGTGCTTTCATGTCTCAACTTATTCCCCCCTCAAGGTGTATTCCTAGTTTCAATTCGAACGTAGGGGGTTTTGCTATGGCGTATCTTTTTTTTTTTTGTGTACGAGCAGTAGTTACAAAAGCACTATTTAACTTTCTCCTTCCCTAATTTCAATACCCCTTCTTATTGCATGTAACCTGTAAATATTATTATGCAAGATGCAGTTCAGATTTCACAGTATTATAAGCAACTACAGAGCCACAAGCAAGGCTCCCGCTACTAATATTCGCTTCAGCTGTGTCTTTTGTAACTCTTGATTACAAATTGCCTCAAATTTGCTTTACATATCACAAACTAGATGATCCAATAAAATTTCGATACAAAATTAAAAAGATTGCAGTTTATTGTACTAAAATTAGTTTTTGAAAGTATTTAGAATCCCATTAACTTTGAATTATTTGAACCTATTTATTTAACTAAAATATACAAACATAAGGCTTTAAAAACTTATATCACAGAATAAAACAATATGTGGAATTTTTACGTTAGCTATATTTACATCCAATTAGGATTTTTCTTTATCAAATACATAATATTTTCTTTAGAGATTGACTTATTTAAACTATTTACAAACTTTTATAATCAACTAGCTGCTACCCGCGACTTCAACTGCGTAACGTAGGTGTAGATTATATTTTCTTTTTAGATTTGCTATTTGTAGTGGTTTATGATAATTTGTATTTTTCTTATTTCTTTTACGAAAAACATAATCATACTTAAAAACACTGTTTTGTCAACTTTAAAAATACACATTTAATAAACTGTTGCTTAGAATAAAATATTTATAAATATCTAAAAAGTATATGTTCAATTGCGTATGCCTACGGTAGGTATACCTATCTTGAACTAATTGATCCATAAATCAATCACTATCTATCCATAAAAAAATATCGTCAAGTTCAATGTCGGTCTTAATTATGACTTAAAGCAGTAAAAAGTTACCAAAACACTCGCGTCAAAATAGCAAAAGTAAAGGATCTATTAACATCAACTATGTGTTTTGTGTATATAAACGTTTATATTTCAAAGAGGCAATAATTTAGACTTTAAATTCAATTTACTGTGCTTTTTATCAGTTCGACTAAAAATATTTTTACAGATTATTTTCTAACTTTTAATTATCTTTCCAAGGATATTTAACTCGCCTGTCTAAAGTAATTTTTTTTTGTCTCATCCCTAGGGAATATCATTCCTTATTATTTTTAAGGAATAATAAGTAGCCTAACATGTGTGAGAAATTGTTTTTTATCTTAATACCAAATTTTATTAAATTCGGTTGTTCCGTTCTTTAGTTTAACCGGGACACACAGAAAGACAGACAGACCAAAAATTTTAAAAATGTTAAATTTGGATTAAAAGCCTCTTGAAACAAATATTTACCCTAAAATTGGGTTCAAAATCGAAATATACAGACAGGCGTACTAATTTTTTATATTACTATAAACGAAACCACTTACTAGTGTTACTTATGTCTTAATAATTCAATTTCGCACTATTTCATACATCTTAAAGACATTTGTTGTAACCCACATCCTCTGACTATGAATTCTCTGTTTATTGTTATAAGTACTAAAATATATATATATATATATATATATATATATAACTATTATATATATATATATATATATATATATATATATATAACAAATATATTAAATATATATATATATATAACTACAAAGATGACGACTTATTTTTGGTAATACTTTCAATATTGACCAAATTAAATATACACATTTACTATAAAAAAACGATATTGATAACATTTCAACAGAACCAATTGATTAACAAAACTCAGTTGAAAGGAAACTTCGGATGGATATAATTTAAAATTGCCTATAAAGTGAAAATTTCCGAACATTAAATATGAAATGTCTGTAAATATCGAGAAAAATTGAATCCAAATTCAAAGCACGATTTTGTTCAATACTATTACACTATATAGGTATAGATGCACAGCAAGTATACAAAGCAGGTGTATATCTGTATTCGTACGGAAAAGTTCAAAGTAAAAGTAGACGATCAGAATAAAAATAAGGGCGAATTGTATGTTATCAGAGACTAGTAATTCGTCTTATGTGTCAGATCTTATTTTAACATGCTCTTATTCCACCACTTTACATAGTACTATAATATAGTTAAGTATGGTTCAAATCACTTGAAAAATTATACCAGCCCAATAATTTCATAATCGGCTCCTTACTGTATCGAATTATAGTTTCAATGTGCCAAATTATTCATAATCATTTTTCTATTAAACTTTGTAGGTAAGAGAATAAAAAAAAACATTTTAAATTGGTTCATAACGATTTTACCGTCAAAAAGTTTTCAGGGGTCATGATAAGCTTTAATTTTACGAACACAAAATCTTGGTTTAAAATAATATAACTTAGCATTATAGAAAAATTGTGCGACAAAACATTTACAACTATGTACTACAACATCAAAACAGGTATAAAACTGTAGAAGCTATTTCACTGGGCTAAAAGGAGTTAAATAAAAACATGCTTCATATACATAAAGCCGTTAAAAAAGTTAGAAAAAAAAAATAGCCTGTGGTAAACCCTTAAAGTTTGGGTTAAAGGTTTTACTAAAATTGAGGTTTGTGAAGAATGGAAATAACACTAAAATTTCGAAAGATTATAAGTTGATTAGAGATATGGATTTGGTTCTTTAAGAAATCTTTTTACTTTTTAACAATGAAAACATTGTGAGCTTTGAGTCTCGCCAACCTATTTGATATGAACTATTTTTGATTGAATTTCCTTTTTTTCGCAAGATGCTTTTATTCTTCTTATATCTAATGACTTTGCACAATAGATCATTTGTAGTATGAAAAGTGAAAAAAAAAACTTAACCAATATAACGAAAATCCCATGCAAGTAATAAAGGATTAAAGATAAATAAGTGAGAAAAAAAAGGAATAAAATTTTAGAAATTCCTCGCAAAAGTTACTATTTGAACATTTAAAATTGCCATGGTGCTTTTAAAATTTGTGCTTTTAAAAAGAAAAGTTTTAATAAGGATTTCTTATAATTAAAGTTTAGGATTCAGCTTACAATAACGGAATTGTATAAAGGAAATAATAATTTATAGACCAATTGCAATAAAATTGAATAGAACTTTTTACTTATAGTATGTATAAAAGTCAATTTTATCTCACCAATCTAATTTTTTTAAAGTTTAAATTTTTTTATACCTTTCAGACAGAATTAAGTCTTTAGTTCTACATGAAAGACCAATCACGTTTAATTTTACTACTACCGCTCTAAAATGATAAAGAAAAAAGGGAAATGGAAATTTCAATTATCATATCTTAAACAACGGATCGTATACACTTTTTCTCTGAAATTTACAGCAACTATCAACTATGTTCAAAATTTCTTATGATATCTTGATAATAATTTCGAGTAAAATTTTGGCCTCTTGATGTGATAATTGATCTTTCAGAATCGCACAAACACTCGTAAACACATGACGAGTAATTGATTATCTATTTGAGAATTCTAGATAATATCGTAAAAAAAATTTTATTCTGATTTATTCAAAAGAGTGAGAAACCGTTATGTTACGTTAAGCTGATCAATTATATTCAGGCATTTTCATTTACTAGGTAATTATATCTACTAAATGTCTATTTCTTTCTACACCGTAAAAAGAGCGTACTAATCTCAAACGTTTTTCGTTTAGTTAAAACCAGCTGTAAAGGTGGATACGGAGAAATGCGCATGATCTTTAAATCAAGCGCTATACGAGTTTCAAAATGTTTCTTGGGCCAAGAAACATTCAGTTGAGTGGAGAATTTAGCGACGTTAAGTCAACTTCGATTTCTTTGTACGAAATCACCATCATATTTATTTCAAACAATATATAAACAATACATAATTATAACATATTTTTAAACAAAACAAAGTATGTAAACTTAAATTATTTAATTAAATGTATAAGCCCGTACTATATTTAAGAACTTTAAAAACTCCTAGCGCATACTATAAAAATACAAATAATCATTTATTAGAATAAAATAAAATATATTATTATGAATATAACATACTTTAATATCAAAAGCAAATCCTCGCTGGCTTTCTTTTGAAGTAGGTTTCCAATAATTTTTTTGTTGGACTGATACTACGGCTCGTGGAGGAACAATAAAAGTTTATAAATATATAAATATTTTAATTTTTTTAAAAATTATATACAAACCTCAAAAACTATCAATAAGATCTTCTAACCTCTGACTCAATAAATATACTTTGATCGCGTCATAAGCCATTTTTATAAAAAACATGTAATAATCGTTCAACATAAACTTTCCGCTAAATTTTTTTTAATGAATACTAAAATATGCCATTACACTTATTAAAACAAAAATTTATAAATAATGTTGTATACTTACAAGTTAAAATGTTAAATGAAAAGCAAAATTCATAGGTTCAAATCGATAATACAGCTCAGAAAACACAGAGGTAAAGTATAGAGGATTCATGTTTGATCCCGTATTCGACTCGGCAACCCTATCTCTCTCCAACTCACTTTTTCACTTCAACGACCTAGGTCGGAGTGCGGTCGTTTCAAAACTTCAATATAACTTCTAATAAAATTAATGAA
This sequence comes from Sisyra terminalis, assembly GCA_958496175.1. NCBI lineage: Eukaryota > Metazoa > Arthropoda > Insecta > Neuroptera > Sisyridae > Sisyra > Sisyra terminalis. Next base: position 12,809,595 of record OY292274.1, read on the forward strand.
TAACAATTTTAAAACAAAAGAGAGAAGGAGAAGAAGGAATAATTTTTATTTATTGTCAATACTCTTGGATAGTATTTATATTTGATTATAATCGGCATGAACAATAATTGACAATAGTGATCCAGCCCTATAAGGAACTGTATTGAACATTTCATGTTATGCGCATGCGCAGCTTCGGTACACAATGATAAAATCCCCTAATTTTGATGCGAAATGTGTAGGGGAGTTCACTCAACTACACTTACCATTTTTGTGAATGTATTTGGCATTCTATTCAAATACGCGTGTTTCTTGACACAAGAAATAAAAAATTCTTGATTCAAACCGTTTGGGATTGAATAAAGCGAAATAGATTTCACCAAAGGTAAATTAGTCAAACTCCTAAGGAGTTGGATCTCAGAATCAATTTTTTACAGTGTAGCAAAAATATGTTTAATATAATTTTTGATTCAACAATAAACTTTAAAGTAACATTTTAATAAAGTGAATCATATCGTATGAGATGAGTTAATGTACGATCAATGCACCATAACACTTTCGCTTTTTCCCCACAATTTATTTTAGTCACTCTTTATGACACATTTAAACCTAGTGCTTGTTCGTTATGAAATTAATAAGTCCGGGTGTAGTGAGAAAGATTAATCAATCACTTTTCATTCAACAAAATAAATGAACTTAGTTGACTAATAGAAAACTGTGACAAAATTAAAAATCGATTTTTCTCTCTTTGCGCTGGGAGTCGAGCGTAACGTTGAGCTTTTTGTTTAATAATCGTATGTCATATTTGCGCCTGTTTTTTTTTTCATTTGGTCGAAGAGCTGCGATCGTTTAATATACGACGGTAATTAAGTCCGGCAAAAGATAATGCACTGAACTGATGAGGCGGCTATTATTTCCATGGTGGTGACGTCATGTATGACATGTTTAATTAAAAAATTGCGCCAGGGAAATTCGAACCATCCACACTGTGGCGCCGATTGTGACACCAACATTGGATGTTCAACGAGAGAGCAAGCTTATCATTTAAATCAGAACAGCCAGTGCTGCATTTTTCTGTTTAATAGAGTCATTTTTAAATGATTCACACGTTGGAGGACTTGACGCTTGTCACTTATGCAATAGCATGAATATGGAAAGTTTTTAATCCTTTAAAAGAGTCGACTTAAAACCGGGACGCAAAGCACATAATTGACATTCCTGCCAACCCCTGTGTCGTAAACTTATTTACCGCCTGACTTTCCCATATTTTCACATAATTTCTCTTATGTGTTCATTCCATAAATTAACATTATACGTAGGTATAAATGAAAATAACCCATAGCTTTCAAGTGCTCCGGACGTATTTTCTTCGTTAAAACGTTACTTAAATAATAAACGACACGCAAAATTTACAATGAAACAAGTGTGTCAAGTGGAGAGGCTTTTCACATAGGCTTAGCAAAAGGTTCATGAATTAAAAGGCAAAATATTCCTTTTCCAAAATTCCTTTTTAAATCTCCAAAATTTCATTTTCACTAAAATTAAGTATTACATTTTTAACTTTTTGACAATCTTAAACGCTTGTTGTAATTGACAAGTACAAAAAAAAAAAACACACGCGACAAAAAAGCACACAAAAGTTCACACACGGTAGAAGTGAAACCTTCAAAAAAGATGAACCTCAAGATATTGAGACGAATGTAAGATTTTATGAGTAGAATAATTGTATGGTTTATTTTACGATTTATTAACATATATATTACATAAATTTATCCGGAATCCAAATTTGCATTTTCGATAAATGATACAAGAGCTTATAATAATGGAAGTATGAAATAAATCCAGTGGTGGTAAAGATGCAGGTGTCGTTTAATATTTGAAACTACTGAATTTGGACAATCGTTGGAATTACATTTTTCTTGATTGCTTAAAAATACGTGCAGCACAATAAAATATTTGCATTAGAATTTTAAATTATTATTCATAAAAGATCTTCATGTCCGGGACGTTGTGGTTTTAAATTTCGTTGGAATCACAATCGTTCACAAAAGGAGCACATATTATGACCGAACATATTATTAAAAAAAAATTAACGAAAATCTTCATGAGCAATTTTATTTCGACGAAATTTTTAGTACCTAAGGAATTGGCTATACATTCATTTGAGTAGCACCTGAAAAACAGTTCGTAATATTATGTGATATCAGAATTAATTTTAAATTAGCTTTTATTTTATTGAAATTTCATGATGAAGAACGAAATATGCGATTAGAAAATATTTAAGTACTTGCATCATTTTCACTATTTTGCACAGTCTAATCATTATTAAACGTATAAGAACTATTATTTTTCTTATTTAATAATGCTTTTGCGGCGTGCCCGAAATTCACGAACACGTTCTATTGAACCTATTGACGTCTTTATAGCCTTGTTTTCTTTACTTTTTTTAATAATCATGACAATAATCCGTATTCATTTACGGCAAACTTGAAAATTAATTTTATTAAAATAATGAAATATTTATGCTCACAATTATAATAAGCAATTTAACACGGTTGTTATTAGTCGCTATGAAAACCATTCTCAAGTAGCGTAATACGCAGGCGCGCACAACCATAAGAAATACTAATGTTTCCTACCTCATTCTTTCTCATGCTAAATCTTACAGAATTGTATATTCCCGCTTTCCGTTTCCGTTTCATAAAATTTCAAGTCACAACGGTGCTAAGGCAGTTTTCACTTCAAAAATTCTCCTCAATGTTTCCAATAAAATATTCCTGATTTTTTTATATGAATCCCAAATGGTTTTAACATTAATGTCGAAATTAACTTGCGGTTTTTATTCCAAAAATTTTTAAAATAACTCAATAATCGTGTTTTACAAGTTAAATGCACGTTGTTGAGAAATTTAAAACCTCTTTTAATAAAAATTAAAAAGACCTTCAAGATTTAATCTTTCCTCAGTGATAAATTCTTAATAGCTTTAAATAAAGCTTTGAATTATAAGTGCTTTCAAAATTCATATCCTGTAATTCATTTTTCTGAGAATAAATTGAAAATTTCTGCGAAAAAGTGATAAAGTTATATGTTATAAAATTGAAAAAAATTTAATTACGCTGTTTTACTTGTATCATATATTAAATTTTATAAGGAAAGTTACATCAAAGGATATTAAATTTCCTTAATATATTCGATATTTATATACGATTTTCTGCATTTTACAAATATAGTAGCTCCTGATCTCTTGTATATCTTAAAATATATCTTCATGAATATTCTCACCACAATTGAAAGTAAGATGATTGAAAATATATTTAATGGTATTAAAATTTTATTATTAATTTCAATTTTTCAGACTGTATCGCATTTTTTAAATAGTTTTAAAAACAAAGGGGATATCTAGCCAAGAGTTCTGTGTAATTTAGTCCTCTGTTTTTATTATTGATAAATATTTAATTTTATTAATTCCAAGTCAATCAATAAATTTTTCCATAATTAATTCCATGATTAAACATACGACGTAAATAATTATATTCAATAATTCTCAATTTTAATTGTATTTAATTATATTTCGTTTCAAACATCAATAGTACCTACCGTAATTCTTATGGTATTTGTCATATATGACAGACTTCATAATTGGAAAAAAAAATATCAACCTTAAAATAAGGACGAAAATTAAAACAAAAATAAATATTTACAGAGCAATTTTAATTAAATAAATTCAAAAGTTCCGAACCGAAAATTATACTAATAACATAATTTATATATGACAGATGATGAATGAGATATAAGTTGATTTAAATAAATATATATGGGCAATACAATCACATTAATCGTTTTAATTTATTTTAAATCTCATTTGAATATATAAAATTAAATAAATATCGCATTAGTTTATAATAATCTACGCAAATATTAACATCATTTAACGCATTAATTTCCATTGATTTATCAAACATGGAATATTCACACAAAATATTTATAATTAATGTTTGATATTGAAAAAAAAAGACATATTTAATTATTATCAGAAATTTTATTGGTCAATAATATGGTAATTTTGTTTGTGAGGCTTTTGCTCTTTGGTATAATATTAATTGATCTAGATGTATAATTGATAATGGAAGAGCTAATTTAATATATTCATGTTATTGACGGTTCAATAAAGATTTCCTTCTTTGTTGAATTAAAATTTGGTTCATTAACAAGCCGTCAATAAGTTTCTTTGAGCACAAAAGATCAGTGATACTGTCAAAAGATAAATATACTATTAACTCTACTAAGTTGTTTCAATTAAACTTTTTAATATTCCCACAGTATAAACCTTCATTTACGATAAAAGGCCGGTACTAAAATAAACCTTTTACAACAATGATTTTAAAAATTCATGGATATAAAACAGTAATATAAATTTCTTTAATACTAAAATTGTATCAGTCTATGAAGTACAATCTAACTTATTCATACCTAAAACCGAAATTCAATAAGTCATAATGCGATAGCGTATTTTAATGAAATGCTTTTATTATATAATCTAAATACTTCGTTACTAAATACGTTACAAATATATTAGATTGCATTAAAGTTTAGAGTGAAGTTAATAGCGATTTTATTAAAGTAAATAGAGACTCAATTAAAAATGGAAACATAGTATTTTATGGATTGGACATACCCATCACTGAAACTTGAGTCTTGCTATTCTGATATGATGGATGCAATGGATCTTAACATGGATGATCACTAGATGTATCTCAAAGAAGTGGCTTATATGATCATCTAAACCATGAATATTGCATATAGAGTAGTAGAGTTCAACGAGAGTAGTATTACCTTTTAGTGGAAGCTTAAGCTTTCTAACGAACAACATTATCATTCACGAAAAAAAAATTACGAAAAATTAAGCTTTATATGCTCATTAATTCTTTCATTTTTATGGTTTTGTGCTTAGTTATAAGTTTTATTGGAATTTTCTATTTGTAAGTTGACTATAAGATTTTTGTAGTTAAATTGAAGGACTTAAGTGAAATTGTTTAACTCTCGCATTCGTCATATGTTGTGTGGAATATACAAGTTTAATTTCTTGCCATTCAAAAGTTCATATAAATATAAAGTTTAAAATTAAACTTTGGCTCGGTTACGAATGTTAGGTCAGTTTATATAATTCCACATCAAAGTTTTGTTCACGTTCATGTTGTAAACGAGATAAAGAAGAAAGTTTGTCGAGTTTACCTTTTGTACATCCCAAAATTTATAGCCATTCGCAAATTTAGTACTCCTTTATCTCACAATCTTAATTATTATTTGGTTCTAAATTGTTTATTAAAATTTTCTTGGCAATTTCACGGTTGGATAAAGGAGCTGTGAAATGAATAATTGAGAAAAATTTCTGCGGTTTGAGGAACAAAGTTGTGCTGATACAATGGGATGGGATTGTTGGTGTTTTTAACGAGCCAACAAATCCCTGAAAAATAACGTTTTTCAGTTGTGAACGAGACGATTGAATTTGTGCGGATTTGAACAAAACGGAGGCAAAACATGGAGTTCAATTCGTTAGTAATTGTTTTCCAAGCGATGAACAATCTATTTGTATTTAATCAAAATTTAAATTTCCGTTTCAAATTTTATTGGAAAACACACGTCATCTCTTTGTGCAATAAATTAGCCATGCAATATTTGTTTTTGCGATGAATCATTATTTTTTGTCGTATCATAGCGAAATAATACGCTTTTATTTGTTTGTGTATACCTACGAGTATAATATGTGTGTGAGAAAAAAGTTGTGTGTATTTGTTTATAACCAGAAACTCATCTTGGCCGTGTTGTGTCCCATTGGGAACAGGATATGATGGTATTTCTCATCTTCATCCATTTGGTCCTGTGTCACCAACAGGTTCTCATTATCTTTCCCATATTCAACATAATATACATATAACTTTTTATGAATGTAATCACGATCTATGCGAAGATTTGTTTCATAGATACATTTTAGTTTCCATCTTCAACCCCCATTTTCCAGCCATGAACAAACAGAACAAATTTAAAGAGTTCATTTTTCATTTAATTCGCAAGAAAAAACAAGAACTTTCTCATCAAATCTAGCGATATAGCTGACGGTTCGACTAATAGACGAGCAATGTTAGACAACTTCAATTTGAAACATAGAAAAATGGCTCACAACATTAAATGACCATCCATTTAGAAATGAAAACGATGTATATATGTTTCAATATATCTTTTCGTCGTCAAAACCCAATATAAATAAAATGCTCTCTAGAACTCGAGTGTTTGTTATTATATACCCTTTCCCCACAAAAATTAATGTCTGCAAAATGAAATTGTCAATTTTCCTTCATGGTACTACTTACATTTAATTCAAAAGATTTTAATTTTCCCTTGTTGCTTGTATTGGTTTTTTTTCCACTTTAAATTTTCTCAGAATTACTGTAATTCTTATCGTAATAAAGATCTTTTTTTTTAATAAAAATTAAACGATTTCTGTAGAACAATCTTGAAAATCTATTTAAAAAAAGATAATCTTCTTAAGAGTTTTATAAAAAATATGAAAATATACCTTTACAATAACCAACCTAGTTTGTAGTGCTTATGAAATTTGAAATAAAAATATGCTTTTTTTAAATATTTTCCTTAATTTAATATTTGCTTGGTTGGAGAAAAAATAAATTAGTAAAAGACCATTTAAATTATCAAAATTTGTTTAATTTTTACAAATATTTCCTTAACAGGCAATGGCATTTTACATGGATTTTAAACTAAATTTTAAACTAGAATTTTAATTTGGTCAAATTCTATCTAATCATCAAAATAATTTTAAAATAAAACTTAGAATTACCTTTTGTTAACATTGGTACTTTTTAAGGTTGCTGTCAATAGTCAGTGATATTACTTCACAGTCGTATAACTGTATTGTTCTGTAGGATAATCTTACTTGAAAAAATGGGCTTAAGAAAACAACTTATCGCTTGATAATGTGGTATCAGAACCAAATATTCAATACATAAATTCTTTACTCGCAATGTGCAATAAATTTTAAATTATACCGAGAGCATTGCTTATCAACGCAACGAAAATGAAAAAAGCTATCTTTAACTTCCATTTTAACAAATTTTGAAGAAATACAAAATTTATTTTCTTTCAATAACTAAAAAATGTATGCATATGCATTAGGATGTCCCAAAAAAACGAAACTTCTTTTTTTTTAACGCATAACCCCTAATTTTATTTGAATGTTGTAAAAATGATTGAAAATATTTTTTTGCACCTAGAACCACTGCAACCCGTGCCGACTTGCATCAAAACATTCCAATACTTGTATACGAAGGCGCACGGAAGTTAACGTATGGATGTGCTTTCTATTACTTAAATGTTTAATAAGTAAAATTATTTTTTTTTCATTCAGTCAATATGTTGATGAAATTATGCGGTTCCAAACTAGAAATATTTTTAATAGGAAACTTTAAACATCAAATTACCGGTTCCAAACTTCCCTAAAACGGACTAGAAAAGGCAGTCCTGTTCTATAATATCCGTGAAGTGATTTTATGTGTTAATCAATACGCAAATCTACTTCGCATGCATAGTAATTTATTAAGAAAAGGAACAAAAATCAACTTAATTTTTAGTACTGGATACTGTAACTGTACATTAGGATGGTAAACTCTTCCTGGCTTTAAATGCATACAAATCAAAAAAAGAACGATTACTGATAGTTATTTCATATGGTAATAAAAAATAACTTATCGTTTCGCTGTACCAAAATTGGACAACTTTTCGGGAAGATAAACAGGCAGTTTGGAACGCCATTATTGATTGGAATCTTGAAAATAAAGTGAAAATTCTTTATTGTGATATTACTGCTTCACATACACGTTGTATTAATAGGACTTCTGTGCTTCTTGAGCCGAAACTAAGTAAGGAAATGCAGATTTTTACTTGCTGTCATAACGTCTATAAATTGATATTAAAATGGGTGTTTGAAGAAAAAATTGGCCAGACAATTAAAAAGTCTTGACATTCGCTTGTTGAAAAATTTCCGTTCAAATTGGAAACAAATTGATTTCAAGAAAATAAAGCTGTAGTCCACGAAAGTTATCATGCTTCAATGTATCAGAGTTGAACAGAATGTAAGTATTCTACCGAATTGAGTAAACTAAAAAATCACTAAAGATGACTATTGAGAATTGATTTACTACCCAGTAACTTTTGACATTCAACGCTAAACCTTCACTGCAATGCTATTTAGCTTTAAAAGCACCTTACCTGGTGATTTTTTATGCTTTTTAAAGGGTCATGAAAGCTTACGAAAAATGGATCTCAAAATCAGCTTTACAGAAGTTCTGCCAACATTTATGGTATTTAAAAGATGAATTGTCAGTCTTGTCCATTGAAGATTATGTAAACCAAAAACCAAAAGTAAAAATTATACGAGTAAACGTTATATCCCATCGAAAGTAGAACTTAATGACTCATTTTATGGTTAGCCTGGCAAGCTATAGTATGAATTTTATTTATTATTAAGATATATGGTAAGAGTACGCTTATTTTTAATTTCAGATAAAATCATCGATAACTTTGTTTTAATCAAGTTATGTTCTAACTGGAAAAAGCAAACGTTGTAAAAAAACTACTATTTTTTGCTCTTTATTGCTTGGGAAAAAAAATGTATAACATTGATAAGTATTTTATTTACTTCCGAATCACAATAAATTAATGGATAATAATATACGATATATATGTCTTTGAGATTCAATTAAAAAATTACTTTATTACTGTCGAAACACGTCGTAATAAAGTAATTTTTTAATTGAATCTCAAAGACATATATATATATTATTATCCTTTAAAAAATGTAATTGATACTTTTCAAAACAATATAATTGTTCTTCAGCAATTAGTGAAGTAAATCTCCATGCAAATCAGATTAAATAACCGGTGATTGTCTTATTAACAAACCTATTATCAAGTCATTTATTGCACATAGAATTCAAAATAACAGGAATTATTGTAAGTCGGTTGAAACTTTTAGAAGGTATTCATTGAAACAATGAACGGTTTGAGAATGAAGTAGTCGCTAGAGCTTAGAAATAAACAGCTATTGTAACAAGCTGGTCAAGTTGCTTTCCCTCAACATGAAAATCTTGCCTTTAATCAAAATAATTACAGGACTATACAATACTTACAAAACTAATTTTTCCTCTTCAGAAATTTTCGGTATAAAGATTCATCACATACAATAAAATTTAAAGCTGTAGTAAAATCAAATTTTAGTTTTAATCCTAAATTTTTAGGTAACATCTATTAAAATATTATGTAAACTTTAAACAACATACATATTAATTCTTTTAAAACTTAATGGAAATAAAAATTAAATTGAAAAGAAACCGACCTTTTATAAATAACAAACTTAAAAAGATTGACCACAACTGTTAATCACAAAATAATTATATAATTGAAATTTATGTCCACCTACATGAATGCCAAAAATCAACTACTACAAAGTTAAATCCCATAAAATAATTTCACAAATATGAATGGTGTTTAAGTTGTATATAATGGATTATTATTTGTGGGAGGGTAATTGATTTAAAATTTCCCGATATTGAATATCGTTTGACCTCATAAATATTTCACCGGTCGTATTGAGTATTTCGAGTTTTGAAATGCTTATATATTGTTTTTTTTTTTCAAATGAAAGTAGTATTCTTATATAATTATCGCACACACCTACATAAAATCACACAAAAGCATTATTGCGGATGTATAGGTAATATGGGTATTAAACTAGTAATCCATCCCACCTACGTATCAATAATTTTTGGACAATGGCACTTTTCGAAAACTCTATGATTACAAAAGGGAACATAATAGCTGTTTTCAACTGTAAGGGGAGGTTTTTATCAAGTAAAGGGAAGGACAATGAACTTAATTATTTTTAAACTACAATAGTATCAATAAATATTTTAAAATTTTCAACACTTTCTAAATATAACTAAAGACAAAAGCTACCACTTGAATAACTCAAATAAACATAGAAAAATTTAAATTCCCTGAACAAAAATAGAACCGATGAAAAAATTGGAACTAAAAATGAATAATTTATTAACCTTACTATCTGAATAGCTAATCTCGCATATTTTAGTATATTAGATAAGTTATTGTTTTTTTTTTTTATAAATTATAAAACAAAATTATGAATTATTTAGTCATTCGTTACAACAACAAAAAAGAAAACCATTTTCAATTTGTTATATATAAGAAAGATTTATAAAAGCTAACCTGATAATATACCAAGTGTGGATATTTTTATGAGATTTTAATTCAGCTGAATTAAGAAGTGCTAAAGCATCCAATGTAAGTTGGTTTGCAAATATAAATAAAATGCTTTTTTCTTATAAAATAAAAATCATATACGCATAGGGCTTTACGTGAAAGTTGCAGTGAGAAGGATATAGACTTTGTTCAACTTCAGCTAAAGCATGGTGTTTGCATAGTTAAAGGGCGTATACGACCAGAATCCAAAGCTCTTAATAAATCGTATTCCGTAGCCTTAATAATCGACCAAAAATGTAAAAAACGGAACGATGTTCACTGTTATAACTGTACAGCTTCGGTAGATACTAGAGCTTTTACACTAGCACGTTTAATATCCAATGTAATAGTTGTTTTCATATGTACTTTTGATATACAGATGGTGGTAAACAAATCTTAGCATTACTCAATTGAAGAACTAATGTTTTCATGCTACTGGAAAAATTTTCGGTTCTCAGATGGTGTTGCCATTGCCATGAATTATAACGAAGCTCAAAGTCTTTCGAAAAAAAAAACAACTCCGATTTCAATTAACAATTTGCGCGATGACAATTTGCTTTTGCAAGAAGTGGTTCAATTCGTAAAATATCAACAATGAAATTGTCAAATTGGACAACGGAATTTTGATTTAAAGACCAAAAATACATATAATTTATCACTGCATCGTCTTATTTGTAAATTTCACAAAAATTCTGGAATGTAAGTTGACAAATTTTGAAATTTGCTGAGAATAAAATTAAAATTAATTTTAAAATAATTAAAATTGAAATATTACTTCTTCGAAGTTTTAAGATGCTGCGCATTGAGCAAATTTTTGATTGTCACTAGCTAAGTGCTTAAGGCAAGCGCTATGGTACTGGGGAAAAAATAAGGAAAAGATCTCATCAAAACTAGAAAAAAATTAGAAAGAAATACAAATTACTCGATCAGGAATGTATTTACTGCAATGAAACTCATACACATTTTTTAATTAAAGAACCACAGTTTTCTTGGTCAATAAATATATATATTTTCGAAATTCTTAATATCATATAATTTTTTGGGGTGTTGTTTTTGTATTATTTGTACTCGATGGTACAAAAGAAGCTCGATATTTTTTCAAATTTGACATTTCTAATATTGTTTTTTAATATAATAATGAAACAATAAGAATTTCACAATGAATATGTAAATCAGTGTATCAGCTGCATGTAATAGTGATTTGATATTATCAAACTAACGTTACACGTTTGCTCTGCAAAATTTTCGATATTATGTTCAAATAACTATTTTTAACTTTCTATAACTTTTGAATAACAGTAAAGAAAAGAAATAAAAGCAGATCTACACTAATATATAAAATTCTTACGTCTGTCTATACATTTTGATTTTGAACCCAATTTTAAGGTAAATATTTGTTTCATGAGGCCTTTATTCTCAATTTACCATTTTTAAAAAAAATTTCTGTCTGTATGTCCCGATTTAACTAAAAAACGGAACAACCGAATCTAATGAAATTTGGTATTAAGATACAACACAATTTCCCACAGACTATAGGCTACTTATCATTCCAAAAAAATAATAAGGGAAGGTATTTTCTAGGGATGAAAACAGAAATTTTTACACTAGACAGGTGAATTATAAAACTTGAACTGAATTGAATTGAACTGATAAAAAACACAGTAAATTCAATTTAAATTTTGAAAAATTGCCTCTTTGAAATATAAACCTTTATGTAAATAAAACACATAGTTGATGTTAATAGCGTAATGGCTTACGTTTCTAACATTCTGATTCTTCTAATTATAAAGACGTGGGTTCGAATCTTAGTGGGTTCGACCTTTAGAGTTGCTCAATAAGGAAATGTTAACGAAAAAAAGTAATAGTAGTAGTAGTAGTAATAAAAATAATAATAATAATAATAATATTAGTAATAAAACTTAAAGTAAATACGTTTTTAAAACTGTGCATACATAAAATCCTGTATTTATAGATCCCCTCTGACTGATGAAATTTTAATATTCGATGTATTCCTTTTAAGAAGTAGACATCTGATAAGAATTTTTTTTAGAAAATTCCTACCCTAAAAGAGTAAAAGGGGTGACTAAGTTTGTATGAGAAAATGTAGAGTTAATCAACAACCGAAATTTTGAATTTTATCATTTATTATTATTTGTTGTTATATCATTTAAACTACAGCATTTTAAATAAATACCAAAGAGGCAGTTCTTCATTTTTGTTTGTTTTTCAACAAGCAAACTTTTTTAAAATCTAATTTTTATAAACCAATGATTGTGACCTAGAGCAATTATTTAACATTAAGGGAGCAATTTTTTGTCACATATTTCATTATTAATCAAAAAATAAAATTTTCCAGACTAACGTTTCTTCAGTATTTAGAAAAATTTGAAAATCAATTATTGTTATTGAAAATAAATAAAATATACGAATTTTCTTTCACGCTTTCTATTTCCAACAATTTTGTATGTACAACGTCAAAATGTGCGATATCGAATTGCTTTTAAGTCATGATAATCAAAGGAAAGGTCATAATTGTTTTCGTTTTAAATTGTATTTTACAATAGGTATAAATGCATATTTGTGTCGATGATAGCATACTGTTTGGTATACGGAATAGATCATACTCTTTTTAGATATTTATAAATATTTTTTGAAAATTTATTGTTCATTATATACAACTATTTTATTCTAAGTAACAGTTTATTACATGTGTCTTTTTAAAGTTGACAAAATAGTGTTTTTAAGTATGATTATGTTTTTCGTAAAAGAAATAAGAAAAATAATAATTTTCATATGCCACTACAAATAGCAAATTTAAAAAGAAAATATAATCTACACCTACGTTACGCTGACGAAGTCGCGGGGATCAGCTAGTTTGTTATAAAGCTCATATATGATCTTTCGATATTTGACAAACAATTTATTTGTTCAAAAGCCCAGTTGTCATTTATTAAGTTACCAATAAAAATACATTTTGATTAAAAGATGGTTCTTATTATATTGTTTACTCATCTTTCATTATTGAAAGAATCAAATTAAATACGTTACGTGTAGTAATTAAATAAAAAAAGGAAAAAGATCTTCCACCAGCTATCTTTAAAAACACTAATATCTTATTAGTTACGTCCTCAATAAAAGATAATTTCAAGGCATTTTCAATTCCTTTCATATTCAAATACAATTCTATTACTATCGACAAAAAAATTAAACGAAAATAATTTTTAAAAATTGTCCCACTTTAACGATTTACAAATTTCATCAAAATATGCCCCATTAAAACAATATTGAGGCAAATTTCGTGAAAAATTTTATTTCCTTTTAGATATCGATCTAAATAAACATACCAAAGTCAAAGCTGCATATCAACGTATGTTACAATGTTGTTTTTCATCTTAAATTTTTCATAATAGATGTTGCTTTGGACGCTTGAACTATTTTGGAGTGCCTATGAAAATTCAATTATTTAGCGGTTCAACATTTATGGAAAGTAATTCAGTAACAAAATTAAAAAATGTTTTAGCCAATTTGAGCAATAAAAATTTCCAGATGTACCTACAAGTTAATAAGATGTAGGTTTCTCTCTTGCTCGCGTATATGCCGGCGATTGTAAAGAAAAGAAAAATTATGATAAACCGTTATTATAAATACGTTTAAACTTAATGATAAAATCATGAGCTCTGAGAAGAAATAAAATGGAAGAAGAATGTTATCTGTCACTGGAGGTAATAAAGTAGTAAGGCAAATATTCTCGTCAATTTTTTCAATTTTTCATGGGATAAACCCGGATTTGATGATCAACAGAGCGGCAATTCAATCCATTGTTCCTACAAAAATACTCATGGCTCTCTGCTCTGGATGTCTGTATCAATCAACGACTAATCAATCATTTTATGATTGGACATAAATGTATTTAATACAACATTTTCAAGATCATGAATTGTTATTTGTTCTGATCGTTTTTCCGCCACCGAGCCGACCATTCTAACCGTTTATAGATAAGTTTTTAACAAAAATTCAGGTCACCGTTTGTTTCAATATTTGTTTGGGATTTACGAACATAGAAAATCACAATTGGGATGACAACTTTTATGGCCAATAAAACAAGTTGAAAGCACCTATTTTTTAGTTGTGGACGAAAATCGGTGGTGAGGGAATGGCGGGAAGCAGACGGAACACGCTTGCTTTGTTAGACACATTCGGCAAAGTTAACTTGAATGTCTTATCTGGAAAACGATTTCGGCTATAATGGAAGAACGGAGAGATTGTGACACTATGCGAAAGTCTTTTTAAAGGTTTATAGGATAAAAACCGGTGCCGCTTTCTTTGGGAGCAATTAAATGGGATGATGGCCCACGAAGTCATACATTTTCATTTACTTTTGGGGCTCTTTTATTTTCGTCTAAACTTTTATTTTATTTTTTTCTCTATTATTCACACCCCAATGCACTTTTATAATATAAGTCACCGAAATCTGATAGCCTTTTTATGGACTGAAAGTTTTCGACTAGAACATACGAGTAGATTGACCAAAATGATCGAAATAAAATACCTATCGGTGGAGAACAGCTTGAAGAAAAGTGATTTATTTCTCGTAAGCGCTTGAAAGACTTAATAAAATTTTTTTGAAAAACTATTTTTTTATTTCAATTGGAGTGCAGGTATGATTATCTCGTGAAGCAGAATTCCTTTTTCCGGTATGGTTATTTTCCAAGCAAGTTATATAAATAGCGCTAGTTCATTATTTTTTGAAACTTCGTAAACTTCGTGATGACTTGAACTTTCATGAAACGAAAAAGCGACAGTTAAAAGAGATAAACATATAAATCTAGAAAATTTAACGAAGGAAAAAATAAAATAGAAAACATAACAGTGTTTCAGTGTGGCAAATTGTGAATTGTTTACATAATCATTTCATTTGATAGTTTGCCGAAAACAAATACAGAATACAATCGTGATTATCGAGAAAAAAAAAGACAGCAAGAGTAAAAAGACCGCAAAAAGTTCATTAATGAAAATTTAACCAAATTAGTATACGATGAAAATACTTTTAAGAGAAGCATTTAAAAAAAAGATATTCATCATGTTTTTAAAAATATTTTTATCAAAAAGATGGCAATCGTTAATATTATTCATACCATAAGACAAGTATAAACAAAAATACTATAAAAGCATTAAGTATAGAGATTTGGATATACTCTATACTAATATATATAATATATATATATATATATAATTCTTACGTCTGTCAATACATTTTAATTTTGAATCAAATTTTAGGGTAAATATTTGTTTCAAGAGGCCCTTATTCCAAATATAACATTTTTTCAAAATTTTGTCTGTATACCTTTGAAAAACGAAACAGCCGAATTTAATGAAATTTGGTATTAAAATACAACACAATTACCCACTCACATTAGGCTATTTAATATTCCTTGAAAATAATAAAGGAAGGTACTCCCAACGGATAAACTGAGACATGAAAAAAAGTTTACTTTAGACAAGCGAGTTATACATCGTTGGTAAGGTATTTAAAAATTAGATATTAATTTGTATTAATATATTTAGTTGAACTAATAAAATGCCCAGTAAATTCAATTTAAAGTACTATAAATCGTTCCTTTAAAGTTTAACATTTTTGTATAGAAACAAACATAAGATTTATAACGACGTTAATAAAATTGTTGTAAACAAACCCTGAGGGTTGCTCAATAAGAAAATATTAACGAAAAAAGTAATATTAATTGTAGTAATAAAGCTTATGGTAAATAAATTTTTATAATCGTGCATATATAAAATCGTGTATTTAAACGCCCTCTCGGATTTATGATATATGAAATTTGTATAATCGGCGTATTCCTTATATAGGAAGTAAGCATTTGATAAAAGTTGTTTTTTTTTTTGAAAATTTCTACATTAAAAGTCTGTTCTATTTGGTGTTAATTTTTGCTATTCATATCTCGATGATATTTTAGTAGCCTCAAATAACGCGACCACGGATGAAAATAAATAAATACAGCATTGTCAAAAATAGAATTGTACAACATTCAAAAAACTTTGATTCGAAAACTACCCACACAATAATCTAACTTTTTAAAATCTATTTTTTTATGAACAAATGATTGTGACCTGGAGCAGTTTTATATTCTGCTGAAAAGCATTAAGACAGCAATTTTTTGCCTTATATTTCATTATCAATTAAAATATAAAATCTACCGTACTAACTATTCTTCGGTATTTAAAACAATTTGAAATCTAATTATTGTTATTGAAAATGTGTAAATTATTCGAATTTATTTCCGACCTTTACACCTATTTCCAACAATTTTGTATGTACAACGTCCAAATGTGCTAAATTGAAAAGCTTTTTAGTCATGATAATCAAAATAAAGGTCATATTTTTTTTCGTTTTACATTGTATTTTCCAATAGAAATGCATATTTGTGTCGATGAAATTTGGAAAGTGTTTTTCTTATACGATGCAGATATATAATACGAAAAGATTTTTAAAAATTCCTACCCTAAAAGAAAATGGTGAAAATGTTAGCGAAGTCGTATGAGTTAAAACAATCAAAATTTCAAACTTCATAATCTGCTGATATAACTACTTAAAATAAAACAAAGGTTTATTGTTAGAAACAAAAACTATGGACTTGCTTAAAAATTTAAACTTTGAGAAATTTAAGTGAAAAATCTTAAGTTAAGTTTATAAGTGAGCATAAAGTTTTTTGGCTTTCACATATTGTAAACCTGACAATCCGAAATACGTATTCACAAAGAAATACATTAGTGAGCGAGCATTAGAAATTCGGTGAACTAAAGCAAAACACTTATTGGCTTTTTTGTGATCTAAAGTGGGTCCTATCGACCGAGAAAGAATGACTAATTAAAGAGGGGAGTGTTTAGAATGTTAAATATAGGGTAAGTCATAATGATAAAAAAAAAATAATATGCTCTTCCAGAGAAAAGGCATACGCCTAATCGGGTATGATGAACTCGAAATTATTCAATATGGTTCAATAGAATTAGATTTGTTGAAATTCAGATATTGTAATAGTGAGTGCATAGATACACAATGGTTATACTTTATGATACTTGATTATGCAGGAACTGGGTTTCGTGTAATTTTACAAATTTTAATTTCGTGGTAGTGTTGCCCATTGCAGGCGGTATTAGTTTTGATTAAAAGGTTCATTCGGGAATCGAGACAGTGATATGGGATTCCTACTAATATTCAAAAATCTAAAGCCTTCACTTCTAATAATTTGATGCGAATATTTTTGAATCTTTTGACTGTTTTAAGTCATTATAATGACCGACTTTATTGAATTTGACGATATTTGTTATTTATACATAGATGCTGGTTGATTTACAGATTATTTGGTCTACGGTTGGTATACCTAGCGTAGGTATATGCAATAGACCATACTCTTTATAGATATTTATAAATATTTTTTGAAAATGAATTGATCATTACAGACAACTATTTGATTCTAGACAGCAGTTTATTAAATAAATCTTTTTAAAGTTTATAAAATCAAAATAAAATATATCCAACATCTACGCGCCGCAGACGAAGTCGTGGGTATTAGTTAGTTGAAGCTATAATTTTAATCCTAATGCTGAAATCATGTTCCCACTGAAATATCCTAAACTCATTTAGATGCCACGAACTGTTTCCGTTATTAAAAGTCACAAGCTTTCAATTAACCGTATTGAGTTTTCTAGTCTCGTGCAATGAAATAAATTAAATTTTGTTTTTGTCAAGTGTGATTAATGGAAAATATGAATGAAAATCATACAAAAGCAGTGCATTCAAGAGGAGGGTTGTTGTTGTTGTGACTTACTACTACCAGTCATAAAGAAATATAACACAATTGTCATAAGTGCAGTCAAGCACAAAAGTTCTTTTCAACGACAATGTAATTATCATTGCAATATTTTCAATGAATATTTATTATTAAAGAGAAAAGCTTTAATTTTTTTCAATGTAAAATTATTTCATTTTGTATATTTTTTCGTTTATTGTTCGTTTTTGAATGTCATATTTCTTTTAATTCAATTGTACCGTTTCTCGAAGCACTTCCTTAATATACCCTTCTCAAATTGATTGTACATTTTCAAGAGCCTTTAACAGATCGTCAAATATTCACAATGCAAGTGTATTCCGTTTTTTCAGTAATAAATCAGAGAAGACTTTCATTTTAGCATACTTCCGAAATCATGATACAGCCTTTGTTTCGACGTTCCTTTAATTTGAAAATGTTTTCTAGAGTGGAAAAATTATGAAATATTTGTACAATTCCAGTCGCTTTCAACTTTTCTTTTCAGTGTTTTGTGTTTTTGGACTAAAATTATTTTTTTTTTCACAGTTCCACCTGAGCCACCAACAATTTTGGACCGATGGGGACGAAAATTGAACAAATCAGTGGGGCCATACGAAGAAGGTGATGATGTGACATTAACTTGCCGAGTGGTGGGTGGCAAACCGGAACCCAAAGTACGTTGGCTTGTCAATGGAGTGTTGGCCGATGATGAATTTGAGCATAATGCAGGCGACGTAATTGAGAATCGTTTGACTTGGCAAAACGTCGGCCGACAAGATCTAAAATCATTATTTACTTGCCAAGCAATTAACACAATTTTGACTGAACCAAAAGAAGCCACTGTCGTTTTGGATTTGCATTGTAAGTATTGTTGTGATTAATTTGAAAATCATCTCCACCTATAGTCAAGTAGTTGTGTCTTAAGAATTTAATTATTTCAAACTAAGTCAAAAAGGAACTTTTCATTTTGTAATTTTCCAAGAATTTCTTTCACAAATTTATGCAGAGCTTGAGATTCAGTGCAAGTGTGACAAAAATAATAAAAATATGCATTGTCACTACATGCAAAGAAATTCATAAATATTTCGAGTGTGAAACACTTTTCGAATATACAAATATTTTATCAGAAAATAGAAGCGCATCTTTTCCGACGTTTTTCTTTAAATACAATTTCTATTGCATTGTGTATAACAGAAGATATTTAGCGACAATGCACTTCATAGATATTTTCTATTTATTTCATATTTGTAAAAAGAAAAATAACTACCATTTTTTTTTGAATTACAGTGAAACCTCTTACTGTTCGTATAATGAAAACTGAAGTACCGCTAGTCGCCGACAGACGTTACGAGGTCGCTTGCGAGTCAACAGGCTCACGTCCTGCTGCCATCATCACTTGGTACAAAGGAAAGCGACAACTGAAACGAACAAAAGTAAGTCAAGAACTCAGCACTTCACTTTCTTACCTCTGTCAAGTTAGCATTCGACTTTTATAAAGTAAAATTTTAAATATATTTTTAGACTGACTTTTGTTTGTACTTGCTTGTACCGAAAAAAAAATCGTTTTTACCTCGACCGAAAAAAGTATTAAATTTTTAAATATCGATAGCCCCCATTGTTAGATTTTTCAAAAATTTTAATAGCTATAGATGGGCGTTGACACGTATAGGATTGTACCGAAGAAATTTTTATTTCAACTTTAACCCAAAATAAGTAATGAGGGATTTTGTAAGTGCACTTATTCCATTGTTGAATATTATAACGACTGTTATTTTTTTTCAACTGAAGTACAAACAAATTATATTACAACTAGCTGACCCAGCAAACTTCGTACTGCCTAACATGCAATGAACGTAGTGTTTTATAAATGAATATATTAGTTACACTTAGTTTAAATTATCAATAATAAAATGAACAAAATTAAGTTCAATACTTCATTAGAATAATAAATATATAAAAATAAAATAAAAATTAAATATATAAAAAGAAATCAATTATTTCAATTGCAAGACAACCAACACATTTCGTCGACCCCAAGTGTTAAGCTGCTAAATTCTTTTTAACAGTGTTTTCAGGGAAAGGAAAAAAAGTAAATATAAGCTACATAAATTACTACATAAAGTAGATTTCCGATTCATTTTGCATATTAAAAAAAATTTATATTTAAATAGATTTATCAGTTTGTCATTTGATAGAATTTTTTATTCGTTCCTATTGGAACAAAAAAACCCAAAAATTTAAAATTCTACTTAGCAGATTGAAAATTTAGGCTGACGATTTGCTTTATTGAAGCGATGTATTTGGATTCATGCGTTGCCCTCGGATTGATTCTCTCCATTGAAGCATCTTGCCATTACATTGACATACAAAGTTTGTCAAATCAGATATCTTCAGCATAAAAAACAAAGTAGGGGTAGTAGACCAATTAGAGCTTGAAAAATGACGGGACCGATTATGATGATATATGATTTGTTAGATTCGTCTTCCTTCCGAATAGCAGAATAACCATTAACATATCTTAACAATTCACGGAAAAAAATGAATAAAATGAGTTTTTAAATAAATTAGGCTTGGCATTTTACGCAATTGGCAGTTCACGTCACCCACACTTATATGTCAATTTAATATTGGCGTTAATTTTTATTTAAGAAACGCATTTAACCATTGAAACCATTGGAAGTTCGACGTAATGCCTGACTTTGTTTTGAAGGCGCAATGATTTTACTGATTGGCGATTTCTCCCAAACATTGCCAATCATTCCAAGTTTAGATTCTACCAATAAAATATACTCCTGCTTAAAATCATAAAATTTGTGACACAATGTAAAAAAATTCAGCTGGCAACATGAGTTGCGTTGCAGAATGATTTATCTATTGAAGAATTTTCCAAACAATTTTTGAGTCTCGGTAATGGCAGTGTTCTTGTCGACGAATCAAGCGTATTGACTTAATTTCCTTCGAATTTTGTCTCATTCAAAAATTTTACTTAATTGCTAGCTTTTTTATAAAACAGCAGGACAACGTTTAAATCAATTTATTTGGAATAAAAATTCAAACCAATAACACGGCTATTACCGATATTCATTCATTTCTAGGATAAATCTTCTGCAGATCAATCGTTCATCAATGCAATTCTTATGTTTTTTTTCCAGGTGAAGTTTCTTCATATGGTTCCATAAATTTGATAATTAAAGGCAAGGATTTATTTTTTAAACAGAAGTCGATCCTTAATGTCTGAAGTCGTCCACTTCTGCAATTCGAAATGCAGAACGACTAATCTGGAAAAGTGTTTTCCAAACAATTTATCGATATTGGTAATGGGAAAATTTCTGTTGACACATCATCGGGATACATTATTTTCCCTACCAATTTTTGCCACTTTACTAAGTTCTAAGTTAATGGTGTTCCCAAACTTTGCTCATAGTTACAAAAATTCCACGTACTGCGTTGTGATACATAATAAATGCAATATAAAATGCCAAAATGACGTAGACCTACAATCTTTTTGCTTGCAACACTCTTCAAAAATATGAATTAAATAATTATTTTAACACAAATTATATAAATAAAAACGTCAAATTCATACGTTGCTAAGCTTTTTCCAAATAAATCACAGGAATCGATGATTACAAATAATATTAGACGTAAAAAGCAAGTAGGCGTAAAATTTATAAATAAATAAATTCATTGTTAAAACAAATCGAATTGTGAATTTAAACCATCCTCAAACCCCCTCGAATACACACAAAAAATTTCATCAAAATCGGTCCAGGCGTTGTTGAGTTATGCGCTTACCAGCACATTTTGCGATTCATTTTTATATTATAGATGCAATTTGGATGCTAGTACATAGAAACATGTCCGAAAAAAATGTCTTCTACCTGAACCCAAATAATAGTTATAACGATTTTTATAAACTAAGTACTCTTATTACTTCATTGTTAAATTTGAAATTGTTAAACTTTTTCAAAAGTTATTCACAATTGAAATTGAAAGAAAAATTATATTATTGTTTTTTTTTTTGTTGTTAAACAAATTTTTAAAGAGTGATTTTATGTAAGAACGTTAAGAAACCTTTTTTGTAGAGCATTAAATTCCCTTCAAGAATATATATTGTTCATTTCTATATACATTCATTTGTTCGTTAGATACAAAATTCCAAAATAAAGAAGATAAATTTAAAAATTATATCAATGTTTAGAGCATGATTATTCGGAAACGGCGTGTCTGGCGAAAATTTTCAAAAAAACGTTTTTTGTAGGGAATTTAATTTTCTATAAAATATATGCAGATGAATTTTTTTATCTTGATAGTTTGACAGCATTAACGCAAAAATGAAAGTACAAATAAAAATTTGAAATTAAAGAAGATAGACCTTTTGATATTAATATTAAGGGCTCAAACTTTCTTGATATTTTTTTGTCACCTTAAACAATATTTTCGATATACTTTTCAAAAAAAAATAATCAATTTTTTTGGCCCAGCTTAGTAATTATACTCTATTTTTTTATAGAAACTGCAATGAAGTAATTAAAGTCTAATTACTACTACAAAACAATCATAACTACTGTTGGGATTGCGTTAGAAGGAACATTTTTTCGGTACAATCCTCAGCGACATTGTACCTATACTCTATCGTTGTTGGATATGGAAAATATACCAAGGAACACCTTTAATTGTCGTAAAACTCTATTTTCTTTCCGATTGAGGTACGAACAAAAATTCAACCGGTACTATAGACTAGAGATCAGCACCCGGGAGAATCCGCAAACAAATTTGTTTGTACCTCAACAGAATCAAAATTATAGCCGTTTTTTCAACAATGAAGAATTAGTCTTATTACCTTTACAAAAACCATTATAACTATTGTTTAGATTGAGTTAGAAGGATTTTTTTTATATGTTTCTATGTACTTACACTCATATTGTACTGAAATACAATTTCTTTGTACTTCAGTAGAAAAAAATAACAGTTATTATATAATTCAATAGTGAAATAAGTGCTTGTACAAAATCGCTTATAATTTCTTTTGGGTTAAACTTAAAAACAAAATTTTTTGGTACAATCATGAAGAAATAAAGTCAATCTAAAAATATATTTAAAATTTTAATATGTTAAATTCGCGTGCTAAATTGTCAGAGGTCACTTTCCTTATACTTTTGCAGAAAAGTCTTGCAACCATTACTATCAGAGAACAACAAACAGACTCAACACGTGAACTTCATTTGAAAAGACTTTCAAATAAACTCGATTTGTTAAGCAAATGTAGATATGTCTTTTATACACCCCGCGAAAAATCAAATCGTATTTTATCTATCGATTTAAATCGTCACATTTAGTGCAAGCCTTTTATCGCAGTGTAATTAATCACTGGCGATAGTGCATCTGTGACATTTAACCCTCGACGTTTTATCAAATTCGATTTCCGATCATTAAACCCTTTTCCTGCTCATAGTAAATCTTGCCGTGACGAAGCGATTTTTCTGATCGAAACTCGAGCTTTGCGCGTCCTAATTATTCTCCACATAGAAAATGCGATCTAACGACGATAAAATTTGTGAAAGATTTTCACAATTTATCATTTTTTACAAATATTTCATTTTCTGTATGTCTTCATTTCTTACGTTTTGGTTTGTAATAATATATAAAAATATTTTTATCATTGGTGTTCGCCACCTTAACTAAACACTTGTATTAAAACACAATAAAAATCCCTTTGGACCATAAAGGAATCGTTTAGAATTTGAACTACCTATCATTTTGAGCGTGAATGATATACTTGAAATTTATGATTTTATTTTCTGAGCGAATTTTTGAAGTGATTTTGTAAAACTGGATTGTTAATAGATAAAATAAATCTTTTCCACTTTTGTCCAAATCGAAGACACTAAAATATATTTGCTATTGCTTGGAGTATATAGAAACATCCACCAACATCAACTCTTCGTCCTGTTCAAGAATCAAGCATATCTAGCACTTCTCTGAGGAGAATCCCGTATAATGATCTCTGTATAAGAACTATTAAACTTTAATGAGTTCATAAGCTGACGTCTCATGATGTTTCTTAATCATCCAATGTGTTTTTGGTTCGCCCAAAAGACTGAAAGTCATTTGACCATTTGGTCAATGATGAATTTTTTAAACGAAAAACGGTTTTGCCATGAAATACTTTTACTATAGCGGCTATGTAAAATAAGCAAGATTGTTTCATTTAGGGTTCAAAAACCCACATGACGCCTAAATAAAAGAGTTACTTTTTGAAGTGGTTTTTGGTACGGTGGTATCATTTTTTGAAAATAAATAAAGAGACGCAATTATCGATCATGATCAGTGTTATCTTTCCATGCTTGAAGAATTTGTTTCAAAAATTATAGAGAATGACTACATTGAAATTTGATGTTCATTAGGTTTTGGATTAATATAAAGACAACAAAATTTATTTGACAGCCAAAGTCCCAAATTCTAAATTTGTTCGTCAGAAAGCTGCGATTTGACTCCATTCGGCTATTTCTTATAGGGACCTGTTGAGGATAAATGCGAAACAAACAATTCAGAGACAATCGCTTTGTAGCATGAAATCAAAGACCACTGATGAGTTAGAAACCAAAGAATCGAAAATGAAAAACTTAAAAACTAGGCAAACAGAATGAACTTCTTGCTACACTGTAAAACAAACTGTAGAAGTCATTTAAATGAAGTTGTGATTCATTTATAAATAACTAGCTAATCCGTACTCAGCTTCGCTCGGGAACATTTCGTTATTTTCGACTTGCATATTTAAAAAAAAATATATTCATTCGTAAATTTTAAATCCACCGGGACAAATGAATCTTGGACCGAGACATCGGGGCACGAACCTCGAAACCGGGACGTATTGTGATACTTATTGTGAACGCATAAATTTTTTTAAGTTGTTTTAAATACCGGAAAAGATAACATAAAACATTTTATTTTTTAATTCAAATATATAACAAAAATAACTATTTAAATACTTTAGCACAAGACATAACTGCTTTAGGGGTACAATCATTGGTTGAAAAGAAATAGATTTGAAAAACCATGGCTGTTGAAAAATAAATTTAGATTTTTGATTTTTCTTGATTTTTTATCATACAAATAAATAAAAACTAAAAATCAATTTTTTGATATAATTATTATACCAAAAATATTTGCATACTAATTTTGTTAAAAACTGTTATTTCGATAAAACCAAAACAGACACTTAATTTTGGTTCTTAATATTATATAAAAACGCAAATTTAGTTATTGATAATGCTTAAGCTTTCGATAAAATAAAATAATTTCAATCCTTTAATCCTTAGAAAACAAAACAGTTTTATATCAAACGGTAAAAATATTTCGTTTTTAACGGTACGTTGATTATTAAATTAGAAATTTCGATTGTTAGACCACATGTTATTCCATAAAAACTATGTCACTTTTTTTTACTATTTTAGGGAAGGAATTTTCAAAAATCCTTCCTTATCAGATATCTACATCGTATAAGAAATACACCTCTCAAATTTCACCATTCAGTTGGGACAAATAGTCTTAATATAACAATAATTAGCTTTACTATTTACTATTAGCTTAGTTACTAGATATAACTATTTTCGGTAATTTTTGGATTAAATTAAAGATAGATATTAAAATTCAGATCTCAGCTTTTATTTTATTAAATGAGAAGACAATTCAGGTTGTTTAAGATCGGTTTTTTTATTTAATATTTTTACTTTTCAATTAGCTACGTTTTGTTACGTATCGTAACTTTATCAGGCTTCTTGATTCCCAAAAAAAATATAATATTTTCAATTTAAATCAATTTTTCCTTCATCCACAATTTTCAACACCAAATCTTTCGGTATCGTTGTGAATAATGATACCACATCAAGCGACACCAACATATATCCTTCTGGCATATATCTTTCAATTTAAATTGAAAATATTATATTTTTTGTGAATCAAAAAGCCTGATGAAGTAACGATACGTAACGAAACGTAGCTAATTGAATAGTGAAAAAATAAATAAAAAAACCGATCTTAAACAACCTAAATTGTCTTCTTATTTAAAAAAAATAAATTAAAGGATACAATGAGACACGAACCCACGCTCTTTTATATACAAAGCAAAGACATGAACTATTGCACTAATAATGATTCCAATGATACTATTTGAAAATAGTATTAAAATATTTATATTTCAAAAAAACACTAAGTTGTTGGTAAACAAAATTTGTCACCACTTATCACTTTTTTCGGTATAAGCTTGGATCAGGAACGTCGAGATATTCCGAACTGTAGATAACTATTCCGAATGGGTACGTATTGTTCACTCGAATTCAATTTGTACGTAAACTTTGACAAGCCAGAAATGAAGAAGTGACGGTTATTTTTATTATGGACCGATTTAATCGCGAATTAAATTAAAACAAAGTCGAAAATGCAACGTTGCCAAATTGTGGGTGTGCTGAAGGGGACTTGCCCAAAGTAGACTTTATTTAGAAAATATAATTTTACACAATGCGATATAAATACATACTTCAAAATAACGATCACTACTTTATTTCTGACATGTCAAAATTTATATCCAGGATCCTCCTCAAATTAACACAAGTTTAGCCAAATAGGTCCAAGGGCTTAGAAATTCTGCCCTGTGCACATGTACAGAATAATTATTTATATAAAAAGATTAATTGGTAAATCAACTAAAAATTTTTATGCATTTGTACTATTAATTTTATAATTATTACAATTTTTGGTAATTTTTAGAAGCAAAAAAATAATAATATGGGACACGAACCTATGGTCGTTCATATACAAAGCATCGACGTTAGCCATTTCGCTAATAATAAATCCATTGTTTTTTACGTTTCGAGAGTAAAAAAAATATATTTTGAAAATATACTATGTTGTTGATCGATAAATTTCGCCACCGCTTTTCACCCTTTTCATTTATATGATCCAATTGTGAATCTAAACCATCCAGAATTCCACTCAAATACACACACAAATTCAGCAAAATAGGTCCAACGATTTAGGAAAAATTCTGCCCTGTACCCACGCATAGACGAATTTTATATATAAAGATAAGGTTTAGCCTATCTATTTTTTTTTTCAAATAAATTGCACAATCTGCATAGGGTTGGAATAAGTGCATTCAATCCATAGACAATCACATGTAAGCACTAGTCCCAGTAGATTAGTGCTGTATAAGTACAAAGATTTTAACAATCAATAGCAACAATAACAATAATAGTAATTCTTATAGCAATAACAACAATCAACAGTAGTAATAAGAAAAATAATAATAGTCTACAATAACAATATCAAGGCTAATAATAATGTGAAACATTAATGTATAAAAATAAAGCTATATAGTAAGAAATAATAATTTGGCAATAAATAGTTAATAGGAATATTTGTTCAGTTACAAAATTTATCAGGCAAATCAATTACATTCCATTTGTGTAACCTTCTTATCATCTCACTGTTGTCCAATAAGTTTAAACGTATCTAATAAAATCACAATTTTGACGAAATATTCATTAGTCTTATTTTTATAACTAAGTTAAATTTTTAATTTACTTTAACGTTTTTCTAATGGCTGAAAGTTAATTTATCTTTAAAAAAAATATTTTTTGTCATTATAAGTATGTAAAGCCAATTAGTGCAACTTGGCAAGAGGTAAAGTGAAGGAAATTTAATATTTATAAAAAAAATTGTAAGTTGATTTTGTTGAGATCCTTTTTTAAACTACTTCCGAAACTATTAATTGCTTGCATTCCCGCAATGTTTAAAAAATACAACGATTTTTTGAATCCATTTGATAGTTGATTGCCAACTGTGCATTTCCATGAAGAATAAAATAATGTAAGTGAAGAATATTCGGTGAGAGAAATGTGTTGAGGACAAAACATTGAAGTCTAAAGAAACATTTTCATAAGAAAACAAGCCAAGAAGCGTTTCGATAGCAAATAATAGAACCACAGTGCATATAATAAAATATTCAACCTGTAAAATATAGCTTGTAAAGTAAGTGTATTTTTCAACTTGTTCGTCTTTCAAGAGCTCTATTATGACAGTTACCGAGCTATTATTATTATTGTTATTATGGAAATTGCATGCGACAGGTTTTGTAAAGGGAAAACGTTTTGCGTCTCGAAAACAAAGCTTTTACGATTATATTAAACTAACATATAGCTAAAAATAAATTATTTGAAAATAAGAAAAACCATAGCGACGGCGACGTCGACATAAAATGAATTATGTGAAAAATGAATTTGAATGAAAATCAAAATTCCGTCTTCAATTTGAAATTCTATTAAAAATATAAAATAAATATATACGATATATTATGATCTAAATCACGTATACAATAAATTGTTTTTAGAGTGACTAAATTTATATGGATGTATACCTATATTGGAACGTTACGAACGAAATCTCATTTGAATCTCCAATCCGGTATAAGAGTTTATCGATTTGCATATCTCATTCGTACGTTCTTATACACACGTCTTTTATATGTAGAGGTGTAAGAACGTATCAAAATATATCCGAGATTATGATTCACGATGTATTTGCTCTCGACAAAGTTCCTTTCTATTGGGCTTCGAATCGCTACAGTTTTGCATTGGGAAACTTGCAACTGTGAATCGTAAAACGGAAAATCCTTCCGTTATTGTGAAACTGCAAACGGGCGAGAGTTCTCGTACAGAGATCTTTGATTGAATACGCTGCTTTAAATATGTCACTTTAAATACCATTTCCACTCAAGTCAAATTTTCCATTTTTGCTTTAAATATAACTTGAACAACTTTTTTGCGATTTTAATAAAAGAAAATAACAAGTATAGGTTGAAATAAATTCGTACGCTAAATTTATAGTAACGTTAGCTCTTCAAAACTCGAAATATTAACGCTCACTTGTAAAGGTACCCAGAGGTGCCAACGAGACTGCATTCAGAAAAATAATTCTTAAAATATTTCTCAACTTTTATATCTTAGAAATACTAAAGCTGCTTAAAACTACAATACAGTTATAAAATCAACAGTGAAAAAAGTTTTCTTCTAGAGCAATTCAAAAGTTTCATTTTTCGAAAAAAACAATTTCCAAGCAAAATTAAATGACTCGTTTATTATTCCATTTAGTTATATAAACTTTTATTTATTTGCGAGATTGAATCTCAGTTTGGTAATGCTTGAAACTAACAACTGCATAATTTTCAATAATAAGTGCACTTACGTACTATCTATTGGAAATGTAGTATAAAAAAAAGTCATGATTCAAATTATTGTTCTCACTGACGTATTTGGATACGAAATTTAAGGGTGGAAAAAAGAAAAAAAGTAAAAAAAAAATGGGGATGATTTCTTCCTACCGACATAATGAAAGTGAATTTATAAAAATATCAAAAAGAAAATATTAGAGGAAAATATCAACTAAAAATAATTCCCAAATTATTTAAAAAATAATAAGATCAATAAGTTTATGTTATGACTTCCATAAGTTATATTTACTTAAAAACAAAAATATCTCTTGAAAATTATATGTTGTAACCTGATATCCCTTTTAAAATCATAGTTATCGTAAAAAGGCGTTTAAATATTTAATTACCCAGATTAATACCTATGGTAAAGCTGACAAAATTTAGTGTTAAAAAAAAAGGTTCGTAATGGATTTCGAGATTTTCAAATTACTTTTAAGGTTTCCAAATATTGAATTTTTCATTTGCATTTTCACGTTCATCGAGTTAGCATTACATTTTTCATATTTGTAAAAAGTAACTACGAAATATATTCATGTCTTTTGTCATTCAAGACTTCTGGAAAAAAAAGTAGCGGTCTGCATATTTTCCCCGAAAAAGCCATTTAAAAAGTAGCTTTATTTTGACATTTCACAAATATTAAATTTCAAAATTTTTATTTCAACTTTAGTTGGTGTCGTTTTGTTGCTCCAGAATTCTGAGGGAAATAATTTTATCACTCGCATATATAATAATCGCCGTTTGTTTTCGAAAGTTTTAAGGCTTCAATATTAGAGAAATGTAGAGCTTTTTCTTTTAATAGCGTTTTCCCGGGAAAATAAGCACACGATAAAATTGTTTCTTGTAGAATTCAGGTCAATCAAATTAGCACTAAACTATTGGAATTTCAAAAAATAACTGCGAAATATTTTGGCGTTTTTTTGCCGTTCAAAAGTTCAAGAAAAAAAAATTTGATGTTTGCATATTTTCCATGAAAACTCTATTTAGTGCTATCTTGACGTTTTGAGCTTTTCTATAAATATTAAAATTTCGAAATGTTTTTTGCGCCATTAATTAGTGTTTTTTTTTGCCGTTTGAGACTTCCGAAAGAAAACTTTTCGTCGCTTGCATATTTTCCCGGATAAAGCCATTTGAGGAAAAGAGCTCAATTTTAGTAATTGTATAAATATTGAAATTTTAATTTTTTTTCTTACCATCAATTGGTGTTGTTTTGTTGCTCGAGAGTTCCGAAGATAATAGTTTCATCACACGCATATATAATTATACTAGCTGATCCCCGCGACTTCGTCTGCGTAACGTAGGTGTAGGTTATATATACATTTTAGATTTGCTAATTGTAATGATGTATGAAAATTTTTATTTTTCTTATTTCTTTTACGAAAAACATAATCATACTTAAAAACACTATTTTGTCGACTTTAAAAAGACACATTTGATAAACTGCTGCTTAGAATAAAATAGTTGTACATAATGATCAATTAATTTACAAAAAATATTTATAAATATATTCTATGAGTATACCATCGGTAGGTAAACCTACCGTGAACCAATTAATCCATAAATCAATCAGCATCTATACATAAATAAAACATATTGTCAAGTTCAATAAAGTCAGTCTTAATTATGACTTATAAAAGTCAAAAGCTTTCAAATTCCCATCTCACTGTCTCGATTCCCGAATGAAGGTTTTTCCCAAAACTATTATCTTCCTGCAATGTAAAACCCTACCCCGGAATTGAAATTCATCCAGATTCATGAAACCCAGTTCCTACGTTATCAAGTATAACCATTGTGTAACTATATACTTATTATTAAAACATCATAATTTCAACTATATAACTAAACCATATTGGACAGTCTCGAGTTCACCATACACGATTTGGTGTATGCCTATTGCTCTGCAAGATTATTTTAAATTTCAATCATCATTATGATTTATCGTATATTTAACATTTAAAACACTCCCCCCCTTTTTTTAAATTGTATTTTTTTTCTCTTTTATTCTCTTATTTTTTTAGTTCACCAATCTTCAAAGAGTACTCGCTCACTAAAGTATTTATTTGTGAATTTCGTCTCTTTAATTATGAGCACCAGAATTTCAAATGCTTATACCAATGCGCTATTAACATCTATGTAAATTTGTATATAAAAACGTTTATATTTCAAAGAGGCAATTTTTTGTACTTTAAATTGAATTTACTGTGCTAGTTTTCAGTTCAACTAAAAAGATCAATATAGATTATTTTTTAACTTTTAAATACCTTTCCAATGATACATAAATCGCCAGTCGAAAGTAAAAAAATTTTTCATCCTTCAATTTTTACGTAGGGTATCCCCTTCCTTATAATTTCTGAGGAATTAAAAGTAGCCTAATGTGAGTGAGTAATTGTTTTGTACCTTATAACCAAATTTTAATAAATTCGGTTGTTCCGTTCTTTTGTTAAATCTAGACTCACAGACAGACAGACAAAAATTTTAAAAATGGAATAAGGGCCTCTTGAAACAAATATTTACCCTGAAATTGGGTTCAAAATCGAAATGCACAGATAGACGTAAGAATTTTATATATTAGTATAGATTCGTCGCATGTTTTCGTAAGTATTAACGCTTCTATTTTCGATATATATATATACAAATATAGGTATATATATATATATATATATATATATATATATATATATATATAAATATATGTGTAAATAAATAGAGCTTTTTCTTCAAATAGCTACATCTGAGGAAATATCCAAGCTATGAGGATTTTTCTTTCGGAAGTCACAAACGATAAAAAACACCAATTAATGGCGAAAAAAAATCAAAATTTCAATATTAAGAGGATTATTAAAATCGAGCTTATTTCTTCAAATGGCTTTATTCGGGAAAATATGCATACTACAAAAATTGTTCTTTCGAAATTTTTGAACAACAAAAAAACACCATTTAATGGCGCAAAAAAAAATCGAAATTTTAATATTTATAGAAAAGCTCAAAACGCCAATTTAGCACTACCCTAAGTAGTGCTTCATGAAAAATATGCGAGCGGCAAATTCTTTTTTTCCGAACTCTTGAACAACAAAAACACCAAAATATTCCGTAATTATTTTTTCGAAATTTCAATAGTGTAGTGCTAACTTGATGGACGTGCAGAATTATTGAGCGACAAAATACACTAAATAATTATGAACAAAAATTTTGCAAATTAATGATTTCCAAATGGAGCTTTTTATTTCAATGGAGTTTTCCGGGAAAATATGCAAGCGAAATTTTTTTCTTGAATTTTTAAACGACAAAAAAAAACACCAAAATATTTCGTAATTATTTTTGACAAATTCCAAATATGTAGTGCTCACTTGATAGAAATTAAATTTTTAATCAATATATTGAATTATCAACAGCTTTCGATTTTATAAAAATAACATTTTCTAACGAAAATCATTTTCCCATTGTGCAGTATTAGAATATTGCTTGAATATTATAATTTTAAATATTTCCATGATATTCAATCTTGTTTCTCGACATGTGCATTTAGTAAAGTTAAATTCGTCAAGTTACTAAAAGCTCAAATTTCAAGTTAGTTCGTGATCGTGCAATATAACTATTAGCCACACGTACTTAAGTCCTTTGGGAACTTGTTCCAATTTGAGAACATCAAAATTCAACTCATAACCGTTACCTTAATGAGCTTATACTTTCCTCATATCTTTTTGCCCCACTTTTCAAGTACGGCGAATTTATTATTGAAATGAAAAAAAAAACATTTTAAAAATCCATATTTTGGTTCTGAGTATTGAATTGAACAAGATTAATGTTAAATTGGGTGAATATGCTAATTTAGGTAAAAGCATAAATGAGAAATATTAATGAATATCATTATTTGCATAACAGCAATAAAATCTTACTTTGCGGTCGCAACATAAATAAACAAAAATGGTAGTAGCACATTTGCGAGTTGATTCTAAGTGAAAATCAAATTTTGCATATCATTTACAAGTTTCACGAAAATTTGAAATTGATTTGAGACCAAAGCAAAGTTTGCCTTTTCCAAAGAAAAATTGATGTGTTTTAATGAGATGAAATTGGCCCATTAGTGCACATATGCCACAAATAGCTTCAACTTTTCCCGTATTTGTGTGCCTTTTTTCTCGTTCAAGTCAGAAATTTGCAAGCTTGAGACAGAGATAAGAGAGGGAAAAGTTTACTATGCAAATATCGTAAGTTTCATACATTTGAAATTTTTGGTCGTCATCCACTCCCATAAGGATGCTTATAACTTGCATTATATACAGTTGAAATGCATTCGGAATAAATATTTTCATGCTGTGATATTTTTATGTAAGACATGAACGATTTCTTTTTTCTTGACAAATTTATGTGACTACGATGTCCGTATTGAGAAAATATCTCTTCACTTTTCAATCTATAATAGCCAGTGGTAGATCACAACGTATAAGTATCATACTGACATCAAAAGTCAGTTTTGAAATCGAAGCGAATCGAATCGAGTTTCTATGTCGAATAGTTGATCTTGATTTGTGCCACATTCATAACCCTCTTAGAATCGGGTCGAGTGGAATAGTAGGACGGATGAAAACAGGAATGCAACTAGCGCATAATAGCAGAGAGTCGTATAAAAATTTAAATAAGACATTTTCTCTTTGTTGTTTTCCAGGAGGACATTCGAGACAATGTGACAGTGAGTGAGCTGAGCTTTGTGCCGACGACCGAAGACGATGGAAAGTCAATCACGTGCCGAGCCGAAAATCCCAACGTAACGGGCCTTTTTCTTGAATCGTCCTGGAAAATTGATGTTGTTTGTAAGTATTACATACCTACCTCCCTATTATGCTCCCCTGCCTTGTATTCCATACTCTTTCAATCTTCTTCTGCAACTCGTTAAATCACCAATCTTTCAATGCTCCGCATTCATGGTGAATGAATATTGAACAACTGTTATTTTCCTAATTTCCTCATGTAATTTATTTTTTCTGGCTTCTATAATTTGATTTTTATTTTCATATTAAACACATAAAATATAGGTTTCTTATCAAACAATGCTTATAAAAACAAATATTTGACGAAAAAAACCTCTTTTATTTGTCAGTCGTAGTTACTTCATATTAAAAGACTAACTAAACCCGGCAGACGATGTCCTGCCAGCCTATGGTTGTGAATGGTTGTAAATAAATAAATTGAATTTGAGAAAAAAAAAACTTTTGAATTATTAGAATAGCCTCCCTTATCAACCCGCAGCATCCATTGCTGTACCAATTATATATCTTCCATATATACATTAATCAATTACGTTTTGAGAAAATTTGCTTTATCTCTAAAAATCACTACACGATCATAACAATGAAGTATTGACAGTTAACGGCTATTGTATTGATCGGTGAAAAAGCCGTTTTCTTACGGTCGCAGGTATACCACTGACGCCAGAAAAAGATTTCTAGCAGGCTGTATATCATGACAAAATTTGAACTAAATCGATGTAGAATTTTTTGAGATTTTAAAATCTTCATAAACCAACATTACAATCCTATATATGTAGTTAAATGATTGATTAGGTAGTCAGAGGTTGCCAAAAGGCACACCTTGACAATTTTTTCAACCTACGAGATACATCAGACTTTTATGAAATGTACACACTTTATAATAACCAAAGTGGTGAAAACCTAACAATTAAAAATGTTTACAGTGTATCTAAATTTAGTAAGGAGAATTTAAGATATAACTTCAAAAATGGCCCGCGGAGCTATGGTACATTTCCGAAGTGACCCGCAATATTATTTGGGTTGGCCACCCCTGATTTCAAGTATGCTGATATTTTGATATCTTAAAGAAGAACAAAGATATTTAATCAAAGGATCCAATTTATATCCAATTGGTGGGTGTTCATTTATTTATTATAATCTGTCTTCTTCTGAATGCTACTTTTATTATTAATAATTAAACGTAAAAGGCAACCTTTTAATCTGAAAAAATAATAGTTGAACTTGATTATAAATTTCAAACCAATATTTCCTTCAAATTTAATTGTGAATTACTTTTAAAAAAGTTATTTATGTAAAAATGATTAGAGATCTTTTTTGTAGAGTATTAAATTCCCTTTAAGAATCTATATTGTTTATTTCTATATATTTATTTGTTCGTTAGTTACAAAATTTCAAAATAAAGAAGATAAATCTAAAAATTATATCAATGTTTAGAGCTTGATTATTCGGAAACGGCGTGTCTGGCAAAAATTTTTAAAAAGATGTTTTTTGAAGGGAATTTAATTTTCTATAAACATATCTGCAAATGATTTTTTTTACTTTGATAGTTTGACACCATTGACGCAAAAATGAAAGCACAAATAAAAATCGAACTTGAAGATGATAGACCTCTTAACACTAATCAGTGGCGTGCATTACTTATAGACAAAAAGACACTGCATACCCTACATAATTCAGATAAGTATTTATAATCTTGTTCTGATATCTAATATTATTTTATTTACGAGTACTATCAAATATAAATAAACAAAAAACCTTAACGGATATCATCTATACAGTATACAAATTATGCCAGCTCATTCATTCGTTCAATTTTAAGTAAGCGACTGGTAATATTTGCATTGCGATACACTAGCGCTACTGTGTCCAGCAGCGGGAAAGATACAAACTATTCGTACCTAAATATTTATATGTGTGCACTCATACCTATATATGTCATTGTGTGGGTTCGTATAAAAACAATAATACAAATATACAATTCTACACATACGCACGCACCCAACCTCATAGAAAGACACTGTCTTCTAACAACACGACAAATTACGATAATTACCGAAGAAGCATCGTTTCTTATTCATTAATGCTCCAATTACTAGCTTGAATTTGATTGATCTCAATAATCGATTTAACGATCAGTAATCTACGTACATTGTTATTATTTAATTCTAATAAATTTTTATAATGTATTTTCTATTATCTGTATTATTTAATCCTGACGATTATATTGTATTTCTTTAATAAAGTCTACAAAATGAGTCTATGGATATCTGTGGTTAAAAATATCAACATCATTAATTACCCTATACCGATTAGCTAACAAAATTTTAAAGTGTGAAATTTCCGAAGTTTTTTTTGCTTATCGATGGGAAATCGTTCGTAGAGGTTTGTGAAAGAAACCGTTTCGTTTGTGATAAAAATAGTTTAGCGGTAATTAAATAAAATAGATAAATTAATTAATTAGTCATTGATATAGTAAAATGTTAAAAAATAAGGTTTAAAGCAACATACAATAACAAAAATGAGGGAAAATTTAGGAAACGGTTGGTTAAAACTAAAAAAAGATAAAGAAAAATATTTTCCGAAGTTCAAAAAAACACTTAATGTTCTACTTCGTATTTATATTTTTTCAAAAAAATTTTGTGTGAAAAGTTGACTTTCACAAACGATGAAAAAATTTGGGAGAAAAGCCTGTTTAATTATGTTTTGATTTTTGTTATTTTGTAAAAATTTGAGAAAATATAATTTGAGGAAAAAAAATATTTCATAATTGCCTTTTTTCCATTTTTTTTTTCGAAGGGGGGAGGTTCTGTTGAGTTTTCTTTAACTTTTTTTTTAGTTATACATTTAACCAACCGTTTACTGAGTTTTTCCGCATTTTTGTTATTGTATGTTGCTTTGAATCATATTTTCTTAGCATTTTACTATATCAATGACTAATTAATTAATTTATTATCGCTAAACTATTTTGTCACAAACGAATCGGTTTCTTCACATACCTCTACGAACGATTTCCCATCGATTGGCCAAAAAAAAATTCAGAAAATTCACACTTTAAAATTTTGTTGGCTAATCGGTATAGGGTTCATTATTTACTCATCATGACGACAAACTTAGCAGTTTTTTTGATATTAAAGTAGCTTTTAAAAATGTCTGCCTACCCTGCCTAAAATCTCTGTGCACACCACTGATATTAATATTAAGGGCTCAAACCTACCCGATATTTTTTTTGCCACCTTGAACAATTTTTTCGATATACTTTTCAAAAAAAAAAAAATATTCCATTTTTTTGGCCCAGTCTACAATTGTACTGTTAAAATAGCAATATCAGATTTAATCATTAGATATAGTATATATTCGATCTTATTTTTATTTTGTTTCAAACAGATTTCGGACGAAGCAATTAAAAACAATCTAATCTTTGTAACCAAAGCGAGCAATATCTTTGTTCGTGGCCCAATCAATTGATTTTCGCTTAATTCTTTTCTTCACGTAAACAAACGGGTACAGTCGTAGTGACATTTTCCATCGAAGAAATGTCGTAAAGTTTTTCAGCAATAAAAACGTGCCGTTTTACGTCAGTGGAACGAGGATCGCTTAATCACTTAATGAAGAATGGCCAGCAATTAGCTCGAGCTCTATGTCTGTGTCGGTCAAACTCTTAAATCGAAAAGTTGGGGTTTGCTCGCCCACAAAATGACGTGACAATACTATTAATGTGACATTGCAGAAAATCAATTTCCTATCTTTTTCTTCGGTTACGTTTTCATTTTTTAATTAGAGGGTGAAAAATCTCAATATAAACGGCCACGTTGGAAAAGTTTTTCAATTTATAAGTATTACGCAGCGACGAATGAAAAGTTATGTTCTCTTCAAAAAGAAGTTAATATAGTTCGTCATACTTGATAATTATTTTTCTGTTTAGATTGAAAGTTGGTGTATAGAGGGAATAGATTTATATGGTTAAAACAACTGTTAAGTTTTTATTGTAAACCGTAAAAATATTTTATGTCCCTATTATTTCTAGTTAATGACTCATTACGAGCGAATAATAAAAAACTTATTTGTATGAGGCTGAAAAAAAGATTTTTCCGAGGAAAACCGAAAAGTATATTTATAAAATGCATCTTTGCATTGTAAAACATATAATGGTTTTTTTTCCCTTTGCACTATGTATAATGTAAAATCACCAAAGTAATCTTATCTTTATTTTTATTTGAAAGAATTCAAAAATTTAAAACTATACACATTCTTTAAATGAAGGTACTTTTATTAAGCTTAAAGAAACCGTTTATTTAAAACAATTACACTTTTATAATATAACTAGCTGACCCGGCAAACTTCGTAGTGCCTAACAGGAATTGAACGTAGTGTTTTTTATGAACGAATATTTTAGCTACTCTTAATTTATAATTTTAATAACAAACTAATACGAATACAATTATGAAGTTCAATATTTAATTAGAACAATATTATATAATAATATTATTTTATACAATGGGAGTAAAAATTATTAATAAAAAACAAAAATTAGTTAATTCAATGGCATGTCAACAATTCATTTAATTTATTGAAGCTATGAATTTTGGTGCATGCAATGTCCTCAGGTTGATTCTCCTCATTGAAGTACGTTGCTATTACATTGACATACGATTTGTCAAATCAAATATCTTAAATATACTAAATAAAGTCAGGTTATTTAGATCATTTTTTAACTAAAAAATTACTGGACTGATTTTGATGATTAATGATTAGTTCAATTCACCATCGCTCCAAATAGCAGAGTAACTATTAACATATCTTAATAATACACGTAAAAATTTGAATAAAATCAGTTTTTAAATAATTAGGCTTGGAATTTTCCGTAGTTGGCAGTTCACGTGACCCACACTTTGATGTCAATGCTTTCAATTTCATATTATCTGTAACTCTTTTTTAAAGACATATAACGATAGTTATTGAAAGATCTATCTTCGCATTGACTCAATATGTTTTGAAAGCGCAATGATTTTGTTGTTGGTGATTTCCTCCAGTGCCAAGTATTCCAAGATGGAATTCTACCAATAAAATAAATACTTGCTTAAAATCATAAAATCTGTGGCACAATGTGAAGAAATTTCAGTTGGAGACATGAGGCATGCGTTGTGGAATGATCAATCTGCTGAAAAATTTCCCAAGCAAATGTTGAATATCGGTAATAACCATGTTCTTGTCAACGAATCGAGCGTATTGATTTCATTTCCTTTGAATTTTTGGGATTTCGTCTCATTCAAAATTTTTACATAATTGCTAGCTTTTTCACAAAACCGCTGAATAATGTTTTAGTAAACTTAATTTGAATAAAAATTCAAACAATGAACACGGCCATTTATTAATTTCTTGGAGAAATCATCAGCAGAAGGATCGTTCAGCAATACAATTTTCTTGTTTTCTTCCATCTGAAGTTTATTTATATGGTACCAGATATTTGATAATTTAAAGCAAGCATTTATTTTATCGACAACAGTCGATCCTTAATGTCTGAAGTCGTCCACAGTATGGAAATATTTAAAAACAATCAAATTAAACTCGAAAATGTAATTCGAATTGCAGAATAACTAATTTAGAAAAGTGTTTTCCAAACAATTGATCGATATTGGTAATGGCAAAATTTCTGTTGACACATTACCTGCATACATTACATTCTTTGCCAATTTTTTCACTTTACTAAATCAAAGACCGAACTCATCGAGAGGATGTTCCCAAACTTGGTTACAAATTACAAAAATCATGTTTGGTTGAGAGAACATGTTATATTGACCCCAAAAAACGTTGTCAACGAAAATGATATTAATGAAATAGATAATTCAGATTCAAAATAAGAAAACTGGCGAATTAGAGACCTGCAATTCGGTTGATTGCGTTACTAATAAAGATGATGTTTTCAATTATGGATAGAATTTTAAATTTGCTGAAATTCTCCGGGTTACCGCCTCATAATCCAATTAAAAATTGGATCAGTAATCCTTATGTTGTGCAATATATAGATCAACCACGTTTTGGTCATAACACCCGACTTGCGGTGAAAAAATTAATGAGCAACCTTATCGAAGTTACAAATTGAATTGAAAATACAAAGCAGAAGACATTTTGATTCCACATATCCCAATTTTCCGAACGACGTGTCGTGTGACTTTAATCGACTACAATTTTCTGCATTTTCAGATACCTCCGTAGTTTTTGGACAATGATTCGTTTTATTGTTTATGTTTACGGATTATGAATACAACGCCTATCAATTTCTGTATCTGTATTGCTCATAAAATACATTTGTAAGATTTGATGATCTAGTAGTGGTCTAGTAGTGGATATCTAGTAGTGGTAACAGCGCTTCCAGTAAGTGATAAATTTGTTCTTGTATCTGCAAAGATTTTCTTAAATTATTTGAAAAATACAAATTTACATGTTATCCAAAAATTATTATGGAATTATACCTTGAAGGGGGACATGAATTTATCCAGCACAATATGCGTTGCCCCAAACGACGTTGTTTGTAATCAACTATTATATTTTTGAGTTTTGGTCCAGAAATTTTAAGAATCATTTCCTAGCCTATAATCTAATGAGCGTAACGGATCTGGTGATGGGACCAATTGTAGCAATTTTACTTTTCCACCAGCTCAACATAACCCAGTATATTCACAGCTGTAGTTATGGTTGTTTAGAAGTGCGGTGGGGAAAATGAGAGTGAGGGCGGTTTCCCTATGCTTACACAATGGGCATTGTAGTTATATCATTTTGATAACAGAAATTTAAATAACGCCATTTCACTTAATTATTATGTAAGTTTATGTAGTAGGGGAACTTATACCAAATACCATAGAGGCGGTTTTTAATTTTTATTTGTTTCTTAACAAAGAAACTTTTTATAATCTTTTTTTTATGAACCAATCAACTATCAAACTTTTTAAAATCTAATTTTTATGAACTAATGATTGCAACCTGGAGCAATTATATATTCTGCAGAAAAGCATTATGGAAGCAATTTTTTGTCATATTTCATTATCATCAATAAATATATATATATATATATATATATATATTATATATATATATATATATATATATATATATATATATATATATATATATATATATATGTATATTTTCTATGCTAACTCTTCTTCGGTATTTAGAACTATTTGAAAACCAATTGTTGTTATATGACAAAAAATTGCTTCCATAATGCTTTTTAGCAGAGTATATAATTGCTCCAGTTCACAATTATTAGTTCATAAAAATTAGATTTTAAAAAGTTTGATTGTTGAAAAACAAACAAAAATTAAAAACCGCCTCTATGGTATTTGATATAAGTACCTACTACCTAAACTTTCATACTAATTAAGTGAAATGACGTTATTTAAAATGCTGTAGTTAAAATTATATAACAAAAACAGAAACTTATTATTAATTTATTCTTTATTTATTAATTACACTTAGTAAATTCAAAATTTCGATTGTTGATTAACTCTACATTTTCTCAAAGAAACTTAATCACCCCAATACACTCTTTTAGGGCAGGAATTTTAAAAAAAAATA
The DNA here is from genome assembly GCA_958496175.1 of Sisyra terminalis. Classification (NCBI taxonomy): domain Eukaryota; kingdom Metazoa; phylum Arthropoda; class Insecta; order Neuroptera; family Sisyridae; genus Sisyra; species Sisyra terminalis. The sequence continues at coordinate 12,851,336 of OY292274.1, forward strand.
TTTTCACATGCCTACTTCTTAAAAGGAATACACCGAATATTAAAATTTTATCTGGCAGAGGAGATATATAATTACACGATTTTATGTATGCACGGTTTTTCAAACGTATTTACTTTAAGCTTTATTAAAATATTTATTTTTTTACTACTACTGTTACTTTTTTCGTTAATATTTCGTTAAAATAGGGATTGATCATAGAAGGGTGAAAATTAAGAGTAATATGATTTTTTGTTATTCTAAGTCATGACAAAATAAAAATCTAGCCAAAAAAATTAAAGTTTTTAATTAATAAAAAAATAAGGGTTGATCATAGAGGGGTGAAAATTTAGGGTTGTATGTATTTTTGTATGATGTATCATAAAAAAATAAAAACAAAAAATTTTATCCAAAAAATAAAAAAAAAATTTAAGGGTGGACCACCCTTACCATTTAGGGGGATGAAAAATAGATGTTGTCCGATTCTCATGCCTACCGAATATACATAGAAAATTTTATGAAAATCGGTCGAGCCGTTTCGGAGGAGTTTAACTACGCACCCCGTGACACGAGAATTTTATATATTAGATTAACAAAAAAAGGAAAATTATTTCATCGTTCTTAATTTAAATTAGTAGCATTTTCGGTAGTTTTTGGAAAAATATACGTTATTAAATAACAGACAAAAACTTTTCACTATGTACCCGTTTTAAGTGAAAAAAAAATCAGTGTTTAAACAATTATTAAAACGAAAAAGTAATTTAATTTTTAATATCTTAAATTTCAAAGCTCAAGGTTTTAATTAAAAATCACAGCAGAGCCCCACAAACAAAGTGAAAACTTTTCACTAATATAACATTGACTTAACTATTTCAACTATTACGTTAGATTATTATACAAAATAGGAAACTTTTGTTAGCTTTCGGCAATAAAATACGCTGTGATGGTAAAATGTCACATGCAAAAAGGAGAAAGATATGGTTGTGGTTTTATAATGATGGTAAGTGGTTTATATCTAACAAAAATATATAATTTATATTTGTCTTTATTTTGATATTTTAAACTTTGAAGAAAGAAAAATCCTTACTCCAGAAAACTTTGTTTTCACGTTAAAATATGTATTTTTTTTCAAAAACTGTTAAAATGTTAGAATGCCATCGAGTCTATCAAAAGGTTCATAAGTTTGTGTTATGAAAATAAGTCCAATTATTCATCTCGTCTAAGCTTCAACAGAAACAATGACAATGTCGTCGGAAGCCTAATAGCGATTGCTGAAAATTGTCCAAGAATTAGTTTTGTATTTTTCTTGGAAAAATAGGCCTATAGTTGTTATAAATTTTCAAAATTTCCAATTAAATTTTATCGTTTTTTACAAAGGTATTGAGTTTGAAAATTATAATAAGTCTAATGGAAAGTATTCAGATTAAAAAAAGGTTTTTGTAACACAAATTTAGAGTCAGCATCTCTCCATTTTTTGTTTCGAGTGATTAATAAAAAAAAAAGTATTACTAATTGAAAAATATATTTCAAAGTTTTTGGTAGCATTCACATTGAGAACTGACCAGTAGACGGGACTTAAAAAACATGGCTACGTATCGTGTGCAACCAAAGAATTGCTCATCAGCTTACATTGAAATGTTTTAGTTTGTTTTTATTTTCTTAAAAATAAATTTTCGTATGAGTTTAATCAAATACTGGATGAAAAGATGTTATTAACGTAGAAAAAAATGTTTAACCTTAACATTTACTTGATCACTCCCCTGAATTGCTAAGAATAAGAACCAGTATCCTTAGCAAAACTCGACTACACTAGCTACATAACAATAAAACAAATTGGAGGAAATATCGGAGGATCCTGCAAAATACTCTACCCCATCGTTTCGACTTAAAAAGGGATAATTACATAGGGCACATATTTAACTACTTTACTGCTGCGATAATCGATGCTTCCGTCACTGCGACATCAGGCCGACGGCGGTCGTGGAATATAGTTGTCCCACGCAGGTAAGGGAAATGATTGCCAAAAAAAGAAGGCTACGCAAGGAATAGATACACTCCCGTGACCCGCGAGATTGAAAAGCTGATTGAAAGATTGAAAACGGTCCTAAGAGAGCTGAAGGAAAAATTAATGTAATACTTTCTCAATAACTAATAACTTAACGGCCACTTCAGCCACCGACTACTGTCTCTGGAAAACTACAAAAAAATCAAGAGGCTCCACAAATCATTCCCACCAATCAGAACTGCTAGAAAAAAAGTCGTTGCTACTCACTTGGCAATAGTTTTCCAACCCTTCGATGACCAACAAGAGCTCACCGCTGAAGAAACAGTAAATGGTCAACCAATTAATGGAGCAGAACCTTGTTATTTTTATATTACACTTGAAGAAGAGACTTCTTGCATACATGAAAAGATAAACCCAAAAAAGGCTCCGGGATACGAGAGAGTAACTGGTCGAAAGTTGAAAGAATTCCCTTCCAATTCAACTATGCTGCTTGCCTCCATCTTCAATGCCATCATTGTCAGAGGTTATTTCCCATCATATTGAAATATTGTGGGGATAATTATGATCCACAAACCAGGAAAGCTCGAAAACGACGCGAAGGCATATGGGTCAATCAGCTTCCTACCCACATTATTAAAATTGTTCAAAAGGCTATTATAAAAAAACATGTGTGCAGTGGTAGAAGTGAAACCTTCAAAAAATATGAATTTCAAAATATTGAGACGAATGTAAGATTTTATACGTAGAATTATTCTAGGGTTTATTTAACGATTTATTAACATATATATGACATATATTTATCCTGAAATTTGTAAATTTGCATTTTCGATAAATAATACGAGAGCTTATGATAAGAGAAGTATGAAATAAATCCAGTGGTGGCAAAGATGCAGGTATCGTTTAATATTTGAAACTATTGTATTTGGACATCGTTGGAATTACATTTTTCTCGATTGCTTGAAAAAAGGTGCAGCACAGTAAAATGTTATCATTTGAATTAAAATTTTTAATTATTGTCCATAAAAGATCTTCATGTCCTTAGGGTTATGGTTTTAAATTTCGTTGGAATCACAATAGAGCACATATTATGACCGAACATATTGCTAAAAAAGTTTTAACGAAATTCTTCATGAGCAACTTTATTTCGACGAAATTGTGAGTGCTTATGGAATCGGCTATATATTAATTTGAGTAGCACCTGAAAAACAGTTCGTAATATTATGTGATATCAGAATTAATTTTAAATTAGCTTTTATTTTATTGAAATTTCGTGATGAAGGAGGAAATATGCGATTAAAAAATATTTAAGTACTTGCTAGCATAATTTTCACTATTTTGCACAGTTGAATCATTATTAAACGTATAAGAAATAATGCTTTTCGGCGTGCCCGAAACTCACGAACACATTCTGTGGAACCTTTGGACGTCTTTATAGCCTTGTTTTCTTTAATTTTTTTTTTTTTTGATAATCATGACAATAATCCGTATTCATTTACGGCAAACTTGAAAATTAATTTTATTAAAATAATGAAATGTTTATGCTCACAATTATATTAAGCAATTTATCACGGTTTTTATTGGTCGCTATGAAAACCGTTCTCAAGTAGCGTAATACGCAGGCGCGCACAACTATAAGAAATACTTGTTTTCTACCTCATTCTCTGTCATATTGAATCTTTTAGTTTTATGCATATGCTTCTCTTTTTATTGTCGATTTCCGTTTCCGTTTCATTAAATTTCAAATCACAACGATGCTAAAGAAGTAAAAACTTCAAAAATTCATTTACTTAATTAAGTGTAAAAATAATTAAAATACTTATAGTATTTGTGTGAGCTTTACAGCGTTTTGTTTAGAACGTTCTTATATTTAATAAGAACCTCCCAAAATTCAAAGATCAATTTCGAAAGTAGAAAAAAAAAATTCTTTCCAAGTGAAATTTTGACTTAAACAAAATTACTAAATTGCTACCAGACTTAGACATAACAAAAAAAAATATTTCTACATTTGGGGGGGGGGCAGACATATTGTATAGTAGAACGACTTCTGGACTAATTTTTTATTTATTAAATTCAATTACAGTAAAAATTATAACAAATTTCTCATCAGTGAAACAATATCGTTGTCACTGTAAATTTTGTTCATTGTTGTTATGAAAAGTGACTGATGATTTTCATTCTCAAAGTAGTATTAGATATATTAAATATTTTACATGTACAAATGCAATAGATTGAATGATAAAGAAATATATTCTCTTGGGAACCAAACAACTTTGAACTACTTACATATTAAATTTAGTAAACCCGTCAAAATTCCCTAAACTTAGAGAGTAGACTACAAGAGATTGTCTACAACCCAATAACAATGCAACCAACTACGACTAAGTTTCCATAAAGTTTATCAAATTTTCAGGTGGTTACGTTGCATTTATTTAAAAAAAAAGAATTTTTCATCAAATGATATTTCTTTACTAAAAATACTTAATATTAAAAACTTATCATTTTAAATCTTTGATAACGAATTTTAAATCGGTTGTAGATTTTTTTTTCTTCAGTTAAATTGCAGACTATTTATTACCAATTCGTTATCTATTCGTTCTGTTTGTGAATTAACCAAAACTTTATTTCGAGCGATTTGTTTTCAGAATTTATGTGTGCAGAATTTAAGTGACGTGTAAATGTACTGTTTACAAAACGAATCGAAGCCAAAGATCGCGTTTTATAAACAATCTAGACCAATAAATTTCTAGTTGGTTCGATTTCTTGTCGAAAAATACATTTTTCGTTCGACTTAACATACAACATATATCTAATGTTAAATGTTTAAGGCACTCAAATTGAATTACCATTGAAACATCCATACAATTTAAGCTTTATGACTGGTTTCAAACATATTTTCTTCTTTATTGAATTTTCAAATAAAAATATGAGTCTTCTGTTGAAATTTGTAAGATTAGTTGTTTGTGAATCCGTGAGGAATAGTTTTTATTCTTTGTTGATATGTTTTGCATGTTTTTCTTTTGATTTACGATACCAATATAACATGCGTAGTTCAAATCAATTCAATTTGAATCAATTATTAAATAAAACTATATTTATCGCTGTTAAAAATACAAATGTTTAAATAACTCGACTTTCTCTCAATTAAATTTTATAATAGTATATCGTGATAAGTGCATATTATTAACAAATAGGTAGACTTAATTAATAAGGTATTAAGTTAAAAGTGTAGAGCCAAGTTGTAAAAGCCAACAACTAACTTTGACAAATTATAATTTCATATATCTGCAACTTAGTGCTCGCAAATACTAATTACAAACTTGCATTTCCTAACTAATTAATAAAGAAGTATCCTGGGAAATACGTATATGAAATATTTGTTAATATCAACTAGCGTAAGATGTCTTACGATTCAAATATTTTCCTCGTCTTTTCTATCGCAGACAAATAAAGCTCTGACTAATAAACCTTTCTTCTCTAAAGCTTTTTAACACTTTCCATTATTAAATAAAAATTTCAGTGGAAAGAGGTTGAAACTTGTTTACGATTTTGAGTTCCATCTTGATTTATATGCATAATAGTGGTACATCTGTTACACCTTATATAAATAAATAAATAAAAAAGAAACGAAAAGGAAAGATTTTTTTTATGTTTAAATAGTGAGTTTCAAAAAATAGAAATCTTTTTAATAAAATTGACAAATTTAAAATTGTCTTTGTGATGTCAATAACTATGGCTGAATTTTAATTCAATTTTCTAAGAATTATGTAATATAGTATTAAGAAAAATTTAAAGGGTGATGTCTTTTTGAAAAATGTGTTTTGAAAAATTGATGGATTTATAAGAAAGATTGCATAACCTAATTAATAAATAAATCATTTAATATTGATTTATAATAAATGAATACAGATATACTTTCGTGTTTGTGTTCCGGTGAGTTCCCGTTAGTTTCCTGTTTCAGTTCTTCGACTTAGCATTTAACTTTCTGTTCCTTAAGGCAAAATATGATTTGTTTAATATAGGTGAAATATTGATGCTTAATTTCTGTCTAGCATTTATCGATATTTGTTATTTATAGATCCGCCAATCGTGTCGCTACGTCTTGGAAGTACATTGAATCCTGAAGATATCAAAGAGGGTGACGACGTGTATTTTGAGTGCCATGTCAAATCCAACCCTCAATGGAGACGTCTTACATGGCTACACGACGTAAGTGAAGTGTTTTTTCAATGTTTTAACACATTTTCGATGACATGTCAATATTGAAATTTTCTTCTAACAATTATAAAACAAATCATTTTTGTATAATCAATTTTAAATTTAAACGAATGCAAGTTTCGCATTTTACTAATTTCCTAATTTGTTTTGCAATCAAAATTTGCTACAAGCAGTTTGACGTCAAATGTAGAAGAGTTGAATTATATTTTAACGTTAATAAACACAAAACTTTTAATCTCTCTCGCACATATACGATATTCATTTCGTTATGTAAATTTTCTCGGAAAATACATTTTATCCATCATCAAACTGACTTTGCATATTTTGTCTTCTGATGTGTTTCATTGTTAGATCAAATAGATTTATATTTATATACAAAACTTTGAAAACAATTACCACTGAGTTTAAATTTAATTGTAAGTAGTTATTTTTCTCTTCAGTTATAACATTTCATGGCACATTTGGACTATCAAATTGTAGAAAAGGATTACTGGTGGCCATTAACAAATAAGGCGTTATCATATAAATCAGTCCTCATATTGCACGTCTTAAAAGAAAACTATTGCAATTGAATAAAAACTTGATATTCATAGGAAATAAATCAACCAACAAAAATCATGATTTCAGATGCAAAGATATGTCGTAACAAAAAAAAAGTAAAAAAAAATAAACTTATCTTTAATTTTTAAGACCTTATTAGCTTTATGTTGACCAATAATTAAGCTTGCTTAAAACAAACGCCACTGCTTATATAATGTGGATGACAATATTCACTGGTCTAAAAGCTTAACTTACCACAAAATTATGATTCGAAGAAAAATAAAAATATTTCATTCAAAAAAAGTGTTTTCAATATCCTTATCTTTACATAGAATAACGTATCAAAGATTTTTAAAACAATCCAATTTACTAACGAAATTAACACAATAATTAAATTTTCCAAACTAACTCTTGCCAACAAAAATAGTTCTAGAAAATATTTTGTCCTAAATAACTTGTCAAATAAAATTTTGTGATCAATAAAAATTGTTACGTTCCAGTAGAAAGATTCTCTTATAAATATTTTTCGTTTATTTGAAATTTTCTCTATTTTTATTGAAAATTTTAAATCCCATCGAAATTTGATTGAATCTTAAATATTAAAACAGCCATATTAATATTAACAGACCAAAAGCTATTGGTAAAGTATTAGAAAAGTATGTAGGAGGTATTTTCAATAGAAGCAGGTAATCGAAATTCGAAACCAAATTAGCATAATTCCTTGATGGTTGTTTAAAAGGTATACCTACTAAAAATCCATCTATTTCTTTATAGCCAAGTATATTTTGTAGAAAATATATCAGCATTAAAATGCATTGCTTCCGGAATATAATCGAGGAGTGTGGATTTCATACACGACTTAATGAAAACGAGGGTGGAGACACAAATTGTAACATTTTGTATGTTGTGAGTTGGTGGGTTGGTGGGTTGATATGACCTCAAAGATAATCGATAGGCATTATATTGCAGATTGATAAAAAACGAGATGAGAAAATTAAATGAGGTGTGGTGAACAAAGAAGAATAGATGGAGCAGAAAACACTGATCGTGTGACAGAGAACATAGAGAAAATCCACCACCCCCCAATTTTCATCCCCAGTATCCACGTATCATAATCTATCTAGACGTTTTACACGTTCATCATCTAACGTGTCTCCATTTTTTCCAATAGTAATTTAATTTTTTCATTCTTCTCTTAATGAAATTGTTGAGAATCTATCAAATCTGTCCCACGATTGATTACAATGGAAGTCTTTATTCGATTTCTTTTTATTTGTTATGCATGAGACAAGCGAAGAAGCGTCTTGTTCGGCCCGTAAAAAAGTTCGACTTACGATGTTGTTTCGAGTCATAAATTCGGAAAAATATGGTCCCGAGCATTTTCATATACCATTCATAAATGTTAGATAAAAACTTTAAAACATTCCAGTTTAAAATTGGCAGAGATAAAAGTTCACAGACGATAGTTCATTATGCTATTTTTATTTCAATTTTTCATAATACTAATCACGGCTTACTCTCCTCTCCCTCTTCCAACGTTTTTTCTCGTTTGTACGATCGTCCTGATAAAGTTTATGACTCAGTGAAGTGTTATTAAATGTCTAATTGAAATTTATGTTTTTTTCAGTGTTCCTCAATATATTTTTTCATTAAATAATATTGAAAGAGTGTCTATTAAATTGATTAGAAAAATATTTAAACGAAAAATTTAACGAAATTTTTAAACTAATAAAGTTTAAGTTCCATTTTTCACAAATCATTCTTTTGAGTTTTGTTTATTGGAAAATATATATAGAAAAAAGCAATAAGACGAAATTATATAAGTTCAGATTTTTAGAATTTTATCTTAATTGAAATTTATTACCTAAAAATTCAATTTTCGACTATTTAATTAGGAAAAAAATGATAAAAAAAGGGAACATCAGAACGAATCAAAAGTCATGGAAAGAAGAATATTCTTTTATGATTAAAACAAAAATGGCAAAAATATTGTAATATTGTAAAGGAAACACGTTTTTTTATTGTTAGCACCAAAATTTGGTAGATAATACATTTTAGACTCTATACTCTCAAATCTAATTGGAAATTTTACAGTCACATTGATGATAGCTTTTTGTAGTACCGGCTTTTAATATATTTTGAAAGCTTTTAACTTTTTCAATACAGCTTGAAACAATCAAATTGATTTTAACATTGATAAGTATTTTATTTATTTCTATTATAAAAAAGCAACAAGTGTTTAAAATCAAATTTACATGAAAAAATTAACAAAATCAAATCATCATTCCATCAAGATCAATTGAACATTAACAATGTAAAATAAAAACTACACCAAAAAGCCGATAAAGGAAAGATCATCGTAATCATTAACAAGGATGAATATACAAACAAAACAGAACAATTCATCAAAGAATATAATATAATTCAATTGAAAGAAGATCCAACTCCGAACTTCACCAAAACTTTATACAGGACCATAAATGAAGTCGACTATCTTTTTGAAAACGAATTTTCAAAAGGAATCCTCAAGCTTCAATACTTCCTGGTTTACCCAAAATCCATAAACTTGATCCTGGATATTGGTAAGCCAAAAAATTAGAACAAACCATCAAATCAGGTGTCATATTCAAAGAAAATTATTGACTAAACAACACATATGAATTTATGAATAATACTAAAAACTATCACAGAACATCAAAATGGCATCACTTGATATTGTAAATTTATACACAAATGTCCCTGTTGAAGAAACAATCAAAATTGTTGAATATAATCTAATAATATCAAAAATACATAATTATATAATTATATAATAATCAACGACATAATGAACTTGTTAACCACCATCTTACAACAAAACTATTTCACTTTCAGTCAAAAATTTTATCACCAAAAGGAAAGCTTGGCTATGGGTTACCTTTATCAGGACTACTAACCGACATTTACATGAATCACTTTGAAAATAAATATATTATGAGCAATACCTACAAAAATAAAATTATATATTATGGAAGATATGTAGACGATGCATTTATATTATTTAATGGAACTACCCGACAGATTGACAATATGGTATCCGATATGAACGAAATTAACCAGAAAATAAAATTCACTTCAGAACACGAACTAAATGGAACAATCTACTTGGTAGACGCAACGATCTTCAATGAAATAGAAAGTTGTCAAACAATATATACAGACAACGAACACCAATGACCACAACCATCCATAAAACATCATTTTACCCAAGAAACCAAAAAATGGCAACTTACAACAGTCTAGTGCAGCGGCTCCGAACCTTTTTCAGCTGCGGACCCCCAAGGAAATCAAGCATAACGCCAAGGACACCTGAGTGAAAAAAAGTGCAATTTTTGGACAGTATTATATTTAAGTATTCCTTCATTAAATAAAAAAAAACAAAAAACAAAAAACAAACTTTTTCAAATGGGACCACGGGCCCCCCAACATAGGCTCGCGGACCCCCCGGGTGTCCGCGGACCACAGGTTAGGAAACAATGGTCTAGTGTACAGATCGATCAAGTTCCCTCTTAGCACCGAAGCTCGTGAAGAAGAAATTAGGATAATTAAACATATAGACACTACTAATGAATACGACAACTCAATCGTAGATAAAATAATATCGAAATTTACTAAAAAATCTATTCTTTCAATTCTACCAAAAGAAAACAAAAAATATATAAAATCAGACTTCAAATATATGTATAGTTTTACAATCGCCAACTTCTTAAAGAAAAATAATAGCAAAATCGCATTTTCAACAAACAACAACATGATGAAAATTCTTAAACCATTGGAGAACAACCAAATAACAACGAAAAATAAAACCAGAATATAAAAAATTAAATGTGTTCTCTGTGAAAAATTCTATATTGGCCAAACTGGTAGATCTTTCGGAACAAGATATAAGGAACCTATACCCAAGAAACCTACTTCAACAACAACTTCTTTTACAAAACATCTTTATGATAAAAATCATCAATGCTTAAATTTCGAATCAAATTTTAAGCCACTACATATTTGCACGAAAAGATCACATATGAACACCCTAGAAGAATATGAAATACACAAAGCTCACAAACTAGATTCAAATAACATCCTCAACGACAAATTATATAAATCAAATAGCCTACATGAAATTTGTTTACAACTGACAAAATAATCATTACCTGATGATGACAGCCAAAAACTGTTGAAACGCGGCGTAATAAAGAAGAAATTGAGTCATAAGAGATTTATTATTATTCATTAAATTAATCAAATAGACATTAAGATGAAATTCTTAACTAAAGTGATGGTTTAAACTGAAACAAAAGGATTTTGATTTTTTTTCACCTATTTTAAAATAGAAACTTAAAAGCTTGTCTTGAGGGAATTCATAAGAAGCTTTATTCTACCGTCAGTTTAAAAGATAAAAAAAATAAAAAAATATAGTAAATATGGTTAAAATAATCAGGGGATTAGATTCTATGTTATTTTATAAGTTTAAAATAAAAATCAAAAGTATATAATCGAGAATTTCATCGAGCAATTGAGGAATCGATTGATGAATTGTGTCATATTTACTACTTGAATTATTTTATTTCAATAATATCGAATAACTTGAATAAAATTTTCTCAGTTGTAATTGTTACGTTTAGTATTCAAAAGTTGTTTTTGAGTTTTGAATTGTGTATCGGTAAGATATGTTAAAGTGTCAACAATGTGAGCTATGTGTGAAATATTCCCTATTTACTCTCATCTCCGACTATTTTAACGAGTTGTTTTCCAGTGCATTTTCTCCGGGAATTCTTCCACTTTTCCATTTCTCTCAGCTTGAATCATGAACTCAACAAAACATCAAATTGTAAACAGAATATAACATTATTATCATTGTTTTATTTCTCTGTGGAAAAAAGTCATTTCAATGCAGAATATTTTATTGAAAAATGAAACAAATGCCGCTACACACGGATGTGCGACGATGATAGAAAATGCATTATCAAGTCATAAAATATCATATTCACCTAGATTGCATAAAAGGCCGTCATTTGTGTTGCATAAAATCATATTACAATTTCTATATGAACAATAGTTACGAATGAAAAAGCTCATAACTTGTTTTTTAAAAGTATTTATTTTTCGAATTGGCTTTTATTTATTCATCTCCCTGAATATTTAAATTGCAGCATCTATGATAGTAAATTTTAGTGCGAATCTACATTTTTAATGCGTCCTATTAACGTACCATCACAAGTTATGTCTTCAATTAGCTATAATAGTCTCACTAAAAGCGCAAATATGTAATTTGCATTAAACACGTCGGTCGATATGATGCGAACCGTCATTTTCTAAACTATGCGTTTTTATGTTTTGCGCTTAAATTAACGTTGAATGACACATGTTGGCACGTTGTAGCGTGAAACAGCGTTTGATAGACTTGTTGGTTGTGGCAGAATCATAAATTAAATTCTTTTAAATTTAAACTTTTCCTCATCGACGTTACGTCTTACAACAAATTCTCACGCTCGTTACGATAACGATGTTCAAAATCGATTGCTTCATGAAAAATTGTTTTCCGTTATCCTGTTCGCACTCTCAGGCTTCAACAACGCTTTGGAAAACTCTTTGTGTTCAATTTTTAAATTAAATCATTTTAACAATGAATATTTCAGTTTGACTCGTTTTTTTTTTTTTGGAGCTTTACCTCTATTATAAATGAAATTTTTAATCTTTTTTTTTGAAGTACTTTAGATGCTGATAAAAAATAATAATGATTGAAAATTATATTTTCACTTCCAGAATATTAAAGTTAAAGGTATGTTTACAAAAAAAAAATGTAAAGGCGTTAAGTGCAAACAAAAATGAAGACTAAATTTTCTATTCCCAAGTTTGAAATCTTAGCAAATAATAATTTAAACCTTTGGTTTTCTAATATTAATTGTTTACTTTTAAAACTTAAGATATCTAATGTCAAGGCAAAAAGATTAAGAAGCTATTATCATGTCACGAAAAGCCGAAAAAATAAGTTTAATTACAAAACAGCAGTCTAAAAAAAAACTACTTGAAGAATTTTGGTCTAAGAATATACGCTGAAATTTTTTAAATACAGAACCTTTATAAATACTTTTTCGTAAGTATCCTATCGAAATTTTCGCTTCAATCAATGTTATTATTTTTGTTTTTCATTAATAACTAGCTGATGCCCGCGTCTTCGTTTGCACAACGAAGGAGTTGTTTATATTTTCTCTTTAAATTTGCTATTTGAGGTGATATATGGAAACTTTTATTTTTCTTATTTCTTTTAAGAAAAATATAATCATACTTCAAAACACTATTTTGTTAGCTTGAAAGACCAATTTAATAAACTTTTGCTTAGAATAAAATATTTTTATGTAATGATCAAATAATTTTCAAAAAATATTTATAAATATCTAAACAGAGTATGATCTATTGTGCATACCTACAATAGGGATACCTACCATGAATCAAATAATCCGTTAATCAGTCAGCATCTATACATAAATAAAAAATATTATCAAGTTCAATAAAGTCGGTCTTAATTATGACTTAAAACAGTCAAAAGTTACCAAAAATGCTCGCGTCAAAATATCAGAAGTTAAGGGTCTAGATTTTTGAATATTCGTAGGAATTTTATCTCACTTTCTCGACTCCCGAATGAACCTTTTTCCCAAAACTATTACCCTCCTGCAATGTACAACACTACAGCAAAATGGAAATTTGGATAATTACACGAAACCCAGTTTTTCCATAATCAAGTATAACCATTGTGTATCTATACATTTATTATTAAAATATCTAAATTTCAACTATACAATTAAACCATATCTGATAGTCCTGAGTTCACCATACATGATTTGGCGTATGCCTTTTGCTCTGGAAGAGCATTTTAAATTTCTTTTGTCTTATGATCTACTGTATATTTAACAATCTAAACATCCCCCCCCTTTTTAATTGACATTCTTTCTCTGTCGATAGGAGCCACTATTTTTATTTCACAAAAATGTTGGTATTTTCTTTTACTTTGCCGAATTTCAGGGGTACTTGCTAACTAATGTATTTATTTGTGAATAAGTATTTCGAACTTTCAAGTTTACAATATGTGAGAGCCAAAAAACTTAATGATCACTTATAAACAAAAACCTTTTTCAGATATATCTATCAGAGTTTAAAATTTTAAGTAGGCCCTAAGTTTTTATTTCTAATAATAAACCAACATAGCTTTATATTAAGCAGTAATAATATTTTGTCTATAACGGCACTTTGAATATGAAATTCGAAATTTCGATTATTTATTAGATGTTATACCGTACAAACTTAGCCACCATTTTACACGCTTTTAGGGGAAGAATTTTCAAAAGCTCTTTCTTATTGTATATCTGCATCTTATAAGGAAAAAACTTTCCAAATTTTATCGATACAAATATGCACTTTTATTTGAAAATATAATTTAAAACGAAAAAAATTATTACTTTTTTTAGAGATGCCACGAATAGTTATTTGGCCGAATACCGAATTTTCGGTGAGTCTCTTAGCCGAAGCTCCGAATATTCGGCGATACTTAGTATTTAATTTTAAAATTTATGAGAAAAAGCGAAATCGTTTGCTATCAACAAATGCTGAAAAATTTGTTTTCATTCATCATAACTTACCACTGATAGATTTTAAGTATTAATATGCTATAGTAAAATAAATTTATAAGGTAAAAGCTATTGGGGAAATAAAAGCCTTTCTGAATAATATTATACATTTTTTCCGAATTTACTGTTCGGTGTGAATAGTCGAACACCGAATAGTTTTCGAATATTAGTTTCATTTCTAATTTATACCCATCACAACGTATCACAGATTGATTTTTATTTTGTAATAAGTGTAAAAATTTATGATTAAAATAAATAATAAAAGGATCTGAAAGTTATGTCATTACTGAACCTATCGAACAATTCAATTGCCATTTATCGATTTATAAGTAATTTCAAAGTCGTACCTAAAGACATTTTCTGATTAGCGTGTATAGTTAACTCACAAAAGATTAAAAATATTTATTACTCTAAACTCTATACTAAAATGGTTAAATAAATTTCTAAAGGAATACAAATTTGATATTATATGCTTCGAAATTAAAGCTTGTGTAAAAATTTTGTGTTTTAATTTTATGTTAAGACAACGACATTGCTTTCCGATTTCCTATACCTGTACATTTTTGAGTAAAATATGCTCCTTTTTTTTTGATGATTTGGTATTCGGTATTTGGATGAATAGTAAGCAATATTCGGCCGAATACCGAATATTTAAATAAGTAGCCGAATACCGAATAGTAGCCAAATATTCGTGGCATCTCTCCTTTTTTATTTTGATTATCATGACTAAAAAGCAATTTGATTTCGCTCATTTGGACGTTGTACATACAAAATTGTTGAAAATAGGAGGAAAGCGTGGAAGTTTTGAATATTTTATTAATTTTCAATAACAATAATTTGGTTTTCAAATTGTTCTTAATATCAAAGATATTCACGAAATATACGTGTTTGATCTTTTTTATTTATTAAAATGATCAATTAGAAAACTTTTCTTCTTATCCCTATATCGGTGATCAATTTGTCTTTGTTGGCTAAAATTTTTGACTCAATTCTTGAATTTAAGTGTGTCTGATCTTTTTCAGCACTACAGTTCAATGCTCTTCAGATAATTACTTTCTTGTTATCCTGGGATTATGGTTTTCAATATAATATTTAACAAATAGTACTTTGGGAGCTTTAGTTCTTTTCTTTTTTTGGAGCAAAACGTTCTTTTACTGTTGCAAATAATTGTTGTTATATAAAGACATTCTTTGATTTTTTAAATATTTGAATATGATCTGGTTTTCTAGTTTTATTACTTCTACATTACAATGAAAAGATGTTTCTCAATGCGATGACCTCAAAACTTTTAACATTCCTGTTTATATGGTCAATTCAGAAGTTTCTTATTTTCGTTTTAATCAGCACTACAATGTCTTCAACGTATTTAACGATTTTAATGATTCATTTATCCATTGTAATTTTTTTCATTCTTCCAGAAATTCATTTGCCATTCATTCTGTAGTAGGTAGTAGAAGATAAACAGAATCTTTGGTGAACTCCTGTTCCGAATTATGTGTTCTAGGTGTCATTTCAGTTTTTACGAATCTTTTTTTTCTTTTCCATATTCAAAGTGTTTATTAATCGTTTGTTGCTTCAATCGATTTTAATTCTTTGAAATTTATCCATCATTTTCTATATATTATTATAAAGAGGAAAGATTTGATTGTTTGTTTGCTTTGAATAGTCTCCGAAACTACTTGACCGATTTGAAAAATTATTTCACTGTTGGGACGCTACACTATTTCCGGTGAACATAGGCTATATTAAATTTTCAAAAAAAATAGGGATCCATACTAAAACTCCCATAATGTGTGAAAAAATTACCAAAAAACTTTTTTACATCGCGTGCGCTGGCGATTTAATTAAAGAACGGAACAACCGAATTCAATGAAACTTTATATTAAAATACAACACAATTACCCACACACGTTAGGCTACTTATCATTTCTTAAAAATAATTAGGGAATGTATCCCCTACGTAAAAACTGAGGGATGAAAAAAAAATACTTTAGATAGGCGAGTTATATATATCACTGGAAAGGTATTTAAATGTTAAAAAAGGATCTGTATTGATATTTTTAGTTGAACTAATAAAAAGCACAGTAATTTAATTTAAAGTACAAAAAATTGCCTTTTTGAAATATAAATGTTTTTATAGATAATAATCTGACAGTAAATTTTACTATTATTACTAATAGTAATAATAATAATAATAATAATAATAACCCTGCAAATGTAAAATTGTGTATTTATATACCCCCTCTAACTAATGAAATTGTAATATTCGGTGTATTCCTTATAGGAAGTAGGCATGTGATAAGTTTTTTTTTTAAAAAATTCCTACCCTAACAGACAAGGGTGGATTCAGGATTTTTTTCTTGGGGAGGTGGGCACAATATCTTTTATTTGCAAGTGCATGAAAGGGATCACGAAAAAAATTCGCAATTCCAGCTAGAAATCATCATAATGATAAATAATAAATAATCATATCATCACAATGATAAAAAAAAATAAAATCCTCTTCCAGAGCAAAAGGCATACGCCAAATCATGTATGGTGAACTCAGGACTATCGGATATGGTTTAATTGTATAGTTGAAATTCAGATATTTTAATAATAAATTTAAAGATACATAATGGTTATACATGATTATGGAAGAAGTGGGTTTCTTGCAATTGTACAAATTTCAATTTCGCGGTTGTATTGTACAGTACAAAAGTGTAATAGTTTTTGGAAAAAGGTTCATTCGGGAATCGAAACAGTGAGATGGGATTCCTACTAATATTCAAAAATCTAGACCCTTAACTTCTGTTATTTTGACGCGAATATTTTGATGCTTTTCGACTTTTTTAAGTCATAATTTAGACCGAATTTATTGAACTTGGCGATATTTTTTATTTATGTATAGATGCTGATTGATTTACGGATTATTTGGTTCACGGTAGGTATACCTACCGTAGATATAAGCAATAGACCATACTCATAGAATATATTTATAAATATTTTTTGTAAATGAATTGATCATTATTTACAATTATTTTATTCTAAGCAGCAGCTTATCAAATGTGTCTTTTTAAAGTCGACAAAATAGTGTTTTTAAGTATGATTTTATTTTTCGTAAAAGAAATAAGAAAAATAAAATACGTTACGCAAACGAAGTCGCGGGGATCAGATAGTTTTTTCTAATTCACTCAAAGGAGCAACTATTTAATAATTGCCACAACAGTACCTATAATTGTACGTTTTGTAATAAAATAATATTTGCTGAATTAAGAAATAATGATTTAAAGATATATTTATACTTAATTAACTTTAAATTTGTTGGATGAAAAGACAGGGTTGGTTTGGTTCCAGTATTTCCCAAAGCAAGTTGCATTTACCAAAGCAAATAGCTTCTCTTGTCTACATATTTTATTGCGGAACTACCAGAGTATTAAGTACGTAGTTCAAGATAAAAATCACGTTTTTGAAATAAAGTAAATTTGTCAGTGTGAATGAAATAGATGAAACTATCGAAACGCTTAACAACTGAACGTGCCACCATCCAACTACGTCAACCAAACGGACAATTCACAAACGACAACAAAAACTAACAACTCGGAATAGAATGAAACGAACGAAATGTTAGCTTTACGCAAATTACAAATTTATACTCTGCTGTTCTTCTTGGTGAAATTCAGCTTATCATATTCCAACTATAAATAGTCACGTTTCAAAACAAAAAAGAAGCTAATTAACATTGTAGTTCTAGTTGGAAATAATTTATTATTCATTCGCTTTTTTAATCTAACTACACTTAAAAATCAACAATGATTTTAAGCTTCTGAAAACACAATACTTTTCTTATACCTATCACAGTTGGAGTTTTCTAACTTTTCTTTATTTTTTTCTAATCGTAAAATTACAATCTTTTCTCCCATACTACTTTACTATGACCAGGAAAATCAGTCGCAAAATTTCAATGACAACACACAAGTGTATGGCATACCACCTTAAAGAAGCAAGATAGCAATTTTTTTCAACGGATATTAATGTTCAAAATTAATCCTCTAAGTTCTTTTGCTTCGATCGGTGTTTTGTTTTCAAAGCAGTGACCACAAAAACATAAATAGCATGAATAAATTATCAATAAATTATTCAACACATTATTATTTAAAAAAAAATGGGGAAGGGTGATAAAAATTACAATAAAAATTGGGTTACAAATATTGACGGTTTGAGAAGCATTATGTTATTAACTACAACTGGTTCGGAATAAAACTCTTTTTCTCATTTTATTGACAAAACTTTTTACGTTTGAATTATTTTAATGCTAAAAATTGGTTGAAAAAAATTTGAATCTGTATTCAAACAGAATAATACCAAAAAGCACCAATTTTTTCATAGTTTTTCATATCTGTAAAGCAAAAATAAACAATTTAAGAAGTTATTTATAAGAATTGGAGACAATAAAACTAGGTACTGGTACTAATAATCTATAACGTTGTATATAAATCCATTCTACCTTTCAAATATGGTGAGTAATTCGTGAATGCCGGTTGAAAAATAGCGAAATTCTCTCTTTATAACTCGAACTTTTATTGCTATTCTAAATTTAATAGATATAATAAAAATATAGATCGATTGGGTAAATGTTTATTCAAGTTCCAGTCGAATAAATGGTAAAGGCTTGCAATTTTTCAATGTTGCGAATATTTTTCTATATCATGACGTTCGGAATATGAAAAGTAAATAAGTAGAAGAATTATGTTTTATTGAAACCGCGCTCGGGCGGAAACTTCAATTCATAAAAATGTATGAAATGAGAGAAAAATAATTTCATTCTTTTGATTGCAGGGAGTGGTGTTGAATCATAACATGTCAGCCCGGATTATTCGCAGTAATCAAAGTTTGGTGTTGCAGCGTGTAACTAGACAAAGTGCTGGAAAATATGTCTGTTCGGCGATCAACAGTGAAGGCGAAACGATCAGCAATGAACTTCTCTTTCGGGTTAAGTGTAAGTTAATGTTTTTTTACAGTTGGCGACAGCTTTATATCGCAACCACTTGATTTTAGATGCTCCAACGTGTCGACAGGAGAGGATTTTAGTGGTAGGTGCCTCCCGTGCTGAAAGTCTTGATATTTCTTGCGAAATTGAGGCCGATCCACCGGCAAGGCGATACAAGTGGAAATTTAACAATTCAGGCGAGACGCTTGAAGTTGCTCCAGAAAGATTTGCAAAGACTAGCAATGGAACTGTTAGTATTTTGCGATACACACCTGTTTCGGATTTAGATTATGGCACATTATCGTGCTGGGCATCGAATAGTATTGGACAACAATCGATGCCATGTTTGTTCCAAGTTGTAGCTGCTGGTAAGATAAAAAAATTAATCATATTCCCAATTCATATTTAAACAATTTAGCTCTTAACAAGCAATTGATACGATTAATCAATGAGATTACATTATTTATTGAATTGCTTACTATGTTTTAGGCAAACCGTTTCCTGTTCGTAATTGCACGTTATCCAACGAAACAAGCAATTCGGTGGAAGTAGCATGCCTCAGTGGTTTTGACGGTGGCTTACCCCAATATTTCCTTTTGGAACTGTACTCGTCAACATCAGGTTATCCACGATACAATATTACGAGTCCGGAACCCGAATTCCTTTTGTCAAACCTCGAATCGGATGTCACGTTTCGAATTGTGATATTTGCAGTTAACTCGAAAGGACGTAGCCAGGGTGTTGTGCTTGAAGAAATTACATTTCGTGACGCTGAAAAACGAACTGGTATACCAATTATATCTTTAATTAGAATCGCATCGACTTTTTTTTATATGGAAAACATTCAATTTATAGTCAAATCGTAAGAACTGTGGCTTCTTTGTATTTTTTTTCAATGAGGAATCTTAAAAATAAAAGAGGGAAACGGCTATGAAAATAAATTGTTCTCAAATAGTTATTTATCATCAAACTTAATATTTTTAAAGTTTAGTTTTAGTTCTTAATGAAAAAACTTTCTCTATTTTTGATCGACATTTCAAACGGAGATAATACTTAATTGAAAACGTTTTGGGGTTTATCTTGAGGGCATAATATGAAGTGGTTCAAATTACCCTAATAAGAGAATTGCGAATCAACATTCTTCAATAAACAAATAAAACGCATTCGTTCGCTTTGATTGCCAGAAAAGACAATTACTGACACTTTAAATGCCAAACGGCTTCACAAATAAAGCCTTAGTTGACATCAATTGCGTTGAAATTGTGTAGCCGATGGAAGACAGCATGTTTTTTATTGGCCAATCCCTTCATTAATTAACCGACTGATCGATATACGTGATAAGTAAATGAGGAAAACAACGAAAACGGCTGTTTGGGGGTTCTTAAATCGACTTTACCAAATTCGCAATTTACAATATGACCTCATTTCTTTGTTCTCAACATTTATTTCATTTTATTTTTCACGTAAATTCTACGTTAATATGTGTACTACTATGTACAGAAAAAAAATCATTTGAGATAAAATCAAGCCCATTTTAAATTTCGTGAAATAATTTATCAAGAGTTTGTGTAAAAGCACAAAAGACGCGCTGCTTGAGCAAAATAATCATCGTTTTATTTCTCTCTACTAAAATTAAATATGGTTTTCTGTCAAAGAACTTTCTTTGTGGTGTATGCTTGTTAAAAGGGAACTATTTTCATTAATACTGTTTTCTATGTAACTAGAATTTCCGTTCTGGTTTTGACGTTTACAAATCGCTTACTAAATATTTTGTGCAGAAGTTTAATTAAACTGACCAACCTGGTTACTTCCTGTTTATTAGAAAATGGTGAAATTATTTTGGTTTTATTTCAATTGATATTTTCATTGATTAAAAATATTCGAACATGTAAAGTTTGAAATTTCAAACTTTCTACTTAGAAACATTTAGTCCAAAAAAAATCAAACTTTGTTTCTTATATTTTATAAGTGTTAAATAGTATGATTTTCATTAATTTTTTTTAATTCGATTATTTTTCATTTTTAATTTTACTCGAAAGCCCCCGCATCTTCAAAAATAAATTTCTTGATAACTAAGTATCCAAAAAACCAATTTTCCTGTTCATCACTTACTTACATGTTTTCTTTAATTTTATAAATACTTGTTAAAACATACATCATTGTCAATGAACACAAAATCGAGAACACTTTTGAGAATTTTCAGTTAAAATTTGTATTTTTTTTAGGCACAAGAAAAGAAATATTCTATTATTTTTTGGGTTAATAGTTAAAATACTGACCATCAAAAAGTTAAATTGAATACTTAGCAATTATATTCTTTTAATATTTTGTTGGATTATTTAGAGTGAGGTAAATTATGCTTAAACACTGCTACTTTAGGGTTTATTGTTTTTAGTGGATTTCTATTTCACCTGTTTGAATTACTGTTTGTAGCCGGTGTACTAGGTGTTTTTCGATTCCAGATTTGTTATTTGTATTTTTCCGTAACTCCTTATCCCTCCGTCTATTCAGACGCGCTGCACCCCAATAGAAAGTGTGAAGCAATTTCATTCATTCTTTGACTTATCATGCATATTGGATTCGCAGTAGCCGAATATTAAACCCTTTAACATTCAGACTTATTTCCTTGTGAAATTATATATTTCTATAGTTAGATTGAGGAATAGTTTTCCTTTAATCTTTTTGCCGTATTTTTTCTCGCTGTTTGTCCTCAATTAATAATTCATTTATAAATCCATCTTTATTGGTATTTTTCATTACCGATATAATACCAAATAGTGGCTATGGGTCAATGAATGATATCCTGGATTTTTTCACGAGCAACGGTATTTCCCCTGCGTAATTATATCTAGCGAAGGTCGCAATAGTTGTTGAACTTACCGAAAATTATAAGAAAATACTGAAAATGGTTTTTTTTTTTATTTGCTCAATAAAAAACCACGAACTCGATTTTTTCATGAACTTCTAATTGATTATTATAAAATCAACGATAAAGTTAGTTGTCACAATTATTTTAATGTCTTATTTTATTCATTAGTAGAGAAACGTTGTTTTTTTTTCACTCTGATACCTTTTAATAAATTAACAGTTATTTCCCAAACTTATCACTGTTCCAATTAAACATAAAAAACTTTTTAAATTCGTTTATAACTTACTACAACATAAAAGTTCTACAAATTCTTTAAAGTTTTTTCGTCCATTATGTCGATGATGTTAACAAATAAAGTTGCAATAAGATAAATCATTTATTTGTTAATTATGCACTTATACAAGGAAAAACAAAATCTTTCAGCTTCTGATGGTGATATTCCGTTACCACCGATACTTGGAGTGATAATAGGACTTACGTTAACATTGATCATAATAATAGTTTTCATCGTAATTAAAGTTCGTCGAAACCGAGACCAAAATTTGCCACCGCAACAAGAAGAGAAATTGGTTTCCACCACTCAAGAACAACTCTCCAATGCCAACAAAGATGTAGTTATTTCTACTCGAGAACCACTAGATGAATGTGATCCGGATATAATACCATCCAAATATGGTATGTCTGCTTAAATGAATATTTGATTTTAATGATAGTTTCATCGTTTTTTCTTTTCAATTTATTTTTTTTAGAACCAAATTCTCCTAAGCAAATTAAAGTCTGTTTAAATGGTCCTACAGTCATATTACGTGGAGTTGAAAATAACTTAGGCAATCAAGAGTTTATGCTTGGAAACGTTGGTGGTGCAACATCGCAAAATTATACAGCCCAGTGGGTGACTCCAGGACCAGCTCCTGTTATGGAACCTATAGTAATTGCAATCTGATAACTTTGTGAAAATTTTAATTTGTTTTACATTTTCCTTATTTTTAGTTTCATCAATATGCAAATCCAGCTGCTATGGTTGAAAATGCATCAGCTGCATGGGACTCACGGCCCAAAGACCTTCGAATATCAGCTCCGTCAACCGATCGGAGTGTCGATATTGAGCTGAATGGACTGGCGATAAAGGAACGCTTGATGGCAAGTCGTCTTCCTGAAAGTTGTGTTTAAAGGGAAAAATCAATCAAACTAAAAATAAAACCCACAATTATTCAACGTGCATATCCAAGGCCTGAATAAACTATCCAATGCACAATGAATCATTTTCTTGATTTTTCTTGTAAAATTTCCAAATAATAGTTCATTTTCAGTGGCCAAACTTTTATTATCATAATATGTTCGATTTTGTTTTCCCAACGTATCATTATCTTCGGAGAAAATTCAGTTGTGAAAATTGGCGGCAATTTATGTAAATGTGTAGAGAAAATTTCCCAATTTTTTGAATTGATTAGTCTTGCTATATTCCCGTCCAAACTGCATCTCAACATGCAAGATTGCCACAAAACGACATCGTTTGAATTTTGAATAAATAAAAATGGAAAAAAAATCACTTCAAACATTCTTTATCCAACTATTGGCTTAAAGCATTTCTATTTTCTCCAACCTTAGAAAAATTGTTTTAAAACTTCTTAAGTTTTTACAACTAAATGTCTCTGAAGAATTGTTAGATATTTTATGAGACTATTTATACATAAAACTATTCAAATTTTATAAATGTATTTACTGTAAATATTTCATCTATATCATATACTTATAATATGCATATAATCTTTATAGTCTACTTAATAATACATATAGTAATATTAAACAGTAAAGTGTAAAATGTAACTGTTGAAGCTTCCAATTTTGTCCCACATCAATTTGTCGTGTTCTCCTCAAATCAAAATAATAAAATATTGTTTCATCCAATATTAGTATGAAAATTGGCTGGATTTTCCCTCCAAAGCAAAATAGAGCTTGGTTTTTGCCATACAAAAACATAGCAAATAAATCAGCTCGACCGACAAACCATCATGATTTATACTTTTGGTGTATACTTCATGTAAAATACTCAAATAATCTTCTTTTTAATAAGCAACTTCTCACTTTATTTTCTCTAAATTCATACTAATATCAAATGAAACTCATTTAAAACCTATAAAATTTGATGTAATAGGATATTCATAAATGTTGTATTAAAACTATGTGCATTTCTAAATTTTGTTCCATTGAATTCAAACTTCTCATTACCTAACAATGTGAAATTATGACTTTGTGTGATATTTTTGAGATTTTTAAACTTTGTTATATAGGAAGTTGTTAAATACGTCGCAATGCCTAAATCAAATGCATTGGATGTAAATTTAAACTTACTTTTCGAACATAATGAGAATTTTCAAGAATTGAGCGTAATGGTAGTTATTAGTATCTATTGTAGAAGTGGCAAATTTTCAAAATAAATAATAATTGATGATTTTGTTTATTTGTATTCCTTATGAACAAAAAAAAATTCTGTCGTAAATTTCTTGACTTTTTTTAAATGTAATCCTCTTTAGATGTAAACTCTAAATAAGGGATCAAAAAAATTTGCCAACGTCTCTTACTGATGATGCCTACGTTATACTACTGATAAATTTGAAATTCAATATTATGGGAAAATATTAGTTTTAAACATATATATGAAACACACAAATAGACAATAATTTTTTTTTAATTTATCTTCTAATAGGATTAAAAATTTGACCGATTTCTTTAGCCATTTTATGAATTACTTTATGGAAGTTTCAATTTATAATTACCGTCTCAAAATTATACTCTAAAATTTAATTGAAAATTGATGTTTGTTAAAATAAAATTTCTGCAAACTCAACACAAAGTGTTCGAATTAAGGTAAAAAAAAATAGAATAAATTTATTTGAGATTTTTCTATTTAACATTATGAAAAACTGAACAAAAGTTCATCAACTTTTCAATTGATGTAAAGTATATTTAAATGCATATTAATAATTCATTATATAAATGTGATAAAATGTTCTAGAAATAACCATAACCGTAATGTAATATCAATTTTATTTATTAAGACATATCGAAACAGTGGTAAAATATTAATTATAACATATCATTTGTATCATAACATTATCAATGAAAATTTAACATTTCATCCGAAATTTAAGAAAAATAAAAAAAAAACTTGTCATTTAAAAAATAAAATGTAGTTACTTAAGCTGTAATCAAATAACTGTAAATATAAATGATGTACCCCAATATTTTCATTCCTGAAATAGAAATACGTAATGTTAATTTTGTGTTTTTTATCAACCACTTAAATCCTTGCAACAATCAACTCTATATTGCAGAAATCTTCAAGTAAAGGTTATTAGTCTCTTGTTTGGAAGAATTTGATAATCTATCTATTATTATAAAGAGGAAAGATTTGATTGTTTGTTTGCTTTAAATAGGCTCCGAAACTACTTGACCGATTTGAAAAATTCTTTCACTGTTGGAAAGGTACACTATTTCCGGTGAACATAGGCTATATTAAGTTTTCAAAAAAAATAGGGATCCATACTGAAACTCCTATAGTGTCTGAAAAAAATACCAAAAAACATTATTATATCGCGTGCGCTGCGAAAACTATTGGTTGTAGACAAAATAATGTGCTACGATTTTGCAGAACATATCATTATCTACAAAAAATAGAGCGACAGTATATATCTAACGATTATAGTTACGTCACAATAAGTGTTTTTTTCATTTTAAAAAATATATATATATAAATGCCACCGCTATAAAAGCTCTTTTATTTGTACTTTGGGATTAATCCTTATCAAAATAAATGACTTTATATTTAAGTTTGCTTTAATACCATTATATATCTTTATGAGTTATTCAATTTGAACATTCCATTCGAAAGATATCACAAATTAAAAAATGTAAGTTATTTGAAAAATGTCGCATGGTCACCGCTCGGTTAGACGGTACTATAGTAAAGAACGGAACATCCAAATTTAATGAAACTTGATATTAAGATACAACACAATTACTCACACACGTTAGACTACTTATTATTCTTTAAAAATAATAAGGGAATGTATCCCTTACGTAAAAACTGAGGGATGAAAAAAAAAATTTTCTTTATACAGGCGAGTTATAAATCATTGGAAAGGTATTTAAAACTTAGAGAATGATCTCTATTAATCTTTTTAGTTGAACTAATAAAAAGCACAGTAATTTAATTTAAAGGACAAAAAATTGCCTTTTTGAAATATAAATGTTTTTATACATAATATACAACTAATGCAATGATACGTTCATAGCGCATTCGCTTACGTATCTGACATTCTTATGCTCACAATAAAAGAGACTTGGGTTCGAATCTTACAGTAAACTTTTTTTTTACAAAATTGTTGAAAATAAATCCTTAGGGTTGCTCAATAAGGCAATATAAATGAAAAAAGTAACAGTATTAGTAAAAAAATAATTATATTAATAAAGCTTAAAGTAAATACGTTTTTAAAACCGTGCATACATAAAATCGTAAAATTATATATCACATTTTTACAGTAAGACATTTTTACGGTAAGTCATAATGATAAAATAAATTTAAAATGCTCTTCCAGAGCAAAAGGCATACGCCAAATCGTGTATGGTGAACTCTAGACTATCCAATATGGTTTAATTATATAGTTGAAATTCAGATATTTTAATAATAAGTTTATAGATACATAATGGTTATACTTGATTATGGAAGAACTGGGTTTTGTGCAATTGTACAAATTTCAATTTCGTGGTTGTGTTGTACATTGCAATAGTGTTATAGTTTTTGGAAAAAGGTTCATTCGGGAATCGAAACAGTGAGATGGGATTCCTACTTATATTCAAAAATCTAGACCTTTAACTTCTGTTATTTTGACGCGAGTATTTTGATAACTTTCGACTTTTTTACTTATAATTAAGACTAACTTTATTGAACTTGGCGATATTTCTTATTTATGTATAGATGCTGATTGATGTACGGATTATTTGGTTCACGGTAGGTATACCTACCGTAGCTATACGCAATAGACATACTCTTTTTAGATATTTATAAATATTTTTTTGAAAATGAATTGATTATTACATAGAACAATTTTATTCTTTGCAACAGTTTATTAAATGTCTCCTTTTGAAGTTGACAAAATAGTGTTTTAAGTATGATTATGTTTTTCGTAAAAGAAATAAGAAAAATACAAATTTTCAGATAGCACTACAAATAGCAAACTTGAAAAGAAAATATAATCTACGTTACGCAGACGAAATTGCGGGAATCAGATAGTCATTTATAATTTGATTTTAACAGAACAGAAAGTATTATCTTTTTGGGGGGTAAATTAACTGGTAAGTGTCATAACTCATTATGAACTGTACAATATTTTTGATACAGGACAAAACTTATTTCCCATTGCAACTTACGTATTTTATTATATGCCGTTGATAATATGTGTCCTTATAAGGAAAAGTCACCTCCCCCTCGGAAAACGACCAATTTTGAGGTTCACTTCGGTGCATATAATTTCACGTCCTTAATTTTACGTTTTGAATTCCCAAGGATTTAGCCAATGAAGGCTAACTATTTTTATGCACTACCAATAACGGCGTTTCAGTCCATAACATTCAGATCAATTTCAGAGAAAAAAATAAACCCTTATGCCCATTTTATGAACTTGAAAATTATCCTTTTAGATACTTTTAAATGATATTGCGAAGATCCTTTTGTACCCACGACAAAAAAAAATCACATCACAACTCACGTAAGGCCATTGTTCAATAATTCATTGATAAAACAGGCCTTATAAGATAAAGTCAACCCTCGAAAACGACCGATTTTAGGGTTAATTTGGTGCATGCATTTCCACATCCTTTATTTTCTACTTTAATAACCCCTAGTCTTTAATGCCAATTATTTTTATGCACTTTTGTTAAGGATGATTTAGTTATTAATAATTTGCTCCATTTCAGTTAAAAAGAATCGTTTATATCCTTCTTATGCACTTGAAAATTGTGCTTTTTGAAATTTTGAAACGATATTGTGGGTGCCCTTTTGCACACAGGTCATAAAAAATTGCATTTGACTTAATTGCATTTGCACGTAAGAGTTCTATTTTATAAATCGTCCATAAAAATTACTTTTATCAGGAAATGCAATCTTTGCAATTTGGTTTTTTCGATATTGAAAATTCACCGATTAGCGAAATAGCGCTAATGCTATTTAAATACAAATTTATTTATTTATTTACTTAGCATTTAACATATTTAACATTTATTTATTATTAATTTTGTGAGTTTAAGACTTAAATTTTATAGTTATACGATGCCATAATGCGTTTAGAATTTCATTGGAAGCTTTAAACTCACTGCATATTCCAATAGATGGCAACAAAATCTAAAAATAGTCTTCTTTTTAATATGTCAAAAGTAAGGATGTTAGCGCACAGGTGGCGCAGTAAACTCAAGTTGGGTCAAATCGAAATTTGTTCTAAGAGTTCAATTACCACTCATAGATGACGTAGATGACTAAGAAAACTTAAATTTAACAATATTATTTATTTTTTAGTAGAAAAGTGGACTTAAAGAATATTAATCCATATACTAATTATTAATTTAGCGACGTTTCGGTCCTTTATTTGACCTTTATCAAGCTTCTAAAAAAATCATATTAATACAAACACATGTTTTTAGAACCTTTCAGGACATTCTTAATTGTTAAATTGTTCATTTACCTAAAATTTAGCTTTAAGATTTTGTTGCCATTTATAAGAATATGCAGTGAATTCAAAACTTCCAATGGAATTCTAAACGCACTATGTCGTCGTATAACTCTTAAATTTAAGTCTTTTAAACTCACATAATTAATTATAAATAAATGTTCTTTTAACAAAACAAATTTTTATTTAAATAGCATTAGCTCGCAGAATAGGTGAATTTTCAATATCGAAAAACCCAAATTGCAAAGATTGCAATTCCTGATAAAAGTAATTTTTATCGACGATTTATAAAATAGGACCCTTATGTGAATAGTCAATTGAACTTTTTTTTTGACCTATCTGCAAAAGGACACCCGCAATATCGTTTCAATAAATAGAATTATTATAATAGATTTTTCACTAATAGCATCTTAAGCTAGGATAGTTTTTTTGAAATGGAAAAAAGGATACATCCTTCCGAACATGCAACAAAGCGACCCCCCGGAAAAAGACTTTAAAGCTATATGGAAAATGGTGAAAATTAGACAGATTTCATTAATTTCATTATTTCAATGTACAAAATTGTCAGTGATATCGTGTAAAAACGAAAACTACTTTATTCATTTTTGAAACATTCTGAAGTTTCTTATTATAAGAGTTGATATAGTGAAATAAAATAAAAAAGGAAACGAAAATAATTCTAAGATGTTATCCGTGGGATTTTCCTTCGAGCATACAGCTGTTTGTGTTCAGAAAACGCATCGACACCGAAAGACAACGATTTTCAAGGATAAAACATCGTCCCCTTTATGTTACTATAGCAACGCTCGATCATGCTCTCCCACGATGAGCACAAGCACTGTTTTCGCGTTTAGTTTTCACGTTTTATCGAGAACAAAGGTCGCATTTCCGATTGGAGAATGGAAAAGCAGCAAAATTTTATGTTTATCGAGAATTAAATCGATTCAATTAAATTGCAAATTATTATTGGTTGAAATATTTAATCATATAAATTGTAAGGGATAACGGTGTCATAACAGTTGTAATAGTGGCCTCGTACATTTAACACTTTAATAGTATTTTATTTCATTAAATTTGTTATTGTTGCAAACGTTTAAAAGAAAATAAATATTACCTTTGAAAGTTTAAAGAAATTGTATTTGAAATATTGTTTAAGGTTTTTTATTATTTTTATTTTTTAAGGTGAGTTTTAATATATTTAAATAGTTTATGTAAATTTCTTTTTTTTTTTTGTAATAGTTCAAATTCGTGATTAGTTTATGTATGTGATTACTTTTAAACAAAAATGAATTGAAAATATATTAATTACCATGATGAACCCATAGTTCTATTTTATAAATATAAAAGTGTACTAAGATTAATTTAGTTACAGAAACAAGATAGAATGCACCTATATATTGTATTCGATACAATAGGAGTATATTTCAAATTTGACTTTTGTGTAACTATCGTCATTGAACTCTGGATTTTACTGTTTAAGCTTATAGACGAGCTCAAATCAATATTTTGTTATAGATGTGGATTTTTTAAAATTAAAAATCAGCTTATGAGTTTTCAAAATATGTGTTTTAACAGTCATTCAAAACATATTCTCTAATAAAGTAATTTTATTTTGAAAAACTAATTAATGACTTATTAACCAAATTCTGAAACCTATCAATAAATTAACAAATACATTTTTCAATAATAAAGTACTATAGATTTGCAAGGATTATTATGAAAAAATTTCAAATTCTTACGACTGAAATTAAAAAGTTTATGATTTCTCAAAGTATAACAAAGACAATATCTCGTTTTTAGTGTAATTGTTTTCTAGTATTTAATTGAAAGTTTGACTAAAGCGTAAAAGTATTTCTATCTTTTTATTTATAATGGCATGCTTGTGTATTTTACTTTGTAAATAAACATTATATATGTATATGTAACTTGTTTTGGTGTCTGCATAAATTTATTTATTTTTAATACGTAAGTACAGTTATTCTTTCAAATCTAATGCAACTTATGTTACACGTTCAATGCATTTCTTGTAGTGTGTTCAAAATTTTTCAACTATTTTTAGTTATAACTATAGCGGTGGTCAATTAAAAAACAAAATGTTTTAGTAAATTATTATTTAATTAAAATTAAAGACAAATATTATTCCATCTTTTTTTTTATATGACAAGACATGAATTCAAATTCATTTGATTTTAAATCACAGTTTGCTATAAGATAATATATTACAGATATGAAATTATAAAAATTAACGTTTGAAAACAATAATATGACAATACTTTTTAAAAATAAAATTTTAACAC
Source organism: Sisyra terminalis (assembly GCA_958496175.1). Taxonomy (NCBI): domain Eukaryota; kingdom Metazoa; phylum Arthropoda; class Insecta; order Neuroptera; family Sisyridae; genus Sisyra; species Sisyra terminalis. Next base: position 12,882,587 of record OY292274.1, read on the forward strand.
ATTATATCTTGTCAGTCTTAAAAAATATGGCAATGAGTATTTAGAGATAGTACATATTTCTTAAATCTTAATAAAATAACTAATCAAACCTAACTACAATGGCAGAAAGTATTTCTATAATAGTACGATGGTGAAACAAAAAATAACATTAATAATTAGGGAGAAATATAGATTCATCTTAATGATTCTCATTACTTTCTAACAAAATTTTTTACGCAATTATATATGTTTTTTATTTTTGTTCTATAGCATAACATTAGGAGTTTGAATCGTGATTTTTAATTTTATAGAAAAAGTATTCAACCATCCACAAACATATACAAGAAAACGATAAAGATGATGTAAAATTTAATGCAGCGACGTAGCTATTGGTCGCATCATGTACAAATCCTAAAAATGTTATTTAGATAATAAATTTGATTCAAAAAAGAAACAAAGTTTATTACCTATAATTGGTCCTAAAATCAAAGAGAGAATCGCATTACATATGTATAACAATCCAGTAGCTGCTGGCAACTTTTCCAATGGTACATAATTAGGAATAATAATAGCTTGAAAAACTGCTTTTATTCCTTTTGCAAATCCCATAAGTCCTGCTGTTCCCAGAATAATTGTATAGTTACCATAAAATAATGTCAAAACTGAAAAAAATAATGAAAAATATTCTGAAATTTATGTTTTCTGTAAAGAGAATTGAAACAATTTATAATTAATTTAAGCAATTGTCAGTTTAAAATGTTTCCTCAACGACTGGTGTATTAATGTAATAATCTAATCATACCCATGCTTATTAACTGATAAAGTGGAAAATGAATAAACAACATACTAAACTGATAATTTCTTAATTAATCTATAGTTAATCAGATCGCTTTAAAATCTATGTAACTCTTTAACATACCAGTTCGACCGAAAATTGAACAAATCAAAGAAATGATGTACAAAACTCGGGCGTTCCATTGAAAACGAACGGCCAATAACGGCACGAAAAACCTCGCTATTATATCAACGAAAGCTTGGATTGAAAGTACATAAGCAATGTCATTTCTCTGAAAATTGGCTAGTCCAGTCAAAACAAATGGTGTCATCAAGACAAAGTTTAATTCAGCGACAAATGAAACGCTCATTCCGATAATAATGCTGACAAATACTACATCTTTAAGCAGTTCTAGATTTAGTGAAGATGTAATTGAATGCAAAACGCATTTTAATATTCCGTTTTGTTGATCTATGCATTCTTCAGTAACAGTTGTTTTTGGCACATAACTTGTGAGATCGTTCATGAAATGAACATGAATATGTTTCCGGGTCAAATTGGCTTCAGATTGGAATGAAAAAGTCGATATGTGCGTAACTGTTGACGGAATGTTACTGTCAGAGAGGAACAAATTTCGAGATTCATTTCTCAGATTAAAGTGTTGATCATTGACCATACTGGCATCCAGTAGTACTTCAGGTCCAGTTGGAATTGTTGACTGTAGCAGTTTTTCTTTTTCCGCAGGATCCATCGTCTCTGGGAAAAAGCAGGTGTCTTTAAGTGACCGAAAATTAGCTTGATTAATAAATGAGTAATTTATTTAACTGTAGAAGTATTTCATGTGAAGCTAACAAAAATATTGAAATTCATGTCAATTTTTCATTCAATTTGTATTTGGGAATGTGTGAATGTAAATCAACAATGGTTTTCTTTTATAAGCCTTAAGTTCAAACATTTGGCAGTACAAGTGAAACAAGTGTAAAACATTTCAGAATATTAAGTTTTCTCGTTGTCTTCTTCATATGAAATGCTATAAATCATGATACACATGTTGTTACATGATCTACTTACCTCATTATGTGTGGTTGTATTATCAGAATTTTTTTTAAAAGGAAACAATAATAATGTGCCAATGAAGGCGTGCAATGAAACTGCACCAAGAAGTAACACTGTTCCGTTAACGCCATATAAAATAAGCAGTTTGTTGCAAATGTACGGCGTTACAGTTGGTCCTAGTCCGGTAACAGTAACTGTAATGCCCATTGCGATAGAACGTTTCTTACTAAAGTAGGTATTTAGAGCTAAATTGGTTGCCGGAAAGATAATACCCTGGCCACATCCTAAAATAAACATTTATATCAGTCAAAAAATTCGAGTTTATATAATTTCTTATAAAATAAAACGTCTACAATTGAAAGATTTATGAAGTTTGTCTTATTTAACAGAACTTTAGATCCTAAACATATTAAGACTCATCAAATTTTATAAGTATTTCAATATTTTCAGAGCTACTTTTCTTATTTTTAGGATTTTGTTTCATTTAAACATATAGATCTGTGTGATTTGAAATAGTTTGGATATTTATTAAAATAGTTGTCTTTTTAGTTTTTTGGACAACCGTTACAAAATATTTTTGTGCACCAAACTAATGCGACTTAAGCACGGATTGTTGCAATAAAATTATTTGACTTTTCAGTCCCATTTAAATTTTTTAATTTGCACTGTCTTCTGGCTCTTTAGTTGTTATGGTGTGCTTATACACATATAATACATTCGCACTGAAAACTAGAAATTTCTTAAAAGTAATTCCAAAATAAGAAAATAATTCTCTGATTTTAAGAATATATCGCTCTTCAATTATTCATAAAAAATGTGAATTACTTAAAAAAACACCTTCACACAAACAAAAGTTCTTACCTAATAAAATGCAATATGTAAATATAAACAACAAAAATGAATTAGCGAAACTGGTCAAACAAATCGCTATACAAACAAGAATGACGCCAAGTATCGATACCTGCTGAAAATTAAATTTTCGAAACATTGGAGCTCCAAAAAACCCTAAAAATACAAAAGCAATTAAAAACCTTACTACTTCAATTCTGTTAAAAAAAAACTCACAAAGAACACACATCATAAAGCTGTTTAAATGTAATATCAACGATATTTGTGTAGCATTAATTCCCAAATTTGTAAACTTTTCTTCGAAAATAATTCCAAAACATTGTGATATTGGATACACAGACAACTATAAATATTTCGTCTTTAATGTATTTAATGAAGACAATTTAACTATAATTACATTTATTATATTTATTCCCAGAAGAACGATCCATCCAATTCCTCCATCAGGACTGGTTTGTTGAGGCATTATTTTAGCTTAGATATAATTATAACCTAAAATAAGATAAAGAACGTGAAATGCACTATATACTTGCGACAATAACGGTAAATTGTTTAATAAAGCTTCATTAAAAAGCGAATAATACTTTAATTTATTTGTACTTCGTTATTTTATGTGATTCATAGAAGTTCACATTATACATGAAGGTAATCATAATGATTGTGTAAAAAACTTGTTATCAGTTGTACTATTAATAAATCTAATAAACGCTATGCTTGTATTCATTAAAAGATATTATACCTGCTAGATTAAACTATAGTTAAAGTTTTATTATCAAAATCTTTAATCAAACACATAACTATTTAATAAACATTTTTATCAATGAAATAGATCATCGCTTTTCAAAGTTACAAAACGTAGATACAACAGAAGAACTTAAATTAGTAAAACATTGATATTAATTAGAATACATCAGAATACATATTTAGTATGTATTTACATCCACAAGTTCATTCACAGAAAGGTCATAACTTGAAAACTGTTGGTTTATTACTAGTCACTTTAAAATTGAAATAAATTTGTCATGCGGGATATTTTTATCACAAAAACATTTTACAACTTATTTATTAAATGAAAAAAAAATTATATTAAATGGAGCAAAAAATCGTCACCATTGTTTATTGTTTTTATTCGTGTCTTTCACATTTCTGCAATATATGGTTTGTTTATTGTCAATAAATTCAAAATAAATAAATTTATTATTTTCATATATTTATTTCACATAATTCAAGTATAACATCACATTTAAAAAGAAAGCATGATTATTACTAATTATTATTATAAAACTTTAATACATGTACCTACAAATAAATTAGTTTCCAATATTTTAAATATATTTCATAACACTTCTAATTTACTTGCACAGTTATGTTATTCAAAGTTAAACTAAAAGAGAATCTATTCAGTTCAAAGAATTGATCAGGTAAAAATTGTTCGAAAAGCAAATCCTTACGGGTCCTATTCTTATATTTTTGAGAAGAATGGTCACCCAAAGGAAGGGGGTGTAGCCCAACAGGATGAGTTCAAAGTCTGGGGTAAGATAAGTTCGATTTTTAATTTTCAAGACAATAAATTGACGAAATAAATTGAGTTAAGTATTATTGTTTTTAATTTTCTCGAACTAAACGTCAATTAATTAACGGTGTTTTTCATATAACCGATTTGATAATGGTACAAAACTAGAGCATCGTTTAAATGGAATTCATATATAAACAAATACAAAATTTTCGTTATGGATACAAATTTGAAAGTTATTTTTTTTTTTGTAAGAAATCTAATTGATATGTTTAAAGTCACCGCTTTACACATAAGTTGAAAACTAGATTTTCCAATCAATTAAGACCATTATTCCGCAATGTAATTTTATTAGCAACTCTCGGCATTGATATAAACTTGTTAACCTTCTATTGATAACATTTCATTAAATTTTAAATAAAAATGAAAAAAACATATAAGAATGGAAAACTTTACTCCAATAAAAAGTTCAATTGATTTAAGATACACCATTATGTACCTCCAATTACTGTCAACCAAAAATTTATTCATAACTTGCCATAGAAAAATAAAGATAGGATTATAAACGACTAGTTACAAAAAATGACAATTTGCAAATTTTCTTAGAAAAGATTTCTATAAGATATTTAACGTAGCTAAATATAAGTTATCTATTACATTTAATCAAAATAAACCCACAAGATGAATTAGATTGTTTTTTTTTTTAAAACAAAGCATTAGATATGATACGTATCAAAAAAATTAATTGTTAGTAATAATAGATATCATGAAGCAGCAATTAAAGGGAATTAATTCCCGTTCAAATATGATAATTGCAAACTAAATTGAATAATCATAGCAGCATTATTTTAATGGCAATTTAAACATATACAGTAGATTTATTTTTTAAAATAAAGAAAAAAGAAATTTGTTTAATAAATCATCCTCTGACATTAATGGAATGAACAATATAGTTTGTTTATTTACAAAATGCATTAGTAATTGGACCCATTTTGTTGTATGCTAAATGGTAAAAATATATTTTTTTTCTCATTTTAAACCCAATTCTCAAGCGTAAAATAGATACGAGAGATAGACCAACAGGTTCAATAAAGGTAACGATTTTACGGAACCATAAAAATTAATTTCAAATTATTTTAAGTTGGCATTAACATATTTTTTAACTCAAAAACACAACAAAAAAAATCAATAAACACCACTTATTTGTCATTGCGGAATGCATAACAGTCTTTCAATAATTAACTTTAAATCGCCAGTAAATTGTATGCATTGTATGCTATGACTGGTTCGTTTCGTTTTAATTATCTTTATGTTTTGACTACATCAAGAATAAACTATAAAAGATAGTCAAATAATTTTAGCAAATGGGGGATTGCGTAATGATAAAACGATGCCCATTATGTATATTTTCATTTAACGAGAGACAATTTTGAAAATTTTAAAAATGCACTGAACTATGATATTTTATTGGATGTTTCTGAGAGATTAGGTATATGAAGGCTAATGCTTATCAACTCTCTTATCTTTTGACGGTGGATATGACCAGAAAATGAAACATGCATTCGTATATTGTTTGTATTTCTTTACAGACGAGATCGTAACAAGTCGAAAACAATAAATTATTTATTTCAAACTATTAATTACTGCTCTTGCAAAGCAAAAGATCTCTTTGCATTCCATTATTTTTTTTCCGTTCTAATATTTGTCGAATTGAATTTCTATATTGCATTTACAAATAATTAATGACTGAAATAAGTAGGTTTTAGTATCAGTGACCTTGACTACTTGAATACAATAATACCGTTCATACGGTTCAGTCAATATACAATGATGATAAACACGATGACAGAACCCAACTTACACTAAGTTCCTAAAATTCGAAGTAATTAAGTATATATCCCATAGATTTTCGTTTGATTGACTACATCTTACTAATGTAAAAGTTTCCGGAAATACTACTTGTTGTACTACTAAAGTATCCAAATCTTAGGGATATGAATGTTTTCAGTAAATAAATGTGTAACTAAATTAATTATTGACGAACAAATAAACAGTCATTAGTGCTCTTATATACAAGTCTTAATAAATCTTGGACTTTCCAGTTGTGATTTGAGTTTTATGCCGATATTGAAATTCTACAATTTAAATCGACTCAATGTGTCACAATTATAATTGATAAATTATAATTTTTAACAACTGAAAAGTTTATTTTATCGGAACAATTTGGCTGTACCTGATAAGATTTTAGATGATTTTTTTATGTTTTAAATAGAGTAGTTTTAACAACATTAAAGCTTTTATTAAATATTATACCGATTCAAAGTTCACCAAAATCATTCAAGATTGACAAATATTAGATTTATAAATTTATTTCTCAACACACTTTAACAAAGAAATTAAAACATAACATTGTTGAATGAGCATTTAATACGAAACTGTTCATCGCGACATTAGTTGAAACACTAAAAATATTTCATTAGGTAAATACACTTAATATTTTATCAGAAATTTTTCACGTGAATTATATGAGCTATTATCATATCTGCAAGTTATATATACAATACATTAACCAGATGTATTTTGATAAATATCTTGAGAAAATGAGAAACAGTACAATTAATAACTTAAGTTACAAAAAACACATTACTAAGAAACATTGACATTATATCGGCAGCAATAGAATTTTTCTTTTATAATTTTTTATAGAAGCATATGTTTAACGTTAATTTAATTATTAATTTATCAAATAGCATACTTCGGAGATAAAAATTTAGTTTTATTCTAAAGTCTTCAATGCTCCGAAAGTATGTTATTAAAGTAAATGTGAAGTTTGAAACTTATTCTTATTTGGTTGCATTTTGTTTTACGTTCCAAAAATATTATTTATGTAACTTAAAAAATCGATAAATTTTACTTGCATATAAACCTTTCAAACTAGAATACATAATTCATTATTTTTTAATTTTAAAATCAATCAAGAATTCCATATTGCTCACATTAAGAAAAGAAATTACTGTGATTAGAAATATGAACTTTGAAAGTTTCTGAACTTCGACTTTAATTAAATTTTATATGAATATGAATTGAATTATTACAAAGAAATACTTTTACGAATAAATGTTGGTTTTAACTTAACGTTGCACGACTAAAATTCGAACCCGTAAAGGAATTATATAAGCTTTAAATGAGCTTTGTTTATCTATTAAATAAAGATCAAATATTTATTGTATAATATTATGAACTTTAATCCCCAGGCTGTTCACCAAATCACTATTCTCTTTATTTAAGTTTTATATCACATTACAATGTAATATAACATATGCCTAACAATGTCTGTAGTTATTTTTTTAAATTGAATTAGATAAACTAATTTTACCAATTTTTGCGTACCTTGAGAAGAAATATATCAAGAAAATAATAAAGAGCCTAGGTTTAAAAGTACGGCAAATTAGCCCCGAAAAGATATTTTAATGATACTTCCCTAGTAAATAGGAATTAATAAAAAACCAAAATCCTAGAAGTTGCAAATTTCAAGTAATGTAGATACATACATTTTTTTATTATTATAATGATGATTGGCCACTTTTGTGCATATTTTGATTGATTGGTTACTTAAACTGATAGTACTTAAATAATTCATTTTGATGAATTGATTTTAACTTTAAAGTCGGTCCTGGTTTCTACGTAAAATTTTGCTAAATTGATTGCCTAGTTGCAATAGAAATAAAAAGTAAACTCAAACTATATTAATATTAATTGAAAAAATGATGAATCAGTTTTACCTACTTTTACAAATCAATTATGTTTTATATTATGAGTCAGTTATGTGGCATATTTTTGTAAATAAATCTGATCTGTTATTGAATAGAGAAGGTAGAAAGTAATATTTTTCTTTTTCGTCGAGAAAAATGTTTGTATGCCACTTCTTTCCGCTCATTGCATGGTTAGTCACTTATCAGTCAAGTCTTTATTAGTTTTTGTGTTTCTTTGTTAAATGTAACTTCAATTTAACCAAGTTTAAGCAAATAATATAATTGTGAAACGTATTTTTTTGTATTACATTTTAGTTGTAATTCACAATCCTTTGTAACAAAATGCTATTGTAAAATTTTGTTAAATTATACCAATTAAAAGTTATTGCCTTTGAAATATTGGTGTTTTATGATCATAATTGGTGAAAAAATATACAAATAGTTTTTATAAGTGTTTTTATTTGCAACAATATTAGATAAAAAGTAATAATTAACTTACCATATATTAACTGCTAAAAAGACTTACATTAAAATAATTTTTACTTAATTGAATTATTTGCAAAGTTATTTTTTCCAAAATAGAAAAAAGTTGCCTTTTTTACTTTAGTCTGAAATTCAACTCGTGTCCAAATGAAGAACGGAGAAATAATGCAATTACATGCCGGAACCTCATGACTTCTGCCAAATTGATTCATAATTTTTACTGGTAATTAACGTTTTATACTTTAAATTTAATAATTTGGTGTTTCAACTTTTTTATTTTTCCAAAATAATTGGAAGATTAAAAAAAACCTTGTAAAACTTTGATAATATGGCATTGATAATGGTTAAATTAAATAATTTCAAACGGTTTTATTTAGCAAAAATATTTAAATTGCAAATAAATTTATAGGTCGTAAATTGTTACATTAAATAAGCATAGCCATTCTTTACTCTCAAGAGAAAACTATTAACATAAACCGATAAAGAATTTAAAATTTATTCCCTCCATTCCAAAATTATTTTTGATTATCATCATAAATTTAAAACTAACATCCTACTCAAGTCTTAATAGTTAAGAATTTCTTTCATTTATTTTCAAAAGCAACAGAAAATGTCACAAATAAACATTGAAAAAAATTTAAATAAATAAAATTAAAAGTATCAAAGATCTCCTAATATTATAAGCCAATAAAGTTGAAACAAATTTAACATAATCGGTAACCTTTTGGTAATATTTACTTTTCCATTCACTCAAAACTATTTTGAAGTTTCAGTGTTTAAATTTTTTATCCAATCGATAAACTTTGTTATTTTCTATTGTCATTCTCGAAGTTTTATACAATGAATAGATTTGGGATTTATTTAGCTACATTAATGTTGATTTGGAATCTTTCCTATAATTTTAAATGTAGAAATTGAGATGATTAGAAATATTAGTAGTAAGCATAATAGTCGCATGTTTGTTTTTTAAAAAAATTGGATTTTTTTTATGTGGAAATAAATCAATCAATAGTATGAACTAATTTTATTGATCACTAACTAGAGCAAATCATCTCCAATTATTGCCCCTTCTGATCTTAGTCTATAATTTTCTTATAGGCTTAGTTGCACGTTTATTTGCACTATTTAGTTTAACTTTTTAAAAACTATCATCATTATTTCGCAAATTGCATTTAAGAATTTGACGAGTTAAAATAACAATAAGACGTGAAATAGCATTAATTTATTTTCCTAGAAAACAGTTTAAAATTTTTGTTTTGGAATAAATAAATGCACAATGAAAAAATTTACAAGAAATAGTTTCGTATGATAAAAAAACATACTTCTAAACAATTTCAAGGCAATGGTATCAATAAAATAAATTTACATTTCACAATAAGTGTGAAAAACAAATTGGTGATTTTACTATTGAACAATTGTGTAGAGTTTTCCAGTTTCCAAAAATACTATGGTTATATTTTTTCTATCTGTTATTTTATATGATCATTACATCCTAATGTTCTTTATCATTTTGTTTGTAATTATTATACAAATATTTTATTTTCATGTCATAATTAAATATATTATTACGTTAGCTACCTGCGTAGCTTCCTCGGAATTGCTTTGAGTTCTTATAAAATTTATGGACAATAACTATAAAATTCATTTATTTTCACATAATATCATGGTTTTTTTTGAGTTGAGTAAATTATTTGTTAATATAAAATTCCAATATTTTGATCCCTTTATATTGCAATTATTAAACTTTAACAAGACTTAAAGAGGCATATCAATTATTAATATACAATGCTTATTCAATTTCTTATTGAATTGCATCGTGTTGAAAATGTTGATAACTTGTTAACATAGTTTTTCTAATTGATATAGGACAAATCAGATAAAAGGTATATACTACATATGAAGATGAATGTTGTTTGTTCTCAATAATTTTTCTTACATTTTTATTTTTACGATAGAAGATAACGATATGATAATTTCGTTTGATGTAGATGGTGTCATTCAAAATGAAACAGTTTATGTTTGATTTTTTCAGTGATTAGTTAATAGCTTATTGATGATGATCAGTTATTATAACTTAAAATTCCATTAGTAATGTGCCATATTTTAATTCAATTTATGAATTCGTATATTTCAAATAAAGTTTATCGAATACCGATGCACATTTCTTTTCATCAATCTTCATTGAATAGCGAATCCATTGAATAAAGAAAATTTTGTTCAATATCTTAGATTCCTTCTGTTGTTTGGTACTAGTATTGTTCTTGCGAGTAATTTATAATGTGCAAACTATATAAATAATGGTGCATTCAAATTAATATTGTGATAAAGTAGTTTTGATATATGTTGTTATTTTTGATATGTTTGAATATTTTATTTTTTTAGCTAATCATGATTTAGTTAAGAGCCACGGTATTAAAAATGGCATCTACTAAAAAAGCAATAAAAATGGTTCCTCCAGACGGAGGATGGGGATGGATTGCAGTATTTGGAGTGAGTTTAGTTAATGTAAGTATTCTTGTAAATTATTTAAAAAATAAAAATACTGTAAAACTTATTACTATCATACAAACGTATTAAAATTAAAAATTCGTAATTTTTCCTCTTAAAAGGGTTTAGCAGGATCCATATGGCGAGTTGGCCCTCAAATAGGAACCTATGTCGAAACTTATGTTAAAATATCGGCTTGATATGCAAACACATTTTATATACTTTTCGCGACAAAATTCCTCTTTGACCTTGAAATATGGGCAAAAATGTCCGCCCCGCATGGCTATTTTTCAAAGTTATATATCTCAAAAACTAATTAAGCTAGAGAAGTGAATCCAACGCGAGGCTTTAGATTATTTTACAAAGTATACCATATATTTTTTTGAAATTTTTAGAAAAAAAATATACAAAAAAAATCCCATAAAATAAATGAAATAATTTTTTTATGTGTTCCCTGAAAATGACGATCACGAAAAAAATATATTTTATGCTTCTACATAAGCACTATAACTCATAAAAATTGTGTGAACAAATAATTGGTGCAACACCTTGAAAAAAAATGAAATGTGATTTACGCCTAATAGTATACCTCGGTTTTATTTTTTTTCGAAGTGTTTCACCAACTTTTTTTCACAAAACTTCAATAAAAAGTAGACCACATATAGGAGCAAAACATATATTATTTTCATAATTGTAAGTCTAAGAAAACATAAAAAAAAAATTATTAGTTTTTTTGTTTTTCTATATTTACTCTTAAGATGATTACTTTCAAGATCAAAATTATTGATCCCAAAAGAAAAAAAACAACCACTGTTCAATTTTTATTAAAATAAGAAAAAAATAATTATCGTCACTGCCATAATTTATTACAACTGGAGTATTATGAACCTAAAATAATTTAGTTAGTATCTCTTAGTACGCAAAATTCTGAATAATTATTGTTCATATGAAAATTAACAAATAAAAGCTGTTGCATGAGAACAATATCCCACTGTAAAGTTTCTATTGGAGAATCACAGGAATAACGGAAAATACTGTTGCAATATTTACCATTCGAAATATAATCATTGTATATACGACCGTCTTTGCTATTTATACATATGTCTTGATTTTACTTCTATCCTAATGATATTAGGTGCTTATTTTATAGACTGTTTTAAAATATTATTTAATAGTTCAATAATTCGCCTACTTTAGGTAGAACCTGTAAAAATTTTGGTATGAGCCAGTAAATAATATCCTAAGCTAAACGAAGAAAACCAAGTAATTCAGATGTCGTCAATATGTACCCAAAATTAATAGAAGACGCATATTATTCCAGTTGTAATAAATTATAGCAGTGACGATAGTTTTTTTTTTAATTCTTATTTTAATAAAAATTGAACACTTGTTGTGTTTTTTTTCCGTTTAGGATCAATTGTTTTGATCTTGAAAGTAATCATCTTAAGAGTAAATATAGAAAAACGAAAAAACTATTAAAATTATTTTTTTATGTTTCCTTAAACTTACAATTATGAAAATAATATATGTTTTGCTCCTATATGTGGCTTATTTTTATTGAAGTTTTGTGAAAAAAAGTTGGTGAAACACTTCGAAAAAAAATAAAACCGAGGTATACTATTAGGCGTAAATCACATTTCATTTTTTTTGAAGGTGTTGTATCAACTATTTTTTCACGCAATTTTTATGAGTTATAGTGCTTATGTAGAAGCATAAAATATATTTTTTCGTGATTGGCATTTTCAGGGAACACATTAAGAAAAATATTTCATTTGTTTTTTGGATTTTTTTTGTATAATTGTTTTTTCTAAAAATTTCAAAAAAATATATGATATACTCTGTAAAATAATCTACAGCCACGCGTTGGTTTCACTTCTCTAGCCTTATTAGTTTTTGAGATATATAACTTTGAAAAATAGTCATGCGGGGGGACATTTTTGCCCATATCTCCAGGTCAAAGAGGAATTTGGTCGCGAAAAGTATATAAAATGTGTTTGCATATCAAGCCGATATTTTAACATAAGTTTCGACATAGGTTCCTATTTGGGGGCCAGCTCGCCATGTGGATCTTGCTAGACCCTTTTAAATAGCTTTTAAAACTCATTCAATTTAAACTCATTATTAGACTTTTATTGTTTAAAATTTTGGATATTTTTTTTGTTTTGTTTTTAGATGGCCACCAGATCTATTGAACCGTCTTTTGGTTTACTTTTCGGAGATTTACTAAATGATATTGGGGTGGCAACAACAGGAGCTGCTTTCATAATGAGTACAATGGATGCAATGATTAACTTATCTGGTTTTCTCGTTGGTCCATTATGTAAATATTTGAGTCTTCGTAAAGTATCGTTAATCGGCTCAGCATTGAATGCTGTCGCATTAATAGTTACGTTTCCTGCTACTACAATGTCCCATTTGTTAATGACATACAGTATAGTTGGAGGTTGTTGAAATATTTATGTTAGAAAAGAGGGAACTAACGTGGCTCTTTGATTTGTAGGAATTGGTACGGGTTTGGCGTCATCTGCAACATTTGTTGCATTAAACCATTATTTTTATAATAAACGAGGACAGGCAGTTGGACTTTCACTGGCAGGAACCGCTGTGGGAATGATGCTATTTCCGCAGGCTGTAACACTGCTACTCGAATCGTATGGTTTTAGGGGAGCTGTTTTAATCATAGGTGCGATTAATTTGCATTCAATTGTTGGTTCATTGTTACTGCAACCCGCTAAATGGCATTTTAAGCCAGCACCAGTTGAAAGCAATCCACTTTACATAGTAGTATGTTAACTGGCATTTTGCGCTACCCACGGAGCAATCGATAAATTGACCTCATTATCGAACTCAATTCGTGCATTGACTTTTAGGAAATGGAAACAATCACTGAGAACGACAATGAAGAAAATTTAGAAATGGACGACAACGTATTGGAAATAAATCGTATACCACTGAAACCAGAAATTCAATTTGTCAAATTAGATGTACCAAAGTCGAGCTTAACAAATGGGAAATTGTCTTCTCCAGAATTGCAAGCGCTGCATTCGGGTCACACACCAAAAAAAACCAATTCGGCGGTGGCATTAAACACGTGGTTAAATCGAAAATCCGTGCCCAGAAATGTATCGGCCGTCAGCTTGGGAACCAACGCGACTGCTGTTCGAAAACGAAAAGATTCGGTCATTTCGAATTTATCCAGCATGGATTTTACTTGCAGCAGTATTCAGCTGCACCTAACACAATCGGTAAATGTTTCAGTTTTATTTGTTAAGATTGTATATAACAAATTGATTCATACTTTTAGGGGTTTGATAAAGAGGATGAAATCGGCGGTCTTCATTTCAGAAGAAATTTAAGTTACACGTCCAATGAACGGCCACACAGTCCACTTCAAATGCGAAATCGGAAAAAGTTTCAACGGTTTTGGGGTGGAGTGTATAATTTTTTGGATTTAGATTTGTTGAAAGATGGAGTTTATTTAAATCTACTCCTGGGATTGTCGTTGTTTTATGTAGCTGAACAAAACTTTAAAATGGTGACGCCATTTTTTTTCGCTAGCCTAGGCTACACCAAAGCAGATACGGCATTTTGCCTCTCCACAACGGCTATCATGGACATTTTAGCTCGTATAGTTCTTCCTCCTATCTGTGATAGATTAGCGCCAAACATAATCAGACGAAAAACCATTTTTATGATCACTTCTGTATTTTTAGCGATTACGCGATCCTGTAAGCACAACTTTTAACCAATTGCCATAACGACTCAGCTGAAGATAAATATTCGGATTATTTTTTGAGAGTTTCTCCGTACAACAATGAAATATATTAATGCTTCAGGTTTCAAATTTCTTCATCACAATTTTCGCATTTGAATAATCAAAACTGAACTCTCATAAAATTATCCGCATATTACTTTTGGCACTGATTCATTATGATTGTCGTCATAAGCCTTTTGTAAAAAGTTATTTTTTCTTTAGTTTTAGCAGCACAAACCGAATGGCATTCCCTTATCATTTGGTTCACGATAAGTGGTTTCTTCCGAGGAGCTGTGTTAATTAATTTTACATTAACTGTTTCTGAATGGTGTCCGACATTGGAGAAACTTCCTGCAGCTTTTGGATTGCAAATGGTGGCCAAAGGAATTTTCATTATTATTTTTGGACCCTTATTAGGTAACAATTGTAGCTAAAAGCAATTTCAGTAAAAGATTTAAGTTTTTTTTTGTAATTCTAGGTTTTATTCGTGACGAAACTAATAGTTATCAATTGCTGCTATATACGCAAAATATTTTAATTTTGCTATGTGTGTTTGTTTGGACTGTGGAATATATCTTTCTATACTGTAAACGATTAATGCAAAAAGAAATGTGAGAGAATTTTAAAAATATTTTAATTTATACTGTATGACAATAAATTTAATGAAATCCAAAACTCATTTTTTATTTCTTTATTAAGGCTATACTTTACTAAACTTTTAAACTATAACATCTATGCTAGTCTATACTAATATATAAAATTCTTACGTCTATCTGTACATTTGAATTTTCAACTCAATTTTTGGGTTAATATTTGAATCAAGATGCCCTTATTCCTAATTCATTATTTTTAAAATTTTTGTCTGACTGTGTGTCCCGATTTAACTAAAGAACGAAACAACCGAATTTAATGAAATTTGGTATTAAGATACAACACAATTTCTCACAGACTATAGGCTACTTATCATTCCAAAAAATAATAAGGGAAGGTATTTCTTAGGGATGAAAACATAAATTTTTACTTTAGACAGGTGAGTTATATATCATTGGAAAGGTAATTAAAAGTTAAAATGTAATCAGTAAAAATATTGTTTGTTGAACTGATAAAAAGCACAGTAAACTCAATTTAAAGTCTAAAAAATTATCTCTTTGAAACATAAACGTTTTTATTTATAAACAAACGAATTGGTTTGCATATCTGTCGATTTTTTGAAAATTCCTACCCTAAAAGAGTGAAAAGGGATGACTAAATTTGTATGAGATAATGTAGCGTTAATCAAAATCTTGTTTTGATCAATAATCGAAGTTTTAAATTTAAAAATCAAAGTGCTGTTAAAAACGGCGAAACATTATTACCGTTTAATATAAAACAAAGTTCATCTTTATCTATATTTGGAAATAAAATATAAGTGTCTTATTTTGTTATATCACTTTAATAACAATAATTTAAATAACGTATTTTCACTAAATTAGTAAGAAAGTATGTGTAATACTTATACCCAATATGTGATTTTTCATTTTTGTTTATTTTTCTACAATCTAACTTTATAAAATGAGCAATATCACGTCAAGTGGACCCCCCATTTTCAGCTTGATCATAAAAGTTAAGTTCATGAATTTTATTCATAAGAAGTTAGCATGAAAAATTGATCCCCCAAAAGATTTTGAAAAATTTTAACTTTAACAATACTTTTTTTTACAATGAAAATTGTAGGTACTTTTAATTAAAAATTTGATTTTAAATCAACCGTTAATGATAAATTAATGAAATTTTCAGGATTTACTGTCAAATATATATATTTTAAGAAAATATTAATAACTAAAAATTATTTTATCATATTGTTAATTAATTTTTAAGTTAACAAATGAAAATTTCATTGATTTCTCGTACAAAGTTTAAAGTTAGTTTTCATCAGTCACATCCATTATTTATCTAAGCTTAAGATTCCGGAAGAAAATTTCACTGCTCGCAATTTTTTTTCACAATATGAATTTATTTATCACAGCACGCCTGGCGGCAAGTGCCCAGCGTCAGACTACATTGCAGCTTCGGTTAATTATAATTACAAATAACAATTAAAAATAAAGTTATTAAACGAATTTTTATAATTATTATTATTTTTATGATGACTTTTATTATTAGAGAAATTTTATCCTTGAAAAAATTTTATAAACAATGCAATAAAATAATTTTTATCATTACATTGAACAGCGGAAATTGTTATTTGTAATTATAATTAACCGACGCTGTAATGTAGTCTGACGCTGGGCCGCGCGGTGTTCTGACAGCACTTGCCGCCTGGCGCGCTGTGATAAATAAATTCATATTGTTTAAACAAATTACGAGCAGTGAAATTTTCTTCCGGAATCTTAAGCTTAAATAAATAACGCATGTGACTGATGAAAAAAAACTTCAAATTTTGACCGAGAAATCAATGAAATTTTCATTTGTTAACTTAAAAGTTAATTAACAATATGATAAAAAACAAATAATTTTTAGTTATTAATATTTTCTGAAAATATATATATTTGACAGTAAAATCCTGAAAATTCCATTAATTTATCATTAACGGTTGATTTAAAAACGAATTTTTAATTAAAAGCACCTAAAATTTTCATTGTAAAAAAAACATATTGTTAAAGGCAAAATTTTTCAAAATCGTTTCGGGGATCAATTTTTCATACTAATTACTTGTGAAAAAAAACATGGACTTAACTTTTATGATCAAGTGGAAAATGGGGGGGGGGCACTTGACGTGATATTGCTCAAATCGAATTGTTTTATGAACCAGTGAGACCTGGAGCAATTTTTTATTATACATTATCAAGTAAAATTTATAATCTTCCATTTACAAACTTTTCTTCGGTATTAAAAACAATTTGAAAACCAATTGATGTTGATGTAAATAAATAAAATATTAGAATTTATTTCCTCACTTTCCGCCTATTTCCAACAATTTTGTATGAACAACAACCAAATGAGCGAAATCGAATAGCTTTTTAGTCATAATAATCAAACATTAATATAAAGCAATGTTGGTTTATAATTGGACTGATTTTGACTGTTTTAAGTCATAATTAAGACCGAATTTATTGAGGTTGAGGATATTTTTTATTTATGTATAGATGCTGATTGATTTACGGATTATTTGGTTCACGGTAGGTAAACCTACTGTAGGTATACGCAATAAACCATACTTTTTTAGATATTTATTCATATTTTTTGAAAATCAATTGAACTTTACATACAACTATTTTATTTTAAGCAACAGTTTATTATATGTGTTTTCTTAAAGTCGACAAAATATTTTTTTATGTATGATTATGTTTTTCGTAAAATAAGAAATATAAAAATTACCATGTACTTCTACAATTAGCAAATCTAAAAAGAAAAATATAACCAACACCTACGTTACACAGAAGAAGTCGCGGGAATCAATTAATAAATTTATATAATTGAATTTTTCATATTAAGAACATCAAGATTTTTTGAAAATTCTTATGACAAAATGAGCTCAAAGGGAACGGAAAAAAGTACACTTGTTTTACAAAATTGAAAGAATTATTTTTGAAAATAGAAGAAAAAAAAACAACTGAACAGTATTGGTTAGTGATATTTTAAATTTTTTAGTCACGTTGTCATTATGCTTATCATTATTACCTTATTATTCTTCTACTTAAACCCACAAAATAATTGATATTGTCCAACAAATTTAATTTACTTTAACTAATTTAATTTGACATATTAAGTTTACAGTAAGATGGTAAATATTTATTTCTAAACCTAAACGTGTTCACTTTTCAAATTGTATTGAAAACAAAACTGTTCTTAGACATTAAAATAAATAAATAGGTATGGCCCTGTTTGTTTAAAATTGTGTAAAATTTAATTAAAGGAGAATGATTTTACTGAATACAATACTCAAAAAATTTAACGGCAAAATATTTGGCCAATTTGTTTCATGTATTTTGGGTGGGTATTTCCAAAAATTAAATTAACTATAAAGTTTTTTTTTTCATTATATTTTTTCTATACCTTTGTTTCTCTTTAAATACGAACAGTGATAGTAAAAATACCTACTAAATAGATCTTAATAATTTTTAATATTTCTTAAATTATCTATTTATCGTAACTCAAGAATCATTAAAAGTTTTAATTGTCGTAAAACGACAGTAAGTAATCATTGAAAATGTTAATTTGTTCTTAACAAATAGAATTTGATCTTAACACCGCTCTATGAAAATAACAACAAAAGTATGCCAAAAAATTGAGAGAATTTGAAACCCGAAACTAACAAATAGCAGTCTAATGAAAATAAAATGAACAATCAAACGATACAAAAATTATGTTTAATTTTAAATGCATTGATTAAATTCTTATTTTAGGAACTCTGACAGCATTTAGCTGTGCTCAAATATGCATCTGGCCTTCGACAATTCTTCCAAAACTGATGGCTAATGACTCATCTATTCCCGTATCCCACACGGAAGGAGCTTGGATTATTTCACTATTTTTAGGTGTGGAACCAATAGGAGCCATAGCTAGTTTATATACAATGAAAATAGTTGGATCCAAACATACAATACTCTTAAGCACCATACCAAACGCAATATCGTCGCTACTTTTAGCGTTTTCCCACTCAACAATGCCATTGTATTTGTCGCGAATTTCTGGTTCTTTTGGTGATGCATTCATTTTTAATGGTGTTACGGCATATATTGGGGAAATTGCTGAGCCAAAATATCGCGGAGGATTGATCACAATATTTATGGTGCTCTATCAAATTGGTTGTGTCTATACGTATTATTTTGGTTTTGTTCTATCAATACAAACATTTGCGTTAATTACATTCGGATGTGTTATAGTTCAGGCGATTTTATTCCTATTTGTGCCACAATCACCAACGTTTTTAGTAAAAAATAACGAAATAGATAAAGCAAAAAATGTTTTATTTAAGTTACGTAAAAGTGTTTTACTTGGTGATAAGGAATTGGATGATATTCGAAATGTGTTGGTGAACGAAAATGAATGTAGATTAAAGGATTTATTTCAAATTACCGTAAATCGGAAAGCCATGAGTATTATCATACTTATTATTTGGGTTTGGCAGTTTTCTGGCGGAACAGCGATGACCATGTATTTACGTATAATTGTTCAAGAGGCTCAGCTACAAGTTGATGATTTTCTTCCAATACTTTTATATGGAATCATTCAAATCATTTCATGTTTAGTAGCAGTATTTTTAATTGATTGGATAGGTCGTAGAATTTTATTGTTATCATCTTGTTTTGGCTCAATTTCAACTCTTCTAGTAATCAGTGAATACTTTTATCTTAAAAATGAAGAATATCCTTTGGAAAACATTACTTGGTTGCCTATTCTAGCTTTATCATTGTTTGTATTTTTAAATACTATTGGCTTAAGTACTGTTTCCACAGTTTACACATCGGAAGTATTCGCTTATAATATGCAATGTTATAGTGGGGCTGTTGCCTGTTCAGCGTCCGGCATTTTTGGGTTGATTACTAATGTGTTGTTTGATATAGTAAAAGAGAAATTTGGAATGGACACAATTTTTTTGTTATTTGCTGTGTGTACTCTTATTGGGACAGTTGTTATTTATTATTATGTACCAGAAACAAAAAATAAATCTTTAATTGAAATTCAAGAAATTTTAAGGAGAAATAATAATAGCACTAATGTAATTATTGACAAGAATAATAATGAAACTTCATTTTGTGAAGTTGTACTTTATTGATTAAACTTTAATTAATTTACAATACAATTTGTATTCAACAGATTTCAATCAAAAAATGTTACTTGAGACTTCAGAATATACGATTTTCTTTTGATGACTATTAGCTTTTATAAAATAAATATACAACAATTCCTTTTTTTTTTCTTCAATTGGTCATAATTGAAAGGTTTTGTTTATTGATTGATCGTCGATAATTCTTGTTTAAAATAATTTTTTTCAAAGTATATTTTTGAGAAAAAAAACTTTTTAAGTCTATCTTTTCTTGTTTTAAATTATACAATAAACATTCAAACCTTATGAAATATTGTTTTCTTTCTTTTTTCCTGGAATTCTGTTTTCATCATCCTGAGCTTAAGATGTTCAGTTGATTTTATCGTACACATTGTACCGATTATCATATGTAAACCGACGATTGTTAAAAGTAAATAAATTAAAGTGTTATCGTTTTTTGATTTCGTTAACTAAATGTGATAAATTCGATTTTAAAAGAATCGAATTTGTACCAATTTTAAGTTTTATCAAATTAAGTTTTTACCACTAAAAATGAACAGTATTTTCATAGAAAAAAAAATTTTGATATTAAAAAAGCAATATATTGTCTTATCACATCAAATATTTTACAAGCCGACTTAACTCGGAGAAAGGGAACGCCACTAACTTGACCATTGGTTAACTGTAACAAGTTTATTTCCACTTCTTTTCCTATTCAGCTTTCACCATATCTTTATACCGAAATAAATAAACCCAAGTGTAATTTAAATACATTCATCTCTGTTCATTTTACAAATAACAGATTCATTGAAAAAACCTGTAAACAAACCAAAAGGTGGAGGAGAATTATTTGCCTCACCTCGAAGATTAATGTCTTTACTTTATGGCAACGCCAAGCATTGGCAACAATCACGGCAGCTTTGAATTTTGTGACCGCGAAGGGAGCTGTGAAAATGAATTACAATTGTTGAAAAGTTTCAAGTTGATAACAAATTAATTTGTTTTGGTTCCAATTTATCATTTTTTTTTTTTTTTTTGGAAAAGTGATCAGTGTTAAAATGAAGGTGGTTTTAACTTTGAGTATATTGGTATTAGTTTTCAATGGTTGCGAGTTACAAAAACAACAATCGGCCGTAAGTCTTTTACAATGAATAACCAAGAACTATTTGAGTCTAATTTACATTTTTTTAGAAATTGCTTGTTATATAATTTAAGATTTATAGTTTTTAATTATAATTTAGCACATTTTTTACAACAAAAACTTTAATTTTTTAAACAAAATTCATTAAGAGCGCTAATAGATCATAAGAATATTAATGTCTTTGTCATGCTCTTAATTGATATGAAAATACTTTTACTTGATTTTATGAGAAAGTAAAACGCTAACCGTAAGGCATAAAATTTGACGATTATATAGACGGATACTCGTATAATTTAATCATCTTGAACTAGAAAGCTCTTAAGATTTTTTTCTCTATGGTTTTGAATTATTATTTTCATAAGATTAAAGAATAATGACATTATAATAATAATAATAATGTGATAAATTTAACTATTTCTTGATAATTTTATAACTTTCGCTATACTTCTAAGACCATTCGACTAAATTAAGTACCCACTTCAGTTATTTGGGAACTTTCAAATATTTGTAAGTACTGAAATCGCCCAGGGCTTTCAATTTGTCTTGTTTAATTAAAGTATTCATTTGTAATTTCAAAGAAAATTTCAAAATTCAATGAAAGAATTTTTTAAAATCAAAAATTTTTTTCTGAAACATGAAAGTGTGTTTTATTTTTGATTTAATGATTTGATTTTCATTCATTTTACAAAAATGAAATTTATTTATGTCAGAACATTACAGTTTGGCAAACAATGCGTTAATAGACTTTTGCATTGTTGCTTCTGTTTCATAAAACTTTTGTCAACATAATAAAATTATTAAAATTAGTTCCATGCACTAATAGATTTGAAAGTGTTTAACGATTGGAGCCAATTAATTTTTCCATAAAAAATAATCATTTTTTCTTAGTCAAAATTGACTAAATTTCAATTTTAATAATTTTCTTCACCAATTAAACAAAAGACCAAAATTACATGAAAAAAATCTAATTTTAAATTTATGAAAACTATTTTAGAAATATTTTTCATTCCAGAAGTGAAGGTAAAAATGTCAACTATTGTTGCGTTGAATATTCTAATTTTCATTTTTTAAATATACTTTGAAATTAATTAATTTTGTATTCGAAATATTTTCGAGTTTAACATAAATTTTTCATCAGTTCTTCAACAGATTGTACCTAAATGTTATTTGATGTTAATCGTGAAAAAAAAGGAACTTTTAAGTAATATTTGAGTTCAGAAATATTTGAATTTCTAGTTTCAATCTTCATTTTTAATAAGTGGGATAAAATACACTTCAATGTTAACATACATAGTTTTATGTTTTCTTTAGTTTTATACTTAGGATCTACGATGATAAAACGACCGTTCAAGTGTGTATTAATCCAAATTAAAAAGAAATTGACAATAGATATTACAATAACAAATTGATGCAAAAAATAAATAGAACAAAGATATTGTTATTATTAAGGATGTTTAGTCGGAGCTCAAACTATAAAGTCAAAAATTTTTGAAGATATTTGACCCCAAAGCACTTGAATTATTTATAAATCTTATGCATTTAATATAAACATCTTATTAAGACAGTGGCAAATAAATAAACGAAAAAATGTAACTTTATAAACAGAAATTGGAGTTGAAGTCCCAGTTTAAAATAATTAGTTCTGTAGCTTATATTTACTGTTGTTTCATAATTAATAAGGTCTTTAGTGACTCTAGAGTTAATAAAAACCCATAATCGAGAAATATTGAAAATTTGCCCGTTACAAGAATCGATCCCAACATCTGCCAGTTTTGGAGCGGTCACTTAGACCATTCGGTTATCAATAGGTTATCATATTTTAATTTTAGCTAATCAATCTGGAAATCTTAGGGCTTAATAAGTAATTATATGGAGAAGTATTGGAAATTTGCTCATCATTAGATTCAAATTCAGCATCAGATCATTGTTATGTTCTTTGTGGGTGTTTTGGTTTTAGATTTCAGCCAAAGTGGAATTTCAATTTTTCATGTAATTGAACTCTTCTCTTCACCTCTGATGAAATTCTTCTGATCGAGTTGCTGTATTTCTTACTTTAATGTCTTTCTGATTCTTCTTATGCATAATCGAATAAGCAATTTTTTATTCTATCGCTATTTGATTACTTAAACTAATAAGAAAAACATAGTTGCATAGATTTTAAATCTTATTTGGTTAACACGTGGTTTTTTTATTGAATTATTGCAACTTATTTAGCTAATTATCTATCTTTTTTATTAGTTAAAAAAGAGTATTTTTCACTAATGCCGTTTTAAAAAGGAATTTATCATTTGAGGAGATGTGTTATCGTTTGGTTTAAGAAAAAATAAGCGGGATCATAAAATCAAGGAAAAATTTTCAATGGTACCTATCTGTTTTAAACTCGAAAATGTAACTTAAAGTAAAGAAAATTAAACGTATCGTATCATTACTTAAATTAACATCATATTTATCAGTTCTTTACAAATTTTGGACCGTAAATATTGAAATGTTGAATATCAAACTTTCTAATTCAATAATTTTTGATCTAGTTATCAAAAAAATCAAAAATTTGTATATTTGAAACTGCTTTAACATATGTTACTTTATATCATTTTTTTTGTAACATTAAACAGTTAATTAATCTAGATCATTATATTAATTTAAATTCGTATTACAATTTATATTTTTTTGATCGTCGTAATTGCAAATAACTGATTAACTTGTATTTACTTATTAACTTAATATTTATTAATTTATCTTTACAATATATGCACTGATATATATATATATATATATATATATATATATATATATATATATATATATATATATATATATATATATAAATTTAAAAAAAAGTTCCAAATTTTATATTAATCACAAATTACAAAGTTATACTTGTTTGAAACAACGTTTTGAAATAAATAGTTGTTTAATTCGATATTTTCTTTGTGATAAGCATTTTCTGCAAACTGTTGTTGGCTTCAATTTCGAATTCTTGTTATAAAATTACATAATTTTTGCACTCAAGACTGCTTGTGTGATTTCTTTGTGCCTTCGATAAAATTGCAATGACTAAAGGCTTCAATTAGCCAAGTAGAGAGCGAATGGTGCATTTGTTGGACTGAATCAGGGTCGTTTTATATCATACAATCGAAAGGCCTTTTCTACACTACATTGAACATATCAAAAGATATTGTGTTCAGAAATAAAAATATACGTAAGTAGTTACTTTTATACTTCCCCCACATTATTGATGGCGGAAAAGTAAAATAATACATTCCTGTGTTTCGTATAGTAAAATTTGTGCTACTTAAAAATCACTCGGTAAAAATATTTTCTTTTCAAATTTTGGTTTACATTTTTAGTGAATTTTTAGGTTTTTAAAAGCATTTTTAATAAATTCTGGTCACACATGAAAGTACTCTTAATATTTTTTGTAGATAGACGTTTGTGATAAGTACGAAACTTTCTCTATTAAGTTCTGATTATTTTTTTTTTTTGAAAAAATTAATATAATTCAAACATCAACATGGATTGTAGTTATAACAACAAAAATGAAAGAAAACTTAAAAATTGGATCCATAAATTTTGTTGTCTTTACCCTGCACTTGAGTATAAAAAATATGTGTTAGGTCATTATTAAACACACTATAAAATATGGGAAATTTAGTTGAATTATATAAAAAAAGATCCGTAACATATGATTAAAATCAGTGTTTCACTTATAAGGAAACATGAAATTTCCTTAAAAATATGTTGTGGCTCTGAAAAAACTTATTTAAATAGATCAAATTGCATCAAAAATATATTTATTTATGCAGTTTCGAGAAATAACTGACTTCCTTTACTTAATGGTTTCTGAATTTATTTATTAATTATTTTTTCAAAAAAAAAAAATTAATATAGCGATCACATTAGTTTCTTAGACATATGTCCCCATTAAAACCACTTCTTAAAGCAATTTATTTTCACTAATTATATAAAAAATCTAAAAATTCAGTTAAAATAGCTGAAATACCTAAAATTGCTTCACATTTGGTTAAATTTACTAAAAATTCAAGCTTTTGAATAAAATGAAATAAATGAAACAATCTACAATCAAAAAAATAATAATAATTATAACTAATAAATAAATTAATTAACCGCGAATTAGCCACGAAATGATCTTAGCTGTTTAAGCGACTTATCCCATAATAGAAAAAAAATAAGTTTATCATTTTGAATATTTACATTGTATATTTTTTGATCTTTAATGTTACACACGCAATAGATTTGGCTATTATGAAAATTATCTACGTAATTTTTAAGTAACGAATTATTTACTCCATTATTTTCAGAATGTTATTAATATCTGATTTTTTACGGGTGCAAAATCAAATATAAACTATCATTAGTTTTCCAAATTTTACTAAAATATTTATTATAGCTTTCATTGCAACTTGGAAGTTTTATAAAGTCTTAAAATACAAAACAATTTTTTTTTCTTATATTTATTTACAAATATATCCTGTTATTAATAGAACCAAAACGAGAGCAAATAATCAGGAATACGAAATAAGATTATAAATAATATGACCTTCACATTTCTTTTGTGAAATACATCAGAATAAACCGATAACTGCCCTCCATAAAATATTTAATTATACAAAACAGCTAAGATTCCAAAGTTAAATCTTTAAATGCCACAAGTTTAATGGATGAATGCAAATGTGAACAAGTGAGCCAGTTTTTACTTCATTTAATTGACATTTAAATATCCCCAAAAAAAGGGGGAGGAAGTGAATGGAAACTTGTTTTAAATTATCTCAAGAGTTTGCCATGCAGCTACTTTATGTTAAGTTTGCCAGACTTTAAATGAAAGACAAAGTCTTCTATCAAATTAAACTTTGGGTTAATAAAAAAACTTTTCCTCTTAAGAATAATCAACGATATAACTGTTACATTCAATTTTGATACCAATTATTGAAGAATAATATGTTGAATAATATGTGATTTACTAAATTATATTTTTATATAGTTTGGGTCAATTAAGATTTAGATTTTTATTTGGCTATAAAATAAATACTTGTGAATAGTGTATACAATATATAGAATATATTACGGTCCAATTTATGTGGTACAATTTAATATAATAATATATAAAAATCACACCATAAACATAAATTTGAACAGAAGTTCAAACAAAAATATTCGTGACGTATTGCTCAGAAACGTATTTCGATTGCCAAGCAATCTTCCTCAGTGGTCATCTTCCTCATGGAAGTTGCTTGGCAATCGAAATACGTATCTGAGCAATACGTCACGAATATTTTTGTTTGAACTTCTGTTCAAATTTATGCTTATGGTATGATTTTTATATATTAATATATTAAATTGTACCACATAAATTGGACCGTAATATATTCTATATATTGTATACACAGTATAACTATTCAAAGTCAGCGAATAAATCTTATTTTTTTACTTGTGTTTTTCCAAATTTATAGCTTTATGAAAAAATAATCAAAAAGGAATTTAAACGTTTCCACGCTTGGTTTTACAGTAGTCAATTCAGTTACTATTTTTTTATTGCACTTTCGATTGCTTAGGCCTGTATCTAATCAACGGTAACTTTGATTTCATGCTTTATTGTCTAGATAATTTGCATATCATTTATTTTTAACAGCTCTTCTTAGTTGAAATAGTTCAACGTACGCAAATTGCAGCTTTTTGGTGGCCAATTAACTTCAGAATTTCGACTGGTTATGTAATTTTGAAAACAAAACCCAACGCAAATTGCGTCATCCTATAAAAACCAAATGTTGTCCAAGTCATTCTCTGCAATTTTTGAAATCAAATAGCTCAGTAACGTTGTGCATGGTTAAGTATAGATTTTCTGAATCCCAGTTGCAACAATTTTGCATATTTACAAGGGTAAAATTTAACTTATCGAAAAAAATAATTTTTAGGTAAAAATTTCATTTTCAAAAAAACGATCCTTAACTCATTAGTTGAACCAAAAATCAATCGAATGGGTATGAAATTCTGTTCATGAACTAATTGAATTTTCTAAACTTAGAAAAGTGTGAAAATTGTTTTAGTAATTATAATTATTAAATAATAATAATATTTTCGGATCTACGAACTGGATGAGATCGTGGATGTGTTATTTTATCCAAAAACAATTTAATTTCATGAAGTTGAACCATAAAAGCAACTGATGTTCGTTTGGGCGGAAAATTAACCACTCAGCAAATATTTTCAATATTTCCCAATTTTATTGAAGCATAAAGAGTTCTATATTGTAAATATCAAGCCTTTAACTAGAATTTAATAACCTTACTTAAAAGAACCAGGCATTCCTAAATAGGCCAATTTTAGGTAATAACTACATCTTAACATGATCTACTCTTTAAAATTAATATCCACTGGATGTTTCTGTTTCTTTCAATTTTAACAGTTAATCATTTCAATCTATGTACATAATTAAAAGTATTCCCATTGCAAGCATATATAATTATTATGAAATAAATATAAAATAAAATTTACCATAAATAAGTTTCAGTAAAAAACATTCCTACTTTACCATTAAATGCAAAATTTATCACTTCCGAATAAAACATTTCAATAAACTTGAAAATTTCTTTTCCTATGTTACATTTAAATAGTAGCAATTATGAAATATTATTTCAGAAAACACTTTCTGATTGACATCTGTTTAATAATCTATAATTCATTCTGTAGAAAATTAGATGTTCAATATGAATGAAATTGCCATGTTATGTCTATGATTATACTTAATAAGACTTTACTCCTATTATGGGAGACTTCAATTTCTAAGTTTTACATATTTATTTCTATGTTTTTATTTTTCCTTTGCATCAAATTGCGTTTCCTACTAATAAAATAACGCGTTTCGATTTGATTGCAGTGCTTTCCTTGCCTAATTTTAACATTAAAATATTAATGAAGAAACTTAATTATTTATTTGCGGTCGATGAAAAAGATTTAATTTTGGACTTTTCAAATCAAATGAATCAATTAATAAATTGCTCTTATTGATAAAGACAAAACAGAATTTAATAAATTTTTCTGTTTTTATTTTTTTTCTTGAAATTATGAATGAAATCGAAATAGTTTTTTTGAATTTGAAACTTTCACCATATAAAAATAAAATAAAATTGAAGAACTATCGTGCAATTTGTAACGCATGTAATTAGAAAAGAAATAGTGCAGCTGAAAGCAATTATTTTATTTATAGAATTTGCATGATATAATAGAAACGACCATAATTCAAGATGCGCCGTTGCTTCAATATCGTGTTTTAATCATTCAGCATATTTTAATTTTGAAACTTACTTCAATTTTTTTCTGGCACGAATTCTTGCTGACTTTAAAATGCGTTTAAATGTTGAATAAAATCATTGTTAATTTAAGTGATTATATCTTCACTTAATCCATATTTTCCATTCTAATTAACAAAACTATTAATTTTGACTCACCTCTTGTTGTAATTTTTCTCATGAAATTATCTTAATTAAAAATGATAAGGAACCAAGTTGATATCAAAAAGATATAAAAAAATATGTTCCGTAATAAATGGTTAAGTGATTCCTGAAAGTCACAAAATTTAGAAGGAAATAAGGTGTCAAAATAAAGCTTGAATTTGTAAATTCCTTAAATTAGAAAAAATCTATGTTTACTGAAAGTATAATTAATCATTTAACAAATAAGATGAAAAAGTCTGATGCTTTATCAATAATTTACATTTAAGCACGTCTGATGAAATAAAATAAAGTAATTTAACTCTAAAAATGTTGAGGAAACAATAACAGTTTTAAAAGTCACAAAAAATACGATTTACGACGATTATTGTTCGATATATATCCATTCATATATTGTATTTATCAATTTATAAGAGGAGTTTGAGAATTAGAAAGATCTCATTTTACCAAACAAAAGTGGCATTAAAAGGGTATTTGAAGCAAAAATTTGTCAACTAATTGTTTCCCAAAAGTATAAATATCCCCCCAATTTAATGTTGAAAAATAAAAGTTAAAATTAAATTTCTCTTTAAATATGAGAATTGACCAATTTAGAACGATTTAACTTGCTTAATTTGCTCATTAGCGATTTACTTTCAAACATGGTCGGAGCACACAATATTGATATTAAAACAATTAGGTGTACAGAAAATATTATAATATCTCATTCAAGAAAAAAAAAATAGACAAATCAACGAAAGCATAACAAAATGCTTGAACTAAATACTTTTTGGTTGCATCAGGTATTTTATTTCTCATATTTACACGCCTGTGGAAGCAATAAAATAGTAGTTTCAGTAACTCAAATTTTTTTTCAAATGCATGCTGGTACGTTCCAACAATTTCATTCCAAGTGACCTTAAGGCAAGAATTGCCGACATGCAAATGAATTTGATTATTTTTGGCTGCAAAATGAGTAACTGTTATTAAAGTAGAAAATACGTTCTAATTTACTAACGAGCAAATATTATAAAATTCCCAAATTGTCATATTATAGTTTTTAAATTTGTTATTTGTTATTAGAAGGTATAAATTAGTATCTTAAAATTAAAATGACTGAACTGGTTCGAATTTCTCTTTAAATTACGGTTGCGAGTCTGAGGTGTTTGGCACGTATTAAAATTTGAAACCAATTAGTGACGGATCAAGTAATCAATTTTGGTATTTTAAATTCTTAAATACTGAGGTCGTTTAGGTGTGCATTTTAGACGTTAGTAGACGTAGTAAAATTTTAATAAAAAATCATTATTTTTCAATTCTGTTTTCTATAAACTTTGAAAAATGAATTTTTATTCTCATTTATAACTCCAATATCCATTAGCAATCACTAGTAACTATGAAAAAGATTTCATCGTAATAATTTTACCACCCTCTAAAAGATTAAATTATTTACATGAGAATCCTAATTTCTAAATTCCAAAATTTTAAACTATAGAAATAGTAAAAATAGTAACTTGAACTTCTTTCTAGATGAAACTTTAATTGCATTATTTTAATAGAAAAATTCGTAAAAATTGGCTACAATACGTATAATTCAATCTATAAACCTATGGATTTTTTTTCATTTTATTTTAAAAATGTCAATATCTTTAGTCAATCAAAAATATTACCAGCAATATTAAATAAAAATAGTCAGTAAACATATTAAAATGTTGAATACCTTACTATATACTACATACTCTTCTAATTAGATTGATATAACATTTTTTTCATAATTAGCATCCAAGAAATAATGTTACAAAAAAAGAATGTCACAACAAATTTGGTCCATAAAGAGTAATACTTCACTTGTCAAGAAGACAATCATCTATTGCTGTGGAATTTATAAAACTTTCTACCATGGTCTTCGATTTCTTTAGTGGTGTTAAAAGTTGAAATTTGAAATTATTTACTGTATCACTATGAGAAAATTTCTCAAATAAATTTTTTGTCATTATATCCCCAAAAGTTTTGCTGATTGGGAATACATTATCAATTTTTCCCTAATTTTCTACAACATTTCTAAGATAAAAATGGCACAAAATATAACTACAAGTACCTTATTTAATTTGGTTCTAAGGTATTTGATGGAAATTACGATTACAACGCAAAAATATTACTTACTTTGGTGTCACTGAAGAAAATCAGATTTTTTCAAATCTATCATCAATGATACTTGGGAAAAAGATTTTTTAACATAGACCAGTAAATGTAAATTTTTACTTTTATTTTTTTTTCATAATAAATTGTAACGTGGAGAGTAAATGAAAACTAAGAGAAGGAATATCACTAAAAAATAATAGATGCGTTTGAAATGATGGTATGCAAATTTAATGCATTGATTGCACATTAAGAAAAGTAATTATTTACACTTTGGTATATTGAATTTGATTTGGATATTAATTGTTGATGCACAGTTACAAAAAAATCACATTTATAATGTAAAAAATTACATGGCTTTTTTAACATTTTTGCTGTTATATTTGGTAATACACATTAAAAACTGGAAAAAATTGTTATTTTCTAGTATATTATTTGATTTTTTGTCATGATTCATTTTTATAGATACGGTACAGTTGATAAAATCAATAATAAAACTTCCAAGATATATAAAATATCAATTAAAAATAAAAAACAAATAAAAATTAGTTAAAAATGAACCGCCTTTGAACCGTCAGCAATGCTAAGCGGTTGGATTTTAAAATAGTATCATTTTCAACTAATTTTTTATCATTACTTATTGAATTTCTTTATTTTTTATTGAAATTTCATGTATCTTGGACGTTTTATTATTGATTTTATCAACTGTACCGTATCTATAAAAATTAATCATGACAAGGATACCACAGCTCAATCGTACACAAAATAATATCGAAATTTACTAAAAAATCCTTGCTTCCAACTCCACCAAAAGAAAACAAAAAAATATATAAATCAAACTTCATATAATATGTTTAGTATTTTTAACTTTCCAATCGTCAATTCCTAAAAAAAATAACTTCAATATCGAATTTTCAACAAACAACAACATAATGACAATTCCTAAACCATTGAAGAAAATGTGGTTAAAATTAAAAGCCATAACATTAAATGTGGTCCCTGTGAAAAACTCTACATTGGTCAAACTGGTAGATCTTTCGGAACAAGATATAAGGACCATACCCGTTATCCAAGAGTCATGTCATTGGTTAAAATATTTAAAGTTTTAGTAACAAATTCACTGATTGGTTGAATTGGTTCGCCCATGCATCCTGCACCATTCAAAACTACAGTGCCTTAGTTGTACAAAGTAAGCTTCGTATTTCTCGTTTAAAGTGACTTTTGAGTACTGAACATTTGGAACGGTATTTCTTTCGATTTATAATTCATAAATCGCAAAGAAAATTATTTTCATTTAAATAATTTTTCTATTTAACTCCTAATTATAATCTGGAATTAATATTTTTCAATTTAAAATTAACTTTTGAGGATGAAGATCGTTGATTTTCTAAGAGTTATTTTTCTTCGCACAATTATAACCTTCGGTCTTAATAAAAATCCGTAAACTTAGAACCAAAAGATTTTTTTTTCATAATATTTTGGCAACTTATTTTCTTATTCTAATGTTGATCATTATTGCGATTGGCCTTATTGTTTTTAAAGTGAAATTTTGACTTACGATTTGAGGTCTTCGAATGATTTACAATAATTTTCTTTCACTGTTCGCATTTTTGATTGTATTGTCTACGAATCGAAGATTGGAAAATCACTTTCCACCAATTTTAATTCTACTATTTTACTCCTCCAAAGTGAGTTCCAGTATAATCTTGACTACAACCACTTCAATTTTTATAAAATACCGTTATGGCGAAAATCAACAATGCTTAAATTTCGAAACAAATTTTAAGCCATTACATATTTGCAAGAATGGATTACATATGAACATTCTAGAAGAATATGAAATATACAAAGTACACAAACTATATCCTAATAATATCCTTAACGACAAATTATATAAAACAAACAACCTATATGAATTTTTTTAAAACTGACTAAATAATCATTACCAGATGATGACAGCTTGGAACTTTTGAAACGCGTCGTAATAATGAAATTGAGTCATAGGACATTTATTATTATTGACAAATTTGTTGAGTCCATATTTTACATAATAATTTACTTTTTAGCAGGAAAGTGGACGTGAAAGGATGTAAATCCATAAACATAGTATATGGATTTACATCCTTTCATGTCCACTTTCCTGCTAAAAATTAAATAATATTATTTATTTTTATTCATTAAATCATTCAGTGTTGGGAAATGAAAATTAAATTTGCCTTAATTCTCGATTTAAAGGTTTTAGTTTGAAATATAAATGCAACGAGAAATGAAATCCAGAAGAAATTTTCATTTTTCAGTCAATGCACTTGTAATGTTAATTATACTTTTCAGAATATTAATCACGGTTCTTGTAAATCTTTCTCAAGTAGAGAAGAGTTAACTTTAACAGCCAAGATTGTCTGCGGTTTCAATTAAATTGACTATTAAATGTTACGTTTGATAACTCTCATTTAGTATTATTTTATCAATGTTTTTGTGGGAAAAATATTCCCTGTTAATTTTCTTTAAGGTTTTTAGTTTAAGGATATCTTTTTAATTTTTGAAAAACGGAAAAACAATTTTAATTTGAAATTATTTAATGATTAAACTTTCTACAAAAACGGAGAACATGAATGATCAAAGAACTTGGTGAAATCTATAAGATTAAGTGAAAAAATGAAAGATCAAACCTTTTATAAAGTTAAAAGTTCTTTAATGAAGTCCTAGTGAATTAAATTCCGTTCTTCTTCCTTAGGACTTCTTTGAATCTTCTTTGAAGGACTTTTGTGTTCCATCAAAATCGCTAGGGCTTCTGGAATAAATCTCAATGGACTTATCTATTCATACTTTCTAGGTCATGCTCTTTTAGTCGTTCAAAACTAGCAGAATTATGTACAAGAGATGAACGGTCAAATAAGATATGAAAGGCAGTTTTCTCTTCCTTTTTCCACATGGTCCCATAAGTACGTATTCCTATAGCTTTGAGTTTAACAATTTTCTCAAGCAATTAAAAAAAAGTTGTCCGACGAATTTTTTTTTCATTCTATTTGTAATGAAAACAATGATATCTGAATGTTCAAAACAGATCATTACTGTTGTTTAGTTCCTGTGATTAATTAATTTCAAGGTTTCTAGGATGTGATTGCAATTACCTATAAGAACTATAAATAATTAAATGGTGTCAATTAAATTAATGCTTCACTGAGTACTTTGTCTTATAATAATGATATGTGCATTCATAAAAAAATCATAATAGTTTGTTCTCTTTTTACTTGAACATATTTCATATTGCATGTAATTTTTTTTTGTTGGTAATTGTAAAATAAATAAATCAGAAATCAATGTTTACGAGATTTAATATTGATTTTTATAAAATATAATCAATCTTAACATTAAATTACTATTTCATAGAACTTTTCATTGAATTGGTAATGAATAAAAGTGCAAGTACACACGTAAAAGCAAAACTTATAATTCTCGTTTCTCTTATGCACGTAACGATTATAAGACTTGTAGTCTTTTAGATGAAAGTGGTCGCTCAAACAAGAAACCAGTCTTTTGATCTAGAATTATTTTCTATCTAAAGTAGATCAATCTACCTTCTAGGTAATATTTCAATCCAAATCAAAGAACATGTCCAAGTGGTACCGAAAATTGACGAGACCATTAACACATTTTCCATTTATATAATTGAATCCGACTTAAACTATTCTTTCAAACAAAACAAGCTGATTAATATCTTGTATTGTCAAGACCTAAAATTATTTTCGTTGAATCTCTTAACCATTTTTAATAAGTTCTAAATTTTTTGTCTATTATAAAAAAGAAATGTTAAGGTGAATATTTGTTTCTTTTTGAAGAAACGTTCGATTTATGTAATAGCGGATCAAAATATTTTATTTATAGAAAAGGAAAAGAAAGTGAGATAATTTTTTCCTATAAGTCTAATTAAAATAGTTGCATTCTAACCAGTTTTAGCCTTAAACATTGGTGAATAAAAAAAAACGTTGGTATAAGAAAAAAAAATCGCTTCAGAGTAATGATATAACTGTGCCAGTACTTACTTATATTTCAAATTTTTAAATGTGTGTTTTAATGTTTTCTATTTCAACCGGATATCCGCAAAAAAGCGAAAATGTTTCATATTTATTATTTACAGGTTTTATAACCTTCTTCTAAACTATCGAAATTGTAAGGAATTAAAGAAAAAAAACGTTCTGTAAAAAATTAAAAACGTGAACTTATGTTAATAAAACTAATTTCTAGGAAGAAAGAATAATTAATTGATAGATTAAGCTGATTTTTATATATTTTTTTTCAAAACGATTGAAAATAAATTTGAATATTGAAAATTAATTAAAAAAAATCAAAGAACATACAGAACACAGAAACAAATTTAAATAAGAGGAAAGCATTTTTCTCTCTTAAAGTTTTTATTCAAAAACGTAAATTTCTTATTTAAGAAGGACATTATTACTAACAAAGAATTCGTACAAACAAATGGATAAATAAATATTGAAAATTTTAAAGTTAAAATTACTATCAACTATGCACAAAGGAAGGAAATATTAACAATTTTCAAATAGAATTTGTAAAGAAAAAATAATCTAGTATTAATAGAATTTCACATCATGAAAATATTTTTAGATTTTCATGAATGATATTTTGACTGCATTGAACTATTCCATACCGTTTTTTTATCTTTTTAATTTTAACTATCAGAATCCTATTAATTAGTAGGTTCCATTATAGTCTTATAAAATTATGCAGTACAAGCTGACCCGGCAAATTTCGTACTGCCAAACAGACAATGAACGTAATGTTTTATGAATGAATATTTTAACTATACTTAGTTTCAATTTTTAAAAATAAAATGAACAAAATTAAGTTCAATACTTCATTATAATAAGGAATATATAAAAATAAAATAAAAATTATATAAAAAATAAAAATCAATTATTTCAATGGCAAGTCAATCAACCCATTTCGTTGGCCTAAAGTGTTAAGCTGCTAAGTTCTTTTTAATAGTTTTTTCAGGGAAAGGAAAAGAAAACGTATTTAAGCTACTTAAGTTACTACATAAAGCAGGTTTCCGATTCATGTTATATATTGAGAAATTTATATATTCAAAGTGATTTGTCAGTTTATCATTTGATAGAATTTTTATTCCTTCCTATTGGAACAAAAAAACAAAAAAATTTAAAAGTGGACTTAGCAGATTGAGAATTTAGGCCGACGGTTTACTTTATTGAAGCTATGTATTTCGGTTCATGCGTTGCCCTCGGATTGATTCTCTCCATTGAAGCACCTGACCATTACATTGACGTACGAAGTTTGTCAAATCAGATTTCTTCAATATATAAAACAAAGTAGGGGTAGTTAGACCAATTAGAGCTAAAAAAATGACTGGACTGATTTTGATATATGATTTGTTAGATTCATCTTCGCTCCGAATAGTAGAATAACTATTAACATATTTTAACTATTCACGGAAAAAAAATAATAAAATGAGTTTTTAAATAAATTAGGCTTCGCCATACATATATGTCAATTTAATATAGTCAATAATTTTTATTTAAAAAACGCATATAGCCATTAAAACCATTGGAAGTTCGACGCAATGACACAGTATGTTTTGAAAGTGCTATGATTTTACTGATTGGAGATTTCTTCTAAACATTGCCAATCACTCCAAGTTCAGATTCTACCAATAAAATAAACTCCTGCTTAAGATCATTAAATCTGTAACACAATGTGAAAAAATTTCAGCTAGCGACATGAGTTGGGTTGCGGAATGATCCATCTACTGAAGAATTTTCCAATTTTTGAATATCGATAATGGCAGTGTTCTTGTCGACGATTCAAGCGTATTGACTTCATTTCGTTCGAATTTTTTCAATTTTGTCTCATTCAAAAATTTTATGTAATTCCTAGCTTTTTTATAAAACAGCAGAATAACGTTTTAATCAGTTTAATTGGAAAAAAATTCAAACCAATAACACGGCTATAACCGATATTCATTCATTTCTAGGATAAATTTTCTGCAGATGGATCGTTCAGCAATGCAATTCTTATGTTTTCTTCCAGGTGAAGTTTTTTTCATATGGTTCCATAAATTTGATAATTTAAGGCAAGCATTTATCTTTTTAAACAGAAGTCGATCCTAAATGTCTGAAGTCATCCACTTCTGCAATTCGAAATGCAGAACGCCTAATGTGAAAAAATGTTTTCCTAACAATTTTTCGATATTGGTAATAGCAAAATTTATGTTGACACATCATCTGAATACATTACATTCCCTACTAATTTGTGCCACTTTACTAAGTTAAAGACCGAACCCTTCGAGATGGTGTTCCCAAACTGTGCTCAAAACTACAAAAATTTAATTTGGATAAGCGAACATGTTATATTGGCTCCAAAAAACGTTGATTAGGTACAACGAAATGAGTATTCGGATTTAAAATAAGATAATTGGCGATTTGATGCCATGCAACTCGGTTGATTCTGTTACTAATTAAGATAATTTTTTTTAACTTTTCAAAATAAATCACAGGCATCGATGATTAAAGATGACAGAACTTTTTCGTACTTTCTTGAAACTTATCGTTATATTTCGGAAAATTCTCACAATATCTTGATTTAGTATAGTGTTAATGTTATTCTGATGTACAAGCTATATTATTTATGTAAAGTTTAAATAAAATCCTTTCAGTAGTTTTATTTATTTTTTTTTTCAATTAAATTGCACAATCTGCATTGGGTTGCAATAAGTGCATTCAATCCATAGACAATCACATGTAAGCACTAGTGCCAGTAGATTAGTGCTGTATATGTACAAAGATTTTTAACAATCAATAGTAACAATAACAATAATAGTAATTCTTATAGCAATAACAACAATCATAAAAACAATCAACAGTAGCAATAAGATTAATAATAATAGTCTATAATAACAATATCAAAGCTAGAAATAATGTGAAACATTAATATATAAGTAATATATAAAAATAAAGCTATATAATAAGAAATAATAATTTGGCAACAGATAGTTAATAGGAATATTTGTTTAGTTACAAAATCTATCAGGCAAATCAGTAATTTTTGCGTGAAAGAGTAACAAAGCTCCATACATCCATTTTTGCAAACTTTCGCGTTTATAATATAGTAAGGATCAGAAAACGCTTATTTTTTCAAATTGATCAAGAATGTTGTTTAGCTAGAAAATGCATATTTGTAATTTTTTTCTGATACTAAATTTAATTGCATTCTATTTAATGTCCAACTGATTAAACGAGTGATTAGTTTGAAAGGAAAATCAATTTGTATTAAGACATGTATTAATTTATGTTTTATTTAAGTATTGTAGTTAAGATCTAATGGTATTTGAAGCTGGAAATATCGATTTCTTATGTTTGAACTTGTTGCAATAAATAGTTAAAAGTAATTGCAGCCAAAGGTTAAAGGAAATAATATCAATATATTATTTATAGCAAGTCTACATTATTATTCATATTAATCATTGCACAATTGCCATATGAAGCAAATGCACTCATTATGGGTTTAAGTATTATGCATGAACCAATTTGTTTTATTCAACGCATCAAACTTTCTCTATAAAATTGATAAGTTTTTAGTTCTTTTTTTTTATAACTTTACATAAACCTTATTAGTTTAATACGATTTTTCCAACCATTTTTTATGGTCATTGAACAGATTGAAATTATTATTATAATTTACATCAAAGTTACACGCTATATGCATATTAAAAATTTTATTTCGATTGCAAATGAAATGTAATATGCAATGTGTTTTAATTATTGAATTTTTTGCAGGGTTCAGTTGCATTAAAGTCAAATCGAGGAAGGACCCGATTCACACAAACGCCTGAATATTCGCAAGTGTTAGATATTGCAAAACCTACAAGATCAAGCAGCGAAATTGTTCGAGTTAGTAGACGGAAAAATATTACAAGTTCCACGGAAAAAAGTATTGATTCCTTTAATGTAAAACCGGTTAGTAGAGATAGAGTTAGTACGCCACAATCGTTGAGAAATGGAAAAGAAACAAATTCAAGACAACAATATCAAGTTGAGGAAGTGTTGGATGATTTGCCACAACAAACGAATACAGAATACCGCACGAAGCAAACTGTTGAAAATATGGCCCGGCAAGAAGCGTTTATTATGTCTCAACGGGTTTTTCAACAAGCCAATACTCGAAAACAAAATTATGAAAGAGTACCAAGTGTAGCACCAACTAGAAGTAGTGCAAGACCTGAAGTCAAGAGATCAAGATTGGTGAATCGACGTCAAAAAATTACTCCTGCTGCCAGCTCCAGTTCAAATCGATCGGCTCAAATTCAAAAAGCTCAAGAACGTATCATAGAAGTCACCGAAAACGAGCCTGATTTTGCCACTCCGGTCTTTTCTGCCAGTTTCTATAGCAGTGAATTTAACAAACATAAAAACCAAGGTGATTACGTCCGCACCGGACCTTCACTATTTTCTCTGGAAGATGAAAACTCAAGAATTCTTTTACGCACTGGCAGAAGATCAAATGGTTCACCCATAAATCATGCTGATTTCATCAAACTTGACAATTCTAAACAATCTCAGTCGATTCCAGAATATATAACGAAATCTACACAAAGTATACTTCGTCAACAACCGGAAAAAATCTACACAAATTTCGGAAAAGAATTTAACGTCACCGAAAAAGAATTTCTGAGATTAAATCCTGACAGAGAAAGTTTTCGTGAAATAGCCAAAACCGAGAAAAAGGAAACTGAAAGTGAAGTTGTTGCGGAAGCCAATATCGCATATACCCACACCGATAAAGAATTCAAAGACCGTGCGAAAAATATTATCAATGATCCTCAAAATGCACAACTAGTACCAGACTATCTTAGTTCTTTCACAGACGAAAAGTTTGTTATCCCACAGGATAAACATTTGTCAAACGAAGAAC
Source organism: Sisyra terminalis (assembly GCA_958496175.1). NCBI lineage: Eukaryota > Metazoa > Arthropoda > Insecta > Neuroptera > Sisyridae > Sisyra > Sisyra terminalis. Next base: position 12,922,655 of record OY292274.1, read on the forward strand.
TTGCAAAACTGACCAACTTACGTCAAAGACCAAATGAAAGAACCTATCCCAGAACAATTAAGAGAGAAACTCCCATTAGATCGCGAGGTAAATCTAGGTATAGTGGAATAAATAGCCAGTTAGTTGATGAGTCTAATGAGAAAATTAGTGAATCTGACAACTATCCGGAACCATTCAAGGCTTTGATTCAGCAAAAGGAAAAAATTAAGGTACGATTTTCTTTTAAAAATAAAATTTTAAGTCTAAACTTAAGAACTTTTTTACAGCTCATGGAATTGCAGACAAAACGCAGAGAAAATCAAATGGAAGCTTCCAATGAAAAAATCACAACATTTGCACCAATTTCAACCTCGAAATTTTCTCCGGGAAGTCGATTTGTGGTTAGTGAATTATTTTGTAATTTAATTTTTTAGAAGTTTTTTTCCTGGCTTATCTAAACAACTGAAGTCTAGACTAGAAACAGTACAGAATTGATATTTGACCAAAGTTTGCCAAATACTAAAATACTTTTTTGAATGCACTATTTAAATAACAAATTTTTAACAAATTAAATTCAAATTCAACAACTTTTAGATACAAATTGAATTCACCTGCTCTTTAATAATACTCAATATTTGCTTAAAAAAACAAAGTCCTTAAAACTTTTACGTAAAAATTATTTTTAGTGGGTTTATTCAATAAAATTAAGAAATATTCGCCAATTTAGAATTGAGAGTGTACCAAGAAACAAAACTTTTTTTTTCAACGCATAACCCCTAATTTTATTTGAGTGATGTTAAAACGATTGAAAATAAATTTTCATGCACCTAGAACCACTGCAACCCGTGTCGACTTGCATACGAAGGTGCGCGATAGTTAACTAGGGATGTGTTTTTTATTGCTTATTTCTTTAATAAGTAATTTTTTTTTCATTCAGTCAATATGTCAGTGAAATTATACATTTCTAAAATAGAAATATTTTAATAGGAAACGTAAAACATTAAAATACCGACTCCAAACTTCCCTAAAATGGACAAGGACAGGCAATTCTGTTCTATAATATTCGTGAAGTGAATTTATGTGTTAATGAATGCCCAAATCTATTCACGAATCCATTATTTATTGAGAAAAGGCACATAAACCGATTAAATCTTTACTTAACTAAGTATGTAAAAAAAAAACTAGCGACAATATACTAAATTTAGAGAAATTTACAAAAAAAAAAAAAAAATAAAACTGAGTTCTACTATAAGAAAAATTGTCTTCTGATTCTGAAATAAAAGATATACAGGTAAATTTGGCTACCAACTTTTACAATTCGATAATAATGAAACTTCAACTTAAAAAAATTCCATAATTCCAAAATAAGTAGTTGTATTAGATAATCGTCAGTTCAGTATAAGAAATTGTGTACTACTGAAGCAACTATTGAGACACTGCGATATAACAATGATAAATTTTTCATAAATAATTCCTCTATTCACAGAATTCGTAGGGAAAAGCGAAAAGAGTACGAAAAGCCATGAAAGTCAATTCCCAAAATGAGTACCAGATACTGTAACTGTCCATTAGGATGGTAAACTCTTCCTGGTTTTAAATGCACAAAAATCAAAAGAAGAACGATTACTGATAAGTAGTTATTTCATATGGTAATAAAGAACAACTTATCACTGTACCAAAATTGGTAGAACAGACACTAACATTTTGGAAAGCCATTATTAACTGGAATCTTGAAAATAAAATGCAAATTCTTTGTTGTGATACTACTGCTTCACATACAGGTTGCATTAATAAGACTTCTGTGCTTCTTGAGTAGAAACTAAGTAAAGAAATGCAGATTTTTATTTGCTGTCATAACGTCTATGAATTGATATTAAAATGGGTGTTTAAAGAAAACATTGGCCAGACAATTAAAATGTCTTGGCATTCGATTGTTGAAAAATTTTCGTGCAAATTTGAAAAATATTGATTTCAAGAAAATATAGAGTAGTACTGCAAAGTTGTCATGCCTCAATATATTAGAAATGAGCAAAATGCAAGAATTTTACCGGATTGACTTAACTAAAGAGATCACTAAAGATGACTATTGAAAATTAATTTACTGACATTTTACTAGTGACACCTAACATTAAGCATTGGGTGTAATGCGTTTTAGCTTTAAAAGCACCTTGACTGGTGATTTTTTATGCTTTTAAGCTATGATTTTTTAAAGATCATGAAAGCTTACGAAGAAAATAGGCAAATGAATCTCAAAATCAGCTTTACAGAAGTTCTGCCAGCATTTATGGTATTTAATAGATGAATTATCAATCTTGTCTGTTGATTGTGATGTAAACCAAAAGTAAAATTTATAAGACCAGTAAACGCTATATTCCATCAAAAGAAGAACTTAGTGACTCATTTTACGGTTAGTCTGGCAAGAAATAATATACTTTTTACTTATTACTAAGATATATGATAAGGGTAGACACACTCATTTTTAATTTCAAAAAAAATAATCGATGACTTTATTTCAATTAAGTTATATTCTATCTGGAAAAAGCAAACGTTGAAAAGAAAAACTACTCAATAATATCCTTTAAATAATTAATTCTTAATAAATATAAGATACAGACAAAACAGTGTTTTCTATCTATTATTATTATTATAAAGAGAAAAGATTTGATTGTTTGTTTGCTTTGAATAGTCTCCGAAACTACTTGACCGATTTGAAAAATTCTTTCTTTGTTGGGAAGCTACACTATTTCCGGTGAACATGGGCTATATTAAATTTTCAAAAAAGTTAGGGATCCATACTAAAACTCCAATAATGTAACCCAAGGTCTGAAAAAAATTACCAAAAAACATTCTTTTATCGCGTGCGCTGCGAAAACTATTGGTTATAGACAAAATAATGTAGTACGATTTTGTAGAACATATCATTATCTACAAAAAATAAAGCGACAGCATATGTCTAACTATTATAGTTATGTCACAATAAGTGTTTTTTCATTTTAAAAAATATACATAAATGTCACCGTTATAAAAGCTCTTTTATTTATACTTTGGGATTAATCCTTATGAAAATAAATGACTTCATATTTAAGTTTGCTTCAATGCCATTATATAACTTTTTGAGTTATTCAATTTGAACATTCCATTCGAAAGATATCACAAGTTTAAAAATGTAACTTATTTGAAAAATGAAAAATGTTAAAATACAAAAACGTGCCTTTTTGAAATATAAATGTTTAAATACATAATAAACACTTCAAAAATACTCATACGTAAATAACGCATTCGCTTACGTATCTGACATTTTTATACTCACAATATGAGAGACCTGGTTTCGAATCTCACAGTAAACTTTTTTTTTTTTACAAATTGGTTGAAAATAAATCCTTAGGGTTGTTCAATAAGGAAATATTAAAGAAAAAAAATTAATTGTAGTAGTAATAATAATAATAGTAATAAACCTTCAAATAAATACGTTTTTAAAACCGTGCATATATAAAATCGTGTATTTATATACCTCCTCTGACTGATGAAATTTTAATAATCGGTGTATTCCTTATTAGAAGTAGGCATGAGAAAAGATTTTTTTTTTGATAATTTCTACCCTAAAAGAGTGAATTGGGGTGATTAAGTTTATATGAGAAAATGTTAAATTAATCAACAATCAAAATTTTGAATTTAATAAGTGTTATAAATAAATAAATAATGAATTAATAATAAATGTCGGTTTTTTTATATCATTTTGATAACAGTATTTTAAATAACGTCGTTTCACTTAATTAGTATGAAATTTTGTGTAGTAGGTACTTATACCAAATAACAAAGAGGCGGTTTTAATTTTTGTATGTTCTTCAACAATCAAACTTTTTAAAATCTAATTTTTTGAACCAATGATTGTGACCTAGAGCAATTATTGTTATTGAATATAAATAAAATATTCAATTTTACTTCTACCTATTTCCAACAATTTTGTTTGTACAACATCCAAATGTGCGAAATCGAATTGCTTTTTAATCATAATTAAAATATAGGTCATATTTTTTTTCGTTTGACATTGTATTTTCAAGAAAAAATGCATATTTGTGTCGATGAAATTTGGAAAGTGTTATCCTTATAGTATGCCGTTATATAATAAGAAAGGGTTTTCGATAATTCCACCCCTAAAATAGTGAAAAAAGGGTGGCTAAGTTTGTACACCATAACGTCTTATAAACAATCGAAATTTCAAATTTCTTAATCAAAGTCCGTTAAAGGAGAAACGTTATAACTGCTTAATATAAAAAACAAACTTGGTTTATTATTAAAAATAAAAACTTGGGGTCTGCTTAAAAATTTAAACTGATAAATATATCTAAAAAAGGTTAAGTTAAGTTTATAAGTGAGCTTTAAGTTTTTTGGCTTTCACATATTGTAAACCTGAAAATCTGAAATAATTACATTAGTGAACGAGAATTTTGGCGTTGAAATTCGGCGAACTAAAAGAAAATACCAACATTGTTACGGTAAGCCATAATGATACAAGAATTTTAAAATGCTCTTCCAGAACAAACGGCATACGCAAAATCATTTATGGTGAACTCTAGACTATCCAATATGGTTTAATTATATAGTTGAAATTCAGATATTTAATAAGTTTATAGATACATAATGGTTATACTTGATTTTGGAAGAACTGGGTTTCGTGCAATTGTACAAATTTCAATTTCGCGATAGTGTTGTACATTGCAGGAGGGTAATAATTTTTGGAAAAAAGTTCATTCGGGAATCGAAACAGTGAGATGGGATTTTTACTATAATTCAAAAATCTAGACCCTTAACTTCTGTTATTTTGACGCGAGTATTTTGATAACTTTCGACTTTTTTACTCATAATTAAGACCGACTTTATTGAACTTTGCGATATTTTTTGTTTATGTATAGATGTTGATTGATTTACGGATTATTTGGTTGAAGGTAGGTATACCTACCGTAGGTATACGCAATAGACATACTCTTTTTAGATATTTAAAATATTTTTTGAAAACTATTGATTATTACATAGAACTACGAGTATTTTATTCTTTGTAACACTTTATTAAATGTGTCTTTTTAAAGTTGACAAAATAGTGTTTTTAAGAATGGTTATGTTTTTCGTAAAAGAAATAAGAAAGATAACAATTTTCATATACCACTACAAGTAGCAAATTTGAAAAGAAAATATAATCTTCACCTACGTTACGCAGACGAAGTTGCGGGGCTCAGCTAGTATTTACTAAATTAACGAAGATCTTATATTCCTGTATGGTTTCTACATTAATTTTACTATTAAAACTTTAAGATCAAGTCGGCATGTGTTATTGTTGTTCGATAGGGATAATATTTAATATTTTAGTTATTTGGGTTAAATAGAGAAAAATAGAGGGTATGCGCATCAAAATTTGAATTTTTTTTTTGCCTTTATAGCTTGGTACATCCTAGTATAAATAATTATTTGTAGTAAGAACAAACCACTTCAAAATATTCCGTTCATCACTCTTATGAATTTTACAATACTTGTCTGATTTGGCCAAAGTTACAGCACTTAAAATATCTTTAAAAAATATGAGACCTTACGAACTTAGTAACTGAAAATATTCGGAATTTTAAATGCAATTTTTCTTTTCAGTTTCAATTATTAAATTATAATTTGGTGTAAATCAAGTTACCCCTAATTCTTGTAACAAATTTCTATGTAGGTGAAATACATAAAGACATAGAACAACAAATTTTTAAGGAAAAGTTTGATCTGTTACTTTTTTTAAATACAAATACATCCTTGTTTTTATTGTTAAATATTTTTGTTTAATCAACAATTTAGAATAGGTATTAATACTAGAATAGGTGAAAAATATCTTATTATAAGAGTCTCTGTTAGCGGAAACATTGTAAATAAAAGAATTAAGTGATTTACCTTTATAAATTTCTATATTTTTAGAAATACACATTAAAAGAAATAACAAAAAAAAATGAGAAATTATAACAATTATTTGAAAATGCTGGTAAGAACTTTTTCTCTATAAAGACATTTTTTTAATGCGGTTATTAAAACCACTCATGCGTTCGTTCCTACTGGATTTCTCTAACCAATAAATGAAGCCATTAAAATATTAAAAAAAGAATCTTTATTAACCTTTATAATATTTTTTGTTTTGTCTTAAAATTCTTAAACTAATTTAAGAAATTAAAAGTAAATCGATGAAAAGGTTTTTTTAGACGTATTATTTTTCCATAGAGCCGCCAACGGACCACAACTCAACCAACTGAATCCACAACTCGAACCACATCAATCGTAAAGCCAACGCGAAAAACTTACCGTTCTTTCTCCACACAAAAATCGGTGGACTCGACAGAATCAACAACATATAAAGTTCGTTCCCGTTTTAGAACTTCGAAGCCAAACAATTTACCAACTGAAAGTAATATTGCTACAACATTCAGCCCCACAACGTTCAATTATCGATCAACGTCTTCGAAATCTTTCGATAGTAAACGAAATACTCCAAGTTATCGTACAGTAGACCGAATACCAAAAATTACAAGTTTTAACAATCGCACTCGAGGGATTTATCCGCCAAAAAAAAGTATAAGTACAACACCGGTAGTTACAACAGAAGAAATATCCACCCCTGTGTATAAACGTCGCCAAACAAAGAAACCTCTAAATTCGGAAATCGAGGTAAATTTTCAATTATTCATTTAGTTCAAAACTATCAACAAATATTGATATGAATCCTAAACATATAACTAGTAAACGAGAACTTGTTGGTTTTCCTAAAGAAATTATTTTTACGGGATAAAATTAAAAATTATCGATTATTTTCAGATTCATTCAACTTTAGTTAAGCCAACTTACACATCTCGAGTCCGTAACGATTTGGGTCGAACTGGAAATTCAAAAGATAATAATAAAAACTCTGTTTACATTCCAACAGTACCGCCAATTCATGCAAAACCTCAACGTAACAATGTAAGTATACCTTTCACTAGAATTGATTGGAATAAAAATAAGAAGCCAAATTGAAAATTTACCGAAAATAGTTTGAAGCATAATTACCTATTTTTTAGAATAAACAAAGAAATGTTTTATAACAAAATCCAAAACTATCAAAATTTAAAAAAATAAAGATACAAAAATCATTTGCTTCTGGTAAATTAAAATCATTTTGTACTAGGTTCAGAAGTTTATTATCAATAAATTGAAAAAAAAATTTTAATACCATTTTTTTCTACACATTTCTTTGCCAGAGAAAAATTTTAATTAATATTTATTAGTTATAATCATTTCCAAACTTCCAAAACAGGAAAATAAAAAGATATACTTAAAGCTTCCAAACATAGAATTACTAGTTGAAAAATTTGATTTTTTCAAAGTGCATAAATTAAAATTTACTTATGAATTTTGAATTACATTTATAATTATTTCTATACGAAATAAGAATGCGTTTCGTTCAAACGTTTCGAGAGAAAATTTATTTTTTAGTTATAAATATTTAAAGAAACATGTAAACCAACAAAGCCTGAGCGCATTTTATATGCCTAACCCACTGTGCTTTTATAATTAAAATTTATTAAACTTATATTGTCGTTATATTTTGAAGGTCAGAGGAAATGAATTCAAAGTTTCCACCTCGGATAATCAATGGGCGCTAAATACATTATGACGCCAGATTTTTCGCAAGATTTTTCAAACATCATCTCAGAATAGTCACCCATAAGTTATGCTATAATTTTTTACCATTTATGTTTAAACTTCAATGATTTGGCTGTTTTGCTAATATTATAAAATTTAGCTTTTATATATGCACCGCTGTAATTATAGTTTGAATGAGCACAGTCACTGTAACATAGATGTGAATTCATTTTATCTTTTTCAATAAAGATTAAAAGAAAGGGGTGAGGAAATTAATAATAAACTTAATTTTCTGAGAAGTGATAAAGAGGATTTTCTTGCACCATAATTTTTAACGCCATATTCTACGCAAGCTATGCAATTTCAAAATATATTTGTAAAATAATAAATCACATTTTCTGGATTTTTTTCATATTATTGATGTTTGATATATTGATGATAGAAAAAAAGTATGAAAATAACCATAATTTGAAATCAACATAGCATTAGAAGCAGAGTTTGTATCAGCTTCATCGAAACTTTTAGATTTACATTATAACAGACTTTTTTTGCAAGTTTTAAAGAATTAATTTCCTCTAATTCTGCTTTATTGACTAGACAGTAACATTGATTTGGGATTTTGCTTTATTAAAATAATGTGTTCTTTAGAAGACATTTTTTATCATAAATAAATAATAAACGGGCTCTTGGCATTTGGCAACTGGAAATTTGGCTTTTTATTTTTAAAAATCGTTATCTTTTTCTACAAATTGAATTTCTTTGATTGATAAAAACTTTTATCGATAAATTTTCCAAGTTTTATCTCAAAAATCTATCCTTTAGTAGTTTGAATTTTCAATTTTCAAGCTTTAAACATATATTTTTCTCAACTTGTCTTTCAAAACAACAATGTAAAATAAAATCGATTTTTTTTTTTGTCATAATAAAGACGATTTATATGAAAGTGTAAAACTAATTTTGTAAGAAGTCAACGTTATGTTTCTTCAAAAAATTCTTTCACTTTGTTTAGATTTCCCAAACCAGGATTGCCAAGGACAGTAATAATGTGGAAATATTAACCGTTATACCGCCAGTGATCAATAATATTTTGTCTGATAATTTATTATCAGATAATGCAAGTACAACTGATAAGATTTCTCATCAAATATTCAACACTTCAAATGAAAAAACCACCGAGAAAGTGTTCATTATAACTCCGGAAAAGATAACAACTACAACGGAGGATTTTTCCAAATTCACAATTCCAACAATTAAATCTACAACAGTTTCGTCAACAGAAGCTGCAACAACGACAAACACTAAAACTATTTCAACACAAACATCCACACTTCGATCAACCACACAAAAAACATCCACACTCCGATCATCAATATTCCGATCAATTGCCAATACTCGATTAACAACGGTAAACATACCAACTACAGAAAGCATACTAAACTTAGAATACCCTTCTCGTCCTTCATTCTTAGCGTCTTTACTAACAATATTTAATAATCCACGAGATACGAATTCAAAACCCAAGAATACAGCCAAATTTATTCCAATATCAAATATAAATAACAATTCTGAACCAATCGAAACGACAAAATCGTACTCTTCCGTTACTGTAAACATTCCAGTTTCTACTAATCCTTCACTTATTCTTAATTCTACCAATACATCCTCTTCGACGTTTTCTTCTATATCTGATTTAATTTTAGCACTAAATGTTTCTGATTCAAAAAATGAGATTGTTAATTCGGAAGCACCAACTACTATTTCTTGGTCAACTGAAAATTCTTTTAACAATAAATCAACTTTATTTTCTACAACCACATCAATTCCTACTACTTTGCAACTAAGTAACCAAAAATCTTCCACTGAAGTAAATCCAACTTTCTCTGTTTTTGATTCTAATAGCGTAACAAGCACTTTTACTGATTCTAAATCTACAACTACTATTCTTCCAACATTAACTACACCATTTACATTGTCTACTACAATTCAAGAAACATTACCTGATACATCTGCAACTGTTTCAACATTACCCAAAACTTCCTTACTGACAACTTTTCCAACAACTTCCCTTCAACCCTCCACAGTTATTACAACTCAAGCAACAATTCCATCAACGAATCCTGCAACAATATTTTCGACAAATTCTTTTCAAAGTCAAGCTAGCGCCCCAATTTACTCAAGTACCACACCAAAAATAAAAACAACATTCCCCACAGCATGGGCACCCGACAATTACATTCCTCGATTTTCCTCGCGACCATCAATTTCCAATATCCGGACAGTAAGTCCTACAACGCAAAGAAATGATGAGTATGTTGTTTTTGGAATACTCTCCAACAATACTGTGGTACGTAAGACAGTAAAGCCGTCGGCTTCTCCACAAACTAACTCTTTCATAATCTATGGTATATTTCCCAATAATACTATTGTGCGTAAATATCCGAATGGCACAATTGTACCCGATGACAATTCCGAGATTGAAATTGTCGGATTATCAACGAATAATTTAACAGAAACAATAGGATCTTTTAACAACGAACGAAAATCTGGCGATAACGAGAAATCCAGCACGTCCTCCGATAACCGAACGCACGATAATGTACAGGATAATCTTATTGACACGGTACTATATTATTAATAGAATAAATCAATGGTTAAATTAACAAAACTACATGAATACTTCAACATGCCGCCAAGCAAATTAACATAATTTTTTTAAAGTTATTTTTAGCTTACGACAAATGATAATGGATCATAATTGTAATATTTTTTTATTTTAATATTTTCAAAACTTTACTTTTTGATATCTAAACTATTGACTTACTCTCTAATGCTTTTGCACATGCATGTTCTAATTCTTCAACTAAAAATTAACTCTATTGTTAAGGTTTTTAAGGTAAAATACCCAAAACTTGAATTAATTTCTATAAGACTTTTCTTCACAATACAGCAATTAGTGTATCGTCAATTACCGTGATTACTCATAGTAGAAGGTAAATTGACTATGTAAAAAATTATCATTTTTGTTTTCACAATTTATAAATTTATAAACTTGTTAATTTACATTTTGAGTAGAAATAAGGCTGGAAACCCTTTTTTTGTATTAATAACCCATAATAATAACCCATTTTGTTTTTTGTATAAGACTAAAATGATACAGAGAACACATTGTGGTATAAAATAAAAATGCATTTATTGCTGTTATTTAAGGAAGATATAGTACATTTAAAGTACTGGGTATTTAACCTTTTTTACATCTGAATTATTTTTGTTAATTAAATTATAATATCATAATTTTAGGCACCATATTCCGAAAAAGGAACCGTTAAAGCACCGCGTGCTTCAACCACTCATATTTTGAGTTTAACAACCACAAAATCTCCAAATACCACTCCAATTAAAGACGATTTTTTCAATGAAGAAGTAATTGCTTAAAAACAAGCTTTATCTGACAAATATTTATTGATTCTTAATTTTTTTCAGGATGACATTTTTGGAAAAACGACAACTGAAAATGTAGTTCTACCTCCAATTTCATTTACAAACTGGAATTTTGTACAAAATGAATTATCGACGAGAAGTCCCAAAGTTCTTACATCAAGTATTAGTGTACCAATTGTAGAAATGACGGTACGTTTAGAAATTGTTCAATGATTGATCTTTTCATTTTATACTTCTATGCATATTAGACTGGGCCAAAAAATCGACAATTTTTTTTTTTTTTTGGAAAGTATATCTGAAATATTGTTCAAGGTGACAAAAAAAAATATCGGGAATGTTTTTTTGAAAATTTTCGCCAGACACGCCGTTTTCGAATAATCAAGCTTTAAAAATTGATATAATTTTTAGATTTATCTTTTTAATTTTGGAATTTTGTAACTAACGAACAGACAAATATATAGAAATAAACAATATAGATTCTTGGAGAGAATTTAATGCTCTACAAAAAGGTTTATTAACGTTTTTACATAAAATCACTCTTTCAATATTGGTTCAACAACGAAGAAAACAATAATTTAATTTTTCCTTCAACTTTAATTGTGAATAACTTTTGAAAAAGTGATTTTATGTAAAAACGTTAATAGACCTTTTTGTAGAGCATTAAATTCTCTCCAAGAATCTATATTGTTTATTTCTATATATTTGTCTGTTCGTTAGTTACAAAATTCTAAAATTAAAAAGATAAATCTAAAAATTATATCAATTTTTAAAGCTTGATTATTCGAAAACGGCGTGTCTGGCGAAAATTTTCAAAAAAACGATTTTTGTAGAGAATTTAATTTTGTATAAATATATGTGCAGATGAATTTTTTTACCTTGATAGTTTGGCAAGATTGACGCAAAAATGAAAGCACAAATACAAAATTAAAATTAAAGATGATAGACCTCTTAATATTAATATTAAGGGCTCAAACCTTCCCGATTGTTTTTTTTTTTTTTTGTCACCTTGAACAATAATTTCGATATATTTTTCAAAATAAAAAATATTTAATTTTTTGGGCCCAGTCGAATGCATATTATTTTTACCTGATTTAATTGCTTAGAATTCCTTTTTTAATTTGGTAAGAATTGAATATTTGAGAAACTCAGCTAAACTGTTTTAAATCATTGTTATGTTCATCATTTTTTTTTTTATAGAAAAATGAAGATATTTCAACTATTCCAATTGATGATTCATTACCAGATAATGAATTTCTTAGTAAACTCTATTCAACACCAAAAAAAACTACAACTGTCAGACAACTGACTAGTCCTATTACTTCAACGACTTCAAATAAACCTCCAAGCACTACTCATTCTACGGAAAGTACTTTAAGTACTTCCTCTACAACTAGACATACAACTGAGCAATCAACTACAAAAAAAAATCCTCCAATTGTACAAACAACAAGAGAAACAACCACATCAATAAAATATACTACCCCAACAATTAGTACTACTGCAACAGTTAGAAGAATTCCTTCAACTGTACAAACAACTCAAAGATTAACATCCACTGTGAAATATACTACTCCAACAATTAGTTCAACTGCAACAGTTCAAAGAAAGCCTACAACTGTGAAATACATCGAGACTTCGACATTGAAAAATGAAATTTTTGATACAACATTCTTAGATTTTACGACTGAAATAACTACAACAAGACCGAGAAAAACAACTCAAGCAATTCCCAAAAAGAAAACTCAAACAATCAACAATGACTTACTAAACGAATTGGCGTTTCTGAATAGTTTGGTAAGTTTTGGATTGAACATGAAAATAATTTCAACTAAATCATAAAATTTTAGCGGGTGGCTTCCACAGAAATAACACAAAAACCATCGAATAATCAAGAAGAACTTGCAAACAGGGTATATAAGCAAATTGTGATTTTTAATTTTTCTTAAATCTTAATAATTTTTGTAATTGCTAGATTATTGCATTAGCTGTCGAAAGAGCTGGTTTAACAACAAAATTACCACCAACAGTTAAAAACGTAAAAGTTGGAGAAGATATCACTTTGAAATCAGTTACGACTGATAAAAAAAATTTAATGAATGAAAATATTTTGGATAACATTAAAGTTATAAGTAGCAGTGCAAGACCAGGAGGAAACACTAATGGTATATCAAATGAAGCTTTATTAGCAGCTTTGCTTAGAGAGCAAGGAATAGAACCGCAAACACCTCATAATGCAAATACATTAGCAAAACAATTACAGTTACCACAACAAAATGTAAGTTTAATACAAAAGAAATTATGAAATATAAATTATTTATTTAGATTTTATTTTTTTTAGAATATATTAAATCAATTAGGTGGACTACCAAGACCTGCATCGAGGCCTGCCAGACCAACAGCACCTCCTGCACGACCATTTTTAATAATATTGGACGGATTGCGGGAAATTCGAAATGCATTTGTTGACACTTTTCTAGCGTCTGGTCCACGAACTCAATCTCGAAGGCCTGTTCCAACAACGACAAGTTCAAGTTTCGACGATGATGATGATTTCTTTGCAGATGCTAAGCTGGAATTCGAAGAAGAAGAAAAAACTACCAAGGAAAAGAAACAGTCAAACGCTATTCCTACAGAAAGAATAAAGCCAAGTCAAGTGAAACCAACAAAATCAGTTTTTGTTGAGCCAGAAAATGTTAGGGGAGGACGAAGTCAATTGATCGATGCAGCTATTAATGTGACGAAAGCATTTTCTCAATTCATCGGAGCTGCAATTCAGGTAATATTTTCACTTGTAATGTAAAATTTTAGTTGAAATCATATAAAAATATATTTTTTGTTAAATATTTTAAAATATTTTATTGTTATGAAGTAAAAACTTTGTTATTTTTTTAAGGGTGCTGCACAATCATTTCAATCACTTTTAGTTTCTGGCAGCCAATATAGAAGAGGACCGTAGTATATATTTAATTTTATCTAATGAATTAACAAGATGTTGTGATAGACTGATAAAAACTAAAGCTCACAGTTAAATTATAGTTTGTTGCTCAAGTTCTCCCTTAATTTCTTTACGGTAAACTAAAGAAAATTTGTTGACTAAAGTTTTTAGTTTTAATTTTGTAACTATTATATTGTAGTTTAAAACTAGTCTTAGTAGGATCATTGTATATATAAAACTATGAACTTTTAAAGGATTAATTCTAAGGCTAAGTATAAATTAATAGTTAAAAATCACTATTATATTTAAGCAAATGACATTGACTCCTTTATTAGTGTTATTTTTTATTTTATTTACAAACTCTTATTGTTTTTGCCATGTAAATTTTTGTGTATATATTTTTTGAATTTAAATATAAAAATTGGTTATAATCAAAAGTTTTATTTTCTATAAATTTTATAAAACATTTAATAGATACAACCTGTTTGTATATAATACCTACAACAAACAAAAAAAAATAATTATCATTATAAAACAAGTCAATATATTAATTATATAATCACGTTAGTGGTTATCATCATATCTCGATATTTCTACTGTTTCATTTCTCTAAACGTAAAGCTCTTATTTCTGCTTTTGTATTAAATCGAATTAAAGAATAAAACATAAGTTCCAAAGCTTGATTTTCTTAATTGCATGGAATATTGATATTTTAATTTTGTTTTGTTGGTGAGAACATTATTTTTTAATGCAAAAGTTTTAGTTGAAGTCTTGCCAAATATGCCAAATTGCAATCGTTATGGTGATCATTTAGGAAACCAAAAATTGTGAGTAAAACAAATTGAAAACGGATTGATTTCCAAAAATTGGTTTTGCAAAAGTTTTCTAAATATGAGTCGTTACTTTATAGTCTTTTTATTGCATTTTTTTCGAGAAAAAAAAACAATCGCATTAGTGATATACTAATCATTACAGTTTTAATTATGTTTTCATAATAAATCATTTGATCAGCCCTAACGTTTCTTGTTATTATATTAAAGCAAACAAAAACCATATTGCAATTCAACATTGATAAACTTGAAAAAAAAAAAAAAAAATTTTGGTCAATTTTTAATTTTTACAATAAAACTGGACAAAAAAGGAACTTACAATAAAAGGAAATGGACAAAATATGGTTTGATTGATAATCATTTTCTCTACATAGTAAAATTTTGCATAGCTTCAACATAAATTTGGATTTTTCATAATTTTTCCATTGTTTCGCTCGATGCTTTGTTGTGAACATATCAATAAGAGTTGATATTCAAATTTACCAAAATCATTCAAAAAAATTTTAAATAAACCAAAAATTTAAATAAAGATACAAATAAAAGCAAAAACTAAACATTCTATAATAGCACATAGATTATTTTTTCATTCCAAGAAGTACCAATATCTTTGCGTATTAATCGAATTTTAAAAAGTTTCACGAACAAATGTTTTTTTTTCCTTTTGCAATTTGATAGTTTTCCGGTTTGAAGAATCCTTGATTTTTAAATAATGACACATTGTAAATGATTAATACAAAATTTTCATTACTTTCATTACTAGTAAATGGATTTATTACATTTGATTCTATATTTACACTAAGCTGTATCATTAAAAAAAATTTCGTGACTCAGTTAAACTCTATAATTTTACGTCTGAGTACATTTGAAAACGGCAAAAGAACATACCATACACATTGTTTCTTGTTTAAACGGATAAAAGATTATTTGTAAAAGTTTATAAGCAAGCATCGGCCTTGAAAACCTAAACGTTTCTTGTCACTTCTTAAATATGTAATTTTAAGTTTTTCCTCGAAACATAATTACGTTTACCTCTTAATCTTCTTCACTATAATTTTCTTTTATCACATAAGTATTTATTGATCCAATTTAAGTATACTCTTTGGCATTCCTTTAATCTTAAATATACTGTTGAAGGCGAGAGATGCCAACATAGTTTGCCGAAGAAGTCATGAATTGTTATAATTAGTTAAACTATTAATCAGTTGGATGTTATAATTTGTGTAGGTGGTTTATTGTACTAGTTTGAATGGCTTTCCAACTATCCTAGATTGCCCGTATTGTTTCATAATTTTGTATAAATAATTGTGCCATTAACAATCCTTATAAGGAGTGTGAGTAAGTTATAAACTTGATGTTTCTAGGGCAAACTAATATTTTAAATTTAAATTTATTTGTTTTTGATTTGGTCACCGAATTTTTATTGTAGGTTTTGTATTAGTAAAATTTAATTCATTGTTCTTATTGCGTACGAATTTATAAATCACAAATTTGATTATATGTAAGTGCTCTACTGAAAAGGAGGAAACTTTGAAGTTATATTCTTAAGTCTAGTTGTATGATGCGGCAAAATATTTATAAAGGTCCTATTCAGTTAAAATATTCAACAGTAATTTTAAGAAAATAAATAACTTATAGTGAATATTACTATAACTTATAGTAATTAGATAAAACTTTGATTCATGACTACTTTCGGTCGAAATAATATTTTGTTTTTGAAGTGTGATAAATAATGAGATTGCAAGATTAAAATTAGGCCAATATTTGGACAATGAAATGATGTATCAGTTAGTTATATATTTGGCTCGAAATCATTAAATATAACTAAAACCTTTTCAAAAACAAAAAATAGAATTTTTGGCAACAACTAAGTTATCGCTTCAATTCCTTAATTTGTTCGATATAAATTCCAGGCATATTTTAAAAATTGTTGAATAACAATTTGACTAACAGTATTCAATTTTCTTGCGAAACGACAACTCAATAGATAATAATTTTTTTTTTTATATTTTTCAAGTTTTAAGTTCATTATCGCTTAGAATAATAATTGTTGATTGAAATAACATTTAACTGACATTATCGTAACATTTAATTGAAAGCTCAACATGCTCATTCATCACGAGATTCTCAAATGTGCAAGTAATCGATCGATCAATGTGCATCTAAAAAGATGCAATCGATGACAGTTCGTTTCAATTTATTTTTATTTAGTTGTAGAAATATTTGAACGATAACCGCAAAGCGTCTAGCTAGTGTTGTTCAAGAAAATAATTATGTATTCAAATGAGACTTGGAAAGAATCAAGTTCGTGTCTGTCAATCATTGATCATAGACCTTGCATCGAGTTCAATTTCCGAATGATAAAAGGTGCGTCTTTAAAAACTAATTCAAGTTCGATTAATATTTGTAACATTCATTTACTTGTTAAAGCTCAAAGATAGTGAGATGAGTTTCTGAATTGTTCTAAGTACCTATTAATTCAATGAATGCAATATAATATCAATTTGATTATTAAGAACCACCAAAACAATTGTGCTAAAACTAACATGAGTGCATAAATTACAACAATCTATTATTGTTTAAGTTTAAAATTACAACCGGATATTGCCTTCGGCAACTTTTTTTTTAACGCCATTGCTGCGTTTTAAAAATGGATCATTTCTGTTCTATCTAAGATCATTACGTTTTCGAATTTACAAAAAAAACAATTTTATGACTCATTCAGGACTTACATGACTAGCTTATTTAATACTTAAAATTCCGTTTTCCTTTTGTAAAATGTTTCGAATTTATGATACTCCTATTCTATCCTCACTAGACTGATTCAAAAAAAATGATGATTTTTTTTTTCTTAATTATATCGAAAATATTGTTGGGAATGACAAAAAAAAATCCTGTGAAAGTTTAAGCTCTCAATATTAATATTAAGAGGTGCCGCATCGCAAATTTCAATTTTCCATTTAAATAACATGGAAACAATATTCTCTTGCACTTTAGAATTTTATAGCTCACGTTGGTGACAATATTTCGAAATGATTAAGGTATATTTTTGTAGAAAATTGAACGATCTACAAAAAAGGTCTCTTACAACAAGTTTTTGATATATTTATTCCTTCAAATGTTATTCGAGGTCAAATTTGAACTAAAGAGAAATTTTAATATTTTTTTCAATTTTTTGATGCAACCATCAATTTTATGGGAAAATTTTATAGGACATTATTTGTAGAGCACTTTTTTTCTATAACTTATCTCTATAAAAGTTTTTGATATTTTTCACAGGTTCTAAGTTATTTGCATTAAACTGAAAATATTCGTAATTTTATTGTTTTAAATTAATAATTTTCCCTGAATTATTATATTTTTAACATAAAAATTATTTTCTTTATTTTAATTAAATAACTTAGGATCTGTGAAAAAATTGAAAACTTTTATAGAGATAAGTTATAGAAAAAAGTGCTCTACAAAAAATTTTCTCATAAAATTGATAGTTGCGTCAAAAAATTGAAAAAATATTAAAATTTCTCTTTAGGTCAACTTTGACCTTGATTAACTTTTAAAGGAATAAATATATCAAAAATTTGTAGTAGTAGTAGATTTTTTTGTAGATCGTTCAATTTTCTACAAGAATATAAGTACTTTGGCCATTCCGAAATATTGTCACCAACGTGAGCTATAAAATTCCAAAGTGCAAGAGAATATTGTTCCCATGTTATTCAAATGGAAAATCGAAATTTGCGATGCGGTACCTCTTAATATTAATATTAAGAGCTTAAACTTTCACAGGATTTTTTTTGTCATTCCCAACAATATTTTCGTTATAATTAAAAAAAAAATCATCATTTTTTTTGAATCAGTCTAATCCTCACTAATTATATAAACGCGATAGTTTGTAAGAATGGATGTATGGAGGTATGGATGTATGTAGTTTTGTTACTCTTTCACGGAAAAACTGCTCAAAGGATTTTAATGAAACTTTACAATAATAAATCTTATACATCAGAATAACATTTAGGCTATGCTTAATGAAGATATTGCTTGAATTGTCTAAAATATAACGATAAGTCTCAAGTAAGTACGAAAAAATTCTGCCATTTCCGAGTTTTTCCAGCATCTGCAACAAAAGCCATTAGAGTTATAACATAAGATTTAAAATTATATTAAAGAGACTTAGTTTGCATGAAATAATGTAAATTTAATCAACAATCGAAATATTGAATTTAATAATCAAAGTGCTGTTATAGATGAAATATTATTACCGTTTAATATAAATATAAAACAAAGTTCATCTATATCTATATTTAGAAATAATATATAAGTGTACTTTTTTGTTATATCATTTTAAAAACAATATTTTAAATAACGTCATTTCACTAAATTAATATGAAAGTTAATGTAGTTCTAATACCAAAAAGGCAACTTTTCATTTTTCTTCGCTTTTCATCAATTAAACTTTTTAAAACCCAATTTTTATGAACTAATGATTGTGACCTGCAATTATTTCTCATATATTTCATTATCAATAAAAATATAAAATCTTCAATACTAACTTTTCTTCGGTATTTAGAACAATTTGAAAACCAATTATTGTTATTAAAAATAAATAAAATATTTGAGTAAAATATTTTTAGTCATGATAATCAAAATAAAAAGGACAATATTGTTTCCAATTTATATTGAATATTCATTTATAAGTGTACATTTGTGTCGATGAAATTTGGAAAGTGTTTTCCTTATATGATGTAAATATATAAGATCGGGTTTTTATGAGTGAAAAATGGTTGCAAAGTTTGTAAGGGATAACGTGTAATAAACAATCGATATTTGAAATTTAATAATTTAAGTCCGTTAAAAATGTAAACTCCGATAGATATACCTGAAAAGGTTATAAGTTAAGTTTATAGGTGAGCTTTAAGATTATGGTTTTCACATATTGTGAATCTGAAATTCCGAAATATGTATTCACAAATAAATACATAAGCGACCGAGTACCCCCTGAAATTTGGCGAACTAAAAGGAAATACTTACCAACATTTTTGTGGACTAAAGTTACTGGCTCCTATCGATAGAGAAAGAATGACAATTGAAGGGGGAGGGAGTGTTTCGAATGTTAAATATACGGTAGATCATAATGATGAAAGAAATTTAAAATTCTCTTCCAGTGCAAAAGGCATACGCCAAATCTTGTATGGCAAACTCGAGACTATCCAATATGGTTTAATTGAATAGTTGAAATTCAGATATTTTAATAAGAAGTGTATAGTTACACAGTGGTTATATTTAATTAGGGAGGAACTGGGTTTCGTGCAATTGTACAAATTTCAATTTCGTGGTAGTTTTGTACATAGCAGGAGTATAATAGTTTTGGAAAAAAGGTTCATTTGGGAATCAATACAGTGAGATGGTATTCCTACTAATATTCAAAATCTAGACCCGTAACTTCTGTTATTTTGACGTGAATATTTTGATAACTTTTGACTGTCTTAAGTCATAATTAAGATCGATTTTATTGAACTTGACGATAATTTTTTTTTATTCATAGATGCTGATTGATTTACGAATTATTTGGTTCACGGTAGGTATACTTTCCGAAGATATGCACAATAGACCATACTCATTATATATATATATATATATACATATATAATATATAAAAACTTAAAATTAAAAGAGCATTAGTATTTCAAGAAAAACTTCCTTTTTTCGTTGATTCTATTTTCTGTTAAAAAGTTTTCACTATTTAATTTTCAAAGGCTACGATTTATTAAGTACGTAGATCTAATATTTGAAGAAGTTAAAAATTTCAATTTAACATTTTTATTTTAAATCAAAAAAATTGAGGAAAATTTACGATGTTGAGCATCTAATAAAATAGAACACTCCCACTAAACGCTCCTTTTCCTCCGAAAATAACATTTAAAATGAACAACCTGAGGAATTCACGTCTAACGAAATTTATTTGAAAAAGTCGATAAAAGTAATGTTTCCTTTGCAAATTTAACGCTATTAGTGAAAATAGTGATGCAAATATGTAACCTTAAACCAGATATTTGCTCATCATGCACGACTTTAATTATGATCTTATGTGTAAGGTCACAAAACTGATATTTAAAAGTGTTCAGACTTCATTTGAGAAAATCGTGACTTATTGTAAATGCGACAAACACTCCTACTTACATTGTTACATAGCACAATGAAGCAGGGAAGAAGAAAAGGAAATATAATCAATTACATTGGGTACAAGCATTAAAAATTTACTCACTTTAAAACTGGCCAGACATTGAATCAACTATTAGCGTGTTAGAGTTCATTATTCGCATCACACTTTACAATAATAAGCAATTTTACACTTGGTGTATCTTTTAAAAACAATTGTATTCAAATTGTTTTAATGAAATTCGTATAATGATAATGTCAGCTAAAAAAAATAAACCGAAAGAAGGCTCAAATAAAAAATCACAGTTATTTTTTCACAGCAAAAATTAAAACTTTCCTTTAAGAATTGACTGCTTCTATTTTATTATTATCAATTTCATGCATTAAATATTCAATAAAAAATATATATTAGAAGTATTTGTAGATACAATATTGGGATTACGTTTAACTAACTATAAGTTCTGGAGTTTGAGATCACCTTATATATTAACAAAAAAATTTTTTAATAAAAAGTTAATTTAAATATCAAATCACCAACTAAATCAAACCACTTTATAATAACTTTCCCAATTTTCAATATTTGAGACATATGAAAGTGAAGCGATAAAATGAAAAATACGTTCAGTTAATTATACCTTCCGATTGCATGAGACGAATGTATGTTTCTAATTTCAGTTGTCAATCTTATCTTGTTGAAAACAACAGCAAAGAAATAATTTTACTTTGTGGTTACGGGCAAGTAAGAGAAAAAAAAAGTTAGGTAACTATCTCAACCAACAGTTTCAGTAGTTATCAAATGAAGTTCATTATCATAAGATTACAAAACTAAGATTGACTTGAGAAAATTTTGAAAGTAGATTTCCGTCAATAAAATGTTTTCATTATGAATTCAAATTTTAAACGAATTTTCCAAGTTGAAATATCGTTATAAAAACATATTCCTATTAATAATATATGCCTTGTAATTTTATGGTAATTTACGTGGTGATGTAAATATCTGATTAAGTCTCACATTACATTGAGTTAACAAATACCGTTAAAAATAAATTTTGTTAAATCTTGAAATTGAAACATAAATGAAAACGTCTGTTTACTTGCAAGCAAATTATTTCAAAGTGCATCTCGGAATTTGACATAGATAAGTTCATTCAACTTTTAAATATATACGCTTCACGTTTTTGACCTAGACCCTTAAAAATTCAGAGAATATAATGTAATTCACAAAACTTGATTTGAAAAAATTCCCATCGCTCATTCACATTAGATTTATGAATGATAAAAAGAAAAACTTATGCAAAAAATAATCTACAACTAAACAGTCTTTATGTATTATGTAGGGTAATAAAATTATACTCTCAAGAGAAGTGCTAGAAACGTTTAACTCTAAGGCAAGATGACGATTTTATTTTTTCATTTTATTTCTGCATCCTTTATACACAAACAGCAATATTTTTGAGTGTGCAACCTGAACCAGTGCGGTAATGGGTTACTTTATTTACCTATTACCAATTTAGTTTCACGAATTCACTAAAAAAATTGATCCACAAATAAAGTTAAAAGCACAGATTTTGAACAAGTTTTTCACGTATATTTCAGATAGTTTGGATAGAAATGTTTTTAGTTAATCTTTTGAGGTATCTATAATTTTTTCCTCTTGCATTAAGATTTTGTTTTATTTAGAGCAACTATATAAGATAATTTTTTCAAAGAGCATTATTAGCAATTTAGCATTATATTAATTAACAGAAATCGATTATATATAAAAGTGAGTTAAGACGTGTGGGTCTCGCAAAAACTATACGACAGCTGGACCGTTTTAGCTTATTTTAGGCTGTAAATATTTGTAGAAGGCAAAGGAAAGTTTAAAAGGTGAGAAAAGAAGAAGTTGTAAGGAAAATAGTAAAAAAAGCAAAAAAATTTCCCCATATAAACTGTTAATACCTGGCAAATAAGCCAAATAGGAAAATAGCCACTGACACCAATAAATATTTGACAACAAACAAATATGTCACTTCTGGGCTTTATGATTTTGCTAAAGCACTGCCATTTACTTATAATTACATATTTTACGTAATATTTATTGTAATCTGTAACAATTGAGGAAATTACAATTATTTGTCAACATAGTAAGGCGTCAAAATACAGCAGTGAATCTACTGGGTTATATTGTGCTGGTGGAAAAGTAAAATTACCATAATTGGTCATAATATTAGATCCATTATGCTCCTTAGTTAATGGGATAGGTAATGATTCTAAAAAATCCTTGGCCAATATTCAAAAGTGTAGCAGTTGTTTTCAAATGACGTCGTTTGACGCATATAACAAGTATTATGTTTAAGGAAGTAATGAAGAAAATAGGAACATTCCCAGGATGCTTCCAGTCCCTGATTAATAACGACTTTAGAATCGAATTGTCCGAAAGAATAATACAATTTCTATGTTTAGAAATGCCTATGTATGCTTTAAAATCATTAATAGGTGAGAATTTAAGGATTTTTTGTATGCATATGACTATGAGCTTTAACATGTTTAATGTTTTCATAGGTGTAAATCTAAATAAGTAAAATGCAATGTATAATAATTTAACTGTTAATAGTTATTGTTAGTAATTTAATAATTAATATGTAGCAATATTACCGATTTTAAGTAATTTTCGCAATTCAATTTAAGGTGGTACGAAGCTCACTGGGTCCTCTGATATTTTATTAAACAAATATTTGCATATAACATAATCAAATACATATCAATTGTAACTCAGGAAATTTAATATTATTACCATACACAAAAGAATTTAATAAAACCATGAAATGAAATGTGAAATTTCGTTTTTCGTTTGTAAAAACATTAAAAATACTATTTAATTGCTTATAAATAAAAAAATCAAGTTTATGCTCAATTGGTGATATGAAATAACATAGTACAAACTTGAAGGCCAAAATGAAAGAATGGCAGATATTAATATGTGGCTTAAGAAATCTGAACCAGTTTGAGGTTTTAATTACTTGTTGTCAATTATAATTACATTAACATCTCTTTCCGATTCCATAAATGGCACCTTTGAATCTGCCTTTTTCTTATTACTATATTATTTATTATCGCCAGTTGAAAACAGGTAAGATTCTTTTCAATTTCACACCTGTTTTGAATTTATCCAGTTTTGCTCACAATATTGATCATTATGGAACAAAGGTTGATAAAATTTAACATAAATTTTTGTCTACCAGAATTCTATCGTATGATTGCAGAATAGGTTTATTAATTTCGATAATATTTTGTTTTCAGGTACTTTTTAGTGTTTCGCCTAAAAAAAAAATAAAGAAGGTCACAAACAAGTCTAATTTAAATAGTTGTACCAATATTTTATTCTGATTTCGCTTATAGTTCCAATTTAAAGACAGCTTTACTGATTTGACAGAAAGTTTGTAATCAAGTTTAAATAATTTTTCTTAGGAAGAAAAGGTTGCCTATTTACGTTTAATTAATAATAATAAAAGTAGCATTTAGAAATAGGCCAGTTAAAATAAATAAACGGACATCCATTAATTGGATATAAAGTGGACCCTTTAGTTAAATATCTATGTTTTTGTTTAAGATATCAAAAAATCAGCATATCTTAAATCTGGGGTGGCAAACCCAAATGATATTGCGGGTTCCTTCGGAAATGCATCTTAACTCCGCGGGCCTCCATTAAAGTTATATCTCAAATTCACCAAACTAAATTTAGATACACTGTAAACATTTTTAATATATTGGTGTTCATCACTACTAATAAGCAGGAAATCGAAAATCAATTAACTGAAAAAATTTATATGATAAAGTCGTCAACTAGTTTCTAAAACGTTATTGATTGATAACTAATTACGTGGACAGTTTATTATTTTTTGAAATTTAGTAAAATATAAAACATTTCGAAATTATTTTATGCATTATTTTGAAAAAAAATCATTATTACAATAACCAAAGAAAATTTTGCTTCTTAAGCCCGAATAATTAATCATATTTAGGATTTGTTTTCAAGTTTTATATTTCATATTAGGAATAGATATACTTTTATTTAATTTTTAAAGATGAATAAAATTCATAAAAGCTTTGTTACTAAACTACTTCTATGAATTCTAAACATTGCGTCACACTTAAAAGTCAATTAATAAAAAGAAATGGATCATTTGTTCAAAATAAGAAGAAGAATTTTGATGAAGAAATAACAATTTATTTATAATTTTTGTACTCATTAATTGCTTGGATTCAATAACCTTATAAATCATGCGTTGAATTCAAAACATGATTCTTTAATTGTCCGATAAATAATCAAATGATTTTACTTCAATTAAAAACAGAAATTTAAAGCAACTTGTTATGGAAGAAATACAAAAGATTTTTTTCTCAGCATTTAAAATTAATCAAATACCTTCACTTTTCCATATAATTATTTTTTAAAATGTAATTATTAGTAATGTATTCAGTAATGGATATTCATTTGATTGTAGATTGATTATATAGAATTCAAGCAGTTTTCAATAAATGTAGGTAATTATAAATATTTCAAGGTAAGGATGCATATGCCCTATTTTAGATTTATACATTGAATTCAAAGCAGATGTATGAATGTGGTAAGGTATTATTACCTTATTATCAATTAATTTACACTAATTATCTTGGAAACTACATGTCTGCACTGCTGTAAGAAAACTTATCGTTATTATGTCTCAATGAAATGATCGTTTATGTCAATCACAAAAATAAAGTACCAATTAGAGAAGATATTTTTCAGAGTCCTACAAAACTCAGCTCGATCTTCTCAGCAATTTATAGATCAAGTTAAAAAGGTAAACACATTGTACAAGTAAATGATTTCAATGAAATGAAAAGGAATCATTTCTTTGTTTATTGCAAAATTTACTACTTTATTTTACTAAAGTGAGATGAATATAAGTTGATAAGTGTATAATTAATGTTATCGCTCAGCACAATTTCAAGAAATATATTGACTCATTAGTTGAATTATTGACTGTAGAAATTATAAAAAAAATCTGTAACTCTTTTACAATCTTACATTCTAAAGGGATTACTTTCAAAAAAAGTGCAAAAATATATTACCATGATTTTTAAAAACCTTGTGACTCTGGTAAAATATACGCAAAAATTGCATATCATTCACGAAATTAACAATTAGTACCAAAGATCATCAAATAATTGACCATTAAATTAATACAGAATTGACAATTTATGATTTTTATTTTTGAAATACAAAAAAACAAAAATTAAACATAATTAATTTTTAGTATTGAAAGTTCAAATTAAAATGTGTTCGAAAAATAAACGAAAATTACATTATTAAAATAAGATTTCCATATTTTCCTTGTTATAAAATTTAATTTTTTTACACATTGATAAAGAAACAAAAAACAAAAAGTTTCATGCTAGTAAGTATTAGATAAGAATCATAATAATCACTTAATCTTAATCATACCGTTCTAAAATATTCTGTTACTTAAGACCTTGATTTACAAATTTTGACAATCATAACTCAAATTTAAGTGGTTTTTTGACTTCCGAATTAAAGAATACACCAGAATCACTGTGTTATCTTTCATCAAAGTGATTTGGTCATTTGCATAGTAATTTTGGAGTTCGATAAGATATTTAGTAATTGGGACAAGTAAATTCACTCAAATGGATTTAACAGTATTGAGTAGAAATTTTAAAAATATTTCATAGATTTATCGAGAGATTAAAATCAAACAATTTTTTTCTTAGTTATGTGAATACATTAAAATCATTGCTTAGTTAAATTTAACGGTTTTGGATAATTTATTTTTATTTTTTTGTGAATATTTTTCAATGTTCAAGATATTGAAAATGCAGTTAAAATATACTATTTTACAGGCTTAATTTTAATAAAAAAGTACTAGCATTTACAAAAAATTTAAAGAAAACTTTTGGTTTTAAAAGAACTTCTTTCCACCAAAGTTTCGTGATATTTGACTTCTTTTTACCGCGTTTCTTAGTTTATCGAGATGAAAACTGCTAATTAATTTTTTTACTTTTTTTTTTCCATTTGAAAATTAAGAATTCTTTTGTAATAGAATTTCGATTGAATCATTTTCATCATTGTTGCTGCAACGTTTTCCAAGTAGGTACTCTTTCCTTTTATTTCAACTACATTATAGATGAGGTAGGAAGTTGCACATCATTCACATTATCCATCTAATTGAAATTTGAATTGAATCCTACATAAATTTGAGTAGTGTAGTACCTATGTACGGCTAGGTTTGCTGATTTGATGCAAGTCCCAAGTAGATATGACTAATCTATCAAGTTCCAATCTAAGTATACCTATCCACACACAATACGTGTTTGAAGGACAAAGTGGGACGTTTTAAAATGTAAAGTTGTGACGTAATAGGAGTTGTTGGCGGTGTGGACAAAGGTCGTCTCCCTCGCGCCCACATTCCACTTACGAAACGGGATCATCATCACCTATGAGATGATTTACTTTTACTTTTATGGCTTCATGTTTTTCTAACTAACAATTATTATGAATAAAAATATATTATGCGAGTACTTGACAAATAAATTATTATTACTTGATATTACCTGTATCAGCGTCATATTGAAAGATTATCTTTGCTCTTTCAACGCTTAACCTTGATTAAGTGTTTTTTTTTTCAATTACGAAAAAAAAATCATCTCTATAGATCGTTAATTGCTGGTAAGAGGAAAACGGATTTTTACAAAAAAAAAAGAAAGAAAATAGTAACTTAAAATTTCAACACATCAAACCATAAAAAGTTATCTTAATTCATTCAAGAGTACCTAAATCATAATTAGTAAAAAAAAAAACATAGAAAAAGAAAATGCTACATTTTGATTAAATAGCTACCTGAATTTAAAACCATTTGGCTAATAGTTAAAATACTATTTACCAAATTTCTTTGCAATAGTTTAAATACTTTTTTGCAAGATTCAAATAAATTTACGAAGTACAACAAATTGACAAAAACAAATTTCATTTATTTCATATCCAAAAAAACAAATAGAGATCAACCGAAAGAGTGGTTTATTTATATTTCAGTGTCGAAGATGTTGAAGACAGGTTACTTAAGAACACGGAAGTTAATGCAGTTAAATGCAGATGAATAGTTAATTGCAGGTTGTTATTATGTAAAATAGTTTGAGAGATTATAACACATAAATATTAGTTTTTTGGAGTAATGTTCTCTTATCTAAATTTATATTTACGATATTTTCTAATGTACTAATGTATAAAATATTACTTCATGGGGTTTTTGATACAAAATTTGTTTTTATTCGAAGGTAAAAAAATTACTAAAACACAAAAAAAAATATTTTTGGAGTTTTTTAACAACTACCTTAAACCTCAGTTTCCTGAATATTTTTAAACAGTATAAAAATGTTTATAACAAAAAAAAATGGTTTTTTGGATGTCAATTGAATGACACAGCTAAGAGCTTTAAATACTTCACAATGCAATAATTCAAACCTACACAAATTAATTTCTTGTTTTATATGATGTTTAAATGTAGGAGCAGTCATTGTAGTACTACCGTTACTTTTATGGTTCATTGATTTCCAATTGAATAGAATCTTTTTAGTGCAAAATTCATAGAATACGAGTGTATTTAAACAATGATAACAATCAAACAACTCCAGAGAGAAATCTTAAGCGGTAAAGTTTATTTTAAAAATTCAGAAAATGTAATTTATCACTAACCAAAGTGAATTCTTCCTATATATTTTATAACACGTAAAATAAACTAGTAATTTGTTTTATTGCTTTCGAATAAAACATAAGATACTTAAACATTTTTTGTATGTTTCTTCCATTTAAATACATTCATTTGAACGCATCTATTAATTAGAGGTGCATTCTTGTCATACATGGAAAAAACCACATTTTTCAAATTATTGCAGCATATATGTATAATGTGCTTGTTTCAATAAAATACATTATTTAGTTGGTGAGTAAAATATATGGCTTGTAATCAAAACGCAAACGAATCGTTAAGCCAAAGCATCAATTAAAATTTGAGTTATATGCCTTTGTTATATTACGGGTATTAATAGCTGAGCCCATGTAGGTACATTTTTATAATTTTTTTTTTTGGTTTTAAGTAAAATAAAATCAAAAATATCAAAGTTCAGAAATTAAAATTTTGACGATTGTTCAGAAAATAGTTTTATCCAATTTTCATCTATTTTTTTTTGGATATCTTCAAGTACAGGTATATAAAGGTAAGCAAATTATTAAAAATAAAAGCTCTACATTTTTTAAGTAACCAAACTTTACTTCAACAATAAAATCATAAATAATCATATAGTCAACTAAAACGACTTTTTAATTTTCCTAAAATGCATTGCCTATGTTTATAACATAGAACATTGAACATTGAACTTATAATACAACAAAATTATTAAAAATTGAACAATCTCTTTGTTTTAAAAGTAGTGCATTTTAGCAATTGGTTTCAACTAACAGTCATGAAATTTAAAGCCCAAATAATGAAACTAAATTATAAAATCAAATAAAAGGAAGCAGTTGTTGACGTAAAATAATCGAAACCAATGCAGTAAGTGAACCAATGATATATGCAAAAATCAAACAAAAATTATCAATACAATGTTAAAAACAACAAATAGTATAACATTTTTTTTTTCAATCAATATCATTATAGTAAAATACCAACTAATCATTCAGTTCAAAATTTTTATTATCTTCATTGCTTAAACTTAAATTTAACTTTGTCTTTAATATCATAAAACTTTGCAGGTAATATATATATATTAGACTAATTAAAAACAAATGATGATTTTTTTTTTCTTAATTATATCAAAAATATTGTTGTAAATGACAAAAAAAATGTTTATATTAAGAGGTGCCGCATCGCAAATTTCGATTTTCCATTTAAATAACATAGGAACAATATTCTCTTGCACTTTGGAATTTTATAGCTCACGTTGGTGACAATATTTCGGAAAGAACAAAATATGTTCTTGTAAAAAATTGAACGATCTACAAAAAAGGTCTCCTATAATTTTTAAATATATTTATTCCTTCAAAAGTTATTCGAGGTCAAAGTTAAACTTAAGAGAAATTTAAATTATACATTTATATAATAATAAAATTATAAATTAAATAAAAAATAAATAATAAAAACATCAAATATTAAAAAGTATCCAGAAAATAAGAATCATTAATGTCTAATAAAAAACCATGGATAAGAATACCAGCAAAGAAATTTTAATATTTTTTCAATTTTTTGACGCAACCATCAATTTTACGAGAAAATTTTATAGGACATTTTTTGTAGAGCACTTTTTTTTCTATAACTTATCTCTATAAAAGTTTTGATATTTTTCACAGGTCCTAAGTTATTTTATTAAAATAAAATAAAATTATGATAAAAATATAATAATTCAGGAAATTTTCAGTTTAATGCAAATAACTTAGGACCTGTGAAAAATATCAAAAACTTTTATTGAGATAAGTTATAGGAAAAAAATTGTGTTTTAAAATTTTTCCATAATATTGATGGTTGCGTCAAAAAATTGAAAAAATATTAAAATTTCTGTTTAGTTCAACTTTGACCTAAAATAACTTTTGAAGGAATAAATATATCAAAAACTTGTAAAAACCCTTTTTTGTAGATTGTTCAATTTTCTACAAGAATACACCTTGGTCATTCCGAAATATTGTCACCAAAGTGAGCTATAAAATTCCAAAATACAAGAGAATATTGTTCCCATGTTATTTAAATGGAAAATCGAAATTTGCAATGCAGCATCTCTTAATATTAATATTAAGAGCTTAAACTTTCACAGGTTTTTTTTTGTCATTCCCAACAATATTTTCGATATAATTAAGAAAAAAAAATCATATTTTTCTTTGAATTAGTCTAATATATATTGATTTATTTTCATGATGTAATTGATCCCTGATCAGTGATAATTGGGTTTGTGAATTTTTTTTTTTTTGTGATAAATGGAAAGATCATATATAAGTTTTATAGCAAAACTATTTTTTATTTTTTTATTTTCGCAATAATTTAAAAGTTATTTCAAAATAAAAATTAATTTTTGAATTTTTTGAATCTAGTACCGAAAACACGCCGACACCTCCCGAACAAACACGAGCGCGTGTGACGTCCTAATGTTAGTTGTCAATGATTGCAGTTGATACAGAAATAATAAGTACAGTGTTTTGATTGATTTAATTCTGTTGTGATAGTTAAATATTGAAATTTATATTGAGCATGTCGAACCTTAAAAGTTATCGTTCTTGTTTTGTACCATTATGAACGAATACTACAAAAACAACTCCTAACAAAATGTTTTTAAATGTTCCCCAAGATGGCAAACGTCGAAATAAATGGTTTCAAGCAGTGCAGGAATATTATCAGACTTTGCCTTTATATCATTTATCACACATAGCTAATTGGAATCAACTAACGACTCGTTTTTTAGCAATAAATTTTCAATATTATTGTCTAGTCACGTGTAATAGCTGTAAACGCTGTATTGTTATTAAATAGCTATAACATTATTACGTCACAACTATGGTGACCATTCATGGCGCGTTTACAGTCATGTGATTTTTTTTTAAATTTTATCAATTTTTAATCGTTTATAATTAATTGAAAAAAATTTTTTTTTAAGTTTTTTGCATTAAATATCAATATTATTAATAATAAAGTTTTAAAATACATGAAAAAAATCAATAATTTTTTTTTTTCAAATTCCCAATTCTTTTATGTTACTGGTATTCAGACATACTCTAATTTTTTTGACGACTTTATCTTCTTTTATAAGAAATGCAAACAGCAACACAAACTTTAATAATATTACGTTAAACAATTTGAATTACCGTTTCTGATGTTTATGTTAGTATAAAAATCAGTGTTTTTTGTTTATTGTTCTTATATTTCCTATTGAAAATGTAATAACACTTATAAATCGTAATTATTATTAAATTATTAAAGTAATTTAAAATTACGTTGATGAAGTAGTAAGTAAAAGTCAATTCATTATATATATTTATTAAATACGAATAAATTAACTGAACCTCATAAAATAGCACATTACAATTTGATACTCTTCAAACCTATTAGGGCACATTAAAAATGGAATATAAATCAAAAATAATTACGTTTCATAACTCAATTTGAAGAAGCGGTTATTCTACATTCGTTGCCTGCATTTAATGTGAAACATTTTCTTTTCCTCTTTTGCACGGACAAGTATAACGACAGTTGAAGAAAGAAAGGAGAACATATTTATATATAAACTTTTTGGTTTAGAAATCAATTGTAACTACGCTATAACAAAAAGTATTTATTCATTTTTTTTCAAGTACTTTTGCACCTCAATATGGCACTGAGTCAATGATCAAATCATCAAATTCTGACAAGATGATTATTCAAATTACAAAATCAGACTTCATTTCAACTAAAATTTATGTCTGACTTAAATTATTATAAACCCTACAAAGAAATTAATGCATTTCTTGATGCAAAAATTTATTGCATAACAATTTATTTGTTTTGTAACTGTATCGTTCATAATTAACTAATAGTCTTATTTATGAAAATAGTTTTTTTTAAAGCATTCTTCTCTGAATTTACTATAATCGGTAGATTATCGTGAAGAGTAGATCGAATGAAGTGAGAAGTGTTCGAAAAATTTTCTTATTTCCCTTTGTATTGTCTTTATTTTTTTATCTTCAATCGATCTCAATTTTCGAAATTTTTCATCTTTATTATAATTGATTAAGAATAGAAGTGTATTTGTTTCCTTGAATACTTTTCTTGTCACTTGAACTATAAAGTCATAGAAATGAAAAAGAATGCTTTTTGTAAATCTTGAAATTGTCTCCTTAAATTTTTGGAATTCAATGTAAATTAGATAATTTTATTTATTTATTTATTTTCAAATTATATAATAACTTTTCTTAATATTTGCTTAATTAATTTTTCCAAACAATTTCTATGCTATTGCCTTATACAATATTTCTTTCTCATCTTTCCTTATCCAATTAAATCATTTAGACGACAAATATCACTAGGAATGCTGATGTTACGTCGAGAACTCCCCAACATAGAGTTTTTCGTAGTTCTTTTAAGGTAAGAATATTGGTAAGAAAGAACAATACTTTTATGTTTATAATTTTTGTTATAGTTGTAAATATATTATGTTATTATTATTGATAAATTTTATGGTTTATATTATTTGTGTATTCGTTCCATTATAATATAGTATCTATTAGACTGGGTCAAAAAAATCGACTTTTTTTTTTGAAAAGTATATCGAAAATATTGTTCAAGATGACAAAAAAAACAATATCGGGAAGGTTTGAGGCCTTAATATTAATATTTAGAGGTCTATCATCTTTAATTTCGATATTTTATTTGTGCTTTCATTTTTGCGTCAATGCTGTTAAACTATCCAGGTAAAAACATTCATCTACACATATATTTATAGAAAATTAAACTCCCTACAAAAAATGTCTCTTTAAAAATTTATGCTTGATACGCCGTTTCCGAACAATCAAGCTTTAAACATTGATATAATTTTTAAATTAATCTTCTTTATTTTGGAATTTTGCAACTTCCGAACAAATAAATATATAAAAATAAACAATATAGATTCTTGAAGGGAATTAATGTTCTACAAAAAAGGTTTTTTAACGTTTTTACATAAAACCACTTTTTCAAAAGTTATTCACAATTAAAGTTGAAGGAAAAATTAAATTATTGTTTTTCGTGGTTGAACCAATTTTGAAAAAGTGATTTTATCTAAAAACGTTAATAGACCTTTTTTGTAGAAAATTAAATTCCCTTCAAGAATCTATATTGTTCATTTCTATATATTTCTTTGTTCGTTAGTTACAAAATTCCAAAATAAGAAAGATAAATCTAAAAATTATATCAATGTTTAAAGCTTGATTATTCGGAAACGACGTGTCTGGCAAAAATTTTTAAAAAGACGTTTTTTGTAGGAAATTTAATTTTCTATAAATATATGTGCAGATAATTTTTTTGACTTTGATAGTTTGACAGCATTGACGCAAAAATGAAAGAACAAATAAAAAATTGAAATTAAAGATGATAGACCTCTTAATATTAATATTAAGGAGTCAAACCTTTCCGATATTTTTTTTTTGTCACCTTGAACAATAATTTCGATATTCTTTTCAAAAAAAAAATATTCGATTTTTTTGGCCCAGTTTAGTATCTATATTAGCAGAAGTTTACAGCACATGGATCTTACAGCCCTTTCTTTATTTATAGTTGCGCGATAACACGGTAAAATATCTCGGAATGCACTTAGATCAAAAACTAACATGGGCTGTGCAAATCAAAAACACTCAAGAACATTTAAAAAAAATACAAAAAAATGTACTGGCTAATGGCATCTAATGCATCATTATCAACAGAAAACAAACTTCTTCTGTACAAGGTCATCCTCAAGTCCATATGGACATATGGGATACAGTTGTGGGGTACTGCATCCAACTCCAACATTGAAATCTTGCAAAGATTCCAATCAAGGACCCTATGACAAATAATCGGTGCTCCATGCTATGTAAACAATAAAAAAATACATGAAGATACATGAAGATACAGGAATGCCATCTGTAAAGGAGGAAATTCAAAGGTTTAGTAAGAAATACATTTAGTGACAAAACTAGACGGTCATTCCAACCATCTCGCAATAAACTTTCTGGACAACAGTGAGATGACAAGAAGGTTACAAAAATGGAATGTAATAGATTTGCCTGATAGATTTTGTAACTAAACAAATATTCGTATTAATTATTTATTGCCAAATTATTATTTCTTATTACATAGCTTTATTTTTATATATTAATGTTTCACATTATTCTTCGCATTGATATTGTTATTATAGACTATTATTATTATTCTTATTGCTACTGTTGATTGTTGCTATTGTTATAAGAATTACTATTATTGTTATTGTCGCTATTGATTGTTAAAAATCTTTGTACTTATACAGCACTAATCTACTGGCATTAGTGTTTACATGTGATTGTCTATGGATTGAATGCACTTATTGCAACCCTATGCAGATTGTGCAATTTATTTGAAAAAAAAATAATTGCGCATTGACAAAATGATTAGATATTGTAGGTGATATGAGTATTCATTTTTTCTTTTCAAATATTATAAACAAATCTAACGTTCATTTGGTAAAATAACCATTCCTTCAGATATTGGAACTCCATTCCATATACTTTCGTTCGACAAATCGTTCGTGAAACGAATTTATAACGAATTAGTTATAAAGTATAATAGTAAAATATATTAGTTATAACGAATTTTTCACAACAATTACGAAGTATGGTTATTATTTTACAACTTTTCTGCAGCTTGTGCAAATTAATTGTCCAAACAAATTCTAAGCAGTTTTTTAACAATCAATAAAATTTCACATTGATTTCCTCTTTTGAAATTGACTCAAAAGTTTTCTAATTGATTTTGAGAATATTAAACAGAATAGGGATTAGTTATATGTAAATTTTCGAACAAAGAAGATCAGACATAACGAAAAGTGTGCGAAATTGATTTAAGGTGATATGACAGCAAAATTGACAAGAAAAAGCCTTTGTGATTGATTCATTTTTTGTATGAAAACAATAAATTGAGGCAGTGGTGCATGGTGAAGATGGTGTTACACCATCGTAGCCAAACAAGTGACCCGTGACATCGCGCTCAGGATGTGATCACCATCGTTTGCATCTACACATCATTGTTTCCATATCGTAATATACTTGAGAACATCAAAAAATGAGTTACACACAAAAATCAAGCCTAATAAACTTCACTTGAACCGTGATTGAAGTACAATGATGTAGCTACTTCAATTTGTAAGCGCAAAAGAGAAACATTCTCAAAGTAGAAAGAAAAAACTTTGCCTATAAAAGAAATTATATAGATAGATATTAATGTATTAATGCCTAGTGTTGATGCAATAATTATATTTTCAAAATATCTCCAAACAAACACGTAACTTATTAGTTTCCTCAGATTGTATTTGAAGCATAGATTTAAGACCAGTCTGGCAGTAAATAGGTTTTTTGAATAATATAAAACTATTGTTTTCGCGTTGCTAAAAACCAGTCATACAAATCGACCTAGATTTAGATTTTGTAAGATTTTTTGCAAAATGTTATATTTGATAAGTTGATAACAGTATCTATCAATTATTAAGACCGTAAATCTTATACTTATGCATGGAAACATAAACATTTTGTTCGTTTGAATTTTGACCTTTCATAAAAGTGGTTTAATTTCATTTTTTCTCATCCTTTCTTTTCGCCTTGAAAACATCCATTCAATAGATAGATATATCTCATTTATATATCAATGAGACCTTGAAAAGTGTATCACATACCAATTGAAATATGAACAGTTTTAAATTAAAATTCGAGATGAAGAAGATTCTTTTTGATGACTAATCAAAACGTTGTTTAAAATTTCTTTAAAACCAATGAAAATAATGTTATTCGGGAAACAAAAAATTAGTGTAAAACATATTTATCCTTTTGAACATAATTCGTATTTGCTTATCAGATAATTATCAGAAATTTAATCGATCAAAATTAAATAATTTAATTTTAACTTAATTGTTTATCGCGGCTTCATGGTATATTAATATTTCTATTATATTTGCATTTAAAGTTTATACTGGTCACAAAATATGTGTATAGTTTCAAGTTTTGTTTCAGTTATAAAATTATGGTTAAACTTCAAAAACTTTTATTTTAACCGATACGTATTTTAATTAACAATTAAAGACATATAAAGAAAAAGTCGTTTATTTCACATCTACTTTTGATACTTCCTGATTTATATTTTATTGAGAAGCTTTTTTATTAGACAATTTACCTTCTTTATTTCAACGAAGGTATACATTAATATATTTTTAATAAAACATAAAACACTTTTCAATTTCCTAGCATTTTTTCGACTATGAATTATCAATTTCTCCATCGAAATCAAACTGAAGAGGATTTCAAAAAAATCTCTGAACTGATGAGCTCAAATTTGAGGCATTTTATTTTAAAAGAAAAGGCGCTGCGTTTATCGCAGCGCCGAAAGATAAATAATCCCAGATTAATCATGGTGGTGGTTCAATTATAGTATGGAGTTGTTTTTCAGACTACGGAATGGGAAGATTGGTCCCAATTTGAGGGAATTTGGGAGAAAAAGCAATATAAAACTATTTTAGAACGGAATGGTATCACATCTGGGATAGAATTAATAGGTAATGATTTCATTCTGCTTCGGAATAGTGATCCTTCAAATTACCATTAAATTATATCTTTAAACTATGCAAAAAGTCTTTAGAGAGGAAAGAATTAGAACAGTTTTGGAAAATATAATTTGTCCACCTCAAAATTCCAATCACAACCAAATAGCCCTTTGGAGGATGAGCTTCTTAAGGGATGAATAAGAAATAGTCATTAATATATTTACTGCTTATTTTTTACCTCTTTAGACTTATGATTTTAGAATAGTAAGGAAAGGATTTAATGAATACAGGGAATTTAAAAATAGTTCATATATTTTCAATTATATTAAGCAATGATTTATTCCGACAAAGGAGAGAATCTCAAAAAATTAAGACATGCACAGCGACAAAATAAACTATTGAACATAAAAGTAGAAAAAATTTCCAATTAAAACACCAATTTTAAGATGCAAACATTTGCTTTGAATTTTGTACATAATAGGTAAATTAACTTTAAGACTATTTCTTGGAAAATATAAGCGAGAAGTTAGCTCGTAATTCTTACTTTTTATGCGAAGATCTTGAATATTTAGTTTTTTGAGTGATTTAATTTGAAATTTTGTAGAAATTAAGAACGATATAAGTTATCCTAATTCAATGAACAGATTGTGGCAAGAAAAGTTATATGAATAAGGATTTTGAAAATAAGGACTTAACAATAAGTCCTACTGACCACCTTTTCAATCTATATTTGTATTATTAATATAACTTCCTTATATATCCCTAAATATAAGAAACAGCCAAAAAAAGAAAGGTCATTAGTATCTTCTTCTTTTTTTTTTGTTTGGAGGTTTCAATTTAAAAAGTATTCAATTAGAAAACGAAGTAATAAATGTGTGAAATCGGTCAAATTAGTACTTGGCATCTCTAATTTTCTTTACACTACAATAATAATTATACCAAATTATTATCGAAGTGGGACATTGCACATAGATTCACTCATTTTTTTAGGTTTGTTTTATCATCGTAAATCATTAGCTGTAATATG
This sequence comes from Sisyra terminalis, assembly GCA_958496175.1. NCBI lineage: Eukaryota > Metazoa > Arthropoda > Insecta > Neuroptera > Sisyridae > Sisyra > Sisyra terminalis. Next base: position 12,960,948 of record OY292274.1, read on the forward strand.
AAATCAATGTTTTAATGAAGAATAAAAAATATACTACTCAAGTTATAGGTTTCTTAAGATTTTCCTTAACAATCGTCGTTAAGACATCGTTGATTTTCTGAATGCTTAGTTTGTTTTTCTGTAATTGAAATTACGAGAAGATGTAATATGGAAATAATGATTTTGATCAAACCGAGAATATGTGTTTGACCTATTAAATGCTTGAACTCGTTACGTGTTGGTCAAGGCTGGTGCAGGCAATCAACTTCACATATTGTGCTCTTTACTTGAGTACTACCTATATTCGTATCGTTCGACCATTGTATTTCTATTGTAAATCTATTGAACTGCTGCTTGGATGTTATTCTCCAAAAACATCTTCGTCAATTCTCACCGAATTAGACACAAATTGTCCAAATGAATATACAATTATAATTTGAATGTTGAAACTACTTCAAGTTTTTTCGTTAATTTATCGTTTATATATATATATATATATATATATATATATATATATATATATATATATATTTATATATACTAGTAGTTCCCCGTCGCATTCGCAACTAAAGGTTTTATTTCAAGAAAATGTTTAATATGAGATAATGAAGAGTTAATCAACAATCGAAATTGTAAATTAAATAATCAAAGTGTTGTTAATATAAAAAAAAGTTTATCTAAAATTATATTAAGAAATAAAATATAAGTGTTTTTTTATATCATTTTAATAACAACATTTTAAATAACGTCATTTCACTAAATTATTATGCAATTTTAATACTTATGTAGTACTTATACCAAATTGTCGATATTAAATTTTGGTTCGTTTTTCAACAATCAAACTTTTCAAAATCTATTTTATGTTATGAACCAATGGTTGTGATCTGGAGTAATAATATATTCGGCTGAAAAGCATTAAGGTAGCAATTTTTTGCCATATATTTCACTGTCAATTCAAATATAAAATCTTCGATAATAACTTTTTTTCGGTATTTAGAACAATTTGAAAACCAATTATTGTTATTGAAAATAAATCAAATACTCGAAATTACTTCCACGCTTTCCACGTATTTTCAACAATTTTATATGTACAACGTCCAAATGTGAGAAATCGAATAGCTTTTTAGTCATGATAACTAACATAAAGAAGGTCATTATTTTTTTTCGTTTTACATTGTATTTTCAAATATAAGTGCACATTTGTGTCGATAAAATTTGGAAAGTGTTTTCCTTATACGATGCAGATATATAATTAGAAAGGGTTTTTGAAAATTTATCCCCTAAAAGAGTGAAAAACGGTAGCTAAGATTGTAAGGGATAACGTTTAATAAACAATCGAAATCTCAAATAATCAATAATAATAATAATAATAATCAATAAAAGTTCGTTAAAAGCGAAACGTTATTACTACTTAATATAAAACAAAGTTGATTTATTATTAGAAACAATAATTTAGGTTCTGCTTAAAAATTTAAACTCTGATAAGTAGATATATCTGAAAAGGTTAAGTTAAGTTTATAAATGAGCATTATGATTTTTAACTTTAACGAGTACATACTGTAAACCTGAAAATCTGAAATACGTATTCACAAATAAATATATCACTGAGTGAGTACTCCTACTAACGTTTTGAATGTGTAAGTGGGGATAACAGAGCGCATGTGCATAGCCCATTCTGCATGGACGCACGGCAAGATAGCCAATTTATATATAAGAAGACTTATTCGAAAAAATTATGATTTTTTTTTTCTTATTTATATCGAAAATATTGTTGGAAATGACAAAAAAAAAGTTATATTAAGCGTTTTATTAACCTTATATTAACGCTTATATTAAGAGGTGTCGCATCGCAAATTTCGATTTTCCATTGAAATAATATGGGTACAATATTCTCTTGTACTTTGGAATTTTATAGCTCACGTTGGTGACAATATTTCGGAATGACCAAGGTATATTTTTGTAGAAAATTGAACGATCTACAAAAAAGGTCAGTTACAAGTTTTTGGTATATTTATTCCTTCAAAAGTTATTCGAGGTCAAAGTTGAATTAAAGAGAAATTTTAATAATAATATTTTTTGAATTTTTTGACGCAACCATCAATGTTATGAGAAAATTTTATAGGACATTTTTTGTAGAGCACTTTTTTTCCTATAACTTATCTCTTTAAAAGTTTTTAATATTTTTTACAGGTTCCAAGTAGTTAAACAAATAATTTTGATGTTAAAAATATATTAATTCACGGAATATTATTTATTTAAAACAATAAAATTTCGAATATTTTCAGTTTAATGCAAATAACTTAGGACCTGTGAAAAATATAAAAAACATTTATAGAGATAAGTTATAGAAAAAACATGTCCTATAAAATTTTCTCATAACATTGATGGTTGCGTAAAAAATTGAAAAAAATATTAAAATCTTTGCTGGTATTCTTATCCATGGTTTTTTATTATACATTAATGATTCTTATTTTCTGGATACTTGTTATATTTGATGATTTTATTAAATTTTTTTTATTAAATTTATAATTTTATTATAAATGTATAATTAAAATTTCTCTTTAGTTCAAATTTGACCTCGAATAACTTTTGAAGGAATAAATATATTAAAAAATTATAGGAGACCTTTTTTGTAGATCGTTCAATTTTTTATAAGAACATATATTGTTCTTTCCGAAATATTGTCACCAACGTGAGCTATAAAATTCTGTAAATTTAAAAAGATTTTTTTATTTATTTTCATCACCTTCTTCAGACTTCTAAAATCATACAAACACATGTATTACAGAATCCTTCAAAACATTACTAATTGTTAAAATACCTTAATATGAGGTACACTTCAAAAAGAAACAAACTCTTTAAAAAAAAAAAATATTAAACTGTTGCTTAGAATAAAATAGTCTTAAGTAATAATCATTTTATTTTCAAAAAAATATTTGTAAGTATCTTAAAAGAGTATGTTCCATTGCGTATACCTACGGTAGGTATACCTACCGTGAACCAGATAATCCATAAATCAATCAGTATCTACACATAAAAAACATCGTCAAATTCAATAATGTTGGTCTAATTATATAAATATTATTTGTAATTATTTATAACTACATATTTATAATTACGTTATTATTTGTGCAAACGTATTTTGGATTTTCAGGATCACAATATGTGAAAACCATAAACTTAAAAGCTCACCTATAAACAACTTAACTTAATTTTTTTCAGGTGTATATATACAGAGTTTAAATTTTTAAGCAGACCCTAAATTTTTGTTTCTAATAAAAATCAACTTTGTTTTATGTTAGCAGTAATAACGTTTCACCTTTAATGGACTTTGATTACCAAATTTGAAATTTCGATTGTTTATTAGACGTTATTCCTTACAAACTTTTCAACCATTTTTCACTCTTAAAAACCTGCTCTTATATGTCTACATCGTATAAGAAAAACACCTACAAAATTTTATCGACACAAACGTAGGTACACTTACTTTTAAATCGAAAAAAAATATTCCCTTTTTTATTTTGATTATCATGACTAAAAAATGATTTGATTTCGTGTATTTGGTCGTTGTACATACAAAATTGGTGGAAAGCGTGGAAATAAATTTGAATATTTTATTTATTTTCAAAAACAATAATTGGTTATCAAATTGTTCTAAATACCAAAGAAAAGTTAATATAAAATTATTTATATTATAATTTTGATTGATTATTAAATTTATGACTAAAAATAGTTCTCTTAATGCTGTTCATCAGAATATATAACTTCTCCATTTTAAAAATAGATTTTAAAAAGTTTTATTGTTGAAAAACGAACAAAAATCAAAAATCACCTATTTGGTATAACTACTACACATTCAACTTTCATACTTATTTAGTGAAATGACGTTATTGAAATTGTTCTTATTAAAATGATACCTATATAAAAAAACAGACACTTATATATTTTTTCTAAGTATAGATCAATTTTATTTTATATTAAACAGTAATAATGTTTCGTCTATTACAGCACAATGATTATTAAATTTAAAATTTCGATTGTTGATTAACTCTACATTATCTTAAACAAACTTAGGCACTCCTTTTCACATTTTTAGGGTAGAAATATAAAAAAAAAAAAAAAAACATTTTTCTGTTAATATGTTCTTATTAAGTAATCCTCAGGGTCTATTTACAATTATTTAGTAATAAAAAAAAATATTATTGTGAGATTTGAACCCATGGCTTTTAATTGTAGCATTATAGTGACAGATATGTAAACCAATGCACTGTTAACATAGTTTTAAATCGTATGTTGTAACCCTAATAGTTTTTGCAGCATACGCTAGAATAATTCACAGATGACAGAATTTTTTCGTACTTTCTTGAACACTTATCGTTATATTTTGAACAATTCACACAATATCTTCATAAAAAATATCCTATAGGTTTTTCTAATGTATAAGCTCTATTATTATAAAGTTTCATTAAAATCCGTTCAGTAGTTTTTGCGTGAAGGAGTAACAAAGTTTCATACATCTATACACCAATAAATATATTACCTAATATATATATTTACTTTCAACATTATGAATGAAAGCTTTCATTTTTTTATTTCATTTTTGTTTATATTGCAATCCATTTCTAGTTATTTCTAAAAGAAAATTATTCGTTACAATTAAATGATAAAGGATAATTGTCTTTTATTTATTCGATTAAAATTTGTTTTCATTTTCTGTTTCAAACTTCAATGTAAATTTTTTTTCTTTTGAAATTATGTACAGAAAAGACATAATAATTTTACTTTAAATTTTGCAACGAACGCAATGATCATTAGCTTAATGATTAGAAGAAAAACCAATGACTTGATCGCAGAAACTGAAAACATTCGAAAATGATGAATAGTGGAAGATTACATTTTTGTCTACTTATGAAAGCATTAAAGAAAAACAAATTTCAGGTGATCACAAACTATAATTGCTACCATTTTTTAATTATTGCTCATGAAATTAAAATCCTTTATCTTTAGTGTAACACTTCTTTTTCAACTATCTTAAAGTATTAGCTATCACTTTGCATTTTTATTTTCGATTGTATTTAAGGAATTTTCCGTACAATGATCCAATTCTTATTTTGTGTAAATTTTATTACTCATTTCTGTTGTAACTATTATTTATTTATATTGAAAATTCCATCATTCAAAAAAAGTACTAAATAATTACAATAGTGCACAGATTTTATATTCTAAATAACACATTTAATGAAATAACTTTCGTACAATCATTCATTTTCTTTTAGTTTTTTAAAGTTCAAATACTGCATTTTATACTTACTATAGCATTTTTCACTTAACATTCACTTATGCAACGATGATGATTTCCATAGATAAACATCAATATTGTCTACGTTTTGTTTGGAATTCACAATAAAGCTTGAATAAATATAAAATATTTAAATCTATTGAACAATAGTTTCGAATATAATGTATTTCTCAGTGCATAGCAAATATAATATAGACGAGCCATTGTAAAAAAGGACACAAACACAAAAATTTTGCCTACGCACCGTCTAAAGTTAACATTAAATTAGGAGTGTATGAATATAAATTCCATAACCCAATTCATATTCCCAACCAACCTTTCTCTGAATTTTTGATAAAAATTTATTCATTTTCAAGAAATTATTTCTTGTATCATCGACCCTTGCATTCTGTGATCAATCGCTGATTAAGTGATTTACAATATGAAATATGATTTTCTCTATTCCATAAATAAATTATTGTTTGTAATTAAAACGAATGTTTCATATAATAAATGATGACACTAAAACGAAGTGAATGGGAATGCGAATCCGATGAAATGAATGCTTCGTAAGGAAGAATATGCTTCTTTCAGGCCTATTACAATTACATTCAGAATTCTTTTGTTGTGTGATGTAATTGGGAAAATGTGGGCGTAATAAAATATCTCTAGGTCGATTTGTGTTTCATTATATTTTTTTTAATGTATGTGTATTTTTTTCATGTTTGATCATTTGACCTGAAGCTTACTATAAATTTTTCTTCCTACTTTTTCTTTTTGATAAAGTTTGATTAATTTTAAACCACACATTGTTTGAGTTCCCCTCGTCACCAATAAATTAAATTATATATCAGACTTCTAAGGCTTAAAGTTGGCACATTTAATTTAGTTTTTGCCTTTCTTTAATCGCCTTACATTTTTAAGGTTGATATCATTATTATTTTCTTATTTGTCTTATTTTTTAATTAAAAAGGATATTATTTTGTCGTACTTGGAAAAAAAAAACGAAAGTTGAAAAAATTACTTACCTTATTTTAAATTATTTATGGGAAATTTGTAAGTTGATACTTATCAGAAAAATGGAGATTTTTGTGATTGTTAAAAGCCATTCTTACAGTACCTAGTTTATTTCTCATCTCACGTCTAGTTTCCTACAAGTGTTTACACCTTCTTCTAGTGCTTATTGCCTCCAACAAGGTTTTTTGCAGGTCAGGAAAATCAATTTTATTTCTTTAGAAGACTTTATTTCACATTCTTTTTTTTACCGAGAATTCTCTAACGGATTTTTTTTTAAGAATGAGATATAATAAGTTGACCGGATTTTATTTTATTTTATTATTGTCAATATTGTGAATTAAAAATTTGCAGATTTTAGATAGAAGATAATTAATGACAAAAGATCACCAAAGACCTTAAATATTTCAGAATTTATTACTGTGTATTTACTTTTTCCGTAAAAAAAGTTTAAATTAGAAGGTAAATAATTAGTCATACATTTTGTATCAAAAAACTAACTTCCATTCTAAAGCAAAAAAATATTTTTATTTTATTTTTAAAATAAATCAATTCCGTATAACACAATGAGCTGTTATTTTGATTAATGCTCATTTTTATTGCTACTGTTGAAATTAGTTTTAAACCTATTTGAATATTTACTTTTTTCTATATGATTGATTTCGATAAAAAAATTATTTTTTTTTCATTTCAGTATCGATGAAATTATAATACCGTTGCAACAATCGAGTGACATCATTCCAAGACACCTGAGGTGCAGCACACCTTTACTTCAATAAAGATAAATAAATTCTGAATGTAAATCAATGTCATTAATGATCGATTTTTGTTATTATTAATATTGTCTTTAATTCCCTAAAGGTCGGAAATATAATTATGAGTTCAACGAAAAAAGATATGTAATATTTACATTAAAGATTTTTAAATTGTCTCATATTTGGGCTGCTGATAATTATGTCTTTGTTATCATATGTTAAGAATTCATCTAAAAATTGTAGGCAGATTGTCGTTTAACGCAATAAATCATAATTTAAAGTAATAATATTGTTTGGCAACGAAAATTGTGCGTTATAACGTTTTATTTCAAAGGAAATGAATCAAATTGTGTTTTGATACATTAAATTTATAACCAACCTACAGCATTATATTTTCTTATAAATTATTCATGGCATTATTTTCTTTCACAATAAAAATTTTTCACATTAATAAGAGATGTAAATAAGATTATTTTCAACGAAGCTTTTTTAAGATTTTTTTTTATTAGTATGATTATTATTGTCAGATTTTTTCTAACAGTGGAAATCATAAAATTGCGTTAATTAATAATAGGTCTGTCATTGAATTGTCTCCGTTAATGATCAAGGTAAATGATTTTCTTAAATGTACTTGAAATATTTTGGTGAAACAATGAATATGAATGTAGGAAGTTTGGATTCATAATATAAAAGAATGAAAATTCTTTCAAAATTGAATTAATAACTTATATTTAGCTACCTATATAATTAAGTGGAGTGATTGTTTTAAATATCAAACAATTAAAATAGAAGACTGCAAAAAATTATGAAATTTTTAAATTACATCATAATGGTGTGATACAAGCTCGAATTGTTTAACATTGTTACAATGATACTATAATTACAATTTACTAAATTAGAAAATGTTGTTGAAAAAGTAGTGAGGTTTAATTTTTATCGCTCTTACAAAAATGCATAATTGTAGAGTTATTAAAATAGGATATTTGCAAATTTTTATGCGTTATAATTTTAACCAAACAAATGTATGCATATTATGCATGTTTCCTTTAAAATTCAATAATTCTAATAAAAATTATAACAAAAAAGTTTCCAGTAAAAAAATTTAAAAAAATAATAATCTTATTTGTCCATTTTTTAATTTAACAGTTAACTTTTCAGAAAATTAATCAAGTATACCATACTGTTGTGGGATTAATAATTTCTTCATTTTTTTAAGTGACAAAACTAATGCTGTAGTAGTAAAATAATTTCAGCTTAACAACCCGAGAATAATTAAGCAAAGTCTAGTCAAGTTTATAAGTCGTAAATGATTATTTTTTCCAAGTTCCATGGAAAACCGAATAAAATAAATGGTTTCCTTATAAAATCTAAACTATATGCAAATATTTTGACCTCTTTATTTTACTAAAAATAAAAAATTAAATTAAAGCCATTGATAGTCTTTTATGTAGAATGTTAGTCTTTCAATAATTAAAATCCAAAGTTGAAAATGCGTATAAAATTCCCATCTTCATTTCTCTGTCATTGTAACATTTATACGTCTATATTACTTGGATGGAAAAAATTGAATTGACTCTTAAGATGCTATCGTCAAACATATCATTATTGAAAATCAAAAATCTATAATTACGTTTCTTAAATGTAGAAATTTAACAAATGTACTTCTTTTTAATGTATGTAATAACCTTGTTGATCCAAGCCTTCGAAATAATTACATTTTTTATTTAACTTTAAATTCAAGTATGACACTTCTCATTAAAAAATGATTGTTTTTAACTCAATTTTTTGATCGAATCCTATTATTTATTTTATTTCATCTATGTTTAAAATAGTAAAGTTTTAATTGAGTCCAACGATTATCAAATATGTAAAACGAATTATTATTATTGTGGTCTAAATAAACTGAGGTTGTAGTTTTCATAATATTGATTAAAAGAAAAGCAGAAGAAAAATGAAATCAAAACATCAGTTTAAGCAATATTTCTTATATACATATCTCAAACCTTCACTTATTTGAGATATTGGAGAAATATTTTCCTTTTAACCAATGTGAGAACCGATATATATCTTCATTTGCTTTTACAATCTATAAAAACTTAATTGGATTCTCAAATTTTATGAAACAAACAGACCTTATCTAGTTCACATAAGATGAAAATTCGTGAACGAAACTTTTAAGTAATCGATACTTTATCATATTTACCTATACATTGATGTTTAAATATTATTTTGCGTAAATCTTTTCATTTATGTATTATAATGTGAAATGGTTTTAGTATATGATGTATAGATATTTTCTCAAATCAAATAAATACGTTTTCATTTCATCAAATTATAAATATAATTCTAAAATAACAAAACCTTGATTTTCAAATTTGAATGTTTTATCTACCAGAAATTTTCACCTGATCACTTGTATTGCATGAACATTTTAAACTTGCATATATTATGTCAATTGTGATTTCTGGTGATAAAAGAATAGAAAAATAATTAAAGAAGTTAATTCAGTGATACAAAAACTCTAACCTTTTAATTGTTTTGGAAAACTTTGGCTTGTTATTTATACAAATATATAAAATTTTAACGTCTGTCTGTACATTTCGATTTTGAACCCAATTTTTGGGTAAATATTTGTTTCAAGAGGCCCTTATTTCAAATTTAACGTTTTTAAAATTGTTGTCTGTCTGTGTGTTCAGATTTAACTAAAGGATGAAACAACCGATTTTTATGAAATTTGGTATTAAGATACAAAATACAAAATAAGCATATATAAATACGTTTTTAAAACCGTGCATATATAAAATCGTGTAATTAGATATCCTCTCTAACTGATGAAATTTTCGATAAAGAAAGAATGTCAATTAAATGGGGGGAGGGGTTAGAGTGTTAAATATACGGTAATTCATAATGATAAAAGAAATTTAAAATGCTCTTCCAGAGCAAAATCATGCCAAATCATGTATGGTGAACTCGAGACTATCCAATATGGTTTAGTTGTATAGTTGAAGTTTAGATATTTTAATAATAAGTATATAGTTACATAATGATTATGCTGGATTATGGAGCAACTGGGTTTAGTGCAATTGTACAAATTTCAATTTCTTAACTTCTGATATTTTGACGCGAATACTTTGATATCTTTTTACTGTTTTAAGTCGTAATTAAGACCAACTTTATTGAACTTGTTGATATTTTTCATTGATGCATAGATGCTGATTAATTTATGTATTATTTGGTTTACGGTAGATATACCTACCAATATACGCAATTGAACATACTCATTTTAGATATTTATAAATATTTTTTGAAAATTAATTGATCATTACATACAAATATTTTATTCTAAGCAACAGTTTACCATATGTGTCTCTTTAAAGTTGACAAAATAGTGTTTTTAAAGTATGATTATATTTTCGTAAAAGAAATAAGAAAAAAAAAATATTCATATACCACAACAAATAGCCAATCTATAAAGAGAATATCTACACCTACGTTACGCAGACGAAGTCCCGGGGATTAGCTAATTCATAATACAAATAAAAAGTATTTAATAATTTTTATTTAGTTCTATTGTAATTTTATCAAAAACTGTTTATACTGAGTATTGGAATAGGTTGATAGATTGTAGTCTTGTGTCTCACAGTTTCAAAAATCTTCAAATTCTTTGCTTCTTTATACATTGTTGTAATTGTTGTACTTTTGTAACTTAAAAATCAATTCAAATCCATTCGTGGTGTCTGTTAAAAGGGTTAAACAGAACTTAATTTTATTTTGAGAAAAGAATTGGTATTAATTCCTACTCAAAAAGCTTCTTGAAGCACAATCACGGCCTGTTACGAAGGATTATTACTACGCATACCAAAATGGAGACGAATTGATTTCAAAGGAAAAAGAGAGAAATTTCGAGGTTCCAAAATTTTTTTTTTAATATGACTACAATTAAATTTCATTAAATTTTATGTCAAGAGAAAATGATGATTGGTTTAATTAGCAAGCAAATATTGCCACCAGGAACTTTCCAACATTTTTATTAAACAAATAGTTGTTGTATTGATTGATTTGTAGAAACAGTTTTTAGTTTCAACAATCATTAATGTACGGTAAATCAATTAACTCAAAAATTTTAAACTATTTAAAAAACCAATCTTAAGCTACGAGAAGATGTGTAAGTAATTTCCCTATTGGTTATAGGAAAGCTACAGTTAATTTTTGAGGTTTACGGTGAAAGAGAAAGGATTTCATATGCAATCTGTAACACAAAATCAATATATGATAAAAGAATTTTAATGATAGACATTTAATAAATTACGTCATGTAAAACAACATTTCAATAAGTTTTCTACATTGTGCCTCAATTTTTTTAATATATAATATTTTAAAATATAGAAAAGAACTTTTTACTAAGAAAATAACACTTTTTTAAAAGAATGTTTGTTTAAAAGTTTTATTTTCACATTACAATTTAAAACAATGGATACATAACACTTATGCAAAAACGGCAGCGTTGCACATTTAAAAGTTTGATCTGCAACAAATTACGTTAACACCTTCTTAAGTCTTTGACTTGTACTCGTAATTTTCACTTAAATAAGTACAATGAAACTTATTCTTCCCGTGAGATATATTTAGATAAATCATTTGCCCACATAAAATTATAATTGAGATATTTATCAGAAATGTGACATAATTGGTATGATATCACAAAGAAGAGTGTTAAGTTTGCGTTTTTTTTAAATCACCAGAAGAAAAATCCTAATCATCGAGTTTCTGATATTACATAATTTTTAATAGTTCAATTATGAAAAGTAATTCATATTATAACATATTCTAAATATATGAGTAATTCATTTTCACTTCCTAAGCGTAAAAAGTGTCCGTACATTAAGTAGACAGGCGTTTGATGAAAATAATATTAATTAAATGTTACAGTATGCATTAAAAACATTCGAATTTAAATTTTAATTACACTTAAAGACGTGAAGAAAATTCTTTTCATGAAAATTGTGTAACAATTTCAATGTAATATACTCTCTTTTTTTTTTTAAATTGAGTCAGGAAAACTATTTTTTTCGATCAATGAAAACTTCCTTAAACGGAAGGAATTTAGATAAATATTTCACCTTATTTTCAACGGAAATTATTAGTACTTTTTCAATTCTTCATAAACATTATCATTATAAATTGCGGAAACTCAATGGAAAGTAATAATCATTGCAATAGTTTGACGAATGATTCAAGTGCAAATTGCAATGATTCATTTGAAAATTTAAAGACCTTAAGTACCAAAAATATTAACTTAATTAAAAATATGTTAGTGACGAGAGCAGGTAATCTATTAGTGATTATTTTTTTATTATTCGACCACTTAAATGTTTACAAATTTTAATGAAATTATTTCTCCATATAACTAATGATTCCTTATAATTACTTCCGTAATTTTAACGGTTGTTTGAATATTTGTTTAGCTTTTTTTCATTATTAAGTATGAGCTATTGACATTGAATTATTAATACTTACAAAAATTTGCCCTCCAAAAACATTTTTGCTGAGTCTATCGTTCAAGATAAACAATTAAAATAAAATATTACATAAAGAAACCAAAAAATTAACAATTTAATAATGAAAATTCAAAATCACGATTTGTATTTTATTTAATCTGAATATAACAAAATTTTAAATTTGTAAACTTACACGTGTAAATTAATTGTAGGAAATAAAGTTTTATTATTATTAATTTTAATCTAAATATATTATGATGAAATTATTCTTCAATGGTTTGGGGATACAAATATTGTTTTCTCCCTTATTGTTTAGTTATGATTATTTGTTTAAAGGACTTGGAGAACCAAAAATATTACTTGCTTTATTTCTTAAATGCTCGCATTTATGATAACGTTCTTCCCAAGAACTAAACTATACAAAATTATCATTACCCTTGCAAAGGGTTAAAAACTACGACATCCCTATTTACCTAATATAAGACTTTTAATCTTTTAAAAGCAAAAGTTGACAAATAAGGATATTTTTGCAACGATATCTCACTATTGTTTTATTAATTACTACCTTCTTCCCACAAATTCATCATTATCACAATTTCATCATTATTTATATTTAATTTTTTTAACTTCTGCAAACTATAGAATCCTTTAATGCTTTCTTACTCCAATTAGAACAAAATCCTACTTAGCTTCATAGATAACATAAATAATGATAAATTTTTAATTAAATAATATTAAATTTTCCCTTCTCTCTTACCTATACGCATCTATCACCGATCAATTCGATGACCCTTACATCACATCAGCATTAACATTAATATCAGAACGGAATATCGTTTTCTTTGCTTATAATTACCATAATTGTCAAGCATTTGAGAAATTGATTAAAAAAAATCATTGCTTTCTTAGTGATATCCCAACAATAGATAAGTCGTTTATTTTATTTATTAAAAGAAGATTATCTTTCAACATGATTTCATCAACATTGCCTTTTTGCATAAAGAAATAATTGAAAGCTCTGGGAATTTCAATCATATATTGCAGTAAATCCTAAGGCATAAAATTTTAAATGAAAAGTATTTTTTCATAGAAATGGGTAATGTCTTAATACTGTACCTGTTCTTGAAATAAATGATCCATTCTAATGAGAAAATAATATCAAAAGGAGCCTGCAAGAAAATGCATTTGCAATTAAAAAGAAATTGCGGATGTGATGAAATCATAGCTCATCTTACTAAATAATAACTGTTGACTATGAGATTTAAAGAATTTTTTTGAAGTTTTTATAAAAATTGAAAATAAAATGCTTGTATTTTTAAACATTAATGGCTTTTTGCTGCTGTTTGTAAATGGTTTATAATTTTTATAACACTGATATTTAAATAAATAATAACTTATCAAAAGTAAACATTTAAAAATATATATATCATGAACCATTTTACGATGTTTAGTACTGGTTTGTTATAAAATTTTTCTGCAACAATTATATTTAAATTAAGTTATATAATATCCATTTTATGTTCAGAATTGGCACATTTCCAAGTGAGAGTTTCACAAGTCAAAGAGAGTATGGTATTCATCTTCCGAAGAAGTTTCACATATTTTTTTTTCATTGCTCATTGAACATTATTCTAAGCTTGCGATTAAAAAATTTGCACGATATTATAACACCTACTTGTTTCGTTTACACTGCTTACAGTAATGAACGATGAGAAATTGAAATTTTATGAATTTGTAAATCAATATTTATTATCTTGCTTTAAATTATTACGATATGAAACAATGCGATCATAATTCAAATTATTGAGTTCATTTTCCAGCAAACATGAGCCACTTCTTATTGTGAAATTTGTTTGTTGAAAAGGTCGAAATTAGAATTATAATAAACAACTATTCATCTCTGTGGAATTATTCATCTCAAAAGTATGACTTGACATTGAAGTTTTTCCTATTACATACATAAATACCGAAAGAAATTATTCAATTTAATGATTATGTTATAATAATATTTTTTAGAGTGACATCAGTTTAATTAAACACAATCCTCCACATAAACATTGAGGCTGTGTGTACATCTATTTGGCCAATGAAACGTTAGAGACTTCAATGCTGCAGCAAACGACGAACCCAATGATATAATAAGTTAGACGAACTCATCGTAGGCTACACGAATCGAAATGCAAAATGATGAATGCCAGAAAATGCATTTAATGTAATAGCTGCATACTTAATTGTGAAAGGACGTTGCAATTTCTACGTCAAAAATTAATGGATTCCACTATTTCAAATCTTTTCTATTAGTATCAATTGAATCGTACAATTTATTACAATTATTGACACAAAAATGTTTGAATAAAAATTCAAACTTAGTTGATCGATTTATTTGAAAAATTGACACGCGATAATATATAATACTTGCAACTTGTTTCGGGTCAAATCTGCATTTTAATCATTTCAGAAATCTTACCATTAGCAATCATATACATATCTCTTTATAAATAAGAAACTTAGAAGTCAAATTTTTATATCTATTTTTCAGAACTTGACACTTTCGTTTAAATTTTCTGTTCAGTTTTTTATGAATATTTGGTTTAGGATTTTCTAAAATTAACTTAAAAACTATTTTGAAGAATAGTTTTAATTAATGCTTTTGAAGTTTAAGAGAATTTCATAAAAATTTGATGAAATTAAACATATATTTGCAGGCAATAGAATTCAATAGAATTATTTGCACCTTATTAACGAATAAACGAGCTAATTTAGAAAATGTTTTTTTTAAATTTAAACTGTGTTTACCTAGTTACAAATGCCTTTTCATCAAAAAAAAAAGAGATAACTTTTTTTTTCATGTAATTAAGCATAGAGTTTGATTAGATTTTTTAGGGAAGATATTCTGTGGTAATAATTGAGTAATGTGATACATAAAAAGAATAAAATTGTCCTTGATTCTTTGTTTTAAAGAGCCTTGCGTTTGAGTAAATATGTATTTATTGGAAAAGTTAATTTTTATTCATTTTGTATTACAAAGTAATTAAAATTGATTTAAAATGGACTTCAAAAAGAAGATTTCCTTTCACGTGATTATTGACCTAATTGCGTAAGGTATTTTACTGGTAATTCAAGCTTTATAAATTTTATTGGAGCAAATATTAACAAGTGATTCAAATAACAAATTAGAAAAAAATATAAATACATAAATCTTTGTTGGTCATATGTTAAAAAAATTGATTTATTAAATGAAAAATATAATAGGGCTCATATTTGTATGAACATTTTATATATAAATTTATAAAAAAAAAATGAAAATCAGCAAATCTAAATTACAAATTTTAATCAATTAAAATAAAATAATTTCAGTAAAAGAAGAAATATAAAATTAAGATGACAAAAACATACCTATAAGTCTAGTTTACTATTAACATTTATTATATTATTATCATTTAATAGAATTTGTTTTTTATTATAATTTATTAGAATTGTTAACAATTATTTACTAGAACTGAACATGTATTACCAATTGTAACATGTAAATTATTTTAGTCATTAATGACCAATATGTTAAACAGTAACTTTAAATAAAATAAAATAAAATTAAAAAAATAAGATGAATTCAAAGTAATTGAAATGTCCAATCTAGTCTTATCCATCAGCTATATAAATCATATTATTTTCGTTATTTTCTATATAAAATATTTTTCTATGGAATTTTGATAGTGTTGATTTAGGAACAATGAAAATCAGTTAACGTTAACTCCAAATATTGCCTGAAAAATCAGAAAAATTTATCATTTAATTACTTTTTTATTGAAATTCAAAGAAACATCTAACCCAGTCTTTCTAGGGAGCCATGTCTCTTCTATTAAGGCGCCGTGAAAATTTTCCTATTCAAAATAGTAGCTGTGTTATTAATTTTAGTACTTTGCAGAATGTTAATGGAAATCTGACGTTTTACGTTCATGTAAGCTAGGGGTCGGGAACTTTGGGACCAGGGGTCGGTCTTTTTGGCCCTAACCCAATGGCTCTTAAAAATTTCATACTCTAAATTTTAACTATTCAAAAAAAGAGAAATAAATCATGCAATTGGAACTAATTTCATTGAAAATTTGTTCTTATTATTTTTTAGTTTTAGTGATAATAATGAACCTCACTGTTTCCATAAATAAAATCCTTTCAGAAATAAAATTCTTTAAAATTTGAAAATGGTTTGGAACCTTTCATAAAAAATGTTGAGGTTCCACGAAATAAAATGTTATATAATTTGGAAATATTTGTAAGATATACTACATTGTTTTCATCAAAATGCATATAACTTTTAATATAAAGCATTGCTTTTCTAGTGTACTTATTTAATTCATTCAAGTGGTCGATATCAACGTTGATATCATTATGTATCAAAAATATCTACAACTACTAACCTAATTTTAACAGCTTTAAGTATGACAAGGGTTCAGTGACTCCTAAAAAATTTCGCAAGGGTTCTTTTAAAAAAAAAAAAGTTTGAGAAACCCAATTACCAATAACACTAAAGGATACTTTAAAATTAAGACTACAAATTTAATATCTTTTTCTATTGCACAAGAATGTTAATGAATAATAATAAAAAGTATTAAAATACTTTAAAAATGTGTTCTTCATTATTATTAATTATTTTTTTTCAATACTTTTTTTCATATACATTGGAATTGAAAATTTAGTAGGTAGTTTTGTGATTTATGAGGGCAAAAAAATTGAACAAAATTCTTTTACAGCAAAACAAGAACGGTGATAAATGACTACCGTTGCACAAGTGTTAAATTAATAGTTTTCAGTTAATATAATATACATAAGTATGCAATTAGTTTATAGTTAAAGAAAAAAAATAATTATTTACTTTGTAATACCACGCCAGACTTAGCGTAAAAATCATCAGATTTAAATAAGTTATTGCGGTTAGGCAAATCGCATAATAAGCGAGAAAGTAATTATTTTTTCTGCAACTTTTGCTCAGAAAATAAAAAAAAAAGTTTTTTTCTTTAACTACAAGCATCACTGTTAGATTTAGTTTTCAAAGGTCAAATTTATTAGTTTTAGTTACCACGAATTTTATGTAACAGCCAAAAACAATAATTTGTCAATAATTGCATTGTTATGTAAAGCTGTTTGTTTTGATTATTTTTGTTGATGGGTGGCCAATAAATCTTTAAATTTTTGCTCTACATTAAAAATTTCGATTAACATTACTTGTTATATAATTTTCTAACCAAAATTTCACTTATAAATGATTTAAGATTTTGTTAAATTAATATTGTAAAATTTCCCGATTCAAACAAATTAAATAAAACCATTATCATTTATTAATTGTTTTACGTAGTCGTTTAACTCTTAATTTATATTGCAACTTAAGTGCAACTAAACAAAGTTCTATTTTTAAATGTTGAACATTTATAAAACATTTAATTAAATAGTTTTGCAGATATACTCTATCACGCAAAGTGAACCAAACATCCTTTTAAAATCTCGCCAAGTACACGTTTCTTATGAAATCATGACAGGCAAAACAAAGTGAACTTTTGATTCAATCTTGTATGCGAAAATATTTTAGAAAACTACCTCATTTTTATTTAATTGTTAGAAAGTATTGTTGGTGTTGAGTGATCTAATTAGGGAACGCCTATATTACATAAAATGATTAATATTTTTGAGCTATTTTTCAATTATTTTATACAAACTTATGTGGCTTGTGGTTTATTAGCTACAAAACATACTTAACAAAATCTTTAAGTAGACTTTAAATTTTAAAATATTTGAAACGAATATAATTCTTCGAAAAAATCCTTGGAAATTTAATTTTTAAAGTAAAAATTATCAACACTGCAAGCATCCATCACAAAGTTTCTAATAAATAAAATTATTAATATTATTTTTTCCTTTACTTTTTAGTTCTTCCAGCTTTAACCTACAATATCCAATCAAGCATCACTCATTAAATATTACCTATTTAGTTAGCTTTTCTTCTTGCCAAAACCTCCAGAAGAATTGGCCCATCCATTTATTTCTTTTTGTTTTTTCTCATCCACCATTATCAAATTTCATTGAATTAAGATATTTTTTGTCTTATTAGTTAGAATCTATGTTTCCTATCTTTAAAACAAAAAGATGTGTGTATATTTGTATTTAATCCCCTACCATGATCATATAGCATCATTCAATAGTGCCCGAAATGGCATACTAGTTGTAAGTAATTTGTAATAACTAAAATATATAATTATAAGCAAAAATTTTCCTTTTAATATCAATATTATAGGTAAATGTATGTATAGCAGCAAAGACAGAAAACAAAGAATGTAAACACATGCATGTGAGTGTAATATAGGTATAATAACACCGGCACACAAAAAAAAAAGTGCTCTGTGCTTTTGACCGGACCTACATAAATCTACGTATTTTGACCCCCTGAACACGAATCCGGGATCGGTTTGACCCCTACAACCTCAAAAATACGAGAAAACTTTAAAAAACCGAAAAAAATGGTTAAAATCGGCAGTTTTGGTGACATATAATTTTTTTTGAACTAAACCGAGCATGATTTTCATGTTTTTCAATCCGCTGAAAACAAATTCGAAGTTTATGTAGACCATAAGCTGTTTTTATTGTAAGAAAATTGCCTGCTTTCTCACTCTGACCAGACGCCGACACTGGGGTTCCGAATCCCTGCATCGTAAAACACTTTTCGCTTGTGCCTGCCATGACGGCATATACGCCTTTAACCCAGAGACTTTGCCAGACGGTTCTGTTGCCCGCCGTCACCACGTGGAGGTGTCCTGGTTACAGACACAAGCGTCCAAACAAGAATTCAAAAATGCTTAAAAGCTACTCTTGCATAACTAACTAGCCCTGGACATAAGTCATTTAAAGACAGACGGGTTCGATATAAGCAAATGACGAATTGAAATGAAAGCAATTGGCCCGTTTGTAATTTTCAGAGATTTTTTGCGGGGAATTTAAATTTCTCTAAAGATTTTGGCCAAATAATCTTCAAAATCACATTCCAGAAATAGAATAATATGCAAAATATCCTTTGTAGAGATTTAAAAGTTTATTTTCATCATATAATCTCGAATTTTAGAACAATAGCCGTAATTTTTTACAATTTTTAAGGGTTTTTTGCAATTTTCTTACAATAAAAACGGCTTATGGTCTACATAAACTTCGAATTTGTTTTCAGCGGATTAAAAAACATGAAAATCATGCTCGGTTTAGTTCAAAAAAAATTTTATGTCACCAAAACTGTCGATTTTAACCATTTTCTTCGGTTTTTTAAAGTTTTCTCGAATTTTTGAGAGTGTACGGGTCAAACCGACCCCGGATTCGTGTTCAGGGGGTCAAAATACGTAGATTTATGTAGGTCCAGTCAAAAGCACTTTTTTTTTGTGTGCCGGTGTAATTGTTGTTTCAATTTTGAAATTAATGTTTCTTGTCATTGGTTTCAACTGTCATTTTGTTTTCATTCAATTTCCAATTTTTGCCATTTGTCAGTGAATATTTCCCAGAAAGTTACTAGTTTTCTAATCAATTGACGGCTCATGTCCGTTTTATTAACATCAATATCTGGCATCGTTGTATTTTCTACTTTTTTTTTTCATTCAATTCGCGATTTTTCTATTAATGCAGTTCTAATATCGTATAATTTGCTCTTTTATTGTAAAATTTTCATTATGATTTCATTTAGTTGTGAATTAAATTAAAGACAAAGTAGAAAATTCAACATTACCAGATATTGATGTCGTTAAAATGAACATGAGCCAAATTGGCTATTTAAACATACGGTATAGTATTACATAATTTAAATCACAATTAACTACTTATGGACATTGGTATCTTTCATAAATGAATTAGCTATTTATCAATACAGAAAAGATCACTTATCCCAAAATTTTTATTTAGAACATTTACCTTATAAAAGTGGATTGTATTCATAAACTATAATGAATAAATATAATTAAAGAATTAATTGCTTATACATACAATTTGTCTACATGATCAATTGTATGTACCTACAAGATGTATAAATAGCGACATTGTAAAAATAAAATTAAGACAATAGCATTGTATATTTTATTTACCCATTTATATGTATGTATTGAAATTGATTTTTTTATTCAAATATAGAAAAATATGAAGTATCAATCGACTTTCCTTGTATTATTTTAAATATTGCATTAAATGGTTTCAAAAAAGTACCTATTCTTTTAAATGTATTTAATCTATTGTGGGTTAAAGTATAGAATAGAGCAGTAGTAAAGATGGATTGTAGGAATGCTTGGGAGAAATTTTGTTCAAATTGGTTTTTTTTGCGTCTTATGTACTCGTCTGCAAAATACCGTCATTTTCACCACGTTTTGGAATTTCTCATATTTGATATTGAAATAAATAAATATTTACTCGAAATATTAAAATAAATGGAAATAATTCACGATTTCATACCTAAAAGTAAAATAAAAGGCCGAAGTAAACTATTAAACATTACTGGTATACTGAATGCTGAAATAATAACTTCATAACTTTTTTATTATTGCTAATAAATTTATCATTTTAGCAGAAATTTCCAAAGTAATTCTCTTTAGATAAAACATATTTCCCGTTAATGTACAAATTAATTTATTCATCTGAAGAATTGTCCCAAAGATGTGGTAGTAGAGGTGAAGGCTAGTGAATTTAAAATCACATATAATAGAAACGAGGAAGATGGTTTTAAATTAATATACTATATAAAAATTAGTATTTGTGTTCTACTAGGTATATATATATATATATATATTATGTTCATAATTTGGTACAAGTAGTTTCAACACAAATCACTCTCTGGTAACATCTCATTCTTCACTTTGTTTTTTCAAACATTCGTGAATTTGTTAATAATTCAATTTTGGCTAACAATTTATCTTTTGTCACTACATATTAATTACGACTGATTTATTCACATATTGAATTAAAAACAGAATAGAAAATAAGATGTTGAGTTAGTGGTATGTACAAAAGCTACTTGTACCCAAACTTTTATAAAATATTGTCTACTTTCTTCCCAATTGTGCTTTACATATTTAAACTTTATATATTTGGTCAATATTCAATTCATCAGTACGTTAACTTTAACCTATTTTGAATTATTTTGGTAAAAAAAGTACTGATATCCTTCTTTTGCTCTCGTAAATATTTGAGCCTTATCTTTTTGTCAAAGCATCATTTTTTTTAAAAAATTCACTATCATTTGTTTTTTTATATCGCCGATAAAGAAGTATTACTTCAAAAACAACTTGTTATTTGTTTTTGTTCCATTAGTTAGTTATTTTTTCATTCAAGAAATTTGTCGTTATTCTTACACTCAATTAACGGCGTTAGTTTTTGGTCAAAGGATTTGAGAACAATTGGACTTCATTTATTATTGAGTCAAATACAAAGTTATTGTATTATTAAATTATTTATGCGAAAAACAACCCAAGAAATGCGATCGTTAACTCTTTATTTCCACAACAATAGAAGAAATAGCTGGAAGCACACCGATTCTTCCAAATATGAAGACCAAAATTTAGATCTTTGCAATAAGTTAAGAGTCCTCTGTGAGAATCAATTATTGATTCTTTTGGATAGTTTCCCAATATCTTAGATAAATAAAATTAAAAAGAAAATAATAAATTACTATTTATTTTTATGCTTAGTAAAATAATTAGTTTTTAGGTGTTTTAAAAAAAGGATGTGAACCAATTTTCGTTAATTGAACTGTTAAAAGAAATAAAAGAATTAATTGAGGTTGAAGCGCAAAAAAATAAACTCTTGAGGCTATGGTAATCTTGAAATTAAAGTGTCGAATCTAACACATGTTAATGTCTTGGTTATTGTAATATAATTTATCTGTAACAAAATATATATGTTTTCAAGGTGTATCGCCAATATGCGATCAAATACAAGTGAAAAGTGATTGTTTCAACATTTCTATGATTTACCATTAGCCAAATCGTGTTCATCCGCAGCACCGCATTGTATCCGAAAGAGAATATTTGTTCGAAACCGAAATAATAATATCTATCTTTACCTTTCTTCTTTCACAACGATCGTTATGATCTCTAACGATATGTATTTGTAATAGTGGATTGGATCTCTCTTCTTGTCAGACCTTGAGCAGCACATCTTACCGACTTTTAGGATGCTCAACATTCTGGGTTGGTTTTAGTCACGCTTTATAGTGATGTCATCAGTTTTGCCCACATTTATTAATTGTTAAATGAAAAAATTATTTTGTCTTTGTTCTATTTTCGATTATATAATTTCAATTATTCCGAAAAGAAATGTAACAAAGGGATCTTCTCGTTGGTAAATGCAATTGAATTTAAATCAAATCTGTTATCCAATCATTTCATCTTCGAAACAGAAATTCTTAAATGTAATTTTATTGAGTAAAATTGCTAAATAAATACGGTAACAACCATGTTAAAAATACAAAGTATTTCGAAATTAAATTTCAAAATGTTCCATGTGGCACCAAGTATATTTTTAAAAAAATTATCAAGTACGAATTTAAAAATACATTTCCTTGAATTAGGCTTAGTATTCCATGAATTACAGGTCAAATTAGTTACATAAGAATAATTGTCTGAGGTAAAAATCAAGCAACTTTTTATTAACTTATTTAGGTTTACTTCTAAGACATTACTTTTGCTCTATTTTTTTTTAAAGAAATTTTCAAAACTAGGATATTTGAGTAATCTTACACGTCATACAAAGTTCGTGAAATTATTAATTTATAGAAAATATTAAAATTATCAAATAAAATTAAAAAAATTGATTTTAAGTTTTTCCAAAAATCCTTAATTCATATTAAGTTCAGTACCAGAAAAAAAGCTTTACAGAATGTTTAAATAAATAGGATTCTATAATTTAAGATGTACCAAATAGAATTTCTTGATGACTACCCAGGTAAATTACAAATATAAACACCTCTTAATTAAGGTAATTAATTACTTTACAATATACTTGGTCTAAAGAATGCGAGGCCAGAAAGATTGAATATTGTGGCATTTGTTTTAAAGAACTGCACTCTCATTCATTTTATGCTTGCAAAAAAAGTTTTTATTTTTTTATATCAATGATATTGCTAATTTTTTAACATAAATTTATTCATACAATATTCCAAAAATGGTAGCTTTTATATATAGCCATTAATTAATAAGTCGGTAACCATATTTTTAAAGATTATTATATTTTTCCTACTATATGTTTTTTTGTTCTCAAAAAATTCGAATCAAAATCTTTAAAATTGTCCATTGTCATGAAGAGACAATTCAACTTTATGATTAAATAATTATTAAAATCGGTTGAAAGAATTTCAACGTTCGAATGAAAGAAAATGCACAGGAATGGATATTAGAGATAAATATCCTTACTAATATTACAAACGCGAAAGTTTGTAAGAATGGATGTATACAACTTTGTTACTTCTTCACGCAAAAACTACTAAAAGAATTTTAATGAAACTTTACAATAATATAGCTTATACATCAGAATTACATTAAGGCTATACGTAATAAAGATATTGTGTGAATTGTCCAAAATATAACGATAAGTGTTCAAGAAAGTACGAAAAAATTCTGTCATCTGTGAATTATTCTAGCGTATGCTGCAAAAACTATTAGGGGTACAACATACGATTTAAAACTATGTTAACAGTGCATTGGTTTACATATCTGTCACTATAATGCTACAATTAAAAGCCATGGGTTCAAATCGCACAATAATTTTTTTTTTATTACTAAATAATTGTAAATAGACCCTGAGGATTACTTAATAAGAACATATTAACAGAAAAATGTTTTTTTTTTTTTTGTAAATTTCTACCCTAAAAATGTGAAAAGGATTGCCTAAGTTTGTATAAGCAACAATCGAAATTTTAAACTTAATCGATAAATTGAATGTGTCCATACGTTACATAATATTATTCAATTTTTAGTAGGAAAGTGGACTTAAAGGATGTAAATCCATATACTAATTATTAATTCAGCGACATTTCGGTCCTTTATTTGACCTTCATCAAATAAAGGACCGAAACGTCGCTGAATAAATAATTAATATATGGATTTACATCCTTTAAGTCCACTTCTTATTTAAATTTAATTATCAAAGTGCTGTTAAAAACGGCGAATCATTATTACCGTTCAATATAAAACAAAGTTCATCTTTATTTAGAAATAATATAAGTGCCAGTTTTTTTATTTATCATTTTAATAACAACATTTTAAATAACGTCATTTCACTAAATTAGTATGAAAGTTTAATATGAAGTTATCATACCAAAAAGGCAATTTTTAATTTTTCTTTGTTTTTAAACAATAAAACTTTTTGAAACCATTTTTTTTTATAAACCAAGGATTGTGACCTGGAGCAATTTTGTATTCTCCTGAAAAGCATTAAGGGAGCAATTTTTTGTCATATATATTTCATAATCAACTTAAATATAAAATCTTCCATACAAACTTTTCTTCGGTATTTAGAATAATTTGAAAACCAATTATTGTTTTTGAAAATAAATAAAATATTCGAATTTATTTCCACGCTTTCCACCAATTTCTACCAATTTTGTATGTACAGCGTCCAAAGTGCCAAATCGAATAGCTTTTTAGTTATGATAATCCAAATAAAGATGGTCATAATTTTTTTCGATTAACATTGCATTTTCAAATTAAGTCTAGGTTTATATCGATGTTTGGAAAATGTTTTCCTTATACGATGTAGATATAAAAGATAGGGTTTTTAAGAGTAAAAAATGGTTGTAAAGTTTGTTAGGGATAACGTCGGATAATAAAAGTTGTTGGAAAAAGGTTAATTCGGGAACCGAAATTGTGAAATGAAATTCCTACTATTATTCCAAAATCTAGACCCTTAACTTCTGTTTTTTTGACGCAAATATTTTGATAACTTTTTACTGTTTTTAGTCATAATTAAGATCGAATTTTTTGAACTTCATGATATTTTTTATTAATGTGTAGATGCTGATTGATTTAAGGATTATTTCCTTCACGGTAAGTATACCACCGTAGGTATACGCAAAAGACCATCCTCATTACATATATTTATAAATATTTTTTAAACATTAATTGTTCATTATCAATAACTTCCTTATTCTAAGCAACATTTAACTAAATGTGAATTCAATAAGTATTAGTTTTAATTTTAAATAAGTGTTAATTTTGTATGTAAGAACATAAGTAAAGAAATCAACATTTTTTTGGCTTCAATAAATAAATTAAAGCTTTTTCAAATTCTTTTGTAGAAAATAATTTTATCTTTAAACCATTTAAAGATCATTAATTAAAGACAAAAAATTTCAAAAAACAACAATGCGAATATTAAAAGAACGAGTATACGAACTCAAAAAACCTAATCATTCATATTGAGGAATTTATAGATAACAGGATCAGCGCTAGAAAATGAAAGCTTTCAGCGATGAAACCAGAAAATTTTAAAAATTTTAATCAGAATTGGAGCGACGCTTAAAAATATTTATTTTCACAAAATTCGAGCTTTAATAAATTAAATTCAGCTTCTTGGTCACAAACCAACAAAATCCTGTGAAAGAAGAATATTAAAACCGAAAACAAAAGCTCTGTTCTTACATCTAGCGGCATCTGGTGTTGCATGGTCTGAATTGCATTTCTTTAATTCTTATCAATTTGAAAGATGATTTATTATACTTTACCAAGAATTTTTTCTATATAAGTTTGGATATTTTTTTTTTTTTTTTTTAGTCTTTAACTTATTGCCGAATTGGCTTTCCAGTTTGGCTAATATGTAGAAGCTAACCTTAGTCAGATTCAGTTGTCACCTGTTGGGGATTCCATCCCGCGACGGTCCCCACTCACTTAAATATTATTTGTTTTATATATATTTTTATTTATTTCTTTGTCTTTATTTTTTATATATATTTGTCTTATTTAATTATAAGTTTTACTTATTCGTTATTTATTTTTTTTTCACAAATTACTTTTGTTTTATTAGGATTGGTATTATTTATTTTTTTTTTTTAAATATCTTATGTGATATCATTTATAAGGTCCACGTGTCTTTTGCGTTTTAGCCTCCTCTGTCCCCTCGGTGGTGGCCAGTTTATTAAGTTTTCTCTGACGGTAGGGTTTGTGTGTTCTTCGAACAAGTCTCTTATCTTAGAATATCGTTTGGTTACTTCGTCCTCTGTCATCGTTATCAGCAAATCCTGGTGTAGTATGGAACCTCTTACGAACCAGGGGCAACCCGTCATTAATCTCAGCACTCTGTTTTGAAAAGTTTGGATCCTTTTTATTTGGGTATTAGATGCTATACCCCAGAGTTCGCATCCGTAGGTCCAAATTGGTCGAATGACTTGAATGTAGATTGTTCTTTTTAGTGATAATGCAAGGGATTTGTTGGTTATCAACCATTTGAGTTGTCGTAGACAAGAGCGGAGCTGTACCAATACTTTGTTTATGTGAGCTTTCCATGTCAGTTTTGTGTCCATCGAAAGTCCTAAGTATTTAATATTGTCTGCTACTGGAACCACTCTATTGTCCAGGATAATTGGTTGTTGTCTTGTTTTGGTTTTCAAAGTGAACTTTATGACTTTAGATTTATCAGGATTCAGTCTGATTCTCCATTTTTTACACCATTCTTCAATTTTGTTTGCGTGTGCTTGGACATTCTCTGCAGTTCCCTCGCAGTCTCCTTTGCTCAATATAGCGACATCGTCTGCAAACTGTGCCAACATTGTTGAGTCCGTTTTAGGAAGGTCGTATGTGTACATTGTATACAAGAAAGGCCCCAATACACTTCCTTGTGGGACTCCTGACAAGACTTCTCTTGTTGTGGAAAAATCGTTTTCGACTCGTACTCTAAAGACACGATCAGTGAGGTACGACTGGATGATTCGAAAACTGGTGTCAGTCAGAATCGGTTTCAATTTGCAAAGGAGTCCTTTATGCCAAACTTTGTCGAAAGCTTTCTCTGTGTCCACGAAAAGACCCAAGCAAACTTTTTTTTCTTCGTACGCTTCCAATATTTTCTTCGTGACTCGATGTAGCTGGAGGGGACAAGAGTGTTGGGATCTAAAACCATATTGCTCATTGGGTATATATTCAGCGGTTTGTTGGAGAAGGTGCGGTAATAGGAGTTTTTCAAAGATTTTCGAGAATATAGGAAGCAAGCTTATTGGTCTGTAATTTCCTGGATCCTTTTTGGGTTTGTTTGGTTTGTGGATCATTATGACGATCGCTTTTTTCCAATGTTTAGGGAAATACGTTGTCCTAATAATAGCATTATATATTTGTGTCAATTGAACTATGGCTTTTCTTGGTAGTGCCTTGAGTAGAGGTTGTGTTATTAGATCAGTTCCTGGAGTTTTGTTTGGAGTTCTAAGTATTCCGTTGTAAATTTGTGCTGGAGTAAATTGCAAATTTAAGGGACTTAAAACTAGTGGTTGATGGAGCACTTCTGTTACCTTTGCCTCGTGTTCATCATCCTGGCTATTGTAAGGAGTGAACTGCTGCTGGATTACGTCAGCGAAGAGTTCAGCTTTTTCTTTTGTACTTGTGAACCATTTGTCGTTTTGTAGCAATGGATGTGAAAATGTCCTTTTTCTTGTCGCTGCTTTTACCTTCCTCCAGAATTCGTTATTTGTTTTATTCAAACTTTCTAGCTCCGTTTTTTGAGCTCGCTCTTTGGATATTTTGAAGATGTTTATAATCAAAAATAACAGAGTACAAAAAAAATCCATATTAGCTTGTTTATATTTTTCATGTATTAAGTTTTGTAAATCGATACTTTTACAAAAAGAAAATGTAATGCATACAATTTTAAAGCATTCTCAAAAGGTTTAATTGCATATGCTCTTAAAATGGAGCCATCGGCGATTTCTCACATATGTATGTACTAATATGTTACAAGCTTGACAGATATTTATATTTCATAAATTGCAAAAAATTTGATTTATAATATATCATTCACCTTCGTCTCATCATTTCGATTCGTGAAGTTCTGCATTTGGTCAAGACTTTTATCCTCTGGTGATTTAGTATTGCAATTGTAGCACATTCGCTATTTAAGTTAAGGTCACAGAGATTAAAATGATTCTTTCAAAATTCATTAAATTAAATCATACACACATTATGCGGCCAGATCGAAAACGAAGGTTCCTAATGTGGGGCAAGATGACAATCGAATTTTAATGCAGCCTTAATAGAGATGTTTTAAAACTAATTATTAATATTAAATAAATATGTAGAAGACGGTTGACATTTACTTAAAATATCTCAATAAAATTACATGAACGCTAATCAGAGCACTTTGAAGAATCAAAAAAGTAAATTTTGCAATCACACATTAATTATATTAAATTATTTGGCTATGTACTTTTTCTTTTTGAAAATATTTCATTCAAAGGGTTTCTTCGCCACTGGTAATAATTTTCTCTGGACAATTATTTCAATTATCCAAGGTTCTTTTATTGTTTTTCATTTGCCAATTGTTTGTGGAAACCAAGACATTTAGCGTATTTGTTGAATTTTCAATGTTAAGTTTAATTGATAATTAACCAAGTGCATGAAAGCAAAATAAATTTATTGTGGCTTTTGTATGTTTTGTAGTTATTTTTTAAATAGAAAAATCATTTATTGTTCTATCAAACTTACAAAAGAATCATATTTACGATTCAATAGATCCTTATTTACAATGTTGATTAAAAGGTTGAGGATCAAAAATTAATTTATCTTGAATTTAATCAATTATATTTTTTATTTGGTGCATGGCAAATAAAACGTTTAAAATTGATAAACATTTCTGATTGAAATTGTCAATGTTACTCTCCGGTTGTTTCAGTTAATCTGTAATAGTTTAAAAAATAACAAATCCATTTGTCTATCTCTTATATGATACACATTGTTGCTTATATAATGATTCATCGCTAGATTGTTAAAACTGTGTCTAAAATATTTCCATTGCTTAGGCTTTTCGGCCTATCAATTAAATAAATTAAATTTTGAGTTTTTTAGTTTATTTTATCGTATCAAATTGATTCATTTTTTTTTAAATTAACTGTTTTCTATAGCATCAAAAATAATCGTAACTACGACAAACAATGAAAATAAAGTAAAGAGAAGCCGATTCTGAAGAAAGCTTTACATCTTTCGACTGAAATTTTGTTGAAGATGCTTTGTTGGTTACTTAACTGTAGTAATAATAAATTTCCATCAATTATTCACGTTAGTTGAAATCAATGATATATATAATAAAGAAAAGAAAACAAATCTTTGAAAGGTACTTTGCTTTTGATTGCCAATAATTTTTCTGTAGATTATATTTCCAAGCCTCCATGTACTTCTTTCCTTATGAAAATTCAAAAAAAAAATATCCAGAAGAACCAATTATTATCAGTAAAGCTGAACAAATAATTAATAAAACTGCAATATTTGCTAATTTCTTAAAAGCAGTCTGATGTTTCAAAAATGTTTCATCTTGTAAATCAAATCATGTTTTCTTAAATTCTTTGTTATAAGTGTACAACAAAAACTGAAATTATAAGTTATTTAGAACTAGAAATCTTTTTTAATTGTTCATTAAAAATCCTCAAAATCTAGGACTAAATAAAACGAAAATCTTTATTTGATCATTTTGATATCCTGAATTATTAGAATTTTTTCTAATTAAAATTTGAAAACATTTTTAAACATAGTTATCACATTTACTTTGAAAAAAATTACTTGATAAATTAATAATTAGACTGATTCCAAAAAAAATGACGATTTTTTTTATTATATCGAAAATATTGTTGGGAATGACAAAAAAAATCCTGTGAAAGTTCAAGCTCTTAATATTAATATTAAGAGATGCCGCATCGCAAATTTCGATTTTCCATTTAAATAACATGGGAACAATATTCTCTTGCACTTTGAAATTTTATAGCTCACGTTGGTGACAATATTTCGGAATGATCAAGGTATATTCTTGTAGAAAATTGAACGATCTACAAAAAAGGTCTTTGTACAAGTTTTTGATATATTTATTCCTTCAAAAGCTATTCGAGGTCAAACTTGAACTAAAGAGAAATTTTAATTTTTTTTTCAATTTTTTGACGCAACCATCAATTTTATGAGAAAATTTTATAGGACATTTTTTTGGAGCCCTTTTTTCCTGTAACTTATCTCCATAAAAGTTTTTGATATTTTTCACAGGTCCTAAGTTATTTAATTAAAATAAAAAAAATATTTTTTCTGTTAAAAATATAATAATTCAGGGAATTTTCAGTTTAATGCAAATAACTAAGGACCTGTGAAAAATATGAAAAACTTGAGTAGAAATAAGTTATAGAAAAAAAGTGCTCTACAAAAAATGTCCCATAAAATGTTCTCATAACATTGATGGTTGCGTTAAAAAATTGAAAAAATATTAAAATTACTCTTTAAATATTGTCACCAACGTGAGCTATAAAATTTCAAAGTGCAAGAGAATATTGTTCCCATGTTATAAATGGAAAATCGAAATTTGCGATGCGGCATCTCTTAATATTAATATTAAGAGCTTGAACTTTCACAGGATTTTTTTTGTCATTCCCAACAATATCTTCGATATAAGAAAAAAAAATCATCATTT
The DNA here is from genome assembly GCA_958496175.1 of Sisyra terminalis. Classification (NCBI taxonomy): domain Eukaryota; kingdom Metazoa; phylum Arthropoda; class Insecta; order Neuroptera; family Sisyridae; genus Sisyra; species Sisyra terminalis. Next base: position 12,992,114 of record OY292274.1, read on the forward strand.
TTTTGAATCAGTTTATAATAATGCACCTTTTAAAATCGCAGTTCTTTTAAATTTTACTTGCTTTTTGTTAGTAAATGAAATAATTGGGTTTAGCTAGCAGAAATGGTCATTAATTCTGCATATTTTTTTTTAATTGTATAACAAATTAATATAAGTTATAAAATTTTACAGTTTCAATCACGCAACAATTTTTTCAGTTCTTAAATATAATCTTTAATCGATATATTTGAATTTATAGAGCACATATTTAAGTTTGATCTTTATCACATAATAAAAATACTAGTATTTAAATATAAAAAAGTAACCTTTTATTAATTAACAAAAATTACAATTGTAATTAATGCAATATAGTGAAAATAGTTAAATTATTCTCGTACATTTTAACTCTCAACTCCAAAAATAAAATTAAAATATTAGCAAAATTTACAACCGGAAAATTGTGCAATATTTAAACATCATTTTGCCAAACAATACTTGGCGAAAGAAAAACACATTCCAACCGCCTGCCAATTTGAAGATTAACTCATTGACTTGGAAAGACAACATCTGAGACATTTCCCTGAAAATATGGGAAAATGTCTGGCAAAGTCGTGATTTGTGACGTCATAATGTGAATCCCTTCCTCAGAAGAGTCATCTGCCCTGACGGAACTGATGCTGTATATATAAGTGCATCAGATATCAACCCAAACACTCTTACTTTCAATCAACGAACTCATTCACCTCTAACGCACTTGTAACTGTTAGTTACTGAAATTACATCATCGTTATTTAACCGTAGATTTTGTTATTAAATTAAGTGCAACAATAGTGAAGTGATTTTTCATCATGAAGTTTTTATTGCGGGTAAGGTATCTTATTGACTTATCTGAAATCCTTTTCAACCAAAATTAAGAGCTTTTCATGAGCTTTTAAGCATCATTTTGAAATATGAAAAATTACGTTAAAGTTTTACTCAACTAAATTTACTTTAAAATTTTAAGCTTTCATAGCTTTCGAAAATATTTTTGTCTTCATTTTTAAAGAATTAATAATACCAAACTTCAACTAATCTTAACTGTATATTTTTCATATATTTTTAATAACTCATTAACTAAAGCTTCTAATAAATTAATCTTTACATTTAGGACGTAAGATTTAAAAATATAATTACACAGATTTTATATCATTTTTGATGGAAAATATTACTTTGTATTGCAATTATCTAACTATTTGGAAAAAATATTATTTTAAAAACTGATTCTCTAAAATTCAGTAGATAGGTGCCATTAACTAGTACAACTATTATTTATTTTTCTGGGTGAAATATATTTAAATTATCTTCTGATTATTCTCAGATCCCTTAAGCCCATATTTGCTTTTTCAAAGCGACAAGAGCAACAATAGTAGAAGTTCAAAGTCTCTTCAGATTTAATTATTGCACATTAGTCTGTAATTACAATTTGATTCATGTTATTTTAACGGCATTGACACAAATCAAAATAAAACCAAGATTAATGTAAAAAACAAAAATTATCTAATAATTATTCAATCAAAAGAATCATAAATTCAATTTAATTTCATTGAATGCATTCTATTACACAGTAAAGCACCAGCAAATGTTGATAAAGCATTCTTATTTTCTCACATTGAATAATGCTATTACGTTTTTTTTGTATAATTATAATTTTACACTTTTGTGAAACTTAAATGTACAAACAATTAATGATTGGACAAAAAATGATTTTTGAATTTAAGTAAATTTAAAAAATGTTGCGATAACTATTCGGTTTGAATTTTTGCATAACACTGATTTGTTTTTATAAATCTATGTAAGTTATTTATTTAAAAGCTTCCCTGTAAAATGTTATTTATTCTAAGAGCTATTATTTTTCCGCGAAAACAAAACTTTTAAAGTTCAAGTTAAATCATTCAATTTTTAAAAGTATAACGATAGAAATTAATTGTAACCGAAATTTTTATTCTCAATAGTTTTTTTCTATTTACACTAAATTATGTAAATTCTTTAAAACCAACCCTTTTTTATGATGTTTAAAGAACACTATATCATACTATATCATATACTCAAAATAAATACTTGAAACTATTCTATTTTTTTCCATATTTTATTATATTGTAATAATTAATTTATTATATTGTAGTAATCTCAACTAGAAAAATGAATCAAACTGTAAAACAAAAATTTCACTTTAAAAGCTTTAATTTGAAATAAATTTCATTCAATTATTTAAAGCTTTATTAGAGGAAAACTTTATTTCATTTCTGAGGAGTTAGAGCTTTTCCTGTCTACTCTTTATTTTTTTTTTTTGCTCTCACCTGGTACAATGATCTACAAAAGTTTATACCAAAAACTAGATAGCATGCGCCAATTAATACATTAGTACAATTAATGTATAAGTATTGTTGCCTTTCTCTAAACTAAATTTTAAATTCACACCTAGGACAACGCAAAAAAAATATTGGTACCATTTTGTAATAAGTTCTTAATAATAATCCTTATTATTTTTATTAGTAAAATTAATATTTTATTTTATACCCAAGTAATTTTTGGTAGGTTTTTTTACGTTGGAAAATTTTGTCGATTTTTATTTAAAACTGATTAGATCTCTGAATTATATCACGTATGAATGATCTTTTGAATCGGATAAAAATATATGAAAAGAATTATTTTTTTAACATTATCTTTCTGAAGCTAATGATCACCGAACAATTCGATATAAACCATAATCGTTACTATAATTCAATAATGGACAATATCTGCAAATTTTACTTTCTTTAATAAGTGCACATTTCCTTCTAAATAAATATTTTCATTGGAATACCTTTCTCTTGGGCAATTATGTCATGATATTAAAAGAAATCCCTTTGAATCGCAACAACTAATCGTCATGTATAAACATTGCACGTATTTCATACTTGATATTTTTTTCAAAAATCGAATATGAATTATTAGAAATGCAGGTTTCTTCCTTGTCTTTGAAATGTTGGATTGAAATGTTAAAGGGGCATTTGCATTATAATTCCTGAATGATCACACAGTGACAATCTTGCGTCGATTATGATCAAAAGACGGAGGGTTGTGATTACCTTTCACAATTGAGAATTATTAGCACACAAAAAAAATGAGAAATAAATTGCTGGTATGCATTTTATGCTAAAATATATAGAGAACAATAAACAATTTGTTTTGTATATATCACATATTGTCACACTCGACTATTAAACTTTTTTAAATTTTCATGCGTAATTTCAAACTTTAATCATTTTCATTAAAAATGAGAACGAAACAAAATTTTCATTTATTTCAAAAAGTTATTGAAACAAAAAATGTATAGATTTATTTTATCAGCAACTTCAATATCAATTTATTATAAATTGAATCATTTAAATAGTTTTCGATGAGCAAACACGACGTTTCGGCGTGAGAAATCATAATCAAAATTGTTTACAATTGCATAAAACACAAATCGTGCAAGAAAAGTGACGGGAAATTTCTTTTTGAATGACATTTTCAATCCCAAAAGCATTAGTTTCAAGCAAAGAAAGTCAAAAGTAGTTTTCATTTTCAAAATTAAATGACTTTGAATGTTCACTGCAACATTACCAACATTAGTACTTCCACTTTTAAATCAAAACCATAATGGAAAAATTTGTAAATTATAATATTTAAGAGCTAATGACCAGTATTGCACTTGTAACAGTAATTTTCAGAGATCAATAAAACCAAATGATCAAGCGACCGTGTTGCATAATATAATTTTTAATTGAGAAAACCAAAGATAAAAATTATGTCGTATAAAAAGTAACTGTAAAGCAGTTTTTATTAATGAGTCGAAGAATTTGTCGTTTCCGTAAAAGTAAATCAATACTAATTTTTACAAATAGGAAGAACATCCTTGAATTGTAAAAAAGCAGTATAAGAAGTAATTGAACCACTAATAATGTCTATTATATTTAATAGCTATTAACTATAAAAAAATATAATTATTGTGAGAAATTTTTAAAAAATTAAACAGATTTGTTTGAATGCTGAACAATAATCATTGATTTTTAACAAGTTTTATACCAAAATCTTATGGTAAAAAATTTGGGATTTTATATCACTAACAATTAAAAATGATCTTTGAATTTGAAATCTATGATTTTCCAAATCTTGTTAATTCCAAAAACATCTTTTCATGAAGCTTTTTTTTAAACTTTAGCACATTAAACTGAATTATTCAATTACCGAATATATAATAACTAACTAATGCCCGCGACTTCGTCTACGTAATGTAAGAGTTGGTTATATTTTTTTTTTTTTGATTTGATTTTTTTAGTGGTATGTACAAATTTTTATTTTTCTTATTTCTTTTACGAAAAACATGATCATACTTGTGACATTGTCTTGTCGACTTTAAGAAAACACATTTAATATACTATTACTTAGAATAAAATAGTTGTCGGTAAAGATCAATACATTTTCACAAAAAACTTATAAATATAGGTATTGCATATATCTATGATAGGTAAACCTACCGTGAACCAAATAAACCGTTAATCAATCAACATCTATGCATAAATTTAAAATATCATCAAGTTCAAAAAATTTGGTCTTAATAAGGACTTAAAACAGTCAAAGTTTTCAAAAATACTCGCATCAAAATATCGGAAGTTAAGGATCTAGATTTTTGAATATTAGTAGAAATCCCATCTCACTGTTTCGATTCCCGAATGAACCATTTTCCCAAAAATATTACACTACTGCAATGTACAACACTACCGCGAAATTTTCATTCCTTCTGCTGGTAATTATTTTCTTTTAGTACGCCAACTTTTTGAGGGTACTCGCTCATTAATGTAATTATTTGTGAAAAAATATTTCGGATTTTATGTGAAAACCAAAAAGCTTAATGCTCAATTATAACTTTAACTTAACCTTTTCAATATATCTATCAGAGCTTAAATTTTTAAGCAGATTCTTAGTTTTTGTTTTTAATAATAAATCAAATTTGTTATATAATATACAGTAATAACGTTTCACCTTTAACGGACTTGACTAAATTTGAAGTTTTGATTATTTATTAGATGTTATCCCTAACAAACTTTACAACCATTTTACACTCTTAAAAACTCTATCGATTATATCAAAATCGTAAAAGGAAAACACTTTCAAAATTTCATCGACCCAAATGTGCACTTTTATTTGAAAATATAATGTAAAACGGAAAATTAAGACCTTTCTTATTTTGATTATCATGACTAAAAAGCTATTTGATTTTGCACATTTGGTCGTTGTATATACAAAATTTTTGGAAATAGGTATAAAGGGTGGAAAAAATTCGAATAATTTATTTATTTTCAACCACAATAGTTGGTTTTCAAATTGTTCTAAATACCGAAGAAATGTTTATATGAAAGAATTGATATTTTAGTTGATAATGAAATATATGACAAAAAATTGCTTCCTTAATGCTTTTCATCAGAATACATAACTGCTGCAGGTCACAATCATTGGTTTATAAAAAAATAGATTTTAAAAAGTTTGTTGAAAAACGAACAAAAATTAAAAACCGCCTATTTGATATAAGTACTGCATATTAAACTTTCATACTTATTTAGTGAAATGACGTTATTTAAAATGTTGTTATTAAAATGATATATATAAAAACAGACACTTATATATTATTTATATAAGTATAGATAATTTTATTTATATTAAACTAAGTCACCCCTTTCCACTCGTTTAGGGTAGGAAATTACAAAAAAAAAAAAACATTTTTTCGTTAATATTTTTTTATTAAGCAACCCTGAGAGTCTATTTACAACTATTAAGTAATAAAAAAAATATTACTTTGAGATTTCAACCAATGGCTCTCAATTACAGCATTATAACCCCGGATATGTAAACGAAGGCGCTATTAACGTGGTTATAAATATTATGTTGTAGGTAACACTAATGGTTTTTACTAATGGTTAGAATATCTCGCAGATGGCAAAATTTTTTCGTACTTACTTGACATTTATCGTTATATTTTTAACAATTTAGACAATATCTTCATTAAATATAGTCTTAATCTTATTCTGATGTATAAGCTCTATTATTGTAAGGTTTCGTTAAAATCCTTTCAGTAGTTTTTGCGTGAAAGAGTTATAAAGCTCCGTACATTTATTCTTACAAAATTTCGCGCTTATAATATTAGTAAGGATATTAAATTTTTCAACGGTCTCATGATTCCTGAGTAACTTCAAGATTATTTTGTATTTTTTTCATAAAACTCAAACAATCAATACGAAGAAAATCCACTAAAAGTCACTCAATACTTTCCGTAAAGTTTTTTTTTTTAATAAATAGGTACAAGTATATGGCTATAAAATTGTTTTAAGAATCTAATTCGGATTTTATAAAAAAAAATAAAACGCCTCACCTCTAATGCATCAGATCATCACTAATTTTCAATTGTTTCAAAAAAAATTTACTAAAAATGCAAAGAAAACTTTGAAAATTGAAAATATTTTTTTTGAAAATCAATAATTAAAAATAGAAACGTTTATTGCATAATTTTTAAACACAGTACATAACGTTTTAAATTAATTTCACTTGGTGTAAAAACCTATATTTGTCTATTTAATTTTCTTAGAATACAATTTCTTATAGTAATAATTAATTGGTACGAATTGTAATTGGCTTTTTTTGCTCATTAAAATCACAAAATGTTATAATTAAAATAACTTACTACAAATTAAATATTTGTATACTGAAATTTCTCTAAAATTATAAGTTGAACGACAACAAAATTAAATAAACATTTCTACAAATTGGAAACTTGAGAATAAATACCATAACCAAAAGATAGTTTCAACAGTACATCTTGCTTTATCAACGTGTAATATATTGCCTTATGGTTAATTGACGTATGGTTATCTTACACAATAAATAACTATGTAGCTATTAAAGTCACAGTTACCCATCCAATTACTTTCTTGAATTGTACTCACTTGAATTCTGAAAGAAATAATATCTCGGAAATTACACATGTTTGGTATACATCAATGATGGACGTATCTTTTTTTGCTGCATTACATTTGTGTCTAACATATCTAATTTAATAATCTCATATGTTTTTCATTTGGAATTGTAATTACTTTATCCAGATTTGCATTTCAAAATTGCCGCAAGCGCATTCTAATATTTCTTTGATTTCCAACTAATGTCATTTATGTTGTACAGTATTTCTCTTTTTTATGCTTCATCTAATGTATAATTGGCACTTTTAATATTTAACTAATTAATTATCAATTAAATAATTACAACTCATCATATTTCGCCACTAATTTCAAAAATTTTAATGAAAATAAATAGATAAATTGGAATTTTGTAATTAATCAAAATTAATTTTTAAGTCACGCATTTATTTTTCTACTTTTTCGATGTAACTAAATATTTTCGAAAACCGGTCAAGTGCGAGTCGAGCTCACGCATTTGGAGTAAATTTTTTCAAAGATTCTTACGGATATTATGTAAGAGAAACTACGGTAATACGGGCCTAAGGTTATTTTTTTGGTTCGTAAAAATTACTTGCATTTGAGAGCAAATTGAATGTTTGACGTTGTTGAAAGTTGTTTTGGTTCATTTTAATATCAAATTTATTATTTGATTTATGGAATTAACCAAGTTTTCCTTTGAACTTGATTATTTTAGATTAGCAATAGTTTTATGTCAAATGCAAAGTTCAAAACTGGTAATGCTAGACGTTCATCAATTTGGCGACAAATCTTTTAGCAAAAAAATCTTAAAAAAAAACTATAAAACTGCAACAAAAATGGATATAAAATTTCATTTCATCGTACAACCTTCTTTTGACATTTTTTTTTCCTTTTTCCATAGAATTTCTAATTTTATACCTAACTCTCATGGGATTCTCGTTTCATTGATTTTTCTATATCTTTAGCAATATATATTGATCTCTTCTCTGAATTAAGTTGTTTTGAATGATCTCAAACTATACATTTTTCTTCCCATTGACTATTTTGTTAACACACAAATCCGCAGCATCTTTTACAACAACGATTTTCTTTTTATAAACTTTGTAATCATTGAATCTAGTGCACAATTTAGGACTCTTTTCTTCTTGAAAAAAATAATAAAGAAACACCTCCAGATACTCAATTTTAATTTATTTTTTCAATATTTAATTTTTTTCTGAAATTCAAACTTTTACATTTTGCATGACGTATTTTCAAATATGTTTTTTTTGCTTTGAATTTGATAATTTTTAATTATCAATTAACAAATTGGAAAACCTTATTTTGATAGCTTTGAGCACTCCAAATTAAACACAACATATTTAAATCATCCTAATTCCATGACCTGATATTGTATTTGTTGAAGTATACAATTCTTTATTTTTACATGCAATTTAATAAACCACAGTTTAAATACCATTTGTTAGTTATCAAAGATTCAACAACTGTTTAACTATTTAAATTAAAACTATTTTGGACAATTGATTTTTTCTGCATAATATTCATAATGTTTTCAAAATGCATCATCAGTAATTGGCAATAGTGATACCCAATTCAATTGTTATTTCGATAACAATTTCAAAAATTATTATTCTAAGTGATTGAATGTTTAATGAATTTCAAACAGTTTTTAAATTACTGTAAGGCTTAAATTGCATTGGAAAAATTTGTTAAAAAATAAACGAAACGTTTAATCTTTAAGAAGTTTTGTTGTAATTAATCTAGTCATTTAATTATTTTGATTAATTTTACATTCTCAACTGAAAGAATCTTTTTCCTATTGAATAAATAATTTCATCTTTTCTTTCGATTTTTCCATAACAGATTAATTCATTGTTTATTCTGGTATTGGTATTATTGTATCTACGCTTTATAAAGTATCCACAAAAATTTATCTTCAGAATTATTTGTTAATTTGCCGCAAAATCAAACCGACTTATGAAAGGTTTAGACTTATACATTTTGCAGTTGTTCATCTCAATTAATATCGTGTTTTTCTACCTTTTTTTTTAAAAACACTTTTGAAGGTTCAATAACATGTTTTACCTAAATAATTAATTAAAAATTTTTGGATGAAGTTCATAATAAAGCTCATAACAAAGGTCATAATCTTAAAATTTTTACGGCTGCGATATTTAACATAAATCAAATTTATCGAATAAAAATAAAACAAAAATCCTTTGTTTTCACACCCTTAAATTAGAATTTTTAAATTTCGTCAATGATTAAAATCAAATTACTCATTCTAAAAACTTTTGCTCTGTCGTACTTAAAGACTTTCTTGTTTTTATCGGTTAACTTATCAAGGAGTACTCATTTTTAAATTTTCTTAAAAGTATTTTCAAATTTACTTAGCTTATCGAAAAACTTAATGCTTTATACCACAACAAACCAATTCTTTTGAAGGAATAAAATTGCTTTTTCTGTTGAAGAAAGATATAGGAAACAGCATACAATTTCGATTACCTAACATTCTCATGCGATTATCTGCTTGGTCCAATTTTACTTCTCAATCAAAAAAATAACTCTTGAAAAAATGCAAACTAGAACAATAATACATTGGCATTAAAATCCGTCTGTAATATCCGTTTAATCTAGAACGTATAATTTACAAGAGGCGATTCACCTTTGATTTCCTCCAATTAAAAATGAAAGGATATTTCACCGAAAAGCGGCATGGCGAAGATGCATTTCACCTAATGTTTCTCATTGTTTGGGTTAAGGTTACTGCTCACGTAATTGACGGCACAAACGGCACACATTAATCAGTTTTCTTTCGTTAATCTTATGCGAGAAAATCAGCAGAACCTTTCATAACTCGCAACATAATAACTGTGGCCACCCGAAAAACAAGACAGACCACAAGACATTATTTTCTCATATCAAAACGATGCACAATTACTTGTACACTATCTTAATTCATCTCAAGTATGTGTAGATATACAAATATGATGAAGGTGTAATATTTTTTTATTCCCCTCTCTTTTTGTAGCATCATGAAAATGAAGACATAAACAACACTTAAATCTATGAATACAAGAACTAACAAATTTAGAGTCCGATAACGGTCATTATAATAAGCATATTATAGTCAAGGATGTTCCCATCACTCCCATCGCTCTTAGGAAAACTAACATTTGGTACTTATAGTTACTTATTCTTTGCAACACTTTTAAAAACATATGAACGAATCGTTGTACGAAAATGAAAGTAAAAATTATTTCTAAGGTATTTTATAATTAATATGAAAACGTGTAAGAAAAAGGTGAGAAATATGGGAAAAACTTCATGTATTTCATTCTTAAACAAATTATTTGTCTTCAAAAACTATAATTTATTATTTTACTTAATTGTTTGAAAAAAAAATTGTCACTCATTGCTGCACACTGAAAAATAATTCATTAATAACTGGATAAATTGCCATACAAAGGTGTAAATTCAAAAGTTTTACTTTATTGGATGAACTAAATATGTACAAAATCAATCTGATTTCAATTTCTTCAAATGTTATGATTAATTTTATTCTACTAGTATTTGAGATTTGTCTTCAAATCCGAACTAGTTTATCAATACGTTTTCAAAAATTAAAATTTCACTTATGAAGCTCAAAAGGTTTTTAATTCAAGAATTGATTACAAATCCAGCTTTTAATATCTTTCAATATTAAGCTTTTAAGCTCTTTTTTCGTGTTGTTAATCACTTATAATTTTTTGATTTTATATAGACTTCAGCAGTGTTTGTGCTTTTTACAACATGCTTATGTGATGTCTCGCAACTGAATCAGTACCTACCTCCATCAAAAGGATACAATTACGATAAGCCAAATGTACCATTTCCATCAATAAATAATAATCAACAAGTTCCCTATCCAACGACGGCTCGACCATTCACTCCACCAAAAACTACCTACGGACCTCCACCAACTCCAAGCTACCGACCACCATCCCCATCAACCAGCTACAGACCACCACCGCCAACGCAACCCCCATATCGGCCACCACAACCCCAATACAATCCACCACCGCAACCCACCTATGGACCACCACCAACTCCAAACTACAACGGAGAACAAACAATTCATCACGATGATGTAAAATAATAAGGAATGCAATGCGTAAAACCAATTATTAATTATAAACTTGTACATTATGTCTTAGCACCACCATCATCATGAACCTGGTATGCCATTCGATTTTAACTATGCAGTAAAAGATGATTATTATGGAAATGATTATGCGCATAATGCCGTAAGTGATGGAGACGTAACTCGAGGTGAATATCGAATTCTTCTGCCCGATGGTCGAACGCAAATTGTCCGATACACTGCCGACTGGAAAAATGGTTTTAATGCTCAGGTAACACTTTCATTCGCAAAATATTGTTAAAGTTTCTGATTTTCAACCTCTTTTTCTTCAAATTCAGTAAAGTTTTAAACTCTAAAAGCAAAGGAGTTGTTCAGGTTTGAAATTAAAAATTCTAACACTCAAGAGTCAATGAATTTCTAAAAGTCCTATTTTATAGCATTCTTAATTGAAAAGTTATGTTTATAGGATCCAAATGGCAAAAAAACTGCACCTTTATCGTACTTGTTCTTTCTAAGCTTTCAGCAACGTTAGAATTTCAATTATTTTGCAATTGAAAAAATTTAATATTTCAGTATATTTTCTAATGTAGTGCAAAAGCATATTTTTTGTTTATTTTTAAAGACTACTTACAAATGTGATAAGTGTTTATTATTCAAATAATACAAACAATTGTTTAAAACTCTAAAAAACGGAAAAAATTGAAGTATCTTCAGAGCATTAAAAAAAACATTGATTTATTTAAAATCCCCATGAAATAATATTTTTTTAACATCTGTTTAATAATCTTTGCGTCAAAATTCAAAAACATCAGTCTGGAGAGCCACTTTTGGAAAAATGTAATTATAACATGAAGAAGTATTGGAAACTTTTCAAGAAAAAGTGAATGAATCTCATTCGATTTAAACAAATTCTTTGAAATGCATAATTGTTTAAGTATTTAGTGATGATAACCGCACCCCAGGAGTGAAGGCGCATCGTGAAGCAACAATCTTTAAGATCAAATTCCTGGTTTGACCTTCCTAAAGCCACATTAGCCTATTTCGCTAAGTACGTTAGTTATTATTGCAACACCTTTTGCCATTTGGATCGTAACCGTTTATTTAATAATAATAATCAATGCAGATCATCTTCACCGATCTATTCCCACTTATCTGTTCGCTACAATAAAAGAAAATTCAACAATTTACACTAATGAAAACAATTAAAAAACTTTCACATTAGATTTGTTCTTTTGAAAATCGTATCGTTTTCGCATAATTTCAAATTGGTTCTATTGAATTATAAGAAATGTCTTCATTCAATCGTCTTCTTTCTTTCTAATTTTACATTTCTTTAACGATAGGTAATGATGAAATTTAATATAATTCAGCTTTTCGAAATCCAATACAGCAATTGTAATTTTATTTCATATCTGCGATCGAATGGTGTTGTAATTTTTAGACAGTTTAAATACCATATTGAATCCAAATAAATGAAAATATTTTAATCTTATAAATAAAAAAGGTTCCATGGTATAATATGCATATAAACAATGTTTAAGTTCTCTATGTTTATTTAATAGAGTTATTTCTCTATTTAATATGTTCAAAATATGATTTGTTTTCTATCTTTATGTTGATCAGTATAATTGAACTACGTACATACTTTCAATTTTAAAAATTGTTCATTAATTTTGATTTTTATTGTACTTAAAGTCTTAAAATTTAAGTGGCTTCAATATTTTATTAAATAATTTGATAATGTATTTATAGCAAGCTAAAGTTTCTACTATTACTACTACTTTAGCCATAGTTATTATTTATTAACAAATATTTTGATACATAAATAACAATTCATACTTTTCCCTTACTTTAACGTTTCTGTTTTATATCAAATTGTTAAAAATCAAACAACATGTGATTGTCTAATTTACCAATCTCTTTTTTCATACGTAAGGATATTATTTCTCTTACTTACATTAACTAATTCTCACTTACCAAATGGTGATACTTTTATCAAAATCCATTTTTCGTAGAAAGAAACACAAGACATTATTTTTTTTAATTAAACTACCTTCATTTTCATATGTACAATAATTGCCAAGAAAATACTTTAGGTATAAATGTTTTTAACCATTTATCTGTAACCAATTAATTAACAAGTCGTTAGCTATAAAAATTTTAAGTTAATATTTGATTCCCATTATTAAAACTCATTATTAATTTCTTTATACATCGCGTAACAAATATAGTCAATTGAATGTACAAAACTTCTTTTAGTTTTGGTGACGCATTTCCGTTGTATTCACGAAATAACACCCCGAACGGAAAAGCAAAGTACTATCACACATCAACATTCCGAAATTGCAAAAAAATGACCTTTCCTCATATAATTGATGATCTCTTTTGAACTATCTCAAGTAAATCCAACAAAAAGAAACCTTATACTTTTCAAAATCTAGAACAGTTTTCAACATCTTTAATAATAGGTTCCCTAATGACTAGGCGAAACTTTGTTCCGTTTGCACAAGAAAATTTTTGCTTAAACTCCTTTATTGTCTAGTGTTTCTTATTTGATTCACGTCTAATATGGAAGAGATTCTTTCTCTAATTTAGTTGCACAATAATGGTATTTTAACGGTACTTAAATATGAGAAACATCTAAAATCATAGGGCTACGTAATATGCGATTAACTTGTTCATTTTATAAATTCACATGACGCAATTGTTGACGTAACAGTCACTGATTTTTATAATCTTATTACAGGTTACATATGAGGGAACAGCTAAATATCCGGATCAGCCACAAGGTCAAGGATCAGGATTAAATCCAACGTACGGTGCACCAACCTCCGGTGGCTACAAATACTAAAACTATGAAATGATCGATCTCAATAAAAGCTCACAAGTCTCGTTAATCGTTTCAATGGAAAACGTACCTTATATAACGGTTTATGGTATAATCTGAAATTGATTATTTGATTGAATACCAGTATTTTTCTAGTATTATTATATTATTCAATGTGTCTAATGATTATTGTAAATCTTTTTCTAATAAAATAACAGTTTATATTAAATAAGTTTTACTATCATAATTCTTAGACAAAATGCAATTGTTTCCTTGAAAATTATATTTGTCAGTATTTATATTATTAATTTTTTCTATCAAAAAAAAAAAATCTATAAATTTGTAAAACCTACGATTATATGTTTTCATGATAATTTATTACGACTAATTAACCAACATATCAAACATTTTTACTGAAGGTCATTCATTATGACGCTTTTATTTCAAAGATCACGAAATTAACACTTTGAAGTCTTAAAACAAAATTCAGAAAAGTGCCAGGAAAACTTACTTCTTCTACAGTTTTACATACTTTTCTTTTGTTTACCTATGTATAAATTAGTGATCTGAAATATAAGATTCAAGAATCCAATTAGATTTACTTATTTAATGTATTTTTATATGTCGCAAAATGTTTTGTACGCATCATTTTTATACAAGTGTTTCTTAAATAAATTCTTTGAATATAACTTTTTAGTTGGTTTCTATTTAAATTTATTTTTTCTGTGTTCCTTAAGTACGATAAATAAAATTTTCAATCGCTAGTCAATATTTACGAGGAAAACAAAATAAATTTTAAAGAATTATATAATTCTTATTTCCTGATAATACTTATTCCCAGATAGTGCTTTTAACACTCCGTTCTAAACATTCTATTATACTTTCAAATTAATTGATCGATACAGATGGAGAAATTTTTAGTCCTTTGAAAATAAAATGAATAGTTTTCTGATTTCATATCATTTCATTGTATAATTCATGACAATGCCTAATGTTTAAAAATATTAGATTTATAACCGTTATTTAAGCCGTGTAAGCTTTTTTGAAAGATTTCTAAACTTTTAGTCTGAAATCCTTTACATTTTTGGACGCATTTATAAAAAAAAACATGAATATTTGGAATACCCAACATGGGTTAAAAATTAAGCATTTTTTACTGATTTTATGGACCATAACAACTATTTTATTGACTATTTTAATTCGATAAATATTTTTAAATCAAAAACTTTAAACTTTCTGTTTTACAATGAAGAAGGCAAATTTTTAAATATTTTTCATCTTTAGAAAAACATACTGAACTCAATGGTGAATGAAATATTGAAATTTTTTGTTCTTAACTCAAAAATTTTAGGTAAGGCTTTAAGATACTACTTGAAAACTCCAATAATCACTATCCAATTTTACTGACTTTATTTCATTTCCTCTTTCCTTTCCACTCGATAACGAGGATATTTAACCAAATCTAGCTGATACTTTTCGATTGATTTAGATTTTTTAACAAGATACAATCAAATAATTACTATAAATATTTTTAAAATATATAACTAGAAGAAAAATATTTATTATTAAAATCGATGGCAATGATCATATGTTTTTATTCCACTAAGTGTGTAAAGTGGCGCTTTTTTAAAAGACCAAACTTTACTAGATTTGTTGAAATGTTATGCATCTACATCAAAAAATGAATTCAAAGTGACAATGTGACCACCCATAAATAAGAAAAATTATTGTCGATCATACCAGTATTAAGTTTGCCCACTCCTTGGTCTATAGTTTCATAATTTACACGAAACTTAAAACTTTCAAAGTGTTTTTGAATTATAATCGTTTTGAAGGATTACTGTGGCTTACGTTTTTCCTTCATTTATAAGGACATAGATCATATTGCTAATGTACAATGCCCGAAAAAGTCGAGAATCAAATAACAGCGTAAACAGCGCAAAAACGTCCCTTATTTGTGTGCTAACGAACCTATAATAAGTGAAATTTGTTGTATATTTCGAAAGAAAAAAAATCCTGTTGATGATTACAATTTTTTTCGTTACTTTATTAACAGATAAGATTTGTGAAACTCTCTGTTGAATATCTTTAAGCAATTCAAAAATTTTTATTTGCAAATAGAAAAATACTAAATATTGAACCAATTACTGATTAAATTTTTATGGGTTCACAAACTTAAACAGAACTAATCTTTAAACATAAACTTAAGATAAACGGTCTGTATATTCCACATAAATACACTTTTCTATAATAATTGCATTAAACAATTATGCAGAGAATTTTATATAGCTACGTTCTATACGTTGTATGTAGTATATTGTCTTGTATTCAAATATTTCCCCAACTTGTATATGTAACATCAATATATATCTTACCAAATCGTGTTAGACTATTTATAACAGAAGAATGACTGGACCAATTTTAATGATCTTTAATTTGTTGGATTCGTCTACATCTAGATTAACAGAATAATTATCAGAATATCTGAAAAATTATGAATAAAATGCGTTTTTGATTAAAGTAGTACTAAAAGTTTTAAAAATGTACATTATTACTAATAAAATAGAGTTTTTTTTAATAATTGCAACAAAAATCACAATTAAGTAATTAATAATTGTTAATTAAACAAATGTTTTAATATTTTACTTTTTTCTCTCATTATATCAGTTATTCTATTATTGTCTACATTATTTAGAATATCTTTTTCACACACCATAAGCATAAATGCTTCCAAATGTTTTGACTTAAATAATTTCTAAATCGATTTATAATATATTTAAACTTTGAAAATGATGAAATGAAATGAAATTTCACAAGATGCACAACAAATTTGTACGCTAAAAATAAATTTGAGTATGCTAATGCATACAATTTCCGCATGATTGGTATGATCTTTCTGTATAAATCTCTTCATCATCTTCTTCATCACAAAACAGTCCACTTTTGCTAAAGTAGCATTTAAAATTTTTCACTTGTTTTGAAAACCTATTATAGTTAAGCTTTCAAAATTTCCTTCGTAATATTTTTATTTAATTTTTGATTTATTTAATTAGTTAAATGTTCAAAAATATGACTAAATATTAATACTATAAAGATCATTTTTTTAAGAAATCGTTTAATCATGTTACTGGTTACTGCATCCATTATAACATTATACACACTTATACGGAATCTATCGTTAGAATTATCCGCTTTGTTCTTTTATTTGTTAGACATAACATTTCTTCAATTTTAAAGAAATCAAAATTTACTTTTGCCAATGCAAAATTTACTACCGTTATATATACAGTATTAACATTTCTTTGTATTAAAAAAAAAATAGGTCGTATTTTTTACCATACCAAAGCAATTGCAATATCAATAGCTGGTGTTTGTAAGTATGATGACAAAGGTATTGTTTCTTTAGAAATTTGTAAAAAATATTTGTGCTCTTAAAATAATCGATGTCTAATATATTAGTTAAATATTTCGGATATAGAGATATCATAGAAAGCCTGCAAAACGTCAACGAAAAATACAATTCCAGATGTACTATTAAATGTGCCAAACATTTTTCTTAATGTCTTATCTTTAGCCTACCAACGTGTTTCTCCAATAGTAGAAATAAATTGAAATTTACTAAATTCTTACCGTGGGTTAAATCGTTTATAAGAATCTTTTAAAAAAATCGTACATGTATAAAAAATACCAAACAGTAAGATGGCTTCTTCGGTTTTTTTGTATGATATCCATAATAACTAAATTTTATAAATGTGCATAACACCAAGTATTAACTTGATTTGGTGAAACTTGATTTAACCATGCATTAAAACATTTAAAAGTACCTTGCATATTCGCTGCACCATCAGTACAACTACCAAAACATTTACTAATATCAATTTTCATATTTTTTTTAAAATTTCACATATTAGGTTACAGATATTTTCTCCTGTTGTTGAAGTACAATTAACAAAGAGAAATAGATAAAATACAATTAGCAAGTTAAATTGAATTAGAAGGAAGTAATAGTTGTAAAAACTTAATATCATTTCATTAGAAAAATAAAAAACTTGACTATATTTGGGAGCTAGTAGGCCCACGAGGGTATTGCACCGGTAGACCAGCACTGAACGACAACTTTACTAATAATCTTTCTGCATAAAAGCAGTGAAATATATCACATCTCAATTTTTTCACGTACAATGATGACTTGTGAGTTTAAGATAATTGATTGCTATATTGGAGTATACTTTTTGTTATTTCTTTCATTATTTATCTTTTCAATATTTCTTCTAGTCATAATTAAGCTCTGAACCACCCTTTTAATTTAAAATGTTGATAGACCGTTTGGTAGAAAAAATATCTCAACTTCAAATTTTTAATTTTACCAAAGACTTAACTAAGAAATTCGATTTCTTAAGTAGAAGAAAAATATACAATTTTCATTTCCTTAATTTGACACATATAAAATTTCAATTATATTTATGTGTAAAAAATGGTAATTTCAAATAACTTCTTAATTTCTGTACGGATTTTTGTACACCACATAGATAAAATTATGAAAACCAAAACCAAATGATAAAGACATAATAGGAAAACTGTACAGAATTTTGTAATTTTGAATAGGATCTAGCTTTTAAAATGTCAATAATTAAATAGAAAACAAAGAATCTTTTACAATTGATAGTAATTAAAAATACGATAGTTTTAATTACTTTTTGTGGGAAATCTGAACTCAAAGATCTTATTTTTGAACAATAAAATTAATTTAATCCTTTGTCATTTTAATAAAAACTTTTGCTTTCTTGCGCATAATGAAAATGCTCGTTAGAATTCACTTTAAACTTCAATGGTTCAATGATTGATTTCGTTTATTTTTATCTTTGATATTCCCATCTCAATCCTTTCAAAAATACCTTACAATTAGCAATAAAGTTATCACTTGTCTAAAGAAATAAAACAGAACATTTCTGTACACTATCAATGAACATAGACATGAATACACATTCAATCACTTCAACTAGATAATTTATGTTTGGTATCCATCGAATTGAAAGTGAAAACCAACCTTGAGTTCATCTCGTTATTGGCGCATCCCATTGATCCGTATGAGCAATACGTAATGTATGCATTTGAAACATTCAAATCGATTGTGAAATTTCGAACCATTTAACGCGGTTTTGCGAATCAATTCAGTCGGTTTGCCTCAATATGGAGTCAATAAATAAGAGAATAGGTACAACGCATTCAATTATTTTCTCACGTTGTAGATTTTCATTCGATTTATATCTGTGGGTAATTGAATTGGTAAAAATCGTTTTAGTTTGGTACCAGTTATTCTTTGGCTTCTTTTAATATTTCTTGTAACAAACCAATATAATATGTGTTGTAGATATGTATACTAGGGTGTCCCAAGAGCTATAAGAACAAAAATTTTTTTTGCAACTTCGATATGCATACCCTCATTTTTTTTCTATTTGACTCAAATAATTAAAATATTTAATATTATCGCTATCGAACAACGATAACCCATACCGATTTGATCTCAAACTTTTAATATAAATGTAGAAACCATACAAGAATATAAGATCTTCGTTAATTTAATAAATAAAATACTGTTTTGTCTGTATCTTATATTTACTAAGAATTAATTATTAAAAGGACATTATTCAGTAGTTTTTATTTTCAAAACTTGCTTCTTCCAGGTAGAATATGACTTGATTGAAACAGAGTCATCGATGATTTTCTCTGAAATTAAAAATAAGCGTACTTTTATAATCTAATCACCAGTTAAGGTGCTTTTAAAGCTAAAACGCATTGTAGCCAAGGTTGAATGTAAAGTATCGCTAGTAAAATGTCAGTAAATTAATTTTCAATAGTCATCTTTAGTGATCTCTTAAGTTAAGTCAATTCGGTAAAATTCTTACATTTTGCTCATTTCTAATATATTGAGGTATGATAATATATTGAGGCATGACTTTTCGGTACTACTCTGCATTATCTTGAAATCAATATTTTTTCATTTTTTAACGGGAATTTTTCAACAATTGAATATCAAGACATTTTAATTGTCTAGCCAATTTTTTCTTCAAACATCCATATTAAAATCAATTCAAAAACTTTATGACAGCAAGTAAATATCTGCATTCTTTTACTTAGTTTCTGCTCAAGAAGCACATAAGTCCTGTTAATGCAACCTGTATGTGAAGCAGTAGTATCACAACAAATAATTTGCATTTTATTTTCAAGATTTCAGTCAATAATAGCGTTAAATTAAGTATATACAACAAATGATCTTGAAGTCAAAGAATTCTGGGAAGAATGAATTACATGGAATTATGTAGTACGGTATTATATGTATATCAAAACCACTATTGTCTATTTCTGAAATAAAGAAATTGAAATAGTTACTAGACTGGAACAAAAAAATCGACTATTTTTTTTTTGAAAAGTAAATCGAAAATATTGTTCAAGGTGACAAAAAAAAAATATCGGGAAGGTTTGAGCCCTTAATATTAAGAGGTCTGTCATCTTTATTTTCGATTTTTTATTTGTGTTTTCATTTTTGCGTCAATGCTGTCAAACTATCAAAGTAAAAAAAAATATCTGCTCATATATTTATAAAAAATTAAATTCCCTACAAAAAACATATTTTTGAAAATTTTTGCCAGACCCGCCGTTTCTGAATAATCAAGCTTTAAACATTGATATAATTTTTAGATTAATCTTCTTTATTTTGGAATTTTGTAACTTACGAACAAATAAATATAAAAAATAAAAAATATAGATTCTTGAAGGGAATTTAATATTCTACAAAAAAGGTTTTTTAACGTTTTTACATAAAACCACTTTTTCAAAAGTTATTCACAATTAAAGTTGAAGGAAAATTTAATTATTGTTTTTTTCGTTGTTGAACCAATTTTGAAAAAGTGATTTTATGTAAAAACGTTAAGAGACCTTTTTTGTGGAGTATTAAATTCCCTTCAAGAATCTATATTGTTCATTTCTATATATTTATTTGTTCGTTAGTTACAAAATTCCAAAATAAAGAAGATAAATCTAAAAATTATCAATGTTTAAAGCTTGATTATTCGAAAACGGCGTATCTGGTAAGATTTTTAACGAAACGTTTTTTGTTGGAAATCTAATTTTCTATAAATATTATATATGTGCAGATTATTTTTTTATCTTGATAGTTTGATAGCATTGATGACGCAAAAATGAAAGCACAAATAAAAAATGGAAATTAAAAATGATAGAGGCTCAAACCTTTCCGATATTTTTTTTGTCACCTTGAACAATATTTTCGATATACTTTACAATGAAAAAATAGTCGATTTTTTTGGCCCAGTCTATAATACTTAGGTCCTTATCACTTAGGTCTCTTATTTCAATTTTTTTTTCTTTTGAACAAAAGAAAGATTTTTACCATAAAGTCAAAATAAATCATAATTCATTGAAGTCAGATATCATTCGTTGTTCTACTATTGTAGTAAAAACTATTTTGATGTTTATTTTGATAGTAAGCCAAGTTGTTTAATAAAATTAGAGGAGAAATATCAAAATTTTGAATTTAAAGGAGATTTTGTTTAAAAAATTCATGTTGAATTGCTGATGTTTTTACCAATTTTTATTCAGGGCATCCTGTGCACGTTTAAATCAGCGCAAAAAGTTGTTTTTATTAAAAAAACACATCCTTATTAATAAGTAAAAATGTTTTCAGCTTGAAAAAGAAACTTATATGACTATGTAAACTTATATAAGCTACATGAATTAGTATCTGGTTTTCTCGAAACAATGAAGAGTTAACTTGCACCACTTTCAAAATAAACGATATCCATTAACTTTTACTACAATCGTATGTATAATGAATATAGGAGCTTTTTTTTTAAATGTTTGCAAATCAAGCATCGCTAACCAATGCAGCTGGATTTCTAGAAATCTCGTTCAAATAAAATAGTGTAGCTATATTTTATGAAAGTAGGTTTAAAAGTGTAACATAAAATATCGATCGTGAACATCACAAACTGATCGTCTGGAAATCTAAGTGAGTCAACGTAGGTCGAAGATGCGCAACAACTAATCCAAAAGTAACTCTCTCTTGCACGACATATTATCAACATCCCTAGAATAAAAAAATGTATCTTTAGGTAATATTGAATAACTACATATGAGTGGTTCCAAAACAGTTTGCCTCATTATTTTCTTTAATATTTTTTCGCTTTTAACTAGCGACTGTAACCCAAAGTCTTTAATCCAATAAAAAAATGTATCTAAAGAATCAGTTTTTAATACTTTTAAAAAATAGATGATTTGGAAAAATATTTTTAAAAAATCTACTTAAAATACTAAATTCAGCAAAACTTTCACTAGCTTTAAACATTTATTGTCATATAGTTATTTATTACAAGTTATAGTTCAAAAACTCTATATTCAACATGTTAATATCTAATTTAAGTTTGCTTATTCAATTTATGACTTTTTTAAAAACTAAAATTTTCCATAAAATAAGGGCTGAAAAATACAAATCATTTTATAAACTTGAGAATCAGCATAAATTTGAAGTAAGATTGAAGACTATATGATAATATAATACCGTTTTTGATGCTTCATAACAATATTCAAGCAAATATAGTACCTACCTAAACATATTAGAAACAAGAAAAGAACTACTAAAAGAACTTCAGAAAGATGAATTATACAAAAAAAGGAAGTATTGAAACGATTCGGGAAAAAAGAGTAAAGAAAAACAAGTTTGAGAGAACATCAGTCGATTTGGATGAAATTAAAATAAATTAAAAACGCTTAAAAATAAAAAAATAATATAATTGGAACCTCTAAAAGTGATAAATGGCGTAACAGCCGAGCAATTCAAGCAAAGTTCATTAGCTTTTAAGATTTAAAATCACAAATTCAACTTTTACATAAATAATTATTTTTAAACGTTGGATTTTTTCATAATTGATGATTAAACTCAAAAAATTCAACTAAAAGGAGTATTTTCGGTTTTGCTTATTCAAGGAAATCCATAAGTAGGTACTTCACACTAATGGTACTCTTGATTTTATTAAAATACTCTAATCATATTTTTTTAATCAATCATACTATAATTATATTTCCCCCAAAATAAATTTAAGTTTCAAAGCACACATTTTGAATACATCATTATTCCTTTATTAATGTTTATGGCTTATTTTAATTTACTGAACAATAAAAATCTGATATATTCTTAATAGTTATTTATTTGGTGGTAAATGATTTAGATTTGAGATTATGTGTACATAATAATACCATCGTAAATCGTTATTTTATAAAGCTGTTTCGAAAAAACTGCAAAAAATGAATAATTATCGCATACATATAAGTACATAATTATAATACTAAAAATTGAAGTAATAATTACGCAATAATTCAGCAATTGTAGTTGTCTTTACATGTTCCGCTCGCGAATCAAATTCTAAAGTAATTGTTTACTAAACTCGACAATATCAATTAATTTTGCAAAGGTCAGACTATTTTAAATAAAATGAACTAATTTTCACACCTTAATAGTGGCATAAAGATAAACTCAACAACTGCAAATGTTGAAAAAGATGATGAACTCATCATGAAATAACAATAATTAAAAACTATATCAATCATTTTATTGAGAATCAACGACCAACTATTACGAATCCCTGATTATGTCACATATGTTACATATAATTGAATCACGAATATATTTGTATAAAAGCTTGCAACTTCTGTCGCTAAATCATTCAGTTCGGTTTGTTTCTTGAAGAATTAATTCTTAGAGTAAATAGTTAACAATAAGGGCTAAGTGAAAGACGAAAGGATATATTTACAACAATGAAATTATTGGTAAGAAAAATGATCAAGTATTTTAAACAATCACTAGTCAAATTAACTGCTTTTTTTCAGATACTGTTAGCGTTATGCTGTTTAACTTTAGCGAGACCAGAACCACCGGTTAATTCTTATTTACCGCCCAGTTCATCGGGAGGGCCTCAGAGTCCTAGCTCTTCGTATGGACCTCCAAGTCAAGGAAATGCTGGAAACTCTGGATTTGGACAAGGTAACAATGGAGGTTTTGGTTCTTCTGGTGCATCTCGACCAAGTTCGTCGTATGGACCACCCGGTTTAGGATCACAAGGAAGCTCTGGATTTGGTCAAGGTGGAAACGGTGGTTCTGGTCAAGGTGGATTTTCACAACCAAGCTCTTCATATGGCCCTCCTAGCCAAGGATCACAAGGTAGCTCCGGTTTTGGACAAGGTAGTTTTGGATCATCTGGAGCGCAGCAACCAAGTTCTTCGTATGGACCTCCAAGTCCAGGACAGCAAGGAGGATCTGGTTTTGGACAATCAGGAAATGGAGGTTTTGGAGGATCTCAACCAAGCTCTACGTATGGACCTCCTGGTGGAGGTTCTCAAGGTAATTCTGGTTTTGGGCAAGGCGGAAACGGTGGATTTGGTTCTTCTGGAGCTCAAAGACCAAGTTCATCTTACGGACCACCCAGTCAAGGATCACAGGGAGGCTCAAGTTTCGGACAAAATGGAAACGGAGGTTTTGGAGGATCACAACCAAGTTCATCGTATGGACCTCCAGGTTTAGGTGGGCAAAATGGATTCGGCGCGACTGGAACACCAGGTGGAAGTAATTTAGGAACAGCTAGGCCAAATGGCAACTTCCGGGGTGATAATTCCGATGGTCAAGGTTATGGAAGTGGTAGACCTGATTCTAATTCGGGAAGGGCAAATGGATTTGGACCATCTAGCAGATCTCAACCCAGTTCTTCATATGGACCTCCTGGTCAAGGTTCTCAGGATAATTCCGGATTTGGACAAAGACAAAACGGTGGTTTCGGGTCTTCAGGAGCATCACAACCAAGCACATCGTACGGACCACCTAATTCCCAAAGAGGTTCCTCTGGATTTGGTCAGTCTGGAGCCGGAACCGGACAACCAAGCTCATCCTACGGACCTCCTAACCGAGGTTCTCAAGGAAGTGCAGGCTTTGGGCAAGGAGGAAATGGATTTGGTCAATCTGGAGTTTCACAACCAAGCTCGTCCTACGGGCCTCCCAACCAAGGGTCACAGGGAAATTCCGGATTTGGGCAGGGTGGTAATGGTGGGTTTGGAGCATCTGGAGCTCAACGTCCAAGTTCTTCTTATGGACCTCCCGGTCAAGGAAGTCCTGGTTTTGGACAAGGTGGAAATAACGGTTTTGGCGTATCACAACCAAGTTCTTCGTATGGTCCTC
Source organism: Sisyra terminalis (assembly GCA_958496175.1). Lineage (NCBI taxonomy): Eukaryota > Metazoa > Arthropoda > Insecta > Neuroptera > Sisyridae > Sisyra > Sisyra terminalis. The sequence continues at coordinate 13,017,268 of OY292274.1, forward strand.
CAGGACAAGGTTCACCAAATAGCGGACAAGGACAGAATGGTGGATTTGGTGCATCAGGACAACAAAGACCAAGTGCTTCGTATGGAGCACCTGGACAAGATAGTTTTGGCAGTAATGGACGTGGTGGTAACATTCGTGGAGATAACTCTGATGGCCAAGGCTACGGCAGTGGTCGACCAGGTGGCTCTAATGGTTTTGGTGGAGAAAACGAAGAGGGGAATGGAGTAAGTAGTTAAATATATTTAAAAACACTGGTTATGGGAAAAAAATAATATTTTCTTCAGGAACCAGCCAAATATGAATTTAATTACGAAGTGAATGATCAAGCGACAGGAACAAGTTTTGGTCACACTGAATCAAGAGATGGCGATAAAGCTCAAGGTGAATACAACGTTCTTCTTCCCGATGGAAGAAAACAAATTGTAGCCTATGAGGCTGATCGTGAAGGTTTCAAACCTCAAATTCGATATGAAGGTACTAAAAAATTTCTTCTTTTAATTTCTACTTATATCTTGCTTTTTGAAAAAATAGAATCACATAGATCAAAATTATCAATTGATTTTAAGTTTTGTCGGTTTCACAAGATTTAAGATTTAAATGATAATTAACAAACAGTTGTTAAGTGTCCCAATTTCTAAACCTCTTAAGTATAATTATTATACTTTTTAAAGGTGGAAATGGTGGTCAAAGTGGAGGTTATCCAGGTGGTAGCTCACAAGGTGGACTTGGTGCTGGAAATGCCGGATATCCTAGTGGCGGTCCACAAGCAAACAATCTAGGAGGTGGCAATGCGGGATATCCAAGTGGTGGTCCACAAGGACAAGGTAACGAAGGATACCCTCGAGGAGGGCCACAAGGATCCAATAATGGTTTCGGAGGCAGCGGTTCAGGATATCCTCAAGGTGGACAAGAGGCTGGATATCCCTCAGGTGGACCGAACTCAGGATTAGGAGGAAACGAAGGCTACCCTAGAGGTGGACCTCAAGGAACTAATGGTTTTAGTGGTGACGCAGGGTATCCCCGAGGTGGTCCTCAAGGCGGTGGATCAGGTCCATATTAAAACAAATAAAATAGTGATGAAGCTGTTGATTGATAATTTTATTTTTTTTTGTATAATATGTGAAATATTTATATTTTTAATAGAATAAAGAATTACAAACAAAATATTATTATTAAGGATCTGCATGTATAAAATATCAGAAAAGCAAAGATTTAAAAATTTGTATATGAGATCGATAAATATTTTGTAGCTATTTTAAAAAATATATGTGTAAATTGCACAAAATAAGCATTAAATACAATGAAAAATAAAGAAAATATAAATAAACTACGATTGTTTTGCAAATATTTTATCGCCTGTTTGTAATGAATAAAAACTCAAATCTTTAAGACCATTATTCATTTCTCTTTCTTCACTGGACCCTTTAGCACTTACATATGATAAAATGGGAGTGTTTTCCATCTTAAACAATCTTTGAACTAATGTATTCAATTTCTGAACTAACATGTTTGGTGGTAATTTTTTCACAATACTAATTTCTTTTTCCACATCAACGATTTCCAATTGAATTAAATTGGATTTTAAACTTCGATCCCGTTCTTTTTCAACTTCTTCTGGTGATCCATATTCTAAACGCAAAGATTCAATGAAAATTAAATTAATAAAATGCTTTAATTCTTACTTTCAATAAAGCATGGAAAACGAGGATGTTTCTTGATAAATTCCTCACGTAGCTTTTCATTTTTAATTGATTCCAACCATTCATTGCTATGTTTTTTCATATAATCATATTCGGCACCCCTTTTTTCATCCGCTTGCAACTCCGTTCCGTTTAAGTTCTAATAAAAGTTCATGAACATAAAAAAAATATCACTAGTTAAACACAGGTATTATAAACAATAATACATTTCTAAATTTATATAAATTGTAAACAATTTTGTTAACTGCCAGAAAAATAGGCTTTTACCACAAAAACAGCTTACCATTAATTTTTCAATTCGGCCAACAACCAATTGAAAGCACATAGCGGTGTTTTCCAATTGATCAAACGGATTTTTCTGACTACGCAGCTCGGAAAGATTTTCTAATTTATTCAATTCCGAGATGGATTCCCACTGAAAAATTTCTTACTTCATTAACATGACAAAAAAAAATAAATATATTTCATACATTGTCAATTAAATTTTCAGCAATTGAAAGGTTTCTTAATTTCTGAAAATATTTTGTCTTTCCAGTTGGCTCACAGTCATTGAAAGATATTCTACGAATTCTACATCCAGTTAAAATTAATTTTTCCAACGATGGCAATAGACCAAGGTTAAGAATTTCATCCCAAGATTCAATGGGATTAAATTGTAAAAATAACGTAGTAATATTTTGTAAACGAGTTTCCAAATTAAAATTCGAACCCAATGTCGTTATATTATTTAATGGTGCACGGATTTCAACTATATTAGGCCAAATTGCTGAGAGATAAACTATTGAATTCCAAGATATATTCAATTCGCCGATTATGATGTGCTTAAGACTTCTCAAGGAATAATTGCTTACATCTTCAGGCAGCTTCATTTTATTCTCACTGAAAATTTTACACGCATATAATACAAATTAAGCCTGAACACTAAAAAACTTTTAAGACGAAACTTTTCGCTTAAATTCTTGGTAATTATAATTTAACAACTAATTAAGTATTTCATATTATGATTCAAATACCTTAAATTCAAACGTTCCAAGTATTCAAGGGGTTGACAAATAGCCAGTACTGAAGACCATTGCGTGAACAAATTGTGCGATAAATCTAATTCTCGTATATTTGGACACAATTCTGACAGTGTAAGTGGATTATCAGAGTCGGTTATTAATAAATCTCGAAGACAAACAACTCGAAGCTTTTTGAAATCACTAAATAAAAGAATCACAATAAGAAATTGAGGCAAACAACAGTATGTCCGTATTGACCACCTTTGTTTTTCCTTAAGAATTTGGAAACCTACAAACTCTAGAAATGGAGCTTTAATACTTCTCGAAAATGACTGCAATTTTTGTTGATTAATCCTTTCAAGTCGTTCGTCTGATGCATCACTATATTTTTTCCTCAACGCAGCATCAATGGTAATACCAGTGCAAACTTTGTTGGGTCTTACAAATGAACCAGAAGTTGGATGACTGAAAATTTGAAATGTTAGTCAACTGCTAAATTCTTATAGAAAAAGCTCACCTAGCTTGGAAGTAGACAACGTCTCCGACCGTTCCATTGTGTTTACCTCTTGAAGGATTATCCCAATCAATTCCGAGCCAAATATCACTATATCCGGCTAACTCACCAACATATTTCACAGTTCCTAAATCGGAACTACATCTGATTCGAGTTCCTATTGCTATATTTTCAGAATCCGCATCTTCATAACTTGAAGGCGATGAAGACAATGAAATTGTTGAATTAGACATTAGATTGGTAGCAACTACCATTGTATTACAAGTTAATATGTCGCATTAAGTCTTTGTGCTCGAAAAGTCTTACAAACAGCGATAAAATTAATAAAACAAGAACCAATTCAAGACTTTAAAAAAAAATATGGATATTACAAAAAATAATTCCAGAAATTCGTACAATTGTTAAAATAAAGAAATAATTGTGCACACAGTTATAATGGTTATGAAAAATAACATTTAAACAGTTGCCAAAATTATAAAAAAAATAATATTATCGTTCCCTTAGCAAGTGAACTGTTTTCAACAACAGCTGGCTCTATTTTTCCTTGAACATTCCTTAATGTTTTCAAAAAATATTAATAACACTTTAATTTCACATTAGTTAATAGAAAATTTGCACTTTTTGTTGTTATTTACTGGTTATATACGGAAATGTCAACGTCAAACTAGCATAAATAACAGCGTGCGCTCCCTGCAAAGCAAATGTTGCATCCGGTCCAATCGGTCTATGTCCATCCATCTAATCGATCAAATTCGTTGAATCAATTAAATAGGTTCTACCAAAAAATAATGTTTTTTGGATGAAAAATATTTTCTTTTTCTTAATTTTTGAAAGAATTACAAAAGTAACAAAAATACATCATAATATTTTTTTTATCTCAGAATTTTCAGTCCATGAAGTATTAGTAATAGCTATTTTCCTTGAGGTCTTGTACCTACTAACTGTATGAGTTTTATCTCCTAATGTAATATTCTAAGGTTTTTAACTTAAAAATTTAATATTGTGTTCTATTTTTGATATAAATATTTGTTTGAAGATATTTTTATTTCAAATTTAAAACTTTTTCTATTGTTACGTTTTCAACCTATCTTATACTAGCTGATCCCCGCGATTTCGTCTGCGTAACGTAGTTGTAGATTATATTTTCTTTTTAAATTTGCTATTTGTAGTGGCATATGAAAGTTATTATTTTTCTTATTTGTTTTACGATAAACATAATCAAACTTAAAAACACTATTTTGACGACTTTAAAATGACACATTTAATAAACTTGTTGCTTAGAATAAAATAGTTGTATGTAATCATCAATTAAACCTCAAAAAATATTTATAAATATCTAAAGAGTATGGTCTATTCCGTATACCTACGTTAGGTACACCTACCGTGAACCAATTAATCCGTAAATCAATCACCTTCTATACACAAATAAAAAATATCGCCAAGTTCAATAAAGTCGGTCTAAATTATGACTTAAAAAAAGTCGAAAGTTATCAAAATACTCGCGTCAAAATAATAGAAGTTAAGAGTCTAAATTTTTGAATATTAGTAGGAAACCCATCTCACTGTTTCGATTTCCGAATAAACCATTTTCCAAAAATTATTACACTATTGCAATGTACAACACAACCGCGAAATTAAAATTTGTACAATGGCACGAAACCCAGTTCTTCCATAATCAAGTATAAGCATTATGTATCTATAAACTTATTATTAAATATCTGAATTTCAACTATATAATTAAACCATATTGGATAGTCGAAAGTTCACCATACACGATGTGGCGTATGCCTTTTGCTCTGGAAGAGGATTTTAAATTTCTTTTCTCATTATGACTTACCGTAAAAATGTCGGTAAGTATTTTCTTTTAATTCACCGAATTTCAAAGGGTATGCGCTCACTAATGTAATTATTTCATATTTTCATATTTACAATATGTGAAAGCCAAAAAACTTAAAGCTCACTTATAAACTTAACTTAACCTTTTTCAGATATATTAATCAGTTTAAATTTTTAAGCAGACCCCAAATTTTTGTTTCTTATAATCAACCAAGTTTGTTTTATATTAAGCAATTATAACGTTTCTCCTTTAACGGACTTTGATTATGAAATTTGAAATTTCGATTGTTTATTAGACATTATGCCGTACAAACTTAGCCACCCTTTTTTCACTATATTAGGGGTAGAATTATCGAAAACCCTTTCTTATTATATACCGGCATCCTATAAGGAAAACACTTTCCAATTTTCACCGACACAAATATGCATTTATATTTGAAAATACAATGTAAAACGAAAATAATATGACCTTCTATGTTTTAATTATGATTAAAAAGCAATTCGATTTCGCACATTTGGGCGTTGTACATACAAAATTGTTGGAAATAGGTAGAAAGCGTGGAAGTAAAATCGAATATTTTATTTATATTCAATAACAATAATTGGTTTAAAAATTGTTCTAAAAACCGTAGAAAAGTTAGTATGGAAGGTTTTATATATTTATTGATGATATTGAAATATATGACAAAAAATTGCTCCCTTAATGCTTATTCAAGAGAATATATAATTGCTCCAGGTCACAATCATTGATTCAAAAAATTAGATTTCAAAAAGTTTGATTGTTGAAAAACAAACAAAAATTAAAAACTGCCTCTTTGTTATTTGGTATAAGTACCTACTACACAAACTTTCATACTAATTTAATGAAATGACGTTATTTAAAATGTTGTAGTTAAAATGATATAACAAAAACAGAAACTTATTATTAATTAATTATTTATTTATAAATTACACTTATTAAATTCAAAATTTCGATTGTTGAATAACTTATCATTTTCTCATATAAACTAAGTCACCCCCATTCACTCTGTTAGGGTAAGAATTTTCAAAAAAAAACTTATCACATGCCTACTTCTTATAAGGAATACACCGATTATTAAAATTTCATCAGTCAGAGGGGGTATATAAATACACGATTTTATACATGCACGGTTTTTAAAACGTATTTACTTTAAGCTTTATTACTATAATTATTTTTTTTTACTACTACTGTTAATTTTTTCGTTAATATTTCCTTATTGAGCAACCCTAAGGATTTATTTTCAACAATTTTATTGTGAGCATAAGAATGTCAGATACGTAAGCGAATGCGCTATGAAGGTATAATTACATTAAGTATTTATTATGTATAAAAACATATTTTTATTAGTTCAAGTTTTATTAGTTTATTAGTTAAAAAGGTTAATACAGATCATTCTCTAACTTTTAAATACCTTTCCAATGATAAATAACTCGCCTGTCTAAAGTAAAATATTTTTTTCATCCCTCAGTTTTTACGTAAGGGATACATTCCCTTATTATTTTTGAAGAATGATAATTAATCTAACGTGTGTGGGTAATTGTGTTGTATCTTAATATCAAAATTCATAAAATTCGGATGTTCCGTTCTTTACTATAGTGCCGTCTAATCGAGCGGTAACCCTGCGATATTTTTCAAATAACTTACATTTTTAAACTTGTGGTATGTTTCGAATGGAATGTTCAAATTGAATAACTCAAAAAGTTATAAAATGGTATTGAAGCAAATTTAAATATGAAGTCATTTATTTTGATAAGGATTAATCCCAAAGTACAAATAAAAGAACTTTTACAGCGGAGGCATTTATATATATTTTTTAAAATGAAAAAACACTTATTGTGACATAACTATAATAGTTAGACATATGCTGTCGCACATTTTTTGTAGATAATGATATGTTCTGCAAAATCGTAGCACATTATTTTTTTCTATAACCAATAGTTTTTGCAGCGCATGCGATAAAAGAATGTTTTTTGGTATTTTTTCAGATCTAGGGTTACATTATTGGAGTTTTGGTATGGATCCTTAACTTTTTTGAAAATTTAATATAGCCTATGTTCACCGGAAATAGTGTAGCTTCCCAACAGTGAAAGAATTTTACAAATCGGTCAAGTAGTTTCGGAGCCTATTCAATGCAAACAAACAATCAAATCTTTCCTCTTTATAATAATAGATTTACGGGTTCGTTTAATTTATGTTTTAGGACATGCTACAATAATTTTTAATTTACTCCACACATTTATTTCTTTTACCCTACGCCTTATTTTACAAATCGACAATTAAAGAAACGTTTGTCGATATTAGTTTATTTTTCATTTTTAATTGTTTTCGAACTTTGTTGTTCCCTGTCATTATTTAACTGCTATAACTGTATTGTTGACTGGTGATTGTTAACTGTCTTTTACAAAATTTAACTCTATTCTAGATATTTCCCGCTTATTCTATCACTCATAAAATATGCTCGAACATCTTCTAACACATTCTAGTTTCATTGTTTAAATTTTCTCTAGATCTTTTAATTCAAAAACTGTTCAATTTAATGTTTACCAGTACAACTTATTGTTTTCCTTGTTAAAAAAGGGATTTTTGAAATCATTACATTTAAAATGCCTTTAATAATTTTAAACGACTTCTATTTTTGAACTTTAAAAAAGCCTTTAAATTCCTTTTTTAACAGGGTTGTAAGTTGCACATAATTGGGGCAATGGAGTATATTAACACCATATGATATTTACTTAATATTCAAAATATGACAATAATTAGGATAAATACGACTTACACAATACGTAATCAAGATATATTTTTTTTAAAAGATTTTAAATATAAGGAATAAAATTGCACCAAAAATGATAAATGTTATGATGGAAGTAGTTTAATCATAATGGGCTACTGTTAATATATAATTAGATATTTTAAGCAACAATAACTGATTAGCTAATAAAATTTTTATAAATCGAGTATTATGTTATTATTAAGTTGTGTCTTATAAATGTATTGCGTTTTTTCAAAGTAACAATTACAGTTTTTTTAGAACTCTTCGTATAACACAATATATATTTTCTACTTGAATAATTAAAAACAGAAATAAATAGGAATTATTCTCAGAAAAAAAGTTTGGAATATTTACATAAAATATTTACAAAACAGATTTTAAAATCATCATGCAACGCATAAATTTATCGTACGCTATTTCCAAAATCTTACTGAATACTTTTCTCTAGTTTGCCTTCTTATTCTCTAAATCAGTGATAGCCAACCAGCGGCCTGGGGGCCGCATGATCATTTGCGTTGGTTACCTCTGACCTAGGAGATTAGGGTATCTATTTGTAATCATTGATGGCTGTGATTTGTTTTGAAAAACCTATAGTAATCGTTTGATTTTGATATTCTTATTTATTGAATTTATGTGTGAAAATAACTACTTAATTAAATCATATTTTGGGTAAGTGTTATAAGTGCACGTCATTTTGACATTTCATAATACATTTGTTATGTACTACAACGCATATGAAATATTTTATTTGTGTGAGCTATTGATCTTATATATAGATATTTCAAAAGAAAATAATACCATCATAGACGTCACGCAGACGAAGTTGCGGGTATCAGCTAGTAAGGGATAAAATGAAAATTAAACTACTTTTCATTTTTGTTATGGCTTTTGTCAGTATGGATTCCAAAGTTCTATCTGGTCTCAACTGATGAAATGAAATAACATAATAAAAGCTTGAAGGCCAATGTGAACGAGAGAATGGCAGGTATAAATATGTAGTTGAGGAATTTGGAACCAGTTTGAAGTATTTATTATTTGTTGTCAATTTTAATTACATTTACAATTGTTTCCGAATCCATAAATGACACCTTTGATTCTGCCTTTTTCAGAATTGTTTCGCTCACAATATTGATCATTATAGGACAAAGGTTATTAAATTGAATTTAAAATTTTGTCCACCTGAACTCTATCGTATGACTTAAGAAAATGTTTATCGATTTCGATAATATTTCGTTTTCAGGTACATCTTAGTGTTCGCCAAAAAAAGGTCCCAAACAAGTCTAATTTAAATATTTTTTTTTTATTTATTTATTTATACTTTTTTACTTCAGGTGGAAATTCTATAGAGGTGCGTTACACCTGTTCATAGAACCAGAAGAACTACAAAATTTACATAAAAAATAGTATAGTTTACACAAAAATAGTATAGTTAATAAAATTTATCAAATCAATAATACAAACTTAAAAAGATATATTACAATATTACTTAAAACTATTTTTTCTAAAATTACGTCCCAGAGTTGGAAATCCAGTTTCCCAGCTTTTTCCCCAATATCTTTTTGGAACAGATCAGAGATTTCATGTTTTCAGGTAGCATATTAAAATACTTAATCGCAACGTAGTAAGCACTTTTGGCTTGAATAGTTTTTTTAATTTTTGGCAATACCAGCTGCTTAGATCTAGTGTTACTCAGCCTTTCACTATGAAGTTTTTTACAATCATTATAATAAAAACTAAGAGCTCTAACTATAAAGTAGTCTCGTATTTTCAGTGGCGCAGTCAATCGATTGCTGTTACATATTTTGTTAATTAACTTATTTTGGATGTAGGCTAGTTGTCTTATCGAGTTGTCGTAGGCCCCACCCCACGCTATAATTCCATAGTTAATCATGCCTTCAAAAAGACCATGGTAAATTGTTTTTAGAACAGGTGCTTGGAGATAGTTATTTAATTTATAAAATAGGAATGTAAAATATTTGATTTTTTTTGTAAGTTCCATAGCATGAATATTCCATTTCATGTGGCAATCAAAATATATACCAAGGTATTTGCAGTTTGTTACTCTTTTTAGTTCCTTATCTCTAATAAACAGTTGAAATTTAACTGGTATACTATCTACATAGCTTCCAAAAGTAATAAAGGTAGATTTATCTGTGTTTAACGATAATTGATTATTTCGTAGCCAAGTATCCAATTTGTTTAACCAATTCGATAAATGAACATTAACCTCTCCCCAGTTCTTACCACAACATAACACAGCCGTGTCATCAGCATAAGAAACTAAGTTGTTTTTCGGTAGTACATCAAATATATCGTCAATATACAAGATAAAAAATAATGGTCCAAGAATAGTTCCTTGCGGAACTCCAACTCTTACATATTTATAATCACTCATAACATTGCCAACTTTAACGCATTGCACTCTGTGGGTTAGGTAGTTTTGAATTAGCTGATGCGGAAGACCTGATATTAGCTGATATTTGTACCAATATTTTATTCTAGTTTTACTTTTGGTCCAAATTTGAAGACAGCTTTCTTGACTTGATTGAAACTTTCTATATAATTTCAACTAATTTATCTTCAGAAAAAAGGGTACGGTAGAAGGCGAATTAAAATTAATTAATGGATACCCTTAAAAAAAATATTAATTAAGCCCTTTCATTAAACACCTTTGTTCTTTTTTGAGATATCAAAAGATCAGCATATTTTAAATCAGGGGTGGCAAATCCTAATGATATTGTGGGTTATTTCGAAAATGCATCTTAAGGAGACCCGAATTCTTGAAAAAAAATCAAAAATTTTTTTTACTAATTTCATTATATAACTCTTTCGAGTAATTTAGTACTAATTTTTTGTGATTCTTACCACTATAACTGCTTTAAAATTTGCTTTACCACATTTAAGAATCGATTATAGCGATTTTTCGATAGAAATAAAATACTCTACAAACCGGTTCCTTCTAGTTTCCAAACAATTGGTTCTCCTGAAAAATTGTAATTTTTTTATATTTGACCCATTTTCTCCTAAGCTACTAAAACAAATCGCTTAAAATGCATATTGAATAAAGGAATTCGAAAACGTATGATTACATTTAAAAATTAAAAATTTTTAGTAACACAGTTTTAGTCATTTATTTCAAATATTTGTAACTTTTTTTGTAATTGATTATTCTAATTATTAGTTATTTAGTTTATTATAATTGGAGAGTAGAGTAAGCCTATCAAGTTTCATTAAAATTGGTTAAAAAGTTTCAGAAAAATGGGGCAAATTCAGAATTTTCATATATTAAAAATCTTGATTTGTAACTTTTGTAATTTTTGTTCTAATTAATTATTCTAAACGAAAACTACTCAGCTTGTTCCAAATGAAGAGTAGATTAAGCCTGCCAAGTTTCATTGAAATTGGTGAAAGAGTTTTAGAGAAATTGGGTCAAGAAGTTGGGGTTTTCATAATGGAAAATCTTGGTTTCGGGTCCCCTTAACTCCGCGGGCCTCCATTAAAGTTATATTTCTCAAATTCTACACACTAAATTTAGATACACTGTTAACATTTTTATCTATTTTGGCGTCAGTAACATACAATATAATTCAACGGTCAATTCAATAGCCACTAACTGTCAATACTTCATTGTTATGGTTGTGTAGTGATTTTTAGAGGCATGGCAAATTTTCTTAAAACTCAACTGAAAAATGTTTATCTTGAAGATAAGTTATAAAAGATACAGCGAGGGATGCTGCGAGTTGCTAAGGTAAGGGTTTTTAAAGTTCCAAGATCATATTTTTAAATCCAAGTTATTTATTTACAGCCATGTTTATTTAGAATATTTTTTTTTCATAATTTTTTAAACAATTGCATCAAAACTCAATGGTTCCAGGTTCCATTAAAATCGTTAAGTTTTAATTCAACAAAAATGAAATCTTTTGCACGCTTAAATAAATTAACTCAACTCAAAATTGCATATATTTTTTTTGAATCCAAGCAAATCATAAATTCAAGCATCCTGACACATATTATATATTGACCAATGAACTAAATTTTATAGCTTCTTAAATAACCTGCTGCACTATAAACATTCTTCAAAATATCTTTTATAATTACAGATTGGAGACAAATCCGATGACCGAAAAAAAAAAATCTAGCTAATTTTTAAAATTCTTAGAAACTCGATCAACAACCTAATCAGTCCCTTCTAATTTATTGGTTGTTTCTTGAAGAATTCATCTTCTGATTTTGAGGCGGAGTTTGAAGCAACTCAAAAAATTCGTACCCGCTGACGCATTTTTCAAATGATAAAAAATAAATACCGAAACGTTTTTTTAAGAGTTTGCATTACATCAGAATTCCTGATTAAGCAAAAACTGTTATTATAAATTCAATTTTAATGTAAATACTCGTATGAACTCAATTTGCTAAATATGCAGTACCTACACGGTACATCCATTTATTTGCATCGTGTTTTATTTATTGATTTCAAATCGTTTATTGAGAAAAAAAGTAAAAGTCATAATTTGAAGGAAAAAACAAACTAAATAAACGAAATGTTTCCTATAAAACGAATGTATAGTTACAGAAATATTGCGGCACCATTTCTTTTATTGATCTATCTTCTATTTCTGTTTAGAGTATCTATTATATTCCGTCTACAACAACCAGAAATAAAAACTGTTATATTGTTTCCAATTTCTTTTAGATTTAAAATTTGATAAAAATGCCACATCATACTTCCAATTAAATGTCTAGTTGTTCCCCTAAACATTTAATTATGTGCTTTTTACGCGTGGGTTTAAACCTCATAATATTAGCCTTTTCTAGTTGTAATATCTCCCTTTTTATTTTATTTTTTTTATCACCTTGAAATAAATTTGAAAACGTTACATTTTCCTTAATTTTTGTAATATTTTTTATCTTTTTACAGTAGCTATAAAAATAATAAGAATCCACGATTTATTTCTTTTATTTTGCCGGTGGTTTATCGACTTGAAGCGTTTGTCGAAAAAAATATTTTTTTTAAACCTTTAAAAACATTATTTTTAAGACTAAATTTTCGATAATTGTAGGCATTACATATATCTAAGTAAGATATTTAAATTAAAGTTATTATTTATTCAAAGCTCAATAAGGGTTTCACCTTCATCAGATGATTACTGTTATAGAGGATGCACAAATAGTAATTGTCTTTTAAAAAAAATTAAATATTAAAAACAATGTTTTTTTTTTTTAATTTCTTGAATTCAGATACTGAACAAATGGTGGCAACAACGCTAAAAGCTTTTCATTCAATATACCAGTGAAAAATATTCCATTAAAGATATATTTCTTTTGTACTAAACGTGACAAATTGGTCCCAAGTTTCTTTTAGATATGATACAATATTTATACCAGGTAAAAGTGCTATGAAATTTTCATCGTATTTTTCAAGTGCTATGAATATTTCCGTTTATTCTTTTTGTTAAAGGAAATATTAGGCATTCAACATATTCCCAATGGAATCTTTATCCCCTCTGTTTATATTAACTATGGAAGTTTAAGATATTATGTTACTTTATCGAATTGATTTAATCGAAAATTATTATGATTTTGAAAGTTTCACTTTCGAATCATAAAGTCACAAAACATTATTTTCTATTACATTCTCATCTTCATAAAACATTAAAACAAAATAATTCAAAAGTTAAACCAGGTGAACAATTTTCATTAAAAATTAAGCATTTGCCATTAAAGTTTACAAAGAATTGTTTTTTGCAGCCAAATGTTTTTTAATGACGCGATATTTTTTGATCTTTCAACAGGTATTTGTAGTATTTGAAGTATTTGTTTTGGTTCTTTAGAATTTAAACTATTTGCCTAAGACATAGGCTTAGTGAATATTATATATTTGTAATATCCAAACTTAAAAAAAGTATATTTTACTTAAAGTTTATATAAGATTGATTCAAAAAAAATGATAATTTTTTTTTCTTAATTATATCGAAAATATTGTTGGGAATGACAAAAAAAAAATCCAGTGAAAGTTTAAGCTCTTAAAATTAATATTAAGAGGTGCCGCATCGCAAATTACGATTTTCCGTTTAAATAACATGGGAACAATATTCTCTTGCACTTTGGAGTTTTATAGCTTACGTTGGTGACAATATTTCGGAATGACCAAGGTATATTCTTGTAGAAAATTGAACGATCTACAAAAAAAGGTAGTCTTAAAAGTTTTTGATATATTTATTCCTTCAAAAGTTATTCGAGGTCAAAGTTGACAATATTTTTTCAATTTTTTGACGCAACCATCAATGTTATGAGAAAATTTTATTGGACATTTTTTGTAGAGCACTTTTTTTCCTATAACTTATCTCTTTAAAAGTTTTTGATATTTTTCCCAGGTCCTAAATTATTTAATTAAAATAAAAAAAATATTTTTTCTGTTAAAAATATAATAATTCAGGGAATTTTCAGTTTAATGCAAATAACTTAGGACCTGTGAAAAATATCAAAAACTTTAATAGAGATAAGTTACAAGAAAAAAGGGCTCTACAAAAAATGTCCTATAAAATTTTCTCATAAAATTGATGGTCGCGTCAAAAAATTGAAAAAATATTTTAAATTCTCTTTAGTTCAACTTTGACCTCGAATAACTTTTGAAGGAATAAATATATCAAAAACTTGTAAGATCACCTTTTTTGTAGATCGTTCAATTTTCTACAAGAATATACCTTGGTCATTCCGAAATATTGTCACCAACGTAAGCTATAAAACTCCAAAGTGCAAGAGAATATTATTCCCATGTTATTTAAACGGAAAATCGTAATTTGCGATGCGGCACCTCTTAATATTAATATTAAGAGCTTAAACTTTCACAGGATTTTTTTTTGTCATTCCCAACAATATTTTTGATATAATTAAAAAAAAACATCATTTTTTTTGAATCAGTCTAGTGAATATAGTTTCTTTTGTATAATTCCTCACTTTCTTCTCCTTTTTCTTTCATGAATTTAAGTTTGATCGTTTTTTCTGTTGATCAAGATGTCAAATTATTCTTTTATATTTTAGGAAGGCATTCTTTGAATTGTTAGTGCTTCGATTTATTATTTTTCACTTATCTGGGTAGTTAATCGTCTCTTTTGTAGCCCATTTACTTTCTCGAGAGTTTATAATTAGCATTTTGTGTATTTTTTAACACTTGCAATGCATTAAATAATACTAGTACATGGTAAAAGATACAATAAGTATTGTAGATTATCTTCAAAAGCATTTTCCTCTCTGTATTCTGCTTTTTGTGATAATTTTTTTATTCATATTTAAAGAAATATTTTTTTACGAATAACTATAATAAGTACTGAGCTAATCATAAATAAAAAAAAGAACTCTTATATTGAAAGTCCTTTTTGAGATAAGTGTCAGTGTACTAAAAAAATAATATAATTCAAATGTCCATTATGGTTTTCTTTATCTCTTGTGTTTCGAATAATTAAATTTTCAATGATTTTTTACAATAGTTGGTTTATGCCTTCTAAGTTTGAGATTCTAAACTATTTATTAATTTTAAACATTTTATTTGATCATTAAAATAGTTATAAGGAAAATGGCCCAACAGATTTAAACCTCATAGCATTGAAGATCAATTTACTCAATGTTTACTATTAGTTTCAGAGAAAACGTGCAGAATTTTGTTGAAAACAGCACATATTATTTTTAATTCATTAAAATCAAAGCTAATTATTAAATCAATAAACAAATAGCGAAGATTAGTTACATTCGTAACAAACTTTTGAACGTCGCTCGGAAATCTAGAAAATAAGTTCATTATAAAATAAATAATCATAAAAATTAAGTTCAATTTGAACGATGGTAATCAAGTTGATAATATTTACTTGTAAGATAATTTGAAAATAAATTTGTTTTGACCTTTTTTTCTCAAGGTAATGAGCCATATTGTAACGAAGCCAGTCATTTTCAATAGAACGTATTAATGACATTGTTCGGTTACGTTGATCCTTAAATAATTGTTAAGTGAAATGAACTCACATGTAACGTGGCAGTCCTAGCCGGTAATGTCTCATCCTGGGACAGGTGTGTGTGAATTTATTTACGAGGGGTGTCATATGGTTACCGTTGGGCTCGTGGCATTTCATTCACTCGACCGTATCATTTCATGTCGTATTAATTCACATTAGGTATCAACATTTTCGAATGTTTCTTCCCTTTGCAACCCTTTCTTTTCAATTTAAATGAATTTGGTCAAAACCAATGGTCTAACATCAATGCAGGTTTCGA
Organism: Sisyra terminalis; assembly: GCA_958496175.1. NCBI lineage: Eukaryota > Metazoa > Arthropoda > Insecta > Neuroptera > Sisyridae > Sisyra > Sisyra terminalis. The sequence continues at coordinate 13,033,373 of OY292274.1, forward strand.
GTCGTATTTTCAAATATGTCTTTAAATTGCTTAAAAAAATTATTCAGTAAGTTTAAGAGCAAGCTTTAAAACTTTCGGCGACGAAGAAATATTTTTCAACATAGTAGAGAACCTAGAAGACTTTTGTCCTACCCGAAAGTAGGGTTTTCATTTGGTTGGCATTATTAGTATAATTTTAACAATAAAAAAATGCTATAAAATTATCACAGTCACTAATTAACAACTAGTGAGTCAATCAATTTCACGAATTTTAAGTTAATCAATACATTAAACAAAATATTTTGTCACTGGTTAACATTAACTTCACCTGAATAAGACGTAGGCATAAAATTTAATCCGTTTCATCAGTTAATCATCCGTAATTCAGATCGAATTTTCACTTCTGGTTAGTTCGTTGTTTACAGTACTTTCAACGTCTAAAGTCTTTCTCTATATTATTTATTTTTGCATTTTAATCTATTTCTTTGCTTATTCCCCTTCTGTTGAATTAATAGAATTATTTGCGGAAATTTATTTTCCAATTTCTTTTCATTTTTATTTGCTCTCTTAATTCAATTTTTACGTTCGAAGCATTGTCTTGTTTCTATTCCACAAATTTCACAGTACATAGACATTTAATGTATAAATAGTATGGAAATGTATTAAAGTAACAAGGGTAATGTTATTTATATTTCAAACCCTACACACGTTTACTCTTCTTTTACATTTGAATTATATATACATACTTTGATGCCTATTTTTTCGACTTTAAAATGACACATTTAGTTAACTCTAACTTAGAATAAAATAGTTGCACTATGTAATGATCAATTGATTTTCAAAAAAATATTTAAAAAGAGTATGTTCAATTGCGTATATCTACGGTAGGTAAACTTACCGTGAACCAAATAATCCGTCAATCAATCAACGTCTATCCGTAAATTAAAAATATTATCAAGTTCAACAAATTCAGTCTTAATAAGGACTTAAAACAGTCAAAGTTTTCAAAAACACTCGCGTTAAAATATCAGAAGTTAAGGTCTAGATTTTTGAATATTAGTAAGAATCCCATCTCACTGTTTCGATTCCCGAATGAACCTTTTTCCCAAAACTATTACTCTCCTGCAATGTGCAACACTGCCGCGAAATTGAAATTTGTTTAACTCCACGAAACACAGTTCCTTTATAATCAAGAACAACCATTGTGTAACTATACACTTATTATTAAAATATCTAAATTTCAACTATACAATTAAACCCTATTCGATAGTCTCGAGTTCACCATACACGATTGAACGTATGTCTTTTGCTATGGAACGACATCGTATATTTCTATTATTATGACTTACCATTTATTTAACATTTAAAACACTCTCCCCTCTTTCAAATTGTCAGTCTTTCTCTGTTGATAGAAGTTACTAACTTTAGTTCACAAAAATGCAGGTAATTATTTTCTTTTAGTTCGCCAAATTTCTGAGGGTTCTCGCTCACTAATGTATTTATTTGAGAATACGTAATTCAGATTTTCAAGTTTACAATATATGAAAGTCAAAAAACTTAATGCTCACTTATGCACATAACTTAACCATTTTTAGATATATCTATATGATAAACCAACTTTGTTGTATATTAAGCGGTAATAATGTTTACTTTTTAACGCCGTTTTAATTATAAAATTTTAAATTTCGATTGTTTATTAGACCATTAGACCATCTTTGCGACCATTTTTCACTCTTTTAGGAGAGGAATTATCGAAAACCCTATCTTATTATATATCTGCATCGTATAAGGAAAACACTTTCCAAATTACATCGACGCAAATGTGCAGTTATATTAGAAAAGACAATGCAAAATGAAAAAAATATGACCTTTATTTTGATTATTATGACTAAAAAGCTATTCGATTTCGCACATTTGGACGTTGTACAAACAAAATTGTGAGAAATAGGTGGAAAGCGTGGAAGTAAATTCGAATATTTTATTTATTTTCAATAACAATAATTAATTTTCAAAATTTTCTAAATACCGAAGAAAAGTTAGTTTGGAAGATTTTATTTTTTGATTGATAATGAAATATATTACAAAAAATGGCTCCCTTACTGCGTTTCAGCAGAATATAAGATTGCTCCAGGTTACAATCATTAGTTAATAAAAAAATATATTTTATGAAGATTGATTGTTGAAAAATTAACAAAAATTAATAACCGCCTATTTGGTGCAGGTACTACAAATACTTTCATACTAATTTAGTGAAATGACGTTAAAATGTGATTATTAAAATGATAGAACAAAAACAGACACTTATATTTTATTTCTAAATATAATAAAGATGGATTTTGTTTTATATATATTATTATATGTTTTATAACAGCACTTGGATAATTAAATTAAAAATTTCGGTTGTTGATTAACTCTACATTATCTCATACAAACTTAGGCATCCCTTTTCACTTTTTTAGGGTAGGATTTTAGAAAAAAAAACTTATCTCATTCTTACTTCTTATAAGGAATACACCGATTATACGAATTTCATCAGGGGAGATATTTAAATACACGATTATTTAATTATATTCGATTTTAATAACGTATTTACCTACTATAAGCTTTATTACTAATCATTTTTATCACAATCATGACAGTATTTTTTGTTAGAAAATATTATTATTGAAAAATAATCAACAAAACTGAAATCACACTAACTCTAATTAAATTCTACAACCTTGAATTACATTAGATAATTTTTTATTACCAAAAGCAACACGAAATTGCTACTAAATTTTCTTTTGCATCAAACGACTTTGTAGATTTGTAGATGTTTTAACGAACAAATAAGTAAAACAACCTATGGATTTTGTCTAAGATTTAGTGATTTAGAAAATATTTTTTCATAGGATATATAGGACAATAATTTTGATAGTTAAAAAAATATACTATTTAAATTTGTAATAAGTAAAAGGTTAAAGCTGAGAATCTATGTCTATCAAGAATAAAATAGTTACAACATGAAGGTACAAAAAGTTATAATTTCCCTAAATTTATGACACATCATGTTTTTTCTTTAAATAAAAATAAAAAAATAATATGATATTATTTTTTTATTATCAATAAATCGAAGCAACGACTCATTAACATTTGATCGTTCTTTTTTTCAATTTTCGATGTGGATAATCGTACTTTCTTCTATTTTCTATGATTATAAATTTCTATTAATCCGTTCTTTCTTGATATAAATTCGTAAGGCTAAATAATTTATTTGGAAAGTACGTAAGAATTAAATGAATGACTAACAATTGACCCGCACTATTATGAATATATATCAAATAACAATTAAAGCATTTAATTTCATGCTTTAAACATCCGATCATATTACAACTATGTATACATATTTCTTCTTATTTTTATTAAACCAATGGTTCTTTATCATTTAAAATCATATCAGCTCCTAAAATTTCTTTTTCAAATTTCTAATGTGCAATGATTTATTTATTTTTTTATTAAATGATATTTTCTTCAACCTAATACTAGAAGAAAACATATATCTTTTTTAATTACTTATTTAAAAATTCAAACTTCAATTGCTACTACTTTTATTATTGAACCTACAAGATTCTATTCAAAGAAAAAAATCACATTAGAAGTAAATTTGTTTGGTAAGTAGCAGTTAATCTTTTTCATTTCTATATCTGAGATTTTATTTCATCATAACACCTATGTGTTCCTTAGACAACTTATGAGTAGAAATAAAAAGTAATCGTCAATCAGAAAATTAGTTTTAATTTTTTTTTCTTGTGTTAACTAAGTATACAAATTTAATTCTTATTTACTTTTTCTATACCTATCCAAAAATATTTTTTAGTCTTTGTTCCATATGTATTAATTACATTTCGTTGAAAAAATTTGAATTGTTAGAATAATTTTCCCTCTGATTTTTTAAAGATCAGTACGTGCACCGAAGAAATTCGTATGAGTTTTACAACAATTAAAAATGTGCCTTGCATAATAAGGACCACCACCCACTATAATCACCTTTTCCGAAAAATATTCATATAAAATTAAGAGAGAATGTTTTTTAACAGGTAATCATTTCCTATTCCTTAAACTAATGAGCGTAATAGATCTGGTGGTAGGACTAATTGTGGCAATTTAACTTTTCCACCAGCACAACATAACCCAGTAGATTCACTGCTGATTTTAACGCCTTACAATATTGGCGAATGATTGCTAGTTCCCCAACTGTTCCATATTACAATAAATATTACCTAAAATTTATACCTATAAGTAAAAGGCAGTACTTTTGCAAAATCATTGTTTGTTGTCAAATATTTAAAGGTGTTAGCGTCTATTCTGCCTATTGGACCTATTTAACGGGTATTAACAGTTTATATGGGGAAAATTTGTTTATTGTTTTTACTATTTTCCTTACAACTTCTTCCATTTTTCTCACCTTTTTAACCTTTCTTCTCCTTCTACAAATATTTCAACACCAAAATGTGCCAAAGAAATTCAGACGCTTTAAAGTTTTTGCTAGACCCACATGTCTCAACTCATTTTCATATAATAGATTTAACAATTGATGTTTTATAATTGAGGTATGATATTATTATTTTTACATAAGTTTAGTTTAATCAGTAAGTTAGATTTTCCCTGATAAATTTTGTATATTTATAAGACTGGGCCAAAAAAATCGACTATTTTATTTTTTTTGAAAAGTATAACAAAAATATTGTTCAAGGTGGCAAAAAAAATCGGGAAGGTTTGAGCCTTTATTATTAATATTACGAGGTCTATCATCTTTAATTTCGATTTTTTATTTGTGCTTTCATTTTTGCGTCAATGCTGTCAAACAATCAAGGTTAAAAAATTATTTGCACATATATTTACAGAAAATTAAATTCCCTACAAAAAATGTCCATTTGAAAATTTTTGCCAGACATGCCGTTTCCCAATAATCAAGCTATAAACATTGATATAATTTTTAGATTTATCTTCTTTATTTTGAAATTTTGTAACTAACGAACAAATAAATATATAGAAGTAAACAATATAGTTTCTTAAAGTGAATTTAATGCTCTACAAAAAAGGTTTCTTAAAGTTTTTACATAAAATCACTCATTCAAAATTGGTTCAACAACGAAAAAAAACAATAATTTAATTTTTCCTTCAACTTTAATTGTAAATAATTTTTGAAAAAGTGATTTTATGTAAAAACGTTAAGAAATCATTTTTGTAGAACATTAAATTCCCTTCAAGAATCTATATTGTTTATTTCTATATATTTATTTGTTCGTTAGTTACAAAATTCCAAAATAAACAAGATAAATCTAAAAATTGTATCAATATTTAAAGCTTGATCATTCGGAAACGGCGGGTCTGGCAAAAATTTTCAAAAATATGTTTTTTGTAGTAAATTTAATTTTCTATAAATATATGTGCAGATGATTTTTTTTACCTCGATAGTTTGACAGCATTGACGCAAAAATGAAAACACAAATAAAAATGGAAATTAAAGATGATAGACCTCTTAATATTAATTTATTATTTTTGTCACCTTGAACAATATTTTTGATATAGCCGATTTTTTGGCTCAGTTTAATAAATATACAAATAATATCTTACTGTATGTTATAGTACCTGATGAAGCTACGAAAGTAGCGAAACATTGTACAAAGATTAAATAAAAACATCAAGTATTCCAAGTATCCCAAAAAAAAAATATTAAATATCTTTATATTATCAACTAGTAGTTGCCCGTTGCATTCGCAACTGAAGGATTTGTCTCAATAAAATGTTTAATATGAGATAATGTAGAATTAATCAACAATCGAAATTTTAAATTTAATAATCAAAGTGTTGTTAATATAAAAAAAAAGTTTATCTAAAATTATATTTAGAAATAAAATATAAGTGTTTTTTTTTTATATTATTTTAATAACAACATTTTAAATAATTTCATTTCCCTAAATTAGTATAGTTACTGTTAATTCTAATATAAAATCTTCGATACTAACTTTTTTTCAGTATTTAGAACAATTTGAAAACCAATTATTGTTATTGAAAATAAATAAAATATTCGAATTTACTTCCACGCTTTCCACCTATTTCCAACAATTTTGTATGTACAACGTTCAAATGTGCGAAATCGAATAGCTTTTTAGTCATGTTAACTAACATAAAGAAGGTTATTTTTTTTCGTTTTACATTGTATTTTCAAATATAAGTGCATATTTGTGTCGATGAAATTTGGAAAGTGTTTATCTAATACGATGCAGATATATATTTAGAAAGGGTTTTTGAAAATTTCTCCTCTAAAAGAGTGAAAAACGGTAGCAAAGTTGGTAAGGGATAACGTTCAATAAATAATCGAAATTTCAAATTTAATAATCAATAAAAGTCCGTTAAAAGCGAAACGTTATTAATGCTTAATATAACACAAAGTTGATTTATTATTAGAAACAAAAACTTAGGGTCTGCTTAAAAATGTAAACTGATAAGGAGATATATTTTAAAAGGTTAAGTTAAGTTTATAAGTGAGCATTAAGTTTTTTGGCTCTCACATATTGTAAATCTGAAAATCTGAAATACGTATTCACAAATAAATACATTAGTGAGTGAGTATCCTTACCAACGTTTTGAATGCGTAAGTGGGGATAACAGAGCGCATGCGCATAGCCCATTCTGCACGGACGCACGGCAAGATAGTCAATTTATATATATGATTAATGTTTGATATACATTATTACAGAACAACGTTGTTGTATTTTTAAATTTCATTCTCTTGGCTATTAAATTATTTAAAACGTATTGTCAAATAATCAAAAACTTTATGGTTTGTAAAAGGGCGACTTGTAGATGTTTATAGTTGGGAATTTTTTAGTATCGAAATTGTTCAAAACAATTTTTTAAACAAAAAAACATTTCTTGCAAAAAAAAATATTAGGCATTTGCTATTTATGTATGTAAAAAAAAATATTTTCTTAATTTTTGTTAAAAAGTTTCTGTTAAAATTAATTCAATTATAAAAGAAATATGATAAAAAATCGAAATTGGGAAAGGTCAGTTTTGGATTGGATAATGAAGTGGAGCTTTTGTCGATGGTGAATATTGTTTGTAAGTAAAACGGAATATTATTATTGAAATTTAGCGAAGAAGAGTTTCCTTTTTAAAATAAGTGTTGGTGGATAAAAATGAAGAAAACTTGGGAGTTTTTTTTTTTTAATAATTCGATTTTTTTGATTAAATTCAATTAAATATGGTATAAATGTGAAATGATGCGTCGTTAGTGCAACAGTGGAATGATGGAGCTTTTGTCGATAGTTACGTTACGGGGCAGTAAGTAAAAGAAGTATATGTTCGTATCGAGAGGGTAGAATGAATGGTATTTTTGAAGTTGTTGGTGTATGTGTGTGTGGGGGGGGGAGTAAGGAAATTGAAATGTTTGTGAAAATTGAAAGTAAGGAAAATAGTCGAATGCAGGCAATGTGTCGCATTGTGAGTGGCGGTGGCGGTAGCGCATCAGTCCGTTCTACATGTGAGAAAAAGATAATCTGCAAATGCGCGTAGTATAGTGGTAGCAGAAATGGTAGGCGCCGGCGCGCGTCCATAACCCCCTCCGGCAATGGCTACCGGCGTAACGTCGGCCTAGTGACATGGGCCAGTCTAATGCCGACCCTGGTGGACGCAACCTCTCGTTATCCGCACGAAGTCTAGCACTGTTTCCTCAGCTCTGCCAACCTCACTAACTACCCCACTTTAAGATTATGCCTTACCACTCGCTACCAACGTGGTGGTTTGCTCCTCGCTTACCCTGACTTACATCAGTGCTTCAGCTACTCTTCTTCTTTAACCCCCCCAGTGGTCTTAACCAACCAGTGATCTCTAAGTAGTCTAGCTTTCCACTTTAGTACCCCAGTGCCGTGGTGCTCACGATTGTTGTTTCGGTTTGTTTGTTTGCTGTGTTGTTTTTTACAATGCTAAGGGTTATTGTCATGGGACTCACGACGGGGGATACACCAGCGCCATCGGGCTGATCGCTGCCCCATTGCCGAGTGGGGGCCAACATGCCCCACCGGCTACTCATGGCGTGTTCGAGCGCTCTACTCCTGCTGCTGTCCGTTTGTCCCACAAAAGGTACTTCTTCCAATTTTCAATTTACTTCAATCTTTCAAAAAGTTCACCCAAAAGCTCTACTTACCACTTTCAGCACACATGTAAACTCTCCAACTACTGTTTCACGTTTTGCACGTTTCCAAAAAAAAAAAAATGCAATTTAAAACAAATCAAATAGACAAATTTGGCAAAATATTTAAATAACTACTGAAAAACATATACAGAACGGGGAAAAACTTATCAACAATTCAATAAGGAAAAACCTTATAACTGAAAAGTGGTACACGTGGGATAGACACTATAGAAATAAACACGAGAACAAACTTAATTCTAAGTTATTTTTTTTATTTCTACTAAGAAAAAAAACTAGTATTTTCTACTATTTTACTGATATTGTTTAGTTCATGATATCATTAACTTGCATTTTTCTGAAATCTATTCGATATCGTGTATTCTTTTTTCTTAAATCAATGTCTGTAGGGGTGAATTTCGTCTACATTTCCTGTCATTTTATTATACTTTCACATTGATTTGAATATCAAACAGAAAACTACACAAACAGGCTTTTATATACATATGAAAGAGTTTGCTTTTTTTTGTGTAAAAGTACTTATATTTGACCTGAATACTTTTATTATATTTGAAGGTTCGAAATTTATCGCACGAACCGATGCTCCAATTTCCTTATGTGGCAAATTAAAGTGCTTCATGGATTTTCTGGATGGAAAAAAAAATATAGTTAGACGTCTAAATTAATATCAATGAATAATTGTGGCTTTGTTCCAATATAGTTTGCAGTATATTTTTTTTCAAATTTAGATATAGATCGGATACGTCCATATGTGCAGACTGTAATATTTTACGTTATTTTTAGAATTTTAAAAATAATACATATCGCCACTCGATTTTTGCCAAAAATTATATTCACTCTTTTCATATTGTAAACATCATTTTCCATTACGAGGCTATTGATTCAAATCGCGACTGATGTTTTTTTTTTCGTTTCATATGTGTAAAGTTTTAGTTTGTATTATTTATAAGCGACTAGACAAATTTGTTGTGTCTTTACAGTGACAGTAACCAGCGGCAATAAATTGTGCCTCTTTAACTGAAATCATTTCACGGATTAGCACTTTACAAGTTCAAGACATTAAACGCTAAAAATACATTATCTTTCGCTTAAGCTTCCACATCGTTTATTAACTGCGATTTAATCTTTAATTTCACCTTAACAACTTTCAAAACTGCTTTTTTTCGACAGGGGAAATCACTGAAAATAGAAAATATAACTCATTCGTCACATTATATATCTTTTTTGACTAGAAAATCAAGGAAATTAGGAGGCATAAAACTTTTCTTCTATCCATTTAAAATTCAGTTATTAAAATATAAATGTGACAGTTTTATTGGTTTATTCTTGAAAAGCATGAAAACTACTTAAATAAACTAAAAATAATTTTAATTTTATCCAAACTCTTTTGATAAAGTTTTAAAAAAAAAAACTAAGCAATGTTTAATTTGAATTATCGCTTTTTTTATATACTTTGATTTTGATCGTATCGTTTTCAGTTGATTTGAATTGAATTGTATGGCATGTGTACTGAATCTCATAAAAGCGTAATACTCTATTATGAGGGGGAGCGGACCCTTACAAAAATAATTTTCTTGGGGGTGGATTGATTGTACTCGTAGTTTTGTCCAACTAAAACCGTCACACGTGATGTTGTGACAGTGTCAAAGTTTCCGATATTCGTTGCGAAGCAATTATCGATACATCAGTGTTGGGGGCGTACTGTTACATACAAACGAAAATAACAATTAAGCTTTTATGCCAATATTTTAATAAGGCTAATAAATGTATCACAAAACGTGATAATCATTTTGGATAATGAAAATAACTCGCCAATAAAATGGGATTGTTTATTATAGAAATAACTATTTAAAATCTTATATAAAACCTTTTCCTCATAAATTTGACTTCTTTATCCTTACGATTTCAATATTTTTAAGCGTTTGCTAGTTACGCACAACGATTACTTTATCACCTTTCCCGTTTTACTAAATCTACAAAGAAATTTTCTAATAATGTCACAAACATATTAAATGAATCTTGTTTCATTTCATAAACAAACAACAGAAACGATTGTAAGAATTGAATGGAATTGTTAAAAGCTTAACATTTATTTTTAAATAAATATCATGAAGAAAATTTTGTCGACCCACCGAAGAATTTCATTCAAATATCTTGAATATTTCATATAAAAAATTCAATACATTTTTTTTATCAATTTAATTATACCTTTACAATCTTCTAAACCGTTTAACATTATTGAATGAATTTAAATAATCCATATTTTATTTTCTAAAAAAATAAAGTATTAGCAAGAATATACAAAAAAAAATTGATAAGTTTCTAAGTTTAATTGTTAGTTTACGTGCTTGTAATGCCACTTTGCAGTTTTGATGACTTTTTCACGACATAAATCAATAATTGGATCTTTAACGTTATTTTTTTTATCTTTTACCTATTTTAAAAGCTATTTGAAATCATAAAAAAAATAAAAAACACAAACTTTAGTACTGTTTTTGCGAAAAAAAATATTCTGATTAGTCTTTGAGATTTTTTTTTGTCTTTAATAGCATTACATTTTTGAACACAAAAACGGTAATTATTTAATCCAAAAAGCTAAACTGAAGTAATTGTTCAACGTTTTCTTTTTTTAACATTATTGGTACTATTTTTTTTCATTTTTGATCAATTCAATGTCATTTTCACCTCTTATCATTCTAAGCATGAATGATTTTTCGGTGTAACTGTAAAAAGCTGTAAATCAACAGTTATTTAAAGTATTCCTTTACTCCTAAGTTTAAATTTGTTTGGAAAAAAATTCTCTAGAATCGTGCTTTAATTTTTCAGAAAGTAAAACCTGGCTAGGCTTTAAAATTCAATTTTTAAACTGCATAAATTTTAGTCAAAACTTACTTTTTACAACCTATAACATAACAAACTTATAATAACTCAAAATTAAATAAAATCTACAATTTGAGTTTCAAATGAGCAATTACCTAATTGTTGTGGCAAATTTTATATTTGTTGGAATGTTTTTATAATGATTTGATATCAACGTACAAAATTATTGAAGCATTTTATTTGTTTCGAGAAATTTTTAAATTAAATATGAACTAATGTATATCGTTTGCTAGTTAGGCTGAAACCATATAGGGTAGCTACTTTATAATTTTGATTATAAAACAACACTACTTTGTTTTGCAAATTTCACGGTTTCGTAATTTTTAAATGTATCGAGCTTTAATTCTCGTTTTTGTTCATTGTAAAAACGAATGTAATATTGACGTTTTTAAAAAATTGAAAAAAATTTTCAAGATTTCTACGCCTAATTGAAATATATCAATAGACTTAAACAGCACATTTAAAAAAAAACTCCATTAGAAAGTTTCATCAAAGTGGGAACAAAAAGATAAGCTTATCGATAAGACGGAAAAAACAACCCTTAAATCACGTTGCACAAATGATTGATGAGATAACGTAAAGCAGCACTTTACGGCAATCAACTGATTGAGGCAAAAATTATTTTTCTTGACAACAATAATCTGAAAATGATATTATTTCGAGGATTTTCAATGAACGTTAACTTAACGCTAAACAGTTTTGTATAGAGGCTTTAAGATTTTCCTCATAAAAATTCTAAAATTAAGGATAGAATTGTTAAGAAATGCGAACCAAACTTATGTGAAATAATTTGATACAATTTGTAAAGTATCTTTTATAACGACAAATTATAACTTATAAAACTCACAAAACATATAGCTTACTGAAACTGCTTTAGTTGAGAGGTTTTTTTAAATTTTGTTTAAATAAAGAGACAATCCAATTATCCTTACTAATATTATAAACGCTAAAGTTTGTAAGAATGGATGTATGGAGCTTTGTTACTCTTTCATGGAAAAACTACAAAAGGAATTTTAATGAAACTTTACAATAATATAGCTTATACATCAGAATAACCTATAGGCTATACTAAATGAAGATATTATGTGAACTATCCAAAATATAACGATAAGTGCTAAGTAATCTGCGAGTTATTCTAGCCTGCGCTGCGAAAACCATTAGAGTTACGACAAAAATTTATTGCTATGTTAATAACGTATTGGTTTTCATATCTATCGCTTTAATGCTCTAATTAAGAGCCATGGGTTAAAGTCTCAGAAAAACCTTTTTTTTATTACTAAATAGTTGTAAATAGACCCTGAGGGTTGTTAAATAATAATAATAATAATAATATATTAGTGAAAAAATGTTTTTTTTTGTAAATTCCTACCCTAAAAGAGTGAAAAAGGTTGACTAAGTTTGTATGAGATAATGTAGAGTTTATCAACTATCGAATTTTAATTTAATTGTCAAAGTGTTGTTAAAAATGACGAAACATTATTACCGTTTAACATAAAATAAAGTTCATCTATATTTAAAAATAAATTATAACTTTCTGTTTTTTTATATATAATTTAATAACAACATTTTAACTAAGATCGTTTCACTAAATTAGTATGAAAGTTTAATACGCAGTACCTATATCAAATAGGCGATTTTTAATTTTTGTTCGTTTTTCAACAATCAAACTTTTAAAAACCTATTTTTTTATAAACCAAAGATTGTGACCTGAAGCAATTATGTTTTCTGATGAAAAGCATTAAGGAAGCAATTTTTTGTCATATATTTCATTATCAACTAAAATATCAATTCTTTCATATTAACTTTTCTTCGGTATGTAGAACAATTTTAAAACCAATTATTATTTTTGAAAATAAATAAAATATTTGAATTTATTTCCACGGTTTCCACCAATTTCCACCAGTTTTGTATATACAACGACCAAATGTGGGAAATCGAATAGCTTTTTAGTCATAATAAGCAAAATAAAAATTTTTTTTTTTTCGATTTACATTGTATATTTACATATGAGTGTACGTTTGTGTCGGTGAAATTTGGAAAGTGTTTTCCTTATACGATGTAGATGTATAATATCGGGTTTTTAAAAGTGAAATGGTTGCAAAGTTTGTTAGGGATAACGTCTAATAAATAATCGAAATTTCAAATTTAATCAAGTTCGTTAAATGTGAACTTTATTACTACTTAATATAAAACAAAGTTGATTTATTATTAGAAACATAGACCTAGGGTCTGCTTAAAAATTTAAACTCTTATAAATTTATTTGAAAAGGTTTAGTTAAGCTTATAACTGAGCTTTATAGCATTAAGTAGTTTAGCTTTTACATATGGTGAATCTGAAAATCCGAAATACGTATTCTCAAATAAATACATTAGTGAGCGAGAACCCTCCGAAATTTGGCGAACTAAAAGAAAATACTTACCTGCATTTTTGTGAACTAAAGTTAGTGGCTCCTATCAACAGAGAAAGACTGACAATTTAAAAGAGGGGGAGTGTTTTAAATGTAAAATTAATGGTAAGTCATAATAATAGAAATATACGATGCTCTTCCATAGCAAAAGGCATACGTCAAATAGTGTGTGGTGAACTCAAGACTATCCAATATGGTTTAATTTTATAGTTGAAATTTAGATATTTTAATAATAAGTGTATAGTTACACAATGGTTATACTTGATTATAAAGTAACTGTGTTTCGTGGAGTTAAACAAATTTCAGTTTCGCGGTAGTGTTGCACATTGCAGGAGAGTAATAGTTTTGGGAAAAAGGTTCATTCGGGAATCGAAACAGTGAGATGGGATTCCTACTTATATTCCAAAATTTAGATCCATAACGTTCGATATTTTTTATTTATGTATAGATGCTGATTAATTTACGGATTATTTAGTTCATGGTAGGTATACGTACCGTAGGTGTACGCAATAGGCCAATAGATATTTATAAATATTTTTTGAAAATTAATTGATTGTTACATAGAACTATTTTATTCTTTGCAACATTTTATTGAATGTGTCTTTTTAAAGTCGACAAATTAGTGTCTTTAAGTATGATTATGTTGTTCGTAAAAGAAATATGAAAAATAAAAATTTCCATATGCCACTACAAATAGCAAATCTAAAAAAAAACCAACACCTACGGTACGTAGACGAAGTCACGGGCATTAGCTAGTTAACTATAATTTAAAAAAAAAAGCATTTACGTTTTCAAAAGTATTGTGGAAATTATCATTGTTATTGATAGTTACAGTGTAAAATATGGAAATTTTAGTAAGTTCTGCTATTGTTAAAGTTTGTTTGCTTGCATTGAAAGCCAATAATTGTTTCATCCTTGAAATATTAAATTAATTATCGACAGTGCAATTGGAATGAAATTAATGCAATTCAAACTATTTGAACTGTTTGAACCATATTTATATATTCAATCCATTATTTGTGATTAAATTTAGATTGGAATTTAAAAAAAATCTAAATGCTATAAGTGACAAAAATAACTAGTAACACATAAATCTAATTGCCGTGCAATAATAAAATTGCAAACATTCCAAATATGTTACCTATAATAACCTTAGAGAAAATTGATTTCTCGCTCATAAATTCATTTTTGCAATGACGGCTGAATTTTTTTGCATTGCAGATTCAATAAAATAATCCGCATGTAATCGTTCGCTAATTCATTACTGATTGCAAAGAGATTTGCTATAATTTTTTATTTCCGGCATAGATTTACATATAATCGCTGCGCTAAAAAATAATCTATTTTTTTCAAATAAACAAATTGAGTAATTTTAGCACGCGTTTACTTAGCAAAAATGAAAAGAAAAAAAAATGAAAAACTTTCGGCATTTATGGTGTAGTAAAAAAAAAACCGAGGAAAGCTTGCGTGATAATTCGGTACGATAATCTTTTCCTATTTATTGTTTTCAGTTATTGCGCGCAATAAATGAGTCGTGAGTTTGAATTTAAATCGTAATATTATTTAGCTATAAAGTTTAAATAACTGTGACAGAAAAAAAATAGCATAAAGCATCCTTAAAACGGGACAGAAAGGAATTGAATTGGTTGGAGAGAGATAATTGCCAATATTTACTTAGGATAGATTTGAAAACGGATCTAATGACGATGCTATAGTATGACACGGCTAATTGATTTATCTCATAGTTTCCCTATGGCACACGAGTCATCCCTCGGGACGTGAAATGCGTCCCTGATGCCCTGACCTCTCTTTTCTACACCAAAAACTTACTCGTTTCATTGCCGTTCGTGCAAATTTATTATTTGTAATTACTGGCTTTCTAAGGAATTTAATTTGCCAACTTGTAATGAATGCGGGTGATGCGCCACTTTGTTATTTCAATTACAAGTCCCTATGTAAAAGTTCCCACTGTGTTTCATAACCACGACCAGGGTTAGAGCTTTACGAGTTGGTAATTGTTTACATTATGTTGTCAAGTACAATGGAGAGAAAAGCTACAAAAGCTCTCTCCTAAAATATCGCCCTGAAGGAATTTGCTTTGTCGTTATAAAAACAAAATTTTCCTTACGTTTTTTTTTTTATAAATATCAACCACGGTTATTGTTCTCCATACTGATTTAATTGATTATTATTCTTTTATAGCTCAACTATTTTCTTTCTCAAATATATCGCGTTAGTTATTATGTGTCGGCAACTGAAAGTATCATCAATCAATTAGTCTGGGTAAATACTAAATGAAACCGATATGATAATGGAAAATTTATTTAATTTATTAAAATTAACAGTCGTAAAATAAAATTGCTCGATGTAATTCAACAACTAAAATTATCTTTACAATAAAGAGATCAATTTGCTCTTTCGTTTTTCAACGTTTTACCTATAAAAGTCTTCTACAAAATTAAAAAATATTTGAATGCCTACTTATATCATTAGTGCTTTGAAATTTTCGGGTTTTTGCTAAAAATTAAATTCTAAATTTGCTTAAACACAATGATAGAAGCACAGTAAACCCTCGATTATCCGTGTGCGGATTATCCGGTTTGTGGATTATCTGTGCATGATTTTTTCAAATATTTGAAAATAAGGATTTCCATTTGGAGTTGAATCATAAATTTTCTTAGTCAGTAAAACCTTTAGCATGTTAAAACAATTCTTAGCCATTAGAACAGAAGTTCAAACAAATATATTTTTGATGTATTGCCCAGATATGTATTTCGTTTGCCAAGCAATCTTCTTCAGTGATGATCAAGTAATTTTTGATATATATATTCCTAAACAACTTGATCACTGCTGAAGAAGATTGCTTCGTAATCGAAATATATATCTGGACAATACGTCACAAATATTTTTACTTCAACTTCTGTTCAAATTTATTTTTATGGTATCATTTTTTACATATTATTATATTAAATTATACTACATAAATTGGTGCACAATATTTTTATTTATTGTGTAAACAGAAGCTATAACTGTTCAAAATCGGCGGAAGAAATCTTTTTTGATTATTTGCAAGAAAATTCTATTTTTTTTTCAAAACTCTGACCATTTCATAATTTATCGAAAGCCTAAACAATTGGCCGCAATTATCTATTGATGAGACCAAAACAAGCTTTTTTTCTAGAATCATCTAATTACTAAATTAATTATATTAATCAAATTTAGTATGGGTTTTTAAATCTGGAGTTTGTAAAAAATTAATTTTAATTTTGATAAAATTAAGATATAAGAAGAAATTCAAAGAAAATCCAGAAATGTTGATGATTCCACATTGTACGGTAATTCACATATCAAAGCTAAAAAGAATGAATATTTTATTGTTGGTAATTTCAATAATATTCTAAATGCTTAAGAAAACTATTTTTTTTTATAATTCAATTTATTTAAATATTTTTTTTAATTTCGACATTCATCTAAAAATAATTTGTTTTATGACTTACTGTTATAATTGTCACTAACTTTATGTAAGCAAATTTCAAACCAAAACACCAATCATTTCAGCACTAGACTTTATATAAATTACTTTAGGGAGACCGAAAAGTTGAGGACACTGATAACAAGGGAAAGGTATCCTTTAAATCCGATTAGAACAATAATAATGAGTCAGATAACTTTAACCACCGCTTTGCTACAATCATTTGATTGATTAAATTTACAACTTTATTATTGAAGAAACGATAGGTTGTATTTTTTTTTTTGTTTAAACTATAGACTTATGAAAGTATGATGAAAGTTAATCAATGTTTAATCATATTATTTACAATTGAGTTAATAAATCAATACATTTTGAACTATTTTATCATTAAAATTGATATTACTATTAAATTCCATATGTGTGCCTTTCCCCTTTACTGAATTGTAATAAATAGTAATAAAGTAACGATATTTTCCCTATCACTTTCACCCTCAAAATAATATTCTAATGA
Organism: Sisyra terminalis; assembly: GCA_958496175.1. Lineage (NCBI taxonomy): Eukaryota > Metazoa > Arthropoda > Insecta > Neuroptera > Sisyridae > Sisyra > Sisyra terminalis. The sequence continues at coordinate 13,050,820 of OY292274.1, forward strand.
ACTTCCACCCTAATGTCTTGCAGGTATTGATAGATATGTTTTATATCTAATAGAATACAAAAAAATAGAGTAATATTACCTCGTTTATCATAAAAATACATTTAGTTTTATTACTTTATTTTCTGTATTTCTATGTTTTTTTTATTGATTTTTGGAATTTATTTCAGGAATTTTTTTTTATCACTCGCTTGAAATGATTGTATGTTTTAATATTTATAGACATAAAAAATAGGGTTGTTTTCTTTGATGAAATTCCTAGATTATCTCAACGGTTATTACAAGATAGAGATGCGATGCAAGTCGTCCATGTCATTATCAATGTCACACCTTTTTTCTGATAAGACGACTATGTGCTAATCTTTCTGAAACAATCCAAACAAAACTTCCCTTAACTTTTGTGACCGTGGATTGAGACACACATAAACAGCCCTATCTTTTGGGTAACATAGAGATTATAGCCATTGGCTTACATTTATTTTTTGTCGTCGAAATAATACTGAAATTGTATATCGGAAAAAGGAATAATCCGTGGTGTCATTGTACTTTAATAATTCATTTGATGTTATTTATAAATTATTCGATTATTCGATTACTCTCACTACCTAAGCAAAAGTGAAATGTGTGTAGGAATGCAATTTTAAAATTTTGTTGATTGAGAATTTTAATTAAAATGATTAATAGCAAAACTTATGATTTTGATTTTGCCTTGCATTGATTTCGTTTTTTTTAAATTTAAAATAACTAGTTGTAATACATTTGGCATTGTATACAATTTTTTTGGTTTGAAGTAAAAATAAATTATAATTTTTACAATTATTTCAATAATATTATATTTAAAAAAATCATAAGATGATGAAAACTTTAAATTAGCTGTTTAGATGTCTAAAACCAAAAAGACTATGCTTAATGCTATGGGTGAAGAATATCTCCTTTTCACAATTTATATTTTCCACTTAAATAAAGATGAATGGTTTCTGAAATACACAGTCTATTAATTTATCTTGTTTTAAAGGAATAATTTCCTCGCTATTTTAATAACAATATTTTAGAAAATTAAATAGAGTTGAATTAGTTAGCAGTAAGCTTTCGTGACGACAACAATAATAAGTATTCATCCAAGACAAACTTCTTCTTTTTCACTCACAATAATATGAACGAAACTTTTGGTCATAGCGTTTCGGTTTTAGCATTAAAACCTTGACCGTGTATTATATGACACTTGAGTTCATGCTTTTCATACAAAATTCTTCATCGGATAGAACATTAAAGCAATCAAAAAAGTAACAGAAACAGACATAGCGTGTAAGTATTCCTCCCCAATATACGAACAAATACACTCATACAGAAATAAATTTAAATATCTAATACAGTATTCACCCCTAGCACTAGCAAGCTATTGAGGAGGGTTGCTTAACCTTAACAGAATGCTCACAATATAAAGTACACGTGGATTTGTTTCATGCTGCACGTAATTTTTCGATTTATATTGTTTCGTATCATTATCTATGGTATCACTAAATGAATTTTTTAGAATACGCCTCGACAAAAATGTGACATTTTATTAATAACTGTTTTATTTTATTCATAAGCAATTGGTTGGTTCAATTTACAGTTCATTATATAAATTCTATGAAAAATTTTAAAGTTAAACGTAGTTTGAACTTGGAGACATAATATTTTAATACTCTCGCGACAAGATCAAGATTTTTTTAAACAGCTTTTGGAGTAAATCCCCACAGCAGGAAATCTTTAATAAGACGTTCAAGATAATACCTACTGGTTAGAAAAAGTAGGGTGCAATTCTACCCTTAGAATTTGAACATAGCTTAAAGCGACTCTTTAATTTAATTGAAATGATCTGATTCAAAAAAAAATGGCCAAGGACTTTTTTTTAAATAATTTTTTTCATTTGTAAGGTAATCGTTAATTCAATTGTAGTTCTTTTAGATCAATCCAAAAAGCAAGGTGATGAAAAATGTTACAATATTTAAGCTCAAAGCTCAAATTTATAGGAAAAATCAGGAAAATAATATGAGTTTAGATATATTTTTATTACAGATGAATAGTGATTTGGCCGAATACCAAATATTCGGCGAGTCTCTTGACCGAAGCGCCGAATATTCGGCGACACTTAGTACAGTTAGCGAGTGAGGTTTAAAGTTTAAACTTACTTTATAATTTATAATTTAACTTTATAATTTATGAGGAAAAGTGAAATCGTTTGCTATCAATAAACGCTGAAAAACTTGTTTTCATTCATCATAACTTACCACTGGTAGATTTTAAGCATTAATAAGCTATGGTAAAATAAATTTATAAGTTTAAAGCTATTGGTGAAATAAAAGCCTTTCTGAGTAATATTATGCATTTTTTCCTAATTTACTGTTCGGTGTGAATAGTCAAACACCGAATAGTTTTCGAATATTAGTTTCATTTCTAATTTTTACCCATCACAACGTATCACAGATTGATTTTTATTTTGTAATAAGTGTAAAAATTTATGATTAAAATGAATTTTAAGAAAATCGGAAAGTAATGTAACTACTGAACCTATCGACTTTCAATTGCCATTTATCGGCTTATAAGTAATTTCAATGTTGTACCTAAAGACATTTTCTGATTAGCGTGACTAGTTAACTCACAAAAGATTAAAAATATTTATTACTCTAAACTCTATACTGAAATAGTTAAATAAATTTCTAAAGGAATACAAATTCGATATTATATGCTTCGAAATTAAAGCTTGTGTAAAAATTTTGTGTTTTAATTTTATGTTAAGAAGACGACATTGCTTTCCGAATCCCTATATCTATACATTTTTGAGTAAAATATTCTTTTTTTGATGGTAGTATGTATAGGAAGCAATATTCGGCCGAATACCAAATATTATAAAAGTAGCCGAATAGGTCGAATACCGAATAGTGGCCGAATATTCGTGGCATCTCTAATTTTTATACACTAAATACACGATAAATTATCGAATATGAAATAAGCTAAAAGTTTGTGGTTTTCATTAGAAAATTTAAGAAGTCCATGCTCTCTTCCATTGACAATGAGATATACCTAAATCTTTCTTGAATAAATTTGAGGGCTTCTAGTAAACTTCAATATTTTACTTTGCCTAAAAAAATATGAAATTAAATTGTATACTTGTTTTTTTTTTTTTTTTATAATTTGAAACCTCTCTTTTCACTTAGCTTTCGGACCACTTTTGCTACTTTAGTGATAAACCTTGTCGCTAAATTTTTGTTGAAGTAAATTAGTTTAAGTAGCCTTCAAGGAGCTGTTGTTTTTGTATGATTCTTTTTCTTGATTGTTGTATTCACCCTATCTATTTCTGATTCAGAATTTCTTTTGGTAAAATCCAAGGACTTATCTTTTAATTTTTACTTATTCTAACTATTCAACTAATGCACTTCTTTTTCTTTCCATAGTTTTGAACTTAGATTGAAAATGAAACTACTACCATTCGCACAGTTATTAATTGTAAAGAATTTTCCTTAAACCTTGCTTCAATGTCTAAGTTACATTTAATATTTTTATTAAATAAATAACCCTATTGGTAAGAAATGTTTACTTTAATCATGAAATTGTATTACCGAAAATCGAATGAGATTATCCAAATTTATTTAATTGTACCGATAGTCGTTAAATTAAATAAAAATTTTAAATAGAAAAAAACATAATTTTTGGATAATTCACTTAAGAAAATTTACAATAATGTAATCGATTCAATTTTAATTTGTTCTAATTCAATATACTGTGTCAATTGCAGATTTAAGAGAAAACATTTAACCGGTCGAAATGATTGAAAGATTGTAATAAATGTTAAGATAATTGCATTGAAAATTGAATTTAAAAAAATTAAGTCCAATTGTTGTAACACTCAATACCAGGATTACTTAGAGTAGATAGAACAGATCCACCATTTTATTTGAAATTTTATCCTATGCATTTATACGTAGCTATTGATTAAAACCTTGAACCATGATGAAAAATATTTTAAGCGGAAGATTCCAAAATATTATTCGCTTAAATTTTCAAATATTTGGGACCCTTTGAGCTTCGGCTTTCAAAATACGTTTTTGATTTACTATCTCTATATTTTTAATTCAATTTAAACAAAATTACAATATATTATTTTTCAATTCAGCATCGTTTCGTCACGTATCGTGACTTCTTCAATAAATTCGTATCGTAACTTCCTAAATAATAAATTAAAAATTGATCCGTTTAAACTTGAAAAATATTATTTTAATTTCGTATTAAACATTCTCGATAGCTTGAACTTCATTATGTAAATTTATTTTCCATTACCATCGACTTAACGCCACATTTACGTAATAATTGCAAAACATATCTTCCACATTTTCCCCTATCGTACCTATTTGTTAACTCAACACCCTAATCCAACAATGAAAACATTAAAATCCATTTCAATTAAACAACACAGTATTTGTAAAATCTGTTATTGTGTGTCTTTTATTGTTGAATATGCAAATTAGTTGGCAGATAAAAATGACGAGGGTAACACGTTAATTACACTAGACAGCTTATATATGTAGCGGAAAAAGAAAATTTACAGGAAATTCGTTTCGAGTGAAATATAAAAATGACAGACTGTAATCGGACGATATCGCTCCTTTTTATTTTGTTTCGCATAAAAGAAAAATTAATGAAGAGTAAAAGCATATAAAATGCTCGTTATGTAAATTAATTTAAGAAAAGCTAGGAATTATTGCTCCGGAAAAGTTTGCATTGTACAATATTGACGTTCGAGACGTATGTCTAGACTAAAAGAGCGCATTTCATGAAATATTTCTAGTTTTATACCCATGGGATTAATGTAATGAAACATTTATTTAATATACTTCTATTTATTATGCTTTTAGTTTAAATTTATTACCAATAATTCACATAATTGCTTTTTATTTGCTATTTATTAAAAAGTCGTCAAGAAGAAAGCATTGTGTGATAATATCTATTTTCTATAATATCTATTTTCGTCGTGAATGTCGTGAAATTATTTTTTTTTTAAGGTTTGAAAAAAATTCACGACTTAGCATAAATAAAATGTTATCTGTTATTATTATGCAAAAGCATTCTTATCATATTTATGTTTTGACTTGATATCGAACTTTTTTTGCGTGATTCACTATTTTTTTCCTCATTTTTTCACTCAAAAGTGTTAAAATGTTATTAATATTTTCATAAAAACAATTATAATTTTTCAGTACATAGTTTAATCTGTTTTTTTAAAGGTATTGATTTTTTTTCATAGAAATTATTGACCTTTAATTATTTGTTGATCGACAACTTATGTTATTATTATTATTTGGAGGAATCGTTTTCTTTTAAATAGCTTTTATTAAATAGGATAGTGCTAATTGGAATATACTGGAATATATTTTCAATAAATGTATTAGCGAAGCTTGTTGGCCAAATTCATTAAAAAAAGCTGATATTGTACCTATATTTAAGTCAGGAAATAAACATTTAACAGCAAACTATAGACCTATTTCGCTTGTCTCGAATCTAGCCAAAGTGTTCGAAAAAATAATTTACACTAGACTGTATGATTTTTGTACTAGAAATAATCTAATAACTGAAAGACAATATGGCTTTATGAAAAATAGGGGTTCAAATGATGCCCTGGCTTACACTTCTAACTTTATATATAACAATATGGATAAAAATATACCAACAGTGTTAGCTTTCTTAGATCTGGCAAAAGCTTTTGATACTGTCAATCATGATATACTGTTGAAAAAACTCTGGAGAAAAGGTATCAGGGGTCTTCCGCATCAGCTAATCCAAAACTACCTAACCCACAGAGTGCAATGCGTTAAAGTTGGTAATGTTATGAGTGATTATAAATATGTAAGAGTTGGAGTTCCGCAAGGAACTATTCTAGGACCATTATTTTTTATCTTGTATATTGACGATATATTTGATGTACTACCGAAAAACAACTTAGTTTCTTATGCTGATGACACGGCTGTGTTATGTTGTGGTAGGAACTGGGGAGAGGTTAATGTTCATTTATCGAATTGGTTAAACAAATTGGATACTTGGCTACGAAATAATCAATTATCGTTAAACACAGATAAATCTACCTTTATTACTTTTGGAAGCTATGTAGATAGTATACCAGTTAAATTTCAACTGTTTATTAGAGATAAGGAACTAAAAAGAGTAACAAACTGCAAATACCTTGGTATATATTTTGATTGCCACATGAAATGGAATATTCATGCTATGTAACTTACAAAAAAAAATCAAATATTTTACATTCCTATTTTATAAATTAAATAACTATCTCCAAGCACCTGTTCTAAAAACAATTTACCATGGTCTTTTTGAAGGCATGATTACCTATGGAATTATAGCGTGGGGTGGGGCCTACGACAACTCGATAAGACAACTAGCCTACATCCAAAATAAGTTAATTAACAAAATATGTAACGACAATTGATTGACTGCGCCACTGAAAATACGAGACTACTTTATAGTTAGAGCTCTTAGTTTTTATTATAATGATTGTAAAAAACTTCATGGTGAAAGGCTGAGTAACACTAGATCTAAGCAGCTAGTATTGCCAAAAATTAAAAAAACTATTCAAACCAAAAGTGCTTACTACATTGCGATTAAGTATTTTAATATGCTACCTGAAAACATGAAATCATTGATCTGTACCAAAAAGATATTGGGGAAAAAGCTGGGAAACTGGATTTCCAACTCTAGGACGTAATTTTAGAAAAAATAGTTTTAAGTAATATTGTAATATACCTTTTTTAATTTTGTATTATTAATTTGATAAATTTTATTAACTATACTATTTTTATGTAAATTTTGTAGTTCTTCTGGTTCTATGAACAGGTGTAACGCACCTCTATAGAATTTCTACCAGAAGTAAAAGAATAAATAAATAAATAAAATTGTTCGATTGTTGCGTTGATGAATCACTAATGTCGTGTTAAAATAAGAAAGTAAAAGCTTCAAGTATAATTTGTCAAATTTTTGTAGTTCAAATCCCTAAGCAATTGATGCTAAACTAGCAATATTATTGATCTATTCAACTCAAGAACTTCCATTTTACTAAAATCTCATATTTGTAACTTTAAATTAGCTATTTGACTTTAATAATGGAACTAAATTTTACCGTATATATAGTAAGAATTTATTTTTTCCTCAATTTCAAGAATTTAATTTTGTGATTCTTTGAAAGTATTATTATTCACAATTATAAAAAGATTGAAAAATGCGATTTTTTTAATCTTTGCGAATTAAAATAGCCTACGATACAATCACCTACCTATATTTTCAAAGAAATCAGCAAAAATTTACGTTAAAATTTATACTACCGAACTTTTTTGCAAATCCTCGCTCAAACATTTATTCATATGTGACAAGATTGCGTGTTTAGTTCCATTCGAAAATTGGAACGTCTGAGAGCTGAACATGAAGCTTGTTTGCGAATATAATTTTCGTAGAAGAAAGTAAGAATGATTCTAGCACCTATTAAAACAAATTAAATTTAGACCAGAAAATAAAAGTTTGCGTGATCGACTACATTATTTCGATAAATTAATAGTTTAAGAATCTAGTTTAAAACTTAACGGTCAAAAGAAATGTTTCCACATTGAATTTCTGTAACTTTTTCAAAGTAATTTATATGTTCACGAGTAGAATATTTACATTTATAAAAGCTTAAAATTAATTTTTTGTTTCTTGCATACTTATCAATACTTTATCAATTAATTGTTTTGATTCATTTTACTAATTTTATAAATTTTTACTTTCCTGATCTACTTTACTAGTCTTTTATAGAATTGTTTCAACTCAAAAATAATCAATTAGATCAAAGCTCGTTAGAGAAGGAGGATTTTTACTGACAATTTCTTTTAATGCATTGCTTATGCACTTTTACATTTTAATTCTGAAATCTTGTAGATTATCTGTACATTTATATATTTTACTTTGATTGAAAATAGTTATGAGTCATTCATTCATAACAGCGAACAAAATCACAATATAATTAATATAAAGTTGTTAACATTAAAATTCGTTTCGTACAAATAACACTGCAATTTGGCTGAAAGCCAAAAAGAAAAATTACATTTAATAACTTTGAATTTTGGCATGAAAATATTACAGCTTTCTATTTTCTCCTGGAAATTTCATAATAAATATAAAAATTAGATAGACAATGCAATTTAAATTTAAAAAGCTCAAGTTTGTAGAGAATATCCTGTTTTTGTTTAGGCTAGTGGACGAAATTTTTCTCAATCAATATCATTTAAAAATCTGTTTTTTTTTTTTGAAGAAAAACTTCTTTAGCATCGTTGTAACTTGAAATTTTATGAAACGGATAGCGGAAATAAAAAAGAAACATACATAAATCTATAAGATTTAACATGAGAGAGAATGATGTAGGAAACATTAATATTTCTTATGGTTATGCGCGCTTGCCTATTACGCTACTTGAGAATGATTTTCTTAGCGACCAATACCAATCGTGTTAAACTGCTTATTATAGTAATGAGCATAAACATTTAATTATTTTAATAAAATTAATTTTCAAGTTTGCCGTAAATGAATACGGATTATTGTCATGATTATCAAAAAAAAAATAAAGAAAACAAGGCTGTAAAGACGTGAAAAGGGTCAACAAAACGTGTTCGTGAATTTCGGGCACGCTGAAAAGCATTATAAAATAAGAAAAATAATAGTTCTTACATGTTTAATAATGATTTGACTGTGCAAAATAGTAAAAATGATCCTAGAAAGTACTTAAATATTTTCTAATCGCATATTTCGTCCTTAATCACGAAATTTCAATAAAATAAAAGCTAATTTAAAATTAATTCTGATATCACATAAAATTACGAACTGTTTTTCATGTACAGCCGATTCCTTAGATACTCACGATTTCGTCGAAATAAAATTGCTCATAAAGAACTTCATTAAAGTTTTTTTAATAATATATTCGGTCATAATATGTGCTTCTTTTGTGAACGATTGTAATTCCAACGAAATTTAAATCCACAACGCCCAGGACATGAAGATTAGGGTGTCCGTTATTTCCCAAATTGATTTTTTTACAGCGATCGACCCCTGAATTTTTAGTTTAAGATATAAGAAATATTATCCAATACAATTTAGCTCTTAATTTCTTTATTAAACCGTGCCGGAATCATGTTAATTTTACCATTTAAATAACATGGGATTATTTGACTTTTTACTTTTATTTTTTTTTCTCAGAAACAAATGGATGAAAAGATTTAAGATCAATTTATTCTGACGTAGAATTTAACGCTCTACAAAAAAGGTTTCTTATGAATTTTCGACTAAATCACTCCATTAAACGTTATTCAACATTTAACTTGATTAATTTGTTTAATTTGTATTTTGTAATTTATTCAACATTTAATTTGTTGACTACAAGTTTAAGAAATTTCCCATAGATGGCGTCAGGTTAAATGGTAAAAATTCGAATTTTAATTGAACTTTTGTCAATAATCTCATTAATTAATATGAAATTCACTTCGTAGGTACAAAATATTGATTAAAGTACGAAAATTTATCCTGGATAAATTGAATTTCACGACTATAGCGAATTCGGATCTTATGTCATCATTTTTTTGTTTAATTTTCAGTTCAAGCCATAAAATTAACACAAATAATCACTTACGCTCTAATGATAATAATTTTTACCTTCTCTTCCAGTGATTTTATAGTTAAAAAAAGTAAAAATGAGCAAAAAGCTGAAAATATTGCAAGATTTATATTAGACAAAAGTTAAATGCTGAATAACTTTTAATGGAGTGATTTAACCGAAAATTCATAAGAAATCTTTTTTGTAGAGCGTTAAATTTTACGTCAGAATAATTTAATCTTAAATCTTTTCATCCATTTGTTTCTCAGAAAAAAAAATAAAAGTAAAAAGTCAAATAATCCCATGTTATTTAAATGGTAAAATTAAGATGATTCCGGCACGGTTTAATCAAGAATTTAAGATCTTAATTGTATTGGATAATTTTTTTTATATCTTAAACTAAAAATTCAGGGGGCGATCGCTGTAAAAAAATCAATTTGGGAAATAACGGACACCCTAATGAAGATCTTTTATGAATAATAATTAAAAATTCTAATGCAAATGATACTATTTTACTGTGCTGCATGTTTTTTCAAGCAATCGAGAAAAATGTAGTTCCAACCATGTCCAAATAGAATATTTTCAAATATTAAACGATACCTGCATCTTTACCACCACTGGATTTATTTCATACTTCCATTATCATAAGCTCTCGTTTCATTTATCGAAAATGTAAATTTGGATTGAGGATATATGTATGTAATATATATATGTTAATAAAAGTAATGGTTAGGCCTGTAATAACCTACGGGAGTCCAGTGTGGCACACTGTTAGCGAAACCACATATAACAAACTACAAATTCTTAAGACTGGTAGGAAACTATCCAAGAAATACGTACATAAAAAAAATGCATGAAGATCTAGAAATAGACTTTATAAAAACGCACATTAAAAAATATGCCAAAAAATTTTATGAGCGGGGAAATGTAGCTGATAAGGATATACTAAAAGACCTACACTACGATCAAGGTATCTACAAACACAAAAGAATAAAACACGGGCTAATATAATAAAAGAAAAAAAAAAAAAAATGTCTTTATAACTTAATTGAGATTAACCTATTAATTGTTAATACTTAACCAATTATATTTAATTTACTTAGGTACTTTTAAAACATATTTTTTTTTTCTTTCTTAAAAAGTTTTTTATTTTGTTTTTTTAACAATGACAGAGGGAGTTTTTGAATTTCTCCCCCTTAAAAAGGCACCCCTATAATGAAATCAAAAAATAAAAATAAAGGAAAGGGAAATGAGTAGAAAAAGTTAAAAGGTAAAATATTGTGGGAAACACAAGAAGGAACTTTTAAGTTAAACAAAAATGTTAAGATAAGTAAACAAAATTTTAAATTTGTAAACTTACAAGTGTAGATTAATTGGAGGAAATAAAGTTTTATTATTATTATTATTATTATTATATGTTAATAAATCGTAAAATAAACCCTACAATTATTCTACGTATAAAATCTTACATTCATCTCAATATCTTGAAGTTCATCTTTTTTGAAGGTTTCACTTCTACCGCGTGATAGCTGCACACATGTATTTTTTTTTTCAATTAAAAATGACAAGTTTTAATTGAAGAAATTCAATTTTCTAAATGATAATTGTTTCGAATAGTTTTGTTGTCGATAATTTTCATTTTTCAATAGGAACATTTTCCAACATTCAAACAAAAATTCGATACTTCAAATCGATGATAAATGAATGAGCAATCTAAACTGTATTGCATAGATGCATAGATATGCATAGATTTAGTTAGCTGAAGTATTTGGACTACTCGATTGCAGTACATACATTAAAAACGTTCAAAATCAATATTGGTTTTGGGTATTGGATGAACTATTATTTTTCTTTTGTTCCTCTTACAAACATGAAAGCATATATCGATAAGAAGCATTTTTATCATATTTTTTTCAAAGCTCTATTATTACTTTTTTCTCTCTCAAAAAAAGCATTGAAAAACCATCGAAGAGACCTTGAACAAAATACGATTTCTTGAAAGTACAACGTTTATTTTCAAAGACGCAAATTGCGAATGTATTTGTTTAATTGTTGTGAAAGAAAATGACGGTTGATTAGCCAAACTAGTTCATTACCAATAATCATGGCATCAATTAGGGGTCGTTAGTTGTTGAGACAGTCACAACAAATGTATTATATGTTCCTTTTTGTCGTGCAACTCGGCAAACTGTCCAGCATCCCGTCGCTACAGTAATTGAAATCGCTTCATCAAACGTTTCTCACGTACAATAGTATATCGTTACAGCGTAAATAATTGCTCAATCACAGCACAATTATTATCGTAGCGTAACGTAGCGGTAGATCAGCTTTCCGAAAGCTGGCCGGTATAAACTTTAAGTAATTCTTCACTCTTTAAATAATTACAGTTCGTATTTTATTCAATAGTACTCTTTAATGATAATAGGTGAATTTCATTTAAATCATCCAATAACGATATTACATGGTTCCAATCCAGCATCATTTGCAATTAATATAGGAATCAGTGGTGGTTTTTTAAACACAAGTTCACGTTGATTTAATAAAAAATAAAAGTAAACTGCTTGCTTTTTCTTTCAACCCAAATTAAAATACAACACACCTACTGTTTGATATCTTAGCTTATATATATAAATTTCGTGTCACGGTGTTTGTAATCAAACCTCTCCGAAGCTGCTCGACTGATTTTCATGAAACTTTCAATATTCGGTAGGCACGAAAATCGGACGTAAAGTATGTCTTATACCTCCAGGAGATTAGGATGTCCTTCAGCATCTTCTGCAATTTTTTACGCACACTTGCCTATATAAATTATTTGTAATTATCGATGCCTGTGATTTATTTCAATTTGACATTTTTATTTATTTAATTTATTTGTTTAAATAATTATTTAATTCATATTTTGGGAGAGTGTTATCAGTGCACGTCATTTTGACATTGCATTTTGCATTAGTTATGTATTACAACGCAGTGTGTGCAAAATTGTGAACAATTTAATTTAGTTTATAAAAACATATTTTGTTTGTGTTTCTTAGTGAACAGGCGATATATATTTAGCTATGTGAAGAATATGAATTTTTAAAATTGACGCCCCAAACATTGAATGACTGCTATTGCAATTTATTTATCGGCATTACAAAATATGCAAGCTACACTGAAAATTGTAATGATTTAAAGTCACACGTCCTATCGTTTGGAATCATAGGAGTGTGTAAAATCCAAACGCCTTCACCTTTATATTCGCATTTCAAAATTGTTGCTTCGATAACATTGTTAATTATTTTTTCCCCGCAAGCTGGATGCTATTACAAAGAGGTGGTTAGTCTATATGTTCCACAACATATAAATGATTATTGATCCGACTTTTAACTACAGATTATGAGACGGTAATCCGGAGAATTCCAGCGAATTTAAAAATTCTATTTATCATTGTCAAATCATCTTGATTAGTAACGGAATCAACCGAGTTGCACGGCATCAATTCGCCAGTTATCTTATTTTGAATCTGAATACTTATTTCGTTGTACCTAATCAACGTTTTTCGGAGTCAATATAACATGTTTGCTCACCCAAATATAATTTTTGTAATTTTGATCAAAGTTTCGGAACACCATTTCGATGAATTCTGTCTTTAACTTAGTAAAGCGGCAAAAATTCGCAGGGAATGTAATGTATCTCGTAGATGTAACAGTAGATATACGGGTTTAATAGTTTAGTAAATGTACAGGGATTTTCTCATTACTAATATCGAGAAATTGTTTGGGAAACACTTTTCCAGATTGGTTGTTCTGCATTTCAAATTGTAGAAGTGGATGACTTCAGACATTAAGGATTGACTTCTGTCTAAAAATAAATGGTTGTCTAAAATTATCAAATTTATGGAAACATATGAAGAAACTTCACCTAGAAGAAAACATAAGAATTGCATTGCTGAATCCATCGCTGATCCATCTAATAAAAATTTATCCTACAAATGAACGAATGTCGATAATAGCCATGTTATTGGTTTGAATTTTTATTCAAAGTAAGCTCATTAAGACGTTATTCTGCTGTTTTGTAAAAAAGCTAGGAATTATGTAAAAATTTTGAAAGAGACAAAATCGAGGGAAATGAAATCAATACGCTTGATTTGTTGACCAAGACTCGGTCGTTATCGGTAATCAAAAATTGTTTGGAAAATTTTTCAGTTAATGGATCATTCCGCAACGCAACTTATGTTGCCAATTGAAATTTTTTCACGTGTTATTACAGATTTGATGATTTTAAGCAAGTTTATTTTATTAACAGTATCTGATCTTGGAATGATTGGTAATGTTTGGTGGAAATCGCCATACAATAAAACCATTGAGCTTTTCAAACATATCAAGTCATTGCGTAAAACTTTCAATGGTTATATGTATTTTTTAGATAAAAATTACAAACAATATTAAATTGACAGCATTGACATCTAAGTGTGGGTGACGTGAACTACCAATTGAGGAAAATGCCAAGCCTATTTTATTTAAAAGCTCATTTTATTCATAATTTTTTCCCTGAATTGTTAGGATATGTTAATAGTTATTCTGCTATTCAAAGCACGAAGATGAATCTAACAAATCATAAACTATCAAAATCGGTTTAGTCATTTTTTAAGTTATTAGTGCTCTTACTTTGACTTTGTTTTATATATTAAAGATATTTGACTTGATAAGCTTCGTATGTCAATGTCAATGTAGGAATACGAAATGTTGTTATACTAAACTGGCGGAAAATATTAGGAATATAATATATGGAAAATATTGAAAAGTATATTTTCTCTTCTTATCTACTTTATAAAATTACGTTTAAATGAGTACACAATTTTATGGCCTCTCTTTTTTTTCGGAGTCTGTTTATAAATATATTACAATTATATAGAAAAAGATATCAATTCAATCCATTCTAAAGACCAATAGAGATCAATTTCGACATAATTCACTTTTTCATTGTTTAAATAGAAAAAATATGTATTGTTAAAAAAAATATGTAAAAGACATTTCATAAATTTGAAAAGGAAATAAATCACTTTTTTAGTCAAAGTTTCTTTGAGAAAATGCATTGACAAAGCTAGACTCAATTTTGTATTTAATTTATGTAAAAAAAAAATATTTTATCTTGAAGAGATTTCTATTTTTTTTAGATTATGTTTTCCATGCTCTCAAATTCATATTTTTTTAAGATTTAATATATATGACTTAATAGATTTAGAATTTAATAGATTTAATATATTTTCAAACACATTATTTTTCCTTAAATCTATCCGTAAAGGAATTAGGCACATAACAGAACAGACTGAAATTTATTTTGAATGTAACTTTGGTATTTCTGAAGGATAAATATATCATTTGTGCAGGAAAAATATACAAAGTTGTGCAGTTTTCCTTTCGTATATATCAGCCGTAATTATATCTTTCGTGGTTCATTAAGCTGTAGCCAGAAACCGTAAAAATGCTTGAAGGATTTTCGTTGTTTCCTATTTACACAAACTTGTGATATTCACTTGCGGCAAATGTCTGATTTACGAACATAACGATTTAATGTTATCTATTTACAAATATTTAAATTACATTACAAAATCTTAAAGAAATTTATCCAATCTATTAATTCAATAGTTTGATTGATTTGAAGTTGTTTTCTTAGAGTGTTGAAACTAAAAAGCTTTTTTCGTGGAAGAAAAAATGAAGTCAAAGTAACCGAGTGTTTTACTAATGACAAAAACATAGAAATGTGAGCTTAAATCAAAAGAAGCTTGAGTCGATAATAAGAGATTTTAAATTTTTAAGATTTACTGTAGTTATTATGTTATAAGAATTTCGCGTTTTGATTTTTTTTCATACGTAATGAAATGCATATGCATTCTAGTATAAATATCATTGAATAATCCTTTTGCCAATCCCGTTTAGTCCACATAACATTCTTTAAGGAATAAATCTCAATTAATCCATAAATTCCTTATATAGTAACTACAATAAATTAACAAATGCTTTTCCTATTTTTCCAAAAAATATCTAGATAGAAAAGTATGGATAAAAAAAAAACGTTACTTATTCGGCTTTGGAAAATATAATACTCCAACACTGTATTCTTTAGTGAGAAATAATTACGCTATCGTTTAAGTAATTTTTACAAAAATATTTTATTAAAATACAATACGTAAATGTAGAAAATTAAAATTGCATTGGATAACAGCTGTTTAATATTTCTGCAAATAAATTCAACACTTTCCAATTAAAAAAATATCTTTCTATTTTCACGGTTATTACAATTAACCTTGAATTTGAAAAAAAAATTAAAATATTTTGTCAAAAAAGGGTACAGAAAAAGCCTTGAAAATCTCAAAAAGAATGTGAAGATTGTGAAGAATTTTACTGTATAGCATAGTTTGGAATTCTACAAGCTATTTAACAATGTTATATAATATAATATAAACAGATCATTGTCTTCTAAGCTCCATCGTGTTTCGTATATTTTTTTTATCCAATTCAAAATTCTTTATGCGCCTCATCAAATATTTTTAACATTGATTTTTTTTTGTCTCAATTTTGTTTTGTATATGTTATCGATTGTTATTAATGAAATTTGTGTAAAGTGGATATTTTTCCAAGAAAGTTACAGTTCCGGCACGATAAAGAAGATTTAATTTACGTGAATAAATATAAAAATAAATTTCACATTAAAGTTCAGTGCAATGAAAACAAAATTTTGGCACTTCTTGTCAAAACAACATGTGGTCTCAGCTTATTCACATTCGTTTTATTTTCGTTATTAAATTTCAGTTGAAGAAATTATAATCAGATAAATTTGCATAATAAAATAAGAATTAAAATCATATGCATTTTTAATTTCTCTATATATTTTCACAACTATTTTAATGAAATAATCAAAGTTAGAATTATAATTTCGACAACTATTTCCCAATTTTAGAAACTTGGTATTTGGTAAATGCTATAAAAACTTTTTACTAGTTTGAAAAAATACTAAATTTTAATTTTTAATCCTTTGCACTCGAAATCACTATGAATCTTAGATTTTTTGGAATATTTCTACTGAAAAGCAAAAAAAGAACTATTATTCTTATCATTGATGTTTTTTTAACGAGAAAATTTAATTTTAATGAGTCCAACTAAAAATTACTGGATATCTATTAAATCTCTAAATGCTTTATGATAAAAATCCAATGACGAAGTAAATATATTTCGTTCTGTAATCAATTTTTGATAGTAAGTTAATATTCGTCGACGTTTTTGATATCTTTATAATTAAAAGTTAAGTTCTACAATTACTGAAGAGAGAGTAACTTTAGGAACTTTCCTTGATAAGAAAATATTGGTCACAAATAAATAAATCATTTGACTCCTGATTTTTTTTTAAAATGTCAATAATTTTCAGAAATATCAACAATTACACAACACAATTTTTGAAAATGTAAATTTTTGTATGTTTTCAACTATCATTTCCGCATTAATTATGGCACATTCAGGAAATTATTAGAGAACCTTTTTTGTAGAAAACATCCGCAGCTTTCATTTCGATAATGACTATTTGTTTGTTCATAATACGATTTACAAGTTATAATGAAAATATATATTTTTTTTGGAAAAGTCACCGGAAAAGGTGACCGATTGTTTGGTTGAAATCATATTTAGGGCCTTATCTATCAATATATTAAAAATTGGCTTTTACTTACTTTTTGGGGACTTCACTTATAAATTTCACTCCACGACTGTACTTTTTGGGAACTCAATCCTATAAAGATGAATTAAAGGATTGAAATTTAAATTTCCATATTTTAACTTTTAAAAAGTGTTACTTTTAAACTACGTTTTTCGATTAAACAACGTTTTGTTGTACAGAAATAGGAAAAAATCCAATTTAATATTGTTATGCATAACGTGGTTTGATTGTGAAAACTTTAAGATTAAAAATCATTAACAATTAAAAATAATCTTTGGATATGAAGTCTACGATTTCCTAGAAATTTTGTTTAACAATAGTCTGCAAGATTTCCGTACAACTTAAACATTATTTCGGATTTATTTCATAAAAAATCAAAAAAACCAACAGAATTCAAAAAGTTTTTGCAGCAAATATATCGATTCGATACAAGCGAATCATTTTGTGGAAAATTTGCCGGATTTTATATGTGAAAATTAGAACATTTCACCGTAATTGTTTCGAATTGCGTCATTGATCTTCAATTATTGAAATACATTGGTAATGATCATTACATGGTAAAACAATGATAACATAAAATAATACATTAAAATGATACATTGGTAAAAAAGTTCTTATAAAATTGTTCGTTTACGGGTAGAACTGTGACTTTCAATTCATTTTTTATACTGACAATTTGAGTTTTTATAGAGAAATTACAAAATAATCTTTGAATTGTACATGAATCTCTTATTATTATTTATAAGACGTTCATATGCTTAAAGTTTAGGTATAGTACATTTTTAATTGGAATTGATTTTGAATAATAAAATTCTTTACAATATTATTTACAGCAACGACAACAGTATCTCCATTTACAAATTAACCATTTCAAACGATGTCTTATGTAATGGCTAAACTTCAATAAAATCTTAAAACTCTCTTTAAAAAATAGTTTCTTTTCTTATTTTTGGAACTTTCAATTATTGCTAGAATACTGGAAAGAAAACCTATTTACTTTTGTTTGTCTCATGAATTAACATCTCTTTGTTAACAACGCTATATTTCCAATCCTACATTGATTTCATTACTTTGAACATAAAGATTGTTTCTTAAATAATTTCAATAAAAATTCATATTTTTAAGCTTTATATTATCATACAAGATTACTACTTCTTTTTTGGTAAAGGCTGGATAAAACTTGATTGAAATAATGCCAGGACCATTGAATGTAACAGCAAATAATTTTCCCGAAACAATTCTTTTTCGTAGAAACACAGCATTATGTATAATACAAATTTTCTGATTAAAAGCAATCGATTGCCAACCGAAATTTGAATTTATGTTTTCCATAAATCTTAATAAAACATGTTTTAAAATTATTTGGGAAATGAAATGTTAGTCACAGTAGTTTTAACTGTGTTCAATATTTTGAGCTTTTTGGTCAAAGAACGGATTAATGATTAATGGTTTTTAAATAAACAAGACGGAAATATTCTTGTGTTTTAGGCCTGGTATTTTCACTTCAGTATAGGTAGGCTTTATCTCCATGATAATTATCTATTAGATAAAATTGTATATATAAGATAAATCAAAACTGTATTTTCAGCCAAAACAAACCTCCGGTTAGTTATTTGCATGATATCTTATAAAAAAGAATAGAACACTAATGACAGTTTATGGATAAGCCAGTGTAGGAAACAATATATTGATAAACAAAGACAAGTTGATATTATATTCTTGTGTAAAAAAATGAAGTTTTGTAGTTGTCTCTTATAATGAATTTGAAATATAAAAATAGTCGTTTTGCAAATTAATAACATATAATTTAGAATGTCTAACGAAGTTAAGAAAAAACGAACCCAAACTCCAAATTTCAATAATAAAGAAGTTCATTTGTTGAATAATAAAATTAGATAAAATTTTAGACCTTAGAACCGAACTTTTAATGATTCAAATTCATATCAAGAAGATTCATTCAAATTCATATCAATATTAATCAAGAAGAGAAGAGGGCAGAAGAAATGCATCGTAAGAAAATGAAACTTATGGATATTGAAATTTCTATTAAGAAAAAACAACTAAAAAATGTATAATTTTATACAACTTTTAATAAATAACATATTTTCATAATGCAAATAAATATTTATTCTATTATTTCTTGTTAAACGTTTTATTGGTGCAATCAATTCCTAAAATAATCAATAAAAGGTCTGCGGAAAAATCATTATGAATTTCAACATTTCTTTCCTGTTCTTCTGGAAGAACATTGTTTTCCATGTCCGAATTCTCATCGGTGTCAAAATTTTCTTCCATTCGGTCTATCGCTATATTGTGTAGTACTGCACATTTTTCTTCAATTTGTTAATAATATAAATTGGACCGTTAGTTTTGAAAAATGAAATCTTTGGAAAAATTATTGGTCTGTCCATTTCTTAAAATGATCAAATATTGGCCTTACATTATATTGTTGTTCAGAATTTATAATTTCTATAAGTTGAATCAATCCTTCCTCAGGGTCATTGAGCAATTCCAGGTCATCCATAGTAATTATTTCCACTTTTATTTATAACTGTAATATATCAACAAAGTAACTGATTAATATTGTTTATGTATCATTACATGAAATTGATGCTTATTTAATTTACACATATCAATATACTTACCCAATAAATTCGTAAATCTCCAAATAGGCAGAAAATTCTTGCAATTTCGTAATATAATTTTTTCGCTTCACAAGTTTGACAGCACTAACAATGTGCAGAAACAATAAGAAAGTGATGTGTGTTATCTATTAAATAAAAAGACTATTTGGAAGTCTGAGTACTGAATAAACAATCTAGGAGATAGTTTAATTTTATCCTGAAGACATAACTATTTTTATGTGAAAATACACATGTTTTCTCTATCTTCCGGTTAAAATTTTATCTGAAAAATAAATGTCACTATCTAGATGTGAAAATACCGGGCATTATAGTGTAATAACAAAATATTTATTAAACTTCATCAAACCTATTCAGATATCTATAGAAGGGAGATTAAAGGTCTCTGGTTTAAAGATTTTGTCATTTTGAAAATATCTCGACTGGAAAATATTAACGAATAAAAAAGAAATTATTATTTTTTTAATTAAGAAATGTCGAGGGTACAAGCAAACGGAAGTAAATGTTATTGTATCAGGTAATTGATCCTTATATTGTCATCTCTAATTTTGATTAGCAT
Source organism: Sisyra terminalis (assembly GCA_958496175.1). Lineage (NCBI taxonomy): Eukaryota > Metazoa > Arthropoda > Insecta > Neuroptera > Sisyridae > Sisyra > Sisyra terminalis. Next base: position 13,071,368 of record OY292274.1, read on the forward strand.
GTGTGTTAATTTACCCTAAAATGGTAGAGTGTTATATCACCACGAGAAGACATGAAAGCATTCAAATAATTTGTGCAATGTGGCGTTAAATATCTATCAGTATCATTACATCCGTAAAACTGCTGCATATAATGAAGGGAGAGAAATCGCTTAAAGCTACACAATATATATTGACTGGACACAGCTGTCGAGACTGAAAGTTTGCTAATAGACAAGACGACAATGATCCGTCATTCTGGGAATATAGAGTGAAACCGGAGTCATAGCACTCCGCATGACAAACGGAACGTGAAAAGCTCATTCGTTCATCGTTCATCCCCTATTTTCCACTTCACGAACGTCGTCTTTGCTGCCTTTCTGTGCCACTTGCTTTTCTTCTGCATGATTTGTTTACAGTATTGCTGCTCAGTCTATCTTTTCTGTATCATTTACCTTTTAGTATTACGTTACACAATTTGCGTAGTGTTAGCGTTTATTGTTTCAATTTAATTAAACTAAACCTAATCGTCCAATGTTTAGCTATATTAAGAAGATGCACTTTTTCAGCATTGTCCTAATGAAATAAGAATCGGTCTTTAATATTACAATGTTAGTTTAAAAATCAAAAGAAGTTATGTTGATCTTGAAATGTTATTTTTCATCATTTTTTATGTTTAATTTATTTGTCTTTCATGACTAGGTACAAAAAATTTTGTCGCTAATCAAAATACCTAAGAATTTTTTTTGGTTGTTGTTAATGTAAGACGTATTTTCACGCGTATCTTTACTAAAATATAAAATTCTTACGTCTGTCTGTACATTTTAATTTTGAACCGAATTTTAAGGTAACTATTTGTTTCAAGATGCCCTTCTTCCAAATTTAACATCTTCAAAATTTTTGAATTTGTATATCTTTAAAACTAAAGAACCAAATAACCGATTTTAATTAAATTTGGTGTTAAGATACAACACAATTACCCACTCACATTAGGCTATTTATCATTCCTTAAAAATAATAAGGGAAGGTATACCAAAAAATTGAAAAAATTGAAAAAAAAAATACTTTTTTTGTAAGGCGAATTATATATCTTTGAAAAGGTATAATACTTAAAAGCTAGAAAATAATTTTTATTAATCTTTTTGATTGAACTAATAACAAGCACAGTTCATTCAATTTAAAGTACAAAAAATCGTTTCTTTGAAGTATAAATATTTTTATATAATAACAAACATGATTTACAAATATGTTAATTTTTACAAAATTGTTGTACATAAACTTTGAGGAGTTCTCAATAAGAATATGTTAACGTTAATAGTAATGAAATAAAGATTATAGTAAACACGTTTTTAAAAACGTTGATATATAAAAAAGTGTATTTATATATTATCTTTGACTGATGTAATTCGTATAATCGGTGTGTTCCTTATATAAAGTAGGCATGTGATTTTTTTTTAAATTCTTACTCTAAAAGAGTGAAAAAGGGTGACTAAATTTGCATGAAATAGTATAAAGTTAATCAACAATCGAAATATTAAATTTAACAATTAAAGAGCTGTTATAGGCGAAACATTTTTACCGTTTAATAAAAACAAAGTTCATCTATATTTATACTTTTATTTAGAAATAAAATATAAGAGTCTTTTTTTTGTTATATCACTTTAATAACAACATTTTAAATAACGTCACTTCACTAAATGAATTTGAAAGTTTATGTGGTACTTTTACCAAATAGACGATTTTTAATTTTTGTTCATCTTTCAACAATCAAACTTCTCAAAAATCTATTTTTTATAAACCAATGATTGTAGCCTGGAGTAATTATATATTCTTCTGAAAATCATTAAGGGAGCAGTTTTTGTCATAGATTTCATTATTAAAATATAAAATCCTCCATACTAACTTTTCTTTGATATTTAGAACAATTTGCAAATCAATTATTTTTATTGAAAATAAATAAAAAATTCACCTCTTTCCAACGATTTTCTATAAACAACGTCCAAATGTGCGAATGCGAATTGCTTTTTGGGCATAATAATCAAAATAAAAAAGGTTATAATTAACATTGTACTTTCAAATATAAGTTCACGTTTGTGTCGTTCAAATTTGAAAAATGGTTTTCTTATACGTTGTAGATATATAATAAAAAAGGATATTTAAAATACCTACCCTAAAAGATTGAAAAATAGTAGGAAAATTTGTATGGGATAACGTCCTACAATCAATCGAAATTTCAAACTTTATAATCAACGTCCCGTTCGACGTAGACGAAACCTTATTACCGTTTAATATAAAACAAAGTTTATTTATTATTAAAAACAAAAACTTGAGGTCTGCTTGAAAATTTAAACTCTGATAGATCTGCGAAAGGTTAAGTTAAGTTTATAAGTGAGCTTTAAGTTTTTGGCTTCCGCATATTGTAAACATGAAAATCCAAAATACGTATTCCTAAATAAATACATTAGTGAGCAAGTACCCTTTGAATTTCGGCGAACTAAAAGAAAATACTTACCAGCATTTTTGCGAACTAAAGCTAGTGGCTTCTATCGACAGAGAAAAATTACAATTTAAAGTGGGGAGAGGTGTTTAGAGTGTTAAATATACGGAAAGTCATAATGATAAAAGAAATTTAAAATGCTCTTCCAGAGCAAAAGGCATATGCCTAATCATGTGTGGTGAACTCGAGACTATCCAATATGGTTTAGTTGTATAGTTGAAATTTAGATATTTTAATAATAAGTATATGGTTACATAATCATTATGCCAGATTATTGAGGAACTGGGTTTCGTGCAATTGTACAAATTTTAATTTCGCGATAGTGTTGAGCATTGCAGGAGTGTAATAGTTTTGAGAAAAAGGTTCATTCGGGAATCGAGACAGTGAGATGGGATTCCTACTACTATTCAAAAATCTTGACCCTTAACTTTTAATATTTTGACGCCAATATTTTGATATTTTTTTACTGTTTTAAGTCAAAATTAAGACCGACTTTATTGAACTTTACGATATTTTTTATTTATGTATAGATGCTGATTGATTTATGGATTATTTGGTTCACAGTAGGTATACCTACCGTAGTTATACGCATTAGATTAAAAGATATTTATAAATATTTGAATTGATCATTATCAACAACAACTTATTTATTCTAAGCAACAGTTTATTAAATGTGTCTTTTTAAAGTCAACAAAATAGTGTTTTTAAGTTTGATTATGTTTTTCGTAAAAGAAATAAAAAAATAATAATTGCAAACAGCAAATCTAAAAAAAAGTGTAACCAACACCTACGTTGACCTATGTTACACAGACGAAGTCGCGAACATCAGCTTGTATCTAATGAATGACAAAAAATATTTGGCGAACAACTTCTATTTGTAGTGGGTCTGAGTACAAAAAATTCTATCAGAAATGAAATATATATCAACTTTTGAATTTTCATTCATCAATGAGAGAAAATGAATAATTTTGTTGCAATATTATTAGTGTATTTTTTTATAAATGCTAGATATACAATACGTATATCATTTGATTTGATGACATCATTTCTGATGTAAGCTACTTTTATAAATCCCTTAAACATTTTTACTGTAAAATTGTTAATTCTAAACAGTTAAAAAGGATTTTTTCTATCTTTTCCAAGAAAAGATTGAATCAATAACATCGTTCATTTTAAAACGAGAGAATGACTCCGTAATAAATTTCTGTCGTAACTTTTTCCAAGAACACTCACGTATTTTGTTTAGTTTGCTTCGGTTACAAGGATAGGTCAAATTATGATCGCAACTAACAATACAAAAACTTTTCGCATTCCAAAAGTTTTGCATCATTTGATTAAAATTCCAGCAATAAATTTGCATTTGCTTTATAAATAACTTTTGCCTACAAATACTATAGCATTTTTGTTTGAACTACATACTGTCATCAATCGACCAATATTTGAAACGTTAAAAAAGTATGCAAAGGAAATATTTTTTTATTGTTATCAATTTTTTTCTCGTCTCCAATAAATGTGGGCTTAGTTATTAAGACAGAAAAAAATTATTTTATTTTTGATTCCTTTTTTTAAACGAATTCTCATTAAACTTTGCTATATAAGTTTACAAACTTTTAACAACAAAATAACTGAATATGTACAATTAACATTCAATAAATTGAAACGTTTTTATAAAAATAAATGAGATTACTATTTTTGCAGCAAAGAAGTTATGAAAAAATATTTATGTTCCAGGCAGCTTGACTAATGCGTGCGTGTGCTTTTGATTTGTTTGTGAACTGACTTGTTCTTTAAATAATTAATTATAGAGCTTGAGAAATTCAAAGCATGTTATTCATCTTACGCTCGGCTCATCGTAGTATTAGAGATATTATATAATTGTATAGGATACATTACATTCATTTATTTACAAACTCTTCCAAACTTACTTTTTCGTTTCCGTATTACAATTGTGCTTTTGTCAAAATTTAATCTCGAACACATTTGTGTGCTTAAATGAAAGTTTAGTATTGAAAATTAATTCTTTTAAGTTAATGAACCCGAGCTTTGTGCATAACTTGTTTTAATTAATAACTAATATTTGTTTGAAGTTTTATTCAAATTCTTAAATGAAATAATTTGTTGTTACATCACTTATAAACTAAACCAAGTTGAATAATTGTTATGGCGATTATTTAATTATTACTGCATTATCGAGGAACATTGCATTTTTTAAAGAAAAGAAATAGAAAAAATGTTTTTATTTCAAACAGACCAGCTTTTATGCACAAAAACATGGTATTTCTTAATGAGTTTTTACTCAAAAGTTTTCTTACAATTCCTTACCAGTATGAGATCATTCATATCCATATTTGTTGTTCAATAAAAAGCTTTTACATTTCAACAAATTGTTCATATATTTCATAATCTTTTATTTCTGCATATATCCAAGATATTATCGTAAAAGCTCATTCAAAATGCTTGAAACATCAAAATTTTAATGTTGATGTCGTAGAAAAATTGTTAATATTTTCATAAAACCAAATGGTTGCATTTTTTTCTCTTAAAACCCATAAAGGCGTCTCTATGGCGTAATTTATCTTCCATTCTAATGCAGACAAGTCAACGTTAAAATGTTCAATTTTATTAGCAAGTATTATATAAAATAAATCAATATTAAAACTACATTTTGTGTACGCTTCAAGGAACAAGTTGGCACGATTGTTTCTCAGAACAATCGGAAAAAAATGCACAATCCATTTTAAGTTTCAACTGTAACATGGTAACATTTAATTGTTTGGCGAAAAATATTTCCGAATTCCAGCCACGGTAAATTTCATCACGTTTTTCTCGATTTATTTATGGTGATATGGGGATGAGGGAAGATCATTTCGCTCCATTTGAGTGCAGGGGTTGCACAATGAAATGGTGAAATATTCAAGAATCAAAAGTAAATAGAAATCATTTGCATTTTGTACATTTGAAATAAATTTTATTCAGTTTAGAACGGAATTTAATTTTATGTGAAAAAAACAGTACAAAACTCTATTGACTTTAATGCTACTTGAATTACAATTTTACTAAGCTTGTCAAGCGCCTCGCAGCTAAATTCTTATAAACAGTGGCATGTGAAAAAGGGATGCACTTTCAAATATTAAGCATAATAATAAACTGAATAAAAGTAAAATGACTTTAATATAGATTTTTGGGAAACTTTTTTGCTGCATTAATCTCAAAAGTCTCATCAGGAAATGTCCCGAATTTCATCAGGATTAATAAAACCATGATATTGCAATTATATATATTTTAACTATAACAATTTTCACACATTAATTATAATAAGAGTTATTAATTCTTCTTGCCTGTATTTTTATATTTCAAGAAAAGTATATATTGAAAAAATCTTTTGAAATCATTGTCACTATCTAGGAAACTAGTTAACCAACCCTTTCCAAATCATAAATCTATTTCTTTCATCAGATTAAGCTTAGTTTTATTTAAATTTTCTATCGATTGTTTACTGTACAATTTTTATAAACATCGTATTGATTTAAGCTGTTCTAGTAGTTAAAGCTGTAGCGGTATAAACCGTTTTGAAGAAGTCTACTTTTATGTTTTGTTGATTATTCTTTTATTAATTTTATATTTTGTTATTACTGTTTAAACTTTTTTCATCATTGAAATTAAAAAGCATTAGCATCTGGCGTTTTTACTTAACATACTAGGAATTAACAATAGAGGCCTTAGACATATGCAATTTCCTTTTCTATTATTTATGTTTCACAATATTGGAGGGCAATTTATTTTTTCAACAAATTTTTGTTTATCTTCGTTAAAAATTTTCAAAGGATTCAAATTATTGATTCATGAAAAATAGAGCTTTTTTTCTAAAATAAGTAAGAAATAGTCATCAAATTCCCTTATAACGATTTATAACAGTTTAGAGCTTAAGAATAAAAAAAACCGTTTGAAGATTTCAAAGTGATGGCATTCAAACCTCTATTTACCTATATTTCGCTATGCAGCGATAATTTTTTAAACTTAGCGGAAATATTGTAAAAAGAAAATTAACTGTTAGAAACTTTTATTAATCCCTTAACGAACGTTCGAAGCTCACATTATATGGTAACGTAAGTACATTTGAAATGAAAAAAAAATTGATTTATCCAGTCTATAATATTGTAACCAAAAAATGTTCATACAAACATACATATACCTTATTTGGATAATATACCAGCACGCAAAGGTTACATAACTTTTTCTTAATGAATTATTGCTTTATTAATATGAAAAATTTAGTTTATATTCTCAATGAACTTTATTGTGCTTTTCAAAAAGTAATTCAGCAAAAATGGTTTCCTAATGCCATGTAAGGTGAAAAAGAAAAATAATGGAGTTTGCAGACTCTAAAAATAATTCAAATTAAGACCATTTTATGGATTTGAGACCAGTTATGTGGTAAATAGACACGCTATTCACATGCCATGTATATTGATTTCTACGGTAAACTCGCCGGCAAACAACCGTCTGCGGAAGACATTTCTGTTTCATTATCAAATTTGACATCGGAATATTCACAATCATATTTATTTTTCTCTTTCTTCTGAAACTTTTTTAACGTAATCACTAAATTTTAAACTTCCAAAGCATTACATTTAGACGCACATTGATAACGCCCACCAAGCACATATTCTGGAACTTTACAAAATTAATGACATTTTTATTGATTTTCGTGAAAGATTGAAAATGACTGTTCATTTCGATAAAATCTTTGAATTTCAATAATGACTTATACTGAGAATTGTATCATGAAGTTGTAATGAAACAAAATAATCGAACAAATAACTTCTTCGTTTCCTTCTGAAATATAAATTTCATTTAACGAGTGCATTTCTTATGAATGGAACTCATAAGGTTGCGATTGATGGAAATGTTGCATGTAGCAAATTTCCAAACAATTAATTTATTGAACACATATTATGAAAAATTAACACCTTTGATTGATTGAAAAATCGATTCATTATCACCTCATTTTCATTGTTATAATCAATGATATAATTAATTAAGTAATTAAACAAATTTAATATAAAATTTCCACGATTTTCCGGTCAATTATCTTCATCTAGCGTTTGAGAACTGAAAAATGAACTCATATCGTTTTTTTTTCGTCTCAAATATTACCAAAAAAATCTACAAAATGCGTAGATATAAAAATAGGTTTGGATCCCATAGATAATACATAAGTATGTACAATGGCAGCAACTTCACTTGTAGACCAACTTGTACGATTATACTATACGATTTAAAGATGCTTCAACGGGAAAATTAATATTAATATTAAAAGCGTATTATTATTCAAGAGTTTTTATTGAAAGTATCCAGTAATTGTTTAATATTGGAAGTGAAATAGAAACATTGCTTTTGTCGACCCACCCTAATGTAAATTATATGATACTATCCAACGCTAATGGAATATTGAGTTTATTGACATTAGTTTAATCACTTTGCCAGTATGATATGTAAAATTTTCTACCGTTAAAAATTAATCATTCATTTTCTACATCAATCATTTACAAAGTGTTTTCTTGTCAGTTTGATAAATTAAAATTTCAGGTAACAAAGTTTGTTGACTACAAAATGCATAGATAAAAATTTACATGAAAACCACGTTAAATAATTCTTAAGGTATTTAAAACCTAAAAGCTCGGACGCTCCAGCACAATGAGCTTTAATTAATATTTACATCAACCACAACTGGCCAAACATATGCGGTTTTAGATACGAGGGATTAATTTGAACTTTGTTATTTTGTATTGTCGTTTGTGAACAAGTGAAGAGGGGTTGTTTTGGTTATTTTCTCCTTCAATAAACTTAGGGGGCTTAACGATGATTTTATTCATTAATCCAATCCCTGCATATAAATTAAGTGCGGAATTTTTAGATTAGATGTGTGTTATGACCTGCAGTGAAAAATTAAATAAATTTTTATTGCACAAAGATTACTTTTAAATAAAAAATCAGTTTGACAAATAAAATATAAGTATGCAGAGATAATTGATTCTTCTTTCATATGGTATTGACTGGTAGAGGTTTTTTTTTTTCAGTAAGCAGAAGAAACAGTCATTTTGTTAATCTTTTATATGAATATCAAATGTTCGATTTGGAAAAAATAAAATGAGATTATACAACGTTTCCTGATTAGATCCACCGGTTACCGTATAGTGTACGTACACCTATAAGAACTTTCCAAAAGAAACATATTAAATATATATTCATCATTATCATTCATATAGTGTAGTAAAAATTGATTTGAAAATCGAGTTATGATTATCCAAAAAACTTATTTTTGTGATAAATGATGGGAAAATAAGTAAATTAATAAAAGATGACACTTTAAAATATCTACAATATTCAAAAATTAATCAGGATTTACTTATTGAGACAAATAAAAGTTTTAAACGAAAAAAAAAAAAAGTAGAAAAAGCTTATTTTTGTAAAGAAAATCGCTTCCAATAATTATTATTTGCATAAAAAACAACTATCGGTGAATTTTTGTTTATAACGTTAAAAGTAAAAATGCAAAAATATGTTCACATCTTTCAAATGCAATTTATCAACTAAATTGATTTATTATCATGCCTGAATTTTGCTTTGCAATAGAAACTCTTGCTTAAACCTTAGTACAAGTCACAAAACTGCCAATTTTACTCTATGTTTTTTTTTCCAAAATATAAAACCCTCTTATAAAAAATGTCCAAACATTTTTCAATTTTGGTCCTTATAATCAAACCTAAATTAAATAATCGTTGTTAACGTTTTGTTGTAAATGAAAAATTTAAACATTTAAATCAATTTTCTTTGTAGCTATTACATACCATAATCTATCATTTGAAAATCATCCGATGAACCATTGAACTCTAATCAACGTTGGTAATCGATTTATCTTTTCATAAAATAAGCACAAATAAAAGAATTGCCAATTTTTCAAGAATCAAGATCAATACTTTTCTTCAGTTTTCACATGATCGAAAAATGAGACTAAAACACGTGATCGTAAATCAGCCGGCGAAATCACGAAAAAACGCAAACAAATTCTCATATTCATTTTCCTCAAAAGAAAGCTTTTTTATGGTATATAATAAGAATTTATTCGAGTCGTACATAATAAGGATTTTTGTGCAAATTTTTAAATGGTCTTAACAAATGTTTTTGCTTTCATTTAGGTACTATTTAAATAATTACTTATTCGTACTATAATATGTGTAATGTACTCTTATGAGGATAAAGTTTTATTGAGAGAAGATCAAAATTGTTGCACTAAGAGCCAAAATTTCATTTATTGTTATGATTATAAATATTCAATCTTGATTTAAAATCTTTTTATCTTAATGAGAGTTTAATTTATTTCTTTTGGATTTTTTACGGTTGAAGAAGAAAAGTGTTCCTTAAATTAAAAATCGTTTCATAAATTAAAGAAATCAGACAAAGTTTAATTTAATATTTTAATTCTGTTCGTTATTTTCTTGTTGGTTTTGAAAATTACAGTAGCATTTCATTTGATTCCGTAAGTATTTATGTAATAAAATTTTGACCTTCAATTAAAATATTTGATATACAATTAAGTTCTGTGGAATTAATGGCGAAACTAGGATAAAATCGTTACGAATTATCTTTGCTCTATATTCATGTCAATGTGTTATCCACATAGGTACTTTCTTTTCGTTTCCATTACACCAACTTTTGTGTCGCAATTGGCGAAAGTGCTATTTTTAAGGCAAATAAAAATTTACAAAAGAAGTGTTACTTTTGTTATCAGTGACAAAAAACGCAAAGATGGACTCGTTAAGTGATCTACTTTGTGAAAAGCTTGAAACTTAGTCAACGAGCTGTTTCAAATCGTCTGAAAGCTTTTGGTTTAGTGTTAAAGGAACTAAACGTCGTTTCTTCATGGGCAAACATTTGCTGGAAGGGCAAAAATAGAAGAATTTTGTTTTCAAAAAAGGAAAAATCGTGCAATGAGCTTGGTTTATTTTTGTTGTTCATTTGGTAGAACCCGATTAAAGTAATCTAATGAAGCTATTACTGAGGAGTATTGCCGGCGGCAACTTGAGCAATTTAGTAGAGAATTGAAGTACAAACGTCCCATCATACCAAAAGACCACAAGGCCAAAGTGGTTACGAAACTTTTGGAGGTACTTAAATGGGATGTCTTACTCTATCCGTTATATTTGCTGGATATTGTCCTGTTCAATTATCACATGTTTCAGGTCCAAAAGCCATGGCCTAAATAAGTAACCCTTGCGATTTTACGAACACGCCAAAAATTGAATCGTTTCCTGCATCGAAACGATGCAAAAACTCTAGTTAATAATATGCAATTTTTACAATTATGCGTAAAAAATATTGTAGCTTTTTTTATGAATTTGTTCACTTAAAAAAAGAAAGCAAATTATGATTTTATCAATGCAAGTAATTGTTATTTTTGATTTTACAGACAACGAAAATAATTTTTTATTGATATCTTTAAAATGAAATAAATAAAAAAAGAAATTTGTAGAATATTTGCAGTGATTACTTCAATCTATAGTTGTTTTTCATCAAAGCATTGATAAATGTTTCAATGTCGACGCGACAATGTTATTTGATAAAATTATCGACAGTCTTCTTGGAGCCTTTTCTCGTTTCCTGCTTCGCAATGAAAAAGCTGTCTTCCTCGTGACAAAAGTACGAATATTTTCCAACCATTTAAATATTCTATGAAACTTTTTATATTTCAATCAAATAAGTTTTAAATCTGTTAACGTTTAATGCAATTTTACATATTTATTATATCTTTTAGTGTAATTAAAACATATTTTCATCAGAATATCCCCTATTATTACTTTCTAAATTTTATTGCTGAAACATGCTTTGTTGCTTCCAAGATTTATTATATGAAGGGGAAATATGTGGTTATTATACATCCCTTACGTATAACACAGATAGTATACGATATTGATAACTTACCCTATTTTTTTTTTGTTGCAATATTAATTTTTTACTGAATACTCTCATTGACATGTCATACAAATAGAGCTATAAATCTGATCCTTTTTAACGATTGGAATGGAGTGCTACAATTACGTAACAAATATTTAATGATTTTTTTATTATTTGAACTAAACATCCCATAAATCTATTTAAATTTGCTCAAAAATCTTTATTTAAAAATCAATAATTATTCCATATAGATGCCTCAGTCAAAACCCCTTTCTTAATGTCTCAGATAAAATAACAGCCTATTGATTTGATCTATTTCTCGGAATATTATAAAGAAAAACAATTTCTAACAGTTAAAATACTAGAAGTTAGTACAGAAGTTAATTTTTAATGTAATTAAGTCAATTATGTTCTTCGTAAGTACAATTAGGTCATCTGAGGAGAAAAACTACATTCTCTAAGTTCAAATCAATATCATATGCGCAGATAAGCATCTTAATTGATTAACAACACTGTACATCTTTATATGAAAGAAAATAAATTGAGAAAAATATTTTAAAGTTCTGAATTATTTTAATATTCACTAACTGTTAATTTATAAAATATATAGGTAAAGCTCTTGAACATTTACGTTGCCTTTTAAATTTTTATTTGAACAAATAAATCATTGTATTTTTTTGGGGACGAAGGAAAGGCACATTTAATTGGCTTTTAATATTGAATAAAAGGAAAACGTGATTGTTGAAATATTGGGAATTATGGGGGATACTGCAGTAGTGGTTGGTTGATACGTGTCAAGTGTATAACGAGGACAGACGATGTTGCGGAGTCTGAATGAGTGCGACCTGATTGTGAAAAATAAAAAAAAGCTCCTTTTACAAATCACTGACAACCCTTCTGAGCTTTGAATTTGTTATCCATGTGGATAACGTAAACTCGTCACGCGGTCTCTGTGTCACCACCGAAAGCTTTCGTCCGTCAACAAATTGATTTACGCGTAAAAAAGCTCAACAAAACAAAAAATGAAAAAAGTAAAATACGTGAACAAATCTTGAGGTTTCACAGTGCATTTTTTTACCAAACGGTATGAAACATTTAATTTAATTATAACTTTTTCAAATATTGTGTTTTCATAAAAACTTCAGAATATAATGATCGCACAAATAAGATTTTATTCATATTCCATTTTGTTTGCCAAAAAGATGCACTAAGTACAAATATTATACAACAATAGTTTTATTCCCAATTGAGATAAACAATGTTTAATTATTAATAAAATTATTAATTATTAATAGATCTCAAAAAAAAATTGAGATGTATTCACCATGCATCGATTGAGATAATTTTGGTATTTTGTTGATATCTACTACTTACTATGAGTATAAACAAACTATAGATTTTAAATTGTTATTTTTTTGCAAATTTCTTTCATAATACTGCTGTTGGTAAAAAATATTTTCTTAGTCGTATATAATTTTGTTCCTTGTTTAATCAAGCTTCCTACTGTTTTTAATGCATGTTTTTATACCTAAAATATACATTTTATCTTTTTTAGGCTGCATAATTACCAACGCTACTTTTTGTCTAGAAATAACTGTTACGTCAAGAATCCTCTACCATAGTTTTCTTGTACTTTGAGGAAGTGAGAAGATTAGAAGAAAAAAATAACAAGACGGTTTACTAGAAGAATATAATCGTATCATAAAAAATCGATTTATTATATTTTTACACATAGTAAAATAGTTGCATTATTTGATAGTACATTTATATAATAGTTTGTGTTTTCAACGTTAAAACATCATTGATAAAGGTCATGAGATTCATTGACACTCCTGATTTCCTTGCTTTCTTACAAAAATATTATAGTAATTGATTATCTGACTATGCATCATCTAAACATTGTCATATTTTTCTTTTCTGAAATATTGAAAATTCTACATTTCTTAGACTCGATTTGATCTTAAAACTTTTGATAAGTTTTGCTGAATTTTGAATCTTTAATAAAATAACGAATAATTCATATCATTTAATAATTAGATTATATAAACCCTATACCGATTAGCCAACAAAATTTTAAAGTGTGAATTTCTAAAAAATTTTTTTGCCAATCAATGGGAAATTGTTCGTAGAGGTTTGTGAAAAAACCGTTTCGTTTGTGACAAAATAGTTTAGCGGTAATTAATTAATGAAGAAAAAGTAAAATTAATTAGTCATTGATATAGTAAAATGTTAAGAAAATAAGGTTTTAAGCTCTATACAATAACAAAAATGCGGGAAAATTTAAAAAACGGTTGGTTAAAACTAAAACTAAAAAAAAAGCTTAAGAAAACTAAACTAAACTTCCTCCCCTTCGAAAAAAAAAGGAAAAAGAAGGCAATAATGAAATTAATTTTTTTCCTCAAATTATATTTTCAAAAATGACGAAAATCGAAACACAATTGAATAAGCTTTTTTCCCAAATTTTTCATCGTTTGTGAAAGTCTATTTTTCTCACAAAAATTTTTTGAAAATATATTTACGAAGTAGAATAATAAGTGTTTTTTTTAAATTCGGAAAATATTTTCTACACTTTCTGATTCAGCCAACATTTCCAAACTAGCAATAATCAAATCAATAATAAACAGGCTTTTTATTCATAAATTTTCATCGTTTGTGAAAATTAAGTTTTCTTACAAAAAACGTTTGAAAATATATATCTGAAGAAGAACATTGACTGTTGGTTGAAATTCGGAGAATATTTTCCACACTTTCTGATTCTGCCAACTTTTCCAAGCTAGCCAAAATCTATACATTTATAAACAAGCTTTTGATACATAAATTTTCATCGTTTGTGAAAATCAATTTTTCCCACAGAAAATTTTTGAATATAAATACTCCAAATAACACAGTGGTTTTTAAGATAAAAAAAATTTTGTAAAAAAAATTATTTTCACAAACAATGAAAAAATTTGGGGGAAAAGCGTGTTTAATTATGTTTCGATTTTTGTCATTTTGGAAAATTTTGGGAAAATATAATTTGAGGAAAAAAATTAATTTCATAATTGCTTCTTTTTTTTGAAGGGGGGGAGGTTCTGTTTAATTTTCTTTAACTTTTTTTTTAGTTTTAGTTTTAACCAATCGTTTTTCAAATTTTCCCGCAGTTTTGTTATTGTATGTTGCTAAAAACCTTATTTTCTTATCATTTCACTATATCAATGACGAATTAACTTTCGTAAGTAATTTATTACAGCTAAACTATTTTGTCACAAACGAAAGGGTTTCTTTCACAAACCTCTACGAACGATTTCCCATCGATTGGAAAAAAAATCGGAAAATTCACACTTTACAATTTTGTTGGCTAATCGGTATAGGGTATTATGCAAAGGTACAAAACAGGTTTGATTATTTTTCTTTGGTTAAAAAACGAACGCAAATTCCTTCACACAATTCGAGAATAAACATAATTCTATGATTTCAATAAGCTTTTTGATGGGAGTAAGATCTTTATCATTTACAATATGTCCATTTAGAATTAAAGGTTATTGAGGTTTTAAAAGGAAATAATTTTTTACCTTATAGTGGTAATCTATATAAAAGAAAGCTTTGTACTTTTGTTCTATACTATGAATAAGGTGGGAATATAAGCAAATTAATCTTCTAAGGAAAATAATATTTGTGTTGAATTATTAGCAAATTGCTTTAGAATACTTTACAAAACTTGATCATATGGATGTTATTTGAACTATACAACTTTGCTTGGATAAAAGTACATCCAAAAATCAGGTTAAGATTGTCTTTTTCTAAAGTTAATTATTTGCAATTTTCACTTATTTGCAAAAGATTTTTTCATAATCTCTAATCATTCAAATTTGTTAGTATCTACCTTCTTAAACAAATTTCATTTATTTTTGTAAAGGTGCACTTAAACAAATTGCTACGGTGCTAACATTGTTTTCGGAAAATCATCAATTTTATTATACAAAATTATAACAAAACATCGAATAAGTTTAGAGTATAAAAGACAAAATCTTAGATTTAAAGCTTTTATTGTCGGTCTTAATCCGAAATTCGGAAAATTTTGGAGTTTATTACATGTATAATTGAATTTTTGGGCTGCAGAAATATTTAATCGCAGACTTTTTAAAAGTTATTCTTTCTAAGAAAATCTAATACATTTTATTGTTATATCAATTATTACTCGATTAGTTTAAAAGTTGATTTGTAAATCAAATTCTTAATAAGATTATCTCATGTACTTATAGGAATAGAAATGAAATGAATTTTATTGTTTTATTCCTTTCGTATCTATTTAAACCATAGTCTTCTTCGTATCATTAGCATCTACTACAGAAACATATACCGAAGTCCCCACTTTTAATCTTAGTGAACTAGAATTGCATATGCACTTTTCATAAGTAACACTTTCTTAGAATATCCCAATAAAAGTAATCCAAATTAAGCCAAATATAGTTGGTAATTGCTGTATTTCTCTTTGCATACCTATTGATTAAGTTTTATAAATTATATGTGACCGGTGGATTTTTGTCATTACTTTTATGGAAAATTGTAAAATATTTTCATTTTATTTTTAAAGGAAAACATTACTAGTTAATAAAGGTAATGTTCAAAGAGAGGAATATAATTTATGATAAATTATGTATTCACATTCTGTATCACGCGATTATTAATTTACATATGCTTGTTTTTCATTGTAAAGGGAATATGTAGTAAGTATCTTTTTAATAAAATTGAATATCAATGCAAGTTGTGATTTTAATAGGAAATTTCCATCAAAATTTTCATAGTTTGCTCTTTCTTAAAAGACCAGTATGCAAATATATTATACCTAGCTCCTTTTATTTTTCATTTATTTTGTTCATCACAACTACGTACATGGAAAAATTCCGAAGAGGGGGAACATGTTGTTCTTCGTACAATACGTCTGACTAAATTTGAACCCTGATTGGTATTATTAAAAAAAAAATCTATTCTTTTAAATATATTGAAAGCTCTTCTTATTTATTTTTTATTTAAATCTTTAATTTGGTAGAAAATTAAAGTTCTATATAGAAGTAATTATATATTTTTCATTATTACAATCTTTCAAAATTTATTTTCCATCGAATTTAAGAGATTTTAAAAAAATGATTTCACAGAGAAATTGCCTTAATCATGGAATGAAATTAATTTCCTCTGAAAAAAAAATCAACTTCTTCTAACTTCCTGTTTCAAAACTTATGGTTGTAGTTATCAAATAAAAACCTTAAGAAAACACAATACTTTTGTCATCATTAAACAATAGATTATAACATCGTCATGGAAAATCATAGAAAATAGCAAAATTTCAATCGTAAATAATATTTGAAAAAGTAGATTTATCGGAACAGATAATAGTTAATCTTTGTGATGAGCTTTTAATCTCCTATGAAAACAGATTTGCAGCTTATGAATAATTTATTCGAAAAAATTAATCAAGTTTTAAATTAGGTCTATAGTTATATCAATACTTCAGTTTGCTTGAAGATAAATATATTAAAACAAATCATCTGCAATCAATTTTGAGAAAGGATTATTTTCTTAAAAATAAGTTAGTATTTAAAGAGCTTTTCCCAAAATAAGTTATTTCTTTGTTGGAAATATTGTTGCACATCTCTTTAGGTATCTATTGGTAACAATAAATTATTATCACTTTGATTTTTATTAAAGAATCTTTTTTTTCTACGTTGAATATATCAGGTTTTGTGCTAGCTAAGCGATATACAGCATTTGCGGAAGGTACCTACTACCATCTTGTTTTAATTGAAAAAAATGCAGCTAAAACTCATCAAATCCCTATAAAAAATTTTGACGGCAATGCTTTACTTGGAAAATCATAAAGAGAATAGTTGCAACGTTTTAAGACTGCGGAAATGGTTCGAAAGCATTGTAATTGGGTTTCATATGAATTGAAAGTTATAGAGACATTGAATGGCAATGATTTCCTTACCTGCAAGTAGCTCATTCAAAGACGAAAAAAAGGGTTTTTACATCAAATTGCGAGGGGGAGGTGAGAAATGGTCATTCTACCATAACTTCAAAAAGGAAAATTTCCCGTTAGGTTTAGTTAATTGTTACTATCGACCTCATCATGAACACCAAACTGGAATTTTATAACTCGAGGATTTTATTGTGTTAATGGGACCAAACCGGTGTTATGTACTATGAAGTGCTGCAAAAAAATATTTCGAAACTCTAAATTTCACTGTAAAATCCGCTATACACTTTGGATAGAGGTATTTCTTAACACTGACTGTTCTGGTGGATGTACAACACAGTTAACAAATTAATAGTTAACTTCTTTCACAAAAATTAAAAATGTTTATATATGTTTTCACTTAATACTATATACATATTAACGTCAACTTCTCTCATCTTTAAAAAATAATTACTAATGAATATTGAATTTATTTTTCGTGTATTATTTCGCCAGAAAACTTCCAAAACAAATTTTTGCTTTAAATGAGATTTTAAGCTTCTTTAGGTTTAAAAAATTAGCTCTCGTTTATCGTTAAACAGAAATGGTTACATTGGAGAAAGCTCCACAGCAATTATTATTAAACTTTGCATTTAAACTTCATTTATCTTTAGTAACTAATTAATTTTCATTCAACTGTAACCAAATTATGTAAAGCTCAGAATGAATCGATTGTTTTCCTTACTTACATTGTTGATTTTTAATAGTTGGTTTTTGATGCTACTTTTGAAGATCGTTTATCAAAATCTTTATTTTATTGAACGTGTGTTGAAAATGTTAAACTGAATTTAAACCTATTTCTAATATTCGACCGAACTTTCGGTTTCGGTCTAAAAACGAGTTTCGATTTAGTTTCGTCTGTCGTCAAAGCTGAAACTACGACCGAAACCGAAACTGAATTTGTGAGATAAAAATGTTAAAAAATTATTGTTTTTCACTTATTATTTGATTCTTCAATTATAAATACTGATAACTACCAGTTCGTTAAAATTTTGTTTAATTTTATCTTTAATATTTATTTTTTTAGCAGTTCGAAAGAAAACTTATCAATATTTAAAAGAAATTATTTTTTTCAAGATATAAAAAAGAGTACTTTCTTTTTTGAGTACCTAAACATATTAGGTATGTTTTTTTAATAATAATAATAAATCATTTATTAAAATATATAAAGCAATATAAATTGAATTTGTTTTTCGTATATTATTTCGCCATCAACTTTCAAAACAAATTTTTGCTATAAACAAGATTTTAAGCTTCTGTAGGTTTTAAAAATTAGCTCTCGTTTATCGTTAATCTAACGCTAATATAACTAAAGAACGGAACAACCAAATTTAATGAAATTTGGTATTAAGATACAACACAATTACCCACTCACATTAGGCTACTTATCATTCCTTAAAAATAATAAAGGAAGGTATTCCCTACGTAAAAAACTAAGGGATAAAAAAAACTACTTTAGCCAGGCGAGTTATATATCGTTGGAAAACACAGTAAATTCAATTTACAGTACAAAAATTTGCCTCTTTGAAATATAAACGTTTTTATTTACAAATAAACATAAAATTTATTGATATTGATATGTTAATGGTGCATTGGTTTACGTAATTGGCATTCTGATGTTCATAATTAAAGAGACGTAGGTTCAAATCTTATAGTAAACTTCTTTTTTTTACAATATTGTTATAAATAGACCCTTAGAGTTGCTCAATAAGAAAATATTTACGAAAAAAAGTAATAGTAGTAGTAATAATAATAATAATATTAAAGCTTAAAGTAAATACGTTTTTAAAACCTTGCAGACTGCCTGTGATATGATTTTTTTTTTTGAAAATTCCTACCCTATAAGTGTGAAAGGCGGTGGCTAAGTTTGTATGAGATAATTTAGAGTTAATCAACAATCGAAATTTTAAATTTAATAATCAAAGTGCTGTTATAGACGAAACATTATTACCGTTTAAATAAAACAAACTTCATCTATAATCTATATTTATATTTAGAAGTTTAATATAAGTGTTTGTTTTTGTTACATCATTTTAATAACAGCATTTTAAGTAACGTCTTTTCACTTAATTAGTATAAAAGTTTATGAAGTACTTATACCAAATAGGCGGTTTTTAATTTTTGATCGTTTTGCAATAATCAAACTTTTTAACATCAATTATTTTTTATTAATCAATGATTATGACCTGGAGCAATTATATACTCTGCTGAAAAGCATAACAGGAGCAGTTTGTTGTCATATGTTTCATAATCAATTAAAATATAAAATCTTCCAAACTAACTTTTCTTCGATATTTAAAACAATTTGAAAACCAACTATTGTTATTGAAAATAAATAAAATATTCGAATTTCCTTCCACGCTTTCCACCAATTTCGAACAATTTTGTATGTACAACGTCCAAATGTGCGAAATCGAATTGCTCTTTAATCATGATAATCAAAATAAAAAAAAGGTCATAATTTAGTCGTTTTACAATGTATTTTCAATTATAATTGCATATTTGTGTTGATGTAATTTGGAAAGTGTTTTCCTTGTACAATGCAAATATATAATAAGAAAGAATTTTTAAAAATTCTTGAAAATTGAAAAATGGTGGTAAAGTTTGTTTAGGATAACGTCTAATAAACAATCGAATTTTCAAATTTCATAATTAAAGTGCCGTTATAGATGAAATGTTACTACAGCGTAATATAAAGCAAAGTTGGTTTATTATTAGAAAAAGAAACTAAGGGTCTGCTTGAAAATTTTAATTCGGGTAGATAGATCTGAAAAAGATTTAAATTAAGTGTATAAGTAAGCATTAAGTTATTTAGCGTTCACATATTACAAACTTGAAAATCCAATATAGCTTTTCACAAATAAAGACATTAGTGAGCAAGTACCCTCGAAAATTCGGGGAACTAAAAGAAAATATTGACATTTTTGTGTACTAAAGCTAGTGGTTCCTATCAACAGACAAAGAATGAAAATTGAGGGGGGGGGATTGTTTTGAATGTTAAATATACGGTAAGTCATAATCATAAAAGAAATTAAAAATGCTTTTCCAGAACAAAAGGCATACGTCAAATCGTGTATGGTGAATTCGAGACTATCCAATATGGTTTAACAGTATAGTTGAAATTCAGATATTTTAATAGTAAGTGTATATTTAACTTATACTTGATTCAGGAGGAACTAGGTTTCGTGCAATTGTATAAATTTAAAGTTCGTGGTAGTGTTGTACATTGCAATAGTTTTGGAAAAAAGGTTCATGCGGTAATCGAGACAGTGGGATGGGATTCTTACTAATATTCAAAATTTAGACCCCTTAACTTCTGATATTTTAACGGGAGTATTTTGGAAACTTTTGACTGTTTTAAGTCATAATTAAGATCGACTTTATTGAACTTAACGATATTTTTTTATGTATAGATACTGATTGATTTACGGATTATTTGATTTACGGTAAGTATACCTATTTTAGGTATACACCATACACCATACTGTTTTTAGATATTTATAAATATTTAGCTACTAATAAATACTAAGCAACAATTTATTAAATGTGTCTTTTTAAAGTCGACAAAATAGTGTTTTTATGTTTCTCGTAAAAGAAATAAGAAAAATAAAAAATTCCACATACTATTACAAATAGCAGTTCTAAAAATAAATATAATCAGCACCTACGTTACGCAAACAAAGTCGCAGGCATCAGCTAGTATTCTTATACTTTGATGAATTAAGTTTAATTTTTATTTCTTAACTTTAAGTCTAGATTAAGAAATATTAAAAAGAATGAGGGTTTGAATTATTAAATCATCCAAAAATAAGATATGTTTATTTGCAGTGGTGATTGGTTTGGAGTCGGTTGGCGTATCGAGTTGGTGGGTACCCGGCGGAGGCGGCACTCAGGGCATCGACTTGTTGGGGGCGCTAACCCTTTACAACACAAGCCACCCGGGAGTCAGTCTAGTTTCTGGTCCAAAACAGTTGCGCCCCGCTTATTACCTGCAAGGCAAGTTGAATCTTCAAAAATACATTATTCCAACAAACATAAAAATATGTAAAAATAAATACATTTCTGATGATCTAGGTGACCATCGAGATTTACGTTTACCGCAAGCAGTATTTGATCGTGCAGCCGACTTACTCCGTCAAAATTCTGAATTCACACTAGCAGTCTCGCTCCGACAAGAGGAGGAAAACTCGGGCACAATAGTGAGTTTTTCGCACGGTCCAAATAGATATTTAGAGTTGCAATCGAGTGGTCGAAGAGATGAAATACGTCTTCACTACACTTTACAACAAGATTCGGTAGTACACGTCGAAACATTTCCATTTCGGTTGGCTGATAACGCATGGCATCAACTAGCACTTTCCGTAAGTGGGTCTCAAGTTGAACTTCTTGTGGACTGTCATCCTCTCTATAGAAGATTATTACGACCAGGGGCTCCAGATCGCAATCTCACATTTCCACAATTACAACTCTGGATTGGTCAACGAAATAAAAATCATTCATACTTTAAGGTGTGCTGTTGTAAACGGTTAACATTTTAGTACACTTTTAAAGCCATGAACTTTTCAAGAGTTTATTTTTTTTTAAATATTACTCAACTTACCCAACGGAATCAATTTCAATGTAGGATTTTTTAAAAAAAAAAAATAATTCAGAGTAGTGTCGTATCATAGGTACACTTGCTCTTATATAAAATCTCAACTTCTTCGGCTTCTAAAATTGGAAAAATCAATCATATTTATCTACTTAATTTATTTTTTAATTTTTTATTTTACTTCCATACATTCTATAGAGATGCAAAGCATCTGTACATAGAACTGGAATATTACAATTTTAATGTAATGCATAGTACAATTGCATATATTTAAATCAGAGCAACAAAATTAAAAGTTACAAAGTTAAAACAAAATTACCAATAAAGTAAATAAATATAATTTTAATTGAAAATTAAAAATTATGTCAATGACTAGTCACTAAAGGTACCCATTGTGCTTAGTAATATTATCCTCAATTGCTTTCGCTTAAAATTAAGTGTTTTAAGATGGTTGGGTAACTTATTAAAATATTTTATTGCAACAAGATATGGATTCTTAGTGCTGATAGTTTTCTTAGTTTTTGGCAGCGTTAACAAATTAGATCTAGTTTGTTTCTTTTTATTTTTATATTGTTCTTTACACTCACTATAGTAGTATGTTAAAGCATTCATGATACATAATTACCTGATACCAAGGGGTATACCAACAATACTACGTGAAATGCAATAATTAATAAATTAATAATTAATTAATAAATAGTTTTTAATACCAAGAGATTTAAGCATTTACTCAGTTTAAAAAATATGAATGAAAAGTACCTTATTTTTTTGTCAATTCATAGACATGTGAGTTCTATTTTATGTGCGCATCGAAAATTAGTCCCAGATACTTCCAATTATCTACTCTTTTAAGTTCAAAATTATTTATTTTAAATTGGAAATTATCAGGAATGCTATCAATGTAACTACCAAACGTAATATACGTAGACTAATCTATTTTGAAAGACAACTGATTTTCTCTTAACCAATAGTCAATTTTGATTAACCATCGAGTTAAAATAAGGTTGATTTCAGCTCAAGTACTTCCAGAACAGCGTATTACTGTATCATCCACGGATGAAACTAGAGCCCCATTAGGTAGACAATTAAAAATATTATCAATATACAAAATGAAGAGTAGTGGACCCAGAATTATTCCTTGAGGAACACCTACTTTAACAGTATTAGTCTTACTAATACTATTATTAAAGATAACCCGCTGTTCTCTATTAGTGAAATAGTTCTCGAGTAGTTTATGAGGGATACCTCTAATACCACGTCTCCAAAGTTTATCTAATAAAATTTTGTGATTCCCGGTCTCGAAAGCTTTTGCTAGGTCTAGAAAAACTAAAATCATAGGTATATTTTTATCAATATTATCATATATATATATTTCGAAGTAGTTGCAAGAGCTTCCAAATTGAAGATCAGAAATTAATTTATTTTTATCACAAAAATCATAGAGTCTACTGTAGATAACCTTCTCAAAAATTTTAGCTAAGTTAGAAATGAGCGAGATAGGTCTGTAATTTGTAATTAAATGTTTATCTCCAGATTTATGTATAGGTATTATATCCGCTTTTTTTAAAGCTGTAGACCAAATAGCACTGTCAATTCATTTGTTAAAAAATATACTCCAAGGGAGCACTAATATCCATAGCAATAAGTTTCAAGACTTTTATGGCAATGCCATTTATGCCACCTGATTTAATTTTCATTTCAGTTATAAATTTTTCAATTTCAAAGCAATTTGTGGGCGTAAGAAAAATGCTATTGGGGTACTTAATACTTAACATTTTTTGCTATGCTTACGGGTTCGTATACTATTTTCTTAGCTAGATCAGCGCCAATGTCGCTAGAAAATGTGACAAATTCATCATCAATAGCATTTTTTATCGGAAATAATCTCTTCATTACGTATAATATAATCAAGATCAGACGAGACATTACGTTTTTTACCCAATTTACAATTTACAAATTGCTATAGTTTTTTACAATCTTTTCAGATTCCATTAGTAACCTTACTTTCGTAACTGTTTTTAGCTAGGGAAATCAACTTATTTATTATTTTATAATAAGATTTATAATCATTTTTTAGTGTAACATTAGTTCTATCAAAACTCCATAGCTTATGTAGGAATTCTTAAGGTTTGACATAAGATCATAAGACCTTTAGTAATCCACGTACTACGAGGTTTATTGGATTTATTTCGTTTATTTTTATTCACCTTAAAAGTGAATTCATTAATAAGTTTTTTTATATTATCTATTAATATAATAATAAAAAATCAGGATTTTGTATTTTTTGTAAAGCATTTCAATCAACAGACTTACTACTTTAATTAGAAAGTTGTAATTAATCTTATAAATATCTTTTGTATCAGATAGAGACAAAAATGGGGAAGTGATCAGTGAACTCATGCATAAATGTGTAGGATTTTATATTATTGATATTAGATTTAATAAAAAATTATATATGCATGTTCCTCTCGAGTCATTAGGTCTTAATAGGTCTTAAATCTCGTAAATATTTAAATTACTTTATAGAACCATTAGTTTTAAATATGCAATCACCAAAAAAGTTTTCAAAAAGTTGAGAATTATTTCAAATCCATGAAAATTTATTAAATCATCTTGTAATATTGTCCATTCCTTCAAAAAATTACTTTGAAACTATCTTCTTTTAAATTTGCTAAATTGAATTTTCTTTGACTACTTTGACAACTAACAGTTGATGAAAAAATCAAAAAAAAAATTTTTTTCGTAGTTTTACCAAATAAAAACGTAAAAAAAATTTTTTGTCGTGTTATTTAAATGGGAAAATAGACATTCATTGAGCATCGTGGAGAATCAAGATATCAACCTGCGCTTTGGAGGGATTTTTTTTATACCTTAGAAAAGCGTTTGATAGGCAAAAACTTCTTTTTTTTTTGGACCACTCTAATGTATAGACTTATTTTTAAAGTTTTTAAATGTTAATGGTATTTCTATGCAACTAAAAATATTCATATTTTTTCAAAGCTTAATTTATGAACAATTCCGCTCACATAAATGTGTATTATACATAGTAGGAGATAAACAGAAGCTTTAACCAACTCCTCTTCCGATCTCTGTATACTTGCTGTCTTTTCCATTTATACAAATTTTAGCTTTTTGTTTCATTTAATAATTATGGTGTTAATTAGGAGTACGTTTACACTGTGTACGACACTCAAGAACTTTTGAAAAATTCATTGTTTTCAATAAACTTTGGTTTAAGAAGTAATATTACTGTTATATATTGTAATTTTAAATTATAGGGTGCTTTACAAGAAGTTACATTAATAACTGGTCCGCACGGATATTTATCCCAATGTCCACAATTAGATTCTACTTGTCCAACCTGTGGTCAATTCTCTCTTCTTCAAAACACAGTTAAGGAATTAACAAGACGTTTAAGTGAAATTTCACAGAGGGTTTGTACATACTTTTGTTCTGTACATTTTCATGCACTTGAAACTGTTACGTTCGTTTTTTTTTTTTTGCTTTTTATTTCTAATTGATGCATTTTGCAGCTAGAAGCCGCCGAAGGACGCATCAATAAGGTAGAGGAATGTGACTGTTTGAAGTCTTGTACAGTAAATGGATCCGTTCATGCGGATGGCGCAAGTTGGCAAAAAGATTGTGATATTTGTGCATGTGTGGTAAGATTTATTTCTTTAAAAAAAAAAAGTAGGTATTTTCTTATAAGCATTAGTGACTTCTTTTTAAAGCACGGTGAAGTTCAATGTCGCCCAGTTCAATGTCAAAAATTAACGTGTAAGAAACCATTCACAAATCCGGGCGAATGCTGTCCAACATGTCTTAGTAAGTTTACATGGAAATGAACTCGGAAATCGAAAGTTTAATTAACAAACTGATTTGTTGCAGAACAGTGTTTTATGCGTGGTGTAATGTACGATCATGGGGACCAGGTTGCGCTTCGTGAATGCTTAGAATGTGAATGTAGAGATGGAAGTATGCATTGTTTACGCGTAGATCCAGAAACTACGTGTCCGCCGCTAAAATGTCCACCAACTGAACAGTTTAGTGTACCTGGAGAATGTTGTAAATTTTGTCCAGGTATGTTTAATTTTTTCATAACTATACTAACAGAATGGTTTTTCTTAATTTTTACAAACAAAAACATTTCTAAATTATTTAATTTTAAATTCATTGCATTGCAATCGTTAAGTATGCTACTGAAGATTAAAATAGTTAAAACAATTTGTTTTTAAAGTAAGAATAGAAAATGTATTTGCCTAAAAAGTTAAATAGTTAGAAATGTTGCAACGTGCTTTAATAACTTTTTGTCTTGTTTATGTCTAATTTTGAAACTATGCTAAATTAATTGCTCTTACTAACGATTGGTTTGTTGAATCATCTATTAACCAATTAACAGGTGTTGACTACTGTGCCAAGGGACACACTTGCCATGCTAATGCATCCTGCCTCAATTTGCAAACGACTTACGCTTGCCAATGTGACCAAGGCTTCCAAGGCGATGGCCACATATGTAATGGTACGGTTTGTACTCTAACATTCTGATTTAAGATAATTACCTGAAAATAATTGTTCGAAAGAAGATTTTTTGTACAGGCTTGATATTGTCACTTCAAACAATAAATTTATTACTCTATCATTGACATCTTAGTAAGTTTTTAAATAATTAACTTATTAATAACCTAAACTATTTTATTATAAACGATAAAAATTCTTCCGGATACAATTTCCCATCAATTGTCAATCGTATGAAGCTTAACTTCGTTCTAATGTCGGGAGACCATTTTTTAAAGTTAGGCAACTAGCATTGCATTAAACAATGTATGGTGGTCTAACTACCGACATACTTATCTATATTTTAGCATACTATTCCAATAATAATTATATTCTATTAGTTTTTATGTTTCTTTATCGTACTTCAGCTCTTAATATACAAAATAAGTAATGAAAATAATAATTATTAAAACAATTAATAATGTTCTTGGGAACTTGGACTCAAATAATAAGACGTTAAATTTTCAAATCATCTCAACGTTTCGTTGGTATTTATTTCCAACTTCTTCAGGGGAACTAAAACATAATAACAATGCATGTTGTTCAAGTTTATTATGTTATTATAAATTTATTTTATAATAATTATAATATTTATTATTATAAATAGTATTATGTTTTAGTTCTCCTGAAGAAGTTGGAAATAAATACCAACGAAACGTTGAGATAATTTCAAAATTTAACGTTTTATTATTTGAGTGCAAGTTTCCAAGAACATTGTTAATTATTTGCAATCAGAATTATCAAAACGTTTATGTTAGAAACTAAAACCAGTCACTAATTATATTAGTAATATATTTAAAATCATCAAAGCATTTAAGATTACTAAGCTTCTTCATGATGTTCATTTTTACCAAGTAGCCAGTTTCCTTTTTTTAAGTTTTAAATAAACCGCTTGATAGTTTTTAAATTAAAAAAAAACAATTCATGGGAAAAAAGTTCCATTAGTTTTTCATTTCAATTCGCGGAGTTTTAAAGGGTGAATGATCTGACATAGAAATGCGTATGAGATAAATTTTTATTTATGAGTACGGCCAGAAGATTGGGATCTTAGTTTATCATGTTATGGGAATAAGGCGAGAAATCATATTTGCTAGTTTACGTATCATTTATTATTCAAATCCCTTGGGTCCTTTATCTTACGAACAATTGATTTTCAAATATCTTAACTACTTCCTTAACATTTTTTTATCATAATACCTATTTTACTAATTTTTCATTATATTTGCAAATTAAAATGAACGACTTAAATTTTAATTTAGATGTGGACGAGTGCCTGCAACAAGGTGGCTTCAATGGCCATCATTGCCATTCAAATACTCGTTGTGTAAATACTCCTGGTTCTTATGTGTGCGAATGTTTACCGGGATATCGACGTCTTGATAAGTTCAATTGTGTTGAATTAGATGAATGTAGTACAGGAAAACATGCCTGCGACTCTCATGCAACTTGCATAAACACTTTAGGCAGTTATCATTGTCAATGCCAGGAAGGATATGTTGGAGATGGATTTAAATGTGAACGTATGTTTCATATTTCAGCGACAAAACGATTAAATTTAACTCACACAATAATTTTTTTTCGCTTCTAGCTGTTTGTAAGGAGGCCTGTTTAAACGGCGGTAAATGTATTGGTCCCAATTTATGTTCTTGTAGAGAAGGCTACGTAGGCCCTAATTGTGAATTAGATTTAGATGAATGTGCCACAGGTGTTCATCAATGTCACGACACCTCAGTTTGTGTTAATATGCCTGGATGGTACTATTGTAAATGTAAACCAGGATATAGAACAATTTTTCATCATAACACTTTAGGAACTCTTTGTCAAGGTATATTACAATTTTCATTCATGAGACCTTCAGCAATTCAACACGATTCAATCGATTTTTTAGATATTGATGAGTGTAAAGAAGATAAGCATACTTGCCATCCTTCAGCCAAATGTGTAAATACGCAAGGAAGTTTTCAATGTGTTTGCCCTGAAAGTGACGCAGTTCTTTGTCGACAAAGTTGTATATTTCAGGGTAGAGAAGTTGCGAATGGAATGGATACAATTCCAGATGGTCAACCTTGTCGAAGATGCCACTGTAACAATGGTGTTATATCGTGTAGAGACCCAATATGTGATTGTTCTCTTAAGGGAAGTGCTAGGGATAAATGTTGTCCTCAATGTGATCCTGACCAAACGTGCAGACACCAAGAACTGCAACAGGTTTTGTTCAAAAGTGGAGAACGTTGGATTTATCAATGTCAAACGTGTGAATGTTGGGTAAAAAAAAATACTGAAATCAACATTGTGCAGGTGTTTTAATTGTTGTGCGTTTTTTAGTCTGGTGAAATCGATTGTTGGCAATTAGAATGTCCGCCACTAACTTGTGTTGATCGAATTCGAACGCCAGGAGATTGTTGCGAACGTTGCAACGATGATCCATGTTCGTTAGATTCAAATTCAACGAGTGGCGGATTGCCTTGTACATACGCTGGCCGTTTATACGATTCGGGGACACAATGGAAAGATCCAGACGATCGTTGCACTTCTTGTAACTGCAAGGTTTGTCCTTAAAATTTTTAATATAAAAACGGCGTGGTATCCATACATTAACAATATTCTCCCGACTTTTTTAACATTTTACATAAAAATGTTCAATTCCAACCGAAAAGGTATTGGCAATGAATATACAGATACTAAGCTGCTTCTGTGATTTTTTTAAGTATGTTTTGCATCAATTTAAGAAGCATTTCATTAATACATTTTAGTGATCAATGTCTTAAGGAGATCGTTGTGCAATGATTGGTGAAAAATTATTTGCGATTAACAAATGTATTGCAAGCCTGTTTTGGATTTTATACTAAGAAAAAGCAATTTAAGAAGCTAAGAAAAGGTAGTTCAATGCATTTTTTTGAGTTGAAGTTAAATTGATTGTATATCTGTTGTTAAAATTAATTATATCGTTCATTTAAAGTTTGAATTATGTTAAAAACTGTCGGTGTTACCAGGACAGTTAAAAATTAACTGATTATAATAACTTTTTCATAACAAACTGTTGATTATTACCTCTTCAGGAAAATCAAATGTAGTACCGAAACTTTATTTTTTATTGTGATATATGTGTTTTTGATGAATATATTTTGTAAAATTTCATATTAGTCATTACATACTATACAAACCTCGTTTTTAAAACTTATTTTTTCACTACTTTCTTCATTATTGCAGAAAAAATGCAATGTTTCAATAAATTAAAGTACAACGACCTCCTTAAACAATGCTCATTGCTCTAGCTAGATATGTGTTTTATCTAATGATTAAAAAGCATGTTCATGCTTAGCGCTAATCGCTAAGATCATGCTAACTATTTTCAATTAAACTATAGTCTTGTAGATAATTTTTGTCTTATTCATAATAATCAAACACGTTGAATATTCCTTAAACCACTATTTTAGTGATTCAAGGGATAAAATTCATAATGGAAAGATGAAAATATTTTTGGCTCACCAGAACGAACATTAAATTTTATACCTTATTGGTCAATTAAAAATTTAATTTTCGTTTAATGAATTTGATGCTAGCAATCAATTACTGAGCCGCTAGCCAATGCTGTACTAAGCGCCTAATAAGCTAATGCTGAGACTATACTAACAAAAATGGTAACATTGGGTTCCCTTGCAGGTGCCGATCTGCGACCAACTGGTGAGCAATGTCGCGTATAGTGTGCATCGGTAATCACGTCACTTTAACTATACACTCCTTCTTTTTTATAATGCAATTTTTGTTATAACATTTCGCTTCTTTTACATTTTTGCTGTAAAACATTAGCGATTTTCAAATTTTATAACAGGTAATTCTGTCACGCTTTGATTAATTTCATCATTTTTCATTTCTATATGAAGTAAACAGGTGAACTTCAATTCAATTGATCAAAATTACACACATAATTACAAAATACACATAATTGTTTTTCAAGTTCTATCTTTAGATTTTATACTCTTGTTTGCTACTGTTATATATTGTGCACTCTGTAGTTATTACGTTTTTCAGTTTTCATTTGAAGCATGCAATTTATTTTTCTTTAAATCCAAAGATGCCTAAAAAATTACTTATCTATTTTAAAAATAAAATACACTTATAAATATTTTAAGTTTCATATTTCAAAATGATAAAAGAAACTTTGTTTCTTAATTTTTCCTACCACATGAACAGATTAATGTAACAGAAACTAATAGTATACTAAACTAATAACAGAAACAAATAAACTAAAGTAAAATTAGTATAGCGGAGAAATGAATGTACATAATAGTCCCATTTGTTAGGGATAATTAATATTCTTTGTTTATGATTAGATATTAATCTTTTTTTCTTTACTTCAACTTAATCTATTTCTTTCCTTCTCTTCTCTTCAATGCTAAGAAAAGAGATTCTTAATACGATCCCTGTTAAGAGAGGCATTTTAAATGGTCAAAAACCCATTAGAAGTCGTTTACGTTTATTAAAGACATTTTAAATACAATAAAATCAAAATGCCTCTAATTGCCTTTTTTATCAAGGATAGCTTTCATGAAATTTATATACCCACCTTAATATCAAAACTTCTTCCCTCCAAAGAACTAAGTTTGAGTTTAAACTTTTGAATTGACTTAATATTTTGATCACAAGTTTTTCGAATATTTTTTTCCTGTTTTTAACAAATCGCTTTTCTTTCCTTTTGTATTATTTATTCGATTTGGCTTAAAATTCATTCACTATTTATTATTTTAGTTTAGAGATCATTTTTTAATATAATTATTATATAAAAACTAATATTTAATTTCGGAATTGAAACTTGAACGTAGTATTATCATATAAACCATTTATTTTTCATCGCGGTATGAAACGGGTGCTCAACATTTACTTCCTCTGTAATTTATAATTAACTTATCTGTAGATTTTTACATTAAAATAATTCATTTAATTGGTCATTTTTAAGGAATGGCATATTTGTTTGAAGAAAAATAAAGTTTGTTTATGTTGTTAGTTGTTAGAGAACCTATAATTACCTGTTATAATACAAATGAGCTTGCTTTATTCAGCACATTAAATTTCATTTATTGCATGTTTTTATAATTTTCGTGTTTTTTTTTTTTGTTTATAATTTCATACAATGTGCATGTCGGGAGAAGGTATTGGCATGATTTCCCCAAATATTCCAATCTATGAAAACAAGTTTTAGATGTGCACTTAATTAAATGTTTTAACTAATCTTTTCATAAGAGAATTATCAAGATAAAAGTACTGGATTTTGCATAAAAATTGAAATATTGTTTGTATCGGACAGTATTATCTTGATGGAAATCTTATTATTGATTGATTAGCAATAAGAATAATTACAACGATTGTATCTTGTGTTCCGTTAGGACGGGAGAATTTGCTGCAGTTTTGATTTGGGCTGTGGCGAGTCTGGGGGTTCGGTGGGCAACAACGACTTGGCTCTTACGAGAGAATCTAAGTCTTCAAATAGTGCCCGTAGTCAACAGGGGCAGTCAATACAACTCACTACCCCCAAAGACAGTAATACGATCAATGTCACAGACAAACCTGAACTTTCACGCATTCGTTATGTTAATATTAGTGATACTAAGATTACGCGTAGTGGTAGTAATGAACACATTAACATTAGTGCGGCTTCGCAAGTGTCTAATATCAGTGTTACCGCCGACACTTCAGTGCTTAGCAAAAATTCAACAATTGTACTTGTTAATAACTCTGAAACACAGGAGGTTAGTAATAAGACTGAGGAGGAATGGAGTCCGGAGGAAGGATAGTTTACTATCAGCTCTGCAGTATAGGTAGATCATTCCACAACAAAGGAAACAGCGCGTTATCAGATGTGAACTACACTGTTGCAGTACTTAGCGCTAGTTTTATACAACATTCCGGGACACCTTTACGATGTCAACATAACTGAACTTGTGCAATAATAATTTTTAGATATGAATTGTTTCTTTCAATCCTAGATGTAATAATATTGTTTTTAAATAAAATTTTAAGAAACAAACAAACCATAACGTTCATATGCCTGAAATTATTTTTTAAATGAAATGCAGAGAAATGCAAAGAATTACATCGGGAGCGAATTGAACATTGAAATCAATTATGACAAAATAAATCTCAGCACAATAGTTCCAATAATTTAAGATATTGCATGGTTTTCGTCTTCATAATATATAAAATACAATAAATAATTGGCCTTGGCTTGAAAACAAATGTAATACCACAATGTTTAATATTGTAATAATTAAATATACAACAGAAACCTAGGTATAAAATAAGTTTCTAGGGGTTCAGCTCCGGGTGTCTTCCTATTTAACTAATAGGAAGTTTATTGCTTTCTTAGCTCTTGTTATTTGTTATTACATACATACAAAATAAGATAAATCCTAATAAATTCTAGTTCTAGTCATAAGTCATAATAACGATGAATTATATTCTAATAGATAAATGCATTCTAAATCGTTCAATTCCAGCTTTGGAAAGTTGTTCGTTTACGTTTGAACCCCAATATCCTAATAAAATACAATAAAGATACATATATTTATTATATTTTCTATGACTAAAAAAAAATAAATAAATAAAATAACGTTTTGTTATTTTGCTGCAACTTATTAAATTAGGTCAATTAATACAATTTGTCAATCTATTCTAATTAATAACTGTTTGTTGCAATTTTCGAATTGCGAGTTTAGCCACAATTAATAAATTTCAACAATGTGGCAACAATGTAATCATGATTAGAGGACGGCTTCCTGTGATTAACTCTCGTAAAATGTTTTAAAATTTTGGAATTTAATAAAGTACGTAATGCTATTTATTTAAGAAGAATAAATAAAAACAAATTCACGAAATTCAAATGAATCTTACATAATTATAAGAGATTAATTACTTTATTTAATTTGATGAACTCCATTGTTTGTCAATATCCTGTCTGATTAGAGTTGAAAAAAAAAACTAGAATAAAAATAATGAATAGTGCCTAAGATTATTTTTTTAACTCATTATTTGTGACTTATATATATATATATATATGTATATATATATATATATATATATATATATATATATATATATATATATATATATATATATATATATACATATATATATATATATAATATGTGATTTAAACTGCAATATCCATTTAGATCAAATGTAGAGATAATTTGATTTAATTTTGACTAGTAGTTTCAATAAAGAATTTTTTTTAATTTAACATTTGATATACAATTCTAACTCATTACATTAAGTAAAATGAAGCAATAATATATTGCCATTTTGTGTAGTATATATTTGATAAAATTGTGTCAATAAAGCAACACAAAACACTGTATTTAGCACAAATAATATAAATAATCCATAGGCAAATATTATGCAATGTTATAAATCAATCAACTTTTAGGAATAACAAATAATATTAACTATAATTTTGGTACGAACGGTGTATCCTTATTTTCAAATTAATGTACAGAATATTTATTACCATTTGTCGTTACATAAATATACATTTATTTTATATATATATATATATATATATATATATGTATATATAATATGTATGTATTAGAGATAATATCGCACTACTTGGCCAAAAAAATTTGCTATTTTGGGTAAAACTATGATGATAATAATTATAATAATAATTTGTATGTAGCTATTTGTAAGTATATCTCATTATCAATACAAACCAATGTAAATATTGATCTGATATATAACGATTAACTTTAGTAGGAAGAAAGACTAATTACAAAATGAGTCAAGTAGCAAATGCTTATCATAGTTCCTAATTGTAATTATAAAACATGAAACCGTAATAAATCTCATATTTCATAAAACGTCACAAGCTAAGAGCGAATTAGTGTTATCTTTCCCAAAACGATTGCGTTTTTCATGCGATATGTGATATATTACATATTTGGTCATCAATATTCTGTACAATTTTATCAATTCTTCATCAAGTTTTAAGACTTGCATTTTGATGAGCTACTTTCTATAACCAGCAGATGGTAACACATGCGGTGAGATACAAATTTTTCATTCAAAATATTTACAGAAGTACGTTTTTCTAATGGAATAATTGAATCATTAAAAAATCATCATATGTACGAGCGAATATGATGGGGTTTTAATATTTTAGGTCAAAAAAAGTTCAGGGATTATTTTATCTTAATAATTTTCATTATGTCTAGCAATCTGCAATATACATTCATTGAAGTATTTAGATATAAAAATGTTATTTCCAAAATTCGTTCCTTTAAATTAAATACATTTAGTTGTTAAACTTTGTCTCACTTGTGGTAAATTTAAAAAATAAAAATAAATACCTAATTTTTAGTTAACTGTTCAAATTTTCTGCATGTATTTATATAAGTTTTGATTTTTTTTCTATGCAAACATTACACATTTACATCCCTTGCTTATAAACCTCCATTTCTATACATCTTACATAGTAGAGCAGTCGTGAGTTGTAACTACGAAATCTTCAACTGATGTAGAAAATTCTCTAAGTGATACCTCTTTTGATAAACCAGGTAAATGTTAGCTTGGTATGAATTAGATATAAATGAAATAATAATAAAATTATTATTATTTGAATCGATGATGGTAAGTTAATCCACTTCCACCAATCCATTCAACTCATCGTTTTAAATCGCAGACATGGTGATATTTAACTTTGGCGAATTTTAATTTAGCTTCAAGTTCATCGTCTTTTGTTAGTTTCATTTTAAAAATGTGTATTTGCCAGTATTTTGAACAGAAAATAAAATAATGTACCTCCACCTGTGCAGCCGTCTGTTGATGTTTTTTAAATTTTTAGAGGAAAAAGGCTCCTTCTTACTGAAATAGTAATGTTGTAAATATTGAAAACTTTTATTTAAAAAAAAAAATAAAATATAAATATCAATTTGTTATTAATCTTTATATGACAGTATTTCACCGCCTAGTCAGTTTTGACCAGTTTTGAGAAAATATTTAAAACAATTTGCACGAAACTAGTTGTAAATTTATGTATATATTGTGTACATTACTTGTTCTATTTCTTGAGAACAATATTTAATTTTTGTTAACATTTTTCGAAATTGTCTTCAATTTAGTCGCCATGCAGAGTTTGTTAATATGAAAAAAAAAAAACTGTTTTGTGAATTACATACTTGTATTGACTACTCGTGTTATAGCGAAACATAAATTATTATTACTTAAATAAAACTTTACATTTTAATTGAATTTTGTATGATTATTTATAGCTCTAAGTTTTAAATTTGTTTAATTATAAAATTCATAATAGTTTTAAATATAATTTGAAGAAAATTATAAACAGTCAAACAAAACAAAATCAAACTATTGGTACATTTACTTGACCTTATTTGAACAAGAAACTGTAAAGAAAAGAAAATATGCAATTAGATTTTATTTATTTGAATGCTTTTATAAAGCTTTACCTGTAAGGATAACCTTGTGCTTTGGATCGGAATGCAGAAAGTAATAATGAGAAAAATACGGTAACTAGTACAAGTCCAACTATAGCGAACATTCGTCGCTTTCGCAAGTCTCCCTTTGGTTGAGCAGCCTCAGTCATAAGAACCATCCCTAATACAATGGCAGCATCTTAAAAAATATTAAGGAAAATGTTCGTGTCTATCTCAACTCATTAGTTATTAAAGAAAAATAACAGCAAAAAGAATCAGAAAATGGAAATGTCCTCGAAGATTTAAACAGTGTTCAAATTACTTCTTTGTTCCACTTTTCCACTTCCCAGATTAATATTATTCTAGCGAAAAAGTAATATTTATTTTATAATATTTAAAAGGATACTCAAAATCATGACGATGTAAGTTTCTAAAACAAATTGCGCTTGAGATGATCCATGAATGTATCTGATTTCGCCATTTTGAGTTTTATGTAAAAACGGTGGTCCGCGAATATGATTCCACATTTGACCAGACACCATCATAAAGCAAAAGCATAAAGCTCCAAGACCCCACAAACGTTTATTATATAGAAATTCCAAATTGTTTCGACGTATGTATAAGAAACCACCCACAATTGTAGAAAGCATGAAAAGTGCCACAGTTCCTGAGTAATTTGGAGGACGGAAAACTCTTATCTAAAACACAAATAGCAATTGTTAAATTATCAATTACATTTTGTTACCGCCATGATTTAACAACAAATTATTACAAAACACTTTACATGTTATTTTTAACGATAACAACCAATTATTCTAAAAGGTGAGGTTTGTATGGATATTTTGACAATAATATGTAATCATTTACTTGAATATCAGTTCTTTCGTTAATCCATTTTGCAATAGCATCAGCTCCGAATCCAATCCGTTGAATATCCATGGTGTCCAATGGTTTCGGTTTTCCCTTAGGAGGGAAATGAATGAAAACAGGAGCAGTATTCAATTTTAACTACAAATATCATAGAAAACAAGTAAGTAGATAACTTATATTAGAAAACTGAAAGTAGTAGCTAAAAAGTTTACCATTTGAAATACATCTGCTCCTTCGTCAAAATCAACCATTGCAAAGAATAGTTTGTTTGAATAAATTTGAGAATATCGAAACGAGTTTGCTACGATTGTAAACTCATCACTTGCATGTCTACATATTTGACATTGTCGGGCAGGAGCCATCGCCGTAAACATTATTACGACAGAATAATTCTTTGGTGGTCCTTTGACAAACTCACGGAATTTTGCTCCATTAAATCTCAGGACAGATTTCTTATTATTCATGTCAGTAAGTTGTTTAACTCGAGCCGATAGTGTGAGACCCTGTGAAAATTGACAGATTTTTTTTTCATTTCATGAAACTAACCGGTTTTGTTAAAAATGCCAATAAATAACTTACATTTTTGCTACCTGATTGAGAATTGCATAACACTATAAATGACAACAACGTTGTCACAATTAATAAATGAATTAATAGCTTCATTTCGGATTTTTTTATATATATTTTTTTCTATTAACTAGTCCTACGTGTCGTACGTGTCAAATGATATCTGCCAATATCTGCCAGGTACTACCGGTCCTCCTCTAATACAACCAATGAGAGCAAATAAGCGCTACCGACACCAATTCTTGGAACTAAAAGCATTTATTTGAGCGGTAGATTTAAATTGAAATGAATGACTTGATTGTTCATAACAGTACCATAATTTCTCGAAAAATTTAAATTGTAATTGTGTTTAGCAATTTTATTAGTTGTATAATATTTATTTGCCATTTATATCTACGCATAGAATGCACGGTGGGTGAAGTACATATGAAAATAATAGGAAAATTATTACTTTCGTTGATGATGTCACGGTATAACTTGGATGATAGAACCACTGTTTTAAGAATAACCTTTAGTGTGTTCTAACAAACGATTATTATTTATTAATTGGAATCATTTTTCAATGATTATTACTCTTCATAGAAATAAATTAACGTCAAAATTATTTTTAAATAACATTGATCTGTAAAATGCTATTTTTTTTCTTTCCAAAACTACATACAAGCCAATTTTGACAGTAAACAAAATTATTGTTAGATTTTTCAATAATTTTTTTTTATTTTCAAATAAATTGCACAATCTGCATAGGGTTATATTAAGTGCATTTAATCTATAGACAATCACATGTAAGCGCACTAGTTCCAGTAGATTAGTGCTGTGTAAGTACAAAGATTTTTAACAATCAATACCAACAATAACAATAATAGTAATTCTTATAGCAATAAGAATAATAATAATAATAATAATAATAATAATAATAATAGCCTATAATAACAATATCACTGCTAAAAATAATATGAAACATTAATATATAAGTAAGATATAAAAATAAAACTATATAATAAGAAATAATAATTTGGCAATAAATAGTTAATAGGAATATTTGTTTAGTTACAAAATCTATCAGACAAATCTATTACATTCCATTTTTGTAACCTTCTTATCATCTCACTGTAGTCCAAAAAGTTTATTGCAAGATTGTTGGAATGATCGTCTAGTTTTGTCAGATATTTTTTACTAAACCTTTGAATTTTCTCCTTTACAGATGGCATTTCTGTATCTTCATGTATTTTTTATTGTTTACATACCATGGACCACCGATTATTTGTCGTAGGGTCCTTGATTGGAATCTTTGTAGGATTTCAATGTTGGAGTTGGATGCAGTACCCCACAACTGTATCCCATATGTCCATATGGGCTTGAGGATGACCTTGTACAGAAGAAGTTTGTTTTCTGTTGATAATGGTGCATTAGATGCCATTAGCCAGTTCATTTTTTGTATTTTTTATTTAAATGTTCTCGAGTTTTTTTGATTTGCACAGCCCATGTAAGTTTTTAATTAAAGTGCTCTTTTGCGATAGTTCTGTGCCTTCCATTGTAACCGGGTGGACATATAAATCTGCGCAGTGTAAACATTATGTGTGTAGATTTTGCGTTGTTTATTTTTATTTTCCACTTTTTTGTCCATTTTTCTACTTTGTCCAGGTTATTTTGGAGCTTTAACGAAGCTTTATTGGGCTCATCTGCTCAATAAATTATGAATAAATATTGATTAACAGATGAACGTTTAAACAATATTGAAACTGGTTTTTGGTTTGAAGCTTTAATCGCTTTAATCCTTCAAAACCAGAATTGAAATTTGTTACAATTTCGGCTCCCATAAAGGTGTTCTACAAAACGGCTTTTTCAACGGTCGATATAATAGCCGCTAACTGTCAATACTTCATTGTTATGATCGTGTAATGATTTTTAAAGTTTTTTAAGTGATTTTTATATCTTTGAGGTAAGCTATAATTGGTACAGCGAGAGATGCTGCGGGTTGATAAGGGAGGTAATTCTAATAATTCACAAGCTTTTTTTACTAAATTCAATTTATTTATTTACAACCATTCACAACCATAGGCTGGTAAAACAACGTCTACCGAGTTCAGCTATTATGTTTATAAAACTTATTAATTTTTTTATAACTAAGTAAGAATATTGAATATGTTTAAATTATCCATATTATGAATTAAAAATGCGGTAATACAATCGATATTAAGGAATCAATTTTCACAAATCAATTTTTGATAGTACAATGTTCATTGGCATCTCTATTTTATCAAATACAAAAAAAAAATTATTGAAAATTATTAATAACTTGTGTATAATTTTTTTATCCTATTTTTTATTTAATTTTTATTTAATTAATTTATATTTAGGGGAAAAGAGACAATGTGAAAGATTCAATTTGATCACTTTACTGGCTTTACTTCCTGCATAATAATCTTTTAAGTTTTAATATGTTATTAAATTATTGTTTTCACTTTTATGTTTTAAAATAACAAATTACTCAAAAATAATTAAGATACATAAATAAACCTTGTTCCAATATTTATCAAATTATTAACTGTCACTTGAAATAATTCAAAAAACAATCATAAAATTTCGAATGTATTGTTTAGCTGAATAAAAAATAAATAAATATCTTTCCAAACAAGAGCTAGAAATATATTTTTAACAAGTAGTGAAATTATTTTACCCAGTTTAATCAGTAAGACACAAATTTAATAATGGAAATAACAAATATTTTCCAAGTGTTGCATTCGGTTAACTTTATTTTGTTTATTTTTGGTTTATTTCCTAATTTATATCTCAAAGAGGAGCCTATCGCAAAATCAATAAGTGTCCGTTCATTTTTTTACGTTTTATGTCATTTAAGTGTCGCATGTTACATAATTATTTGTATTGCAATTACAAGCATTGATCTCAATGAGAAAGTGATCGATCTTTTCTTCTTTTTTATCCATTCCATTGGCAAATTTAAAATGTTTTATTTTTTCAATGAAATCGTTCATTTTCTTAACACTATCAATTCTATAGACGATAGACTACGCAACTTAAAACAAACTATCAATTAAAATCTCTTTTACAATCGTTTAAATATTTTTCTTAAATGTAAAATAATCTTTTCTTTAATTATGGTCGTTTTAGATTGTTACACATTTTTGATTGAAAACGTAACAATAAATTATATTTGTTATTCTGCACTGTATGAAATCAGTATATTTGTTCATTACATATGTATATTCACGTTTCTGATGTACATTTGGATCGTTGCTGATCGCATTAATTTACTAAGAATTACAATTGAATCATTTAACAATTCTCAAGAAAACGAAATAAGCTTAAATAGTTTACATATATTGTCCAAATTGTACATAACATTGTCTGATAAGGTAGATCAATTGAACACTATTTTTATCCCTTTTTTGTGCATGGAAATTTTTATATGTTATAATTCATTTTTTATGACGGTTCACGCCATATTGTTTTCAATTCATTATTTGAATTATTCTTTTTGGTAAATTTTTACCAGTGTTTCAATGTTAACAATTACCTACACAATTGTTTATTACAAAAATGTGGTAAGTTATAGAAGTTATTTATAGTTCCCTACCCAAATATATTGAAATTGCACAAATGAATCTGTTTTTTAAATACACATTGTACAATGAGTTTACATAACGACATTAGTGAGTATATTCTTCATACTTATATAGTATATAAGTATACTTATATATTTATATAGTATACTAGCTGATCCCCGCGACTTCGTCTGCGTAACGTAGTTGTAGATTATATTTTCTTTTTAGACTTACTATTTGTGGTGGTATGTGAAAATTATTATTTTTCTTATTTCTTTTATGAAAAACATAATCAAATTTAAAAAGATACGTTTAATAAACTGTTGCTTACAATAAAATATTTGTATGTAATGATCAATTAATTTCCAAAAAAATATTTATAAATATCTAAAAAGAGTATGTTCAATTGCGTATACCTATAGTAGGTATACCTACCGTTAATCAAATAATCCATAAACCAATCAGGGTTTATGCATAAAAAAATATCGTAAAGTTCAATAAAGTCGGTCTTAATTATGACTTAAAACAGTAAAAAGTTATCAAAACACTCCCGTCAAAATAACAGAAGTAAAGGGTCTAGATTTGGAATATTAGTAGAAATCCCATTTCATTGTCTCGACTCCCGAATGAACCTTTTTCTCAAAATTATTTCACTACTCCAATGTACAAAACTACCGCGAAATTAAAATTTGTTCAATTGCACGAAACCCAGTTCCTCCAAAATCAAGTATAAACATTGTGTATCTATGCACTTATTATTAAAATATCTGAATTTCAACTATATAATTAAACCATTTTCTTTTAGTTCGCCGAATTTCTCGCTACTCGATATTCGCTTATTAATATATTTATTTGTGAATACGTATTTCGGATTTTCAGGTTTACAATATGTGAACGCCAAAAAACTTAATGCTCACTTATAAACTTAACTTAACCATTTTCAGATATATCTATCAGAGTTTACATTTTTGAGCAGATCCTAAGTTTTTGTTTCTAATAACAAACCAACACTCTTTTATTTTAAGCGATAAAGCGTTTTGTCTATAACGAACATACTTTGATAATGAAATTTTAAACTTCGATTGTTTATTAGACGTTATGCCGTACAAACTTAGCCACCCTTTTTTCTCTCTTTTGGGGGGGGATTACCGAAAACCCTTTTCTTCGACACAAATATGCATTTATATTTGAAAATATAATTTAAAACGAAAAAAAATTATGACCTTCTTTATTTTGATTATAATGACTGAAAATTTATTCGATTTCGCACATTTGTACGTAGTCCATACAAATTATTGAAAATGGGTAGAAAGGGTGAAAATAAACTCGAATTTTTTATTTATTTTCAATAACAATAATTGGGTTTCGAATTGTTCTAAATACCGAAGAAAAGTTAGTTTGGAAGATTTTATATTTTAAATTGATAATGAAATATATGATAAAAATTGCTCTCTTATTGTTTTTCAGCAGAATAAATAATTCCTCCAGTTCACAATCATTTGTTCATAAAAATTTAATTTAAAAACTTTAACTGTCGAAAAACAAACAAAAATTAAAAACCGCCTCTTTGGTATTTGGTATAAGTACCTACTACCTAAACTTTCATACTAATTAATTGAAATTACGTTATTTAAAATGCTGTAGTTAAAATGATATATCAAAAACAAAAACTTATTATTAATTAATTATTTATTTATTAATTACACTTATTAAATTCAAAATTTCGAATGTTGATTAACTCTACATTTTCTCATACAAACTTAGTCACCCCCTTTTAATCTTTTAAGATAGGAATTTTCAAAAAAAAAATCTTATTAGATGTCTACTTTTTATAAGGAATTAAATACCCCATGGGTAAGTTTTGAGTTCTGGAATAGTTAATTTGGTCTTAAAAATATTGCATGCTTACTCAGCATCATTGTGTTGTCATTTTTCCAGAACTAAAACACTACGGAATTTTGTCGCTAATTTATAGCGCAGATGTATTCACTGAAAAAAACTATTAATAAAGTCAGTTGTTAAATAAATTAGTATTGGTATTTTCCGCAATTGCTAGGTCACGTTACCTACACATTGATGTCAATACTATCAATTTAATATTGTCTGCAATTTTTATTTTAAAACCGCAAATAACCATTAAAACCATTGCAAGTTCTACGCAATGACTCAATATGTTTCGAAGGCGCAATGATTTTACTGATTGCCGATTTCTCCCAAACATTACCAACCATTCCAAGATTGGATTCTGCCAAAAAAATAAACACTTGCTTAATATTATAAAATCTGTGGCACAATGCGAAGAAATTTCAACTGGTAACATGAGATTGGCGTTGCGGAATGATCCATCAGAAGAATTTTCCAAGCGATTGTTGAATATCGGTAATGACAATGTTCCTATCGACGAATCAAGCGTATGGTTTTCAGTTCCTTTGATTTTTTTCGATTTTTTTGCATTCAAAATTTTTACATAATTACTAGTATAGGATAAAAATTCCCATATACAACGACAAACAGCAACTACAAATTATTACCAATATTAAAGTCACGCAGATGTAGTTGCGGGTATCAGCTAGTTAACTATATTAGTTGATTGCTTTATATTCTTAAAAAAATAATTGAAATTAATTATAAATTAATCATTTTGTAACAATAACTTAGGAAATAAATTAAATAATACAAATAAACCTAAAACCAATATAATAATATTATCACAATTGATGAAATTAGAAATAATAATAAATTCAATTATAATTATCAAAATTTTCTAATCAAAACACATAATATTATTAAACTATATTCTGTTTAAATGAAAATATTTACAAGCCAATATGAAATATTATGATAATCTATGTTCTGGTGTATAAAGGACTTAATACCATTCAATTTATTCAGTTCATTTTCTGTCTGTTCTTCTAAAAGATGAAAAAAATGGAATTTTTAAATTCGATTAAAGACGGACGCATTTGCGCTATTTTCGTTTGTTTATGTCTTTCATTATTTTTGGAAAATGATAACCAACTTTTAAATTTTACTGCTTATGATTATTGGATTTATTTTGCAAAAGAAGTATTTCTTATTTGTAACTTTATTTCCATCTCATTGGTGATATGGAAATTGGAGCAAATCAAAATATTGATCAAAACCTTCGAATCATTTGAATGTCGAGTTACGAAAGAGTTAAATTGTGGAAATTTGTTCGACTATCAATATAAATGGATTCCATTATTCAGTATATTTTTGCTAATTTCGACTAGTCTTCTTATCGTTTTTGATATTATCATCGCTTCTACCGTCGAATTTACATTTAATTCATTTTTTATATTTGTATTACTTGAGGTTTTTACATACATCATTCGTTTTATTTGGCATGAATTCATTATATTTATATGGAAAATTGCGATAGAAATAAATCTTTTGCAACAAGTAATGGTAACTATGAATCTCAATAATGAGCATTATGATAAGGCGAAAGTTAAATTAAATTTGATCTCAGATTTATACTTAAGTTCAATGAAACAATTAATCTATACATTGGACATTTTTATGTTTTTTCTTCTTCAAGTCGGAATTTTTACCTTTACATCACACTGCCAATCTGGTTGTGAGATTCTTTTCGACAAGAATATTTTCTATAATTTTTTTTTGATATTAGATTTAACGAAATCCATATTTTTAATTGGGATTATATGCAATGACTTGAAAAACGCTGTAAGTAGTTTATTTTCTACAAGAATTTTGTTGGTGATGTTTACTAAAGTTATGATCCAAATTATTGAATAAGGGATTGAATCAGTGAAATCGATGTGAGCTTGTGGAAAATTTGGCACTGTTTCAAAATCTGCAAATCAATCATTTTTAGCAACTAATTATCGTATGATAAACTGGTATAATTTGGAAACCGAGAATTACAGTCCGCAAATTTTTTTTTTGCTATAAAAAACATTGATATTAACTGAATCCTTATAACTCAATATATT
Organism: Sisyra terminalis; assembly: GCA_958496175.1. Classification (NCBI taxonomy): domain Eukaryota; kingdom Metazoa; phylum Arthropoda; class Insecta; order Neuroptera; family Sisyridae; genus Sisyra; species Sisyra terminalis. The sequence continues at coordinate 13,116,342 of OY292274.1, forward strand.
TCATTTACTTTAGGGTATTAACTATCAAAACAGCTTGTACTCCATTTCTGCTCAAACGACAGATTTGAAGACTCTACAATTGGTAAGTATCTTTTTCCTGTGTCTCAAAAAAAAATCTCCTACTTTATTTCATTTATTCTTTAGATTAACGTTTGTTTACTTTATTTTGAATTAAAAAAAAATCATTAAATTGTTTTCTTTTTTGTTGATAATTTGTCAAATATTGCACAGCTTTTCTAAACACTAATCGACTTGAATAAGACAGAATTTTCTTTCAATAAATCTTAAATTCCAATATTTTAAAGTGCAGCATTATTTGAATTACATAAAGTTCAAAAATCCATTTTCTGTCACATACCAAATACTAATATTTATAATAAAATAGCTAATATTTTTTTTTAAAAAGAATGTCAATGATAGTCTATACTTATTTTCTATAAAAATTGCTTAGAAATTATAAGAAAACTTTTATTTCTCAATTAATTGTATACTAAAAACTATATTTCAGATTAAATTGATGATTCTTGAAACGAGCCACCATCAACCAAAAGTCAGTATCTTTGGAATGTTTGCATATGATTTGGATTTTATAAGAACAGTTAAGTATTTCCTAAATTATTTTTCACTTTAAAGTTTTGCATTGTTTAAATTTAATTTCAGATGGTTTTCGCAATAATCAATTACACAATTATTCTATATCAACTTCGAAAAGGCGAATGATGACCTGTGTTGTTCTTTAAAATGTTAGTCTCAGCTTGTCGCTTCTATAAACTTTGTCTAATTTTTGAGCAATTACAATTTTGCAATCATTGTAAAAAATTCACAATTCAGGTTATTTAATCACATGTTAGAAAAAGTGAAAAATATGAACATCCTTTTAATTTTTCAAAAGTACAATTGATGTTTCATTTTTATTAAAGATAGTTATATAGTTTTATGTATTTAGTTATTTAGTCACTAGTTGCATTAACATTGTGTATGAACATTTAAAACAAACATTAGAATAAAAAGGCACAATTTTGCAAATTGAAAGTGCTAAACTATTCTTTATTTATTTTTTTGCCCTTGAAAAACGGATATACAAGAAGGAATTGAGTTTTTTTCTGTATCCACAGTACCAAGACGTCTCGTAAACACTGCAGGTAGGATAAAAGTTAAATAACTGAAGTATTTAACGAAATTTTTGGACTTTTTTAAGGAGTTATTTTTTCATAGAAGAAAAAATTTGGGTGGTTATTTTAAAAAAATATTAGTCTGAGTAATGCTGATAATTGATTTTCCATGGTAAGAATGTTATGGAGATACAATCGGAGACAAAACTACATAAAAATAGAAAATTCGTGAATAATTACGTTGTAAAAATTGTGTCTAGTTTATGAGAAAATCAAAAATTTCATCAAAAATTTTAAACAAAATAAGAAAAAATTTAGAAATTTTTAACTAACTTTTGGGACTGAATATGCCTTGATTTCAACTTAAAAAAAAAACTAATTAATTTATCCATTTATTTTAAAAACCACACTTTCGGTCTGTTTTTAATTAGTTTCTTAAGAACCGTATAGAGAAATATTCAAATAAACTTATGCAAAACTAGTTTAAGCTAAATTACTAAAGTTTAAACTACATATTTTGATAGTTTGGGAAGCCTAGTAGCACTTGTTTGGCTAATAAAATAAATTTAGTCTGTTCGATTTTCGAATCTCCATAAAATTACGTGTCAAATCATAGTATTTTTAAATCGCAATTAGCTTTTAATGACTTAGTGAATCGCTTTAACATATTCGCAGGTGCTTTGATATTAAATAAGAAATACTTTTCTAATTCGTTACCATTTCAGCAAAAGTTTTGGGGTCTAAGAGTTGCCTACACCTTATCAGAGTAGGCAACTAGTTGTGTTTAATAGATTTGATACTTTTAAAAAGGACATTCTGTTGAATTTCTGCGAAAGAAAAATAATCTTTTGAAATTTAATATCAAATATTACTTTCAATAAAAATTTGCAGTACAATTTTCATTTATTATGTTGTTTTATCTAAATATCTTAAAAGTAAGTTTTATTTTAAAGTGTAACAATAACATTTTAAATGTAAACTTAATATACATTACTGCAGTAACTCTCAACCATATTCCAAATCAACATGAGTAAATATATGTAACTTTTTTTTCTGGATAATAATGACATCGTCTATCTTTAAAACAATAATTTACTAAATTGCTATTCCTCCGTTACGATCTCGTTAATTGCATCAGTCCAAAATTATGAATTAATTACAATTATAATTTCATTACGAATTTGATGACAAAATTACCTTCCCCGGTATAAATAACGTAAGATTTTGCAGGAAGGAATGAGTTTCATTAAATTCTATTAGGTACTATTAGAAGAAGATCAATAACGGCAAAACTTACCAAACCAGAATTTAAAATACCCATTTAACTTCAAAAACACAATTTTAATAATGATTGTGATAAAAATAAAGGTTAATATCTAAACAGTTTCCAACAAATATAATCGTTTATTTTACAAAAATGTACATAAATCCATACATAAATGACAAAGGTTACAGTGCCATTAAAAAAAATAAAATAAAAAACGTTATAGAAAACCCACTTTAAATGCGAGCAATTAAAATTGGAATGTGTTTTGGCGTTTTATCTTACTTTTACTTAATTATGGTGTTGAAGTTAATCGGAATACTGTCCTTACGTTTTCAAAAATGAAACAGTCAATTAAATACAAAAAACAGTCCACGTTTTGTATACACCCAATAAATAATTTTTAATAACGAGCAAATAAACAGTAAAAAATATAATTGGAGGAAGAAGACAAACATCAAATCAAATCAATTTAAATAATTAAAAATTAAGATAAATATATAACAATTACTATTTACAAAGCTTAATGAAATTTATAAACTATTATAAATACATCAGCAATGCTATTGTCAATTTGGGTAGTTAATAAATTAATGCGATGGCATGATTGATGTTGACAATATTCTCCTCAAACCTGAATGGAATATGTTATAAAATTTAATTTTTGTTGATAATTTTCTTCGCAAACACACGAAACACAGACTTGTTCTTCTAAAATTATCCGAAGAAAGTCTTTCCGCCTCTTCTGAATGACGTTCGTTTAATCACATAGGAGTATAATCTAATTGCACGTAAAGTTGTCGAATTCCAGCTGAAGCGAATATCATTTGTGTATGAGTCACCACATACTTTGGATCAACGTTTTTGGATACTTCTAATTTTATACCACCGACATAAATATCACTACACAAAGTCCAAAAATGAGGCTCTTGCACTGAATATACACCAGCTAATGCTGTTACTTTCTGATAGCATTGTGGCAGAATGTAGTCTAAACTTGGTGGTTGTCTTTGCATTAGTATTAATATTGAATCCTTGATCAACGCTAGTACACTTATACCAATTAATAAAGCTATAAACATTGAACATATCGGATCCGCGATCATCCACCCAAACATTTGCATTAAAACTGCAGATATTATCACACCTACACTCCCCAGAGTATCTGCTAAGATATGTAGAAATACTCCTTTCATAATTTGGGAGTTGGATGAACTTAGATCAAAGTCTAAATCGTGCGAATGTCCATGGTGGTCGTTATGACTATGTCCGTGCGAATTTTGATGTAAAAGATTATTGTTTCCATGAGAATGTCTATGGTTTCCTCCACCGCTATGGGAATGTCCATGACCATGTTGAAACGCATAAATTCCAACCAAATTTACAATAAATCCGAGGATTGAAACAACAAAGAGTCTTTCATGTTTCACCTGAAAGAAGAATTTTGAACCTTTAGTCGTATGAAAGTTACTTAAGATAATTCTGTACTTAATTTTAGCGAAACTTTTACTAGAGTGCGTTTAGTAAAAGTTTCAACAAGATTGGAAACAGATTCATCATATATTCCCTTATCAGAAAAATATTGCAATACCTCAGGTGGTTCAATAGCTCTCTCAACAGCTTCAGACATAATAAAGAACGCTATAAATAGTAAAAATAATCCATTGACAAATCCAGCTAGGACTTCGGCTCGAACATATCCATAGGAAAACTTTTCATTGGCCCTCCACTTAGTAATAACAGACGCTGCCAAGCCAGCCAACAATCCAGTGCAGTCGAAAAACATATGAAAGGAATCCGAAATCAATCCTGAAAATAAAACTCTTTTAAATTCGACTCTTAAATATCCAGAATAATGACCAATGACATACCCAAACTGTTGGTCCATACGCCATACGACAATTCCACAAAGGCAAACGACAAATTCAACAGTAAAAACAAAAAGAGATTTCGCGAGTTTTTATCAGAAAATATCAATCTCATCCAGCCGTTAATTTTTTCTTTTATTTTTGAGCCGAAGCCGCGGTTTAAGGAATCTTTATGAGAAAGGGGTATCATTTTTAGAGGTTAAAAATTTCAGTTGCAATTGAAATGCGTTTTTTTTTTAATAACTATGTAATAATAATAAAAAAATTATTAAAAATAATAAGTAATCGTTAGATTTTTTGTAAATTGAACAAAAATATGCGGCATTGTATCCAAGTTAAAAATGCCTACGTGTTCACAACCAAACCTTCCTTTGTATTACCATTATATAGTGACACTAAAAGGATAAGTTGTAATCTCTAAATGGATCTTATTATTTTTAGAAGTTGTTAAATAATTAATTAAAAAAGACAATAAATCATTAATTATTTTTTTTTTATTTCAAACACAAACACTAAAGTATGTGGTTAACCGATTGAACTTCGAATGTCTGCAAATAATGTTATGTTTTAACTTCAAATTTGTCTTTGAGTAGTATTGAAATTCAGAAAACTATTAAAATTAAAATAAAAAATATATTTTAATATATTATATAATGGCTAACACATTTGTTATAAAGATATAATTACGAAAAATAATCTAAATAATATATATTATTTAAACGCGTTCAAATTGCCCGCAATATTTTTATGAAGGTCTATAACTCTGTGGAAATATTAAGAGAAAGCTAGCATATGAAATGACATATTGATAAACAAAGATAAAATATTCCATCTGTACAACATATATGTGCAATACAATTGCGCATTAGACAAAATTTCGATTAACACGACATCCGTAAAAGTGAGTTTCCTGTTCTTTCTATCGTAGTTCGCCATCATGGTAAGAAAAATTATTTTTATTTCATTTAAATATCAATTTTAAAAACTGAAACTTGAATAATTTTAACGTAAAATTAGAGTTCAATTTTTGTTAATTTTATTATTTATTTAATTATATCTAACTTGTATATTTTTACGTTTTAAAACAACGTTATTACTCACCCATGCGGTGGATGGAACATGTGATGCAAAAATTTAATGACTAGAACAACTGTGATAGTATAAAAACTGATATAATGAGACTGATGTTTAAATTACTAAAAATTTTCAATTTAACTTATTTATTTATTGCACTGGAAACCACTAATTGTAAATGTTTGGTTATGTTTTAGCCGCCTAAGAAGGATTCAAAGGGGTCTTCTAAACAACCTCAAAAAACACAGAAAAAGAAAGAAGGGTCAGGTGGTGGAAAAGCGAAAAAGAAGGTAACTTGACGATTTTTTTTTTAATAGTGAATGCTAATTTTTTTATTTTTTGTATTGTAGAAGTGGTCTAAAGGAAAAGTTCGTGATAAATTAAATAATCAAGTTTTGTTTGACAAGGCTACATATGAGAAGTTAATTAAGGAAGTCCCTCAATACAAATTAATTACACCCTCTGTTGTATCCGAACGTCTTAAAGTTCGAGGGTCTTTGGCAAGACGAGCTCTTGCAGAGTTACAACAAAAAGGTAATAAAATTAACCACCTAGTTGACTTGGAATAATACTTACACCTTTTACAGGTCTTATTAAGCAAGTCATTCAACACCATGCCCAATTAATTTATACGCGAGCAACAAAAGGAGACGATCCAGCTGCTTGAAATGTATTGATTTATTTACAATAAAAATTTAAAAACACCTACATTGTCTACAATTTCAATATCAAATAGTCCTCATATTTTGCATTGTTTAAACTTATTATTACGGTTTTTTTAAAAAATCAATTTGTTAAGAATTAATTTTTAATTAACTATTGAACCAAATAGAAAATGCACATTTATACAGCGCTGCTATTACATTATTTAAGGAATAACCAAAATTGTAGTAAGTAGTGATACGCCTTTTTTCCATTCGAAAGAATTGAAAAATTAATACAGAATAAATTTTATTTTGTTCTAAAATGTTATAAAAATATGTAAAAAATAAACAATTAATTTTATATAAGAATAAATTAAAGTTATTCAAGCATTTATACTAATCTAGTGTGAAAATTCGAGCTGCAATATCGTTAATTAACCAGTCGATTCCAGATAATAGGTTCTCACCGTTCACAGCACTGCACCAAATAATTTGCCAATGATGAGTTTTGATGTTATCTAAGTCTAAAGCCTGAAATTAACTTTCATTGATTTGTGTTTTGGAAATTTTCAATGATATAGTTACGTCTTTTATCTCCTCTGCCGTGAGAGCACCTGGTAGATCCTGTTTGTTGGCAAAGACTAGAAGAGTTGCACTTGCTAAACGCTGAAATTTGGAATCACGTTAATTAATAATTCAACATTTGATTAATTCAAGTTATACTTCTTCTAAAAGAAGAGAATGTAGTTCTTCTCGACAATCATTCAAACGTCTTCTATCAGCACTATCTACGACCCAAATTAAGCCATCTGTGCATTCAAAATAATTTCGCCAATACGATCTGAGAGATTTTTGACCACCAACATCCCACATATTTAATTTATATCTGAAAAATTAAAGATCTTAGTTAACTAAAATAAAATATGATCAAGTCACTGTTATAATTTTTGTTGTATCGATCATTGATTGTTATTTATAAAAACAGAAAAAAAAATCATTCCAATCAACTTCCCAAATTCACTGTATCTTTAATAAGTTTAAAATAAAAACCTTTGGCAAATATGGATTCAATTCGTACAAATAAAAACAGAAAACCGAAAAAATTGTCAAAAACTATTCCATGGAAAGTATTACCCTACATTGATTCAGATTGTGATAGTGATGGGACCACGGGTAGTGTTGGAGCTGAAAGAATAAATACCGAATGGTCATCGACAACAAATGATTTCGAAAAACCAATCGTCGATGCGAGCCCAATATTTGCTGAAGGTTTGAAACTAAAACATTTTTTTTATTCTTTCTTTTAATACCCAAAACCAATATTAGCAGATCAATCAGATTCAAAATCTCCAACCAAATCGTCTGAAAAAAAATCGAAGAAACAAGAAAAAAAACGAAATAAACGACACAAAAACACTGAAACATTACATTCAATGTTACATGTAGTTGTTTTGGGAGTGTTGTTGATCGCAACAGGAATTGCTAGTAATCAATTTTGTAGAAATAAGAAATTACAAGATTTTGCACGGGATCCAAAGTCCATTTTTCATAAATATTTCAGTCAATTAACCGACGCCTACAAAAAGCTTAATTTGGAAAATATGGAGCTCCGTGAATACATTCAAACATTAGAAGCAAGCATGGGCTATAGTAGTAAATGCAACGACATGGAAAATGGCTATTGTGCAAGTATTGATGAATTGATGAAAAATTTTGAAGATCTATTCTTTGATCAATCATCAGATGAAGCTAATACCGAATGTTGTAACGAAGAAACGCAAATGAACGATATTCGTTCAATTAACATTAATAAAAATGATTCCGACTTGGATGCTGAGCAAATCATCGACACTCTTGCTAGTAGCGATTATGTTATTGCCAATTGCGATGAAAACACCGAAGATCCAAGCACAATTTCGAAGAAAAGCAAATCTGGTTATGTTTCTAACATAAGAAAACTATTTGAGCCATCTCGGGAAGAAGACGAAGCTAGCACAAATCAAGCACCAGAAAACGAAACAGAATCGCAAGAATCTGCCCCTACTAAATCCACCATAGTGATAGGCCCAATAAATGAGCCAAGTTTAGAGACTAAACTTGAGGATTCAACTGAAATTTCTACAACAGAAGCACAGGAATGCGACAACACAATCGAAAATGACTTAACTAGTAACGACTTGGAAAAACTCGAAGACACCTATTATAAACCCGACCACAAGTCTGAAATACGTGAATCAAAACGTAGAACAAAAGTACGAGAGAATGAGGGTAATCATCGCATCCGTAGAAAGTCAAAAAATTATTCACGATTCGTTAACAATACAACTATGTAATAAAAATATTTAATAAATTTACTAATGCAACAAAACATACCCTTTATGCTCCAAAGTTTTAATATTAAAGCCTAATGTCGGAGATATAGTGTCAATTTCTTCGCCGTTAAATCTTTTCAAAATTGTAGTTTTACCAGCATTGTCAAGTCCACTACGTACACGAAGTTAAGGAAAAATTGTGGTTATGGAAAAATTAATTCATTTTTTCAAAAAGGATACAGCATTAAAATACGCATTTCCTTTTCTTTTTGCTTCATTTTTTTCAGAATAGTTAATAAACCCATTTTAATAATTTCAAAAAAGAGTAAAATACGATTTCCAAAGGTTATCACAGTCACAATAATACAACGAATACCGTACTGTCAAATAACTTGCGAAGAATACAGCTACTTGTGGGATCTGTAAAATTGTTTGCCTATACAACACTTACACTTGTTAACACTTACACAAAGATGGCAGTAACATCAGCGGTAGCATTAGTCAGTATAAGGCGGGGTTTATAAAATACACAGGTTGCCACATTAGAAAAAAAAATTACGTCATACAAAGAATTTTAAAATTTGAATAAGTCTGAGGATATGTACGAATTTCTTCTGGATACGTCACGTGGCGTATGAGGCCACCTGTGTATTTTATAAACCTTGAGTATAAGAGGGATACTACGATTCTTCCGGCGCCACGATGTTTTGACGGATTCTTATAGATCACGACGAAAAAAAATGAAAATGCAGAATAAAATTTTTCGATATTTCGCTTAGCTTACGAAATATCGACCTCTAAAAGTGGAAAAAAAATTTTTCCCTTTTTTAGATCGATTTCTCAGAATTTTCATGAAATAAAAGGTAAATGTTTACAACCGTAGTCCCACTAATTGTTTATGCTAAAAAATATAAATAAGGGATCCCGGGGCGAAGCCCTGGTGGGGGTTCAAAAAAAAAAAAATGGAAAAGATATTTGTTTAATTTTGTCCTAACTGACTTGCGAATTAAATTACAAACAAAATCGAAAATGCAATATTATCAGATATGAGAGACGCCCCCAAATCTTACCGGGATTTCGTCCCTGGTAAAGAGGTGCCGCATCGCAAATTTCAATTTTCCATTTAAATAACATGGGAACAATATTCTCTTGCACTTTGAAATCGATCTTAAATATTTTGTTCAACTTCAGCGAAAAAAACCATCCCTTATATCCGTTATATGCACTTGAAAATATTTTTTTTAACTATGAAATTATATTGCGGTTGTCCTTTTGCTTACAATTTGGCTTGCAATGGAATTGTGATTGTCCTGTTACCCACAGGATGATAATTTTTTCACATTATAATTCACTTGAAGGCCTTGATTTATAATTCGTTGAGAAAACTAGGCCTCATAATGAAAAATCACCCTCTTGAAATGGCTCAATTTCCAATTTCAGACGAAATTAGTCGCAAAGTTTTTCAACTTCTTTAATTTCGATTTGATTTCCCACGAATCTAGCAATTAAATACTTATTCTTTTTATATATTACCGTAAGTATGAATCAGTCTTAATTATTAGGCTCGATTTCAGTGAAAGGATTCATCTCCTGTATTTTTTAAGCACCTTAAAATTGTCTATTTGTGAAAATTTTGAAATGATATTGCGGGTCTCCTTTTGCACAATTCTTAAGCAATCGAGGCTTTAAATTTTTTTTCGATCGAAATAATTGTAATTTCTGAAAAATTGTTATACTATTGCGGCTCCCTATTATGTACGGTAAAGATGTCGAAAAACATAAACACTTTTTAATGCCCTTTTACACTTAAATATTTTATCAAAGTCCTCAAATTATTTATTATTTCAAATAAGACTTATTTATTATTAATTTTGAGAATTTAAAATTCATACGACTCATACGCACAAATGCATGTACAATTCGTTGGAAGTTTTGAGTTCACAATATATTCCTATAGACGGCAATAAAAACTTATCATAGTTAAGATAGTTAACTTTTTAATCTTTTTAATATGTCAACAGTAAGGATGATATCGCACAGGTGGCGCAGTAAATTTAAATTGGATCAAATCAAAAGTCAAAAGTCTTTAAAGCTCAGCCGTCATCTCATAGATGGCGGAAAAAACGTTTTAAAAAAAAGTTTTATTGCCAACGTATTATGGAACAATGCTCTAATGTGAGTAGTAAAGTGAAAAAAAATTTGTGCAAGAGAATTTAAAAGAACACCCGAAATATCGTTTTAAAGTCTCAAAAAGGACAATATTCGGGTCATAAAAAGGATATAAGGGATGGTTCTTTTCGCTGAAATTGAGCAGAATATAAGAGAAAATATTAAAAGCGCCTTACTCCAGTGCCGAATATATTGCGGCATACTTCTAAAAGTGATCCAATTATATAGACAAAATAATTAAATTTAAACAATCGCTATTTTCGTTAATTTAATTGTTGAAAAGTCTTACGAATGCTTTTGATGTGTACACAGTAGACTGATTCAAAAAAAATGATGAATTTTTTTTTCTAAATTATATCGAAAATATTGTTGGGAATGACAAAAAAAAATCCTGTAAAAGTTTTAGCTCTTAATATTAATATTAAGAGGTGCCGCATCGCAAATTTCTATTTTCCATTTAAATACCATGGGAACAATATTCTCTTGCACTTTGGAATTTTATAGCTTTCGTTGGTGACAATTTTTCGGAATGACTAAGGTATATTCTCGTAGAAAATTGAACGATCTACAAAAAAGGTATGTTACAAGTTTTTGTTATATTTATTCCTTCAAAAGTTATTCGAGGTCAAAGTTGAACTAAAGAGAAATTTTAATATTTTTTCAATTTTTTGACGCAACCGTCAATTTTATGAGAAAATTTTAGGGGACATTTTTTGTAGAGAATTTTTTTTCTATAACTTATCTCTATAAAAATTTTTGATATTTTTCACAGGTGCTAAGTTATTTGCATTAAACTGAAAATATTCGTTATTTTATTGTTTTAAATTAATAATATTCCCTGAATTATTATATTTTTGACATATATTTTTTTTTTAATTTTAATTAAATAACTTCAGACCTGTGCAAAATACCAAAAACTTTTACAGAAATAAGTTTTAGAAAAAAAAGTGCTCCACAAAAAATTTCCTATGAAATTTTCTCATAAAATTGACGGTTGCGTCAAAAAATTGAAAAAATATTAAAATTTCTCTTTAGTTCAACTTTGACCTCGAATAACTTTTGAAGGAATAAATATAACAAAAACTTGTAACATACCTTTTTTGTAGATCGTTCAATTTTCTACGAGAATATACCTTAGTCATTCTGAAAAATTGTCACCAACGTAAGCTATAAAATTCCAAATTGCAAGAGAATATTGTTCCCATGTTATTTAAATGGAAAATAGAAATTTGCGATGCGGCACCTCTTAATATTAATATTGGAGCTTAAAATTTGACAGGATTTTTTTTTTGTCATTCCCAACAATATTTTCGATATAATTAAGGAAAAAAAATCATCATTTTTTTGAATCAGTCTAGTACACAGTATAAGGTTCGATAGTTTAAAAAATTCATAGAAGTTTTTTGATATCCTCATTAAATTCCGTTGACAAAAACTCATTTTCGTTATTTATCAATTAGTAAAAATAGAGACAAAATCTTGTATGTAGTTATTTAGCTCTAAGCGTTTTATAAATCAAAAACTATTCAATTTTACTTTTAAGATTATCTGAAAAAAAAACGTTTAAATTTTTAAAAACAGTATTTAATAATCAAGAGACTCATTGCTTTAGCTTCTTCATTTTCTTTTGGTGCCCCCTTCAACATTGAAGATTGGCAATCATCGTAGCTACTTTGATTCTTGATATAGCAGTACGAAAGAATTCTTTAGTGCTTTTTCCAAAATACCAACGAAGATTACTATCTAGGAAGTCCTTCTTCTTCCCAAAGCTCTTTTTCCTTCAATCCAGCCCTGATTGATGAGCTGGAGTAAATGGTATTTTTTGTTACATTAACTTTTTCTTCTTTTTAGATATTATAAGAGTTCTTGTGATATTAAGTCTCATTAATACTTCTTCATTTCGCACGTAATCTCTTCATAAAATAATAAATAAACCCACATTTTAAATGCAGTAATTTTATCTATTAGTCTTCGGGTAAGAGTAAGAGTTCATTCTCCCATTTCGAAAATTAGGATTTAGGAAAGGATTAGGAAATTGATATTCACATTAAGGATTGATTAATTTATGATGAAGGTTCTCAATGATTGGTTTTTTCAATGGTTGCATTTAACTTTTTGCTTTAAATTAGTACTATTATTTTTCAATGCTCAGTTGTTATAAATCATAATAAAAACTTACAAATAAGTGAATTATGTACAGGAAAAAAGATAAAGATAATTTTGTTTTCAAAATCATAACAAATATTTTATTTTCAAAAAACTTTAAAACAAAACTTATGTAAAACTAAAATGAATATACAGGTGCGAATCATTTTGCCCCAATTCACTGATAATGAAACTAGAGCTTAAACAAATTCTCGACAACATTAGTTTATTACATACATAGTAAGATATTATTAAATAGTTAAACTTATTTTTAACATGTACATAAATAAAAATAAATGCCTTCCACATATTACATTCACTTAATAATCATACGAAATAATTTACAATATTACATTCGTTGGAAAAAGGAACAATATACAACCAACACTTATTTTATACGTAGAGAATAAAAAATAAACGTACAAATCAAATTAGCAGTTCTACAAGCATCGTTTGATGCGACATTTTCAGATTGAATTTTAATGGATCGTAACATATAAATATTTTGGATAGATAAAGAGTGGTTAATTTTTTTTTACTGTGGAAATGTGCTAATTGAAATCCATGGTTGGCAAATATCGATGAACGGCGAACACTTCACTAATTTTATATCTATTGTCTGTTAGCTGTGTGAGTTGACTAATCAAAGATTTATTCATAAATAATTTCTATGAATAATATTATGAATAAGAGGTACAGCACTTTATCGAAAATGATAAAATGAAATCTGCAACAAAGAAAAACGTATATTAGTATGTATTCTAGTTTTAAAAACAATTAAGTTATGTTAAAATAATTAACTGATAGTACTAAAGTAATACCATGATGTTATTCTGCAAAAATATCATCAAAACTTGCATAGTTTTTAAGTAGTATAAAATACAAAAGTACCCTGGTACTCTGGTAATAAGTATTCTTGTCTTAAAAACAATTATTTCAAAACTTTTAAAAAATGAATAATTACTATAAACGTCGAATGCCACTGATTTATTAAAGACTTTCGGGATAAAAATTTTTTTCTGAATACTATAACACACTTCTCTAAGCTCTAAGCTTACTGCGAAATAAATTCCTATACCCTATCAATTATACAAATGTTTACAATGAATATACTAACCAATGGCTATTATGATTTTTATAAAATCATTTCCCAGTGTATAGTTTTCTTATCAAAAACGTTACATAATAACTCCCTTTTTCCTTTTGTTTCTTTAAAACTTTTCATAGATGATCTTATCTGATACGGTAGTTAGATAATTATAAGTTTAAAATAAAAACATGCTGAAACCGATTTTGTATGCACAGTAGAAATATTCCTCTAAATAGTTAAATTGTTCAATTGATTAACTCATTTGACAACTATGTACACTATCACTCGTAGTCGTCGATTCTGTACGGCGTAAGTGAATACCAAAGTAATTTACCTATACCTAAATAAGTTTTAAATTTTCATAATTTCGATTTATCTCTGTATCTATTTTTAAGAATATAAGAAATTAAAAAGTATTCTTCAAATAAAATACCTTACAAAAAAAGCTGTCAAATTCAAGGGCTAATAATTCGACACTACTAAAAATAAACTTCAAAACCTGCGGACAAACTCATGAATTAGATGAAACATTAAAATTTTAGAATAGGCAAGTTAAATCATTGAAATAAATAAAATGTTTGGCGATTTATAGGAATTTACTTATAGTAAGTCTTAGTTTAGAAATTCATAAATTTTGTCAAAAGAACATTTTCATTTTACATTGCAATTTAAATAGATGCAGAAAGGCACGGGACTTGCAAGTTCGATATTTATAGAAAAGTATGCAAATAAATTCACTATATACGTGAAATTATATTAGATCTAATCTCAAATCAAAATAGTATTTTAAATTGAACGATTATGTTAAGTGTTAAAATAACAACATTAAAATTATCACAAATTGTGCCAGCACGTGGGAATTTTTACTATTTTTAATACAAATAATATAAATTGTAATCTTTATCTTTGACATTAGATGTTAGATAATTCACTTGAATTATCTTCATTGACCGAGTGCGATTTTGTGATAGAATGTGATAAATACTAATTAATTTTATCACGAAATGATTAAAAAAATAATTATCACAATATTTTTTCACGACAGTCTACAAAAGTGACAGTCCTTAGTAATTGTATGATTCTCAAATATTTTGCATAACGAAAAAGAAATGTTATGTGTTTTGATATTCGATAATACCATTTTTAAGTAAATTTTACATTTTTTTTGTCATATTTTGAAAAGCTTTTCTTTACTTTTAGTGGGGGGCAAAACAAAATTTTAACTTTGTGTGAACAATTATATGAAAAGGTATGCAATGTTCATAGATCCTACAAAAAATCTAGAAAATGAATGATATGGGGAAAGGCCAATAGCTTTATTTGTGGGGGAAAAAAATTATTTTCTCTTCAATATTTCTCAACTGATTTAATGAGGAAAAAAGATACATAAAATACTTTTTCAATTGATTTTACGAAGGATATTTATTTATAAACTAAAAACTACATTTGAACAAACACCCACTTGCATTATTTTATTGAATTTTCTCACATTGCGTTTATAGTCTGTTGGAATTGTAGAGTTCAATAAAATTTTATGTTTAGGTTAATGATAAATGAGAAATGAGTGATTGTATCACACAAAAGAAATAATTTGAGAAGGTAATCCGGTATTTTTTTGTATTTTTTTTGCTTTTTTTACAGATTTGTTTTTCGAATTTTGTTGGGTGTTGGAGATTGTTAGTGAAGTCAGGTCGCGTTCGGAGACAAATGTTAATAATTTAGCAATAATATAATATTATTACAGAGCATGAGCTCAGTTTATAGCTGGTCGCTTAGATTAAATTAATAGTTGTTGAATGCATGTCTGTGTATTTGTCTACATATGTTATGTGTAACAACGTCACCATGAGACATATTCCAACATAATGCCTTCAAGTTTTATAGAAAATTTATTGCGACTACAACAAATAAAATTGCATTATAAATACGCATAGAACTACAAGGCTTCACTTTAGAATTATAATAACGTCTCATAAAACGAATTCAAAAAATTGAAATAAAGTATATCTTGATTCTGGAAGAAAAAACCTTTTCTGTTCTGATATATTTGTGTATTTCGTCTATATGATTCACGAGCTAATTCCCGCGACTTCATCTGCATGACGTATATGATGGTATTATTTTCTTTTTGGATAATACTTAAGATTTATAATCGGAAATTTTATATTCTAACGAAAAACGTATTCTATTCTTAAAATTAATATTTTAACGCCTTTCTACTGGCACATTTTATGAATTGTAAATTATTGTTATACAAAGTGAAAAAAAATATTTTATTTATTTTCAGAATGTATCGGATGAGATTCTTCACGATCATTAAAATTGATATTTTTTACCTCTTATTCGTAGAATACATGCTTAAATATCTATAATAATATATAAAATTCTTACGTCTGTCTGTAAATTTTAATTTTGAATCCAATTTTAGAGTAAAAAATTGTTTCAAGAGGCTCTTTTTCCAAATTTAACATTTTTAAAATTTTTGTCTGTCTGTCTGCCTGTGTGTCCCGATTTAACTAAAGACCGGAACAACCGAATTTAATGAAATTTGGTATTAAGATACAAAACAATTACCCACACATGTAAGGATACTTATAATTCCTTAAAAATAATAAGGGTAGGTATTATCTAGGGATGAAAACAGAATTTTTTACTTTAGATAGGTGATTTATATATCATTGGAAAGGTAATTAAAAGTCAAAAAATAATCTGTAAAAATATTTTTAGTTGAACTGATAAAAAGCACAATAAATTCAATTTAAAGTCTAAAAAATTGCCTCTTTGAAATATAAACGTTTATTTACACAAAACATATAGTTAATGTTAATAGCGTAATGGCTTACGTATCTGACATTCTGATGCTTCTAATAAAAAAGACGTGAGTTCGAATCTTATAGTAAATTTTTTTCTTTTTTTTTTACAAAATTGTTGTATATAGGCCCTTAGAGTTGCTCAATAATGAAATATTAACGAAAAAAGTAATAGTAGTAATAGTAATAATAGTAATAAAACTTAAAGTAAATACGTTTTTGAAACCTCGCATACATACATTCCTGTATTTATATATCCCCTCTGACTGATGAACTTTAATATTCGATGTGTTTCTTATAAGAAGTAGACATCTGATAAGATTATTTTTTTTTGAAAATACCTACCCTAAAAGAGTAAAAGTGGTGATTAAGTGTGGATGAGAAAATGAAGAGTTAATCAACAATCGAAATTTTGAATTTAATAAGTTTAATTAATAAATAGATCATTAATGAATAATAAGTGTCTGTTTATGTTATATCATTTTAACTACAGCATTTTAAATAACGTCAATTCACTTAATTAGTATGAAAGCTTATGTAGTCAGTACTTATATCAAATACCAAAAGGGCGGTTTTTAATTTTTGTTTGTTTTTCGAGTCAAACTTTTTAAAATCTAATTTGTATGAACCAATGATTGTGACCTGGAGCAACTATATATTCTGCTGAAAAGCATTAAAGGAGCAATTTTTTATCATATATTTCATTATCAATTAAAATATACAATCTTCCAAACTAACTTTTCTTCGGTATTCAGAACAATTTGAAAACTAATTATTGTTATTGAAAATAAATAAAATATTCGAATTTACTTCCACGCTTTCTATCTATTTCCAACAATTTTGTATGTACAACATCCAAATGTGCGAAATCGAATTGCCTTTTAGTCATTATGATCAAAATAAAGGAGTTCATAATTTTTTTCATTTTACATTGAATTTCCCAATATACGTACCTAAATGCATATTTGTGTCGATGAAATTTGGAAAGTGTTTTCTTATGCGATGCAGATATATAATAAGAAAGGGTTTTTTGACAATTCCTCCTCTAAAAGAGTGAAACATGCTGACAAAGTTTGTACGGCAAAACGTCTAATTAACAATCGAAATTTGAAATTTATTTACCAAAGTACCGTTAAGACGAAACGTAATTACCCTTTATTATAAAACAAAGTTGGTTTATTATTAGAAACAAAAACTTTGGGTCTGCTTAAAAATTTAAACTCTGATAGATATATCTGAAAATGGTTAAATTAAGTTTATAAGTGAGCATTAAGGTTTTTGGCTTTCACGAAAATGATTTAATTATATAGTTGAAATTCAGATATTTTAATAATAAGTGCATAGATACACAATGGTTATACTTGATTATGGAGCAACTGGGTTTTGTGCAATTGTATAAATTTCAATTTCACGGTAGTGTTGTACATTGCAGTAGTGAAATAGTTTTGCGGAAAAGGTTCATTCGAGAGTCGAGACAATGAAATGGGATTTCTACCAATATTCTAAATCTAGACCCTGAGTGTTTTGATAACTTTTTACTGTTTTAAGTCATAGGTAAGACCGACTTTATTGAACTTGACGATTTTTTTTTTATGTGTAGGTACTGATTGATTTTTGGATTATTTGATTCACGGTAGGTATACCTACCGTAGTTATACGGAATTAAACATACTCATTTTAGATATTTATAACAAAAATTTGAAAATTAATTGATCATTACATACATCTGTTTTATACTAAACAACAGTTTATTAAATGTGTCTTTTTAAAGTCGAAAAAATAGTGTTTTTAAATATGATTATGTTTTTCTTAAAAGAAATAAGAAAAATCAAAATTTTCCTATACCACTACAAATAGCAAATCTAAAAAGAAAATATAATCTACACCTACGTTACGCAGACGAAGTCGGGGAGGTTAGCTAGTATATTACACATCCGTAAATCAATCTATGCATTAGTAAATAATGTTATGAGATCGATAAATGGATCTTAAGTTGAAATGTGGCTTAAAATAGACAAAAAAATATTTTAAAGTTACCCTTATATTTAAATTCCACAGGATTATGTTAATTGTGTGGTGTATGCCTGCCGTGAATCAAATCACTCGCTCGCAAATCATTCAGGTATGCGTCAATAAAAAATATCGACAAAATCGATAATTCGGTCTTAAGTTGAAATATGACTTAAAACAGACCAACAGATAAAAGTTTCAAAAATACCTATGGTTTAAGTGGATATATTATTTTGAGATGGATATGTCTATAGTGAAATTGAACCAAAATTTTAAAAGTGCAAGAATTTTTTATACTATCCGACACTGTTTCGAGTTCGAAATTTGAACATTTGCAAGAAATCTAATTCCTCCATAATCACGGTCACATTTTCATATGATACGAATAATCATAATCACAAATTGAACAATATTTTAACCAGTGTATATGTACCGGGTCAAGTTAGATTGACGAGTAAACCTAGGTTTACCCGGGTAAACTGCGGAAGATTCAAGAAACATGGGTAAAGTACGAAATATAACTGAAATTGGACATGTTTCGCGCTTTTGCGTATAGTATTGAAAATTTTATTCTGTTATTGACATGTATGACAAAAAATTGCTCACTAAATGTACCACCAGAATTCATAACTGTTCCAGGTCTATATCATTCATAGATACATACAAAATTTAGATTTTAAAAATTTGGTTGTTGAAAATTAATTTTGGGTTTTTGATTTTTCCTGATTTTTTTATTGGACAAACAAACACGCTTAATATCGCATTTCTTGGTATGAGACCATATATGAGCCTTTAATTTTAAAAGTCACCCAAGTCCGTTGTTAAGGTAGTTCAAACGGTAACTTTTGTATTTGTTATTAGGGCAAATTATGTTCATTTCAAAAGCATTAAATTTCACAAATAATTAATTTAATATACATTTTTGGCACAAATATAATAAGTTCTCTCATAGTTACACTTATGTTTTTATAATTTGAAAGAAAATAATATCCTTTGAATGGACTTTGGCCACTTCCAGAATGAACGGCTCATATATATGTAATATAGGTACAATATATCCATAGTATCTAAATAAAATGTCTCATTTTGATATAACAAAAACAGATACTTCATTTTAATTTATAAATAGGTAGAGTAATTTTATGGTATATCAAGTAGTCAAAATGATTCTTCAACGGCACTTTGACAACAAAATTTTAAATTTCGATTGTTGATCAGAGACCACGTGGTATGTCATACAACTTTCATCACCCCTTTTTGGAGGAATTTTGAAAAGTTCTTTCCTATAGTATTGTACCAAAGGGTAAAAAGTATTTATCTTGATATAAGGATCAATTTGTTACTACCAAATGTGCATTAGAAATAAATTATCTATTTTACTTACACATAAAAGATAGATATATGCTGTGTGGGCTTTTTCGTAGATCTATATAAGATAAACATTTCCATTTTACATTATATATGTGTAACTCTAACGGTGTTTGCAGATTACGTCCGAATAACTCGCAGATGACAGAATTTTTCCCTACTTACTTGGCACTTATCATTATATTTTGAACAATTTCTATAATATTTTTGTAATTTTTAGCCTATATATTATTCTGATGTAAAGGCTAAGCTATTCTAAAGTTTCAATAAAATCCATTCAACAGTTTTTACGTGAAAGAGTAAAAAAGATCCATATATCCATATATACTAACATTCGCGTTTATATTATTAATTTGATGATTATATTGTCGATATTTTTTTAAGGTGTTAGAAGATAGACCTAGTACGAAAAGTGAAAAAAAAACATCTTTAAACAAATATATTCACTCTTCGACTTTCCTTTTCGTAACTAAAACACATAGGTCAGGTGTATGCATTAACATATTTTGCTCAATTTTATCTCAACTAAAATGCATTTTTTTAATTTATCAATCAATTAAAAACATCAATTATGTCAATTTATCTTTATTCGATTAAAATTTCAAAATTCGGTGTTTGACTAAATTTCTATTGGTTTTGAGTATAGTAAAAGGTAACTGACTAGAAAGAGTAAGGTTTTTGGTATTATTGTATATTACTAAGGATGCTAGAAACTACTTGCTAAATTTTTTTTTTGCGGAAATTTTTA
The DNA here is from genome assembly GCA_958496175.1 of Sisyra terminalis. NCBI lineage: Eukaryota > Metazoa > Arthropoda > Insecta > Neuroptera > Sisyridae > Sisyra > Sisyra terminalis. Next base: position 13,136,956 of record OY292274.1, read on the forward strand.
TATTATTTTAGTTTATAACATTTTATCAATAGTTGATCCAATTAATCCAATCATATATTAATATATATATAATAATATATTAATATATTACAATATATATTACAATATAATACTATAATATAATATTGTAATATATTATATATTACAATATACTAATCCAATTAATATATATATATATTTACACATTTTTTGCATCACCTGTCGCTTAGCTATAATTGCACAGTTGTGCGTTAGTTGTGTCCAAAGATATAACCAACGATATTTAGTACGAGGCATCTCTGCTAAATCATATGTCACATAAACCGGTTTGTTAGGCCAAGTATAGACATTCTTTTGAGATGTTAAATATCCGCATCCTTATCCACCAGATTCATAGCGAGGTGGTTTGGAATCCAATGAATAAAAATATATTTTTTTTGTAAAAAATAATTAACAAAAATTATTTTGGAAAATTTAATTTTTTAATTTTAATCGGTTATCCAACATTCAAAGTAAAAAAATATAATTCAAACAAAACGAACTATGCCCATTATCTGCTAATTTTTCACAAACATAGGTCCAATGTCAAACGTATTACATAAAACACTTATTAATATGACGTAATACAGATAATATCACATCGAATGGTTTAATAAATTGAAATGATTGAAATTTAAACCTAAGACCTAAGGTCTTATTGGTAATTATACGTTTTTGTTTGTTGCATTTGTATAGCGTGTTATAATTAAGTTTGTGATGATAATTTTTATAAGTGAATTGAAACGAAAGCTGTATAAATAACACGAAACTTACGGAAAATGTTACAATGATAATAAAAGCTGCATTGATAACAAACATGAAATTCAAAAAATTATGATGCGGAATTCTCCTACGACTCAAACTACCTAATCTTATTATAGTTCTCTTTTTAATATACATTTTTTTTAAAAGAAGCGTAAAATTAAAAACTAGCAATCAATAATTGCTATTAAACCTCCTATCATTTATGTATTTTTTTATTAAAGACCACTTTGATAACAAGTCTAGATATCTCATATTTAGATATGAATAATCTTGAAAGGATCTAAACATGATTTAATCATTCGGTAAAATAATCTTGTTATTGAACTATCATCCAAAAAGTAACAATTTCTTATTTTTTATTGTATGAACAAAAACTGTGAGAATTAAAGTTAAATTTTGCAGAATTTGCATTTTTGGGAGAAGTTAAAGGGTAAGTAGGAATAGAAAACAATATCAGATGATCAAGAACCTTTATGTTTCTATAAAAGTGAAAAAAACAAAGAATATTGAAAAGATATGTTAAATAGAACTGAAACTCTAGAAAAAGTTACTTAAATGTGGGTAAGGTATTGTAACAGAAAAGGAAGAAGTCTGTCTCTCTCTTTGTGCCATGCCTGCATACGATTGGCTGAGTGACTTCTTTCTCTCTCCCACCAATGCGAATGCACATATAAATTATTCGAGAAACGTCTAGTAAGTGATAGAACATTAGCGAACATTGGAGTACATTCTAGAATGTTGGATTGCGGGTATATAAGGCGCTCAGTTCTGTATCGAAGTTCAGATTTGAATTTCCGTTACAACAAAGCGATTATTATTGTGATTTCGACTATAAGTGATTATTGTCATTTAAGTGATTTTTTGGCAAGTGTTTTAAGAAAGTGATTGTTAAGGGTGAAAGTGATTATTTATTTCCAAAGAAAGTAAAAAATGAATAACGCGAGCTCAATACAGTTTTGAGACGTCACGTTACAGTATTGTACTCGGTAAATCGATATTATGGATTTCTAGAAAACCACACAATTTGAAAAAGATATATAGGAAAGTGTGCATATGCATTGAAGAAGTCAGGGTGGAAGAAAAGACTAAGTGATAGTAAAGCTCTGCTTTCTTAGCAATTTGTACAAATAAAATATGCATTCATTCTACAATGAAACTATGAAGATATGAAAGAAATAATAAAATAAAATTGAGTAATTTTGATTAGGTAAATTTACGATTTTAAGAATTTTTAAAATCTCTACGTTATGAAGCTATGAAGCTTGAGTAAAAAAAATCAAGATGCAAGATTATATAATAAAATTTGAATGAAAAAAGCTTTTTTATGCTAGTAGTGTAAGTATTATAATATATGTTTTAAATGTTTGAAAAATATATTTATTCTTTGAAAAGGATTGCACTGACATTAAAGCTGTATTAAAAATCCTTTAATGGCGAAACTCTGTTGTTTTTTTTCTTTATAAACCGACTTTTTTGTAGTTGTTGTTGTTGTTGGTTTAATACAAAACAGAATATATTACTAGTGATATAAAATTTCTGCTAGTTTAATTTGGGTTCAAATATATTTCTGGTAAAACTATATATCTATATATTTTCTGTTTTGAAGCCTGTGGTGTGTTTTGATTTACAACCTCTGTGCTACACTGGCTTTTATGAGCCATCATTCGCAGATTTTAATACGGCAAGTTTTAACTGCCCTATCAGCTATTCGTTGCGCCCCCAACAGCTAGCGCTTTAGCCTGTTATGGCCCCGTACTAACTCGTTAGTTGCCAATGCACCAAGTATTATTATACGTGCATTCATAACCCTTCTCTCTTTATTACATACCAGAACTATATATTCACGTGCATATATTTTGTAGCAAATATTTTCTGTTACGACCTCAATACGACTGCAATTATTATTTCATATATCCTCCCATGAATTATTTTTAAATTTCTTTTAATTTCATCTTTGATTAATGGGCTGTTGTCGGGCATTATCATAAAAAATAAGCTTTTTAAAAGCTCAGTTTAAGTTTCCATTCTTCGTCTCGGAAAATAGTGCACTGTAGAAAGTTAACGTTAATTTATGATAAAATTAGATTATCCTTAAGATTTTATATATTAATGAAAGCTGGGAAGTAAACTTTATCCATAGATTATAATATTCAAGAGCTAATAAAGTTGGATGCAATGCAAAGTTTCAAGACTTAGTATTATTGTTTGAAAAAATCAACTTATAAATTCGTTATAAAAAAGTTTTTTATTTTATTTTTTTTAAATGAAAATATCAGGGACAAGTATAGAGCTCTTGGTTTTAAACATTACTCGTAGCAAGATTTACGATGCATCACAGGATTTGAGAACGCGAACGGTAGCTATATGTATTACGTAGTAATAGGTCGGAAGATTGTGTATGCATTGCATCCATCGGCGTGGGTAAGTTGGGGCTGGGGATGTCCCATAAAATCCGGAACAAGTAGTCCGTCTCACGTCTAAACGCTTCTGTGCGCCTTTTCTATGAAATTAACCATTTCGATTTTACGAACTACGTAGAACGCTACTGTGCGATTTGGATAAACGTCTGAATTTCATTATTATAGTCATCGATTATATTATAAATCGTATAGGTTATCAGTTCTTAATAATAAAGAAGATTTTCAAACTACAGTGGTTCTGATTCAAAATTTTTGAAACATGACAAAGAAACTCAACAAAATATTCTAATAATATAAACGTAAAATGTCGTACAATTGAATGCCTAATGCACAATTCTTCTTCTTTAAAAATTTATTCAAAATGAAAATGTAATGATATCAAATTTTCAAATTTATTAACAACTAGCTAATGTCCACGACTTTGTCTGCGTAACGTAGGTGTTGGGTAAATTTTCTTTTTAAATTTGCTCTTAACAGTGGTAAATGCAAATTTTTATTTTCGTATTTCTTTTATGAAAAACATAATCATACTTACAAACACTATTTTTTCGACTTTAAAATGCCACATTTAATAAACTGTTGCTAAGAATAAAATGGTCGTAAGTAAAAATATTTATAAATATCTAAAAATTTCAAGAATTTCAAGTCAAATCACCAGGTTTGAGGACTTGATGAGAGGCACCAATCATTATTGAAACTCTCTATGAGTTAATACGATGATCTCTTGGTCATCGCCTTTTGAATCGACGTGGAGGGTTTTTTGGGTGTCGTAATGATGCTAACGTTTGCACTTCTGGGTTTCTATGGTAGTGTAATTATTCATGAAATTTTTGAAATGTATGTGATACAAGTTCGGTCACATAGGGAATACTTAGATCTCTATGGATTATTTCATTTTGAACATAATAGGGAGCATTGAGGATTCTTCGGAGACATTTGGATTGAAAGGATTGGATTCGTTGTATATTGGAAGGTTTAGCGGAACCCCACAGTTCTGGTCCGTACGTCCAGATAGGTCGTAATATTGCTTTGTATAAAGTCAGTTTATTGTGTATACTAATTGTAGATTTGGGTCTTAGTTGTCCACGTAAAAGTCCGTAACATCTGTTGAGTTCCTGTCTTTTCAGTCTGGTGTGTGGATTCCAAGTGAGATGGCTATCCAAGTGGAACCCTAGATATCGAATTTCTGATGACTTTTTTAAGATTTCGTTTTCGAAGTATAATGGTGGGCAAATTTTTTTATTGAGGGTGAATGTGACATTTACACATTTTTCTTTGTTTATTTTTATTTTTCATTTTTCGCTCTATACTGTCAAAAAGTCAAGGTGTTGTTGCAAATTTTTTGTAGCTTGAAGGGGGTTGAGATCCGAGGAAAGAATTGCTGTGTCATCAGCATAGGTTGTTAATATGGTCTTAGGATGTGTAGGAATATCTGCGGGTGTAAATACAGTACAGTACTGGCCCCAATATGCTACCTTGAGGAACACCAGCTTGAATTTGTGTTAGTGGAGAGAATTCGTTGTTGCACCTCACTCTAAAACATCTTTTGGAGAGGTAGGACTTGAGGATAAGGTAGTATTGAGTGGGAAGAACTTTTTTGAGCTTATATAACAGTCCTGGATGCTCTATCGAAAGCCTGTGCAACATCCAGAAATGCTCCTTAGCAACAAATTTTGCTTTCGAGGGCTGATGATATTTCATCCACAACTCTGAAGCATTATTGAGTTGTAAAATGATGAAGCCTGAAACCAAATTGGTGAGAAGGAATGGTACTTTTACTTTCAAGATAAGGAGCTATTCTTTTAAGAAGTAAATATTATTAAAATATTCGCGTCGAAATATTGGAAGTTAAGGGTCTAAATTTTTGAATATTAGTAGGAATCGCATCTCATTGTTTCGATTCTCGAATAAACCTTTTTTCCAAAACTATTACTCTCCTGCAATGTACAACACTACCGCAAAATTGAAATTTGTACAATTGCACGAAACCCAGTTCCTCCATAATCAAGTATAACCATTGTGTATCTATAAACTTAGTATTAAAATATCTGAATTTGAACTATATAATTAAACCATATTGGATAGTCTAGAGTTCACCATACACGATTTGGCATATGCCTTTTGCACTGGAAGAGCATTTTAAATTTCTTTTATCATTATGCCTTATCGTATATTTAGCATTCAAACCCTCCCTCCTTAAATTGTCATTCTTTCTCTGTCGATAGAAGCCACTAACTTTAGTTCACAAAAATGTTGGTAAGTATTTTCTTTTAGTTCTCTAAATTTCTTAGGGTACTCGCTTACTAATGTATTTGTGAATACGTATTTTGGATTTTCAGATTCACAATATGTGAAAGCCAAAAAACTTTATGCTCACTTATAAACTTAACATAACCTTTTCAGATATATCCATCAGAGTATAAATTTTTAAGCAGACTCAAAGTTTTTGTTTTTAATAATAAATCAAGTTTGTTTTATATTAAGCAGTAATAACGTTTCGCCTTTAACGGACTTTGATTATTAAATTTGAAATTTCGATTGTTTATTAGACGTTATCTTATACAAAATTTGCAACCATTTTTCAGTCTTAAAAACCCTATCTTATATATTTGCATTGTATAAGGAAAACACTTTCTAAATTTCATCGACACAAATATGCATTTATATTGGAAAATACAATTTAAATCAAAAAAAAAAAAAAATTTTTATTTTGATTATCATGACTAAAAAAAAATATTCGATATCGTTGCACATTTGGACGTTGTACATACAAAATTGTTGGAAATAGGTGGAAAGTATGGAAGTAAATTTGAAGGTTTTATTTATTTTCAATAACAATAATTGGTTTGCAAATTGTTCTAAATACCGAAGAAAAGTTAGTATGAAAAATATTTTAATTTATAATGAAATATATGACAAAAACTTTCCCCCTTGACGCTTTTCAGCGGAATACAAAATTGTTCCAGGTCACAATCATTGGTTCATAAAAAATAGATTTTAAAAAGTTTGATTGTTGAAAAACGAAAAAAATAAATAAAAATTGCCTATTTGGTATAAGTACTACATATTAAACTTTAATACTAATTTAGAGAAATGACGTTATTTAAAATTTTGTTATTAAAATGGTATTAAAAAAACGGACTCTTCTATTTTATTTCTAAGTATAAATTTCAATTATTGATAATTCTACATGATCTCGAATAAACTTAGTCACCTCTTTTCACTCGTTTAGAATAGGAATTTTAAAAAAGAAACAACCTATTTTCGTTCTTATTGAGCAACCGTCAGGGTCTTTATTCAACAATTTAGTAATAAAAAAAAGGTTTCTATGAGATTTGAACCCTTGACTCTTAATCACAGCATTATATCGAGAGATATGTAAACCAATGCGCTATGAAAAACTCTTTTAGGGTAAAAATCTTTTGTTATAACTCTAATGGTTTTTGCAGCTTATGTGAAAATAACTCGTAGATGGCAAAATTTTTTCGCACGTACTTGACACTTATTGTTATATTTTGAACAATTCACACAATATCTTCATTAAGTATAGCCTATAGGTTATTCTGATCTATAAGCTATATTATTGTAAAGTTTCATTAAAATTGTTTCAGTAGTTTTTGCATGAAAGAGTAACAAAACTCCATACATTCATCCATTCTTACAAACTTTCGCGTTTATAATAGCAGTAAGGATATATTTCAAAGATTTCATTTGGTAAAAAAAAACACTCCGAAAGTCCTGAAAACAGTGCCTGAAAATAGCATTGTACGTATGCAGTTTAAACATGACAATTATAATGAAAAGTCAAAAATTTACTTTTATCGTTTCTCTGAGGTATTTTTTGATACCTTTTCAGTCCTTTAGAAAATTAAAAACTATTTTATACATCAATGTACAATATTAAAAATTAAAGAGTATCACAATCGATTACTCCTTAGTGTTGCGTCTGGGACAAAAAAAAAAGAATGGTATCATTAATTTGAAATGACTCTATTCTCCACAAATTATAACAAATCCTTAAATAAACCATTAAAACGATTTCCATCTTATGTGAAACCTACACATTTTGTTCTTATGTGTACCAAAAAATTATTTGATTTAAAATACATTTAACTTATTGCCAACTTTTTTTCCGAGTCAAATATTTATTCAATTTCTTTAATTTATTTATTTAGAGTCATTGTATAACAGCTTGGTCATTAATGACTAAAATAAAATACATATTACAATTGGTTATAAATGTTCAATTCTAATAAACTATAAATAATAATTCAAATAAACAGTAAATAGTCAATTTTAATTATAAACATTAGACTGATTCAAAAAAAATAATGAATTTTTTTTTCTTAATTATATCGAAGGTATTGTTGGAAATGACCAAAAACAATTCTGTGAAAGTTTAAGCTCTTAATATTAATATTAAGAGGTACCGCATCGCAAATTTCGATTTTCCATATAAATAACATGGGAACAATATTCTCTTGCACTTTGGAATTTTATTGTTCACGTTGGTGACAATATTTCGGAATGACCAAAGTATATTCTTGTAGAAAATTAAACGATCTACAAAAAAGGGTTGTTCCAAGTTTTTGATATATTTATTCCTTCAAAAGTTATTGGAAGTCAAAGTTGAACTAAAGAAAAATTTTTAAATTTTTTAAATTTTTTGACGCAACCATCAATTTTATGAGAAAATTTTATAGGACATTTTTTGTAGAGCACTTTTTTTCTATCGCTTATCTCTATAAAGGTTTTTGATATTTTTCACAGGTCTTAATTTATTTAATTAAAATAAAAAAAAATAATTCTTATGTTAAAAATATAATAATTCAGGGAATTTTCAGTTTAATGCAAATAAGTTAGGACCTGTAAAAAATTTCAAAAACTTTTATAGAGATAAGTTATAGAAAAAAAAAGTGCTCTACAAAAAATTTTCTCAAAAAATTGACAGTTGCGTCAAAAAATTGAAAAAAAAATTAAAATTTCTCTTTAGTTCAACTTTGACCTCGAATAACTTTTGAAAGAATAAATATATCAAAAACATGTACTGCACCTTTTTTGTAGATCGTTTAATTATCTACAAGAATATACTTTGGTCATTCCAAAATATTGTCACCAACGTGAACAATAAAATTCCAAAGTGCAAGAGAATATTGTTCCCATGTTATTTAAATGGAAAATCGAAATTTGCGATGCGGCACCTCTTAATATTAAGAGCTTAAACTCTCACAGAATTTTTTTTTGTCATTTCCAACAATATTTTCGATATAGTTAAGAAAACAAAATCTTCATTTTCTTTGAATCATTCTAATAAACATAATCTTATAAGTATGTTTGTGTTGTGCTACAATAACATAGTAAGAATAGTTAGTTCAAGTTTTAGTACAGTACAGTGTTTTAATTAATCTAACAAATATTTAAAAAAAAATGAAAAATTAATGTCACTCATAACTAAAAACTAAAAAAATCAGGGAGATTCCTGTGTATCTGTATAAATATAAATAATTTATTTTTCAAACATTCTTTTCGATTCCATTGAAAATTCTTCAAAGCTTTTAAAATGTTACTTTATTGTTATTGCTTCTGAAAGCAAAAACTTTCCCACCTCAAGACCGAAATTTGGTGGATATGTTTTTCTTTTAAATTTGTTTTTTTTTTATAGTAAAACGATAATGATACAATAAATCGTCGACCACATATTTGTATTTAATATTTTCGAAATAGCTTTTGAAGTGATTCGTAAACAATGTTTACGAATATCCTTAAGGTTTTGCAATCTCGTCTAAATTCAAAACCGATTATTGAACCGATGTTAACATACACTTGCCGTTTGGTGATCGTAAAAAAAACTTACATAAAAAAACTAAATATTAGAGAGAGAATGGTAAACACGTATGTTTAAATAAAAAATAACAAAAATTAAAGAATGGTGATGGATATAATTTAGGTTGAATTTTTATGAAGAAATTGTTAATGTGATTTGATGTTGGAATTAATGCAAAACATAGAAGATTATTAGTGAAATACGAACAATGGTTGTTTAAGATAATGCAGTCGAAGCTTTTCTTGGACGTAGCGGTTTTAAAATCGAACCCTTTCACAACTTGGTGTAATAAGAAGTAGCGAGCAGCACAACTAAAGTTTTATTACATTTTTAAACTTAAATACTAGCACTTAAATTCATAAAATTTATGGGTTCCAGCGAGCAAACTTCAATTTAACGTTTCACATTTCAGTTTTTCCTATTTTACGGAAATACGTTTATTTTAAAATCGAAATGCTAAAAATCATATTCGATATATCTGTGTGAGTATGTATGAGGGAGTGTTGAATTTTAAGCAGTTTTACAATGTTATTGATTCGATTGAATTATTTATTCCATTCTTTATTACCGCTTTTCGATAAGTAGAAGGAAACTATATTTTTTATTTGTTATTACTTAAAAAAATTAAATAAATATATATAAAGTATATTAGTTAAGTTACTTTTTTAAAACCAGTTTCATGAAAGTTACACAAACTTATCCAATTCACTGTGAATTGAATTGCATCCATTTCGATAATTGCAATACATATATTTTCAAATTGGCGCGACCTATGCTAAGTTCAAATGTGCATTGCTAATTTTTAAGATGACATAAACTATTTAGTTTTGATATGTTTATTGAAATCGGCTAGTCTGTTCGAGGTGGAAGATTATAATTTTTTTCATATCTTCGAATATAAAACTTTGAATAGATTTTATTGCAACGTTTTACGAGACTTAACACAGCTGTTTTATTGGGGGGATATTTAATAACGCAGCTACTATTTGGAATTATAATGGATATATATATTTCAATTTACAATTGCTATTCATATCAAAAATAGAAATAAATGTAATTAATGTTTATGTGCTACTTATATGGAATATAAAATAAATATTTATTCGCAAAATACAAGACTCAAAATAACGTTCAATTCTATTTAAAATTTTGAAGCAAATAGCTTTGCACTTTAATCTTAAATAAGTAGATAAAATTTAAAAAAAAAATTTTTTAGGCAATCTTAGTTTTCTCCGTAGATCAATTGTGGCTTAATAATATATAGAAAAAAATTAGTGAACATCACCAATAGTTTCTTACAATTCAAAAATTAAATCATTTAGTAAGAAATATAGTCAAGTTTGGATAAAAACAAGCTTTTTTTTAACTTGAAAATGATCTACATCTATGAGAGTTTGTACTCTTATTTCATTAATTTTGAAAATTAAAATATTTAAATAAATAAATCAAAAGTATATTTATTAAAAAAAAAAATCTCATGAATTAGTGAAATCCATTGTTACCATTAAATATTTTTTTATCAAAAATAGACTTGTCCTATCTTAAAAAAACAATGGTTTATTTCTCAAATAATGTGTTCATTGAATGACATATGCAATGCACAAATGTTATCAAATATTGGCAGTTTAATGGAAATTTATTTATATATGTCATCAATGAAAGATTTCAGGAATATAAGCCAAAAAATTACGGCTTCTTACATTTTTATTGGTATTTAAATGTTTTTCAAGGAATATGAGTTAAATATACAATTGAAAGCAGAGGTTTTGTAAAACCAAGTTCACCATTTCTTTAGCAACTTTAAAGAATTGACCTACCTCTATTAACTGATTTCAATACTTTGATCTCAAAGTTACTAATGATTTTTGTGTAAGGTTCAGTTTAAGTATAAATAATAATAATATCAGGGTCACGAATAATTGGAATATAGTTAAATTAATTTAAACAATCATTGATTTTGCGACGTTTCGTCTTTATTATTAAGACTTTTTCAAGCTCTGAAAGTATTATAATATTAAAACCTTATAACAATATTATTATAAACAGACCTCAACAATGCTTAAACAATCGTTACTTAAAAAATGTAAAATTAGAATTAAATTTGTAAAAACGATTTTATAGCTTTCAAGTATGTGTTTTTTTAACAAGTCTAACAGCTAACTGAAAACATCAGTCCACAGTTATTAAGCTACGCACTTCAAAATATATAATGTAATATGAATTTAAAAAATATAAATAAAATATACAAATACGAAAGATAATAATTTCAGACCTAGGATGTCATTATATATTAAACTTAGGTTCTGTGTGTCAGATCTTAGATTTATTGTCTTATTTAATTTTATGAAAAGCATTTCACTCAACGAACGCTTAAAGTAATTAGATTCACTATCTAAAATTGAAAGTCCATCAAACATAAAACTATGCTTGGTATCGAAATGATGATTAGCAAGCGTTGTCTTATTTTCTTTCAGGATGTTGGTGTTTTTACAGTCATACTGATGTTGTTTGATCCTGTCTTTTAACTTTTGTTTGGTCTGTCCAATATAGAGGATATCCCACAGGTGCATGGAATTTTGTAAATTACATTTGGCCGATCCAACACTGGAATCCTATCTTTCAGCCTTGTATAAACTGACCAAACAGTTTTCAAATTATAAAAAGCTAATTTGCCATATCGTTTTCTTACGAGACTGTCAATTTTGAACGCTATCTCCTTAATAAAAGGAAACCTACAATACTTAATGAGCTGATCTCGATTACTTGTGTTATTGTTCATCGGGCAATAATTATTGAAAACTCTGTCAATCAGTTTTCTCGGATAATTATTATTAACTAGAAGATCAATAATAATGTTCTTATTTTTCTCATGAAAATCTTGATGACTTAAGCTGTAAGCTCTTTTTATTAAACCTTTAATCATCCCAATTTTTTGACTCATTGGGTGATTAGATTCATAATTCAATAATTTGCCTAAACTACTCGGTTTTTTATACCAGTCGGTTTTCAAGCTCCCATCTGGTAGTCTAGGTCGTCTAAGTATTGTAACATCCAAAAAATTAATTGTTTCATGTTCTTCTACTTCCATAGGTACTGTGTGTCCCAAAGAGTGAAACATCGACTTTGCTAGATGCTTTTAATAGCTTTAACTCCAAATTAAAGTTCACTATAGAAGTAGAAGAACATGAAACCATTAGTTTTTTGGATGTTACGATACTTAGACGACTTAGACTACCAGATGGGAGCTTGAAAACCAACTGATATAAAAAACCGACTATCGAATCGTTTGTTATAATGTTGTTAATATTGTAATACTTTCAGAGCTTGATACAGTCTTAATAATAAAAACGAAACGTCGCAAAATCAATGATTGTTTAAATTAATTTAACTATACTCCAATTACCCGTGACCCTGATATTATTATTACTGTTACCAATGATTTTTTTCCATTCATTTCAGTAAACAGTAAGTAGCCACCCTAGGTCTTATAAAGTTTTAATCTGTTGCTTCAACAAATGAACATATACACACCATTTAGTTATTTTTCGAGAATAATTAATTTTCGAGCATGTGTTTTGTATGACATTTTTATCAAATTATTGTGTAAAACTTTAACAATTGCTGCAAAAAACATATGTCACCACCTGTAATAATCTTATGTGGAAATAGATTTCTGTTATGTCATGCTAATGACAAAAATTAAGGCTTAAAACTTTTTTTTTTGGTTCAGAATTGATTTTATTCATTCATTTAACCTTTTTGAATTTTACTAATTTAGTCAAATGATTCAATATTGTTGTAATAGTAACATAAAAATTTAATCATAATTAATTTAAGTGATATTTGCTTCTATGAGGAAATCCTATTCGAAAATGACACAAATTTTCGACTTGTATATGGGTTGTAAAAATCTTCTATAGCCGAAAGAAGGATAAATAAATACTGATATGAATATTTGAAGAATAATGAAAAATGTTAACGTTATTGTTTGTAGTGCAAACAATGTGAATAATTAAATTGAAATTTTCAGTAACACTAAATTTATGTGTGATGAAAATATGCAAGTAGGTGAAACTTTTGAAAAATCCACTTTTGTACGTCATTGTACGTAAAAATCAAATTAGAATTCTAATAAAAACTACTAATTTTCAAAAATTTTCTTTTTTAACTATAGGATTTTTCTTAAAAGTCGTAATAAGTTACATAAAAATTCATGTAAATATTAATTGTCATAAAAATGTTAGAACTTGAATCCTTTCTTGCAAAATTTTATGCTTGAAAGTTCTTTCGTGATGATAACGAGCCGGTGAAAAATGAGTTTATTGATAGTTTTGAGAATTTTATTATTTTGAATATGTTAATAGTTCTAATAAAAACATAGTTGAACAATGGAACAAAAAGTTTTTATTGAAAAGGTTTATTACCATAAGACTTTTTGTATGTAGTGTCGTCATGTTTTGTGTGAAAAAGATAAAAAGTAAATTCAGCTCGTCACCGATCGTTTCGAAAAAGCCGGATTTTCGAGACACGTTGAATAGGTAAACACACATATCCTCAGCCGAAGACGCTATCGTATTATTCTAGTGTTTATAATAGCAATTTAAATGTGTCGTGTCAATTCTTATTCATGTTTGACATAAGTACAATTTTATATCTCACTTGACGAAATTGTAAAATATAGATTTATGAGTTGAGAATTTTATGGCATTACGTCTGTACCACGTTTTATTAGGTTCTTCAACGAAGAACAAAAGCAAGTGGCACAGCTGCCAGTTGCTAAAATGGAATTTTCTTCAAGATAGAAATGAAAAGAAGGTGTTTGTATCTAACTTTAAATTCGTCCGAAAGCACGACAAAGACTTCCTTATGCGCTCGTCCCCAATTTTCCCTATTCATCTCTTTGTTTCTCACTGTGAAATTTTCTCCTTTTTTAACTATATCATATAAATTCTATTATCTAGTTAACCAATTAGTGATGGAACTGTAATTGGAACTTTTATTCGGGCTAAACTACTAAAAGGTTAATAGCACAATATAAAATTAGCGATAAATTTAATTCTTCTATTAAAAATTGCACTGTTAAAGTGACATACTAATCAAATTTTTCGAATAAAACTATAACACAAAAGCTTTTTAATTTAAAGACAATTTTTTCAAAGCATCACTACTGAACGAACAACAATGGTAACCTTTTATTAAAGTCAATGTCAAAAATTTGAACTAAAATAATAATTTAAAATAAGCTTTAGTATTTTTTTATAAATAAAATATTCATTCAATTGTACTTAACTAATATAATAGAACACATTTTGTTTAATAAGTAAGTAGGGGCATTAGTTTGACCTAACATTTAAATTATTTATTAATTCGAAAATTCTTTTAAGTTATAATTTTATTTTTTTAAACTTTCATAAAAACATGTTTTGAGTTCTACCAGAAATTAAAAAAAAAATGCAAGCACTTGAAATATTATTAATGGCTTTAGAAAAATTGTATGATCTCATAAAATTGTTTCATCAAGTACTTCATAATTTTTTGGTTACTACTTATTAGTATTTCATGAATAAATTGATTGTTATATCGATAAATATATTCAACTGCAGGCACTATGACTAAATAGTTAAAAGACTAAAATTTGTAAAATTTGATTTTTTTGAACCATGGGTCAACCATGAAGTTTATACGGAGAAAATACTAAGTAAAAATATTAATATCTTTCAACACTTCAATCGAATAAGCTCTGTTGTTTTATAGGTCCAAACTATAAAAACCACACAAAAAAAAAAAATGGTGAAAAAATTAATTCATTAAAATTTCTTCAAGTATTTCTTTAGCAAAAATTGAAATGCATGTTTTGGTTTTAATTGTTTTTCGTTTTTTTGCTCCAAAATTGTCAAAATTAATTTTAAATGATTGTTATATTGCTACATGAAAAAAACTGATTCAATATCTGATTAAAATGAAATCCTTACCGAAACTAAATACTAGTGTGCAAGTATGATTTTTATAAAGGGTGTTTCAATAAGAGCGCAAGATTTCAGTGTTCAATAAAACATGGTTTTCTGTAGCAAAGTATTGAAATATTTATAGATTAAGAAAATATACGTTTGAGAATTATGTATGAAACATTTTTTTTTTAAATGGCTGCCACGACTTTGCTGGCATTTGCATACCCTTTTGACGAAATTTTCAATAGCGTTATTGAATACAAGTGGTGGTATTTCATTGATACAGCATCTAATTTCGGCTTTTAATGCTTTGATGGTTGCATAAATCTGTAACTTTAGATAATCCCACAGCCAAAAATCTAAAAGTGTTAAGTCGCAAGAGCGTGGAGGCTAATTCTGGTTACCAAATAGGATTTGATGACAAGATCAAATGTTTTATGGGCGATATGGTATGTGGCACTGTCTTACTGAAACCACATGTTATCAAGATCAATAGCTTCCATATGAGGTACAAGAAACTGTTATCATATCACGATAACGTTCACCACTGAACTGACGTTCGTAACTGAATTACCTTCTTCGTTTTCGAAGAAAAACGGCCCAATTATTCCTCCAAACCATAATGCACACCATACAGTGACCCGTTGTGAATGCATTGCTTTCTATTGAATCATTTGTTGATTTTCAAAGACCCAAATGCGAAAGTTTTGCCTATTCACGAAGCCATTGAGGTGAAAATGGGTCTCATCACTGAAAATGATTTTGTTTGCAAGATTCGCAGGTCGCTCGGGGGGACAAATGGGAAATTTTCTTCGCTGTTTATGGTCTATTACTTCATGTTTACTTACTCCCATTTGTCAACTTTCGATTTGTCATGTCATAATCATATGACATTATGACTGTCAAACATGGCGCGCAATTCAAATCTTGCGCTGTTATTGAAACATCCTTTATATTAAAATCAAAGTTTTGCTCCTATGTCCAATTTTTAAAATATAGCGACGTGCGCGAACCAATGCCCAAGATAATTTTAAAATAGATATTGAAGTGAATTTCTGAAAATTTCAATTACAATCTTTGTAACTAATAATTTGTGTGCTGAACCATTCAACATATCGTCTCTCCAAATTTGGAAAACATAATAA
The DNA here is from genome assembly GCA_958496175.1 of Sisyra terminalis. Classification (NCBI taxonomy): domain Eukaryota; kingdom Metazoa; phylum Arthropoda; class Insecta; order Neuroptera; family Sisyridae; genus Sisyra; species Sisyra terminalis. Next base: position 13,153,076 of record OY292274.1, read on the forward strand.
TTCCTCAATTCAAAGAAACCTTTTGTAAAACCTGACATATTTTAGAAATCTATACAATAGTAACATAAGAAGTTTGTAATCTGAGTATCAATAATATTTTGTTTAGTTTTCCAAAAAATAAAAAAATCAAGTCTAAAATTCCATTTAATGTTTTGAATATTAGTCATCCATAAAGTTGCATAAAGTGTTATTGGATTTTATTTACCTATCCCAATTTTCCAACAATTATTTATATGATTAGTAGTTATAATAATATTATAGAGAGTCTGGAAGTACTATACATTTTTAAACTTTTAAAAAGTCCCATGCGCGAAACTATTATGTTCAATATTTAAAAAATTCTTCAAATAACGAAAGAATTGTACAAATTTAATGCTTTTTGTTCAGTTTTTCATAAAAAAAGAAATGAATAAACATTAAAATTATAATTCTCATAAGTTCTCTTTCATTTTTCTTCACTTATAATAAAACAAGAGAGACATAGCAAAAATTAAATTAATGAATAATTATATATTTCGAATGACTCATTATGTTATTCGTTAATTTATTAATTGGGTCTCAAAATAAAAGATTTATTAATGCTTAAAGTAGCGAAAACATCAGTATTATTAATTACGATATTTCTGATTGATCATTTTTACAGATCATTTTTGTAAGGCTCAATCTTATAATTAATTGTAACAAGTGAGTAACTTTATGAGCATATGTTGGTTTTAATGTTTTTAAAATTATTTTAAAATAACAATTTGTCTTATTTTTTGCTCAAATGCAGCGGATTATGGTACGCAAGAGTAACCCATTAACCTACTCCTACTTTGATGATGATTTTATATTCACCAAAAATAACATTTCTAAATTTTCATCTAAAAAAATTAATGCCAATTCTACTTTGCAAGAAACATTTTCAAAAGTCTAATTAAAATTTAATAATAAAATCACCTAAGCAACAATAAATAAAACGAGTTGGTATTTAAGACTTTGAAACATTGAACAAGAAATATGTAATTTAATTTTACGAGTGAAACATGAAAGAGTGACTCGTTCATGTTGTAGGGTTAAATATAAACCAATAAATTTTAATTACTTAACATTTTTTTTATTTATTTAAATAGCCTAAGGTCTTTGAAACTTCAAGTTAATTGGAATACAAAATAAACATTAATACAGCAAATAGCATATTAAAGCAATAGTTATTAGTTCTGAAATGAATTAATTTGATGACTAACATAAACACTAAAGAGTTGTCTTGGAAAAGTATATTTTTGCGCTGAAAAAAGTAAATATGTAATTGATTGATTTAACAGAAAGAGTTGGGAGTAATCCAACGCCATTGTTCCTTGAACAATGGCATAAGTGATTTGCATTTTTGTGTCTGATCAGAAAGTTGCATTTGTTATATTTTCAGTTTGATTACTTATTGATAAATTTTAGTAACGGCAATGAATAAAATTTTCAAATACCAGAAAGACGAGAAATGGTTGAATTTATGATGAAAATTTAAATATTCGATTAAGATTCCAGAATATTTTTATGAACCAAATAAGAATAATGTATTTCATCTGATCTGCTACTATGATAAAATCCGCGGAATCAATTTAGATAAGTCATAGAAAAAGGAGAAAAAGTTCTATTTGTTTTATAAGAAACGGACCATAAAAGTATTTATGAGTGTGTTCCACGCTCTGTCCGTTTTCCATTCCATTTCTGGCGAATGCATTGCATTATACGATATAGTTATGTATATATACATCGTATAGAGGGTGTGCAAGTTTTATTTAAAATTGAAAAACTGTCGATAACTATATTTAAGCTTTGATCACATAAATGATAATTTCAATTTTATTTTTAATGAATCTAGAGGTAAAATTTTAGATTTGTTTTCCACGATATAAATGCCACGTGAATCAATTTGACCAGTGTAAACACTTGGCAATGTTTTGTAAATTATTAGAGCTTTTAAGATGCGCTAAAAATAAGATTAAATTACCCAATATTTTTTTAAAAAATATTCAATTTAAATTTTTGATTCAGTAAATATTATTTCAAATCAAATTTTTATTCAAGTTTGATAAACTTTCAGTAATTATATCATTAAATTTTAGTTTGTAAATTTAGTGACATTTATTAAAGTCCAAATTAAGATTTAAATAAACATTTTCATTAAGAAAATTGGAATTATACGTATGATTCTATAAATAATTTTACTGCATTTATGAGTATTAAATATTTTAAATTAATGAATGCATTAACCAGATCATTAAAGTTATATCTACGATCATATGTATTACTATAAGAACATTTTAATAGGAATTTTGAAATAATTGCTTGAATTTCGTTAACGATCGGAAGTATTTTTTTTTTCAATTTTACAGTTTTTAATTTTACCACAAAAAAATACGCTGAACTTTATTTGTGGGGTAAAAACTTTGATGAATTTATTTTGAAACTATTGCAAAAAAAAATTTATCAAATCTTATCACATTTTATTTGGTTCAATTAAGTATGTTTAAAAAGAGATGTTGTGTTTGAGAGAATTTAGTAAGTTGGTTTTCCAAAAGCACTACTTTTCACAAATGATAACTTTCTCATTAAGATAATCAAGTATACGTTTTTCTACCGGATTACAGTGTCGACGTAGAATTTGAGTGCTAAAGGGCATTTGCATGAATTTATTCGCCTCAAAAAATAAAATCCAATATAGAAAATTCTTTACTTGTTTATTAAAATAATTTGATGCTTCCTTTTGCAATAATTTCCCAAAGTGTTTTCACTAATAACTAATAATTCGAGTAATTCTTTTCCATTTGCTTTGTTTTTCACCACGCAACTTATGAACAATTCAATAAATTTAAAAAAAAAATCGCAATTTATATGGATTTTTGACTAAGAACAAGATTTTTCCAAAAAAGCATTGCTATAAGTGCATAAGAGAGAGTGTTTCTTTCAAGGTGTAGAGTATTAACTAAAAAAAATATATAAAAATAACAGTCTATCCCTGACGTTGTGAAAATATAAAACTCTACAAATTGTGATTATTTAATATAAAAAGGAAATGCTACAATCTTTGATTCAAAATTTTAATCTTAATAAACTAAGTTGTATTTTTCATTAATTGAAAAAAAAATATTGATGAGGCAAAAATCTTCTATTATTATAAAGAGGAAAGATTTAATTGTTTGTTTGCTTTGAATAGGCTCCGAAACTACTTGACCGATTTGAAAAATTCTTTCACTGTTGGGAGCTAAACTATTTCCGGTGAACATAGGTTATGTTAAATTATCAAAAAAATAAGGGATCCATACTAAAACTCCAATAATCTGTGAAAAAATTACCAAAAAACTTTCTTACATTGCGTGCGCTGGTGTATTAACTAATGAACGGAACAACCAAATTTAATGAAACTTTATACTAAGATAAAACACAATTATCCACACACGTTAGGCTACTTATCATTCCTTAAAAATAATAAGGGAATGTACCCCCTACGTAAAAACTGAGGGATGAAAAAAAAATACTTTAGATAGGCGAGTAATATATCATTGGAAAGGTATTTTAAAGTTAAAAAATGATCTGTATTAATATTTTTAGTTGAACTAATAAAAAGCATAGTAATTCAAATTAAAGTACAAAAAATTGCCTTTTTAAAATATAAATGATTTTATAGATAATAATCTGATAGTAAACTTTTTTTTTTACAAAATTGTTGTAAATATATTCTTAAGATTGCTCAGTAAGGAAAAATTAACGAAAAAAATGTAATAATAATCATAATAATAATAATTATAATAATAATAATAATAATAAAAATAGTAAAAAAGTTTAAAGAAAATACGTTTTTAAAGCCGTGCATATATAAAATCGCGTATTTATATACCCCGTCTGACTAATGAAATTTTAATATTCGGTGTATTCGGTGTATTCCTTATAGGAAGTAAGCATGTGATAAGATTTTCTTTTTGCAAATTCTTACCCTAACAGACAAGGACGGATGCAGGATTTTTTTCTTGGGGGGGGGCTACAATATCTTTTATTTGCAAATGCGTGAAAGGGATCAAAAAAAAAAATTTGTAATTCCAGCCAGAAATCATCATAATGATAAATAATAAATAATCATATCATCATAATGATAAAAGAAATTTAAAATGCTCTTCCAGAGCAAAAGGTATACGCCAAATGGTGAGCTCTTGACTATCCAATATGGTTTAATTATATAGTTGAAATTCAGATATTTTAATAAAAAGTTTATAGATATATAATAGTTATACATGATTATGGAAGAACTGAGTTTCGTGCAATTGTACAAATTTCAATTTCGCGGTTGTGTTGTACAGTGCAAAAGTATAATAGTTTTTGGAGTAAGGTTCATTCGGGAATCGAAACAGTTAGATGGGATTCCTACTAATATTCAAAAATCTAAACCCTTAACTTCTGCTATTTTGACGCGAGTATTTTGATAACTTTCGACTTTTTTTAGTCATAATTAAGACCGAATTTATTGAACTTGGCGATATTTTTTATTTATGTATAGGTGCTGATTGATTTACGCATTATTTGGTTCACGGTAGGTATACTTACCGTAGGTATACGTAATTGAACATATTCATTTTAGATATTTATACAATTTTTTTAAAAATTAATTGATTATTACATAGAACTATTCTATTCTTTGCGACAGTTTATTAAATGTGTCTTTTTCAAGAATGTGAAGTGTTTTTGAGTATGATTATATTTTTCGTAAAAGAAATAAGAAAAATAAAATACGTTACGCAGACGAAGTCGCGGGGATCAGCTAGTGTTAGATAAAGTTATTGAAAGAAGCAATTATGGCTTCTTGTTATGAAAAATCAATAAAAACAAGTTTGTGATGTACATTAATAATAGTTTCAAAGCGTTTGAGAAAGAAATAATAATGCATATTGTAAAGATTTCTGATCGCATAAAATATTGAAAAGAAAAATTCTTCTCAGCGAAAGTTAAAAATAAATCGCTTAAAATTGATAATAAAAGTCTCAAAAAAACTTACCACAATGAATTAAAATTGCTACGGTTTAATGCGAAATGTGGTTCCAGATGCGCATCAAAAGGTACTAAAAGAGATCAGGAACGACCCGGCCGAGGTCTCGGGGGTGAGTGCGAGAGGAAATGCAACGAATTGAGATAGGCCTGTTGCTCTTGATATTTGGCAATGAATTCCATCTGTTTATTCCAATCTTTGATTTTATAATATCCCACCACTGCATAACCTAACAAAGAAAAAAGCTCATTAAAACATTTTCACCACAACATTGTTCAACGCTATTTTTTTCTGCCAAATAAATCGACTTTCCATTATCACTGTCATTATTTTTCCGCTAAATGAATCATACGATTACCTCCGGCTGAAACTAATCAATACGTTTTGAGAAAATTATGCCATCGAATCGATTTTCTCAGGCTGGGAATCAATCAAGTAATTGTTAACATTTTGTGAAAAAGATCATAAAAAATATCTGAAAAACAACTTAAGATTAACTACAAATAATTGATTTCAAGAATATTGCATATTGATTTGCAATATCCACTTGGCAACAGTTCACAGGAAGTATGAACGTGTAGGACGGAAAAGAAATGTTTAACAGTGACAAAAGTTGATGTGGAAGACATGCATGAGATCTCTTTTCGAATTTAGTGACACATACTTTTACAAATTCATAGAACGCTATTTACTATTCTGTAGTGCACGAATTACAGTTGCAAACGTGCATTTGTAAGAGTTTTATGGGTACGGATGATTGATGCAGCAAATAAAGCCGAGGAGTGGATCACTCCTTCGCTTCGCTAAAATGCTGACTCAATCCAACCCATATAAAAGTTAGTGTCGTTACGAAAACAAACTTCATGTCAATTCCAACCTTCTCGATTTATTCACTAACTCTAAAAGAATATGATTTTACATATTTACGACTTAATTTCTTATTTATATTTCTCTGCCCAACGGGAAAGTTTCGCTTATTTATGACTGTTCTGCACTAATTACAATTAGTGCTTTTTGTATTACGAGACAACGAATTACGCTATTAATACACATACTTAATATTGTTGACTCAAAAGTTATTTTAATGTGATTGCATATATTTGTTGAGAACAAATAATTTTTTTTTAAAAATATAAAATTTGTAGGTTTGTGTGAAGAAAAATTAATAATTCGTCTATTTTAGAAAGACAAATCTATTATGTACATAATGTAAGTTCCTCATAAAAAAATAACAAAACGGACTCACGGGTTAGAAGTTGATCTTATTCTTGGTTAACCACTTAAAAATACCATAAGAAAAGAACTTATATGGGAACACAAGGCGGAATGGGAAATGGAATTAGCGCTTGTTACAGGTGTCAAAGACGCATAAAAATGTTCAATGTTCAATTAACTGGGCTGCATTATAAAAAGTGGCTATCGCCAGTAAAGAGTGCAGTTGTTATTATTTTTATCAAAAGTCGAAAGTTTCCGAATTCTGATTTTTGCAAAGTAACACTAAGGTAATTATCCTATATTCTATTTTTTGTTTGAATATTAACATGACATGTTTGTTTAAACATACTGTTGAATATCTAAAAGCCTATTGATAATTCAAATATAGCCAATATATCCAGTAGGGTGTCCGTTATTTCCCAAATTGATTTTTTTACAGCCATTCCCCCATGAATTTTTGGTTTAAGATATAAAAAAAAAATTTCCAATACAATTAAGCTCTTAATTTCTTGATTAAACCGTGCCGGAATCATGTTACTTTTACCATTTAAATAACATGCGATTATTTGACTTTTTACTTTTATTTTTTTTTTCTCAGAAACAAATGAATAAACAGATTTAAGATTAAACTATTCTGACGTAAAATTTAACGCTCTACAAAAAAGGTCTCTTATAAATTTTCGATTAAATCACTCCATTAAAAGTTATTCAACATTTAACTTGTGTCTATGTTGACTACAAGTGCTAAGAAATTTCTCATAGATGGCGTCAGGTAAAGTGGTAAAAATTCGAATAATAATTGAACTTTTGTCGATAGTCTCATTAATTAGTATTAAATTCACTTCGTAGGTACAAAATATTGATTAAAGTATGAAAATTTATCCTGGATAAATTGAATTTCACGACTATAAGTAATTCAGATCTTATGTCACCGGTTTTAATTGTCAAAAAATGATTTTTTTTTTTGTTTAACTTTTAGTTCAAGCCATAAAATTAACACAAATAATCACTGACGCTCTAATGATAATAATTTGTATCTTCTCTTCAATGATTTTATAGTTAAAAAAAGTAAAACTGAGCAAAAAGTTGAAAATATTGCAAGATATATTAGGCACAAGTTAAATGTTGAATAACTTTCAATGGAGTGATTTAATCGAAAACTCATAAGAGACCTTTTTTGTAGAACGTTAAATTTTACGTCAGAATAATTTAATCTTAAATCTTTTCATTTATTTGTTTCTGAGAAAAAAAATAAAAGTAAAAAGTCAAATAAGTCAAATAGTTATTTAAATGGTAAAAGTAACATGATTTCGGCACGGTTTAATCAAGAAGCTAAGAGCTTAATTGTATTGGATATTTTTTTTTATATCTTAAACTAAAAATGCAGGGGACAATTGCTGTAAAAAATCAATTTAGGAAATAACGTACACCCTAATGTCCAGCCATAATAGTCATTCTTGTGGGAAAGGTGCTTTGGGGCACAATGGGTGGGGTGGAATGGGATATACCATTCAAATAGTATTTCCCATTTATATAGACATTTTTATTTTATCAGCAGATAGTGCGTACATATATAAGGAAAACTAGCCGACAGTCCATATATAAGAAAAGTCGGAAGATGCAGAGGTAATCTGCTTATACTGTCAGGATTTATACTCCAAATCTAATGAAAGCTGGTTTTCCTGCAGTATTTGTCAAAAATGGGCACATTTGGCATGTGTTGGACTAAACACGATGATGACAGTATCATCATCTGTGAACTAAGCCAATAACAAGTATCCTATTGCGCCCTACGCTCATTTCCCATTGTGCCCCACCGTCTGGGGAACAGTGGGAAATTTCCATTTTTTTTTTGAAGTTTAAATTTTTAATATTAATTATTAATTTAAATCAATAAAACCTTTTTTTATTTGTAAAGAATGAATTAAATAAATATATAAGTTACAAAACAATGAGATTGTTTCTTTAAATCTCTCGTAAATTGTAATTAAAATTTTGGTACCCCGTTCCGCCCTAGGTTTCCCTACAATTCTCGATTTTTGGAATTCTTTAAATTTTGTTCAAAAAAATAACAAAGCCAACATTGTTTTAGTCGACCCAAAAGGTTATAAGAATAGGATACAAAAGAATTTGAGCGTTAGAATTCGAGTAGCTAAATTAATTGAAGTGCAATTTTTGGTATGAAATAATTAAATACAACGTAAAATTGGAAATCTTTTTGGATAATTTAATTGCTTTTGCAACAGTAGATTAACGATTCACGATTCTTAATTTTGCTAATTTGTATCCACCACAAATATATTAAACAACTTTACAATGGATCGTTGTGAATTTTCACGAACAAAGTCTCGAATTGATATAGAAAAAAAACATAATTCAAAGCGTTACAAACTTGATATTTATCATTGCCTGTGTGTGTTTTTCTTGGAAAATAATTAACTTATTAGAATGCTAGTATCAAGTTTCCTAAAATCGTTACTTAATTTCATATTTTCAGAGATATAAAAGCATAAACGGAATTCAATTACAGTTCATATCGGTGTTTGACATTATCTCGAATAGCTCTAATGTTAATGCTTCTATATTTATATTGTTATAGCTGAAAAGAGCAGGTAATGAAAATATACAGAGGAAATATGAAACCGAGTATAACGATTTGTAGTCATTATTCATTTAGTTAATATGCAATGCTGTTCGTCTAATATGCGACAGTTATGATTTTTTTTTCTTCTATAACTATCCTATTGTTATGTTTTATTGTTCAAGTATTAAATAAAATTAATAGAAATATTTTGCAATATATATCGAATGCAAAAAGCCAATATTCAATTTGAGGCAGTTATTAATGCTATAATATATCACGTGTTACAAAAAGATGCATATTAGCGACATACACGTAGTACATGCGACTATACCAAATTGCACCAGTATAATATAAACGTATAGTAAAAACGGTATACACAGTCATTTCGTGGCAATGGAAGTCGTAAATTATATTTTAACGACTGTTCACAGTCGTTTGAAAAGTCTGCGAGCAACTGCAAAACCACAACCAAGTAGTAACTTGTTTATAATCCACTCTGTTTACAATGACACCGGAATCGAGCCAAAGCTCTAAGCTGTCACTTTGTCATGTTTGACAATAAGCCTGTTAATTATTCGCAGCGAAAACTCTGCTCGTTAGATTGCCTCGCTGTTTCGGATAAGAGATAATGTTGTCTATGAGTTATATTATTTTTTGGAAAGCCATAAAAATATGTTTTAAGATGTTTTAAGACTTTGTTTTGTTGGAAAACTCGTTGAGGTTTTAATTACTACTTTGGAAATATTCTTAAATTAGTTTTGCAATATCTGTCACCGTTTTCACGTCAGTAATTTCGATTGTAATTAGCTCATCGCATAAAAAATGTTATTGGATTGCTTGAATTGTACGTAAATTAAAAATTTCTTTGAGTTTGTTATTTTTTTCGATATAAACTATATAAAAATAAAAAAATCGATATCAAAATATTACCTCACTATCATGACAATAGCTCATATTAACAAAGAGGCAACTTAGAATATCTTGACACTGAAATAATCAATGAAATATCACATTACTCTAAAATTCAAATTTAGTTATTAACCAAGATTTAAAAAATATTTTTTTATAAATTGGTAAACAATATTCAGAGGATTAGGATCAATAATATTGTTTACCTCTGAATATTGTTTACCAATTTATCATCATTGAGAATCTGAAACTTTACAATAATATTTTTTTATGTATTTTCTTTAATTTTAAGAAGCTTTTTTATTCAATTTGCATAATTCATTTTAGAATTATTTTTAAATTGATACTAAAGTCATGTTTGATTTTATCATCCAGACCAAATTTGCGGTTTGCTTATTAGTTTGCGAATCTGATTTTCTAAAAAAAATTCTGTTTTTAAGAAAACTTTGATTAAAGTGTATTTGAATATCAATGAATAGATCACAAACAATTCTAATTACTGCAAAGTCTTAAAGTTCCGAAAATGTGTCAACCAAAGAAGGAAATTTTAGTATCCTTTCTCGCTGATTTGAGTCATAAAATTAAAAAGCAAAAAATTATTTTTTTACTGGTTTGGATAAACTATTTTTGTGATGTAATTTTATTTTTCAATACCGAAAGAATATTTGAGGCATGCAAAACAAATAATAGGCATGATTTTTAAAATTGCTTTAACGAAAGATTCAATGGACCAAAAGAAATCTAGTAAATAACAATTCTGGATTAAATATTTGTAAGTCGGTTAAATATGTAAGTCAAAATATGCTTTAAATAATGTTAAAGCTTTCCCCTTACAATATATTACAAATTTTATGCATTGCAAGTTTAATTCTTCATAAATAGAAAGACTACTACTAATTTGTGGTACTAATATGGTACTTCAACTTCATTTTGTTGTTAATTTTAATGAAAGTTTTTTAAAACGATCCTGAGATTTAAGATTTTAATTAAAATAAAATCTGTCAAATAATTTTTTTGTAGTATTTTTTTTTTTTAAAAAATATCAGTAAATGAGAACTGATTTATAACTAAAAGATACACGCGTTAAAAAAATTTCGGAAATAACCATTTCATTTCACTGAAACCAAAAATTTAAGGAATAAAATGAAACTGTAATTTTGTTTTATGTTTAACAAGTTTCACCATTTACGTTTTTACTTCACATATATATTGTCGAAACCTCTAAGGAGACAGTATAAAGAAACAGCAAATTTTTGAAAAATTTTTTTTTATAAAAGTTCAATAAAAAACAAATAGATTGTGAAATTTAAACACACGTTTTAATTTGAACGTATTGTGGTGTAAGATTATCCAAAAGAAGTAATACATTTAGACTTGTAAACATTAACAAAAAGAGAGAAATTCCACTCTTTGAAAAAAGACATAAGAAAAAGTAAGCGAAAGCTTTAAAAGCTTTGAAGTTCTTTGAAAGAACTAAATGCGAATTAAAAGATTTGAACTATCGCGAAAATTACATAAATCAGAGAAATAATTTAATCAAAATATAAGTTATTAGTTTTTAAAAAGTCTTATAGGGTATATAAAAAATTCACAAAAATTTGATTTTGATATTTTTTGATAAAATAGAGGCTTGGAATTAAGAGCCAATCATGAAATAAATAAGCTGATTCATTTCAACCAAATCTTTTTTGAAAAATTTTCCTAAAAAAAAGCAAACAATGAAAGTTATTGTCAATTAAAGCTTTATTAGAAAAATACTAAAGTGATAACAAAGCTTAATGTATTTATCAAATTTTAACAATCAAATTGCTGTTAGATTTTTACATTAGGGAGTATAAAGTGAACACAAAAATTTACTTCACGGAAACGTAATTTTCAAAACTGGCGTTATTAAGCAATAAAAAATTGGCATACTCTGTTCAGTTAAAAGGACATTAATAATTTTATGGATCATTCTTAAAATGAAATTAAGCCACTTCCAAGACAAATGGTGTGTAACTTTCAAATTTTGTCGAAGTTTTTGAATAAAGTTCTATTTTTTGTTAAGGTAAAGGCTCTCTGAATTCTAGTAAATTAAATGTTTACAAAGACAGGACTTATCAACAAAAAAAAAAGTTGTAATTCTGTTAGTAATCGTAAATTTTTGTAACGTAGAACTTATAGTTCTATATGTTCTTTTATATGAAAGTATAGGAAAATGAAATATGTATTAACCAAAACTCAATTAGTAGTAATATTTAAAGAAGAATGATCTTTGAGTGCTCGACAGCATTTTAGCATTAGTTTCATTTAACAGAATAATTCTGTTCAGTGCTTTAAAATAACTTTAACAATTTGAAACCAAAATATCAAGCGTCACTTACAATCAATGTTAAATAAATTGCATTTTGCCTCTCAAATTTTATACGAGTCTAAACATCGCTTGTTGCCAATATGCGCGCATTTTTTTTTTCTCGTCCAAGTATAACAAATTTATTTGTTTTAAACCATAAATAACAACAGAAATTCTCGCAAACTATAAACATGTAACAAAGGAATTTTAAATTAATCTTTTGCCGTTAAAGTTGTTTTTAAGAATAGTACATTATTAGTCATAAACGATCAAAGTTTTCTTCTAAATGTGTTGCAAGTCAAACGAAGTTTTACAGCTCTGAATTAACACTTTCTGTTTGGTCCGCTTTTTCGTTTAATATTTATTTAGTATGAGATCACATTAAGTAGGTATTCAAGTTGATAATTTATATTCTTCGAAATAGTAACAATAAAAAATATATTACTTGAAACATACATAATTTCCAATTTCAATTAATGTCATTGGCTATGAAGAAATAACTAGTTTGTCATATACAGATGGAAATTGGACATTGTTTATTGAGGTAGTTTTTGAGTGGAAATCGTTAAATTAAATGACATGTTTGCTGATTTCGTCATCGAATTTTTTGAAAATTGGAACTCATAGAAGGTTTGTTTCAGCTTCAATCTAGCTATGTTGTCTACGTGAAAGCTTCCACTATCCTCATACTATAAAATCAAATTTTAATTCAACAAACAACAGGTTTATACGCGAGGCTTTATGTCCTGATTTAACTATTTGTACATAAAACGTATTTTATAGTGTCATTCAAACGACTAATGCTAAACAAATGTTAAATTTTAGCATTCGAAACGTGGGAGCGTTTTAATCATGCTTTTTTCCCTGTTCAATGCAATATTTCACGCGTAAAACTCCGTTAAACCGAAAATTTAAATACATACTCCTGTTTTTTTTTTTTTACTGTTAAATAGTCTGGGTGGGATAAATGAACGTTTGCAATAATCTCGCAATTTTACTTTAATGATTATGTTGCATTTCCGGCGGCTAGAGCTAACTAGTATATTATGAATATATCGTCTCTTTTGTAGTATCTACATTCTGTACAAATGCAATTGTTCGACAAGCACAATATAATTTTCATAAAGGCATTTTATGATACTTTAAAAATAAGTAACTTGGACATGGATTCCGTTCGCAAATTGCCAATTGAAATATGCATTCACATTTATTGAGTTTCAATGGAAACAGGAAATAAATTTTATAAATAAGTTTTGGCTTTGTTAATAATTTATGACAATGCTTTTTGAACCACTTTTACTAAAATTGTCAAAACAAGACATTCATAAAACAAATCTATTTTTATAATAATTTTCCGGGCATTTCACAACAAATTTTGAAATTTTGGAAACATATTACATTTTTTTATTTATGAATAGTCTTTCAATTATTAAAACCATTGTTGTTATTGTAATAAAAATCTTATAAAAAGGATTTTATGGACTTTTATAGATATCAATAAAGAGTTTTTAGAAAAAAATTTGAACAGCCATTCTTTAGTTTAGAGTTTCAGGAAACAAAATACATAAAAGACATGGTAGTTATTATACTGCCTAAGTCTACCCTTAAGGTTTAATGTTTCCGTTAATGATATTCAAAATTTCCATTTCAATTATTTAGAAAATGTATAATAAAACAACATTGAATTTCAAATAAATTTTCGGATTAACATACATTTAATAAAAACCATTTGGCTTTTTGCCAGTTTTTGCCGGAAAAGTTTACTAGTTAGTTAACTTCATTGTGACACACTTTTCAAAAACATTCACTTTTGCAGCCTTTGTACATTAAACATAAACTAACTGAAAATATTTTTCCCAGACGCATTAAATGAGACCATTTACCAAGTCAAAACCAACAAATAAGAGAAACTGAATGAAAATAGTTATAAATAAGTGAATCATTCAAAAAACTGAATTACCGGTTAATTAAATGAGAAATGCGTATTTTTTTTAATAGTCCTATCGTTCGTTCACTCGTTATAGGGAAAATAGCGTTAATTTACATTCTAATGAAGGCAATTAAGTGCTTTGAAAATCGCTCAAATTGTATTTCGAGTCATAAAATTCGCTCCAAATAGGGCGCATTCTATAGATTTTGAGATAATCGTAAAATATTTTAAATGGCTCGTACGACCAGATCAGATCTTGAGAAGCTAGCAGTGAAAATTTTATATCGTTGACACGTTGTAATATCAGCAATAGTTTCTTGCATAATTTAAATTAAAAGCATTACATAACATTAAAACTTTACTACTATGCGGTACAATTCGTTATTTTCCCAAGACACGAATGAAATTCCACAGTCTAATTAACAATCTTAATAATTCAGAAACTAGAAAAAATATTTCAATATTTACCAAATAGTACTTAATGGTTTTTAAGTTAAAAGATTATATTCTTTTCTTTCGAAAGTAGAATAAAATTGTAAACTATCATCAAACTAGCATCTTACCACCTCTTAAATCCTAACAAAGCCAATTAAAATTAAATTGTTTTTTCTTAAATTAAATTATAAACATTACAATAAGGTATTAAAAAACATAACGTTTTATTCGTAACTTTGCATGTCAAAAATAGTGCAACCAGTTAAACTCTTTTATAGCAAGTTTATCGATGCATTTCGTCGTTATTTTCTTTAACAAGGGTTGTGTGGGTTAAAAGTAGTAAAATGGTATCAATTAGGTTATATTATAAGCAATTTAAAACTTAAATATGTGTTTCCATCTTTTTAAATTTACATATTTTCAATGAAAAAGCAAATAAATACTTTAAATAAGAATTCACAAATATTATTACAAGAAATGCGTGAATGTACGCCAAAAAGGGTACATCACATGATGGGATGTGATATTTTATAGATAATAAAAAAAAATTGATGCTTCACAATAGTTTCTTTTGTATATATTAACTTATTTAAAATTTTCTGTTTTAATCTAGACTGAAGAATCAAAATTTGATTAATGTTTTTAATTGTTGGTTTGTAAGAAAATTTTGGAGTTAAAATTCATTCAACATAGACTTGTGAACAAGACAGAAGACAAGAAAAATATTTTTATTTAAATTGAATTAGTTTGTTTCATTTTGAAATAATAAACTTGATAAACTATAGGGAAGCAAAGCATGGTTTATTTGAGTTTTACTTTATAAGAATAACTCAATTGCTACTACTGCAACTTATATTATAAACAGGGAATATTTCAATTCTTCAGTTAAATTCCTTGTTTTTTAACAATTACTTTACAATAAAGTTGTAAAAATCACTGAACTCAATATTTTTCATTAAAAATTTGAAGAAAGTTTGCTTTTTCCAATTAAAAAGTGTTGCATTATAAGAGGAATAATGAAAAATGAGAAGTTTCAAAAAAAAAATTTCTATGAAACATTTATTCACTTTCAATAAACTAAGGATTATTCCATAAGAACGTTCTTTTGTTTTTCAATAAATATTGAAAATATGGATAAATCCAATTTTCCATCTAAAAAAATAAAAAATTCTTAATTTACGAAAAAGCGTCTTTACTGTGTATACAATATATAGGATATATTGCGGTCCAATTTATGTAGTATAATTTAATATAATAATATATAAAAATCAAACCATAAACATAAATTTGAACAGAAGTTCAAACAAAAATATTCGTGACGTATTGCCCAGATACGTATTTCGATTACCAAGCAATCTTCCATGAGGAAGATGACTACTGAAGAAGATTGCTTGGAAATCGAAATACGTATCTGGGCAATACATCACAAATATTTTTGTTTGAACTTCTGTTCAAATTTATGTTTATGGTTTGATTTTTATATATTATTATATTAAATTATACTACATAAATTGGACCGAAATATATTCTATAAATCGTATACACAGTATAACTGTTCAAAGTCAGCGAAAAAATTTACTGTGTTGTCCCAAACGAAAATATCATAATTTAATCATAGTTAATTATTCATTCATAAAACTTCTGCTGTTCAGGATATTAGTATTGAAAATTTAACATATATAATATGTGTTGAAACTGGTAAGTTCAAAGTAAAGTTGATTCATTTGAAATCATTTTCAGCACTATTTTTCGAATACATGGCGGAAAATAAATTAAAATTATTTGCACAGCAGATACTCATAAATATATTTTTCTTATTGGCTCGTTTCTGTAGAGTTTTTTGAAGCTTAAGGAATTTTTGGTTCACTGTGAAATTCAAAACTTTAAAAATTATTTTTAAGATTTAATTTAAAAGAAGCTATAAGATGGTTTTTAAAATATTGTAGGGAGAGTGAAACTTCAAGCTAGACGCCCTATTAGAAGAATTGTGGTGAGATAAAAAAAATGTTAGTGATATTAAAGAAAATAATTTAAAATTTTAAAAAGAACATAAATTCTGTTAAAAAATACAAGTAAAAATAAATATTCAGAAACGATTTGTAACAAGTACTTGAATCTGGTTCTTATTTTTAATTCCCCATTAAATTTTTACCTCTCGTTGGCAGAATGAAAAAGTGTCTGAAAAAGTATTTTTGATGCTCATTTGTAAAGAAACGGAAAGAAAATTATTATAATTAACTTTAAATACCCTAATCAGTAGTTATGTAATGCAATAATGTTAATTTTTGACTTAATCAACTTGAAGACAATAAACCCAAACAATGCATCGACTAACCGAAAATTGTGAGCTTTAGGCATTCTAGCTTTAAAAATAAAAGCAATTTGTCGCTTCATGCTTCCGGATAGATAACCGCGGTTACATCAACTGCCTCCAGGGCCGTAACTGGTCCAAGTTTATTGTGAATGCTGCACGAAGCCGGCTAAAATGAAAGGCTCTTAAATCACCGAAAAAATGATAACAGATTTTTGTTTCTTTTTGTGATAAAATGAGACTAAAATAAAGAATTTGTAAAATAAATCTATTAAAACGATTAAGAAGAAAAAAACAACAAGTAAGGACTTGAAATACTTGAAGGCACGGCCTTATGTGCCCGTATTTTCAGCATATCAACTAAAATGATATAGCTACGTCGACATAATTGCAAATTGTAGATAATAACAAAAATATATAAGCCACGTTTCTTAAATTCCCTAAGGATTTGAAGAAATTACTTAATAGTTCTCTTTTGAAAAATTACAGCAATTAGTTTTGTTGTAACAATGAAAGGACACAAAAGCATCGTCTTTTTGAGTTTAATCAAAATTTTGTTCTGCTACTTAACGTTTACGAGTCTTTTTTCCATTAAGTCTTATAATAAGAACGCGTGCTGTTTTTTTTTTTCAAAAAGTTTTTTTTTGGTCACTTATTCAATTCTTAAATCTCAAAAGATATTTTTGTAAGTATTCTTTACAAGTGTACGTTGTAAAGCCTATTAAGGAACGGGTAATTTGTTTTAAATCCAAATAACAGTAATTTGGCTAAATAACTGGGTTCAAAACTGTGATAATTTTCGTGAAACTCTATAATGCCAAAGAATCTTTTTAACTGAAAAAAGTTGAGGTGAAGTAATTATGGTTATAGACATGACGAATGCGATATGTGAGTATGTGACTAACGCAAATATGTATTCTTTTTTAGGAAATTTAGGATAATATTAGGCATACCAGAAAGTAATTTCGTTTATAAATCTTTAGTCGATCAATTGTCATCCATCTATTTATAAGTTATTTTAAAGTGACACTAACGACATTTTACGATTAGAGTGACGTATTAACTTATAAATGATTCCAACTCTATAATAAAATGGTAAAACTAAAAACCCAAAGGAATAAAAATTTAGTATTATATCCTCTTCGAGTTTCAAGCAACGCAAAATTATTACTAAAACATTTTCAATGTTTATCTAAGTGCATTAGATGTTCATTAATGCCAAATGAATATTTTAAGTTCAAATTCGATAGTTTTCAATTCTCCAACTAGTACCTACCAACGAAAAATGACAAAAAAATTTAATCAATAAGAAGTATAGGAAGGAAATGGTGTCAAATTAATGCCAGAAATCCGAAGAGCTGTCCAATATTCCTAATCAATTTTCATCGATCAACCAAATAACCAAAAGGGCCCAAGAACTGTTAATAAAGGAAATTCTATGTTACAACACGGTAATGCAAAACTCTTCTGCAAAAGAAAAACCCCGGAAAAAAATAATGACTTAGGAGGAGAGGGATATTGCCGTACCAACTATATTCGTTCAAAATTATTCAATCGGATTTCTTTTTACTTCAATCGTTATAACTAGACATCGGATTATATGCGTGTGCATGTTTGCATCTAATTCAATTTTTGTAGCGTTATTGCATATTTTGGTACTTTTTCATTGAAAGTGCTTATTTCAATAGTTATACATATTAGGCGTGTAGTATTGTACCGTCGACATGCCCCCCTTACGTCGAGCTTTGAAAATATTCTACCTAATATTGTTTCACATCACCTATCTAGTCCACCAATTACATTGAGTTGCAGAAATGATCAAAAACGAGTTCGAGATAGTCAATAAATTGATTTCTTCTACGAAAATAGTGCATTGAAAAGCACTATGGCGACTACAAGCATGTAAAGAGCAACTATCAAACGTAGATCTACTCCCAGAATCAATATTAACACGGTGGGAAACTTAATAGAAAGCTGTATTGTTTTATGCTAAAACTTTAATGCCATCAAAGAAGTAGTTGGAAAATTTGGAAGATCAGACACCATTGTAATAAACTAATGCATGCTATCATTTCTGAATTCTTCATTCAAAAAAAATATTGTTCTTAATGCAACAAATTTCTGCAATATACTCGATGCAATTGATAAACTAGAAACTTTTCTCAGTGTAAATCCATGGAAATATTCCCAAAAATTATTAAACAGAATAAAGCTTTTTCAAGTCAACTTTCACAATAGGTTCGTAGCAAATTAAATGCAGTTTTGTATAAAAATCCTCGTCTTGTAGGAATAAAGAAAATTGGTGCATTTATCAACGGCATTTCTGAAGGGATCTCCAAAAATTCCGCCAAATTTTAAACTCTATCCGGTAACGTAAGTTGACGTCGAAAGTTCATTTTCAGCTTTTCACCTGTTTTATCTATATGGTCCAATTGTGGATCTAAACCATCCAGGTTCCCACTCAAATACACACAAAAAATTTCAGCAGAATAGGTCTGGGGCTTAGGAAAAGTTCAGTACTGTACATAAGTACAGAAGAATTATATATATTAAGATAAATATAATGTAAAAATAAACGTAAAATTCTAAAAATAAATGATTTTTTGATTGTGCATACTATGTGCATATTTGCATACATATTTTGGCATTTTGATATTGCATATAATCCGATGTCTAGTTATAACATTACCAAGTGGTAAGCAAATAGAAAGCTTAAGTGATGTTAAAAAAAATGTGTTCTAGATATTTTCCTTAGTAATCATTTGATTTGTAATAATTTAACATTAAAATTTGCACACTAGAGGTCAAAATGTTGATACTATGGAAGCTGAATTTATCATAGATTAAAAATCAAAAAGTTTTAACACAATTTTGTGTTTTAATTGTATTACAAAAATTACAAAAAGGAAATTACTTTCCACTACACCTAATAGAAATAGGAAAAATAAGATTTAGTGAAGTTAAAAGAACAGAAATGATTTCGAATCCATTTAACTATGATTTTTTGAAAAGTTGGACTCTTGTAGTTAATGATGCACGCACTTATGAGTCTTTGATTTTCCAAGAATTTATTTTATTTAGTTTGATTTTCTTAATTTCCCCAAAAAAATATTGCCTCTTTTGATTTATGCACTCATCGAATCAATTTTTATTTTATTTGGCATTTCAGTTACATTACTGCACATAATTAATTTTTCTCTACAACGCCATAAGTATCATAGTAATGTATTTCTTACGATGGTACATAAATCGACTTAATCATAAGAAATTTAAAAATTCTGCCATTTTCAACTCAATAAAAAGATTTGTTGCATATTTTTATCATCGTTATGATCAAATTTCGTTGTCGTTATATGTACTTAATAACAAAATGGCTAACAAGATATTAGAAAACACTTAAGTGGAAGCGATATTTAATTGCCAATTTTTAATGATTTAATGCTATTCCTTGTAATTGATGAAAATAATAATTGATTGCTCGCTAATAATAATTGCATTTATTTAATAGGAACTAGTCGTTTAGCGTTTTAAATGGCCGCTAATTATTACTCACTTTATACGATTGGATTACAGAACCGCGAATGAAAACATTGCAAAAACGAAAAGTGCAAATTGAATGCTATAGCTACTAATATTGCAACTCGTAGCTCTCCGGAGTGCTCACAACAGAATTGCACACATTTCCATTGAGCGACCGCCCATTTTCATTTTATTGGTCGCTCTTCCTCTGCCTCATTCTGAATTATGAGTTATACATTCTTCATTATTTATTGCCTACCAGTTCGCAAGTATTCCATGTTATCATCTAAACTCTATGTTTTTACGATCGCAAGTAAAGCTATCACATAACTACGTGTTGCCAATTGTAAATTCATTATTATTTTTTTTCCTATTAATAATGTGAAATTAATTAGTGGAAAAAGTAAGGCATTAACTTTGGCGGAAGACACATAAAATTGTTTATTGTTTTCCTTAAAATTATTATTTTTTATAGCTCTTTAAAGTCACTGGTACAAGAAAGATTAACCGATACTTTTCATTATGTGCCATTAGAATTCAATATTTATATCTGTTATGAAAACTAATTTCTCTGTTGAATCTATAATTTTGACAATTAGTAACGCCTAGATCGCCTAGATAACAGGTTGGTGTTTGTCATAATCAGCATACTAGAATTATAAATCTATAATGTAGGAAGTTTTGAATAAAATAGCAGAGGTAAATTATTTTAATTTCTGATAAAATTTAAAATTTAAAGAGTGTTGTTATCTTCAGATAACAAAGTAAGATTTCGTTTTTCGAAAAAAGATCTTTCCGTTTCTAGTTGTTTAGTCCTCTAAGACCCCAAAAATTTAAGTTTTCAAAATTTCTTCACTTATTTCTATTTCTTGACATTTATTTTGATCCTAAGTCGCTAGTTCTAAAGGTATGTTTGAGAATTTGCAAAGGTGAAGTAGTGTATGATTAATACATCACTTTTGAATTTTAATAGGTCAAAAAAAATAAAAAGATTAATTGATTATATTCAACATGCTAGAATTCCATGTTCAAAATAGTGCCGTTTTAGACATGCAATATTGCATTGTGTTTTTTTAATAGTTTTTGAGTAAGAGGGGTGGAATGTACCAATTAGTTTAAATATTTCAAGTAATATATACATTAAAGTGTATCTATTGTGATAAATACTCAAAACTAGAGTGAGAATAACACATTTCCTTTAAGGTATTTTTAAGTTTTCCGTAATAATAAAACTGTTGGTGCAATAAAAACAATTAAAATTGGGAAATACACAAGTTTCGAGTTTGAAACACAAATTTTTAACTACAAATTTTGATAAAATTGGACCAAAACTTTAAATTTACCGGAGGATAAAGAGTTTCATAAAATAGTAAATAATTGTTAAACTTACCGATTAAAAATAATGCGAGTCACAATATTTCTTGTACAAATTTTTCAAACGTCTTGCTTCATTGAAATTACGTCCAATAAATTAAACGTTATAAACGAATGGTAAATTTTTAAAATTATATATAAAATAATTATCATTTTACGAGTAAGTTAAATGAAGAGAGCTTTAATTTAATTAACATTATATATAAAATATTTTTGGCAATGAAAGTTGTTAAGTATATCTCTTAATACAAATTTAATACTATTTGTACATCTTGGTAGACATCGATGAGTTCTTCTTGTTCTTCTTGGTGTCTTCATAATTCTTGATTATCTTCGTTCACTTTAGAAAATTACACTAATTTTATACATAAAAATTTGAAACAAAATAAAATGTCCATATATATTCACTGCATGCATTTCGTGTCTTCTGTTGCATTTTCTGTTTTCTTCTCGGACCTGTTTTAAAAAAAGGCGTTGATTCTGGTGTTGTCATCGGCATGTCAAATTGGGAAAGTGATTGTTTTCCTCGGAAAAATTTCAAATGTTCAGAAATTTTGAGTAAAACAATCACATTCCCAATAATGACATTCAAGAGTTGGAGAAAAAAGCGAAAAAAAATGTCGTTGCAATATTTAAGTATAACTAAATAAGCTGTTTGAATGAATTAATCAAAAAAGAAAAAAAATACTCATTATTTCTGTAACCGCTGTCTCATCACTCTTCGAACGGTCTACAAAAAAATTAAATTAAAAAAAAAATCAAATCAATTACGAATGGAAACGAAAAAAAAATGTATTGGAAAAAATTGGATTTAAATTAAAGCTTTTTGGCTGTGAATTTTGACATGAATTTAATTTGATTACGAAATATTAAATTGCAATTATGATCATCCGCACTTTCGCGTTGAGTTCCGCAGCTCCATGCCGTCAAACATGTTTAAGTTGTGCATTCGCGAATATTCATTGACTACTTGTTTGCCTGTTTTGAAGAAAACGATGTTTAATACTTTGATTAATCACTACCTTAAATGCTAATCATATACATTTTCTTTCAATGTATATAAGATGAATTACTTTTAAAAATCAAACTCAAAACTGAAAAATTTACCTTCATTAACCCTCCTGAGCGATTCGTCCAAGTTCCAATCACAAACATTCAAAATGGCATAAAGAAGAGGCATTACTTCCCATGGATATTTGAGTCGATCTAGCAGTCGAAAACAATATTCTAATACTACTTCCTCCCTCTTGTTATCTGAAATTAAAAAGAAAAAATTCAGAAATTTAATAAACTATTTAACAATCACCAAATACAAAATTTAAACAAATTTTATTTTCACAATAAACCAGCTAATACCCGGAACTTTATCTGCGTCGCATAATATTTTGAAGACTACGGATTTGATACTTGACATAAAAAATATAAATTATTTTCATTTTTTCAACGATGCTAAAAATATTTTCCGAATTTGAAAAACACATTCTTATGCCCTAAGAAAATGTTGTACTTAAAATAACGACAACAATATCATAAATCTTCAATCATAGAAATTATGTATAAAAATTTAATAAATTTAGAAATCTTTGGCCAAAGGTGTAAATGAAATTACAATTAATTATAAAAGAACCTAGCATTGCAGTATTTTTTAAAAATAATATGCTTTTGATATTCCAAAGTTCACTTAACTTAATGCATCAAATTCTACATCCAGTGCGAAAGCCTGACAGCACCTGGGCAAGAAACAATGTTGAAAAAGCTGAATGTTTCGCGATACAATTGGAAAAAGCTTACTCCCCCCCATGTACAACGATGAGCATACAAGAACCATCATGGAGGAAATCACAAATACACGGAGTAATGTTGGAAAAATCAAATATACGTCACCTAAAGAAGTAAACTCCGTTTTGCAAGCCTTAAAATCTGGTAAAGCCCCAGGTTATGATTCGATAACAGGGAAGATACTAAAAGAACTACCGAGAAATGGAATTGCTTATCTAACCCACATTTTCAATACCGTTAATAGAACAGCCCAGGTCCCAGGGCAATAGAAGATAGTGTTGGTTATTATGATCCTGAAACCTGGAAAACCTCCCCAAGAGGTTGGTTCATACCGACCAATAAGTTTGCTTCCAATCTTAAGCAAAGTATATGAAAAATTACTACTTAAAAGAATACACCCAATAATACAAGACAAAAAAATCCTACCAGATCACCAATTTGGCTTTAGAAATGGTCGCTCAACACTAGAGCAAATTCACAGAATCGTTGAAACTATTCGCTATGCCCAGGAAAGAAAACAATACTGTTCTGCGATTTTTATGGATGTGGCACAGGCATTTGATAAGGTGAGGTATCCCGGACTGTTGTACAAAATCAAAAAAAAAAAAAAACTTTCTGAGCATTTTAACATAATCCTACTAGTTCTACTTGGAAAACTGTATCTTTCAAGTCAAATACTAATCGGAAGTAACGACTGACAAAAAAATAACAGCCGGCGTTCCCCAAGGTAGCGTACTGGGACCTCTATTGTATTCCCTTTACACAGCCGATATGCCGTTACAAGAGATGCTTTAGTGGCAACATTTGCTGTTAACACAGCCATCGTAACCGCAGCAAAAAAACCCAATGAAGCTTCGTCAAAGCTCCAAAATAACCTGGACAAAGTAGAAAAATGGGCACAAAAGTTGAAAATAAAAATAAACAACACAAAATCTAGACTCATAATGTTTACGCTGCGCAGAAATATATGTCCACCGGTTACAATGGAAGGCACTGAACTACCGTAAAAGAGCACTTAGATCAAAAACGTACATGGGCTGTGCAAATAAAAAAAAAACTCGAGAACATTTACATAAAAAATACAAAAAAATGTACTGGCTAATGGAATCTAATGCATCATTATCAACAGAAAACAAACTTCTTCTGTACAAGATCATCCTCAAGCCAATATGGACATATGGGATACAGTTGTCGGGTACTGCATTCAACTCCAACATTGAAATCCTACAAAGATTCCAATCAAGGACCCTACGACAAATAATCGGTGGTCCATGGTATGTAAACAATAAAAAATACATGAAGATACAGAAATGCCATCTGTAAAGGAGAAAATTCAAAGGTTTAGTAAAAAATATCTGACAAAACTAGACGATCATTCCAACAATCTTGCAATAAACTTATTGGACTACAGTGAGATGATAAGAAGGTTACAAAAATGGAATGTAATAGATTTGTCTGATAGATTTTGTAACTAAACAAATATTCCTATTAACTATCTCTTGCCAAATTATAATTTCTTATTATAAAACTTTATTTTTATATCTATATTAATGTTTCACATTATTTTTAGCATTGATATTGTTATTATAGACTATTATTGTTATTGCTACTGTTGATTGTTTTTATGATTGTTGTTATGGCTATAAGAATTACTATTGTTGTTATTGTTGCTATAGCTTGTTAAAAATCTTTGTACTTATACAGCACTAATCTACTGGAACTGGTGCTTACATGTGATTGTCGATGGATTGAATGCACTTATTGCAACCCTATGCAGATTGTGCAATTTATTTGAAAATTAAAAAAATAAATCTACATGATTCTTCAATATTACCTTTCAATTATTGCTTTAGTGCAATAGGAATTCTGGACAAGATTTCTCAGATTAGGAATTTGCTCCCATATTATTATTCTGTAAGCCTTTTATAACAAAATTTTAAAAATTAAGTTTGAATATTTGGGGTTTTTTAAGAATTGTCATCTATTTTTCCCCAACTACAATAAACACATATAATATCGTAAACTAATCTCTATCCTAGATCAGGATTTACAGACGCTGCTTGGATGGCTTATGCAAAGTGCATTACACTTAAAATTAAAAACAAAGCAATAAATTCTATTTTATTTTATTTTTTTTAAAAATTAAGTTTGACAATTAAATTAAACGCAGCTATAAAAGAAAAAAGGAAAAAATCCATAACCACATAGTTCTTTCTTTTAACAAATTAACCAAATAAAAAATTCTAAAAGTGTAACAAAAAATAAGAAAGATAACGACATCAGTGGCAATCCCTTCATTTTGATATTTTATTTTTAAAAAAATACACTAATGAAGGAGCCATCATGAAGACAAAGGAATTGAAACTCTATTGATATTTAGGGCTTTTTCAGGCGTAAAAAATTAAAAGCTTAAAATTCTATAAAGTGCAATTGTGCTTATTTTTAAGTACTCACGATATTCTCAAGAAATGTTTTTAAAAACCAGTAAAAGGTTTTGTGTATTTAAATTTCACACCCCTATTAATTTTATTGAGATAAGAGTTATAGAAAAATATTGCTAACAGATTTATAAGTTAAGTTGTTTTTAAACATATAAACAAATAGATGGTAATCAACGACATAATGAACTTGTTAACCACCATATTACAACAAAACTATTTCATTTTCAATCAAAAATTTTATCACCAAAAGGAAGGCATAACCATGGGTTCCCCTTTATCAGGACTACAAACCGACAGTTAGATGAATCACTTTGAAAATGAATATATTATGAATAATACCTACAACAATAAAATAATATATTATGGAAGATATGTAGACGATACATTTATCTTATTTAATGAAACTACTCGACAGATTGACAATATAGTATCCGATCTGAACATAGTTAACTAGAAAATAAAATTCACTTCAGAACACGAATTAAATGGAACAATTGACTTTTTACACACAACAATCACTAATGAAAAATTGTCATACAATGTATACAGAAAGCCAACAATAACGAACATAACCATCCATAAAACATCATTTCACCCAAGAAACCAAAAAATGGCAGCTTACAACAGTCTAGTGTACAGAGCGATAAAGTTCCCTCTTAGCACCAAAGCTCGTGAGGAAGAATTTAAGATAATTAAACATATAGCCACTAACGGATAAAAAAGATCAATCGTAGACAAAATAATGTCGAAATTTACTAAAAAATCCATTCTTCCAACTCCACCAAAAGAAAACAAAAAATATATAAAATCAAACTTCTATAATATATTTAAATTTACAATCGCCAACTTCCAAAAGAAAAATAACTTCAACATCGCATTTTCAACAAACAACAACATGTAAAAATTGTTAAATCATTGGAGAACAAGCAAACTACAATGAAAAATAAAACCGGAATATATAAAATTAAATGTGGTTCCTGTGAAAAATTCTATATTGGCCAAACTGGTAGATCTTTCGGGACACGATATAAGGAACATACACCCAAGAAACCTACTTCATCAACAACTTCAAATTTTACAAAACACCTTCATGACAAAAATCATCAATGCTTAAATTTCGAAACAAGTTTTAAGCCACTATATATTCGCAAGAAAAGATCACATATGAACTCCCTGGAAGAATATGAAGTATACAAAACCCACAAACTAGAACCAAATAACATTCTTAACGACAAATTATATATAACAAACAACCAATATGAAATTTGTTTACAACTGACAAAATAATCAGAAGAAATTGAGTCATAGGACATATATTATTATTCATAAATTTATCTAGTTTTATTACAAAATAATTTGTGCACAATGCGAATAATTCAAAGCTTTTTGAACAACTTCAATTGAACGTATTGCTTAAACTACAATAGTATGAAAGAAAGTTTTAAATACGAATTGAAGGGATTTTTTTAATTTCATTTTATTAAATTCTACAATTGAGGATTACGAATTTTTGCCTAGAAAAACTTGCAATTTTCATGAATTTTTCATTAGGAACATAGTTGAACTCCCAGAGCGGGTAGTAGTTGTAGTAGAAAAGGTAAAACAATTTTAATTAAATGACGAACAACCTGAAATGTTGAAGAATTTTTTATAAAAAATGATTTACTGTGAATTTCTATACGTTTTTTTAACGATTTTAGCTTTTCTTGAATTGCAAAAACTATTACCTGAAAATCATATTTATCGTTTATAATTTGCACAGCAAGTTTATGAGTCTCAAATTAATTAACATAACAATATAGCAGTGTGAAGAAATTGGAGGAGAATATCTTGCAAATTTCTTATGCGCAATGGTTGACAGTTATGGCGAAAGAATTGCCGTTTGCAAAATGGCTCTACGAATGAATTAATATTAATGTAGACGCTTGGCATCGCGATGCACACAACTCGATAGGACATCTAAGCATCTAATAGTTGCCAAACATGTTATTTCCCTGCACCAATGGAGATGCACTTTTTTGCAATAAAACCACGCCTTAATGGCCTCTAAAAGACGCTCATTGGATAAAGTAAATGCAATTTTGCAATTTTATTTCACTTTTTCATTATTTATTAAAGAATAAATGAGCCAAGGTAAAACGCTTGACTCAACAACGTTCAGTGTTTCCTGCTATGTACACTTACAAAAAACTCCAAATGATTTTCATTTCAAGATTTGATTTTTTGCCATTTCACCAATAAAAGTCTACTTGCAGCTTGCATAACATTACTAGATAAACAATGAAGATTAGGTAAGTTTCAAATAAATCATTCATTTAATTTAAAAAAGATTAAACGAAATTGGTATAAACGAAACACTGATTATTAAGACATCTGTTTTTGGGCATTGCCAAAACAAAAACGGTCAACAATTTCATTTGATACAAAAAATACGACTTCTGAAAATAAGATAAAATTTATCAAGAACAATATTTTTACATGTATAAGCTGTCAAGTCGTAAAAATTATATTGATTACGGAATGGTTTTATCGGTCGCTATTTGGAGTAAATGTGAAAAGTTTCACTAAAGTAAGTGTGATATAAAATAGAAACTAAATTGGGCTATGAAAAAACTTTTAAATTAAATTTGAGTTGTTGGATGTACTTTTTTAACAAAAGTCAGCAATGAAATGCAATAAAAACGGCTTTATTAGAATGTAGTGTGTTGTATGTTAAACTAGTTAATTTCCATATCATGATCAGAATAATAAAAAAAATTATTTCCTAGTTATTGAAGTAATTCATTCAAAAGGTGGAAAAAAAATCACCCCTAGCGTTGTTCAATGAGATGTCACCTGTAGATGACACTGGGCGTCATTTATGTCTTGAACTACATATGACAGTAACAATAAAACATATTGTATCCTTAAAACCTGTATTCTGTTATAAAAACATGATATCTAATTTATTAACAAAGCAAAGTATGTATTTTTGGTTTTGTTTGTTGTGATATTGATATCAACATTTGATACGTTAATTGAATTTATATTGCAATTTCGTTCTACATTCAATTTTATATGTTTATAGCAAAACTCACAACGACAGAGCTTTTACATGATCGAAGGAATTTGCATCATTTAAAATACTAAGTTAATTGGGAAATATTTAGAAAAATATTATAGATAAAGAGAAAATAAGAAATCATAGAATAATATTTCGCTGTACTCAAAAAAATATACATAAACTTAAAGGAAATGAATTTCGCTAACTATGGAAGTTAATTATACACTACCGCTTTACTTTCATAGTCGTATAAGTCTTGAATTGCTTTGTAAGTAAAAAGTATAATGTTTTTGTAAGATAAACATAAATAATACACTTATACTCAACTTTGTATAAAAGCAAAAAAAAAAAGAAAATTTCTGTCAATTTTTGTCTATAAGTGAGTAAGATACTTATACATGTACATTAGATTGATTCAAAAAAAATGATGATTTTTTTTTCTTAATTATATCGAAAATATTGTTGGGAATGACAAAAAAAAAATCCTGTGAAAGTTCAAGCTTTTAATATTAATATTAAGAGATGCCGTATCGCAAATTTCGATTTTCAATTTAAATAACATGGGAACAATATTCTCTTGCACTTTGGAATTTTATAGCTCAAGTTGGTGACAATATTTCGGAATGACCAACCAAGATATATTCTTGTGGAAAATTGAACGATCTACAAAAAAGGTCTCTTACAAGTTTTTGATATATTTATTCCTGCAAAAGTTATTCGAGGTCAAAGTTGAACTAAAGAGAAATTTTAATATTTTTTCAATTTGTTGGCGCAACCATCCATTTTATGTGAAATCTTTAGAGGACATTTGTTGTAGAACATTTTTTTTCCTATAACTTATCTTTATAAAATTTTTGATATTTTTTACAGGTCCTAAGTTATAAAATTAAAATAAAAAAAATAATTTTTATGTTAAAAATATAATATTTCAGGCAATTTTCAGTTTAATGCAAATAACTTAGGACCTGTGAAAAATATCAAAAACTTTTTAGGTAAGTTATAGAAAAAAAAAATTGCTCTACAAAAAATGTCCTCTAAAATTTTCTCATAAAATTGATGGTGGCATCAAAAAATTGAAAAAATATTAAAATTTCTCTTTAGTTCAACTTTGACCTCGAATAACTTTTGAAGGAATAAATATATCAAAAACGTGTAAGACTACCTTTTTTGTAGATCGTTCAATTTTATACAAGAATATACCTTGGTCATTCCGAAATATTGTTACCAACGTAAGCTATAAAATTCCAAAGTACAAGGGAATATTGTTCCCATGTTATTTAAATGGAAAATCGAAATTTGCGATGCAGCACTTCTTAATATTAATAATTAGAGCTTGAACTTTCTTAGGATTTTTTTTGTCATTCCCAACAATATTTTCGAAATAATTAAGAAAAAAAATTCATCATTTTTTTGAATCAGTCTAATGTACATATGAAAATATTTTAGAGACGTTAAGTAAGATTTTTTTTTGTAATATATCGTTATTTTTGTTTAAGGAAGAGAAATAGAAACTTTTAAGATGAGGAAGTTGCGGATATCGCACAGGTAAGCCATAAATGTTACAATAATATAATACATAATATTACAAATTACAAGTTTCAAACTCTGAATCAGTATAATCGTCTTATGTATTTAAAGAAATTCATAGAATTTATTCATATCTTTCCAGACTATTTGTATTTATTTGCTCGGAGCTTTTTTTAATTACGATATTAAGCTCGTTACCATATTCATTACCATAATCAAATTGAAATTGTTATCATCGTCAAATTCTTAAATGCATTACATAAACACATACCTAGAAAACCTGTACTTTTTCTTCACTTTTGAAGCCATAAATACATTCCAAATTTTATTTCACACAAGTTACCTACGAACATACACTTCAACATTATATGAAAACGATTCAAAATTAAATATGCGAATATGCTCTGATATTATTTGAAAATATCTTAACATTCCAAAACATAAAGATCAGTTTGTTGATCACAAGCCAAGGCTGGCCAACGCATCAAGGTTAAAAAGTCGTAAAATTTAATTTATGTTTTGCAAATTTTATCTCGCTTATAACTGGTACTATAAAATCCTTATTCACCAACATATTCCTCAATCTCATCAATTTTTTCTCATCCACAGACGGATAAAAATAAAAAAAAACAACTAATTCTAACCAAAATAACACCACTGGCCTTAACCGTGTATACAAAAGTGAAATTATTGATTTATTAATCAAAGAAAATAATAACAAGAAGACAAAGACTTGCTCGTTAAAAGAAATCTTTGAATAGTTTTATTATTTTTCTTGGAATAAGTTAACTCTACTGACAGGAAATAATACTAATTTACGTCATGAAATTATCATTGATGATGACTTGTTTGTAAAGTTTCTTGTTTTTTTTTATTAATTAAAATTGCAGCTATTCATCCACAAACCGAGCTATTTTACAAGTTATCTCTAATGGTATCGAGATGAAAATGACAGTAAATTGAAAGCTTATCATGGTATAATTAAGTTTGAGTTTCAATTCGGTAGATTGTCTGAAGGAATGCCAGTAGAGCTATTTTGTTTTACCATGATAAGTCACTTTTCCATAGGTATATAAATTGTGCAATTATTCTATTAATGGCAACGTTAACAATTATAAATTTGTTATCTGGAGAATATTGCAACTTATGTAAAATTGTTTCAATTATATTTTATTCTTATTATAATAGTTATTGTTATTTCAAATTTATAATTAAATTGATATTTTGTCATTATCATTAAATATGTTCTCGGTAATAAGTCGGTATGATTCATTTTCTTGTAGACTAAAAAACAAAACAAAATTAGGTTAAAACAGTTGCGAATTGTATAAGCTTTATAGACTATAATAAAATACTAAAAGAAACTTAACTTAATTAAAATACCATACAAATTCCTCAATAATTATTTACTTCAGAAGTCATAAAAATGATTAATAAAGATAATTTTAGTGAAAGCATTTACATAAATAGGTAATAAAGTTTTTGTTTTCTTACATTACATAAGTAGTAAATAATTTGTTGAACAAAAAAATAAAATCTTTAATCAGTAATTTACTGCTGCTTTTTAACTATTAAGGTTCTTAGCAACTCTAGGGCTTACAAAAATTCATAAAATACTGAAAATTTTCTCATTACGAGATTTGAACCCAATACCAACCGGTTTTCGAAGAACCATCTTAATTACTCGGCCATTACTAGGTTTTGAAATTTTTTAGTTTATAGCAAAAATATTGTATACCTTAAATTTTCAAAAGAACATTTCGAGTTGCAAATTATCTTTAAACTTACTTAATATTCGTACTGGTTTTTAAGATTACTTTTTGCATTAATTTGGAAAATACATATATAATTGAATTATTTTCTGTGATATCAGTAATGCTAAAAAAGTTTATACCCATATAATCAGGTGACCAGGAGTGCACCCGTTCCAAATTTATGTCATTTTGCAACCCTTATACATGTTTTTACAGTATTTCCTAAAGATAACACCAAAAGTATTTGTTTGTTTTGCCAAGCTAATAATAGCCGTCAACAATTTTTCTACATTTACCCTGTCAAAAATTATCCGAAAAAGCATTCCCAATTTGCTAACATAAGTCGTCAGATAAAGAAGTCAGTGGCTCTTCATAATGTCAAAACACTTTTTAAATATATCTTCAAAAGATGGCAATTATTTTTTGACAACAGATATATTATATTAAGTTTTGTTTCTTCTATTAGGTTAATAAATCATTGCTTAAATTTTTGTCTGCCATAGAAAAATAAATACTTTAACACATACTCTTAATAAATAAAATGTTTTTATTAAAATTTAAATTCTGCAATACTGAAATTGAATTTTAAAATGCATATGTTTTTGATATTTCTTAAAGATCTTTTGTATTTCTAAGACATTTATGTGTATATAGAATTTAAATTACATAAGAGAAAATTACATTTTGTATATAATTAAATTATTCGATAATTTATTTCCTTAAAGAAAGACTAAGAAAATTACATTGTCAATTCCACGCACATAACGATTACATTAAATAAACGCTTATACCTGATGATAATTCCCAATATTCTTCATTAAAAACGAACACATATTATTAAATAAATCCTGAGAGGTATTTAATATTCGCCTTTGGTGGCCATGGATAAGGTGGATAGTAGTAATAATAAAATTTACTTATGACTTCAGTCGCTGATTGAATCGAATATTTCTGTTAAGCTATTTTCAAATCAATCAATATAATTCAACAATGGTGAACAGCTACAAATGTTTAAAATAAACTTATGTGATATGTGAAACGGTACAGTAATGTTTTATTTGATCGAATGGAAGAATTTGCATAGGTACATGTGCATTAATGTAGCGATGAGCATTAGCTATATTAATTCGAAAAAAGTAATCAATATGGACCTAATAATGGTTTAATTAATTTCAAAACATTTACAATTAAATAATATTAACGAAATTAAAATTCCCAAAAATGATTAACTATGGAAAAACGATCAAAATATTATTTTTTGAGTGTAATTTTTTTACTAAAAGTAAGTTGATGTAGGTTCATAATCCAGTTTAAACTTTTACAGCAAATTCACCAAAAATTACGAGCGAATTGTAAATAAATATTTTTAAGAAACTACATTTTGGCAATGGCCGTAATAATATTTCTTTATAAAGGAGGTATTTCCATAAAAATTACAATAAATATATAACCAAACATGTCAGAAGTAAATTCACTCATTGATATTCTTTTTTAAATTGTTATTTTGACAGGAATCGAAAATATAAAAGCTGTTTATATTAAATGTTCCATCATACCATATAGTTAGCCGATTTAACACGATATAATCTTTAATTTTTTTATCGTTAATCAAAGATAATTAAAAATACTTGAAAAAATATATTTCAATGAAATTGATAAGATTTAATGTTGTAAGAAAATGAATAAATATTTATAGCGATGTAAAATATATCTATAAAAATTAAGCAATAATATAATTTTATTAATTTTTTGAACCCCCAATAATTAACAAAATAAATTATTTTTCAATCATTTTATTTTTTTGTTAAAATAATTTGCCTAATCTTAGAAATTATTCAGGTTAAGGTTTTAAAGTTTCCATGAACTGTACGCCAATGTGGTTTTGTGATATGAATCATTTTATTATAATCATTTAAATTATTTAAAAAATGTACACACACATATTTGAAATATAATTTTACATTAAAATAAATTAGTTCAATTGGTTTAAAATTTACTACAGCTATGAATTTCAAATTTAAGATTGGATTTAAACTTTTGTTTGCATTGATAGAGAAAGTTTTACTTAAATTAATAAATTTAAGGAAAATAGCATTGTAAAGTAATCAAAAGACCAATCAATATATATTTTAAATTTAGGAGTAGTATAAATTTTTAAATGCTTTTAAATATATGACACACACGATTGTATAAATAATTGATGCTACAATTTGTGATACTGTAAATATGTACGTACGGAATTGATTTTCTTATGTAAATGTTATTTTTATTAAAATGATAAGCCTTTAAGTAAGTGCACTTGCATACAATTATACATTTTACCTATTTCTTTCTATAGCTGTACTTCACAATAATTATACAAGATTTTGTGAAATTTATTTGGATTTATAAAAATTAAATTAGAGACATAAAATGTAAAAGATACATTTTTACAACTACAGTGTATCATTTAAAAATACTTAGTCAGATTATGATTCATGAATCCAAACATATAGTATTATGATAAAGTAATATATGGTAATGACGGAGTTGAGGTGAAATATGTTAAAACTGTAAGTTTTTCTCACTAATTTTTTTCGATCACAATAGCATGGTACATCATGAGTTCTTTTCGGAAAGTTTAACGGCTAATAAGGAATGTATCCCATATAGTTAATCACCATTTGTGAGAAGCAGTTCGAATTAAACGCCTAAATGTGTGAAAATGCAATTCAGAGCTTTTGCATCACTGTAATGCATTTATCCATACATTGTTAGTCCAAGATTTTTAGCCAAAAATACCGCCGTTATTAAGCTTTAACTAGCACATTTATTGAACTTGATTCTTCACAATTTTTTTTCTTCCAAAAATTGAAAGCTTCAACGAAGTTTAGTTACAATTGAGCAGATAAAGCTCACACCACTGTAAAGATTCAAAACTCTACCAAAAAGAGTAAATCAGAAGTGCTTCGAAAGTTTAAAAAAACGTTGACATAACTGTGTTATATCTGAAAAAAATACATTGAAGAAGACAAGATATATATTGACGATTTAATGTGTACTTTTTGATAAAAATAATTTTTCTTAATCCATCGTATTTTGTATGTGTAATTTGAAATGCTTAACATTATTTGAAGTTCTTTCGCTCCGTTCAAGTAACTCAAATTTTAAGTTTTACCAAACCTTAATGCCGATTTTTCTAAGATACTTTCAAAAGTAAAGTTTGATAAATTAAAAATTTCTTGGTGATTTATCTATAATAGTTTAATGATCAAATTTTGAAGTGAACACTATAATGTAAAGATTTTTCTTGATCGGTATCAATTAGTCAAAGTATATCGTAAATATTGATATAACAACATAAACATTATTCCACTGATTTTTAATGGCTACTAAAGATTGAGTTTTTATTGACTTCAATAATAATCAATTTTTATAGACTAGAATTTCACTTGTGCTTTCATTGGATATTTGTCAAACGTACATATTATATGTTAATATGTTAATTAAAAGCACTCTTTTAAAAATGGTAAAAAAATCAGTCTCATGCATTTGCGGAAAGAGTTTTTGGACGTTAAATAAATTTTTTAAGGGATATAATTATTGAAAGTGTGATACAATAGTTTAGAAACAATTAAACATTGCTTACACTATTAAGTAAGTTGCAAAAGTTCGAGTAAAATTGAAAATTGTGAAATTTAAAAACATTGGTCTAAGTATAGAATAGACAAGTACTAGAAATGGGTTGGTAGGAATGCATGGGGGAAATTTTGTTCAAGTTGATATGTTTTTGCGCTTTTGCGAAATATCGTTATTTTCATCACGTGTTGACATCTACCGCCATATTAAAAATATTCAGAAATAAACATTCAACGTGGAAATAAAAATTAACTAGAAATATTAAAAGTAATGGATATAATTGATGATCTTGTACCCAAAAATAAAATAAAAGGCCAAAGTAAAATAATAAACAATACAGGTATACTGAAATTGATACAATTACTTAATATTTTTGCGAAAAACCTCAAAATTTTTGCAGACAATTCCATAGAAGTTCTCGTCTGATAATTTTTTTTTCTTATTATTGATGAGTTTTTATGGCAAAGCGAAATAGACCAGTGAAAAATTGTCAAGCCATTTATGTAATACTAGTAATTGGAGAATATTTTAATGAAACCTTTTTTTATTTTTAGATTTCATAGTATTTTTAAATTTAAATACGTGTTTATTAGTATTTTAAGTTATAATTGATGTACTAAATAATATAATTCGATAAATCTTAATTCATTTATTCAAATGGTTGCTCACAAACTTTCGAGGGTAAAAGAAAGTATACCAGTACTCTTTTTTAACAAAAATTAACCAAAATAGGTTCAAATTTACGTATTAATGAATTAAATATTGACCATATGTACAAAGTCTAAATATGTAAAGCATAGTTGGGAAGAAAGAAGACAATATTTTATAAAAGCACTGGTACAAGTAGCTTTTGTACATACTACTAACTCAATTTATCATTTTCAATTCTGTTTTTAATTCAATTCGCGAATAAATCAGCCGTGGTAAATAGGCAGCAACAAAAGATCACTTATTAACCAAAACTGAATTATTAACAAATTTGCGAATGGAAAAAGTTCGCGAATTTTTGAAAAAAACGAAGTAGAGGGTGAAATGTTACCAGAGAGTGCCTTATAGAAAAAGAACTTGTACCAAATCATGAAAAATTTATTGAACAAAAGTTATTTATTTTTAATATATGTTCTTAAACACAAATATTATTTACTATATAACGTATTTAACTAAAACCATCTTCTTTGTTTCTTATTATATATGTTTTTAAATATATGTTTTTAAATATATGTTTTTCAGTATATAAGTTTTGTTTAATAGTTTACTTAGGTCTTTTACTTTACTTTTAGGTATGAAATCATGAATTATATATCCATTCCTGTTAATATTTCGAGTAAATGTTTATTTCGTTCAATTTCAAATATGGTAGATGTTAAAACGTGATGAAAATAATGTTAATTTTGCAGACGAGTAAATAAGACGCAAAAACATACCAACTTGAAAAAAAATTTCCCCATGCATTCCTACTAACCCATTTCTAGTACTTGTCTATTCTATACTTTAAATAAAAAAGTTTATATTGATAACAAAAGGGCATAATCAATATGAAAGTTAAAATTTTTAATGATACTAAAATGAAAGCTGCATAAGATAATTTCTTATTTTATTTTCTTTTTGTTTAATATTTATGCACCTTAACATCTTTAACATTCCTAAGTACACTGAAATTACCAATGTTTGTTTCGAAAACAAAATAAAACATTTTCGAATGTTAGTTTTGAGTTGAATTTTAGTGTTATAATGGTTTTAAAGAAATATATTTTTAAAAAATAGCAACTTTAAATTGTTGTATCAATATATTTCAATAACTTGAATGCAAATAAAAAAGTTACCAGAAAATGAATCGAAATGTATATAATTTTACAAAGCTTTTATCAAAACTATGCTGTATCATTTAGTATTAAAAAAATGTTACATTATTCTATAGTTATTTATCATCCTCGAATCATTGAGTAAAAATATGTAAAATTTTCTGTTTTTAACGTTTTTTCTTGTGAATTTTAATGAAAAGAAAAAAAAATAAAGAGGTTTTTTCAAGGAATTGAATATTTGTTTTCTTGTCAAAGAGATAACAGATGTCAACTTTCTATTATTTCCACTTTGTCGCTCGATTTATGATACCACTTACGGTAATTACGTTTTTTAGTAATAACGTGAGCTTTTCAAGATCAATATTGATAAAAGCACTAATTTTAAGGTGTTTTTTTTTATTTACTTATTCGGGCAAATAAGGTCCAAAAGTTCCAACTTCAAAAATTAGAAATTAATAAGGATTTTTAAGATACTTATATACATCAAGTTTTAACCGACAAACTTAAGTTTACAATTTGACACATAGGTACTCCGTTTTTGATGGTTCTTTCTATATTGAAATCGTAAAAGAAAGATGACCGATTACATGCTAGCCTTCTAAATTAGGAATAATGTCTGTTATTTCAACCGAAATAATATATAAAAATAAAAAGATAAAACTGTTCTTTATATTTTTCTGAAAATAGTGGAGTACCTTTTGGAGCAGTAGAATTTTGTCGTCAATAATCATCTTCTAACTTTTTAACACTTGACACATTTCCCGATGGTTTTAAATTTTGATCGTGGAATCAAATATTCTGGCACTTAGCAAATAATAATTTATAGTTTACAAAGAAGGTAAAATATTACATGGAAAGGTTATGCATTATAAATTTTGAAAAAGAATTATTTGTTCTACTTATATCATTTTACTGTATTAAAGTATTTTTATGAATTTAATTAAAAATAATTATTAAAGAAAATGAGGCATTTAATGTGAACCAAAAAAAAAAGAAGATAATGGGAAAAGTCGTCAGCGTTGGCATTTATTTGCCTAGCGCTAGACTGTATATCATTACAAATAATTAAAAAGACTTGGGTCAGACAGTGAACGGATTTACAAAGAGCTAATATTAAACCCATTGATGCTATCAGAAATGCATATAGTTAATATACGTAAACATAAATTTTGCAAACATAAAAGTCAAATAGTAACATAAAATCATAAATTTATATTTTTACATCGTGCCTGTTGTTGCTGTTGAATTGCGTGTGTCTGGGATTTGTGAAAGGGCTCGAAACAAGCCTCCCATGGGCGTCCTATTCAAGTAAATGCTTGCTAATAATAAACACTCATAATAACGAAACTAGCAAATTTATTAAATTAAATATTTAAAAAACAAACGGCTATTCCAACTTACTCTAATTAAGTTTATTTATTAAGTATTAAAATTCATCAAGCATGTATAGGTACCATAGACGAATTGAGAGGAAAGAGAAAGGCAGCTTCCAGACATCTCGGGCAATACTGTATCATGCTTCACTTCTTTTTATGGGACATAATCGCTGTCAAACTGCAAACGGAAGCTGTCAACTCCTTTTGTTCCCAACATCCATTGTAATAAAACAATATCTGTACCACCCTTTCGGTCCACACGCACATAAAATTTTCTGTTGCTTCTAACTTTAATATCCAAAAAAAAGAGTAAAACTAACATATTTTCACAGTTATAAACCGGGACCCAATCACAAAGGAAACAATATAGGGCATTTAAACCATTTACGAGTATAAAATGTTTCTTGACAAACAAATTCAAGACATTTTCCTTAACAATGGAAGCTTGCAGGAAAAATTTAAAAACCAAATTTAATTAAGAATGATTTTAAGCAACTGGGTTATCCAATTTATAACCATTAATCGTTATTTGATAAAATGTTCTTATTTTTACAATATTTTTTATCAAACAATCAAATTCTTTTAATCGATTTAAATTAATAAAGATACATTCACAACTTAATATTATTTCGTTCCTTGTAATTGCAGTTTTCTCCAGTTTTGTACAAGTGTTATTGATTTTTAAAATGTAACCAGAAATTGTGGGTATCAATTTAAATTTACATCAAGATGAAAAGAAAAAAATAAAGTTGAATAAAATTTAAACCAAATGATCAAAACAGTCATCATAAATTAACTTTGATTAAATAACTTTATGGTGTTTTTGCCACCATGATTTTTTTTTTTTTGAGTTTTGTAATGTAAATCTTGAATTTTATTATTTTGTATAATAGTAGAAAGTGAATAGTAACGTACGGTGTGCTTGAAAGAGGAAAATCTGTTTGAATATTTGAATAACTAGTGACAGAAATATATTAACCAACCAAAAAATTTCCACATTGAAACTGCTGTTCTTTTAAATCTTGAAAAATAAATTTGTTCTCATTATAATCTTAAAAATACTTAATTAACCGTCAAATTAAGTATCTAGTTTACCGACAGGTGCTATATGCATAGTAAGCTAGTCGATTGATTATTATTATTATAACATATGTGTGTGTGTGTTTTTTCTATGTTTTTTAAAAAAAAATTTATTTATCAATACCAAATTGTGTTCTTGGTCTGTTGTTCTACCAGTTGGGTCATTTTACAGCTTATTATTATGACATTTGTGGAGTAATTTCTAAAATTTGGTTAGTATTTAAATAATGGTTTTGAAATTTAATTATTTTTTGGTTAGATTTCACATTAATTAACTAAGATTTATATAGACAAAGACCTATGAATTGTAATTATTTATTTATAGTTTTGACAATAGTTGTTGCTATTTGTAAATGTTATATATTTTCATTATAGAACCTTGAAGAAGTCAGAAATAACTGACGAAACGTTGGCGATAAAATAAATAAGATTCCACAAGAAGCTTCGTCCTTATTGCCCACAATTTAATTATTATATTTAAAAAATACTATACTTTTCAGGGCCGTCTTAAACTAGGCTGGGGCCTTTGGGCACCCAAGAGTTAGGGACCCTTTTAGAAAGTAAAAAAACGAATTATAATAACATACTTTTACTAAGTATGACCATTTATTAAAGGCAATCAAATACAGTATGATATAATATAGAGATGCCACGAATATTCGGCCACTATTCGGTATTCGGTCTATTCGGCTACTTTTTTAATATTCGGTATTCGGCAGAGTATTACTTTCTATTTGGCCGAATACCGAATACCATATCATCAAAAAAATCATATTTTACTCAAAAATGTATCAGTATAGGGAATCGGAAAGCAATGTCGTTTTCTTAACATATAATTAAAACACAAAATTTCTACACAAGCTTTAATTTCGAAGCATATAATACCGAATTTGTATTCCATTGAGAATTTAATTAACCATTTCAGTATAGAGCTTAGAATAATAAATAATAAATATTTTGAATCTTTTGTGAGTTAATTAGTCACGCTAATCAGGAAATGTCTTCAGGTACAACTTTGAAATTACTTATAAATCAATAAAGGGCAATTGAATGTCGATAGGTTCAGTAAGAACATTACTTTCCGATCCTCTTAATATTTATTTTAATCATAAATTTCTACACTTATCTATTATTATAAAGAGGAAAGATTTGATTGTTTGTTTGCTTTGAATAGGCTCCGAAACTACTTGACCGATTTGAAAAATTCTTTCACTGTTGGGAAGCTACACTATTTCCGGTGAACATAGGCTATATTAAATTTTCAAAAAAGTTAGGGATCCAAATTAAAACTCCAATAATGTAACCCAAGGTCTGAAAAAATTACCAAAAAACATTCTTTTATCGCGTGCGCTGCGAAAACTATTGGTTATAGAACAAAATAATGTAGTACGATTTTGCAGAACATATCATTATCTACAAAAAATAGAGCGACAGCGTATGTCTGACTATTATAGTTATGTCACAATAAGTGTTTTTTCATTTTAAAAAACATATATAAATGCCACCGCTATAAAAGCTCTTTTATTTGTACTTTGGGATTAATCCTTATCAAAATAAATAACTTCATATTTAAGTTTGTTTCAAAACCATTATATAACTTTTTGAGTTATTCAATTTGAACATTCCATTCGAAAGATATCACAAGTTTAAAAATGTAAGTTATTTGAAAAATGTCGCATGGTCACCCCATTTTACTTATATTTAAGACCGAATTTATTGAACTTGGCGATATTTTTTATTTATGTATAGATGCTGATTGATTTACAGATTATTTGGTCTACGGTTGGTATACCTACCGTAGCTATACGCAATAGACATACTCTTTTTAGATATTTATAAATACTTTTTGAAAATTAATTGATCATTACATACAAATATTTTATTCAAAGCAACAGTTTATTAAATGTGTCTTTTTAAAGTCGACAAAATAGTATTTTTAAGTATGATTATGTTTTTCGTAAAAGAAATAAGAAAAATAAAAATTTTCATATACCATTACAAATGGCAAATTTGAAAAGAAACCATAATCTACACCTACGTTACGTAGACGAAGTTGCGGGGATCAGCTAGTTACAAAATAAAAATCAATCTGCGATACGTTGTGATGGGTAAAAATTAGAAATGAAACTAATATTCGAAAACTATTCGGTGTTTGACTATTCACACCGAACAGTAAATTAGGAAAAAATGCATAATATTACTCAGAAAGGCTTTTATTTCACCAATAGCTTTAAACTTATAAATTTATTTTACCATAGCTTATTAATGCTTAAAATCTACCAGTGGTAAGTTACGATGAATGAAAACAAGTTTTTCAGCGTTTGTTGATAGCCAACGATTTCGCTTTTCCTCATAAATTATAAAGTTAAATTATAAAGTAGGTTTAAACTTTAAACCTCACTCGCTAACGGTACTAAGTGTCGCCGAATATTCGATATTCGGTCAAACCACTATTCGTGGCATCTCTAATATAATATGTCATTAATGATATGCTGCTGGTTTCTTGGTTACGATTACGATAATGGTTTCGTTCGAGATTTCTGTTGAGCAAAATCTTCTACTTTATCCTTAAAGTCAATTTTTTGAAGGATATCACTTTCTATGCACATAGTTGACAAATTACTCAGTCGTTCTTGTAACATTGTTGTTTACAATTCATTTTTTATTCTTTTAAGCTGCGAAAATTACCGCTCTCCACTACAATTGGTAACCATAAGACAAAGGAATATTCTACGTTTGGAAAAATTTCTTCCAATTTATCTGATTTCATTAGGGTATGTAATTCTTCGGGACCCCCTAAGAATGAGGGCCCTGGACACGGGCTCCGTGTGCCCTTATGGTGAAGACGGTTTTGATACTATTTTAATAATATGAATTTAAAATATTGCAAGAAATTTATTTTTGGTTGGATTAGAAAATTTTGATCAAATTTAAACAACATACTCATAGAAACTTTCAATTCTAACATTAAGGGCTTCAACATCGTTTTTTTTTTCATTGACTCCTCAATGTTTAATGTCAAAATCAATTTCTTTAAACAGAATAATGAAGGTGTGATTCTAGAAATAGATAGATCTTCAAAAAAAGACTAACATTACCTAGATTATCAAAATGGTGATTCTTATTGAAAAAGGGACAATTTTTTTTTAAAAAAATCAATAACTATGCATTTGATAGTTACAATATTAACAAACTAAGTCTTAAGGATAAAATACATTTTACGAGAATATGAAATTTCATTGGTTGATGCAAAAAAACAACTAAATGGATCCAAAAAATAGCTATACCATATAAATAAAATTGGAGTGCCTGTTGGTAATATTGAAATAACCGCTTTTTACTACATGCATATATGAGTATATACGGTACATATACCAAAATAACATTTTCTTAAATTTTTGTCTGTCTGTCTGTTTGTTCCGGGTAATCTGAAATGGCTGAACCGATTTTGACGGGACTTTTATTGGCAGTGAGCTGATGTAATAAGGAGTAACTTAGAATCCTTTTATTTTAGATATAAAAAATCTTTTATTTTAGCAAAATACAGTATTGTTACAATTGAACATACAACCATCGAAATTTTAAATTTAATAAGTGAAATTAATAAATAAATAATTAATTAATAATAAGTTTCTGTTTTTGTTATATCATTTTAACTACAGCATTTTAAATAACGTCATTTCACTTAATTAGTATCAAAGTTTATGTAGTAGGTACTTATACCAAAAACCAAAGAAGCGGTTTTTAATTTTTGTTTGTTTTTCAGCAATCAAACTTTTTAAAATCTAATTTTTATGAACCAATGATTGTGATTTGTGGTCTGGAGCAATTATATATTCTGCTGAAAAGCATTAAGAGAGCAATTTTTTGTCATATATTTCATTATTAATTAAAATATAAAATCTTCCAAACTACCTTTTCTTCGGTATTTAGAACAATTTGAAAACCAATTATTGTTATTGAAAATAAATAAAATATTCGAATTTACTTCCACGTTTTCCACATATTTCCAACAATTTTGTATGTACAATGTCCAAATGAGCGAAATCGAATTACTTTTTAGTCATGATAATCCAAATAAAGAAGAACATATTTTTGTTCGTTTTACATTGTATTTTCAAATATAAATGCATATTTGTGTCGATGAAATTTGGAAAGTGTTTTCCTTATACGATGCAGATATATAATAAGATAGGGTTTTCGATAATTCCTCCCCAAAAGAGAGAAAAAAGGGTGGCTAAGTTTGTACGGCATAACGTCTAACAAACAATCGAAATTTAAACTTAAATTAACCAAGTACCGTTAAAGACGAAACGTAATTACCCTTTATTATAAAACAAAGTTGGTTTAATATAAGAAACAGAAACTTTGGTTCTGCTTAAAAATTTAAACTCTGATAGATATATCTGAAAATGGTTAAGTTTATAAGTGAGCATTAAGTTTTTTGGCTTTCACATATTGTAAACCTGAAAATCCGATATACGTATTCACAAATAAATACATTAGTGAGCGAATATCGAGTAGCGAGAAATTTGGTGAACTTAAAGAAAATGGTTTAATTATATATTTGAATTCAGATATTTTAATAATAAGTGCATAGATACACAA
Source organism: Sisyra terminalis (assembly GCA_958496175.1). NCBI lineage: Eukaryota > Metazoa > Arthropoda > Insecta > Neuroptera > Sisyridae > Sisyra > Sisyra terminalis. Next base: position 13,197,727 of record OY292274.1, read on the forward strand.
TGGTTATACTTGATTATGGAGGAACTGGGTTTCGTTCAATTGAACAAATTTTAATTTCGTGGTAGTTTTGTACATTGCAGTAATGTAATAGTTTTGAGAAAAAGGTTCATCCGGGAGTCGAGACAATGAAATGGGATTTCTATTCATATTCTAAATCTAGACCCTCTAGATATCTAGATTTTCTGTTATTTTAATGCGAGTGATTTGATGACTTTTTACTGTTTTAAGTTTTAAGTCATGATTAAGACCCTCTTTATTGAACTTGAGGATATTTTCTGGTTATTTATAGATACTGATTGATTTATGGATTATTTGGTTCCCGGTAGGTATACCTATCGTAGGTATACGCTATTGAACATACTCTTTTTAGATATTCATAAATATTTTTTGAAAATTAATTGATCTTTACATACAACTATTTTATTCTTAGCAACAGATTTTAAATGTGTCTTTTAAAAGTCGGCAAAATAGTGTTTTTAAGTATGATTATGTTTTTCGTAAAACAAATAAGAAAAATAAAAAATTTCATATACCACTACAAATACCAAGTCTAAATAGAAAATATAATCTACACCTACGTTAGGCAGACGAAGTCGCGGGGATCAGCTAGTCAGAAATAAAAACATGGGAATCCTAAATCTAATGAAGACACTTGATGAACACTGAACAATTTAATAGAATACCAAAAAAAAAAATATTTTCAATATGCTCTAACTTTATATGATTTGTTAAATGTACGGCGTCATATGCAAGATTAGTGATCAATTCTATTTTATGAAGATGTATTATATTTTTTTTTTAATTTCTATACTTATAACAATAAAAATGACAAGATTTTTTTATACTTTTAAAAATTGAAACATAAAGTTATCCAATTTGAAATAAAAATGTGTGGAAACTACATATTTTAAGCTACTTGAAATGTAAAACTCGCCAAGAAAATTCTATCATCATTCGGTTTATATTAACCTTTTCGTGATAGCTAATATAATCTTCATATTTCTATAACGATAAAAACTCATAAAAGCTTCAAATAAACTTAAGCTTAAGTAGAAAACGAATAAAACTTTAAACAATACTAAAAAATATAATACCTAACACTCACTTACTAATAAAAAATTCATATTCAAGCGTTTCAAATAAATTGTAAAAAAGTTCTCTAATAATAATAAAAGCCAAAGCTTTTAAATACTCTCCTCGAGCTTATTTAATTCTTTGCCAATTTTCACAAACAACAGAAGGTTCAAAGGAGCGTTTGTATATTTTCTTCCGCTTTTGGTTAAAATTAGGAAAGCCATTAAAAATATATACTCTTAGTGATTTCGTATATGGTTAACTGCTTATTATACTAAATTTAATTAGTACCACATCAAAAAAATCCTTTACAAAAATATTACCTTCACTATCTTAAAGAGTAACTACAAGTTATATTGACCAACTGTAAATACATTATATATAGAATGAAGTCATAATATTATGTAGCATTTATATTTTGTTTAACAAGAAAAAAAAAAGTTTTTTCTTTTGTTATATGAAAAGAAAAAGTTTTCAACTGAGGTAGATATTTTAACGGTTTTTGTTGCTTTAATAAGTTTTCGCCGGTTTAAATAATTATTAGAAACAAAAAAAAATGAGTCCTGACAGTAAAAAATTTATTATTTAGAAGTTGTTAAAAGCTTATAATGATTATTGGATGCCTAAATTAAAAATTAATCATCCTTTATTATTTCTTTTCTAAGAAATTTAAATACCAACGAAAATTCCTTAACTGATGATAATTTTGAAGCATCTACGAATAAATTTTTTGGAGATATTTTATTAATACATTCAAATCAGTTATTCATAATCGAAAAGCAGCTTAATAAAGTTGAGTTTACATTCAATACTTAAAAAGGACAAATTGGAATTTAACTTTAATGTTATTTTATCGAGCCTATTATCAGCGATTAATCATGCGTTTTTTTTTGTATTTGTAGGGACAGCTATTATAAAATTGCGTATGATCATTCAATTACAAAGCAATCAAAATTCATTTCGAACTGCAGCAGATTTGAATCAACTGTAGTCGAAGAAATTTAAAAAAAAAATAAGCTTTTCTTTTGTGAGTTTAAAAGCGCTCATCAAATATGGAATGTCAGAAGAATGAAAATAAAGGCTTCTATTTAGAAAGTTTCAACTTACATTCTCCTAGATTTAAAATTCAATTGTACTACGGAAAACTGCAAGAAACTTTATGAAGTTTGCTCAACTTTATGATTTGTTGCAATAATTTTGCAAACCAATACATTAAAACAAAAGAAATCGTCATTTTTTTTGTTTTTTGGTCTGGTCAAACTACCGAAGATTCGGATATAAATTTGAGAGCAAATCATAAGAAAATAATAAATTTCCTGGAGTTTTTAAATGAATAATTATGAATAATTTAAAATTATCTATAAATGAAATAAAGAATGCATCGTTTGTAGCTAGTGCACCTATGCAAAGTGTTTACAAGTTCTCAAAGTCGCATATAGCGACACTAAATTTCCAACATAATATTTAATTACGAAAGCTTCCAATTTCGAATTAAGTGTTGGTTAATGCAACCATTAAACGTGAGACCGTGTCTCGCCCATTCAACAATTTCCGAGAAGACTGATAATAAATTAACTTGCAGAGACAAACGATTTGTGTGTGGATACGTATCTCTTATACTTATGCAATTCATATTCAAACAATTTGTACAAATCAGTCATATAAAAGGTCAATCAACATATCATTTCATATTGATATGCATTCCAGTTAACATATTATATATAATTGAATTAAATTGCTACTATGAACTGACAAAATTGATTATTTAAATAAGATATATTTATATTCTAGACTATGCGCTTCATTTCGAAAAAATGTCATAATTGTCATCAAGTGCTTCCAAATTTGCACGGAATGTCAATGAACATCTTAACACTGTCGATTTTTACCATAATTTTATCATTTATATGCGCTAGAAATTAATGTATTTTACACCTGGATTTTTTATTCGTATTTTTCAGTTCTTTGTAAGCGACAAATGAATTCAGGGTGGATGTACCAATCAAAATCAAATCCATTTTTACGCAGCTGTTTTTCCGACGAAAGTTAATCATTTTCTTTTCAACATTGATAATGAGAATTTTGATACAAAAACACACTATTATGATAGTTATGTTTATATTTTTTGTAAGGAAATCATTTTTTGTATTTTCTTGTTAATTTGCTACCACTTTCAATTTCCACTGTATTTTTATGATATGCTATAAGTTGTGGACAATTTCAGTATCAACTTATACGTTTCAATGTTAAAAATGACCCACTTTCTATTCGGACTTTAGTCCTTTCTTATGATTTCTAAGAGGTTGATTATTTTTAAAAGAAAAGCGTACATCTGGCTTTTTCAGATAAATAGAAGTCAATTTTTTTTTTTATTTATTTTCAATTCAAAAATTTAAAAGGAATATCTATAACAATTTTTACCCCATATTGAAGTGAAAAAAATCTAAAGAACTTATTAACTTAATATATATATTATTCTTCGACTAAATTTAGATAATTATTTTATCATTTTCAATTACTTCTCTGCTTCTTGTGATATGTGCTAACGATTGTTATCATGTAGCTGCTACCTAATCTTTCGTAGCCAAGAAGACAATTCAATTTCTTCTTTTCGATTCTTCTCCAGTTCACAATCTTGCCGTTCACCAACAAATATAAGACATTTATAATTTTATTTATTTTTAGTAGGATAGTGGACATGAAAAGATGTATATTAGGATGTCTGTTATTTCCCAAATTGATTTTTTTACAGCGGTCGTTCCCTAAATTTTTAATTTAAGATATAAAAAAAAATTATCCAATACAATTAAGCTCTTAATTTTTTGATTAAATCGTGCCGGAATCAAGTTACTTTTAAACTTCACCATTTAAATAACATGGGTTTATTTGACTTTTTACTTTTATTTTTTTTCTTAGAAACAAATGTATGAAAAGAATTAAAGTCAAATTATTCTGACGCAAAAGTTAACGCCCTACAAAAAATGTTTCTTATGAATTTTCGATTAAATTACTCCATTAAAAGTTATTCAACATTTAAATTGTGCCTAATATAAATCTTGCGATATTTTCAATTTTTTGCTCATTTTTACTTTTTTTAACTTTAAAATCGTTGGAAGTGAAGATAAAAATTATTATCATTAGAGCGCCAGTGATTATTTGTGTTAATTTTATGGCTTGAACTAAAAATTAAACAAAAAAAAATCATTTTTTGACAATTAAAACAGGTGACATAAGATCTGAATTCCGTATAGTCGAGAAATTCAATTTATCCAGGATAAATATTCATACTTTAATCAATATTTTGTACCTACGAAGTGAATTTCATACTACTTAATGAGACTATCGACAAAAGTTCAGTTAAAATTCGAATTTTTACCATTTCACCTGACGCCATCTATGAGAAATTTCTTAGAACTTTTAGTCAACATCATTTTTATTGAGCCTACAGTCGATTGATTAGTCGTTAAAAAGTTAAATGTTGGATAACCTTTAATGGAGTGATTTAATCGAAAATTTATAAAAGACCTTTTTTGTAGAGCGTTAAATTTTACGTCAGAATAATTTAATGTTAAATCTTTTTATTCATTTGTTTCTGAGAAAAAAATAAATAAAAGTAAAAAGTCAAATAATCCCATGTTATTTAAAGTAACATGATTCCGGCACGGTTTAATCAAGAAATTAAGAGCTTAATTGTATTGGATAATTTTTTTTATATCTTAAACTAAAAATTCAGGGGGCGATCGCTGTAAAAAAATCAATTTGGAAAATAATGGCCACCCTTATGTTATCCATATACTAATTATTAGTTTAGCGACACGTTTCGGTCTTTTATTAGAACTTTATCAGGCTTCTTAATATGAAGTACACAATATCATATTAAGAAGCCTGATAAAGTTCTAATAAAAGACCGAAACGTGTCGCTAAACTAATAATTAGTATATGGATCTACATCTTTTCATGTCCACTATCCTACTAAAAAATAAAATTATGTAAATTATGGATACAACCAATTTATCGATATTTATAATTTTTTCCTAAAGTAGCTGTTTTCTTTTCCTGATTAATTTCAAGTTGTATGGGGACATGGGGCGGAATGAGAAATTGAATTAACAATTGCTACAGGTAACAAAAACGCGTAAAAATCATACTCATTGTTCAATTTACTGTGCTGCATTATAAAAAGTGGCTATCGCCAGTAAAGAATGCAGTTGTTTTTATTTTTATCAAAAGTCGAAATAAACGTTTCCGAATTCTATTTTTTGCAAAGTAACACTAACGTAATTATCCTATGTTCTATTTTTTGTTTGAATATTAACATGACATGTTTGTTAAAACATACTGTTGACTAACTAAAAGCCAAGTGATAATTCAAATATAATCAATATATCCTGCCATAATAGTCGTCCTTGTGGGAATAGTGCTTTGGGACACTATGGGTGGGACGGAATGGGATATACAATTCAGATAGTATTTCCCATTCAGATAGACATTTTTATTTTATCAGTAGATAGTGCGTAGATATATAAGGAAAACTAGCCGACAGTCCATATATAAGAAAGATCGGAAAATGCAGAGGTAATCTGCCTATACTGTGGGGATTTAAACTCCAAATCCAATGAATGCTGTTGTTCCTGCAGTATTTGTCAAAAATGGGTACATTTGGCATGTGCTGGGCTAAATACGACGATGATAGTGTCTTCATCTGTGTACTATACCAATAACAAGAATCCCATTCCACTCCAGGCTCATTTCCCATTGTCGTCTAGGGGGTGGAGCAGAACGGGAAATTTCCATTTGTTTTTGAAACCTCAATTTTTAATATTAATTATTAATTTCAATCAATAAAACCTTTTTTTATTTGTAAAGAATGAATTAAATAAATATATAAGTTACAAAACAATGAGATTGTTTCATTAAACTTCTCGTAAATTGTAATTAAAGCTTTGTTACCCCGTTCCGCCACAGGTTCTCCTACTTTATAATGTGTATGTAGTTTCTAAGACTTGAAAAATGAAACTTTAAAAATGTCCATAAGCTATGTAAAATCAAATTGTTTATTAATATATCTACCTACATTTTATGTCTTTTCAATTATTAAGTTATTCGTAATAGACTTTTTAATACCTAACGAAGAATTTGATACTGGTCGAAGGTTTAAGGGTTTAAACAGTCTACGTATTCTTAAGTGTGTATTTAGCCTATACCATAGAAGTAATGTATCCATAACGTTAAGCGCAAGTGTTAATAGAAATATGTCTCTTATCTCATAATTGTCGTCACAAAGAACCGAGTTTAAATAACTGCATTTGTGGGCATATCGAATTAAAATAGCAAGTAAGGGTTTTATTGACGTTTTCAATTCACTTATTAACAATTTGACGTTAAGTTCCGAATAAATAATACACATTTATATTATTATCCTTCAGTGTAACAATAACGTAGAAAATGTAGATTTGACATTTTATTAGTTATAAAGCCAATGCAATGCAGTGAGGCCACAAAGAAATGATGGTAGCGCGGTAGGTTGATGTGGAAGGTGCCGTGTGGTGGTGGTGCAGCAAAGGTTTGCACTTTAAACGCATAGAAATTCATGGATCATATTTTATTGTAGAGAGTTGTTAACGCTCATCTTTTGATGACGTCATTTAAGTACCGTCTCCGACTCAGTGGGCGGCGGCGGCGGCGGCGAAGGTTTGGTCGTAAAATCTGCAAGCGACTCTTGCTGCATTCCATATTATTACGAGTGCAGCATCGACTTTCGGGATGCTGATGCTTCGCTGAGACCATCTCATCCCTTGGATCAAACTCCTGAACGTCGCTTAGAAGACTTACGACGGGAACCATCCCCATCCACTATGGCTAGAGAAACGATAATGTCTTTTCTACATCCAACACAATTCCACACATAATAGGTCATTATTTTAGTGGAAATTGACGGGGTTGGGCCGCTAGGATCGTTTCACTACTGTATACATATCCATCACGTTTTGTTTTCAACGTACATAGTCTTTATACATAGTGTACGTATATTATTTACTATCTATGTGAAACTTAATATAATATGTTATCTTTTTACAGTCAGAAAAGAATAAACGAATTTTCTATTTTCAAACAACAGTTTTTCAAACCAATTAGACGAAAACTATTTTTTTTTAAATAAGAGAATACACAGTACTCATTACCAAACACGCTTTGAAATCTTTTCACCTTTTTTTTGGAATAAACATAATTTTTTGGAATTTTGCTCTTCAAAAAGTTGAGTTTATTATTCTATTAACTGTTAATTTCTTGCTACCTTAAATGTTTCATCTTTTTCGAAAAATAAAAGCTCTTTTTTTAGTTCCTGAAAGTATATAGTAAACCGACTAGAATTTCTTGATAGTTTCTTATTTAATAAGTATAGTTCTGCTGTATAAATTACTACTTTATATGCAGAATATTTAAATGAAATTAAAAAAAACACAGCCTTGTAAGCATTTTGGAATTAGCTTGTCGAATAAGTATATCAACTCTTCTATTCATCAATGCGTAGCTTGTACTATAACCCCATAAATCTCATGTTACACTCCCTTATGGCAGTAATATTAAAATATCTTCGTTTTAAATTGCTTACTATTTCTGCAAATAGTTCAGCTTTTTAAAGCTAGTTAATGTTTTTTTATCAACATAAACATGTTTCTTAAACACGAACATGTGGCGTTTGATACTTTTTGTTTCTAATACCCTTATTTTGTGTATCAATTGGCTTAACATTAGTTGGATTAGGAACATTAAAAATGTTAAATAGTAGATAAGATTGAACCGACATGGATTATGTCTAGAAAATCCATTGTATCTTTTCTTGGTGAATCTTTGTGGAGGTAATTTGAATTGAATTTTTCAACTAATTAAATTCATAAAAAAGTATCTCAAATTAAGTTACTTTATACATAATTAGGTACTTTTATATGGTTTAGCATAAACAGTGGAAAAAATTATACTATTTCATTTTAACATCTAAGAACAAATAAAACCGGAAGCATTCTGACTTTCAATGTCTGTAGAATAAGACAACACATTAAGGTGTGCGTTATTTCCCAAATTGATTTTTTCACAGTGATTGCCATCGCTCTCTGAATTTCTAGTTTAAGATATAAAAAAAAATTATCCAATATAATTAAGCCTTAATTTCTTGATTAAACCGTGCCGGAATCATGTTACTTTTACCATTTAAATAACGTTGCATTATTTGACTTTTTACCATTTATTTTTTTTTCTCAGAAGCAAATGGATGAAAAGATTTAAGATTAAATTATTCTGACGTAAAATTTACCCCTCTACAAAAAAGGTCTCTTATAAATTTTCGATTAAATCACTCCATTAAAAGTTATTCAACATTTCACTTGTGCCTAATATTTTTAACTTTTTGCTCATTTTTACTATTTTTAACTGTAAAATCATTGGAAGAGAAGATAAAAATTATTATCATTAGAGCGCAAGTGATTATTTGTGTTAATTTTATGGCTTGAACTGAAAATTAAACAAAAAAAAATCATTTTTTTGACAATTAAAACAGGTGACATAAGATCCGCATTCGCTATAGTCGTGACATTCAATTTGTCCAGGATAACTGTGTATACAATATATAGAATATATTGCGGTCCAATTTATGTAGTATAATTTAATATAATTATATATAAATGATAAAATTCAGATCTCAGCTTTTATATTTTTTAAATAAGAAGACAATTCAGGTTATTAAGATCTTTTTGTTTTTTATTTTTTATTTAATATTTTTATTATTCAATTAGCTACGTTTCGTTACTAATCGTAACTTCATCAGGCTTCTTGATTCACAAAAATAAAATATTTTTAATTTAAATTCAATAAATAAATACAAATTAAAGTACGAAAATTTATTCTGGATAATCAAAATAATATTTTTTCGCTGACTTTGAACAGTTATACTGTGTATACAATATATAGAATATATTGCGGTCCAATTTATGTAATATAATTTAATATAATAATATATAAAAATCATACCATAAACATAAAATTAAACAGAAGTTCTAACAAAAATATTCGTGACGTATTGCCCAGATACGTATTTTGATTGCCAAGAAATATTCCTCAGTCGTCATCAAGTAGTTTGGAGCACTCCGTAACTGCTTTGTGATGATTCATGTGAATCATGTGAAAAGAGTGATCCGAACTACTTGATGACCACTGAGGAAGATTGCTTGGCAATCGAAATACGTATCTGGGCAATACGTCACGTATATTTCTGTTTGAACTTCTGTTCAATTTTATGTTTATGGTATGATTTTAATATATTATTATATTAAATTATACTACATAAATTGGACCGCAATATATTCTATATATTGTATACACAGTTATCCTGGACAAATTGAATTTCACGACTATAGCGAATGTGGATCTTATGTCACCTGTTTTAATTGTCAAAAAATGTTTTTTTTTGTTTAATTTTCAGTTCAAGCCATAAAATTAACACAAATAATCACTTGCGCTCTAATGATAATAATTTTTATCTTCTCTTCCAATGATTTTACAGTTAAAAATAGTAAAAATGAGCAAAAAGATGAAAATATTAGGCACAAGTTAAATGTTGAATAACTTTTAATGAAGTGATTTAATCGAAATTTTATAAGATACCTCTTTTGTAGAGCATTAACTTTTGCGTCAGAATAATTTGATCTTATATCTTTTCATTCATTTGTTTCTGAGAAAAAAAAATAAAAGTAAAAAGTCAAATAATCGCATGTTATTTAAATGGTAAAAGTAACATGATTCCGGCACGGTTTAATCATGAAATTAAGAACTCAATTGTATTGGATAATTTTTTTTATATCTTTAACTAGAAATTCAGGGGGCGATGGGGATCGCTGTTAAAAAATCAATTTGGGAAATAACGGACACCCTGCAACCCATATACATAAATGGATCATAGCTGAGTCAGTTTTCCACATTAATAATAAATTTTTGTATATACATTTTCCATTCTTTGAAAAATGGTAACAAAAAAGTTTTTAATGAGTACTCCATTAAAATTAAATTTATTTTTAAAGAATTGTTCAGAAGAAAACATATTTAGTACCTATCATTTACTAGGCCGTTGAAAAAAGAGAGGCATAAAGATAATTAAAGTTACTTTTTGATAGTCTTATCTTTTCCTTAAAAAAAGTGTAATAATCTGATAATAATTTTTAATTGCATAAAAAATCTAATTATATTATATTACATTGATAATAGCAATTTTTAGCGACACTGATAATATGATTTTTATTAATAATTAACTGAAGTCTCTTGTATTTAAACAATATATGAAATGAGTTCCCAAGCAACACTAAACAAAAATTAAATACGAACTAGAAGTCATTAACTTTGGAAATATTTTCAAACAACATTTAAGAAAGAGTTATATTAATCCTTACATATGTATACACCAATGGAATGGTATACTTTTTAGTTTTATTTTCCAATTACTTGTTAATATATGTGTACGTTTCTCAGTAATTACGGAAATGCCATTAAATATCAAAAAGTAATCTACATTTTCTTAATTTTTGTTAGTTGAAATATTTGCTTTGTTTCCGAGAGATGTGTTTTTTTTTTGTGATAAAATTAACTTGTTTTTTTGCTTGTAGTAATGAATGTGTTTAATTTGCTTTCACACGAATTTACGAGACAATAAAAGCTGCTTATGTTCAATGTGAAAATAGCACGTTTACCTACTTGGATGACATGGTATTCGTAGACAATTGGCATGAAATGTTGGATATAAATTGTTCTTTTCGATTTATTATTTTTCTAAGCGTAAGAAGTGTAGGTACATTTCATTTTATTCTGCACTAAACTCCCGGAACAAGTGGATAAGGAATGAAATGAGCTTTTTAACTTAAGTAACTGGGTGATATTATGAAAATGTTAAAAACAATAAAACATTAATTCCATATATTATGGAAGGTAGGTAGGTTATTTATTTCATACAATTTGTGATATAAAAACATTATATTTTTGTGTTTGTTCCAGAAAAGAAATAATTTAGAATTAATTATTTATCATACTTTTACGACCAAAGATTTTCAAGAATGAATTTTTCATTTTTATTGTTCTAGGCATCTTCGAATTAATAATATGTTTTCTATGTATTAATAAATTTGCATATGTCCGTGTCTTCATGGTTGGATATTCCTGTTTTTTGTACTCTTTGCACATATTAGATCAATTAAACCTTCTTTTTAATCACTTTATATTTTATTTTATCTCAAAGCACTTAATTGGTTTTTGTCTATTAATTTCTTTCTCTATCTTTTTGTTGAATTAAATCTACATCTTAAAACACAAGACACATGAATTTAATCAAATAACCTACGGTAATAAAACTTTATTTATGCCAAGTAAAGTTCAGATAAATAGTTTGTGTAGTTCGATTTGCATTTCATAGATGAAAACAGAGATTATGTAGCTGTATAATTCAAGACCAAAGTTATTGCACACGCGGGCTTTAAAATCTTTCCGTCCAGAAGGAATGCCTGTGGGATCATAAAAAAATAATGACTCTTAAAACAGTTAGGGGTGGGTGGTTAATAGGGAAAAACCTCAACGACTTCAGTGTGTCACCACATACTTAATCCAATTTATTCACTTTAAATTACACTGCTCTATATTTAAAAAAAAATATTTAGTTCAAAGAAAAATAGTGTTGAAGTAAGAGTTTAAATCGTAACTAAACAGTAACTTGCAATGTTATAGTTCGAAGTTCGATTTTTGTAATAAAGTAGATAGTAAATATTTGATAAAGCCGTTTTCATTAAAGTGGAATCCCCAAAAATCTTATCAAATTTTTATGTTTATTATGATTAAACTTTCAAGAAAATACTTTTAGTCAAAAGTTAAAATTTATGATTATATCTAGTGTATTGGTTGAAACCCAGTTTTTAAACATTGGCAATGAAAACACGATACAAAAAAATATAATTTTTAATTACGAAAACTTAATAAATTTAACGGGAATGAATTTTGGGTTAAATCGCGTAAACAATCGCGATAGTTGTAACGATATATAAGGTTGAATTGCTATAATGAATGAATTAACTTCCAAGATAATTCATCAATCTATTAATCTTACAAATACATGTTTTTTATTTAAGAAAACTAATGAAATTAAAGTCATTGATTTGCTTCACAAAATCAGTAATAAGAAATTCAGGACTGTATGTGAAATATTCAAAGAATGACACATAAAAGGAACTGCGATGAATATTAAATGAAAAACATTTTGAGTATATATATATATATAACGAGCTTTCTTAAATTTCAAACTTTATGTAAACAGTCCTAAGCTTGTTGTCTCAAAATCTATCACACCAACCAAAAAATGTATTCTACGGTAAATACTACAGTTGGACCATTTTTAATTTTTACTAGTTGAACCCAAATATTCCTTTACCATTTGAAGAATAAACTTAAACAAAACGTGTTGTTAAAATCAGTAAATTTTTATTATATAAACGTATAATAGATACATGCCGAACTCCCTTTATGTCTGTTGACAACAAAATTAAAAATTGAAATTAGAAACATTAACCACAGTAATACTGTACAGATTTAAATCAAAGAACAAATCATTTTTCAGCGTTTCTGGATTAGTATTGTCATTTAAATCATAAAATGCATAATCAGATTTAAAATCACCATTGAAGAAATTTTGTCGTGAGAATAGGATTGATTTAAATGTTAAAACTTTCCATAAATTTATGAATGAATTTTATTATATGATAACGTTATAATTGTTTAACAGAAAATACTGTTTTCTCCATAATAAATTAATGTTTTATTTAAATGTTCTTATTGGTGTAACTTTAATGCTGCTTTATTAATTTCAATGACTTTTAACGAACGTAATTTTTCAGAAAATTATGCATGCACTTTTTTGCAACTATAAAAATTAATTAGTAGGATTTTTTCAATTAACAAATATTTCGTTTTCATTTAAAGTTTCGTAAAAACGTTAAATTTATGCTACGAAAATATTTTTACTACAGACGAGCAAGCATCAAATTTACAACCCTTTAAAAAAAGTCAAATAAAATCGTAATGACCTTAGCTTGGAAAATACAAAATATAAATTTAAATACACTTGGTCAAGTCAAGGAAGTCGATATTATCATTAAAATTTTATTGCAAGTGTATGAATATTATAGCTATAAAGCGAGTTCATAATTTGACATCTCCCTTGTCACAAATTACGACGTAATAGAAAGTAATGAATGCTGGAGGAGCGAGCGTAAGGGTGAATTTGAGGGGAGGGATTCATCGCACAGTAAAATATGCTTAATGATGCATGCATTACATATAATCAGAAACGACGAATGTTTTACTGTCGAATTTTTAAATGCTACTATGCCTAGATCATTTTACGAGTTCGCCACTTTTCAAATATGCCCCGAGGACAAAGAGACACAAAGCAAAGGGACGGATATGCATAAAAATATGGATCAAAATATTAAACTCAATGAGCAAAATAATTTCCAGTCTATACACACAAAAAAGCCAAGCATATTTTTCCCAAAATTTTCCAATATAAATTCTGACTTTTACGGCAACCAAAACTAGACGTGTCATATACCAACTGCGATTTTTATGGGTGAGCCAGATAAAAAATTAACAAAGAAATCGAAAATAGAAGAACAACATAATTAAACATTTGACTCACTCATGCAATTCGTAGAAGTCGACGGAATATTATTATATTAACCGAAGCTAATTTGGATAATAATAACACACCGACAAAGAATTCAATAAATCTAGTCTTAACTTTTGAATAATAATTTTGAATCGTAAATAAAAATTATTACATTTTAGACATCAGCCAAAGTACCTACATTAACAAAAAGCACGAAGGAAGAAAGAAAAATTTTACTGTTCCGTTCAATATTATTATAAGATATTATTTATTTTACGACATTGAAAAAAAATGTTTTCATTTAAGGCTTTTCATTCTGGGAACATTTAACGATGGCAAATGACGACAGTAGTAACTTTATGTTTCACACCCTCATTTCATAGTATTTTATTATATATGTATATGGTTTCTATGTCTCGAATCGGACTTGCCGTTTTATTATTCAATTGTGCGTGAAACAAAAAAAAAAAAAAAACTCTCCAAAAGTATCTTATTATTAAATCATCAATTATTTGTAACACTTTTCAATGTAATTCTTAAGAGTTATGTTAAAAGATTACAAATTTTACCACAATTTTAACATCAGAATAACATTTGATGATTTGCCAGAAATATTGATAAATATTTGACTCATTAATATTGGAGAAACAAAGGTGAATATTAGACTGGATCAAAAAAATTGACTTTTCTTTTTTTTTTTTTGAAAAGTATATCAAAAATATTGTTCAAGGTGACAAAAAAAAAATATCGGGAAGGTTTGAGCCTTTAATATTGATATTAAGAGGTCTATCATCTTTAATTTCGATTTTTTATTTGTGCTTTCATTTTTGCGTCAATGCTGTCAAACTATCAAAGTGAAAAAATTCATCTGAACATATATTTAAAGGAAATTAAATTTCTTACGGAAAACGTCTCTTTGAAAATTTTCTCCAGACACGGCATTGAATATTAAAATAATTAAAATTTAAAGTTGAATATTTCATTCTATTTTAATTGTGAATTAGTTTTGAAAAAGTGATTGTATGTAAAAACGTTAAGAGATTTTTTCTGTAGAGTATTAAATTCCCTTTAAGAATTTATATTGTTCATTCTATATATTTATTTGTTCGTTAGTTACAAATTTCCAAAATAAAGAAGATAAATCAAAAAATTATATCAATGTTTAAAGTTTGATTATTTGGAAACGGCGTATCTGGCAAAATTTTTCAAAAAAACGTTTTTTGTAGGGAATTTAATTTTATATAAATATATGGACAGATGAATTTTTTTAACTTGATAGTTTGACAGCATAGACGCAAAAATGAAAGCACAAATAAAAACTTGAAATTAAAGACGATAGACCTCGAAATATTAATATTAAGGGCTCAAACCTTCCCGATATTATTTGTTGTCATGTAGAACAATATTTTTGATATACTTTTCCAAAAAAAAAAAAAATAATCGATTTTTTTGGCCCAGTCAAGTGAATATATTTCTACTGTCAAAAATTAATGAAAAAAATTAGAAACATATAATGTAAAATATTTCTTACGGTTCTTTTTTCATATGCAAGAGTTGGTACAGAGACAGGAAAATCAAAAACAATTTTATGATGAAGCTCTTGAAATATTTATATATATTTATATATATAAATACTTATATATATATATATAAATAAATCGGCCATCAGGATCTAGGTCCTATTATCCAATTTGAAATATAAATTTATATATGACACTTATAAAACATTTTTATTTTAGCATTTTATGTTAAACGTTTTGTTACTATTACAATTGGTTTTTGGAAACAGAATACCCTTCACGTATTTGTATAGCATGCTTCTTTTCTTTTCACTTTATTGATTGTATAATAAAATTAAATTTAAATTATTGAACATATTTTAAAGGATACATATTTTAAATATGTAAGTACCTTATTTAATATATATTACATTTATAGTTTCTTATCTATTTCTTCAATAAACCTGTTAAGTTTTACGAAAAATATGCTCAAATTAAAAGCTCATTTTTGTAACAAAATATTTAATTCTCAAATCATGAAACTAATAATGAATAAATGTTAAATAGAAAATTAATTGATTGCAATACAAAATGGTTCAAAACAAAGAGTTGGTATTGAAGTTGATGAGGTTAAACCATATCGGTTTACTTAATTTTTACTTTTTATCAGACATTACTTGCACTTAGGTGTTATATTTTTTTATTGGAAGTTTAAACCTTTCATCCAACGACTTTGATCTTGTACCGAGTGATTATCAGTCATTCATCTCATTGGCGAAATAATTAGATGTAAGACAGATTTCAATGATGATACAACAAATATCAAATGGAGACTTAATACCAATGAGTGGTAATATTGTAAGAAATGAAATCAATAGAGTCATGTCATGCTTCACAAAGTATAAAAAACTTTACTTAGTCTTAATAAACGTTGTTTTTTCGATGTATTTAACATTCGTTAAGTTGCAATGAGAAATAAGAATTTAATTTTTGTATGCTATGTTATTACAAGTAATTATTTTCAATTTTCTTAAAAAATTTTATTGAAAAAGTTAAAAAAGTTAATTTAACAAAATGCAAGGTGAAAATTAATGACTGTCAAAGTACCAAACCTATAGCAATAACTTCGCTTATTTCCTATATTTTGTACATTTATATTTAAATTTTTGCAACAAACATTATGAGGTTTATGAATTTTTCTCTGTAGGTTTAAAGATAATTGATGTCCAACAGCAAACATTAGATGTTACAAGAATTAAATATATCGATTTAAAGAAAAATATCTTTTAGAATTATAAGTTTTATGCTTCATCTACGAAATTCTATCACATGCTCGTAACATCTCTTCATGTCTCTCGTCTCGTCGCAGATAAAGAACAGCCAAGTTTTCGTATAAAATGCCAACAAAACAGATCAAACAAGGAACTAGGATCGTAAAAACTGTGTACAACAGTTTCCCGATGCATTTGCTGTTAAAACTTTTCCCCAACCAACATCGTTCGTATACTCGTTCGTATTTCAACGTAGATATTTCACACATTAAACCGAGATGATTATAATTTACTTAAAAATCTTCTTTTAGAGCCACTAAACTTCAAACTCACCACAACAGTTCCAACTTTCCGTGAATTTCATCTGCAACCATTCACTCATCAATGCACGTCAGTGTATCGTTTAAAACATTCATTTTTCACCTCACATTAATTATACATACGAAAGCATTGCAGTTGCAATGGACACCTGTTGATCAATGCCCTAATTAACTATCAAAACCTTCGATTTATATTAATGATATGAAACATCAACGTATTATTTACTCAGTTAAGTATTCGTGTCCCTTCTTTAATCGTGTTTTCCATTTTAGTTAAATGAAAATTATTGCTCGAGACTATCGAAGTCATATGGTCAATATGTGCATCATTTGTGCACATTTGTACTAAATGTATGAAATTCGAGGAAATTAAATTGACAGTGATGTGACCGAAAATAATATTTTCTGTCGTAAAGTTTCTCAAACTCGACAACATATATTACTTTTGATATTAATTTGCTTCTATAAATTTTTCTTTATGTAACGATCTGATTATTACAAAGAGGAAACATTAAATTATTCCATCGCCGAACTGAAGATAGTATTTTCAGTGTTTTTAAAACTAAAAATACATATAATAATTACGATTATTTACGTTCGCAACGCTTTAAATTTGAGGATGAATGCAAAGTATTTCAATTTTAATTTTTACAAATTGTCAAGACAAACTTATTTATCTAGTTCTAAATAAAATTTTTACAGTTATACTGTTGTTCTTGACTTTGATCCTATATGAAAAAATTTAACGATTTTAAAAACATCAGAGGCATTTCTAATGTTGCGACGATAGGACAATAATAGGAAATAAACAAAGACCTGAGGAACTTTGACAATAATATGCAACACTAGAAGAAACATTTCAAACACACGACTAACTAAAAAAAAACTTCATCTGAAGGCATAAAAGACTAGCCAACCAAAACAATCTTAAAGATAATAAAAAGGATAAAGGAATTACAGTTTTTTCTTTAGATTTTTTGTTGCAAGTACAACTGAAAACATAAACAGAATAATAATTTCACTAGTATAAAAATAAGTATTAATAAAAATAATTAAAAATTAAACATTATAGTGTTCATCTCACAAATAAAAAATACAGATACAAGTTAACAAGAAGCAAATATCACCACATTATTGTTAGTGTTAAAAGAAATAAAATGAGTAAGGAAAAAAGTGCACAATAAATTCATTTAACGCAAAGATAATGCACGAAACGAAGCGTATATTTCCCCTGACATAACAATTGCGATAACCCTTTGATGAGAGTCTATGCAGCACTCCAGCCATAAACCTCTTTCCTTATCGTCTTACAAATTAAAACTTCCTTTCACCACGACAAAATAATCAAATCTTTGGATCCAATATCAAATTAATGTTTGAAAGAAAATATCTTCATTCAATTGCAAAAGATACAACAAAACATTTCCATTTTAAAAACACAAATATCCTTCACATGTCAAAACACAAAATTCAAATTTGAATAATTGTAAACGATTTGATAATTTTTTTAATAAATGTTAATCTTATTGCAGTGTTAATGTTTGATGAACTTCCAACAATCTTGACAAATTCACACACTATAAAACCAAAGAAACCAATAATTTTGTAATCTTTATTGAACTCTCGCAACTGGAATCAATTGAAAGTCATTATTTTATATCAAATAAAAGTGTTATCTAGTTCAAATAAAATTATGACAGATTCTGTAGCATAATATTTATAAACATATACTAGTACATATGTTCAGCAAGGAAACGATAATTAAATCTCATACATTGTATGTAAAAATTACTTTGAACAAAATAAAAATTAATTATTATCTTGTTTTAACAACAAAGTTAAATAGTACTAAAAAACTAAGCCAATAATAGGAACAATTTTTTAAAAAGTTTATTGCTTTTTTAACTGGTTTTATTTTTGAAGTTGAAGAAATGGGATCAGTATTTTATTTATTTTGTATATACTTTGTGAACTTTAACATTCAATTTTGTATTTTTTCTTCACAAGTCTCCATAGTCTATCTATAGATATTGAATATAATATTACAAAAAAAAATTGTCGCTAGATACAGAAAATTAAACATATCTGTTTTGCAAGAAGATTTTTATTTCTTAGTGTTATAACACTCTAACATAATTATATAAAATCATTTAGAAACATATAAAATTTTGATTTAAAACAAAGGAAATAGAAACCATCTAATCGGCCGAATAAGGCACATAGGGATAAAACTATAAGGCGATATTTAGCGGTTGAGAATTGAAAGTATGATTTGGTTTTAAATTTCATCGGGATTTTCTGACATTGTTATACACAATGTATAATGAAAAAGAACTTAACACCAAAAATTGAGGCTCTAAAATTTTAAAAACTACCAAAATTCTCGTACCATATTAAGAGGCTAAAAACAGAGCTTTAGCAAATCGTATTTGGACAATGTATGTGAAAAAAAATAGCATTCACAGTACCCTTTCATCTTAAGTGCTATGAGTCATGATTCTCTTCGAACTCAATCTATTTTTAGAAAAATTGATGCAGTTCGTATATTTCATAGTTCAAATCTAAAATTTTACTCAATAAAATTCCTTTACACATATTTTTTGTTTCATTTCCATTTGATGAAATTCTTTGTATGAAAATTTAATAGGCATTTAAGGGTATTCATAAAAAAAAAACATTTTTTTACGATTTTAAGTTTCCCGATTTTTAATGATCAGTTTTTTTTCCAAAGGGATGGTTGGTCATATGGTTGGCTTTTATAAATAGAATAAAATGAACATATGTATTCATTTTCATTTGTATCAGATACTATTTTAATTAAAAAAGAAAAAATAATATTTTTAATCTAATCTAAAATAACATAAAAACAAACTGTCGAAAATTATAAAATTAAATGAGTTTGAAATATGTATTGCTTTCGTAAGATCTTCCACCATTTAAA